>CM042060.1:68101875-69457500 GCA_023525745.1 Arctium lappa | reverse complement strand
TATATATTTTGTTGGGTTGTAATTGAATTTGTAGATGGTATGGTCGATGTGAAAATAATTAATTTTTCTAGTTATTAACTAATGCAAACGACATTGTTATAATCACAAGATGCCATATATATGTGGACATTGGTTGAACGATAATCCACTTGTCAAGCTTTTAAGGATTCAAATATATCTCAAAAGAATACGATAAAATTTGATAAAAACTTATTTTATGAGTTCAAAAATAATACAAAAAATATATAAAATGTTTATGCCAATTATGGTAACAATGTGCCATTGAGATGAACGTAGTTGATTAAAGCCGACAAAGTTTGATCCACTCTTCTTTCTTGTGTATATAGCAAATAGCAAAGGGATGTATCTTAACCATTTCCCTACCTCCAAAATCTCTAACCAAATACAAAATTAAATAGAAAATTGTATTTTATGTCGACTTTGATCATGCCGAATACTGATTATTGTGTGTGACGTACATGTGAGTTTTAATAATAAAAAAAGTAGTCAACTGTCAATGTGTAATGAGAAATTGAGTATGAAAACACGGTTGATAATGGCGTGTCAAACACGGTTGTTTATTAAAAAAAAATTTGGCTAATGTTGAATGATACATGAAGGTAAATTATTAAAAAAAAACAATTGGTTTATACAATGTAAGATTATGTTTTGCGAAGAGTAGAGAAATGAAAGCAGCGAGAAGCAATAGGGAACGACAAGGATGAGAGTGTTATTATAATAAAAATAGGTTTATAGGACAATAAAAGTGTCTAAATGTTTTAATAAATTATTTTATATGACTTAAGTTTATCAGACCAAACAATTGTACATCTTATGTAAAACTGTTACGATAAATTCATAATACGTTTTTGGATGTCTTAACAAATTTTTAGGACTTTTAAAATTAAATGTTGTATTAGCTTTTTATGTGACATTTTGGAGAAGTGTCATGTGAATATTTTTTACAGGACACTTGTTTTTATAAGACCCTTTTTCAAATATTGTCATATAAAAGATGTAATATAATATTTTATTTCAAAACAATCCCAAGAAACCCGTTAAAACATCCAAAAAAAATGTTCGATAATTAAACGTATTGTAATATTTTTACATATGACACACAATTATTTAGTTATATGATAACACTTATACATTTTTAAGATCCTATAAATCCGATTTTGTTGTAATATTAGTTGCTTGCCATGAGAAAGAGGTTGGTCGGTGATGAATTTTCTAATAAACAAACATATAATTTTTTTGATTAAACTATCTTTTACCTTTTATCAAGGTAAGAATGCTTTACCCGATAAAAGGTTATAAAAAAATTAATAATTTAAACATAATTCAAAGCAATTAACTAATTTATTATTTTTTTAGACGTACTTTTTGTACATAATAATTTCAATAGTCAAATATTGAGGTTTTAATTTCACATTATTATAAAAGATATGAGTCATCAACAATTTCTTTATATATATGCTTAAAGTTGGAATTTAAAAAGAAAAGTAACGGGTTGTTTGTTTTTTAAAAAACAAACTTCTTAATGGTTCTTAAGTCTGAATTATTCAGACCTTTTTACACACACCACCTCTTATTAATCATAACTAAAATAAGAATTCAGACTTTAGACCTTTTAAAAAACAAACGACACCTAAGTCTACTCATGTGAATAACTTTATTCAACCAAAAACATACAACATAAAAATATTAATTTTAAAATGATAATTTTTAAAACACAGTAAATAAGTCTTTATTTCTTAATATTGATGATATTATTTTATCTTTATTATATTATAAAGCAGACATAAAAAACTCTTAAATACAAATTATTATGCACAAGGTACCATCATTTTATGCAAGATTTTAAAAATGTCTTAATTTACAAGTATCAAAGCACAAGATACATATTACTACTGCAGGCTTCTAACACACATCAATTTGGTATGTGCAGGGACTTCCTTTTATACAGACATTTTCATGTATCACTATTAATTAATATATTATATTACTATAAATTTGTTTTAATTATATTATTAAATATGTAATTGGTTATTTTTTCTAGATGTCATTAAAATATATAAGATAATCATTAAATTTTAACAAAAATTATATAAAAAAAACATTATCACTTTCTCAAAACCATCCAAAATCGTACTGTAAATCGACAGAAAAACAAAAAAGAAAATGAAACATTAAAATCGTGATGTATCTCACTGCATTACACGAATACGCTTCTAGTAAACTCTTAAAAAGAACAAATTAACATTGGGTCTAATAATATACTTTTCCATTTGAAAATTAATTCAAAATAATACAACCACGCCACCATTGTGCATGCACATATTATAATATATAACATTTACCAGGAGGTGGACAGTGCCTCTTTTGATTTTTTATATAATTTTTATTTATTTACAGATTTTGTTCTTAAGGTTTTATCTCCCTTTTAGATTTAGTCCTATGTTTTTAGAGTTACAGATTTGGTCCCTATAGTTTTATTTTTCTCTTGAATTTAGTCCCCATAATTTGTTTATTCCAAAATAGCCTTTCGATTTTGCATTTTCGTAACGTTTTGGTCCTCGAAACTAAAAGTTGTTAGCTTCTGACCGTTAAGTAAATGACATTTCGATCATTTATAACTTATTTTCTAATTTAAATAAATAAAAGTTATATTATAAAAATTATTTTTATTATATAAGCATAAAATAAATATCCCTTAACATGCATCGCATCTCAATGACTGTGTCTTCTCCAACCCAAAACTTTCCGTCTTCCCCATCAATCCAAGCACATAGTCGTAGGTGATTCATGCACCAATTTTTTATTTATTAATAAAGTAATTTATCATAATTTATTTTATGTTTAATAATGATGTAAAATTTGTTTAATTCATATTTTTATTATAATTTAATTTAGGTTTAATAACAATGTAACTTTTTTTTAGGTTTAATGATGTAATGTACCATTTGTCAATTTATTTTCGCTTTCTATCATACACACACATCCCTGGTTTTATTTTTTTTCTTGAATTTAATTCTCATAGGGCATTTTGTAAATTATAGTCATGCTGCTAACAGACACAAAATGTTTTGTTCTCATAATTGGTCATGCTCAAATTTATGGTCTTAATATTTCTTTCCATCAACGCACACGATAACCCGCAGCAACGCGCAGGCATTAAGCCCACCTCGTTTTAAACATTTGTTATAAAATACATACATATAGAATATTTTGTATCTTCCTTCTTCACAAGTAAATATTTTGTATCTGATGGTGTAAAACTCGATCTCAAACAAAACCGCACATACAAACATTTGCTTATAGATAGAATTGTACGTGGAGGGAGGAAGATGTTTCAAAAACGATGTAGGTTTCGTGTTGTTAATTGGTTATTTGTGTAATTTCAGATAAACTGGACAGGTGTATGCATGTTGATATCCCACATCGATATCGTTAATGTTGTTGTCAATAGCCATTTAAAAAAAATAGGTCTCGCCCTTTTTTTGTGTTATTGTAGATCCTTCTTGATTCCGCGTTGTGTCATACAGTTGTACCTTTTTCTTTTATGTTAGTAGTGGAAATAAAGCAAGAAAACGAATGAAAAAATATATATTAAATTGACATCAATAGGTTTTTTCTTCGCTAATGTACATGTCAATTGTCAAAAGGCAATTCAACGTAGAAAGACGGTCAAAGAAGATAACTCACTCATTTCGTACCACTGGCATTTTAAAACTAAAAATACTTACGTTTTCAAAGATACGTAGAAAATTATTTAATTATTTTGACCCTAATGAAATAATACATATAATATGGTAGGTGTGAGTTAAGGTTCTTTCTTTAATTTTCTTACCAAAACCCCATATTTGACTTACCATAATGACGCAGCGTAGGTTTGCGGAAGGATCGACAAGCGTCTAAACCCTTTAACAATTAAGAATTACGATGCGTAAAACTCAAAATTAAGAGAAAACTCTCTAAAAAGCTAAGCTTTATTAATTGAAACTTGATTGAATTGATTAACAATGAAACCTAACTACCCTATTTATAGCTAAACTAACTAAGAAATAAATATGGAAATTAGAACTATCCTAATTATAAACTAACTAGGAAGCTATTTAAATAACTAAAAAAAGGAAACTAAATAATCCTAAATTATTATCTAATATAATTATTTAATTAAACTAAATCTAATGTGATTTGGAGAGTTAAATAAAGCAAAAAGATAATTACTAAACTATGGAATTGAATCTATCATGGGACGGTGGATATGGAAAGTCACGTGGTCGCAAAGTAGGAAAACAAACAGTGTGCTACGCGGGTATTGTGGCGGCTTAGAACGCATCAAACTCGCATGGAAGGGAAATAAGCCGCATGACACCAGCTTTTTCGTCCGTTTGTATTTTCCGACTTGTTCTTCCATTTCCGTCACAATCCTTTTTATACTTGGTGCTTTATATTTGCCTCTTTTCCGATGCCAAATTCCGAGTCTCTTTCGAGCTCGTTTTCCTATTCGATCCCGTTTCTCTTTTTCCCAATTATTCCCGAAAACCGTTATTAACTCTCGAATTCTTCCTGTATCACATAATTAAATAATACTTAAATCGTTCCAAAATAAGTGTCTATATTTTTATTTTAGTTTGTTCAAAAATAAGTATACACTTTCATAAATAAATGTCTATGTTCTAATTATACCCTTAATTATGACATGAAAAATAAACATTTATTGGAATTGTATGGTCATATATCATAGAGGTTTTATTTTAAAGTTTATTTTCATATATTTATTATAACAAAATTTGGTTTATAAGACGTAAAAAAATGTTTAAATGTCTTAATAGACTTATTAATAAGACTTAAGTGTGTAAGACCAAATATTTGTGTGTCATACCTAAAAGTATTGTAATAGGTTTATAAAACGTTCTTTGACGTCTTAACAAACTTTTTAAGAAACTTTTGAAACAAGGTGTTCTATTAATCTTTATAGAACGTTTTGGAAAAGGTCCTATAAACAAATCTTTTTATAGAACACCTGTTTTATAAAACATTTTTTTAAATAACATCTTATAAAAATAAAAATGATAAGACCATTTGTTTAAAAAATATTATAAAAACTTGTTAAGACGTGAAAATATACCCAGAATTAAACCTCAAACTTTACGTTTGTCCTACAGGCTAAAATCAATATACATGATAATAAACAATTAAAATAAGTTTACATAATTAAAAACATTTAATTGGAAAGTAAAATAAACTATCATTTTAAACAAAAGTAGTACAAATTTAATACTCCAATGTTTTATCAACAAATTAAATTATTTATTTTTTGTGGATTAATTAAGTGGCCATAAAAACAAATATTTTTGTCGTCCATTAAAGAAAGGTCCCGATGTGGTACCCTCTTCACGCAATCTTACGTAGTATTTAATCCCATCATAAACCTTCTATTCTCCATCTTCACCTTCATCTTCACCTTCATTTTTCACACACGAAAATGGTCGTTTCTTCTCCTTCTCCGTTACGAACCAAAAAAACCCGAGCCATCGGGATCCCCGTCATCGACCTCTCTCTGGACCCCACGACCTTGTCCCAACACATGGTCGCCGCTTGCCAAGATTACGGTTTTTTCAAGATCGTCAATCACAGAGTCCCCATGGACGTCATCTCCCGAATGGAGGAAGCCGCTCACGGGTTTTTCTCGAAACCCGCCAACGAAAAACTAAAAGTCAAAGCCAATCCGCCGACCCCTTTCGGCTACGGTTGTCGTAACATCGGTTTCAATGGCGATGTAGGCGAACTCGAATACCTTCTCCTTGAAGCCAACCGATCCGACGACAGTACCTTCAATGCCGTCACTGACCACCCAACAAATTTCAGGTACGTTTTATATATCATGTTGCATTTGATCATTTGAGTGATGATCACGTTATATATATATATATATATATATATATATATATATATATATATATATATATATATATATATATATATATCGATCTTGAATTGGTTCGCTGATGATCATCACCTACCACAAAAAGAAATCGATCAAGGACAAAGACAAGACACTCTTTTTTTTTTTTTTTTAACGTACGTTTGCTGTTATATATAAAAATCTCAATCATTTAAACAACTGTATATATGATATCAGTGGTCCTATCGTATTAATTGAATGTCCCCAACAGTTATTCGTGTTCAAGTACAAGAATTTTGTCATCCAGTTTATCTCCAACATTTTAACGAGTACGAGAATATATAATATTATGTATGAGATGTCTTCCGACACATGTAATGTTGGTCATTTGTACTTGGGTCGGGTCCCCATTTTAATTTTAATTTTAAATTTAAATTAAAATTTAATTAATTAATGGGTTGGTTCGGGCGCCACGCTGGCCGATGATTCGGCTCCTAGAAAGTAAAACATTATTATTAATATTAGGTCGTCTTTTTTGTTTGCGGCTGAGGCCCACTCCGCTTTTTAGCCGGCTTCTCTCCATTAACAAACACTTTGTGTTTTCTTGTTGGATTCCTTTTTCCGGAAACCACTCCATTATTTTAATTAATAAAAAATTCATGTTAATTTCTAAATAAATATCATAAAAAGATAAAATATAAATGATTAATATGTAGATTATTTAAAAATTAAGAGGTTGTTTGGTTTAGACCGGAGGAAGGGAATGGAAATAACAAGGAATGAAAATGAGAATTAATTTTTATTCCCCCTCATTTATCCTGAAATGAAAATTTGGATTTATGAAGGAATGAAGTTAATATATTATATAAAACCAAACAGTTTTATTTTATTATCATTTTTATTGATTATTTTTTAATACATCTAACCAACACCCTCTAATATTTGTAATGTCAGTTCATGTATATATATATATATTTTTAGATATGTTGTTTTAATATTCATATGTGAATGTTGTTTTAATTTTATTTTCTTATATTTCTTATGATATTTAACTGATACTCATTTGAATGGGAATAATATTAGAGCATCTCCAATGCAAGATTCTTATAAGCAAAAAGTGTAGTGGCTAGTAAGAACTACTATTGTGGACTTTTATGTGAAATTTTAATTTCATGAGGTGGAAATGAGGTGGTACCAAAAAGTACAAAAATGAGGTTCTTATAAGAACTTGCATCGGAGATGCTCTAAAAACCCAAATCCCTCCAGGTTTTTAAATAAGAATTTTGGTTCTTACCATGAAATGTATGAGATATGACATTATCTTTATTTTTTATTGACTTTGTAATAATTATTAATATTATATATATTTAACTTATATATATATATATATATATGGGACCCACAAAAATATGTTCTTATAAGAACTATTATTGTAGACTTTTATATAAATTTTTAATTTAATGAAGTAAAAATGAAGTGGTATCAAAAAAATACAAGAAGGATGTTCTTATAAGAACTTAGGTTGGAGATGCTCTTATGTCGGTATTGAGATCATGCCTTGCGCAATCTTAAAGTGATGACCCAATCACTTTTCTTTGTAAAGTCAAAATACCTTTTCATTTCAATCAAAAGTCAACACAGTTTCACGTGTGTCCCTTAAACACGCGCAACACTAACTGACGTTTTTATATTTAAACACGTATTTTTTCCACATATTATTGTTTTATTAAAAGTAACTACAAATTTGGTCCTTGTTTTGTTAAAAATAACACATTTCATCTCTACTATTTCAAAATTACAAGTTCATCATCGTAGTTTGCAAAAACGTTCGGATTTGATCCCTTTTCTCTAACGTTCTTTTAAAAAAAATTTGTTAAATGAGAGACAAACGTCTTTTTATCGATTATTTAAATCTTTTACTCAATCAAAATTGATTTTATGATTTTGGTCCCTATGATTTTTAATTGGGTAAATGACAAAAATTCGATTAAAAAACGAAAATTTTTAATGACCGTTAAAGAAATGGATAAAATCCTATGCAAACCACGATAGCTACTTTGTAATTTTAAAGCTTTAGCGACATAAAATGTTATTTTTTACAAACCACTACTCTTTTATTAATAAATTTTTTTATTTTTTTTATAAAATAGAGTTAGGGCCGGTGGGTGGGTGGGTGGGTGGGTACCAATCTCCATTCAAAAAGAAATTGGGAACAGTGCATGTGTCACCACCCAAAAATAGAGAGAGAAGAGTACTTCGTTTTTCATACCCAAATCAAGAAATCTTGAAATCATTAGCCGACAATATGTCAGATTAAACAAATTCAGTATATTTTATTTAAATATAGGGTTTAAAGAAGGTGAGATGTAAGCAAATATGACCTCTATTAGATAACAAAGCTAAAAGGGTTCGTGAGCATCCACAATTTTTTTTCCGAGGTAGTGTAATTTGTGTTTACAGTCTTTAAAGATGCAACCATTATATTTCATTGTGTGTTAGAGTGCCACCACAAATTGATTATGGTCTTCTTGTATTTATAATTGAAAGTTAATTATGGGTCTTGTTGTATGCAGTTGTGCGGTCGATGATTACATCCACGTCGTTAAGGAGTTGACATGTGGGTTGCTAGAAATATTGGCACTTGGCCTTTCTCTACCGGACACTCACATCTTTAGTCGTTTTATTGAAGATACTGATAGTGATTCTTGCTTTCGAGTCAATCATTATCCTTCTCTTAAGACCCACTCCAATCAAACGAAGCCAGCTCACCGAATTGGTTTTGGAGAGCATTCGGACCCTCAGATTTTTACCATCTTGAGATCCAACGAAGTTCCTGGACTCCAGATTTCAACTGTTGACGGACTATGGATACCTGTCACAACCCAACCTACAGACTTCTGTGTGTTTGTTGGTGATGCATTAGAGGTAAGTTTTGTAAATTTAAATGACTAAACAAACTCTTAATCAATCGTTGTTCTTTATACCAACAAATTAAATAAGTTACGATAAAAAATGCAGGTTTTGACAAATGGAAGATTCAGAAGCGTAAGGCATAGAGTAATGGCAAACACGTCGACCAAGTCAAGAACGTCTATGATGTATTTTGCTGCACCAGCTTTGAACGAATGGATATCTCCGATCCCACAAATGATCTCCCCAGGGAACCCAAGACTTTACAAGTCATTTACCTGGAATGAATACAAGAAAGCTGCATATTCTCTCCGTTTAGGAGACCAAAGAATCGATCTTTTTAAGTGTCATTCAACTCTACGTTGATAAAATGTTGCATATCTAATAACAATATATAAATAGGTAAAAGTAGATAAAAAAATCAAATTGAAAAAAACATGTATAATCAATCAAGTCATCATCTACCAAAATGATTTTTTGCCCATGAATTTTGTTGATTTGTAGCATGTATTCAATCAATTAATAACACATCTCATTTATTTTCTCATCTTTTTTTAAATTCAATTGTATGTTTTATGTTTAAAAATAAATATTTAAATACATCATTTAAATTTTATATTATATTTTCAAATACATTATTGGATTAGAAATTATATTTTATATTTCTTAATTAGAATCTATTTAGCATTTTCTAGTTTATTAGACTTATAAATAGGTTCTTTTGTAACTCTAAGGAGTTGTTTGTTTTTTAAAAAAAATCTATTAATGACTTTTAAGTCTGAATCGTTCAGACCTTTTTACACACCACCTCTTATTAATCATAACTAAAATAAGACTTCAGACTTTAGATATCTTAAAAAACAAACGGCACCTAAAATTGATAATATATTATGATCTTATAAATTGATATTAAGAGTTCTATTTGGAGGTTTCTCTCAAATTTCGGCTTCATCCCGATTTATCTGAGCTCGTCTCATTTTTGTTATGCGTTAGTTTCCAGAACATGACAATAAACTGATAGATACAAATCTAATGATTTAAATTCAAAAGTCATTTTATATATACTTTGGGTCACATTTTTTTAGCAAGTCCATGTCGGGCCTTGAAGCCCAAAATAAATCATTCCTCTTTTTTCCACGATCTTTTCCTTAATTCGAAATAACATATTTAAAATCAATTATTACAATTTTAAGTTACAGTTCAAAAAACCTCCTAAACTCTTTATCCATGAGTTTTTGAGCCTCTATCCTCCTCTTATCGTAGTTTCTCTGTCGAGTAGAAAAGAAGACGACCGTCTACATAGATTTAGCATGAAATTATGCCCAATTTCTTAAAAAAACATTTACCATTGATCCCCGGTCTTTTGATTATGACGTCTTTACAAATCCACTTAATCAATTTCACCAATTGATGGACATCCCTTCCCACCCTTTATGTCACTATAAATTAAAGGTTATCATTGATAGATAAATTCGTTCATTATCAACAAAAATCTGATTCAAAAATGTCCACCAGTAATGACCCTGGTTCGTAAATTATACTTGCGCATATTACCAACGGATTTTCAAAGAGTATCGACAAAAAGAACCATTGATATTTGTGTCATAAAAGTGATATTATACATGTGAAAATAAAAACTAAAACCATGTTTTATAGATAGCTTACCAGCAGACACTAATTTTTAATTGAATACAATTTACTTTTGTTCATTTAGTATGCATTATACACGGGCTATGCGTAATTTATACATAAAAATACAAATATTCTGAAAAACCAAATATTACCTAAAGATAATCGATCAGCAATACATGCACATCAGTAATCTGTCGATATAAATTTGTCAGTTGGAGAGGTGTTAAAAATCCATCATAAATGAAAGCCCTCTGTTGTCCGTCTATAAAAGTCATTTGTCCAAAATTCGTCGGTGGTATTCGAGCAGTCGGGTTTCTATCAGTAAATGTTGTCCTTGGAAATCCATCGGTGCTATATTTTCTGACTAGGTTTTAACCGACAAACTTTCAGTGACTGATTTCCCACGAACATCATTTTTACGATGGATTATTGAACGAATTGTCCATAATAAAAGCCTCCAAGATTGTAGTGATACACATATCAAAATCTATACCTAATTCTCAAATTAAATTCAAAATCGACACCAAATATTTAAATTCAATACAGATTATTCAATATCTATATTATCCCTATTTTAAACTCAATATTAACACAAAAGATTTTCACCCACAACTCAGAAATTGAACCGGTTCATCATAAGTTGGTCCAACCCAATCCTCTCGTACTAGGGTTGGCTCATCAGAGTTCTCCTTTTAACACCAACAATAGATAAGAACCAAACTGTCTCACGACGTTTTAATTGTCCATGTCACCCTTATTGAAGGACCAAAATAGTAGGTTTAGCATTAAGTTCTAAGGGTGTTCTTTAGGTAACAATGATTTAATCATTTGACACGCCCATAATACCTTTAAAAGATATATATCATTTTCTAGCTCAACTTTTTATAGAATAATAAAAATAACACCACACCATAGCACAATATATCATTGTGGCTATGATTGAATTTCAAAATGAACGTGTGTTCTAGACGAAAACCTAAACTTATTTCAGAAATTGGAAATGGAATGTAAGATACAATATATATTTGGTTTCTGATCAAACCCTCGAGCATGCCATTTCACTTTTATTTTTCAGATTTGGATTTGGAGGCCTAGTATTCTACTTATATATACAAAGTTATTTTGAAACTCTATATTAGTAGCCACTTAATTCTGAATGTATTAATTAAGTGATGGATTCAAGATTTTCCTGATCACTTTCATATAGTTTATGGAAAAGAGTTTGAAACCGACAATTATATCCCTTAACCGGTCCACATCGCCAACGTAATAGCATCATTTGAGAGGCAAAACTATGTATATACCATGTATTTCGATAGGTGTTCTATAAACATATCTTTTTATAAAACACTTGCTTAAATAGTGTCATATAAAAAGAGGCTAATAAGATACTTTGATTCAAAGATATCCTAAAAAGATTTTTAAGATGCCGAAAAGTGTCATATAAAGTTGTTACATTTGAATAAGGGGTTGTTTGGCAGTTGGTGAATGGTTTGGTACAGAATGATTAATTAAAAGACTCTTATGATATACTGCAAAATGAGTTGTTTGCTAATTGTTCATAATGAAATCAGGGATCTGAATGGTTAAGGGAGGGTCAGGATACGAAATCATTCAGAGGGTTTTGGAACCATTAAGAGGCAGACATTTTTTTGCCAAATAAGATTCACCTCTTAGGATTCAAAGGTTGTCTCTTAATGAAACCATTAAGAGGTAGGTAAACAAACAACCCCCAAGACAAATAAGTGTTTAATTTTATAAAATAGTCTTATATTAGGAAAATCAATCATTTTTATTTAATATCATATAAATCCAATTTTGATGTCACAAAGTTTTTTAAGTTTAAATACCAAATGTAATTAATTACTAAGGTGCTATATATATTATTATATTAAATGACCTTTCTAAGAAAATAAAGCCGATGTATAATTAAATTAAATACTACATAAAGTAATACCTACCATCTTACCAAAAACCCAACATCTCATATATAACATGATGCGATGAAAATAATGTTACACCACCTAGTTGTAACCTTGCATTACACGAAATTGACGACAAAGAATTTTAATTTGATGAATAATAATCAAATTTAATAGGATAAATTAATTATAAAGAAACCTTAAATCTTAATAAGAAAAACATTGATCATTCTAATAATAACTTCATTTATTACTAGCAGTTATAAAATATAACCTTACATGTTCGATCATCGTTTTATATATGTATTAATACATTACGCGTATAAAATTGTGTTGTTATGTATGTGTTTTTTGATCATATAAATACTTATTTTAAAAAATTAAAATTTATCCACTCTTTTGGAATAAGTTCGACAAATGATCATGAAATCCTGCTCATTTTCACTAGCTAATGAATAGGGAGTCTTCTTTATAGTCGTCCATCTCGCACCGTAAACAAATCCTTTCTTTTATAGTCATGGGTATTTGGACCAAACTATTTACACTAATTAGTCCCATAGACGATCACGAATGACCTAGAGTCATCGTAAGTGAACCTCCATGACTATAAGGGTTTTGGTAACACCTGGATTTATACCTTGAAAATATGATATTTTCACTTACATTTCCAAACAATTCCTTATGTTAGTATATACCTCTAAAATCATTTGATTTATTATATAAAATCCTTGAAAACCACTCCGATTGTTTTATTTATTTATTTTGACACTATCACTTCAAAAACAAACCGTGTGAATCCGAAGGCTAGTGAGCGGTCCCCCCCCCCCCCCCCAACCAGAAGGGGGGGGGGGTCAGACTGATAGACGACGTCTAGTTTCAAAGATATTGATCAAACCAATCTTAATTGTCTATGCAAATTATATCAATATTAATGATTTGAATTAAATTGGTTCCGAAATTTACTCTCAACCTTATTTGCAATTGATTTGGTAACTACTAAAAACTTCAAAATACACAAAACAAAGGACCGAGATTGATTTGTACAATGGTGTAACATTTACACGGTTTGTATCTGATTTGTCCTCTCTCTATATTTTATATGTATAAGAGAGAAGTTCAGGGAAAAACCACAAAGAAGAAAAAACCTGAGGAACAACTTAAAGACCATTATCTATATGGTATGCACATGTACATATAAGCAATTGAATATATTATCTGGTTTTTATACACGTATGCATGTTATGCACGTATGTATATTAGAAAAATTATTTTTATATACATGTTATTGATAAATGGTTATTAAAATATTCATCGGTTTTTTAAAATTTTATAATATTCTCATGAACCTAATGTTATATAGAGGGGCGTTCAAATACAACTTTTTTACATGATGTAACCCCTCTATCCACCACTCGTTTTATTTTCACTTTTGTAATTAAGAAAAAGAAAAAAACTGAAAATAAAATGAGTGGTGGATAGAAGGATTGCATTGATTGCACCATGTAAAGGGATTGCATTACCTACCTCATATATATATATATATATATATATATATATATATATATATATATATATATATATATATATATATAGGGTCCCCTTCATTTGCTAACCACTGCATTGGTGCTAACCATGCTAACCAAATTTCGACCAATCAGAAGCTTTCATTTGTTTATGTTAATCGATCAAGGCTATTAAATATCGAAGGGCATAATTGGAATTCTATAAAATCACCCAATTTAATGCATACCATATTTTAAGGAGGTTTTAAATTTGGTATTTATCTAAACAATAAATGTATTAATTCAAATTTAAAGTTTGATTTGCATGTGTTTATGAATGGAAGTTATCTTTTTCCTTAATTTTAGCATTTGATATATTTCTCACGCCATAGCCAATTTCACCAATTTGTTTTTTTTTTTACTAAGATTCAAAATGAACAACTATAGACAATATACAGAAACAATGTGCACATATGCATGTATGATTATAGTACATGTATGAATTTCCCCAAATGTGCACATATGCATTTTCAATTACAGTGCACATATGCATGTAATATTTCAGCAAACATATTTCCATATTTAAATACGTTTTTTAATTTGGTAGTTATCCTGATATTTGTGGCCCAAGATTTACTAGCATAAACACATACAGATTATCACAAAACACTTCTTTTATTAATCACAAGAATTACATCAAGCCATAGATCTAAAAGTGATTAACCTTTCAAGATAGAATGTGTTTGTGTGTGTACTCAATGTGTGCAACTATGTGTTTCTCTCAACTACCACCAATATTACACCTTTACTTTCACACACTAACTCTCTTGCTTCTCTACAAGTCTACTAGAAACAATACAAGGACTTGCTTATATATAGGTCAACATGACCAAGCAAGGTCAAACCTTCTAAGCTCATTACAACTCACACACAAACACAAATTACAACAATGACCCTCATTTAATCTTGAATACAATTACAGTCTAACAATCCCCCCCTTTGGATTCAAGATTAAAAAAAAATTGGCAATAATATTCAGGTCTTCATATCTTCAGAATTAACTTCAACTTCAAATCTTTTCTGGCTTTGACATCTCGAAAACTTTGACAATTCTTCAAATTTGTATCTTTCTTTGAAATAGCTTTTGCATAAACTCTGACTTTCTCTTTGATAAGCTTTCTTTAACCTTTGACTTTAAACATCTGAAAACTTTATCTCCTCTGAAATCTTTAAACCTTCAATCTGATCTTGAACTTTTGATTATTCTCCCCCTTTTTAATGATTTGTAAGAATCAAAATCATTAAAACACTTCAAGGTCAAATCCGCCATTGAATGAACTTCCCATCGTCTTATAAGCACATTCTTCATGAACTTTCATCTCCTCCTTTTAATAATAGACAATCTCCCCCATATAGGAAAATTATAAATCTCTAAAACATGATGTGATAAAATCTGTCAGCTGATCTGAAAGAACAGTTGAACCATGAATGTATTCATCTGAATATTTTCAAATTCAAACGAAATAAAAGTTGGAACCCTGAATCAACATATGAAACAGTTAGAAATGCCTGTCAGTAACACGAAGTTACTGTGTACAACGAATGTACAATATAAGGAGCTAGTTTGATGTTGACTCCCCAGGACTTCCATTCAATCATTGAAAAACACAAGGTAATTCTATGAATGTTCTGACAGAAAAATAAATTCCCTGTGTGCTCGTGCTTGTGTTTTGAAAGAATTAGCACAATGATTGTGTTTCATAAGGCTCAAAGTATGTAAATCATTGAGGCAACAATGATTGTACATGGACTCAACGTGCATGAGAAAGGGTCGAAGGTGGGGCAACTTTCCTTCTTTTTCAATATCAGCATGTTCCAAGTGAAGATCCGATAGATTATATGTTGCTTCCCCGGAAAATGTGAAACATTCTCTTTTTAAGAAAAGAATGAGTAGCTAGTGGGGTTGTATGCAAGAGATGGCATGGGCTATTTGCCTATTTCAATGATGGTCACGAAAGAATTGTGAACCAATCAGTAATGTGGCTGCCCGGCTCAGAAAGATGTTTGGTGCAGAGTTCTAATATCCTTTTAACTCTGTTCTCTCACCCTCTTTCTTTTAAACATTTAAGCTCACATCCAACCAATCTCTCATTTCCATTTTACCTCAACTCACTCCCACACTCAATTCTTTTAGACCCCTCTCCTCTCAATCACTCAAAGGATTTCTTCTGAGGTAGGAAACACTGGTTATTGTGAATCCATGGAAGATCTATTAAGCACTCACACTGAATCCCATGTTCCTAAAAAGTACATGTTGTTCAATGATTTTCTTGACATGTAAAGCACAAGAAATCATATGTCAGTGTATATATGCTCATCAAAGATCAGAAATGAAATTTGAGCATTTTAAACATTTAAGATATCTCAAAACTTTATATGAATGAATAATCAAGAAAGAATAGAAATGTTTTGAGAATCTGACAATGATTAAGATCAGATCAAATTATCATGAAGAAAAATATTTGGGAATTCAAAGACATATGTTGTTTATATGAATCAATATAAAAACATATTATCAATGAAAGCACATTAAAATGAAATGACGTTTGATTCAAACAACCGTGAATACCAAACGACGGGAGTATTACCATAGAAAGATATATCATTTGATACATGGTAATAACAAAATCAATTTGAAAATATTGAACCAGTGTGTGTATGAATACTTGACAAAGTATATAGAAAAGAAAATACACAAGTATTATTCTTTAAAGAACACACGGCCAGATAAACAATGAAGTATCAAAAAAAATCATTTAAAATTCACACTTCTCAAATCATAAATACATGTTAAGATCGTGAAGTGGTTTGAACATTTTAAAACCACTTTTCACAAGTGAAAGTTGTTCTTCTTTCACAGGTGTTAGAGTATAAGGATTAAAATGTTATACCTGTGAATTAAAATCCTTAACTCCCCCTGGAATGAATATAGCAATTAAAATATCCTTGACTAGATATCCTCCCCCTTGATATCTGTAAAACGTCAATATTTTTAGAAATATTATTATAAAAGATATAGCAATATAATATCTAAACTCTCTTTCAAACGAAAAACTTCCTGATAAGATGTAATTTTGAAAGCATCCTTCAGAAGAAAACATTTGAATACGGGTTTTGAACTGAATTGTCCAAAAGCCATTGTCATATAAAATATCCTGCAAGAAAAAGATTTTGGTAATCATTATAAAAATGATTCCGCTTTAGTCAAATAGCATATGATGAAATATCTAAAATATATGCAAATAAAGTACAAGATTAGAAAACTCCCTCTAGAATCATGAAGTGGCATTTAACATACCAAGTTTTCTAACTAAAAAGTTAAACCTCTTTTCATCCAACGGCTTGGTGAAAAGGTCAGCCAACTGGTAGTCTGTAGTCACGAAGTGCATCTCGATATCGCCCTTCTCAACATGATCCTTTATAAAATGATAACGCACGTCGATGTGTTTCGTCTTGGAATGTTGTACTGGATTAGCTGTTATCGCAATCACACTTTTAGAATCACAGTAGATAGGGACTCGTTGGTAAGTATATCCGAAGTCTTTTAACTGTGTTCGCATCCAGAGGACTTGTGAACAGCAGCTTACGGCAGCTACGTATTCAACCTCAGCGGTGGATGTAGAAACACAATTCTGTTTCTCAGATGTCCAACTAACCAACTTATCACCTAAGAACTGAAAAGAACCAGAGGTGCTCTTTCTATCCAGTTTGCATCATGCATGATCAACATCAGTATAGACAGTTAAATCAAAAGACGAACCCTTAGGATACCAAAGGCCTAACTCAGTAGAACCTTTAAGATACCTAAAAATCCGTTTTACAGCGACCAGGTATGATTCCTTCGGATTAGCTTGATATCTCGCACAGAAACATGTAGCAAACATAATATCCGGTCTACTGGCAGTTAAGTACAGCAGTGACCCAATCATGCTACGGTACACTTTTTGATCTACTGATTTTCCAGAAAGATCTGCATCTAAAAGTGTGCCCGTTGTCATCGGTGTTTTCATCACTGAACTGTCAGTCATGTTAAATTTCTTTAAAATATCTCGAATATATTTTGACTGATTAATGAAAATGCCTTCGGGTAACTGTTTTACTTGAAGACCAAGGAAAAAATTCAGTTCGCCCATCATTGACATTTCAAAACGAGATTCCATTATTCTTGAAATTTTTTTACAAAACTTTGGATTTGTAGAACCGAAAATTATGTCATCTACATAAATCTGAATCAAAATCATATCATCACCTTGCTTTTTCAGAAAGAGAGTAGTATCAATTGTACCTTTCTTGAATCCTGAAGCGAGTAAAAATTGAGTTAGAGTTTCGTACCAAGCTCTTGCTGCTTGTTTGAGTCCATAAAAGGCTTTGTCTAAGACATAGACATGATCAGGGTTCTTTGGATCAACAAATCCTTCTGGTTGAGCAACATATACTTCTTCATGCAATATCCCATTTAAGAATGTTGATTTTACGTCCATTTGGAAGACCGTATAATTTTTATGCGCTGCATAAGATAAGAAGATTTGTATCGCTTCCAGTCGTGCCACGGGAGCAAATGTTTCTTCATAATCAATCCCCTCCTGTTGACAATAACCCTTTGCAACAAGGCGAGCTTTGTTTCGAACTACAACTCCAAATTCATCTCTCTTATTTCTGAAAACCCACTTTGTTCCAATAACGGATTTTCCTTCTGGAAGTGGTATAAGTCGCCAAACTTTGTTCCTCTCAAATTGCAGAAGTTCATCTTGCATCGCCAGTATCCAATCTGGATCGCGCAAGGCTTCTGAAGCTTTCTTCGGCTCGAGAGAACTTAAAAAACTTGAATACAGACAAAAATTAGCCGATGTTGCACGCGTTTGTACACCAGACTGTGCATCACCAATGATATTATGAAGTGGGTGATTTCTTGTCCATTTCATTGTACTTGGAATCGAATGAATTTCAGCTTGAGTATTATCTTCCTCATATTCATCATATACCACAGGTAAGTCTTTATCAACCCCAGATGTGCTTGGGACATCTTGTACAGCCTCTTCTGAAGTAAATATTTCCGGAGCAATAGAAGAATCACTCGAAACTTCTGTCAGAATTTGGATCTGCATACACAGAATCAACATTAGTATCTTCAGAATGTATATGTGTAGATGTACCTGATGTGATTGATATTGTGACATTTTTAGAAGGACCTGAAATATCTGTGACTATAATTGGAACCTCTGAAGTTGATGCGGATATGTTTGATTTTTCAAAATCTGCACATATATCCAGAAAAGCATCAAAAAATAATAAATCTAATTCAGTTGTAATTTTATTTTAATTAGAAGACTTATTCTGTTTGACTTCAGGTTCTATTCCATCTTGAATAGAAACTTTCTGTTTAAGCTTGAGTTATGAACTGCTGTGTTCAGAAGTCAACTTTGATGATTTATCGAATGACACATTAATGCTCTCCATGATCGTCTTGGTTCTTCTATTGTAGATCCGATAGGCTTTAGACGTTAACGAATAACCAATGAAATAGCCTTCGTCAGCCTTCTTGTCAAATTTACCAAGATTGTCTCGATCATTGAGAATATAACACCTGCAACCAAAAGTACGAAAAAATTTAATATTCGGTTTTCGACTATTAATAAGTTCATACGCTGTCTTTTTATGTCTTTTGATGACAATCGTGCGGTTTTGAGTGAAACGCGTAGTGGCTACGACTTCAGCCCACAGAAACATTGGCAATTCGGAATAGGCTAACATTGTCCTTGCAGCTTCCACCAGTGTTCGATTCTTCCTTTCAACTACTCCGTTTTGTTGAGGAGTGTAGGTAGTAGAAAAGTTGTGAGAGATCCCAACAGATATGAGATAACTCTGAAGCTTTTCATTCTTGAATTTCGTGCCATTGTCACTTCTCAAATATAACCGACAATTGTAGTCGAACCTGGATCTTCTTTAAAAACTCAATGATCAGCTCTGCTGCATCTGATTTGTTCCTTAAAAATTCCAGCCAAGTATATTTGGAGTACTCATCTATCATGACCAAAATATATTTCTTACCATTGATAGACTGAGTCCTCATCGGGCCGCAAAGGTCCATATGTATCAATTCAAGAGGTGTTGAAGATGAGAATTATGTCTTTGTTTTATGAGATGTTCGCTTCATCTTTCCCATTTCACAAGCGGGACAAAGAGAATTCTTCTCAAACCTTAGTTCTGGTAGACCTTTGACAATGCCTTGTCTCGCCAACTGATTAATCGCATCAAAGTTTTGATGAGACAGACGCCGATGCCATATCCAACTTTCAGCTCGTGAAGCTTTTGCAATCAGACAAACAGGTCTTGATGCAGAAAGTGTTGGAAAATTCATAGAATAAAGATTTGCATTCCGCTTTGCTTTAAAAACTGCATGACCATCTTTATCTTCAATATAACAGCATTTATCAGTAAACCGAACTTGAAATTGACTATCGCAGAATTGACTTGTACTGAAAAGATTATGATCAAGTCCTTCCACGTATAGTACTCTTTTGATTGTCACGGTGCCATTTGTTAACGATCTGTGTCCTCGAATGTATCCTGAAACCTCATAATTAGCATAACTTACAGTACCGGCAGATTCCTCAACATAATTGTGATGTAGATGCTTAAATCCTGTCATATGGCGCGAGCATTCTGAATCTATATACCATGTATGTGAGGCCTGCAAAAAGAACAACTCATTTCTGTTTAGGTACCCATATCCAGATGGGTCCTTCCTTGTTAGCTTTTCGCAACTTATCAACATCATCTACCTTAGCCTTAATTCGCCACTCATAGTGAGGCTTAGGTACCCATTTCCATACCATTTTAACATTAAACTCATGAAATGTTTTCTTTTTCGAAAAATGATCAATCTTAGCATGAAAAATTTTAGCCTGATGAGTTAAGGAATTTAAAGCTGATTTGACATGAGATGTTTTTCTGGCAACTTTAGATTTAGGATGAATGGAAGGAATGATAAAAGCATTATCATGACAGTGTTTGCAGATAAAATTCTTACGTGCAAATGTCAAAAGCTTAGATTTATCCAATGAAGTACAATCATTCATACAACTTTGACATTTGGAAACGTTTGAATTTTTACACATCAAACTACCACTATCACTGATATTACATTTATTTTTAGCAACTTTATTTTCCTTCACATTCTTCATCCTTTCTTCTTTACCATTTTGCCTTTTTACATCTGAAACAGGAAACAGAATCTTGTTAGTTTTCTTTCAAGAAAATGATTTTGGCTTTGAAGTACAAGAAGCGTCTCCTTTCTAAAAAATACTCGGAGGATATTCAGGAGTAGTAGTATAAACAACTGAAGTTTTAGAATTAACAGTATCAAACTCTGGATTATAATGAACATTCCAGTTTTTAGAGTCAAACATCTTTTTCTCCTTTAAATTTTGTTGAAACAAATCATTTTTTAAAATATTTAACTCTCTAGAGAGTTCTTTGTTTTCTTCAAAAGACTTGTCAAGTTTGAATTTGAGATCAACATTCGTATCTTCTAACTCTTCAATTGTCTTTTAAAGATCTGTGATTTGTTTCTCAAAATTAGATGCTTGATTCACCTCAGAGTTTGATTCTATTTTTTTCTATAATAGGAACAGGATCTGAAGCATTCATCATTTCTGTAAAGATCTCCTCAGTCATAATTTTTGAAAAATCAGAATTAAGGTTTTGATTCATGATATTTTCACTTTCTGAACCATTTGAGGAATTTGACGTGAATAAATCAGATGATAACACTTGATTCTCAACATCAGTTTCTAAATCAGATTCATCAAACTGACACTGAGATTCAGTATTATTTTCTTCAACCTTGGTTGATTCTGTTGGTAAACAAGGAGAAAATAGAGACGTAAATTCACTAAATTCTATATTTCTCGTTTTGTAACTTTCATTTAAATCTTTATACGCAAAACCAACAGATTTTAAACTTGAAATGGAATCAGCGCAAGATGAAGTGTCATCATCATTCACAACTTTACCTTTTACAAAAGTATCATGAATATCAGGTTTTGTAGAAGTAGAGCCCATTTTATCAAAATTATACAAATTTTCTGGCGCTCTTTTCAAAACAGTATTTGGTTCAAAACCTAAACCTTTTTTAACATTATAAAATCTGACATCTTGGAGTTTATTTGTTAAAAGATTCAATGTTTGCTCAGTCTGTCCTCTTTTTAGATTTAAATCCTCCAGTTGCTTGATTTTACAATATGCCTCGTTTCTTTCTTGAAAACACGCTTCAAATTTTAGTTGAAAATCACCTTTTTCAGCATTTAAGTTTACAATATCTTTTTCAATCTCATATATTTTTGAATTTAAAACATCTTTGTCCTTTTTCAAACAATCTTTCTCAGATTCTTTTTCCTTAACAACATCTTTCAACATGGAATTTTCATCACGAAAATTCAACATTGTTTGTCTTTCATGACTAAGTTTGCCTTTTAAAGTTTTAAACTCTTCTTTCATGAATTTAACTTGAGCCTTTAAGGATTGAATGCGTACCTCGGAACCACAGTCGGAATGATCAGAAGATGATCCAATGTCCTCATCTACTTTGGCCATCATACACACCTGAGTAAAGTGTGCAGATTCATCATCAGAACTCTTGTAGAGCCAATTCTCTTCTTCCGCCATTAAGTTCTGACCATCTTCCACCTTCTTTGCTAACAAAGTTTTCCGAGCATAATATTCCGAATTCTTTGTACGCTTGAACTTGCAATCCTTGGAAAAATGACCTGGTTTTCCACAGTTATAGTATCTTCCATATTTCGGCTCAGTCTCTTCTTTCTTTCCTTCTATCTTCTCTTCTCGTTTCTCTTCTCGCTTTTCATCTCTTTTCTCTCCTCTTTTCTCATACTTCTTTTCAGATCTCGGTTTGTACTTGTCTTTCTTGTAGCTCTCATATTTCGGCTTGTACTTGTTCTTTCCAAAGCTTTTGAACTGCTTTGTGAGAAGAGCCAGATTTTCAGCGAATCGTTGCATATCCTCATCTGAATTTTCTTCACTTTCAGTAGAAGACTTATCAGTGCTTGAATCAGTAACCTCAGTGAGGAGAGCTCTGGATTTCCTTGACTTTGTCTTGTAAGAAGAACTGGACTTGAAACTTGACCCTTTCTTACGTTCAGACATTAAGGCTAGAGAATCTTTGACCATCTTCTTTTCAGCACCAAGCTTCTTTACTTCATCCTCATGCTGAGATAAAGTTGTGAAGATATCATTGACGTCTTCTTGTGCCATGTCCTTAGTCATCTGAATGTTAATAGCATAGCTTTTCCATTCTGAGTTCAAGTTCTTGATGAACTTATAATTGATCTTTGATTCTGACTTGTTCATTCCATTTCTCCTTAGATCATTCAATATCACATTGAAGCGATTGTATGTTTCTAACAAAGTCTCTCCTTCTTTCGCATGAAAGCCTTCATATTGTCGGTCCAACAATACTTTACAACAAGTTCTTAGAAATAACAACACAATAACGATTACCAACCTGTATTGAATATATCAAACGATTACAAGGTTGATCGATTAAGCTTTTGATGTGTTCTCTATGTTTTCTCTCAAATACACCTTGATGTGTGTGTTTTTGTGTGTGATCTATGATCTGATGATTTAGAGAGATTGAGAGACAACAACTATCAAGTGTGTTGAACACACTATCTATCTTAATATCTAGATATTAAGTCTAGATATTAAATCTAATAAAGCTAACTAACTTATACTAGAAACTAACTAAACTAGATAAGTTACCTTTATCTAACTATTACAATACTATAACTTAGATATTAAATCTAAGTAAACTAAACAAATACATTGACATTTATTACAAATAGACATAGACTTTAACATTGAGAGTCGACGTTCCGGCATTAGCTTCAGATTGCGATCTTCAGTTTGGATGATCTTGAATCCAATGAGACTGTGGTCTAACAATCTCCCCTTTTGGATCAAGATCATTTAATAAAAAGATTTATCCAATTCAGTCTTCTTGTTCAGCTCAGAAAATGCAATCTCTTTCTCTAAATTCAGCATGTCTTCAATCTAACAATCTTCCCTTTTGAAGAGTAGACGTGATTCTTGAAACATGTGATCTTTGCCATTTCTTGTGTAGTCATTCTCCCCCTTTTTGATGTTAAGTGCAACGACTTCATCAAAATTTGTGGTAAGAAATGTCAATCTTGCGGTTAGAGCCCCTGATTCGTCAATTCATAAGAGATTCATGTAGATCTTTGCAAATCCAGACAAATGTGTTATGTAACACCTGAATCAACTAATGAATCAGTTAGAATGCCTATCAGTAACACTAAGTCACTGTGTGTAACGAATACACTTTGGAAAGGAGCTGTTTGATGTTGACTCCCCCAGGGCTTCCATTTAATCATCGAAACACCACAAAGGTAATTTCTATAAACGTTATGACAAAGAAACTAATTCCTTGTATGTTCGTGCTTGTGTTGAAAGAATTAAGCACAGATGATTGCTTATTGGCTCAAACTTATGTAAACCACTGAGACAACAGTAAGTTAAACACAGACTCAATGTGCATGATTGAAGTGCGAAGGTAGGGCAGATTTCCTTCTTTTCAATATCTAGATTTTCCGAATGAAAATCAGATAGCATATGTGCTGCATCCCCTTTGAAAATGAAACATTTTCTTTTTGAGAAGAAAATGAGTAGATGGTGAGGTTTGATCAAGATTTGGCATGGGTTAGTTGCCTGTTTCAATAATGATCACCAAAGAATTGTGAATCACTAGAATTGTGGCTATCCGGCTCAGAAAAAGTTGGTGCAGAGTTGTGATATTCTTTTAACTCTGTTCTCACACGCTCTTTCTTTTAAACTTTTTGCTTTCTCTAATCACACTCATTTCTTTTCGCTTGCACACTCAAACACTAAGGATTTAACTTCATGGGTAGAAATCACTGGTTAATGTGATTCCATTGAAGTTGTGTTAATTCCTAGCACAATGATTCTTTGTTTTCCTAGATGCACGTGATGCTCAGATTGGTTTAACTATTTCAGTTAAAGCACAATTTAGATCATGAAAACATTTAAAATACACTCCCAAAATATATAATCTGTGGAAAAATCGGGAAGTGGTTTGAACATTAAAAACAATGTTTTCGATGATTGAAAGTTGTCCTTCTTTCAACCATATATGAGATGAAGATAAAGGTTTATACCTTAACGAGTGATCTTTCATCTCATGAAGCTAAGCGTAAAGTCATAAACATATGAACTTGTAAGCTTCTCTCAAAAATTCTGCAAAAGTCTAATGTCAAGTCAAAGTAATAATTATTCACTTATATTGAAAAGACAAAAAGCAGTAAAACTGTTTAAAGTACGAGTTCTGATTAGAAATAATCAGAAGTCATCACCTTTTTAACTCCCCCTGAAATTATGCATTTGAAACTTATCATTGAAAAAGATATGCATTTAAAATTTCAGATAAATATGTACTCCCCCTTGATGGTTGATTTCCTCATTCGAGTATTAGAGTACAATTTCATTTTCAGCACGGAGTAAGGTCTTTTGATCTTTAAAGTGCGAGTCCTAAACTGTTGTGTTTAGAAGTCATACTTCGATGAAGTACGGGTTCTAAGCTGATGTACTTAGAAGCCATCATTCTTCCTACTCCCCCTTGACAGTAGGTGCCTGCAACACAGGTTTAGTTTTCTTTGGTACCCACTGGTATTTGGGTCCATGAGTGTTAGTTGCAGTTCGTATGGGGGTTACTGAGTAAGAACCATACCAGTAATGGTCACTTGTCTTGTGAACAAGATCATGTGTACGACAATAAGAACAATAAAATTTCTTACCTGACAAACTGATTAATTTATCTCTTGAGTAAACAAAATCAGGTTTACCTTTCAGCGCATTGTTCTTCTTGGCAATCGGCGTATGTACACATGAGTTTTTACATTTCAGCTCTTCTTTAACTGGTTTCCTGTTCCAGACCAGTTCAGCTTCTTCCTGGAAGCTTCTTCTCTTTCTTTGATGTGTATCTGAAAAATCTTTATTCCTGTCATAGAAAAGATTAGTAGAATGAATCTGATTAGAAGATTTAACTGACCTTTTAAAAAGAGCAGTTTTCTGATGTGAGCTTGCGGCTGGTTTGTTAGAACCAACTGAATTATTTCTAGGTGAGTGGATTTTTGACTCTAGAGTCGTTTGCTCAGTCACCACCACCGTCTTTGAAATAATATCTTGAAGCTCTTTTACCTTTGAAGAATAACTGTTTCTTTCTTTGACGAGAAGGTCAATCTTCGTCTCAAGCTCACACTTCTTTTTCTTCTCTTTCTGTGCATTCTTAGAAAGTTCAGATAGCTTTGCATTAAGATTCCTAATTGCAGCTTCAAAGGTGCTTCTCTCTTCTTCAATTCCTTTCTTAGCACCCTTTCTTGCATCTGATATTTGTTTTAAGTATCCTTCATTCTTCTGTTCAGTTGCCTTCTTCACTCTAGCAAACTAATCTCTTTCTAAAATGATTACTTTCTCAAAGTCTTCAACTTTTTGAGAAAGCATTAAACATTTAAGCTCTATCACCTTCTTCTCCTCAATACCCTTCTTGGAAAGATCTGAGAACATCTTCTCAAACTCTGATAATTTCTTTTGAAGATCAGTGTTTGTACTCTCCAAATCCTTAAATTTCTTCTCGTTGCTCTCAACAAGATCTAGCTTCTGTTTTTGAGCTTCGAGATCAGAAATCTTTTCTTTTAGCTCAGAGTTCGCAACTTCCAATACCTTAACCTTTTCTATTGAAGACAATCTGGATATACCTTCAAGTTAATCCCATGATTGTTTTGCTGAAGCCCATTTGCTAAGACTGCTATTCATTTGAATAGTAATCTCTTCTGAAATTCCTTTCAAGATAAGAATTTTTGCAAATTTATCAGCTTCATGTCTCCTTCTCTGCTCATCTGTGTATTCATTAAGGTATACTAGAACCTCTTTCATTTCCAACCATCCATAAGCTCCTTTAAAATGATTGAACTTGGTTGGAATTGTCATCATCCCTTCCTGCAAAGATAATCTGATATAAGTAATCAATTCATGTTTGTCAATAAAGTCTAAGAAATGGAATTTCCATTGCTCATATTTTCCTCTTTCTAAAACAGGAGGTTTCATATCAGTTCCAGATGATAAAAAATCTTTCGAGATAGACGACTGGTCTAATTGATATTGGGTTTTAAGATCTGAAACTTTCTCTGTTAGACTTTTCTCTCTAGGAGGAGCAAAGAAATCATCAAGATCCATGATTCCTGTAACAAGAGAACTTGACAGATATGATCGTTAATCCAAATAAAATCAAATTCAAAATTCAGAAAATTTGATCACAATCAGAAATTTGTCCCCCTTCGCAGACTTAGCACGGGGGTCCCGCTACCCGGTTAGCGGGTGGGGTCAAGGGGCAACGCCCTTGCGGGAGTATGGGGGCAGTGCCCCTAGAGAAAAAATTTATGATTATTAAAGACCCTATTACAGTTTCGAAAAAAATCTCAGAAAAAAATTCTAAGTCAGGATTGGAGCTTTGCGATTGAGAAGGTTTGCGTTTAAAGTTGGGAACGCAAATGGAAGTTATGGGTCTAGAGAGGAACGCAAAGTTGACTTGTTCTTTTGAAGTCTTGAGGAATGCGGGTCTTAGGTATGCGGGTCTGAGGTATGCGGGTCTGACTTGGAACGAGGTGTGCGTGACTGAGCTTTGAACCGAGAAGTTTGAGGAATGCGGGTGCTTTGGGACCCGAGTTGTAAGGAATGCGGGTCCTTTGAGAGCCGCAAAGTAAGGAATGCGGGTCTAATGGGAACCTCAAAGTAAGGAATGCGGGTCTAGTGGGAACCGCAAAGTAAGGAATGCGGGTCTAGTGGGAACCGCAAAGTAAGGAATGCGGGTGCTTTGAGAAATGCGGGTCACTTGAGACACGCAAAGTTGAGGTATGCGGGTCACTTGAGACACGCAAAGTAGAGAAATGCGTATGTAGTTGGACCCGCAAAGTTGAGAAATGCGGGTTATTCAACCTCTGGAATGCGGGTGTTCGTCCTGTTCTTCTGAAAATCGTATGAATCTTGTTCCTGAAACGATTTAGCAACACCAAACTCTACCAATATGTCTAGAATTACTTCTAGAACCGAATGTAAGCACTCGATCTAGAGAAAGAGATTGAAGACATGCTGAATTTAGAGAAAGAGATTGCATCTTCTGAGCTGAACAAGAAGACTGAATTGGATAAATCTTTTTATTAAATGATCTTGATCCAAAGGGGGAGATTGTTAGACCACAGTCTCATTGGATTCAAGATCATCCAAACTGAAGATCGCAATCTGAAGCTAATGCCGGAACGTCGACTCTCAATGTTAAAGTCTATGTCTATTTGTAATAAATATCAATGTATTTGTTTAGTTTACTTAGATTTAATATCTAAGTTATAGTATTGTAATAGTTAGATAAAAGTAACTTATCTAGTTTAGTTAGTTTCTAGTATAAGTTAGTTAGCTTTATTAGATTTAATATCTAGACTTAATATCTAGATATTAAGATAGATAGTGTGTTCAACACACTTGATAGATAGTGTGTTCAACACCCAGATGGCCCCTCCCACTTCCGTTTCTCCCCAACGTACCTCTTCTCATCCCTTTCCGAATTGATGCCGTCCTCCACGAGTAAGGACTCCTCGATAACTTCTTGTAAAGTCGAACACTTTTCATTTCTCACCGCCGTTCGCATCTCGGCCGGTAATCCTTGATGATAAGCTTTAATCTTTGACCTTTCGTCGGGAACTAGATGTCCCACCAAGTTTAGTTTCTCCAAAAAGAGTTTGGAGTAGACAACAATCGACGTATTCCCCTTCTTCAGATTTCGGAACTCTCGCTCCAACTTGTCCAACGAACGCTCACTGCAGTACTTGTCCATCATCTTCTCCTTGAACACTGGCCAAGTTAACTTAGCCAGAACTTCCGGGGTGAGGGCGGATCGAGTGAGATTCCACCAAATCAGAGCCTCTCCCCGAAGTAATTGAGAAGCAAATTTGACCCGTTGAGAGGGATCACACTCACTTGCCTCGAAGGCCATTTCCATCTCTTTGAGCCAATACATACAAGCAACTGGGCTATCGGAACCCGCAAACTCCTTAGGATGACACCCCAGAAATGTCTTATAGGTGCACCTTTTTGTCTTTGTTCTGATTCCCTCGGCGGATGGCTCTTCGACCGTCACCACATTCGGTCCTCCCGACCCCACACTAACGTTTTCAGCCATAGTCTCGGGCTGACGGTTACTAACGTCACGATCCTCTAGAAGTTTCATGAAAAACTCCTGTTGTTGGATCATGGCCGAAGTCATGGCCAACTGTTGTTGAGCCAAAGCCGCATTCATAGCTAACATCATGCTATCCCGAAGCCGGGTCTCCATGGTAACTTCCTCCAAGATGGCGTTACCTGTGTTGAGGTTCCGGTGCGGAATATGCTCAGGCCCTCCTCCCAATATTCTGGGTATGAGAATGTCATCAGAGGTTGCCCCCACCGGGGGTCGTACCGCTGTAGATTCCACTTTGGGTTGCCCTTCTGGCATGTCCGGTAATCTACTACGAGTGTTCACCATTAAAATCTGCCATGAACGTACGAGAAATAGATTGAGAAAAGACTACACGAGTTGAACTCATTGTACGTACCAATATCGTCAACAATTATCATAATAATAGTAAACCAAGTATGCTCACGTAACAATGCATTCATAATAGCAGTAGCTAAGTGAAATTATGAACGAACCATACACAAGAATCCTTGTCACCATCATCACAACTTTCAATTAAAGTAATTCCGTAACCCTAACGCTCTCCCCACCTAGGATCTCTACCCCAAGTGGACAGTGAGGTCAAAAGTCTAAAGCTTAAGTCTAGATATGCTAAACAATACCTAGTTCACTTAAACTAAAGCTCTGATACCAACTTGTAACACCCTAAAAATAGGGATAACAAAAATCCGAGAAACGGACATGAGGTATACCAAAAATTGCCTTAGCAAGAGCCTCCCAAAAGTGGGGAATATAACTGAATAACCTGTTTAATCATAATTTGTAACTTAACGGACAATAAACAACAACCAACTAATCTAATTTCTACAACTAGAAAAGAGATTACAAAAGGGGTTGTCATCTATAAACCCAAATGATCTATATCCAAAGGCATAACGCGTCTGTGTGCAAATCCCCAAGCTCTCTCCCCCAAAGCAACTAAACCAGCTTAGGACCGGCACCGCTAGAACCTGAGATACACACCGACACCAAACAAGTGTTAGGCCAAAAAGCCTAGTGAGTTGAACAAATAATAAGCATGCATGAACAGTTACATTTCTTATCAGCAGTTAACCATAGTTCAACAGATGTGGAGTCAATAGGGGAGACCCATAACACCAATCAAGTCCCACCCAAGAGTCGATATACCTTGATTCCCTTAACAAGGAACACCCCAAAGGCCCGGCCCATCCGAAGACTATCGCTAAGAAAATTCCCTACATGGCGGAGGTCTAGGCACATACCATCACAGTGGCGCCCAAGACTACATCCTCCTAGTGTACTGACTTGGTTCGTCCACATAACATTTATAAGGGGGTCCTTTAGGTATATTTCAACCCACATAATTCAATACCAAATACGGGTATAATTTTACCACCTTATCCTCATGATGTCTAACGAAAGACCCAATGTAAATCATACATCATCATGCATATAAACATGTCACCCAAGTGGTACTCCAAATAGAATCACCATAATACTCATTTATACATACCCTTAACATATCAAGATGCTCACATCATATATCCATGAGACAAGTCCCAAACAATGATACATAACAATATCCATGGCATATCACCCATATACATATATACATCTTTCAACTATTTTCGTGAAGAGATCCCCAAACATTGAGCATATAGAGATAAAGTAACAAATGGAAGATTATGATGTGTATCTAGTTTTAACAAGGGTTTAGTAAACTCACAATCTAGGTTTTGAACCCAAAACCTAGAAAATATAGAAACCCTAGAAGTTTGGAGAAGATGAGCCTTGGAAGTGAGAAGTGAGAATCTTGAATACACTTCAATAAGGACACTTGGATGATGCTTGAAGACCACTTAATGCTCCCAACAACCCAACACCTTGGAGATTAATGAGGTAGGTGAAAAAACCCTAAAAATCGCCTCTAGGAAGAACTCTCCCGTTTTTTTTTTTGTAAAGTGATAATGTGGGAAATGAGACTGCCAAGGAATTTAAACCCCTCAGATGCCGCGGGTGATAGTGCCAAAGGGCACTATCGCGAGTCACAATCGCGAACACACACGCACCCGCGGTACGTCTTCCGCGAGTATGCCCGGCGATAGTGACATTGGTCACTATCGTGTGTCACTATCGCGAGACACACACCCCTCTCGGTACATCTTGGGCGATAGTGCCCTCCGTGATAGTGCCAGGGGCACAATCGCGGGCACAATCGCGAGACACCCAAAAATGGCCCAAAACTCAACCGAAAACTATAACGAGCACAAGGTTTGAACGATTAGCAAAGGTAATTCAATAAATTATATTATACATAGCCCATGATCATAAAATGCACATAAAAACACATATGCACCCACAACGAAATTAATGCCTTAAAGGAGACAAAATACTTACCTTATAAATTTACGGGTGTTACAATCCTCCCCACCTAACCGGGATTTCGTCCCCGAAATCTTACCCTAAGCAAAGAAGTGAGGGTAACGCTTCTTCATATCATCTTCCGATTCGCAAGTAATGTTAGCACCCTGATGGAGCTTCCATTGGAATTTAACCATGACCACGTCTTTAGGCCTCAACTTCTTCACTTTCGATTCTAAAATCGACTCCGGTTCTTCCACACAACGATTCCCATTGTCCACCCGGACTTCCGACAAAGGGATCACGCTTTCCTCTTCGGCTAGACACTTCCGAAGATAACAAATGTGAAATGTAGGATGTATCCCATCCATTTTCGGCGGTAAATCCAACCGATAGGATTGCAAGCCAATCTTTTCCAAAATCACAAATGGTCCAAGGAAACGAGGACTAAGCTTCCCGCGCTTCCCGAAACGTATGATCCCTTTCCACGGAGACACCTTTAACATAACTCGGTCACCCACTTGAAACTCAATCGACCTTCTTTTCTTGTCCGCATAACTCTTTTGTCGATCTTGTGCCGCCTTTAGCCTTTCCCGGATTTCTTTCACCTTGTCGGACGTCTCTTGAACTATTTCCGGTCTGGCGAATTGCTTTTCGCTCGCTTCTAACCAACAAACCGGGGTTCGGTACTTTCGTCCATACAAAGCCTCGAACGGTGCCATTCCGACACTGGAATGGTAACTGTTGTTGTACGCGAACTCCACCAACGGTAGATGTGAATCCCAACTTCCCCCGAAGTCTATCACACACGACCTCAACATATCTTCTAAGGTCTGGATTGTCCACTCGCTTTGGCCATCCGTTTGAGGATGGTAAGCCGTGCTCAAATTTAGTCGAGTACCCAACTCCTTTTGCAGACTAGCCCAAAAGTTCGAGGTAAATCGACTGTCCCGATCCGACACAATAGATTGCGGAACTTCGTGCCTCGATACCACCTCATCAATATAAAGCTTGGACAATTTCTCCATTGGCAAGGTCTCCCGCATTGCAAGGAAATGCGCGCTCTTGGTCAACCGGTCAACGATTACCCAAATGGTGTCGTGGCCACGCAAGGTCTTTGGTAACTTGGTCACGAAATCCATAGTGATATTGTCCCATTTCCACTCGGGAATGGACAACGGTTGTAAACTTCCATACGGTCTTTGATGTTCCGCCTTGACTTGAAGGCACGTGACACATTTCTCCACATAGCTAGCTACATCTAGCTTCATCACCAGCCACCAATACATTAACTTTAAATCTCTATACATCTTGGTGCTACCGGGATGTATAGAGTATTTCGACTTATGCGCTTCTTCGAGGAGTAACTTCCGGTTTCCTCCCAACTTCGGTACCCAAATCCGTCCTTGAAATAGTTTGAGTCCACGACCGTCTTCCGTTAAGAGCTCCCTTTGTTTCACCATGACCTCGTCTTTGAGGTTTTCTTCCTTAAGTGCTTCCTCTTGGCTTGCTTTAATACTCTCCAACAAACTTGACACCACATCGATCCTTGTAAGGGACATTTTGACAACATCACTATGACTCCTTCGGCTCAATGCATCCGCCACCACATTGGCCTTACCGGGGTGATAGAGTAGGTCACAATCGTAATCCTTCAAAAGCTCTAGCCATCTCCTTTGCCGCATGTTGAGTTCCTTTTGGTCGAAGATGTACTTGAGACTTTTGTGATCCGTGAAAAGAGTACACTTGGTCCCATACAAGTAGTGTCGCCACAACTTTAACGCGAAAACCACCGCCGCCAACTCCAAATCATGAGTCGGATAGTTCTTCTCATGATCCTTTAATTGTCGCGACGCGTAGGCTATTACTTTCCCTCTTTGCATTAGCACGCACCCAAGCCCCATCTTGGAAGCGTCGCTATACACCACAAAGTCTTCCGATCCTTCGGGTAAGGACAAGATCGGAGCTTCACACAATTTCCTCTTGAGCATCTGAAACGCTTGCTCTTGAGCATCGGTCCAAAGAAACTTGACGTTCTTCCTCGTAAGAGAAGTGAGTGGTGTAGCCGTCTTTGAGAAATCTTGAATGAAACGCCGGTAGTAACCCGCTAGACCCAAGAAGCTTCGGATCTCCGTCGGACTTGTTGGGGGTTACCAACTCAACATTGCCTCGATCTTTGCCGGATCCACCTTTACCCCGTCCTTTGATACCACGTGCCCCAAGAATTGCACCTCTTGGAGCCAAAATTCGCACTTTGAGAACTTCGCGAATAGTTTCTCCTTCCTTAGAACTTCCAATACTTCCCGTAAGTGTCTTCCATGCTCGGACTCATCCTTTGAATATATTAAAATATCGTCGATGAAGATGATCACGGATTTATCCAAGAATGGGCGACACACACGGTTCATTAGATCCATGAATACGGCCGGAGCATTGGTTAAGCCGAAAGGCATCACCAAAAACTCATAGTGACCGTATCTTGTCCGGAAAGCCGTCTTCGGAATATCTTCGTTCTTCACTCTCACTTGGTGATAACCGGACCGGAGATCGATCTTCGAGAAGCATCCCGCTCCTTGGAGTTAATCAAAAAGATCGTCGATACGAGGTAGAGGATACTTATTCTTCACCGTGACTTTATTTAGCTCCCGATAATCTATGCACATTCGCATAGATCCATCCTTCTTCTTCACGAACAGCACCGGTGCTCCCCAAGGTGACGAACTCGGTCGAATGAAGCCCTTCTCCAACAACTCTTGAAGTTGCGTCATCATCTCCTTCATTTCTGTCGGCGCCAAACGATATGGAGCACGTGCTATCGGAGCCGCTCCCGGTGTGAGATCAATCTGAAACTCCACCTGCCGCTCCGGCGGTAATGCGGGTAAGTCTTCCGGAAAGACGTCCGGATAATCTTGTACCACTTCCACATTTTCTACCGACTTCTTTTCTTTCTTTGCGTCCACAATGTAGGCCAAGTACGAAGGATAACCCTTCGCTAAGAACTTGCGAGCTTTTAGAGATGAGATAATAGGATTATTCCTCCTTCCTTTCTCTCCATAAATGATAGCCACCCCATTTTCCGGCAATGGAACTTGGATCATCTTTTTGGAGCAAAAGATGTCCGCTTTATGCATTACTAACCAATCCATGCCTATGACTACATCGAACCCTCCTATAGCCATAGGTAACAAATCTACTCCAAAAGAATTTCCATCGATCTCTAGGTGCAATCACAAAAGCGGTCACGAATGATCACTTGATCTCCATTAGCTATTTCTACTACTAACGTATCGGGAAGAACACTAACAGGAGTGGAGAATTGCTTACAGAAAGTATCAGACACAAAGGAACAGGTAGCACCCGAATCAAACAAGACGCGAGCAGGCATGGAGTTAACTAGAAACGTACCCGAAACGACATCTGCTGTCTCCTTCGCCTCCTCAGTAGACATCCGGAAAGCTCGACTCGGTGCTCTTGGTGGCTGCTCGACTCTGGCCGTCGAACCCACAGAATTTCCACCACTTCCTCTAACTAGTCTCGGGCACTCTCGCTTCATGTGCCCCGGCTCTCCGCATTCATAACACACTGACCCACGGAGGGAACATTCTCGAGTCGTGTGGTTTTTCTTACCACACTTGGTACACCCGGCTGGACCGGAGTGAGTCCTTGTAGCGCACGATCCCGAGTGCTTTGACCTGCACTTGTGGCACCACCGATCTTCATGGCGTTGATCACCCGACCTCCCGCTTACAAAGGGTCTTGATTGACGAACGGGCCCAGATGGCCCCTCCCACTTCCGTTTCTCCCCAATGTACCTCTTCTCATCCCTTTCCGAATTGATGTCGTCCTCCACGAGTAAGGACTCCTCGATAACTTCTTGTAAAGTCGAACACTTTGCATTTCTCACCGCCGTTCGCATCTCGGCCGATAATCCTTGATGATAAGCTTTAATATTTGACCTTTCGTCGGGAACTAGATGTCCCGCCAAGTTTAGTTTCTCCAAAAAGAGTTTGGAGTAGACAACAATCGACGTATTCCCCTTCTTCAGATTTCGGAACTCTCGCTCCAACTTGTCCAACGAACGCTCACTGCAGTACTTGTCCATCATCTTCTCCTTGAACACTGGCCAAGTTAACTTAGCCAGAACTTCCGGGGTGAGGGCGGATCGAGTGAGATTCCACCAAATCAGAGCCTCTCCCCGAAGTAATTGAGAAGCAAATTTGACCCGTTGAGAGGGATCACACTCACTTGCCTCGAAGGCCATTTCCATCTCTTTGAGCCAATACATAAAAGCAACTGGGCTATCGGAACCCGCAAACTCCTTAGGATGACACCCCAGAAATGTCTTGTAGGTGTACCCTTTTGTCTTTGTTCTGATTCCCTCGGCGGATGGCTCTTCGACCGTCACCACATTCGGTCCTCCCGACCCCACAATAACGTTTTCAGCCATAGTCTCGGGCTGACGGTTACTAACGTCACGATCCTCTAGAAGTTTCATGAAAAACTCCTATTGTTGGGTCATGGCTGAAGTCATGGCCAACTGTTGTTGAGCCAAAGCCGCATTCATAGCTAACATCATGTTATCCCGAAGCCGGGTCTCCATGGTAACTTCCTCCACGATGGCGTTACCTGTGTTGAGGTTCCGGTGCGGAATATGCTCAGGCCCTCCTCCCAATATTCTGGGTATGGGAATGTCATCAGAGGTTGCCCCCACCGGGGGTCGTACCGCTGCAGATTCCACTTCGGGTTGCCCTTCTGGCATGTCCGGTAATCTACTACGAGTGTTCACCATTAAAATCTGCCATGAACGTACGAGAAATAGATTGAGAAAAAACTACACGAGTTGAACTCATTGTACGTACCAATATCGTCATCAATTATCATAATAATAGTAAACCAAGTATGCTCACGTAACAATGCATTCATAATAGCAGTAGCTAAGTGAAATTATGAACGAACCATACACAAGAATCCTTGTCACCATCATCACAACTTTCAATTAAAGTAATTCCGTAACCCTAACGCTCTCCCCACCTAGGATTTCTACCCCAAGTGGACAGTGAGGTCAAAAGTCTAAAGCTTAAGTCTAGATATGCTAAACAATACCTAGTTCACTTAAACTAAAGCTCTGATACCAACTTGTAACACCCTAAAAATAGGGATAACAAAAATCCGAGAAACGGACATGAGGTATACCAAAAATTGCCTTAGCAAGAGCCTCCCAAAAGTGGGGAATATAACTGAATAACCTGTTTAATCATAATTTGTAATTTAACGGACAATAAACAACAACCAACTAATCTAATTTCTACAACTAGAAAAGAGATTACAAAAGGGGTTGTCATCTATAAACCCAAATGATCTATATCCAAAGGCATAACGCGTCTGTGTGCAAATCCCCAAGCTCTCTCCCCCAAAGCAACTAAACCAGCTTAGGACCGGCGCCGCTAGAACCTGAGATACACACCGACACCAAACAAGTGTTAGGCCAAAAAGCCTAGTGAGTTGAACAAATAATAAGCATGCATGAACAGTTACATTTCTTATCAGCAGTTAACCATAGTTCAACAGATGTGGAGTCAATAGGGGAGACCCATAGCACCAATCAAGTCCCACCCAAGAGTCGATATACCTTGATTCCCTTAACAAGGAACACCCCAAAGGCCCGGCCCATCCGAAGACTATCACCAAGAAAATTCCCTAGATGGCGGAGGTCTAGGCACATACCATCACAGTGGCGCCCAAGACTACATCCTCCTAGTGTACTGACTTGGTTCGTCCACATAACATTTATAAGGGGGTCCTTTAGGTATATTTCAACCCACATAATTCAATACCAAATACGGGTATAATTTTACCACCTTATCCTCATGATGTCTAACGAAAGACCCAATGTAAATCATACATCATCATGCATATAAACATGTCACCCAAGTGGTACTCCAAATAGAATCACCATAATACTCATTTATACATACCCTTAACATATCAAGATGCTCACATCATATATCCATGAGACAAGTCCCAAACAATGATACATAACAATATCCATGACATATCACCCATATACATATATACATCTTTCAACTATTTTCGTGAAGAGATCCCCAAACATTGAGCATATAGAGATAAAGTAACAAATGGAAGATTATGATGTGTATCTAGTTTTAACAAGGGTTTAGTAAACTCACAATCTAGGTTTTGAACCCAAAACCTAGAAAATATAGAAACCCTAGAAGTTTGGAGAAGATGAGCCTTGGAAGTGAGAAGTGAGAATCTTGAATACACTTCAATAAGGACACTTGGATGATGCTTGAAGACCACTTAATGCTCCCAACAACCCAACACCTTGGAGATTAATGAGGTAGGTGAAAAAACCCTAAAAATCGCCTCTAGGAAGAACTCTCCCGTTTTTTTTTGTAAAGTGATAATGTGGGAAATGAGACTGCCAAGGAATTTAAACCCCTCAGATGTCGTAGGTGATAGTGCCCGGCGATAGTGCCAAAGGGCGCTATCGCGAGTCACAATCGCGAACACACACGCACCCGCGATACGTCTTCCGCGAGTATGCCTGGCGATAGTGACAATGGTCACTATCGCGTGTCACTATCGCGAGACACACCCCCCTCTCGTTACATCTTGGGCGATAGTGCCCTCCGCGATAGTGCCAGGGGCATAATCGCGAGACACCCAAAAATGGCCCAAAACTCAACCGAAAACTATAACGAGCACAAGGTTTGAACAATTAGCAAAGGTAATTCAATAAATTATATTATACATAGCCCATGATCATAAAATGCACATAAAACACATATGCACCCACAACGAAATTAATGCCTTAAAGGAGACAAAATACTTACCTTATAAATTTACGGGTGTTACATCCAACTAACCAACTTATCACCTAAGAACTGACAAGAACCAGAGGTGCTCTTTCTATCCAGTTTGCATCATGCATGATCAACATCAGTATAGGCAGTTAAATCAAAAGACGAACCCTTAGGATACCAAAGGCCTAACTCAGTAGAACCTTTAAGATACCTAAAAATCCGTTTTACAGCGACCAGGTATGATTCCTTCGGATTAGCTTGATATCTCGCACAGAAACATGTAGCAAACATAATATCCTGTCTACTGGCAGTTAAGTACAGCAGTGACCCAATCATGCTACGGTACACTTTTTGATCTACTGATTTTCCAGAAAGATCTGCATCTAAAAGTGTGCCTGTTGTCATCGGTGTTTTCATCACTGAACTGTCAGTCATGTTAAATTTCTTTAAAATATCTAGAATATATTTTGACTGATTAATGAAAATGCCTTCGGGTAACTGTTTTACTTGAAGGCCAAGGAAAAAATTCAGTTCGCCCATCATTGACATTTCAAAACGAGATTCCATGATTCTTGAAAAAATTTTACAAAACTTTGGATTTGTAGAACCGAAAATTATGTCATCTACATAAATCTGAATCAGAATCATATCATCACCTTGCTTTTTCAGAAAGAGAGTAGTATCAATTGTACCTTTCTTGAATCCTGAAGCGAGTAAAAATTGAGTTAGAGTTTCGTACCAAGCTCTTGGTGCTTGTTTGAGTCCATAAAAGGCTTTGTCTAAGACATAGACATGATCAGGGTTCTTTGGATCAACAAATCCTTCTGGTTGAGCAACATATACTTCTTCATGCAATATCCCATTTAAGAATGCTGATTTTACGTCCATTTGGAAGACCGTATAATTTTTATGCGCTGCATAAGATAAGAAGATTTGTATCGCTTCCAGTCGTGCCACAGGAGCAAATGTTTCTTCATAATCAATCCCCTCCTGTTGACAATAACCCTTTGCAACAAGGCGAGCTTTGTTTCGAACTACAACTCCAAATTCATCTCTCTTATTTCTGAAAACCCACTTTGTTCCAATAACGGATTTTCCTTCTAGAAGTGGTATAAGTCGCCAAACTTTGTTCCTCTCAAATTGCAGAAGTTCATCTTGCATCGCCAGTATCCAATATGGATCGCGCAAGGCTTCTGAAGCTTTCTTCGGCTCGAGAGAACTTAAAAAACTTGAATACAGACAAAAATTAGCCGATGTTGCACGCGTTTGTACACCAGACTGTGCATCACCAATGATATTATGAAGTGGGTGATTTCTTGTCCATTTCATTGTACTTGGAATCGGATGAATTTCAGCTTGAGTATTATCTTCCTCATATTCATCATATACTGCAGGTAAGTCTTTATCAACCCCAGATGTGCTCGGGACATCTTGTACAACCTCTTCTGAAGTAAATATTTCCGGAGCAATAGAAGAATCACTCGAAACTTCTGTCAGAATTTGGATCTGCATACACAGAATCAACATTAGTATCTTCAGAATGTATATGTGTAGATGTACCTGATGTGATTGATATTGTGACATTTTTAGAAGGACCTGAAATATCTGCGACTATAATTGGAACCTCTGAAGTTGATGCGGATATGTTTGATTTTTCAAAATCTGCACATATATCCAGAAAAGCATCAAAAAATAATAAATCTAATTCAGTTGTAATTTTATTTTAATTAGAAGACTTATTCTGTTTGACTTCAGGTTCTATTCCATCTTGAATAGAAACTTTCTGTTTAAGCTTAAGTTCTGAACTGCTGTGTTCAGAAGTCAACTTTGATGATTCATCGAATGACACATTAATGCTCTCCATGATCGTCTTGGTTCTTCTATTGTAGATCTGATAGGCTTTAGACGTTAACGAATAACCAATGAAATAGCCTTCGTCAGCCTTCTTGTCAAATTTACCAAGATTGTCTCGATCATTGAGAATATAACACCTGTAACCAAAAGTACGAAAAAATTTAATATTCGGTTTTCGACTATTAATAAGTTCATACGCTGTCTTTTTATGTCTTTTGATGACAATCGTGCGTTTTTGAGTGAAACGCGCAGTGGCTATGGCTTCAGCCCACAGAAACATTGGCAATTCGGAATAGGCTAACATTGTCCTTGCAGCTTCCACCAGTGTTCGATTCTTCCTATCAACTACTCCGTTTTGTTGAGAAGTGTAGGCAGCAGAAAAGTTGTGAGAGATCCCAACAGATATGAGATAACTCTGAAGCTTTTCATTCTTGAATTCCGTGCCATTGTCACTTCTCAAATATAACCGGCAATTGTAGTCGAACCTGGATCTTCTTTAAAAACTCAATGATCAGCTCTGCTGCATCTGATTTGTTCCTTAAAAATTCCAGCCAAGTATATCTGGAGTACTCATCTATCATGACCAAAATATATTTCTTACCATTGATAGACTGAGTCCTCATCGGGCCGCAAAGGTCCATATGTATCAATTCAAGAGGTGTTGAAGATGAGAATTATGTCTTTGTTTTATGAGATGTTCGCTTCATCTTTCCCATTTCACAAGCGGGACAAAGAGAATTCTTCTCAAACCTTAGTTCTGGTAGACCTTTGACAATGTCTTGTCTCGCCAACTGATTAATCGCATCAAAGTTTTGATGAGACAGACGCCGATGCCATATCCAACTTTCAGCTCGTGAAGCTTTTGCAATCAGACAAACAGGTCTTGATGCAGAAAGTGTTGGAAAATTCACAGAATAAACATTTGCATTCCGCTTGGCTTTAAAAACTGCACGACCATCTTTATCTTCAATATAACAGCATTTATCAGTAAACCGAACTTGAAATTGACTATCGCAGAATTGACTTGTACTGAAAAGATTATGATCAAGTCCTTCCACGTATAGTACTCTTTTGATTGTCACGGTGCCATTTGTTAACGATCTGTGTCCTCGAATGTATCCTGAAACCTCAGAATTAGCATAACTTACAGTATCGGCAGATTCCTCAACATAATTGTGATGTAGATGCTTAAATCCTGTCATATGGCGCGAGCATCCTGAATCTATATACCATGTATGTGAGGCCTGCAAAAAGAACAACTCATTTCTGTTTAGGTACCCATATCCAGATGGGTCCTTCCTTGTTAGCTTTTCGCAACTTATCAATATCATCTACCTTAGCCTTAATTCGCCACTCATAGTGAGGCTTAGGTACCCATTTCCATACCATTTTAACATTAAGCTCATGAAATGTTTTCTTTTTCGAAAAATGATCAATCTTAGCATGAAAAATTTTAGCCTGATGAGTTAAGGAATTTAAAGCTGATTTGACATGAGATGTTTTTCTGGCAACCTTAGATTTAGGATGAATGGAAGGAATGATAAAAGCATTATCATGACAGTGTTTGCAGATAAAATTCTTACGTGCAAATGTCAAAAGCTTAGATTTATCCAATGAAGTACAATCATTCATACAACTTTGACATTTGGAAACATTTGAATTTTTACACATCAAACTACCACTATCACTGATATTACATTTATTTTTAGCAACTTTATTTTCCTTCACATTCTTCATCCTTTCTTCTTTACCATTTTGCATTTTTACATCTGAAAAAGGAAACAGAATCTTGTTAGTTTTCTTTGAAGAAAATGATTTTGGCTATGAAGTACAAGAAGCTTCTCCTTTCTCAAAAATACTCGGAGGATATTCAGGAGTAGTAGTATAAACAACTGAAGTTTTAGAATTAACAGTATCAAACTCTGGATTATAATGAACATTCCAGTTTTTAGAGTCAAACATCTTTTTCTCCTTTAAATTTTGTTGAAACAAATCATTTTTTAAAATATTTAACTCTCTAGAGAGTTCTTTGTTTTCTTCAAAAGACTTGTCAAGTTTGAATTTGAGATCAACATTCGTATCTTCTAACTCTTCAATTGTCTTTTGAAGATCTGTGATTTGTTTCTCAAAATTAGATGCTTGATTCACCTCAGAGTTTGATTCTATTTTTTCTATAATAGGAACAGGATCTGAAGCATTCATCATTTCTGTAAAGATCTCCTCAGTCATAATTTTTGAAAAATCAGAATTAAGGTTTTGATTCATGATATTTTCACTTTCTGAACCATTTGAGGAATTTGACGTGAATAAATCAGATGATAACACTTGATTCTCAACATCAGTTTCTAAATCAGATTCATCAAACTGACACTGAGATTCAGTATTATTTTCTTCAACCTTGGTTGATTCTGTTGGTAAACAAGGAGAAAATAGAGACGTAAATTCACTAAATTCTATATTTCTCGTTTTGTAACTTTCATTTAAATCTTTATACGCAAAACCAACAGATTTTAAACTTGAAATGGAATCAGCGCAAGATGAAGTGTCATCATCATTCACAACTTTACCTTTTACAAAAGTATCATGAATATCAGGTTTTGTAGAAGTAGAGCCCATTTTATCAAAATTATACAAATTTTCTGGCGCTCTTTTCAAAACAGTATTTGGTTCAAAACCTAAACCTTTTTTAACATTATAAAATCTGACATCTTGGAGTTTGTTTGTTAAAAGATTCAATGTTTGCTCAGTCTGTCCTCTTTTTAGATTTAAATCCTCCAGTTGCTTGATTTTACAATATGCCTCGTTTCTTTCTTGAAAACACGCTTCAAATTTTAGTTGAAAATCACCTTTTTCAGCATTTAAGTTTACAATATCTTTTTCAAGCTCATATATTTTTGAATTTAAAACATCTTTGTCCTTTTTCAAACAATCTTTCTCAGATTCTTTTTCCTTAACAACATCTTTCAACATGGAATTTTCATCACGAAAATTCAACATTGTTTGTCTTTCATGACTAAGTTTGCCTTTTAAAGTTTTAAACTCTTCTTTCATGAATTTAACTTGAGCCTTTAAGGATTGAATGCGTACCTCGGAACCACAGTCGGAATGATCAGAAGATGATCCAATGTCCTCATCTACTTTGGCCATCATACACACCTGAGTAAAGTGTGCAGATTCATCATCAGAACTCTTGTAGAGCCAATTCTCTTCTTCCGCCATTAAGTTCTGACCATCTTCCACCTTCTTTGCTAACAAAGTTTTCCGAGCATAATATTCCGAATTCTTTGTACGCTTGAACTTGCAATCCTTGGAAAAATGACCTGGTTTTCCACAGTTATAGTATCTTCCATATTTCGGCTCAGTCTCTTCTTTCTTTCCTTCTATCTTCTCTTCTCGTTTCTCTTCTCGCTTTTCATCTCTTTTCTCTCCTCTTTTCTCATACTTCTTTTCAGATCTCGGTTTGTACTTGTCTTTCTTGTAGCTCTCATATTTCGGCTTGTACTTGTTCTTTCCAAAGCTTTTGAACTGCTTTGTGAGAAGAGCCAGATTTTCAGCGAATCGTTGCATATCCTCATCTGAATTTTCTTCACTTTCAGTAGAAGACTTATCAGTGCTTGAATCAGTAACCTCAGTGAGGAGAGCTCTGGATTTCCTTGACTTTGTCTTGTAAGAAGAACTGGACTTGAAACTTGACCCTTTCTTACGTTCAGACATTAAGGCTAGAGAATCTTTGACCATCTTCTTTTCAGCACCAAGCTTCTTTACTTCATCCTCATGCTGAGATAAAGTTGTGAAGATATCATTGACGTCTTCTTGTGCCATGTCCTTAGTCATCTGAATGTTGATAGCATAGCTTTTCCATTCTGAGTTCAAGTTCTTGATGAACTTATAATTGATCTCTGATTCTGACTTGTTCATTCCATTTCTCCTTAGATCATTCAATATCACATTGAAGCGATTGTATGTTTCTAACAAAGTCTCTCCTTCTTTCGCATGAAAGCCTTCATATGCATTTATACTCTGATTCAGCTTTGTCTGAATTGACTTCTTTGATCCTTGAAACTGTTTCTCCAATTCATCCCATAACTCTTTTGCAGATTCCCTACTATCTACTCAATTGTAGATATCATTAGGGATTGCCATAGTGGGATAGATAAGTGCCTCATCATCTAGCTTGTATCTTGCCTTTTCCACATCAGTAAAGAATTGATATGGTTTTGACACATATCGATCTGGGATAGCTGGAGATGTAGCTGTGGCTGCTTATCCAGGTACAAACGATTGTGGATTTCCCAGACCATCTATGATAGATGTCATATAATCTATGTTCTTTAGATTTAAGAACTGAATCATTCTTTTCTTCCATTGTGAATAATCTCCGACAGACAAGACCGGAGGCTTCAGATGAGATCCCATAGAAAGAAATTCATTTGTCATGGTTGAAGAATGTATGTACCTTCAAGATGAAAAAATATTTGCTAGTAAAGATCTTTAAATCTAATCAAATCAAGAAATCTTAAAAAAAATTCAGAGATTTTGATTACTCAAAGAACTTTTGTCCCCCTGCGCAGACTTAGCACGGGGGTCCCATTAAAGGCCATATTACACTTTTGAAAATTTCTCAGAAAAAAAAAATTCTAAGTACAACTCAGTGTGAAACGCAAAACGTGTGAACAGTGTGAAACGCAAACCACACTTCGCGTTTGTAGTGTGGAACGCAAACCTGAACTTTGCGTTTGCAGTGTGGAACGCAAACCTGAACTTTGCGTTTGTGCCGTGAAGAGCAAATCTTACATTACGTGTGAGCTGAGAAACGCAAACCTTAGCTTTGCGTTTGTGCTGTGGTACGCAAACCTTAGTTTGCGTTTGTGCCTTGAAGCGCAAATGATACTTTGCGTTTATGCTGAGAAACGCAAACACTACTATTCGAGTATGTTGTGGAGCACAAACTCTACTTTGCGTGTCCAGTATGTGATACGCAAACTAACACTTTGCGTTTGTGGAGAAACGCAAATAACACTTTGCATTTGTGTGGTAACACGCAAGGTACAAATCAAACAAATAAACTTTGATGAATGACACGCAAACTAGTATGAATCAAGCGCAAAGCAGGATGAATCAAACGCAAAGTTTGATGAACACACGCAAACCTCTAAAATCAAACAAAATCACACCAAAACACATCTAGACTTCGAATTTCGATCTGAAAATTTGACAATTCACTCACCAACACATTTCGAACACAGTTCTAACAAGCAATTTCAATTAAAAACACACAAATCATCAAATTGATTCAAGAACGGTACGTGAAACTCGTGAACCAAAAACTTCTTTAAACTCAAAATTACCAATCAAATACTGTGCAAATCTTGAAACAAATTATACAGACATGATCGATTTCACAATTCGAACATAACCTAATCAGATTCGACTCAAAAATTTCACTAAAAATCAAAATTGATTTTGACTTCGTGAAAAGTAACGTGAACAGTGTTGACTCAAAATACTTTCTTGATTTTCAAACGGATTTGGCTCTGATACCAATTGTGGCCCAAGATTTACTAGCATAAACACATACAGATTATCACAAAACACTTCTTTTATTAATCACAATAATTACATCAAGCCATAGATGTAAAAGTGATTAACCTTTCAAGATAGAATGTGTTTGTGTGTGTACTCAATGTGTGCAACTATGTGTTTCTCTCAACTACCACCAATATTACACCTTTACTTTCACACACTAACTCTCTTGCTTCTCTACAAGTCTACTAGAAACAATACAAGGACTTGCTTATATATAGGTCAATATGACCAAGCAAGGTCAAACCTTCTAAGCTCATTACAACTCACACACAAACACTAATTACAACAATGACCCTCATTTAATCTTGAATACAATTACAGTCTAACAATATTAAATATATCGCCCCATTTAATCTATTCCCATATTTAAAGAAGTTTTTTAATTTGGTAGTTATCTTGATGTTAAATATATCGCCCCATTTAATCTATTTCTATATTTAAAAAAGTTTTTTAATTTGGTAGTTATCCTGATATTAAATATATTAATTTAAAATTTTATTTTGATTTGCATCTTATAAATTTGGTAATAGACAGAACTATGCATATATGTATTTGAGAAATATGTCCATATTCATATCCGATAGTTGTGCACATATGCATGTATGATTATAGTAAATGTATGTATTTCTCCAAATGTGCACATATACATTTTCAATTACAGTGCACATATGCATGTAATATTTCATCTATTAAACAACAGATTTCTTGAATCAATCATCAAGAAGATTCAAAAACTAACAAAAAAGATGTCATTTACATACAAAGCCCTCTCTATGCACTTCATTTTTTTATCCACCAAAAACTAACAAAAAACAAGTGAATTTTTCACAAAAAAATTGAACTAATCAAAAACTACAACTAATACTAGCTATCTAGAGTCACCGGAAATGCCTTGTCGCCGCCACCACCATCTCATTCTCCGACGGTGGTTTCACGTATTTTCCGATCACTTTCTGGTGAGTCCGGTTCTTGATCCTTTGAATCTTGGCTCATGTTTTTTTCTTCTTCGTTCCTCTCTCTCTTCTTCGTTTCACAATGGATTGGAAGTTGTAGGGATGGTCGACGGGAAGAAGGACCGGTAGAATTTGGAAGCCGGAGTTGTAGATGTAGGAAATGGAGAATTCGTTGAAAGTAGGAGATTGAGAAAGGGTTGTGGGGATTGAGATGGAAAAAAGATGAAAGCAATGCCCATGATCCCCACGATTTTGGGGATCAAATCCCTAATTATTTGGGATTTTAATTTGGTAGGTGTATATTCCCCAAATTAAAAGGAATCGTATTTTGACCGAAATACCCCTGTGCATACATGCACTGTATTTTTTTCAACCGTTTTTAATATTTTATTTTAATAAAAAATCAATTAATTGTGGACCATTGATCTCATTAATCTACGGTTGAGATTGGTTAACACGGTTAGCACCAATGTCATGGTTAGCAAATAAATGGGTCTCTCTCTCTCTCTCTCTCTCTATATATATATATATATATATATATATATACATATATATATATATATATATATTATAATGAGAGAGAGGGTGGAGAGTAAAAGTGAATGATCGTGTGAGAAGTTGAGTTAACGGTGAGAAGCGTGAGAAGTGGATCTCAACCGTTGATCTCTTTTAACCTCAAGCTCTCCCATAAATTGCGGCTTAAAAGAGAATTGATTAGGTGCATCATGTTCTTCTCATCATAATGTGCGTCCATTTCTAATCGAACGGTTGATAACTATTTATCACCGTTAACTCAACTTCTCACCGGAACCTTGGGGTGCTCAAAAAACCGACTAACCCGATCAACCCAACCTGTAAAAAAATCAACCCAAAGTAACCCGACATACAATCGATACAAAATTAGGACAACCCGAATCTATTGGATTGATATTGGGTTAGGCTCAAAGTAACCTAATAACCCGATAAACGTTTTAGCGACTTTCTAAAATTATTTATATTTCCCTATATATATATAAGTTACCAAAAACAACTCGACAGTAACGAACAATATAACTCATAAGATGACATTATTGGAAAGTTATATGTAATACTTTAAATATTTGATAAACTCGTATATATTCTTTTCAATGATGGACCGTATTTCAAAGAAAAAATTTCCTTATATTTATGTTTTTAATATTGTTTTTACTTTGTTTAAACACAACCCGACCAACCCGAATGGGTTGGGTTGGGTTGGGTTAAAAACTCTCAAATCGCCAATATTGAATTGGGCTGTTGAAATGTCTTCAACTCGATAAACCCAACCAAGCCATAAACACCCCAACCCGGAGTGTAAATAGGTAGGGCTATAAATAGAAAGGGCCTATCTCCTCACTAACACAAAAGAAAAACAAATAAAGAGTCACACTTCTAGCTTCTTCCAAACAACTCTACATTTCACAACTTCTTCCACATATATACTCTCTTTCTCCAGAAGTTTCTCGCTAACCACCTCCTCGCCGTCCGATCACCACCATTGCCACGTGTCAACCCATCACTCACTTAAATTTGCCACCTATTACCTACATACATACATACATATATATATATATATAACCACCACCTGCAATCTGCACTCCATCACTACTCTCCCAATCACTTTCCCCTGCAATTTTCTCCCATCATTTCTTCTTTGATCACTTGTTTCAAACACTCAATTAATGGCTCCGGCCGCCGTCAACCACCATACGCCTTCCAACTCCATGAAAAGGGCTTACGTCACGTTCTTGGCTGGTAATGGCGATTACATAAAGGGTGTCGTTGGGTTGGCCAAGGGTTTAAGGAAGGTTGACTCCGTATACCCTCTTGTTGTGGCGGTTCTTCCCGACGTTCCGGTGGATCACCGTCGTATTCTGGAGGCTCAGGGATGTATCGTTAGAGAAATTGAACCGGTTTACCCGCCGGAAAGTCAGACGCAGTTCGCCATGGCTTATTACGTCATCAATTACTCCAAGCTCCGAATCTGGGAGGTATGTTTAATTTAGAGTAAATTACAAATTTGGTCCTTGTGGTTTGTTGAAAATAACATTTTTTTTTGTTCATGCAGTTTTGGAATTATGAGATAGTCATTATGATTTATAAAAACGTCTAGATTTTTTTCTTACTTTTGTTTTAATGAGAGTTGGGGGTTGTTTGGGATTGCTTATTTGAGGTGCTTTTTGGCTTATTCCAGTGCGGCACCGGAGATAAGCATTTTCTAGTGTTTGGATGGAGAAAAAATCAAAGTGCTTATAGCAATGCCAATTCGGAGATAAACATTTTTTCATAAGTCATTTTGTTATAACTTATTTGAAAAGTGTTTTTAGTTATTTTATATGTATAATCAATTCCAAACAACAACTTATTAGCTTATTATGTTTTAGTACCACAATAAGCTAATCCAAACATTTTTTTAAAAACTCCGGTTTGAAACACTTTTCAAAATAAATATATTTTGTTTTAAATAAACAATCCCAAACACCCCTGATTTTCGTTTTCTATCTTTTAACCGATTAAAATCGATTTTTGTGATTCTAGCCTACATGTTTTTTATTGGGAAAAACAAAAAACAATAAAAGGACGAAATTTTTATACATTTAACGGTACTTCGAACGTTAACGTTATTTTCTAACGGTAGTTAGAGAGAGGAAATGGATATGGACCAAATCCAATGGCCATAATGATATGCCGAAACGTCCAAATTTGGTTTTTTTTTTTCTAATGGCTGTTGAAAAATTTCATTAAATGAGTCATTTTATCTTTTTATCGATTTTTTTATTGTTTAATCAATTAAAATAGGTCTTATTATGATTCGTGTTCCATGTAGTTTTTGATTCGGTAAAAGATAAAAAAAAGACAGAATTTTCTTCATTTAATGCTATATTGTAACGGTCCTTGGAACGATTTCAAAACTGTAGGGACAAAGTGTTCTTTCTGACAAACTACAGGGACTAAATTTGTAGTTTTCTCGTTAATTTAATTAGTTACATGGCCTTACTTCGTTCCACGTGTCTATCTAGCATTTCATACGTGGCATCACTATGTTTTAACACGTGGATTTAATTAATTTGGACTTTTCTCTAAATTATCTCGCAGTTTGTGGAGTACGGTAAGATGATATACTTAGATGGAGACATTCAGGTGTACGACAACATTGACCACCTGTTTGACCTGCCGGACGGCCATTTTTACGCCGTCATGGATTGTTTTTGCGAGAAGACGTGGAGCCATACGCCGCAATACCAAATCGGGTATTGCCAGCAGTGCCCGGATAAGGTCCGGTGGCCCGCCGATATGGGTCCGAAACCGTCTCTTTTTTTCAACGCCGGCATGTTCGTGTTTGAACCCGATATCGTCACGTATCGTGATCTGTTACAGACCCTCAGGGTGACACCTCCCACCCCTTTTGCTGAACAGGTAGGGCTGGTAGGGTTGGTAATGGATAAGGGTAAACCTGTTACTTATTTTATTTTGATTCCCATGGATAAGGGTAGGGGTAAAAAAGACTACCTATTTACCCGACATTTTAATGGCTATATAAGGTATGGTTTTTCGTCATCCATTATCCATTGCACTGAGGTTTTGGGAAAAAATTTATAAAAACAAAAAATTGAGGAACATTTATTCATCTTAACGGTATGCATGTGCATACAAGTAATTGAATTTGTCTTTTGGTTTTATGCACGTGTGCACTATGCATATATGTATATGTACGTGTACATGTACATGTTACTAATTACCAAAGTGTTCTTTAGTTTTTGAAATTAGAGATTTATACTTTCCATTATAATGTTATCATATTATACAAATGTGTAATTTAATTTTTTTATTTATCTATACTATATTATAGAGCACAGATAAAAAACTCTTAAATACAAATTATTAGACACAAGATACCATCATTTTATGTAAGATTTTAAAAATCTCTTAATTTACAAGTATCAAAGCACAAGATACATATTACTACTGCAGGTTTCTAATACCCACCAATTTGATATGTGCAGTGTCTTTCTTTTATGCAGACATTTTCATGTATTACTATTAATTAATATATTATATTACTATAATTTTATTTTAATTATATTATTAAATATGTAATTGGTTATTTTTTCTAGATTTCATTAAAATATATAAGATACTCATTGAATTCTAACAAAATACTTGATTTTTTTACATAAAAAACATTATATTATTAAGCCTAAATTAAACAAATTTATAAAAAAATATTATCACTTTCTCAAAACCATCCAAAAGGCAAAATTGTACTATAAATTGACAAAAAAATAAAATGAAACATTAAAATCGTAATGTATCTCGTTGCATTGCGCGAGTACGCTTCTAGTTTATTAAATGAAAAATGAAACGGGTTCGGAAAATAAATACATTGAAAGGTGTTTTACCTGTTTTTCTAAATATTATATATATTTAGAATAATATTAAAATGTTCACTCAAACAAATTAGATGCACAATAACACAATAATTACTATACTTGTGAACATGTGTTTTAGTTATACGCTTGAGGTTTAAATAAATATTATTTGTAGTTGAAAAATGGAAGTTTGTTTTTACCATTTATTCATTTTTGTTACTCTCTAATTTAACGGGTAGGATATGATATGGATGATTACATGTTTCGTTATCCGTTATCTTAAATGGATAGGGTAACGGAGTAACCCATCCATATGAACATACGTACCCTACCCGTTGCCAACCCTATGAACAGGTATTTCGCAATCGGAATAGGATCAACTCCGTCCTAATTCGCAGCCGGCGACGGTGATTTAACTAACAGCTAAACTTGGGGTTCTGTTTGCAGGATTTTCTCAACATGTATTTTAGGGATATTTACAAACCAATCCCTCTGGATTACAATCTTGTTCTTGCCATGCTGTGGCGGCATCCAGAGAATGTCGATCTTGAAAAAGTGAAGGTGGTTCATTACTGTGCAGATGGATCGAAACCATGGCGGTATACTGGGAAGGAAGAGAACATGCAGAGGGAAGATATAAAGATGCTTGTGAATAAATGGTGGAACATATATAACGATAAGTCTTTAGATTACAAGAACCCTAATCAGCTGGCAGCTGCTCGTCATCATGTGACAGCAAGCGGTAACAATGGCGAGATGGTTTTTCCGGCCGCACTTTCCGACTCAAATGTTCCGGCCGTGTGTGCACCATCGGCTGCTTAGATGTGTACATAAATATGGTGTTGCACATATATTTGTTTTGTTTTTTGGTGTGTTATATGTAGTGTTTTGTGGGGATCATTTGATTTGATTCCTATATATATATATATAGTGATCTTGATAAGGGATTGCATGGATGTGAAGGAAATAAATTTTGATGTTGTTTTGTTTTAGGGTGGTGTCAAATGTAATTTGTGATATAAAAAGATTTAAGTTGGTTGATCTTCACATGTTAATCTTTTTTTTTTGAAAGGGTGTCCTAGGTCTTTGGCACATACTAATCCACTTGGCAATGAAACCGACTGCTAAAGCATGCAGCCCTGAGGTTATACCTAGTGGCCATAAAGTTACGAATGCAGGGAATTGAACCCGGGTTGAACGCTATTCTCCAGTTGATTACCGCTACACCAGAAGCCTTATGGTTCACATGTGAGTCTTTTGTTGGTAGGAGGATTCCATTCCAGAGATGGTGAAGGGGTTAAATCTTTTTGGTGGTTGGATTTGTGTACTTCAACTACTATTTATACTTTGTGGGGTTGAGCCATCATTTTTCATGCATTGGTGGGTGTTTGGTCAATTACCCTCAAAGCGTTCATGAAAGATCCCAATATGCTCATTATGTACCTTGTAATTTTCTTTTAAAGATTTTACATTATCATCTAGTTTTATCAAACGTGATTGGTATATCATCTAACTTATTAATCACCAACTAGCTTTTTCAACTACTAACTATGTTTGGTGTGTTCATGTGGAACTAAACATGAATCAAGTTTTGGAGATAAGTACTTTTTGACAATGGTTCTTCTTGAAAACTTGATGGTTCTATTTGAAAGGGTTGGTTGAATGCACATCCATTGTGTTGGTAAATATGACCTATTAATTTATCTTCATATACATCGATATTAAGGCTTATTTTTTACATTTTGAATGTAGATTATAAATAGATGTGCTTATAGCAACAGAGGAAGGTTCAAACGAGAACACTAATTATTTAATAAAACAAGAAAACAATAAATCATGTACAAAATCATATTTGATTTTACATTAACTGGCAAAAACTGGACGCGGACGACATTGGCCATGACTTAAGTCGCGAGGCAAAGTCGTGTGAATCATATATGATTTTGTATGTGAATCATATACGATTTTGTATATCATCGGTTGTTCTCGTGTTTTCCTTAAATAGAGGTTATTGTTCTCGTATGAACTCACCTCTATAACAACATCCTATAAGTAATAGATAGTTATTGATATTTTAGGGTGTTGCTATATGCACACATATTTACATCAAAATCAGGTCAAATCGCATATTGAAAATGTAAAAAAGAACTTTTGGTGTTGTTATGTAAGAAGGGTATTAATATATAGATGTGTATTTAGCAATCATTGATCTGCATCTAGCTTACCTCATATTTTAAGGAGTATGCTAAATACACCCCTATATTAATAAATGCACCCTTACCTACTATTTTCCTTCTAACACGTCAATATCAAGGCTAATTTCTTAAGTTCTCAATATATGATTCAACTTGATTATGATATAAAAAAGGTGCATTTAGCATTCCCCTATTTTAAGTCCATCTTTGTACTTATGACAGAAACAACAGTATGTTCTAGAGCATCTTCAATGGGAGGTTCTTATAAACAAAAAATTGTAGGTTCTTATAAAAACTACCATTAAAAAAGGGTTCTTATAACACACTCACCTCCTTGGGATTCTGGTACAAGAACCTTGGTTCTTATCTTGAACTTTGTATGAAATAACATTTTATTGGTTTTATGGGACCTACAAAAGGAGTTCTTATAAGAACTACCGTTGTAGTATTTTATGCAGGTTTTTAATTTAATGAGTTAAAGATGATGTGACAATAAAAAATACAAAAAATGGTTCTTATAAGAACCTCATTTCCCAATGCTCTAACCTCTAAGCTTGCTATTTTGATCTCTATGGTGTGACAGCAATTCAGTTTGATTTTGATGTAGCATTCCAATGACCAGTGCAAAACAAGACAAGACCAAGAATCCACATCCACTTGTGTATCACTTTCACTTCTTTATTATCATTTCATGTATTTTTACATGTATACTTCCCAATTATCTCTTCCTTTATATACACTCCCCCCCCCCCCCCCCCCCCTCTCTTCTGTCTCTACAGATTTCATCAAATTCCTAGTTTTCCTTCATTTATTTGATGGTTGGTCATATATATATGATGACATTTATATACACCAAATAAAGAATCTTGGTAGTTTTCCAAATGGACAAAACTTCTTACCTCACCAGGTAACGTGTATCAACATTCTCGTACTTGCTGATTTTCGTTTAAGCTGCAACCCGTGGACCATCCTAAGACGCCAAGCACCAAATCAACACGCGAACACCCGCTAACCTGGACCACCACAACGACGTAAGTCTCAAAAAACAATTTTCAACCTGATTGGAGATAATTAAAACAAATTTGGCTAACAAATACCATATTGTCCATGCTTGCTTCGACATGGAAGAGAATGACAGCCATTCCTTTTCCTCTATCCACTTCAGCCTGTCCAATTGTCATACAAGTATAAACATCAAACATAACATAACAAAAAGAACTCCACCCGTCCCAAAATAAGTGTCCACTTTTAAAAATTTAGTGTCTACTTTCTATTACTACCTCTGATTATGAGATGGAGAAATCCATTACTCCCTATATTATTAAGGGTATAATTGTCACTTAGTTAATTAAAAAGCATAACAATTATATATTTCTAAACTATGTGCCTCTTTTATTGTGGACATTTATTTTGGGACTGAAGAAGTAAATAGAGATGAAAGAAACACAATGTGCATGTGGCAGAAATGTGGAGGTCAGTCACTCACCGCACATGAACATATTGTGACACCAACATCTGCCAATACCTTTGAGATATCAGCAAGCATGCCTGTGAATTAGAAGTGAATGTAGTGGTTAGGAATAAAACAAGGCCTACTAATATGCTCAATGTAAGTGCGGTATTCCCAAAAACATTTGAAGTTGAAGCAGCATATTGTGTTGATTAAATATATCGCTACATCATAATTGATAGATCGGCTAAGCAGTACTAGAACCCTAAGGGGGTGTTTACTTACAGCTTAAGGAGCTTAATAGTCTGGACAGCTTATTCGCTCAGCCATAATGGCATACAAAAGTGTTTCTTTACGGCTTGCGCTAAGCCATTAAGCCAAAATGGCTATATGGAATAGCAAAGCCCCCTCACTTGTCCGATTAAGCCACCTCAAACAAATTTATTCCATAAAAAGCCTGAGAAATAATCCAACCCTCTCTCTCTCAAACCCATCGGTCTCCTGTCCCTCAGACAGATAAATTTATCCGAACAAATAACTTAACCCATACAGAACTTAATGGAGAAAAAAAAAGTAAATAGCCCCCAAGTTAGACTAGAGGTGTGGAGTTTCCACACCTTGGTTATGTCTTTCCTGTAGCTGTTTCTATTTATATTGCTGATGATTCCTCATATCTAATTTCTCAAAATTTAGGATATTTGTTTTCCTCTCTTTCTATTTCTGTTGCTATTGTTTACTCATATCTAGCTTTTCAAATTTTAACAAATCCATATTTCTCCCTTTCACTCACTTTTTACTAGCCGGGGGTCTTCACGGAAACAGTCACTACTCTTTAGCGTAGAGAACAGGTCTACATACATCTTAACCTCCCCAAATCCCACCTCCAGGTGGGATATATTGGGCTCCTTTGGTTTGGTTGGGTTTGGCTAAGCAGTATTAGTTATGCCATAATGCTTGCATAATGGGCAATAAATAATGGCAGTTGCTAGTTCCTGGAAAGGAAACTGTACCTCTTCGATCTATACAAACAATGCACATCCACTGGATGGAATGTCCTTCAAAATCACTCCAGGATGCAACCTTCCCATCACGCCAGCTTTCAAGACCGGGCAACACTTCTTTATACATTGGAACGTTGGCAAGAATCATCTTAGCAACACCATTCCCATGAGACAATGACTCTCCCTTGGCCTTCAAACTCGCATGCTGTAAATGCTTGTTATGTTTTCCATTAATCTTGGGAACCTTGATGCTACCGTTCTTGAACTGAAAAAGATCTTCTCCAATCATCTTCATAGATGACATTTCCATGACATTCATGAGAATCTTCTCCCACGTATGACGGGTCCCTTTAGAGTAGTCTGCTACCTCTTCAACTTCACTATCGTCTCCAGAATCAGCAAGAAACTCATTGACTGAATCAAGTGTTAATTGAAATGCAGATTGAGCAGCTTGCTCCTTCAAAAACTGAAGAAAGCAGCAAGCCAGTTCATATAAGATAACAGACAGTGGGTCAGAAACATAAAATATCAAAATTCAACATAACCTACTTTCAAAATCTTGTGTCTGGCACTACGTGTTTTTGCATGTTGTAGCCACTGCTTGTGCCTCTGGAAAGCAGATTTGCTTGAGAGGGCCTGGTAGTCAAGAAACTTATTAGCCAGCAGAAACGACACTACTGAGATCCCTCTTACCAGAATGATACATGCAACGACTTCAATTTCCATATGATAACAGAAAAGATAAACTTCTGATTTGCTTGCATCAAGTCACTCAAATGTCGATGAAAGCGTGATACACACAATTTCCATTTTTGCAGCTTGTAATTATAACTAATAGAAGATGTATATCCCCGGAATCCATTTTACATGGAATTTAGGGACTATACTTTATGAGAATCATTAAGAAACAAAAGCCAAGTTAGTTATTCTCGGTTAATAGACGATGATGGTTGAGATCAACTAACATTATACGTCACTATCTCCACAACTTCAGCATTTGCAAGCACATGCAAGGGAGGAACAATATTGCCATTGACCTGTAAAAAGACACAGAATACCATTAGACTTTAGATGCTCCTGAAAGAAAATACTCATCAGTCATCAAACAGAAAGGACTTGCCTTTGCGGCCACCATACTGTTTCCAATATCAGTGTGTATCATATAAGCATAGTCGATGACAGTTGCTCCCTTCGGCAAATTTTTTATCTGTAACAACATGTAAAAGAATAAACTTAATAGGAAACAAAAACAATTTAGAGACATACAAAATGGTAATGCCAAGTATCCACAGACTTCATCATTTTACCTCTCCCCTTGGAGTAAATACAAAGACGCGACTACCTAGAAGATCCTTGGTGATTGTATCTACAAACTCTCTAGAGCTCATGTTTCCGACAAACTCCTCTTGCCATTCTCGAATTGCGTTGAGCCAGCCAATCTGAAGAAAGAAAGCAAGTATATAATTACCAATGGGGTAAGAAAGATGAAGAACTACTATCTAGAAGATCAGTTGAAATGAGTAATTTACTATCATGATGAAGAGTAACAGATACCATACCCTGAGGGCCACATTTGCGTTGTTAAGGCAGACAGTTTTCCCTCTCAAGTTTCTGTCATTAGCTATTGTATGTCTGACTAAGCCATTAACAATAACTTTCCCACTGTAATGAGCAGCAATACCTCTTTCTGCTATCAAGTTCATCTCTTCAGTTCTAATCTGCAAACCGTAATAATGATGATATGTAAGCATTGGTTGTTCCCAAGTGCTTGAGGAAAAAATGAAACTAATCTGTGAGAAGACCGTTAATTCTAACTGTTGGTCTATTTCTGTCAGGAGTCATAATTACGAAAATTTAGTGGCTGATATGGCTCCTAATATCTTCCTGGTTTTCAGCATAATGCGTTTAAGTAGTTGAGTAGTTTTAGGGTTTTCGCAGAGTCTGTCGCTTTCTATCCTCCAAGTCTCTTGTTGTATTTTGGCCTATTTAACAGGCCTTCTTTAAGTTAATGACATATATCAGTTGATCAGCAATATCAACTTCTCTAGTCATCTAAATTCCAAATATTCCAACATAATCTACTGAAGGCAAGTAAAAATAACTTTGATGGTTAACAATACAGGAAACTGAAGTGGCAGAAAGGAGTTTCATGAGGAATCTACCTGAACTTCTAGACGAAACATGCTCTCATAAAGAAATGGAATCACAGTAGTATGAAGGCTCTGATAACCATTGGGTTTTGGGGTTGCAATGTAGTCTTTCATCTGTAAAAAAGTTGTACAACTCTTTATCATTTCCAAACGTTAATAAGATAAGGAGCTGAATATCAACTAAAACGAAAGACAAAATGGCCAAGATACGCACGGCTCGGGGTATAGGGGTCCAGATCCCATGTACCAGCCCAAGAACATGATAGCATATCTGCATGAAAATAACATTTATGAGGCAAAGCATGTAGCAGTAGCACAACCAATATGAATGTTTATGTTAAATTTCTCTAAAAGCCGCAACAGTATTTGGCAAATATAAACATTACCTGCTGTGCATTACACAAAGGCCCTACACCAACACAAAGCTTGGGTTTAACAATAATCCTCAGCTGTCAATCGAAATGCATAAAAGCATGTCAGAAAAATATAATTAGAATTAACTCTAGGTTTCTATATAAACCACTTGTCAGCCACTGATTAACTACCTGTGCAATTTGATTAACTTCATTAATTGAACCTTCGGATTTGAGTACAGATTTATGGATGCTGCAAGTATGAGACTAAAAAATCAACAAGATGCAGTTGGAAGCTTCAGAATGAAATTGAACTCGTGAAGAAATATACGTTTAGAACCAAAAAAAGGTGCCCATCGCAGTAATATATAAATGCTTCAAACAATCAACGTAATCAAATAATAAGACAAATAGTATGAAGGAGGCCAATGAATGCAGATCCATCACCTTACCTGTAAGGTTCCTTACAGACAGAAAGCACTTCAGTTTTCACAGTCATAAGGTCTAAGAACTGATCATCTTCAATCTTCTTGATCAAAATTTTATTTGCCTAAGAGGACGAAATTAAAAGCCAAAAAATTGAAACGGTGAAAGAAAGAATAATTAGAAAACATTAACATGTAATTTTACGTTAGCTTCTCCTATAGATGACAATGCTTGATTTTATGACAAGCCACCCACATCAAACTGAATTATTCCCTTAGGAGTAAAGTACCTCTTCAATTTCTTTCTCCTGTTCTTTACAGAGTTCTGCAACTCGTCTCTTGACTTTAGCATAATCTTGAGGATTTGTGTACATGAAGGACAAATTCTCAAGCTCAGACTGCAAAAAGAAAATTGTTCAGTGAGAAGGGTATGCACATATCTAAAAGGATCAGTGGTACAAAAACCATGAAAGCACCCAAAAAAAAAGCAGACCAATAAACAGACACAGCAAGGAAGGTACAAAAAAAAATTGTCGGTCTCTGGGAACAACAGTACTAAACCTCCATATTCCAGCAAAAATATTATGCATGAAGACATACTAGGTATGCTTTAGGATAAACCCAGGCCAATGAGCACAATGCTTTATAGTATCTATGTGACTCTGCCTACCTTAATTTGGTACATCCCCAGGAGCTTTGCAAGAGGAGCAAAAACTTGGAGTGTTTCCATCGCAATGCTGGACTGTACATGGTCAAAAACTATAAAAACAATGAGACCTTGAAAAATACAGCTTAGCAGATGTTTGATCAAATTTTGACTCCACCTGTTTATGTGAAGGCATATGTGAAAGAGTTCGCATATTATGTAATCTGTCTGCTAATTTGACAATTATCACCCTGACCTGAAAAAAACAGCATATTCAGTGAAAGTTGACATAATTAAGAACTTGGATAATCAGTGAGTATGTTACCTCCTCGGTCATGGCTAGAAACATTTGCCGAAGATCATGTGCTTTCACGTCTTGTACCGAGTGACTTTCATTTTTATACTTCAGCTTTCCCAGTTTTGACACCTGAATCATAGACGGGAATCAAGTTTTACACATCCAATATCTAGCAACAAAAAATGAAATGACAACTGCAAAAAAATGTACTATTATGCAAAATTAAAACACCTTAGTTTCTCCTTCAACAATGTGACGAACAGTTGCACCAAATTCCTTCTCTATTTTTTCAAAAGTAACAAGGTTTGTATCTTCAACTGTGTCGTGTAATAAACCAGCAGCGATCGATTCCCAGTCCAATTCCTTATAAAATGACTACTGGTCAGCTAAATCATCTCAATTACACCATTATCCAGAAGTACATGAAGCATAGGAATTCAATATACTTAAAATATCCCCAACAATTGCTGATGGGATATCTAACCAGTTATTTTCATAAGAACCATTCATAATATTGTGTAACTCACAAGTTCACCCAGAATTCTTGCAACTTCAACAGGATGAATGATAAACGGTTCTCCACTTCGTCGTTTTTGCCCATCATGTGCCTCAAAGGCCAGCTACACAATAAAAAAAATTAACCATCATCAACAGAAATTAGGATCAAGTGTCTTCAAAAGAGCTGATTAGCACATCAAACCAATTGCCGATACTAACTAGCAGTCAAAATTTTATACCAATTTTTCATAATATTGTATGACCTTCCAAAGACATACTGTCAAATGACTCAAATCTCAAAAGGCATTCGGATGTTTGCTTCATATATGGACAGATAAAAACAACAAAACAACACAAAAAAGTCCGAAATGCAGCAGGAAGGATAATAGCATTAATAAAGAGAGGTTAACATGTTTCTTTGTACTTGGCAATTTGCTTCTAAACATCCAACATACCAGTCAATGTAAAAGAGGCAACCCAGTTGGCAGAAACCACTGAACATAAGACAGACCAGATTGTTTTGTTCAGCATCCCCTGCCAACAGAGTTTTTTTTTTTTTTTTTTGCCACAAGTAGTTTTAAATTTTTGAATTTTTCTCGAGTACATTGGTTGCCTGAAAACGAAATGTCCAGTACAAGGATTTAAAATGCTAATCACTCCATTAATAAACAATAATCATAGATTAGGACTTACATTTAGAGCACTGCGCACTAATTTTAACTCATCGGATGTAAGGTATGCAATAGCAGGCTTAAGATCCTGAGGTAATCAAAACAATAGGGCATTAGTAGCACTTATTTAAGCTCAAAATATAAAACAATCTTTATCTCATGGTACTGCACCTCTTATCCCATATAGCATCTAAACGTATTTCCAAAGACAACAAGGTTTGAGATGCCAGGGGATGTTTAGCAATACACATTTTGAAGGTTAAGGTGAAGCTAAAGAGACAGTTTCGGGAGTCAAAAGAAAATCTTCAGCTTGAAAATTCTCTGATCCTAACATTAAAGGCAAGTGAAGATTATTTGTTAAACTCGGGCTAAACGAAAAATGGATCCCAATAACAAAATCCAAAGCCTCCCCCACTTACTTCCTCCGCTATTTATTTCTCTTCCCAGATGCCCCATGCTCACTCTAACTGACTTGCTAAACCCTAATAATACCCACTATTTTTTAGCCCTACGAACATATGTAAACCTGATAGCAGATTAATCAACTGTCAAATTGAAAATAAATGCTACTTGGTCTAGCAAAATACTTCCAACGGGTATCATTGTTTTGCGTTAGTGGAGTGGTAAGAATTGTTTATTTGTTATGATTGGATCGGAATAAATAGACTGACTAATAACCTCTTATGAGAATCAGAGTATAAAAGTAGTAGATTAGACGGTCAATACATCCTCATTTACAAAATTGGTATCATGTGTCCAATTTAATTGCTACAATTTACAATCTAGATTTTCAAGGTTAAAACAATAGGCTTCGATTTTATCTTGATGGAAGACTTGGACTAGCTCATATGAAGGGTGGAATTGTCCATGCCCCCCAAGTATTATAAAAGGGCAACCTGTGTGCACCAAGGCTTGGATCCTTGGCTTCGCAAGGGTTCCGTAGGGAAGCCTTCGTATGCAGCCTTTCCCTTGCAATTTTGTAAAGAAACTATTTTCGTCAGTTGAAAGTCACAAAGGAGTAACTTCACAGATTATTCCAAGGCTTGCTGCTCTTGTAAATAGTTGAATATAAGACTGTAGTAACTACTACGAGACCTTTGGCAAGGATACAATAATTGTCTTAGGCCAAAGGAAGCATCTATTCTCTTTCCTAAAACGACAAAGACTTCAGTCCCTAAAATACACATGACAAGACACCTTAAATCAGTAAAAAAAATTATTTATCTGGTACAATTACAACATATATATTTGTACACTGTTCCTATACTTTCTAGTAAAAAGAACCAACAGCTGGTGAAAAATCCACATACCTCCCATAGATCTTCAGGAGAAACATTGTCATATCCTGAAGGAAGAGATGAAGAACAACCCACTACCCATTTTCTACAGGCAAGATGGGGCAAACTTGATCTTACAAGTCTTCGTGGAGGTAAATGATCCAAAGCAAAGGATAACCAGGCCCCCATGCTAGCAGCTTCACATCTCTGGCGTAAGTATCAAGTTGATAGACCACCATCAGTATTAAAACACAGAAAATAAATTTGAATCTTGCATTTATAAAATGTATAACTCCTCAATACCAGCTATCTGATAGTGCAGAACAAGTGGGGCTATGACATGACAAACTTTCAACAAGGAATTGAGACAAGATCGATAAGCATTGCTCTAAGTACTGGTGCAAAGTAAAGTAGTCAAGACAAAGAACAGTTTCTCTAGCTCACAGTAAACAAGTACAAAGATATAACTTCACTGGGTCTAAGTCTAACTAATTCCCTCATCAATTTATTTTATGGGTCATGAAACAAGATATTGTACAAGGAGCACTCCTAAACTATGCAGTAAATCTTACATATGCGTACAATAGCATTCTCAACACATGCATCCCCTTCTTATTAAGTTATAAATTAAAAAAAAAATGTATGTTCAGTTTCAATATCACTGATGTATTGTATAAGTATTACAAACATGTATGCAAGTTCCATTTTCAAGATATGATTCCAGGATTTCTCATTTTAACCAAACATCATTCATGGTTTCCTCTTGTCTTTTCTTCCTGGTCAAAATAATCTACATTGATTCACTACAAATATACATGCTGAAGATAAAGATAAAAAGCAGAACAAAAATCAAGCATGTTATGTCTGTCCCCGTTCTATTTTACTCTTTAAATTTCTCTTCATCCCCCTCCCTTTGTTGCTTGTTGAACTGATGACAGATGGATCTGTTGGACCACACCTGCCCTATTTTACGTCATATGAATACCAGTTCCATGAACCCGTTATGCCTGTATAGACAAGGTGAAGCCAGAATACCCTTTACTTTGATGGTTAATCATTAATGTCCAAGGCATGCCAACTAATCCATCATGCGCAAAAAAGTACAGAGAAACACCTTTTCTTTGTGAAAGTGTTTATTGCCAATTGGAACACTGGAAGTTCTGAATCATCCTCTTAAGATCAGATGGTTAAACTAAAATCCTAGCATCCGACTCAAAAGCCCCAAAACTGGGAACACTACAAATCATACCAACCTCATCAATTTGGCATATTAAGATTAAATCCATTGATTTCTATCAATGTATGGAGTTGGTTGCTGTGTATACATCCAAGAAAAGCTAGAGACGGTAGAACAGTTTAGATCCTCTAAGACCTAGGCCCATGCACTTCAGCTTCTACTTTCAAATCTCCTAATAATTCATCATTCGACAATGTTTGTATATGAACTGTTAAGAACTTATTGCTATCAACAGATTCTCTTCTTGTGGCTAGATTGTAATTACAATATATGAAATCAGAGGAAACGAATATATCTGCCTTGAACTTGATCCGAAACTGCTCTTCAACTGCATTTTAGTCACAGTAATGCAGACGGGACCTTATAAGAGAAACAGGCCAGTGACATCCTTCCATTTAAAAGCCTGAACAATTTGAAGTATTCCAATAACTCAAAGAGACTATGAAACCAAAAACCAACATAGAGCCTTCGACAACAATACAATTCGCTCTATGGGTATTTTATGGACAAGAGCAAGTGGTTTGTAACTCCAGATACATAACACAATGTAGCCCTCCCACTTTGAATTAGCGTAACAATATTAAGCGCTTTTCACATGATTTAACATGCATATACATGAACCAACTGCAACAAAGTTTTTATTTTTCTTTACATGGATATATAATTGCAATAAGGTTTACACAAGCAGAACACATTACCCCTACTTTATGTTCAGGAAATCAGTTTTAAGGATTTCTATCCTATCAAATTCCCAATATACATGAAGAAAGTGTTTAGCAGCAAGTAGGAGCTGTAAACACAACTCTCTAGTCCCTAGAACATTGATGCAGATAGAATTATATTCAACAAAGAACTGTTTCACAGCTAAGTTGGAATCAAAACACAACTCTCTAGAAATTTGACACGAAACGCACTGCAAAATCATGTTATTATTAGCAAATGTAAGACGATTAGCATCAAACCATACACCACAAATACATATAACAGAGAATAAAAAAAACAATAAATTTTCATGTATAGAAAAAGTGAGTGTTACATAATTACATTGACACGACGAATCTTTCTTTCACTCTGTCCATGATGCAAGGGCGAGGAATGAGCAGTACTAGCTAGTAAACCAGTCAACGCCCTTGGAGCCTTCCACGCACACGAAATCGGACTACAATCATATCTCCCACTTCCATCCCCTTTTGTATACTTAGACAAATTCACACATTCTACAGACACTGTCAAAATTCACAATCAAAATCCAATTAAAACAAACCGCAAACGCAATGAAACTCCTGCTAAATCAGTAGTAAAGGATAAGCAAGTACCTGACAAAAATGGAGCAGAAGCCATAGCTAACGAGAAGCATCGGAACCTGAGAGAAGACTCATTGAATCGAGCTAGATGTGAGTAGCAAAGAAGAATCAAACATGAAAACAAGTGAAAATTGAATCGAATAAGTAGAGGTGAAATCAAAGGATTGATATGAAGAAGATGATGTTGGATTTGGTGGTGTGATAGTGAGATAAAACTAGGGTTTATATGAAGAGGTTGGATTAAAATGAAAATGGTGAGGAAGAGATTATCTAGAGAGGATAATGAAAATGGTTAGCCGAAAGCCACAGAAAAAAGGCTTTTTTTTCAATATGAAATTAATAATATAAATAAAATAATAAATAATAAAACATTGAAAGATATTTTTTGGTATTTAATGGAAATGGGGTGCTGCCATTTGGAAGTTTTTAAGATTCTACGCGATCCGACCTTTGACTCCCCATATAAAAAAAAGACCGCATCTAATTTATGAATGAATGTCGGTTAAAACTTAAATATTTATCTGATAAGTATGAGTTATCTTTTTTATTTATTTATTTATTTATTTTAAAGATCAGTTACCTAATAAACATCAATCAGGTAATACACATTTTATTTACTTATTGGGTAAGATTTTATGTCCGCATTACCAGATTAAATTTGTTGGGGGCCACTATATAGTTTTTGAAACTGAAATGTTAGTGCAAGACTTTAATGAATGGATATGGTAAATGATTATGCCTTTTTAGCTTAAATTTTGGTATTTTTTTATATATCTATTGTGTTTCTAAAACCATACATAGACATAACTTGAACATGGGTCTCTTCTATGCAAGTACTAGAAATCAACCAACATTTTTATATTAATATTGTGAAATTTTCTTTAAATATTTATTTATAGTGAAATTGTGTCCGCACTTAAAAAAAATTATGTGTCCACCTTGAAGGCATTGGTTAAGGCCTAGTAGGATGTAGTGAAAATTTAATCTTACCTGAATTTAGTTCCATTTTTTTCTAATAAGCACAAATTTGGACATTTGGTGGCATACATCATACGTGTATACTGATTTCTACTTTTCGGCCAGGTTCTCATTGCCTCTCATGGTATTCTCAAGGTAGAAATAACCATTCTATTTCTTGAGGTATAAGACGTGTTTGTGTACATCTCATCTATCTGGATCTTACTTTCAGATGAGATATATTGGCTTGTTTAATTTGATGCATATATATGAGATTTTCTCTTTCTATTTGTCATTGTAAATGTACAACATTATACATATTTTTATCATCATTTTATGTACTCATCTCGAGTCCAATTCATGAGTCTTTACTAAAATATACAAAAAAACGTAGTTTTAAATACAAGAAGAGACGTTTATTTTGTCCTTTTCGGCCATGTCCCATGGGTTTAAAATGCAAAAGAACACGTACATTAATTTACATCATTAATTTCCAATAATATTCATTAATTTACATCATTCTTTTATTTGAATTAGTTTTTTTCCCATTAAATAGAATCAACCGTTGTTTTTAACACCATGAATGTTAACGAGTTGAAACAATCAAGATTTACGATTTAATTACCCTTTCTTTTCGAAGCGTGATTTTGATCGATAATTATCATATTTGTTTGTTTGTTTAATTGCACATATTTTTAGCTTTGGTATAGTCATTCTACATCTTAGTTCCGGTTAAATAATACAATTTTAGCGTAAATGGCATTGCATCCGTTGGGTAATTGGGTCGCATTCGGGTAGCTAATGGTTTTTATTGGGTTATAAGTCATTCTAACTCAATAAAAAAAGGCAAGGTAAATAAAAGAAGAAAAGTGTGTTGAAGTAATGGCATGAACAGTGCCGAAAATTGAAATAAAATTGCATGAGCCATGCTTGAGCTCCGTTACGGACCATGCCAAACATATGGCATATCTTGATCCCGATTTTTAGCCCTTTAGGATGCATTTTGTATATCCAGACATGACAGGATAGTTGTTCAACGTTTAGTAAGACAGGACTGGTAAAAGTGATAAACTTACCCCTAATGAGTTGTTTAGTGTTTTTAACTAAATAATCAATCTATATGAAAATTAAGAAATCATATTTAAAAATACAAAAACATCTAACATAAATAGCTTGTTCCCCATCCCGTTTTTTTAGCTGATTCACGTGAAGGAAAGTGGACTTAATTATATCCCAATGCTTTTGCATTCGAAATCGTTTTAGACTTTGCTAGATGGAGGCCCTCTCCTTCTCTCTAGCATTTAGCTTTGTTCTTCAAATTTTTGTACATTTTGATGATATTTTGTAAGATTTCAGTATTGAAACTTTGAAATTTATCGAATATCTCTTTTGGTTTATCACTTGAGTATGGTATCTTTTTTTTTCTCTTTACTTCCTTTTCTCGTTATAAAATGGTGTTTCAATTATTGGGTAGTTTGGTAAGTATTCAAAAGTTCTTTTACGAGAATTTTATGTATGATTAATCTGTGTTCATGTAGAGAATGTGGTTTTCATGTTCATGTTCATATTAGGTTAGTAGTTAGTTTATTTTATTAAGAATTTTACTAATCGGGTTAGACCTTTGGTTAGACCAGTTTTAGTTTATCACCAATGAAAGCTAAGATAATAATCGGAGACTAGTTGTCCAGTAATCTTTTATTTATGAAGTTGATTTTATAACTAAAGTCTGACTTTGATTATTGAATGATTAATTAACGATTATAGTTTTTACCATGAAAATAGATAAAAACAATAATCATAAAAAAAATGTTTATTAAGTCTTAATGCTCTTAGTTGAGTCGGCCGTCACAAAAGTAATCGGTTCACTTAGGGACCGTTTATTAAATACTTATCCGGGTAAGCGCTTACTGGTATAACTTATCTTACAGTCCTTACCTATTGAGTATGAAAACTACCTATAATCTTACCCGATAAGAGCCATAACAAGGACCGAGAGTCTTTACACCAAAATGTCAACAACAAAAAGGTATTACTTATACGAAGAGGGAAACTAATATCTACCTTATAAAATTATAACATTCAAAAAAAATCATAACACATACACTTCAATATGTCCTTACATCCGTAATGCATACATTAAACACCATAATTTTGTGCAATTAACTTAACTAGTGCGGAAACCGCGCGTTTCGCGGTAGCATGAGTAATTTAGGTAGTAATATGTAGATTGTCCATTTAAATAGATATATTAAATTTAAAAACTCAACCACAATTGAAGAAATGATGAATACTCATTCCTTATAATGTCACCTCATTCTTAGTGGGTTTTACTTTAACATATATAAAGTTTTCAAAGGAATATTTTACCCGTTTATACTCACATTCATTCTTCAAAATAAAGATTTCTCATTAATGTGGGATAGTCGAAATCACACCTACTCCAAAATTTTAAAATATTTGAATCTTATAATATTTTTTTTTATTATTTTGTATAGTTAACATGTTTGCTAAGAGAGTGTTAGCCAAAATCAACCAACTCGTAAGTTTAGAGGATCGGTCAACTTCATGAGTTTAGAGGATCAGCCAATATGAGCCAACTTCATTAGTTATAACAAAAGGCATCTCAAACCTCTTCATATACCAATCATTCATTGTCAATATTCCATCACACCATCAATGTGGAATACACAAAACTCAACTACAATTGAAGAAATGATGAATACTCATTTCTTATGATGTCACCTCATTCATTGTGGATTTTACTTTAATATAAAAAGATTTTAATTGTGTGTGTTTTCACCATAATTTTACCATTTGTTTGGTTTTAATTCCAACCATGATTATATATTTTCAAAACATCCATCACACTTTTATATATCTATCATCTCCTTCCAAATTATCATCTTTTCACCAATGTGGGATGTTGAAACTCAACCTTATTTCAAGATTTGAAGAATACTCAATCCTCATTTAATTGTGTGTTTTGTGCTATAATCTTTACCATTTGATTGGTTTTGATTCCAACCATGATTTTAGATTTCAAAGCATCCATCACTCTTTTATACATGTTATCTTCTTTTAAGTTATCATTTCCCCATCAATATGGGATGACGAAACTCAGCCTTATTTAAAAATTTGCGGAATACTCAAACCTAGTTTAAATGTGTGTTTTGCACTGTAAATTTTACTATTTTGTTGGTTTTGCTTCAAACCATGGTTTTAGATTTTCAAGAGCATCCATCACTCAATAAAATATGTGTTTTACACTATAATTTTTACTTTTTGGTTGGTTTTGATTCCAACCATGGTTTTAGATTTCAATGGCATCCATGACTCTTATAAATACCCATCATCTTCATCCAAATTATCATCTTCCCACCAATGTGGGATGATGAAACTCAACCATATTTCAAGATTTGAGTAATACTCAAACACAATGTTGCCAAGTCATTATGTTTGGTTTCTCTTTTAATATATATAAAGATATATATATATATATATATATATATATATATATATATATATATAAAGATTGATGTTAAAATCATTAAACTTTGTCAAAATCATTTTAAAATAAATGAAAATGATTAATATGAACTTAACTCAATCATTAAACTTGGGTTTAGCTATATTTAGCTAAACACCATTTCACATTATTTCAACATTAATCTACCCCTTATATACACATCTTTATCTTTCAATTTTCTATCTTTCAACCAATGTAGGACAACCTTAACAACATAATGTTTCATCTCTTCACCAAAGCCAACCTTTTTAAGTAAAAAAAATCAAAATTATGAGAACTTAGATAAATAGAAATGAAGACCTCTCATGGTGTTACCTCATTTAATTGTTCAATTTATATATTGATGTTAAAATCATTAAACTTTGTCAAAATCATTTTAAAATAAATGAAAATAATTAATATGAACTTAACTTAATCATTAAACTTGGGTTTAGCTATATTTAGCTAAACACCATTTCACATTATTTCAACATTAATCAACCCTTTATATACACATCTCATCTTTCAATTTTCTATCTTTCAACCAATGTGTAAAATCACCGTTTTCAAAACGTCCAATCACCATTTTAATCTTCAAAATTGATCATTTTAAAACCACCAAAATACGGGATATTAATTTTAATCGAAACTTCGAAATGTCCGCTTTAATTTGTTACGTTTTATCCATTTATCCAAAACATAAACCAACCCAAAAGTTAAGATTTACAATCCTAAAGTTTACTTACAAACAACCGGGGACATATCTACCCGGTAGAAAACTTACATATTTATATAACACACCCAAAAGCAAGTACTAATATACCCAAAAGATCTAAATCAGCACTTGAAACAACACCCGAACTAAGCTTCCTTATCTTTCCCTTTGTCTACAATCCTATTTCCTGAAAAAAATAATCATTAACGGGTAAGCTATAAAGCTTAGTGAGTTTTATATGAAAATACATTCCAAAAGACTCACCAGACACATAACACATAACATATCAATATCAAAATCAATACATCATAAGTTCAACAACAACATACGTTCTTACCGACAAGCTTGACAACGAAATGTCAATCGTTCCATACGAACACCTATCACATGGCTCAAGTACCGTATCATGTAAAACATATCATGAATCAATTATAGAATATCAAAAATAGTGCACCACTCCCACCTTCATCTACTAGGTACGTGCATAATAGTACTCACACTCGTCTCCTAACAATCGAGATACGTGAGTACAACGAATCGGTATGCCACACCCAACCTCCGTCTCCCTGGGATACGTGGACATACACCGCTTTCCAGCATACTACACGAAGTAGTATCCGTATTCACGGTTTACCAAAAGATCAACAAAACAGTCGCGGATCCGGACTCGACCGACATCACAAAACGATCAAACAAATACAAACTGGAATCAAAGGGACTTACACATGTTACACCTTATGAAAACACGAATCACAACTAACACAAACAAAGGTGCAAATATATATAATACATATAAACACGTATTTCATATAAACTCACAGTGCACAAAATGGGTCAACCGAACGTCCAACCGAATGTCTCGTTTCAACTCCGTAGTCCAAGTATGAATGGCACTCCAAAAGCTTCCAATTATACCCTTATACTCCCTGGAGTATACATATTCAATTCCATAAGTATATAAACTCACTATCTCATTCTATTTCATTCCTTAGTTAGCTAATTCTATACCAACTTTGTTGTACAGCCCTCTGTTCTAACACATTTTTAATCATCTTAAATTCAAAATTACATTCTGACTTCTAAACAAGAAATAAAATAGACTCTTTTAGCATTCATATGCCACTGATCTCATGTCCATTTGATTTTTCTTTGATTTTATACAAATTTTTCAACACAGCAGCTACAAGCTGTCAAAATTCAGCTTGACAGCCCTGTACTAGATGCACTTTTAGCACATCTTAAATCTATAATTAGGTTATAATGTCTTAATATCAAATAAACTAGACATTCATACCTTTCTAATGCCACTGAAATCACTCTTATATGATTTTTCTACGATTTTATATAATTTTTCTAAAACAGTGTTGAAACATGACTTTCAAACTCAAAAACAATTCACATGTTTGTCCAATTAAGTATCTAATTCCATTCCAATCCAAACCAAATTCAGATGTTAACTTAATTTTATCATTATCAAGGTAAAATCAACAAGAAACCATGGTTCATTCATCCATTTCTACCAATTTCATCAAAATCCAACTTTGAATAGGAAAAAGTCAACTTGTGTTCTTAGTGAAAACTCACTTTTTCCTTCCATCTTCTTGCAAATCAACCATGGAATCAATGAATTAACTAAAATATAATCATAATCCAAGCATCATTTCATGATTTCAACACTTATCTTACACATGCATTAAGTTTATTTCACCCAAATTCCATCATAACTTCAAGAACAAGAACAAAGATAAGATTTACCTTCAAATTGTTGTTTAATCCTTCAAAATTGATGTTAATCTCCATAGAATGAGCTTAGATTTGATCTCAATTGGCAAAAAAATCGCACCTTAATCTTCACGCACAATTCAGTAGCTGAAATGGGGTGAAAATAGGTCTAAAATGGTGTTTTGTTGACTAAAACCCGAGTTGGGTCGGGTTTGACCCGACTGGGTACCCATTTTGACCACTAAACACTAAAAATGGCATAACTTTTCGCTCGGAACTCCGTTTTCGATGAGGTTTTCACCTACGCGTTCGTAACGAGATAATGAACAACTTACAACAAAAGTATTTTAGAAAAGTCCTACCAATAAAAGCAGTTTTTCATATTTGTGGACGTTATGCTTTCCTTTGAAATTTTGTCGTTTTTGATTTTAAGCTCAGAATCCCGTAAAAATTTTCCGACACTTCCAACCACTCCCAATAGGTCCAAAACTTAGTTCTAAAGCTTAAAATCCCATCGAACACCTACCGCTTGAGTGTTGTGCACATAGTTTACCGAAATAGCAACGTATTTTGTAAAACTTGCATAAAATGCAATCTACGTGACTTTTTCGACATTTGACACTTCTAGCACTTCATATTAACTTAATCAAAGATGTTCCAACTTTTATATCACCATTTAGATCATTCATTCAAGTTTTGGGTAGATATTTCCCATTTAGGCACTCTAGTGACCTACCCGATTTCCATTTAAGCAATGCACTTTAAATTTTGAACCCTTTCATCATCTAACTATGTCACTTGTGAGGTGTTAGCACCAATATTACCTCCTACATATCAATCCAACTATGGGCTCTACTTATAGCTCAATATAACACTTAACATTTTAGCAAATTCTCTTTTTACATAATTAACACATAAAACATGTTTTTAACATATAATACATATTTAGAATCACCATTTAAGCATATTTAGGAGGGTGGATGTTACACAATGTGGGACAACCTTAACAACATAATGTTTCATCTCTTCACTAAAGACAACCTTTTTAAGTAAAAAAAATTCAAAATTATGAGAATTTAGATAAATAGAAATGAAGACCTCTCATGATGCCACCTCATCACTCTTAAATTTTCCTTTTATATATATAAAGATTACCTAATCCCATCATGTTGTGTCCAGTCAAAAGTGAACCCCGCCCAACAAAGACCAATTGAAGGACCAACAATCATATTCAATCGTGAATTTCAGTTAAAGAACCGTTTATGGGCATTGGGCCAAAGGCCCATGATGTGTTATGGGCCTTGTTACCCATTTTGTACACTTTTATTTTTACCTATATATCTGTTTTATTTTCCAGGGTTCTCCACGGATCTTCTCTCTATGTATATTCATCAATGGTTTTCATTGTAGTATTGATGATATTTACATTCACTTTGTACCCATCATTGTCAACTACTTTTAACCGGAAGCCTTTTGCTATTAAAGAAATGCAAATAATTAAATTATGTCACTGCTTCCATGAACAAAAAGGACATTTTCTATTTTAGTTTAACATTTTTATGTTTTCCAACTGTACAAATTATCAATGCACTTATATCTTTTGCTCCAAATATGGTGATATTGATAATCACAGCCCGAGAAAGTTCGACCACGCCACTGTAGGGAACCAAAGCAATGGAAGCTCTAAAAAAGAGCAAAACAATACCTGAAAGAAGATTGGTTTTAATCTCCATACCATATAAAATGTGGCCTTATACCAATCATATTGTAGTCATGTTGGCACGGAAATTTGACAACGAACTTGAAAAACCACCAAGAGATGCTTTATACCCGATCATTTTAGAGAACACTTGTTGTCTTTTCATTTCAGCAATCTTTGACACAAAATTAACTGATACTTATCCCTAGATACCACCATTGCTTCTTGTTTTGTTTTGATTATAAAAAGAAGAGAAAATTAAGTTTTTATTGTTTTAGCCTCTAAGACGAAAATAAAAATAAATTACAAATCATATGTATGAAAATCAAGAATTTCAAAATCGAAATTCATAATTTTTAACAAATTATAGAGAGGAAAAAAGTAATTTGCTCTAAAAAGAATAAAGAAATAATGAGCATGGAAAGATGGTTGCATCTTGACCTTGGGGATCCTTATTTTATGAAAAATCTGACACAAATTTTGCAGCCTTTGACCATCTTCACAAACCCCAATCACCCAGAAAATCCAATGCTACATTTTCATTTTCTTTTATTAATCACATGTTTTACTTTTCCTAGTTGAGATTCAAGTAGAAGATGTTTACCAATAATTCATTTTAATAGTTAGAAATATTATTTAGTAAAGTAGTTATTTTTTACATTCAAATTATTTATTCAGCACAACAAACAACAATTCAACACAGACAACTTAATTCATACATAATTTAATGAAAACCAACCATCAACAATTACTCATACACTAGAAATCTCAAAATACCATTATACATACGGCGATGCTTCAAAGCCGCCACCTTCATCTTCTCCAATTCGAAATCAAATAAACAAACCCTAATTACTTTAATTCAATCCAATCCAAATACTTCATATGATTTCATATGCTTCTAAATCTGCCCCGCCGAATGCGCCAAATACGCCAATGCTCCAACAAGCGGTGCATTTGTGTATGTCGCCGGTTCCGTTTGTGAATAATCCGACCGTTCATCTGAATAACGGTCGTGTTCATCTGGTCCACCGACCACCGCCCCGACCAGTATGTTTGGGTTTGGGTTCTCCGTATGCATGTAGGTGAACCCAGACCCACAATCGATTTTTCCGGGATGGGCGGAGATCGATGGCAGAGAAGAGGCTCGGTGGTGGATCCTACGTGGGTATCTCGGACCGTATCCCACCATGTACGACATCTTTAACGGATTATCACCGAGTAGATAGTCCACCTGTTTCTTGGCGATGGTTCGGAGCCGCCGTGGGGTGACAATTGCGCCACCGCAATTCACAACCTTGTGGGTTTTGGTTAGGTATTTGGCATAAGTTACTAATAAGAATGAGGCAGAAGTCGCGTATTGAAGGTTATCGCTATCCATCCTGAACAAAAGTCCTCCTGTATGCAACCGACAACATGATTAATGTTAGAAATGTCTTAATAAACTGTATTATAATTTATAAAATTTAACAAGATTTAAGTTCTTAACAACCTCTTTAATACAATTTTGAAATAAAACATGTTCATTTTTTTGTACAACATTATTTAGAAAAAAAAAATGTAATTTATCCTATAAAAATATGTGTTAATAATCTTTTAAATTGTCAAAAATTCTCCGAAATGAAAAAAAGTTAAAAAATTTAAACATTTTGGGCAAATTTAATTCTATAAAATGGAGATAGTAGATATAATGTAAAACTTTCCAAATTTGTAAAACTATTCAAAACATATTACCATGCGATAGAACTTTTTTGAATTAATTCACGTAAATAAAAAAAATTAAAAATAAATATTTAAGAGAAAAAAAAATAATATCTATAACAAAGAAGCTAGTGAAGTTGAACTTAATTTTTTTTAAAGATTTTGGATTTTGATCATTTAATTGTAGGATCTGTTAGAGATGATCGAACAAATTTATTTCAAAATTGTTCTAAATTTCTGTTAAGAAGCTTGAAATCGTCTTATAAACATAAAACATTTATACAAACATAAAAAATATATATATATATATATAGAAGGATCATGCGAGAAGTTAAACATTTTGCGAAAAGTGTTTAATCATATATGATTACACGGCTTGTAGGTGTGTTTAATCATGTACGATTAAACATCAATATAACATGTGTTTAATCATATATGATTAAACACTTATCGTCTTCTCGCAAAATGTTTAGCTTCTCGTTTGAACCTACCCCTGTGTATATATATATATATATATATATTTAAAAAAATTGGGCAAAATAGAACCTGGTGTGTATTGGGTTTGAGAAGAAGGAGATCCTGGAATAAGTGAGCAAATGAAGCTATCTGCATGACCCTTATAATCATGGAGAGATTGGACCTTTTGGACAAGAAATGCCTGCAAATTTATAAAAAAAAAACCCAAAATCAAAATTAAGATCACATTTATATCATAAATCAAGAAAGAAAAAAAAAGTTCCAATTAAATGGGAAAACAAAATGGCATTACTTTAGATAGAAGAATCTTGGCACCAGCATGCTTGTTATCCCAACCAAAAGTATTGTCACTTTCATCAGCCCCAAGTGTTATACCATTTGCTTGAATGTAGTTTAAATATGTTGGACTTCTTGTAGCTTTCTGCAACCATGCTGCCCCCCACAACAATTCATCCTTCAAACCACACAAAATCAAATCTTTATTTCACATTTGACAACCCTTTTGAACATACAAAATAACCCATTAATTTTCTTGAATAAAAAATATACCTGATATCCAGAGTAAGAGCAATAAAAAGGGCACACATAACTCTTGAGCCCATCACTGTATGAACCTCTGAACTTATCAGCAAATGCAAACACCTGTTGTAACATGAAAAATAAGATTCAGAAACAAGAAAATCGAGTTTATAAGGCGTTGATGTTTTTTAAGTCCTACTACACAAGGACTAAATATTTGTGTGTTTTATCTAAAAGTGTTGTAATAAGTTTACAAAATATTTTTAGAACACTCTTATTTTATAAAACATTTTTCAGAAGTGTCCTATGAACATATTTTTTACATGACATTTTTTCAAATAGTGTCTAATAAAAAGACAAATAAAACCATTTGTTTCAAAAGTGTCCTAAAAAGTTATTAAAAAATTTAGATAGGACAAAAAAGTGGTTGATTTTATAAAAATAAGTCCTATATAGTAGTATACACGAATATTTTTGGTGTCCTATCTAAAAGTGTCAGTAATTCATTTATAGAACATTTTTAGATGTTTTAACAAACTGTTTAGAGCAACTCCAACCTTAACACTAAAAAAACACTAAATTTTGGGTGCCCATAAATACAAAAAAAAAAAAAAACCTTTTAACTCCAACTATACTCTAAAAACACTAAATTTGTGGACCCCACATAAAAAAAATCAAATTTATATTAAATATCACACATAATGGTGGGTCCCCCAAGATTTTCAAGGCCGGCAAAAAAAATTTAGCCGGCAAATATGCCGTATGAAGTTCATGACCGGCAAAAGGAGTTTTGGAAATACCGGCCGATGGAGCATACCGCACGACAAATCCTCCGATTTACCGTGCAGTTGGAGATGCTCTTAGAACACTTTTGAAACAAAGTGTCCTGTTAATCTTTTTACAGAACATTTTTCAGAAATGTCCTGTAAGACTCATTTTCAAACAGTATCATGTGAAAAGACTAATAGGACCATTTGTTTCAAATGTGTCCTAAAAAGTTTATAAAGACATCCAAAAGCGTGTTATAAACTTATTATAACACTTTTTAAGATACGGAAAAAAAAAGTGAAAATTTGTAATCTTAAAAGAAAAGTAGTATCTATTGGAAGATTTTAGTTACTTTAATTGCTCTTTTAAGGAGAATCTTGGAGTATTTTGGATCAGATTTTCTGAAAACCAAAGATGCAGAAGCAAGAGCAGCAGCAGTCTCAGCAGCAACATCAGTTCCAGGGTAATTTCTGTCAATCTTCAAAACTGTTCTTTGGGTATCCATGTCTTCTGGTCTTTCCCAACAAGCATGATCTTTGTTTGCATCACCAACCTTCATTACATTTTACCACAAATTATTCAGTCAAAATCATGCAAAACTACACAAAAATCATGCAATTAATCAACTCTATTTGCATCGCTACAACGAAATAGGGTTTATATTACCTTTTAAATGTGTAAATGTCCTAATAGATTGATTTACATGACATATGTTTGTAGAAATAAAACAATCATTAGTTTGTCGCAAAAGTGTTAGGGTAAGTTTATTAACTCTTATACACAGAAATATTTTAAATGTCATGACTTATTTTTTCAGATAACTTCTTATGAAAAATTATAACAAAATCAAGTTTATAAAACATCAAAACTGTTTAAGCGTTCTAGCATAAACGTTTCCAGCAAACGACTTTATAGGATTCAGGTTTATTGACCAAAAGTGTTGTATACTTTTTAAGTGTTTTAACGTGTTGTAATAAATTTGTAGAACAGTTTTAAGTGTTTTAACAAACTTTTTGGACATATTTGAAACAAAATGTCTTGTTAACTCTTTGTCCTCTAAAGATATTTTTTAAATAATGTATACACACTTTTAGACATGACCTACAAGTGTATAGACCCATAAATTTAAATCCCAATAAATTATTCTATTGGAACACTCACAATTCTTTTATGTCCTACAAACCCAATAATTTATTGTAAACCATCAGGTTGTAACGTATCGGTTAAGGCCTGGAAGGATGTAGTGGAATATCTCATATGTCCAAGTTCGAATCCAGACATACACATCAATTGAGATTTAATCAAGACTAGTGTGTTACGGTCATAATTTGTCAACAGATTAGTCCAGAAATAGCCTAGAACACCCTTTTCCAAAAATAATTTTATAGTACGGAGTGTTCCAATAAACTTTTATTTGGACACCAACACTATCATATAAACTTATAATAACACTTTTATATAATAATAATAATAATAATAATAAAACACAACTATCTTTATCTATAAACTTACATTTATTTGAACACATTTTTAATGTCTTATAAACCCGTTTTTTCGATGCATGTACCTGAACAAAAATGGTGTCCGGTTGGGCAGTAGCTTTAAGAAGATAATCAGTAGCCCAACGAACCGCGGTTTTCGCATTCCCCAACTCGCTTTTCATCACCCCACCGAATTCAATCACACTCCACGACAGCATTGTGGTGGTGAACGCCATCGGAAAACCAAACTTTACGTTATCACCGGCATCATAGTACCCACCCACCAAATCCACCTGCATTGTCAAATCACATCACAAAACTCAAAACCCATTTCAAAAATCTCACATATTTACGTTGCATTTACCAAAAAAAACGAGTTTTTCCGATGACCGGAAAAAGAAGGAAAAAAAAAGTATACTTTCATGGCGGCGCCGTCGGAGAGACCGGAGTTTCGGCGCCAGTTCATTCTTTGGTTGGCCGGAAGTTTGCCGGACCTTTGGCCTTCGAAGAAAAGGATGGATTTGGTGAGGGCGTCTTTGTAGTTGTGAGAGGCGGGGTGGCGGTGGCGGTGGCGGTGGTGGAAGGAAGAGGCGTTGAGTACGGCGGATGAGAGGGTTAGGAGGAGGAGGAGGAGGGTGGCGGAGGACATTTTTGGGTGGTCGGAAAAGAAGGCGGTGGTGAGTTGAGAAGAGAAAAGGTTTTGGTCTTAAATAAAGGAAGAAAGCTGCATTTGGAACGTTTTGTTTCCTGCCAATAATAATTTGGGAAATTTACTCAAATAATTAAAATAGATAAAAAAAAAATTGGTTCTCTAAGGGGCTGTTTGTTTTTTCAATTTCAGCATTTATTTATCAATTATCACTTATTCGGTTAGATGTTTTTAAAATAAGTGTGTTTGTTTTTTTCATCTATTAAGATCCACTTATCACTTAAACTCATCTGTAAGAAAAAGGGGTAACCTAATCACTTTTTTCCTCTTATTTCCATTATCACAGTCGCATCACGCCATCTTCAAGTCGGTCGCTCAAAATCGATCTCCAAGGCCCTCAATCTCCAAGGTACGTCATTCCAAATCGATCTCCCTTATTCGATCCATGTGTTCTTGATTTTCTGCGATGTTCAATCTCCTTGTATTCTCGATTTTCTACTGTGTTCGATCTCCTTGTGTTCTCGATTTTCTGGTGTGCTCGTTCTCAAAACTATAATCGGTCCATGTGTTCTCGATTTTCTGATGTGTTCGATCTCCATGTATTTCTGTTTTGTTTTCGATTCTCTGTTGTGTTCTTGTGTTCTCGATTATCTAGTGTGCTCGATCTCAAAACTATTAGGAATGTGTCCATGTGTTTTCTGTTGTGTTCTAGCGTCCATGTGTTTTCTTGTGTTCACAATTTTCTGGGGAGAAGATGGTGGAAGCTTTCGTGGAGGAGGGGAAATTGAAAGATGTGGGAATGGTGAAAAAATTGGACAGAGTTGGTGCTAGGCTTAACTGCTACTAGGTCAGGTGGGTGTTTTGATGGAATAAAATTTGTTGTGTTTGTAGTTTTTCTTTCTTGGATGTAGGTATTGGTTCATCGGATGCAGCAATACAGTTCACATAATGTTTCTGGAGATCATTTGGGGTCTATTTGGGTTATGCAGAGTTGTGCGTTGAGATGGAACATCGACTGCAGCATTGCAATAACAGGGTCGATCATAGCTGCAACACTACAGCTAACAAGCTCGGTCATAGATGATAGTTTTCGGGTTCGTTGGAAGTTGGAAGTTGTTTTCGGTTCAAAGGATGCGGGCATTCGGTTGTCGAAAGTTACGGTTGGTGTATCGGTTGCAGCAACAAAGTTCACAGGCCGGTTTAGAGATCGTTTTGGGGTCTACTTCTGTTGTTGAAGAGCTGCGTTTCGAGCGGGTCATGATGCAACCTCTTGAGTTGCGTTTGGATAAAACTTGGCTTGGTTTGATCCTCGCAAACCCGACTTCCTTCTTTTCCATTTCGTGATTGTTTGTTTTCTATTTTTGGTTGTAATTGTTCGATCATGTCGTTAATTGTTGTGGTTCGGATTTATGTATTGTTTGATGGTGTAACACCCCGAATTCTGGAATCCTGGTATCGTTCTTATCAGTTGTGGAACCTTCAAATTGTTGGAAATTATTAGTAAATATCGATTTTTATCCATTTTGTGCATCGTGGGCTGAAGATGCAAATTTCCAGAAAGTCCGAGTTTTCCGCGACATTGCCCGCGACTATGACATGGTGTCATTGTCGCGAGGGCAAGGTCGCCGAGGTTTGGGGGCTCTCGGTACGAGTCCGACGATTGTGCCCTGCGACTATGACATGGTCATTGTCGCTGGGGCATTGTCGCCACAAGTGTACCGTAAGGGGTTGGACCCTCGCGACTATGCTCGCGACAATGACAATGTCATTGTCGCCGTGGCAATTGTCATTGTCGCTGTGGCAATGTCGCCGATGACCTGAAAGGTTTAAATCAGTGGAGTTGCGAGATTTAGCCATTTTATCTGATTTCTAGGGTTTAGGAGCGATTCTGGCAGATGACTTCGGTAAGCACTCTTCCTTTAGACTTATCTCTTCATTTATGGTGATTCTAGGTCATTAATGGTGGTCCTTAATACATTTAGGAAGTGGTGATTGGTGAACTCCCAAGTGATTTCATCTCCTTTATTTATAGGGTTTGGTTTCCTTCTTAAGGAAACTACCAAGGTGAGTTCTTACACTTTTACTAAACATTATACATGTCAAAAGGTGGATTTTGAATACCTAGTATCTCCTCTTTCACATATTTGAATTTTAAGACATTGTGCTAACCCTAACTTTTGGGGATATTAGTATTTGTGATGATTTTTGGAGAAATGATGGTTTATGAACTCTATCAATGTTCTTTAGCTTATTTTTACTTGGGCTATACCTCTATGTGGATGGCATTGCTATGCAAAATTTATGGACTTGAAATATGGGTATTGTGGTTAACTGCTGATAAGTTACATGTTAAACTCACTTCATATTTTGGGAATTTGGAAATAAAGAGAAAATTTATCTATATTTTGACTAAGTGGTCTCTTGGCAAATAATATGAGTGGTTTTGGTGGGAAATACCCTTCATATCATTTATTGCACACTAATCATTGTTGGAGTTATTTGTTGAGCCTTATGTGCATTATTTAGCTTAATTGATGCATTGGGAGTCATGACCCCGTATTTGGTTATTATTGTTTCGGCGTTGGGACGACTAGTTTTCCACGTCGAGACACGTTAGGTATCGGGTGCGGTATAAGTCCTTCGTGCTGCACGTTAGGTACCGGGTGCGGAATAAGTCCTTCGTGCTCAAGTATTACGATATTGGATGAGGAGCTCGACATAGGAACCCGACAAGGTTGAACTCGAGTTTCCGTGGGTGTACGTTTAAAGCCACTGAGCCTGACATCCCTTGCGTGTACTTTATGTGTTTATTGGCTTTACTGACCCATCGAATGACTTACTTTTGTGTTCCGTCATTCGGGTTAGTAGGCGGGTCTCCCCCGTTAACCCAAGAGGTATTTGTTATATTTCAAATAGCATTATTTTTATTATTACCATTATTGTTGTTGTATAGAAAGAAACCTTTTTACTCATTTATATATTCAATTCTTAAACTGCAAATGTTTGATCTCACTAGGCTTTAGCCTAACACTTTTTCTTAAAATGACATGTATAACAGGTCAGGTTACCGGTGGGGTTCATCGGGACTGAGTGGACAGCTTTGGGGCCAAGAGCGGTCTATTTGGTAGATGTATAGACCGGCATTTTTGGAATAGTGAATATACCTTTTGGAAGAATAGCAACACCCAATATTAATCTTTCTTATTTAAGTTAGATTATTAGGTTGTTAGTCTATCCTTCAATTGATTCATTGTAATGATTATAGTATTGTTTCCCCGTTCTATCGGGATGATAATTTGGGATTGATTGTAACAGGTTTTATACCCAGGTTTCTATTCATTTATAGCTGTCATATTGCAAAAATTTCGAATTTTTATTCCGCTAATTTTTAGGGTGTTACAGATGGGTTGGTAATAAAATGTCCTCTTGCCGTATAAAATTATCAAAAACTCTTAAAAACAATTTCTAAAGCACAATGTATCGTTATTTAATTTTAATTACTTACAATATCTTAAAAACAATCATTAAAGTTTTATATATTACATTTAATGATATTTATTAACTTTCAATCGTTATCTCTAACCACTTTAACTCTTCTAAAATCACTCCCCATTTTAATCCCCTAAAATCGCTCTCGTGCATAATTAAATAAATGATAAAAATCAAAATTTAAATATAAAAATATAAAATATAATTAAGAAAATCTAACAACATATCTAATGTTTATTTAAAAAAAAACATTATATTATTAAATCTAAAATAAATTACATTATTATTAAACTTCTATACTATATTATAAAGCATGTATAAAAACTATTAAAAACAATTGTTAAAGGTTAATGTACCGTTGTTTAATGCTAATTACTTAAAAATCTCCTAAAAACAACCATTAAAACTTTATGTACAACATTTAATGTTATTTATTAACATTCAATTCTTATTTATAACCAGTTTAACTCTCCTAAGATCACTTCCCACTTCAATCCCCTAAAATCACTCCATGCATAATTAAATACAGGATAAAAATCAAAAATATAATCAAGAAAATATAACAAAATATTTAATGTTTATTTTAAAAAAAAACATTATAATACTAAATCTAAAATAAATTACATTATTATTAAAATATCGAAAAAATTTTAAAAACAAGTTTTTATGCATTAAGTACCGTTTATTGATATACATTATTTAAAATTCAAGATTACAAGTGATGATGTATGAGTACAAATTTCTAAATTTATATGTTTGAATTCATAACTAATTAATAAACATAATCAAAATAGGATAAACATCTCAATTTAAATATAAATCATTTAAAATATATAAGATAATCATTGAATTTAACAAAATACTTAATTTTCTTATATAAAAAATATTATATTATTAAGCCTCAAATAAACAAATTAATTAAAAAAAATCATTATCACTCTCTCAAAACCATCCAAAATCATACCATAAATCGACAAAAAATAAAATGAAACATTAAAATCATGATTTATCTCGCTGCATTGCGCGACTACGATTTTAGTATTTTTAAAAGAAAACATATTATTCTTTTTACGAATAATTATAATCTTAGGTTTTCACTTTGATACACAATTCAAATAGTTAATTACGGCTTTCGTCTATGTGGTTTGTTGATACTCCAATTTTGGTCCATCGACTTCATTTATTACAAATCTTTAGTAAAGATTTGCATTTGGTTTTGGTTTTTGTCCCATCATCTAACGAACACTATATTCCGGCCATTAAGGGTCCATAATATGCTTTTACATGAGGACAATTTAGTCATTTTATCTCTTCCACCTCACTCTTGGCCCTTCTTCTTCATTCTTCTTCTATACATAAAAGTATAAATGGGTTTAAAATGTTGAAGAACCCACTACCACTTCAATCTAGACGTTCAAATCAAATGCTAGTGTTTTACTACTGCAAGGGTTGTAGAGGAGAACAAACGACAATTCCATTGTCTATACGTGACCAGTTTAATGGTTAGGGTTTGTTACATTTTTGACACCATTCTCATCCTCGCTATAAACTCATGCAACAAAATATTATCGAGAGAAGCAAAACCAACCTCTCTATGGTCTAATCATCATTGTCTATGTCTCTCGTCTGATTCAATCTTCCTTCAACATCTTAGCACAAGTCCGAAACATTGACTAACATGTACAAAACTATTCCTCCAACCTCTCCTCGCTTTACTGCGGCCGTCTTACTCAACTAGGAGACATCGAGACGTTCCAAAAAGATGACACCATTTCTCCAACCTCTCCTTACTTCAATCTGCTTTGCTTCTTCTTGTTTTTTCCCTGGGGTTTTCATACAGATTATTGATTGATATACATGTAAAAGAATGGGATAATATGTATTTATTTTCGATGATGTGTATAAAATGTTGTTTGTTCTATTAGACCTTGGATTGCATGGTAAAGTATGGAAGAAAAATGAGATTGGAGGACGGAAGCTTCTGCAATTGGAGGAATAAGAAAGAATGATGAAAAAAAGAGATCAAAAGACCGTCGCGTGAGGAGCAAGCAAGGGCAGTTAACGAGGTTCAAATAACATCAATGTGAGAGACGGACGAAAACTACAAGAAAATATATACTACAAGGAAAGATATGTAATAAACAAAAACCAATGTAAACGAAGTTCAACTAACGTCAATGTGAGAGAGGGACAAAAACTACAAGAAAATACATACTACAAGGAAAGATATGTAATAAACAAAATTAATAAACAAAAACCAATGTAATTTTTTTTATTAAGGTTATGCTTGACAAACTATCTGCTAATCTAGCTGATAAATTAATTATGTTTGACAAAAACTAACTGATAAGCTAGTTGAAAAATGTAAAATAAGTAAAAAGAACATGTTAGAAAATTAGTAAATTTAAACATTTCATAATATATCTAAACAAATCACTAATAATAAAATATATTAATTAATACAAGCCCGATGATAAGAAAAATAAATATTGAAATATGTTAATCAATAGTATTTCAAATTGATTTATTATATATTTATATATATAATACTATGAAATTTGAATTTGTGTAACCAAATACAAATGTTAGAAAACATCTACATTAAAGGATGATTTTAAATGACCATTACATATAATGCGAATAAAATTAAGTTGGTTGACCTTATATATCTTAATTATTACTAACTTCTAAAAAATTAATAATTAAATTAAATATTTTATTAAGATATTTATCAAACTTTTATTATTTATAAAATAAAATAAAAATAACTTTAACTTATATGAAATTTGCTAAAAAAGAAAAAACTTTTGCTTGGGTTTTGCTCGTGATCAAGACTCGGCAGCGACAGTAGGCGTATGGGTTTGTTTGTTCCTCTGCTCGTGATTTGCTAGTGTTAAAGTCTTGGCGGTGACAACATGCGTTCGGGGCTGATTGGGTTTGAGGTCTGGCAGTAGCAATATCAGTAACGGAGCTGCTGCGATGGTCTGTGTCGTAGGGTTGCAGCTCATGTGGTGGGTTTGTCTCTCGCAAACAGCCGCTCGGGTGCTGCTATCTCGGTTTTGTTTAACTTTGTAATTTGTTTCTGTAAGTTTTTGTTGTTCGTTCTTGATCATTGATCGTTGTGTTTTGGATTGGATTTGGTTTGGTTTTTAGTTGTGTTATGAAATTCCTTTTGCCGTTCAAAAAAAAAAACTTTAAAATTGTTATATTTATTTTTTAAAGACTAAACTTTGAATAATAATAATATAAAAATAACCATAACATTAACAATAATTTTAAATAATTAATAGCAATGACTAATATACAATTAAATTAATTAATAATTTGAAATTAATAGTAATTAAAATTTTGAAAGTAATTAATAATTTGTAATTATAAATAACAAATAACAATTAATATTAATAAAAAAAACTTTTAAAGTTTATTGAAATATTATTCTAAATATTTTTTCAATAAGCTAAATTATATGCTATTTTATACTTATCTAAATAGTATTTTTAAAATAAATTAAAAAAATAAACTAATTTATATTTACCAAACATGTCGATCTAAATATGTAAAATATCGTTAATAAACTAACGAATAACCTTGTGATTCAAACCGACACTAATTGGCTCACTTTTAATAAACGAACCAATAGATAATTTTATATTGATATTTTTAAAAAAGCCAAAATGTTGTAATCTCTTGATGGGAAACGAATGTTGTCTTTTATCGATTAGAAAAATAATTAGCAAATATTAAAGTTTATTTTAAGACTTTTTATTTCTATTTGTGGTGCAATAATCAGCTTTATTCGGTCCCATATAGTTTTGTCACCATTAATAATTATCCTTTTCGGATCTAATTTTCTTTTTGTCATGCATATGCATCAGATTGATAATCATTTTTGTGTAACCATATATGGAATTTCAAATTTCGATGTCATAATTGATGGATCCTAAATTTCTGCTGAATGGGTACATTTTTAAGATCGATGAAAGAGTTGTGAAGTCGTCATATGCATTTTATCTGAATACTATCATTTCGAGGTCCTTTTTTTAAGTTTTTTGGTTGATTTTGAGGATTTTTTAAGTTTTTTTTATTTCAAGAAACCTTTTCTGTTTTTTTTTTTATTGTTTTTGAAAGAATTTTGTCCGATTATTCTAGTTGATGTTCCTTGAATTTTCTAATATCTTGGAGCACGGTTCAAAATTTAGCATGTGCATGCACCTTTAATACCGCAAAAAAAAAAAAAATTACGCAAATAAATTGAATGGGTACACGAGACCCCGCTTGGGATTAATAAATCCACCCTGAGTGTTAGTGTGTCACCATTGTTATAAGATTAGACAAACAATAATGGGTGTCGGTTGGAATAAAACGAGAATTGGTTTGTGATAAATAAAATGTTATATCAACTTATTATAACAATTTTATGTATGATGTACAATTGTTTGGAAACATAAGTCATGTAAAACAATATATTTAAACATTTAAACATATTTAGGTACCGTATAGCTGATATTTTTGTACTATCTAGTATTGGTGGATGTACATGCATGAGTTGACCACCATAAATTTTCAAGAATTCATCTATTCAAGTTTTTATATTTATTTTTTATAAATATATTTCTCCTTTTGATCCCCCAAAATTATGAATTTAAATTCTGACCATTCTGACCAAAATTTCTGGATTTGCTACTAGTGTAGTGGACATCGACAGTGTTTCATAATTCATATCAATAAGATTGGTCATTTGTAGCCTTTTCAGTACAATTTTAAATTATAGATTCACTGTAATAATAATTATAGATGATACTACAACATAAAGTTTAGATATACTTTTTTACTTAAAGTCGTGATTAATTAGTTGCTCCAAATGAAGTACTAAAAGTAGACCTTAGGGGTTGTTTGACGCTTACTAGGTAGGCACTTGGTACGAGTCACCACATAAACCTTTAGATATACTATTTTTCTTAAAGTCGTGATTAGTTGCTCCTAATTAGGTACTAAAATTAGACCTTAGGGGCTATTTAAACGCTTATTAATGAGCGCTTACAGACACGAGTCACCACACTCACTCATCTTATCGGGTGACATTTTCAACCATCAAAATGTACGGATGGTAAGTGCTTATCACCAGCTAAGCACTTACCGGGTAAGACTCAATCCTTACCTTCCCTCTTACCGGGTAAGATTTTAGTCATTCCTATGCTCCCCGGTAGGACAATTGTTCTGGTAAACGCATACCGGATAAGTGTTTGAAAACGGTCCCTTAATAGTGTTTGTTAAACTTTATAACTTCAAGCTTGTGCTCAATTTTTTGTATATTTTTTTAAGGTTAAGCGTGTTTCTTTTGTATAAAATGTAAGTTGTTAAACAATAAATAAGCTGAATGATAAGCGTTCATTTTGTTAGTATTTTATCATCCATTTCCATCTTCATCTCGTGATTCTTGCATTGTATTTGCATCGTTGTTGTCTTTGTGTCGACTCATGGTATGCTCTAATTGTTTGTTTCAATATCATTGTCTTTTAAAGTGTAGAATAGCTGCGAGTGTTTGGTCTTGCCTATTTCAGTGGTGGAAGATTGACGACAATATTGGGAATTCAACTTATGAGATTTTCATCATTCGGCTGGATATTTGGCTTCAACTTGGTTGAAATATGCCTGGCAAACTACTCTTTGGTCTCCGACGTATATGAAATGGGAGCATCGTAACCAAGTGGTTTTTCGGAATAAATCCTCATAGTTAGATTGTTTAGTCGCAGAGATTAAAGCTAGATCTTACGACTGGATTTTGAGAAGAATGCGGAAAAGTTCTATTTCGCAGGGTCTTTGGTTATTGCGCCGTTTTCGATGCCCTCTCCTGGTTGACGGCGTTTATGGGTTTGGTCGTGAGTGTTCGTTGTTGTTGATGATGATGATGTTGCTGCTATTGTTCTTTTTGTCTAGGTCTTTTTAGCTTTGCCTTGTTTTGCGTTGGATTTGTTTCTGGCTGATCCTGCATCTTGCAGAAGTTTTTTTCGGTTTTTTTTGTACTCTAATAATTTGTTTGCCTTAAAGAAAATGGTATGAGAGCATCTCCGACAACTATGTTATAATTTTTCTAAAATAGAGTATAAAAAGTTGAAATCTCTAAAAGAAATTACAACCAACTCCAACAACTACTTTATTTTAGTAATTTTATCATCAAATATATTAATAAAATATTATTTTTCTCTTCTAAACATATAACTTCAGTTTTCAATGTCTCTTATTGGTGGAAAATAATTAAATATTATTTCTCTTTATTTAATATGGAGTTTTAGAGATTTCTTTAAATTTGGAGATTTTTACCTTCTCACTCATTTTTTCTCTATTTTAACATATGATATAACATAGCTCTTGGAGAAAAAAATTGCTAAAATCTTAATTTTTTTTTCTTTTTCCTATTTTAACATAACTCTTAAAGGTGCATTTATTTCATTTGGAAGTTGTTGATTTGTTTGTGGTTAGAAAAAGAGAAATATTGTAATCATAGTGTGTGCATTCACTTTCCCACATAAAAAGGTATAGGTCCTGGGGTAATTGTCAAAAAGGAATTGATAGGGCCACATGTAATGCTCCCAAAGGTTAAAACCATGGGTTATCATCAATTCATCATAAATGACTAACAAAAAATAGTTATGGGAAAGACTATTTGCACTTTATTTTTTGCTATGTGCACCAAAAATGATTGCTTAATCATTGTGTTTTTTTTGCTTTTTTGTCTTTTTATTGTCTTTTTTTTTATTTTATTTATTATATATTTGTATTTATTTGTATTATATAATTTAAAAGTTTTTTTTTTACTTTTTGTTTTGTTTTGAAAAGAAATAAATATTTATAAATATAAATATTACTAATTTTTTATAATTATATAATTATAAAAATAAAACATAAATATTGTGATTTAATATATAAATAGAACATAAACTAATCTATATTATATTTGATTATTCTAAAATAACATTATCTGTAGTACAATTAACAAGTAAAAATTGCATGTAATTCTTTATTCGCTCTGAATACGGAGTAACTCATCCAGCAGCACACGGATAACTGTAATGGAAAAAATGTCTTACAATTTACGGAAACGGATATCCTTTTGTCATATCTAATTTCACATAATGGTTACCATTAACGTACCAAATTATAAAAACAACATGTTCATACCACACTGGCGGAGTGGACCTAAGCGGCAAGTGCGTCCCACTGCTGGTCATACTTATAACATGTAATATCATATTATATTTTTATTTTGGTCTCTAAACTTCAAAAATGGCAAATAAACCCTCTACGTATATATTTTTGTGTTGGATTTACAAAGTTATTATAAAATCAAAGTTATAAATTTATAAAATAAAATAAAATCAAAAGTTACAAATTCTATAAATTTATAAACAAATTTAATAAATTTATAAAATCAAAACACACACACACACATATACATACACACACACACACATATATACATATATATATATATATACATACATACATATATAGGGGCTTAATCAAATGAGAACTAGGTAGTTTGTGGTAACTGTGAGATCCAATATGAGCCACACATTTAGAATAATTAAAATTAATTTTAAATAAATAGAAAATTATATTTTAGTAAATTTGTTTAATTCCTAAAATATAACCTAATTCCTAAATTTTATTATTTCCTTTTACAAAAAGGTATCATGGTGTGCTATCATGTATTTTTGATGTTTACAAAAGGGTATCATAGTGTACTATCATGTATTTTCGATATTTAGAAAGTGTATCGCAGTGTGCATCACTTATTTTCGATATGTTTTCGATCTTTACAAAGTGTATCATGGTACGCTATCACGTATTTTCGATGTTTACAAAAGGGTATCATAGTGTGCTATCATGTATTTTCGATCGTTACAAAGTGTATCACAGTGTGCATCACGTATTTCCGATATTTGTAAAGTGTATCACAGTGGACATCATGTATTCATCGGAATAATAATTTTAGATCGTTTAGAATTATTATATGATATAGGGGTAATTTGATCATTTTAACGGTTTTGTCCAGTCTTGTTCTAGTCGTACCAAACGTGGAACAGACAATTAGTCATGTCCAGTTCAGTCACGTCCCGTCCTGTCCTGTCCAGTCCCATCTAATCTGCATACCAAACCCCTACCTAAGGGACGATTCGGGTAAGAAATAATTAAACTTTTACAAAGTTATAATAAAATGTAATTGTTACAAAAAGAAAAAATACATTTACAAAGTTATAATAAAATTAAAAGTTATAATTTATAAATTTATAAAATAAAATAAAAAATTACAAAATTACAAAATTTATAAATAAACTTATAAATTTTATAAAATCAAAACAAATATATATATATATATAAAGATAATGTGGTTATATATAATAATAATAATAATAATAATATATTTTAATTGACATGACATTATTAAAAATAATTGGGTAGGAAAACATGACATTCACTATTTGCACCTTTTGGTGCAAATAGCACCCCCCATAGTTATTTAAGAGGGAAACTTATTGACACCCTAAAAACCTTATATACACCCCATCCCATCCCACCCCACCCCACCCCTCCCACTCTCATATCCATCCTACCACTCATAATTAACTCCATGTGTTTGACTTTTTTATTTTATTTTAAAGTTTAAATAACCTTTTATGTTTTCAAGGTAATTTACACTCAAGGTTGAGTGTAAATAATAAGACCCGAATTAATAGTCAATTGTGGATTTTATCTTATAGTCAATTTTTACCTTTATGAAACTTGTGTGATCCAATTATCGGATTAAAATAACAAGTAAAAGTGGCATTATATAAGTTGCGTAAGCATACTATTTGAGTAATGCTTACGTGGACCTCCATATTTATTTACGTAATTTACATAACGAGTCATGTTGTAAGACGTTTTTCTTTGCGGTTTCACAGCCTGCAACTTTGGCTTGTTTTTTGTGCATAGACGCAATGGACTACAATACCGCAACTTGCGGTTTTTAATGGTTTTTGCGGTGCGGTGCACATACATTTTTGCTAGATGTGTTATATTTGTCAGAAACTACAAAAACAAAAAAGTGTCTTGCATTGTTGACTTGCAATTTATTGACTATTTTATGAGAAAAAAAATTATAAGGTAGCTATAAAGTAGTTTTTTTTTTCTCCATGAGATGGTGATTTGAGATGATAACCCCTAAAACCATTCATTTACCTACAGATTTTAAAATTTTCTTAAAAGATAAAGAACCAAAATTCAAACTATTAAAAAAAATAAATTTTAACATTTTTTAAAATTTTTTAGAGATTACAATATTGATTATATTATTAAAATATTTCATACATTACTTCAAGATTTTTATTAGTGGGAATATAATTAAAATATTTTTCTCTTACGGTAAACATTTTTTTGGGGAGTTTTACAAATTTGAGGAACTTCACACCCTCTCTATTTACTTTCTTTATTTTGAAAATTCTATTGAAACAAAAAATTAGTCCAAAATCTCTATCTTAGATAATCTGTTGGAGATGCTTTAATCTCCCAATATATTATGTGATTTTTTTATCCATTGGTAGTGGTACCTTGAATTATGTCAAAATAAATAAATAATATATATATATATATATATAAAGTAGCAACAAAAACAAATGTTTATAAAATTTTATCAACTTTAAAGAGTACTATAAGCGTACTCACGCAATGCAGCGAGATATATCACGATTTTAATGTTTCATTTTATTTTTTGTTTTTTTGTCGATTTACATTACGATTTTGGATGATTTTGAGAAAGTAATAATAATTTTTTTTATAATTTATTTTTAATTTGGGATTATAATATAATGTTTTTTATATTAAAAAATTAAGTATTTTGTTAGAATTCAATGATTATCTTATATATTTTAATGACATCTAGAAAAAATAACAAATTACATATTTAATAATATAATTAAAACAAATTTATAATAATATAATATATTAATTAATATGATACATGAAAATGTCTGCATAAAAAGAAGACTATGCACATACCAAATTGGTTATCTTGTACTTTAATACTTGTAAATTAAGATATTTTTAAAATTTTGCATAAAATGATAGTACCTTATGCCTAATAATTTATATTTAAAAGTTTTTTATCCGTGTTTTATAATATAGTATAGATATAGATAGGCAAAAATGATGAATTAATATACGTTACTTTCCCACAATAAATTGAGTCATGCCCAAAAATAGCACAACATGAATGCCTCTATGGAAACCCATTACTTTTCAAAATAAATGATCACGGGAAAGGCATAAAATGATAAATGAAGTTGCAACCATGTTTTCTTATCACTTTTAATAAAGTTTTTGGCTTGTTTTGGATGGGCATTCTCCAAAATGATCATAATACGTAAAGAATATAAGAATAAGATCAGTTTTTTTTTAAATATTTGTGAAAATAACCAGCTAAATTACCAAAGGGATTCGCTATTGATGATGCTCTCATTAGAGTCAGAGATGGGACTCATTTTTTAATACAAAAGTACAGGAAAAAAAGCCATGCAAATCGTGAAACCGTTAGATATTTAGATTATGGACGATTTCCTAGAATCATCAACCAATAATAGAGTGACACATGTCATTTCACTAATAGTGAATTCTTAAATGATCATTTTTTAATCACTAGGTATTTAGCCTAGTGGCCAGCTCCCTTCCGTAAACGCCTCCTACATGTGGTTCCCCCCCAGGGTTCGAATCATGGGAAGGACAGGATGTCTTTTCCGATATGGATCTATAGAGCTAGGGTCTGTAGGGTCCAAAATGGGCCACAAGGCCGGAGGTCCCTACCATTAAACCTTTTTTTTAAATGATCATTTTAGCAAATATGAAAAAATTGATCATTGTCTCACTTTATTTATGTATTCTTGTCATCTTAATGAATACCCCAATAGGAACATATTAAAAATTAAAAAAAGAATAAATTACGATTTTCGTTTTTATGATTTGTTAACAATTGCGAATTTTGTCCTTGTACTTTTAAAGTTACGATTTTCATCTTTGATGTTTGTAATTCTTTACCGTTTTCGTCCCTGAGACAATTCAATATAAGTTAGTGGTAGCTATTTATCGCGTACTGCACAGCGGGGGTACAGTAATTCCTAGTGAGAGCACAAGTATATACTTTCACTAGAATCACTACAAGTAATATAATGGTACAAGTACCGAGTATCGTTCTCACAGGGACTGGACTACTGAGAATTGCTGATTTTCATGAACTTCTTGCACAAGTTTTGAGTTGGGAAAAATATTTGTTTTTTATGGCGATTTGACGGCAAATGCGAAATGAGTTTTATAATTAAAAGTTGGGTACGGATGTAAGCTTTTCTTGGGAAAAACGTAGTAACAAGATGGTTGGACTCTTTGTAGTACGAAATGTCTATAAAAAGTCCGATCTCTCGAAAGTGGATTTTTATAGACCGGTCCTACAAAGTGTTTATAAAGTTTCCACCTTTACCGACTCTTGATCTTGCCGATTTAACTAAGTTGATAAAAATAATCAAGTTCTACCAGTATGAAGATTTATACCCAAATCTCTTTGTGATATAAATCTCGACCGACGTTTGAACCTTAGTAAATCATACAAAACCCGTATCTCTACGTGGTTATCAAAGACTCTCTCAAATCTTTGTGCATCACTTAAGCCGTATTTCGAATCCGCCCCTCTCGAGGTCAAGATCTAATATTAACACATAAAAGTGATCGACTTATCTGCGTTGAGTTGAAGTCCCGACTCAAGTGATCAAGGTCAAGAGTTGATAACGATAGTCACACCCAAGTGTAACCTACTAGACCCAAGTTGACTTACATCCGCACCCAAGAAGGTGCTTAGCTCATAACGATAATAAAAGACATAATAAAATAAAACAAAGAATTGTTAACTACTTGCATAATAAAAATGAACTACAATTATAAAAGGAAAGTACGGAATTTAATTACTTAAAAATGCGAAAATTAAATACAATAAAGTAAGTACGAAAATTTAAATACAATAAAGTAAGTACGAAAATTTAAATACAATAAATAAAAATGCGGAAAATAAAAGACGTAAAGTAAAGACGAGAATAAAAATACAAGAATTAAATCCTACACTTCAAGTCTAAATACTTGAAAGTATTTTAGACTTGAATGAGGAGAGATGATGGATAATGGATGTTGATGATAGGAGGTGAGAGAGATGTTGATGGTGGAAGGTGTAGGTGTGTATTAAATGCTCTCCCAAGGTCTTCTATTTATAGGAGGAGGCTTGAGCATCCAAGGGCCAAGATTGCATCTTCAATGTATGGCCAAGATCACGCCAGAAAAGTTGTGTTTTCAGCTCACACCAGCCCTAAAATCTGTTGGATAATATGTAACACCCTGATTTTCGAAAGTCTAGATGGATGAAGGATTCAATTACGAGTCCAACGGTTCTTTCCGGAGCAAAAACGGAGCTATAACGAAGGAGCTATGAACAAAACGAGATTTGAACATTTGTGAAGGGCTGAGTGTGCCACTGGGTGTGGCGCACGACCCGTGCGCCCTCCCTTCACAAATAGCGCACGGGTCGTGCGCATGGAGCAGAGTCCTTATACGGGTTTTTGTAACACCCTGAATTTCGTTATGTAACCTTGGTATTCTAGTGTTAAGCTTTTGTCGTTAGCATCGCGTTTGTTACCAAGTTTGAGTTTGGCCTTTGGTGGTTTTGGACAAACCACAGTGAACTACGCGAGTTATGCCGCGGGTTGAGGTCGCGACATAACCCGCGAAACCCTCTGGATGGGTTTGGTTTTGTGTAAGCGGGCGAGTTATGCCGCGAGTGGAAGTCGCGGCATAACCCGCGAGATGGCCTGGCCGACTTATACCCTTTTCAGTCTAAAAATCTCTCACTTTTCTCTTATCTCTCTCACTCTCTTCAAATCCCATTCTCTCTCTAGAAATCTCTCTCTCTCTCTAAGAGTTGGTTGGTAACTTTTGGTGGCTAGAATCTAGTTTATGATCCAAGGTTTCGGTGTGGAAAGCTTCGTCTTATCAAGAGGGTCGATATCTGGTTCTTCGGGTTTTCGTATAAACCTATTGGGTGAGTTCCTACTACCTTTCTAAAACTTTATACATGTCAAAGGGTTACATTTTGAACTCCTATGTATCTCCATGATTTCAGATTTAAGATTTATACATTTTGGATATAAGTTAACTTTTGGGAGATTTTAGGGTTCCGATCATTTTATGATGGATTATATAGTATTTGAAGTAAAATGATGTTTTACTTACACATTATGTGGACATGTGAAAGAATGTTTATGGACTCATTTTGATGATTTTCATTCTTACCGGAAGTTGAACTTGAAAAGGCATTTTGTTTATAAAATGTTTTATACCATATGACTACCTATGGTTGTTTACAAAGTTATTGGGATGTCTATTCCCCATCAAAGAAAAGGCATTTTGTTTATAAAATGTTTTATACCATATGACTACCTATGGTTGTTTACAAAGTTATTGGGATGTCTATTCCCCATCAAAGAAAAGGCATTTTGCTTATAAAATGTGTTTATACCATATGACTATCTATGGTTGGTCACATAAATTGTTGTGACAAGTTTATACCATATGACTATCTATGGTTGGTCACATAAATTGTTGTGACAAGTTTGTACCATTACTAGCGGATCCCTAGATTTTGAGTCGACTTATATTTCATTATTTGAGATTACCAAGTAATGTAAATATAGAGCTACATGTGCAATAAATTGTGAGGCTCTGGCTGTTAACAAATATAGAACTACATGTGCATTAAATTGTGAGGTTCTGGCCGTTAATAAATTATGGAACTACATGTGCATTAAATTGTGAGGTTCCATAAGGTAATCAAAATGAAGAACTACATGTGCATTAAATTGTGATGTTCTGGAAAGAAGGTTTATGACCTTATTTTAATGGATTTTATTCCTAACATCAGTTATCTTGGAAATGCTTGTTTGAAAGGTTTTCTTTTTGGATGTAAATGTTATATCCCTTGAAATTTATAAACTGTATGTTCTCACTAGGCTTTTAAGCCTAACACTTTTTCTCAAATGATATGTATATCAGGTTCTCGTTAGCGGCGGGTTGCTAAGGGCTTGAGTGCCGGGATTGATCTCGAGGGTTTTTGAGATTGTGTAGTATTGGTTTGTTGGGCGTTGTTAAGTCCGACATTTTTAGATAATTCTGGATCAACAACTTTTGTAATCTAGATAGTATATGTTTAGATTAGTTGGTTGATGAATTCTATATCCGTTCATATTTTGTATAGTCTTAAGGACTGATTCCCTTTATGGGAAGTTTATATCAATACGGATGTCTTGTTGCCATATTTCCAGGTTTTAATTTACTCTGAATTTTAGAGTGTTACAGTTTTAAATAACTTTAACCCCAAATATCCTCATTTCTCATCTTTCTCATTTCTCTCATTCTCTCCCAACCCTTCCTCTCAACCTACCTCATCTAAACTCCTACCAAACACCAAATCATCACCATTTGTTGCTAGAGTGAGGATCTTCACCCAAGGCTTCGGTTTAGAAGCTTCATCACCAACCTCATCTTCATCTTCTCCAAGTGTTCTTCACCATTGTTGACCAAATTTGGAGGTTTTCCAATAAACCTACTTGTAAGTCATTCTAACCATTTCTAAACCATGGAATAAGTTATAAAAGCTTCATTGATGGTTTTCTAGTACTTGATTTCTCTAGATTTCGGTTTAGATCTTTGTTGGAAGTTTTGGGTCAAAATTAGGGTTTTGCCCAAAATAGGGATTTTGTTGATTAAGTGTTTGGGGATCAATTGTTAATGGTAGAATATGTATATTTATGGTTGGAACCTTGTGGATCTAGGTTTTGGAAGATTTGGTTTGAAGAATCAAGTTCTTCAAGGAAAGTTCTAAGTGTGTAAAATCTAGATTTAGTCTAAATCTAGCAAGGTGAGTTTACTAAACTTTTGTTAAAACTGGATACACATCATATTTTCTAAATTGTTGTTATTATCACATACTGCTCAAAATGGTATTTCCATGAGATTATGTGAGATATGTGTATATGAAGTATCATACCATGATTTACTCTATGTTGTGTAATTATTTGGGAAATTTACATATGTGTGCCCACAATGGGTATTTGACATGATTATGGAATATATGTTTGGTATAACATGATGACTTCCATTTGGAATACACACTTGGTGTTATTGTATCTACTACGTTGTTATTATCACATACTGCTCAAAATGGTCATATTTACGGGCTTATGTATTTGATGGTATTTCCATGAGATTATGTGAGATATGTGTATATGAAGTATCATACCATGATTTACTCTATGTTGTGTAATTATTTGGGAAATTTACATATGTGTGCCCACAATGAGTATTTGACATGATTATGGAATATATGTTTGGTATAACATGATGACTTCCATTTGGAATACACACTTGGTGTTATTGTATCTACTACGTTGTTATTATCACATACTGCTCAAAATGGTCATCTTTACGGGCTTATGTATTTGATGGTATTTCCATGAGATTATGTGAGATATGTGTATATGAAGTATCATACCATGATTTACTCTATGTTATGTAATTATTTGGGAAATTTACATATGTGTACCCACAATGGGTATTTGACATGATTATGGAATATATGTTTGGTATAACATGATGATTTCCATTTGGAATACACACTTGGTGTTATTGTATCTACTATGTGGTTATGTGGATATTTAAGTCTTATGTTAGACTCATGCTATTAGGAGGGTGTTATCGTACCCGTGGTTGGTACCGGAATATATTTGGTTGAAATATACCTAAGGACCTCCTATATGCTTTATGTTGGACGAACCAAGTCAAGGACACAAGGGGCACCACCGTGATGGTATGTGCTTAGACCTCCGCCACTCGGATAAGGTGGAATTTTCGGGTGTGCCAGGCCTTTGGGATGCGCCACTCGGATAAGGTGGAATTTCCAGAGGGCATCAAGGTACATCGACTCTGGGGTGGAATTGATTGGTGCTATGGACCTCCTATATGCTTTATGTTGGACGAACCAAGTCAATGACACAAGGAGGATGTAGTCGGAGGCACCACCGTGATGGTATGTGCTTAGACCTCCGCCACTCGGATAAGGTGGAATTTTCGGGTGTGCCGGGCCTTTGGGATGCGCCACTCGAATAAGGTGGAATTTCCGGAGGGCATCAAGGTACATCGACTCTGGGGTGGAATTGATTGGTGCTATGGGTCTCCCCCGTTGACTCCATACATGTGGAAAATTGGTTAACTGCTGATAAGAATTGTATATGTTCTACCATGCTATTTATTGTTCAACTCACTAGGCTTTTTGGCCTAACACTTGTTTGGTGTCGATGTGTATCTCAGGTTTTAGCGGCACCGGCTCTAAGCGGGCATATTGCTTGGGTGAGAGATTTGGGAATATCGCTTTTGGACTTATTGGTAGAGAATCCTTTGGGTCTATAAATGACACCCTTGATTGTAATCTCTTTTCTGGTTATAGAAATTAGATTAGTTGGTTGTTATTTATTATCCGTTTAATTACGTTTGTATTTAAACAGGTTTGTGCATTTTCCCCATTTTTGGGAGGCTTTTGCTTTGGCAATTTTAAATACCGCATGTCCGTTTTTCGGATTTTTGTTATCCCTATTTTAGGGTGTTATACCCTCGGGTGCCCACAGTGGGCACTCCAGTGCCCACAAACTGACATGCACTATAATTTCTCACAAAATTGAACATATTGGTTAAGTTATCATATTTTGCAAACAATGTGGACCAAATGAAGGGATAGGAGCAAACGTGGGTAAAAAGAGGAATAAAAACCTATAAAAATAGCAACAAATAACTCTAAAAAATGAGAGTTATCAGTTAGTATGATGGATGAAAATATCAATAAATTGTAACCATATAGAAAAAAATAATAAAATTATCAACAAATTGTAAACCTCATAAAAACAAAACCATAATTTTAAAAGCACAAAAGCAATTTACAACAAACCATAGGGATTTATTAAAAAAACAAACCATAGGGACTAAAAATGTAGCTTAATCTTAAAATCTCTCTCTCTCTCTCTCTCTCTCTCTCTCTATATATATATATATATATATATATATATATAAGCAAAATGTGGAGTTGCTTAGGTGGCACAATGAGAAACCTTCATTCACAATTTACTAATTTCTCATGATTTTGAATTTCTTTTAAATAAAAAGTTTATCAATAAATGAGTTCTGACCTTTCATTTTATTTAGAGTAAACTTCACTTTTGGTCTCTAACGTTTGTCAATTTTAACAGATGGTATCCCAATCTACACGGGCGGTAACATCCTGGTCTTCCTAAGGGCGGTAACATCGTTGGGGGGGGGGGGGGTGGATGGTATCCCAATCTACCCGGGTTCGAATCCAAGGGGAGTCAATTTGAGGGCATGAGGAGTACCCAGTCCTTGTGTCGGTCCAGTCGTTGACTGGGCTGCCCCCCAGCCCAGTCTTAGACTGTAGTTGGGCTGGGACAGGGGCGGATTAGTGGGCTGCCCGTGGATGCCCGATACCGCCGGGGAGGTGTGCGTGCGTGTGTATATGTTCGTGGTAGTCGTTCGTTGGTTCGATGCCGCTATGCCTTCCAAAATTTTTTTTTAACATATATCGTCCCAAAACTATCGAAACTCGGATTTGGTCCCGTATGTTTTTCATTTACCTTTGGTTTTGGTCCCTCCCACTAACGATCGTTAACCTTTTCCGTTGACCAAGTAAGCAAATCTGCATCCCGCCACGACACAACGCCACCATCGGATTTGCATCGATCTCCAACTCCATCACGAGGCCACCACTACCAAATCTACAATTAGAATCCCACCATCGCTACCAGTTTTCTCAGTACCTCCGCCTTGGATTTGTGGTGCTGCCACACATCGGTCTCCGACTGCCCCTTCAACCTCAATCTCCGTCCTTTATCTCTGACGTGAACGGACCGGATATGTGATGTAATCACATCCATGAAAACTTGAACCTAGATATGTGTCGAACTAGATTTTTTATTTTAAGGGTTATTATTCAGGTAATGATCTTACGGTTTGATCTACGTGGTTTGTATACATCTCATTTTCATCTCTATCTCCATCTCCATCTCCATCTCCATTTACATTTACATTTACATTTACATTTGATTTAGTTTTTTTTATTTATGGTGTTGGGTTTTGATTTGGGATCAATTTAGGTTTAGGGTTTTATGGTATTGATTTAATTTAGATATTGTATGTCTTTGAAGGAACTATTTTAGGTTTTATTAAGATTTTTGAGTTTGGACATATGTTTCAATTACGACTTTGAATACCTATTTTTTGTGTTTGGATTTGTGATTGTGGTGGACGGTGGTCAATGTTGGTCGAAGGTGGTGGATGGTGGTTAATGATTGTAACAACCCCACTTTCACTACAAGAGACAGAAGCAACTTTATTAACTAACAAAGCCAAACAACACAATACAACACTCAAAATCTGAGGTTTTCGGAAAGGCAACCTAGTACACAACTGAGAATACACTGATAAGAATCTACAATGGAGGTCCTCTAAATCAGCTCCAGCTCGCATCTTCACTTAAAACGTAACCGCTCCCCCTACTGCCACTCTTTACCTGAAAAGGTTTTTAGATTTGAAAAGAGCGAAGGTTAGACCGAAAGGTCTAGTGAGTCCCCTCTTATAACAGTTTTAACTCATCAAACAAACAATCAAGAATGTAACATAAAATAAACCATTTTCAGCTTCAAGGAAAAACCTTTAACTTTTAGCAACTTCTTCGCTCATACTACCGCCACCCTAAGGTGACAGCGTGTCTGTGACTCACACTGCCTTTGTTGGGGACACACCTCCAACGGCATAAACGGAACACCCCCCGGTATGAGCACAGGCGGGCCACTCAGGCCCGTTTCTGACATTTTTTGGGCCTTGGGCGATTTGTAAATTTTGGGCCCTCAATATGTACAAAAAAAAATCTTAAGTAAAATTTTTTTATCATTAAAAATAAACAACTTTTTCGAAAATATTTTAATGCAAAATCATCAATAATAGCATCTAATTCATACAAAACAACTTCTTCGAGCGTTTTTGAATGCAAAACATCAATAATAACATCTAATTCATACAAAACAACTTCTTCGAGCATTTTTAGATGCAAAATCATCAATAATAGCATCTAAATTAACATTATCTAGCATGTCTTTTTCAATGCATAGTATTGCCAATCCGTTCAACCTTTCTTGCGACATGGATGACCTCAAGTATGTCTTTAATAACTTCAACTTTGAAAAACTCCTCTCGGCAGATGCTACGGTCACAGGCACTGTCAACATAATTCGATAAGCAACCGAAACATTAGAATAACAATCTGCAACTTTGACAAACTCAAGAATTTCAATTGCCGACATTGATTTAGATGGCAAAGTCACTTGCAACACCTTTGATTCAGAATAAAGATCATTTACATCAACATCCGCTATATTATTATGATAAAAAGTATCACCAAAATCAGCACAACATTTCATCAATTCATTCTCATCCAATGACTTTAGTTTATCCGAATCAAATAAGAATCCAAATATACTTTCAAATATATTTAGTTGCTCAAATCTATTATTCAACGAAGAAATTGCCATATCCACAATGGTTAGAAAATAATTAACTCTAAAATAGTACGAATATGCAAAATGTCTAAACGTGTTATCTAAAGGAAACACGATACCCAATTCTCTAACAGGATCTTTTTCAACTAGGATGTCTCTTGATTTAGTATCAAGATTATCTCAATTTATAGGATCACAAATATCAAAAAACGGAATTGATTGTTCATCTACGGATAAGTTTTCAGTATTTTTGGGGACTTCATCATGTTCACTCACATTTGGATGCTCAACATCATGTTCACTCATATTTGGGTGCTCAACATCATGTTCATCTAATTCCTCTAAGTTTTCATTAGGAGAACATATTGTCTTAACAAACTTATCCATAGCCCCTTTTTGCGACTGTTTCAATTGTTAATCTAACTTTCTTTTTTTTCCTTTTCTCACTTCCAGACAAGTACTTGTACTTTTTAGGCAACATGATCAATATTTAACAATTTCAACTATTCAACAAACTAAGTGTAAAAATGAACAAAGGCACCTGATTGGCTGAGATGTCGAGTCGAAGTCTTGAGTTGGATTATGAAATACCAAATAATAGAAGAGGTCAACTGGGTTCGAGTATTTCAATAAACTATATTGTAGTCTGCCAATCTGCCATTTAAAAAAATTAAAGCACAATTAGTCCCAATCATAATCCATAACTTCAATTCCTTTACCACAAATCACAATACGCATGACCAAAACCAAACGAATTAAAGAAATCAAAATAATCACTAAACATTCAACAATTGAAGTTTCAAACTACTGCTATAATTGTTTATAGTAAATTAGTTACTAAAAAAGTTCAGATAACTAGACTAGATTTACAAACATCAAAAGAAAAGAGAAGAACTTACTTAGTCGCCGCCGCCGGAGCAGGACTGCAGGAGGTCGACCGTCGACAGTCGACTTCACCGGAAAAAGGGACCTAAAGAGATGCCAGGGTGCGGCGATGCCGGCAAATAGATGGCGGAAGATGCGTCTCGATGACTCGATCTAAGGCACTGTGGTCACGACACAAAGTCAGAAGGCAGAACCGTAGAAATCGAATTGAGATTTGAGAGTCAAAAGTCAGAACTCAGAACTCAGAAGGCATCGAATTGAGAGTTTAGAAGCGAAAATCTTGTATTTAACTTGAATTAATAGAACCTGGAAGTTGAGTTTGGGAAGACGACTCATCGGAGCTTTCGACTTTCGTTGTACCGTTGAGGAATTCAATCGTCGTCCAAACGGTCGATGATAGGAACTAGAAATCCTCAATCGCCGATGATAGGACATTTTTACACAGTATCCGATTGATGATTGAAGACTTGAAGTATTGAACGTTTCGTTTTTGGGAAATTAGGTTAGCCTTTAGGATATAGGAAGCGTCGAAGCGAGAGATTGTGTTTCCAGAGGCAGACTTCCAGTTTGATTGTTATAAATTTGGGCCTCTTTATTTTATAAAGTTGGGCCTCTTTATTTTATAAATTTGGGCCCTAAGCATCTGTTCAATTCTTATATATTGTAAATTATGATCTTAATTTTTTTTAACTAATAATGTACACTAAAAAAAACCCGGGCCCCTAATTTTTTTGGGCCCTGGGCGGTTGCCCAGCCCTCCCTCCCCCAGGGACGGGCCTGGGGCCACACCCCCCGACTTTGAGCCTACACGCTTAGGACCATGTATGCATACACTTCCACTTTGACAACAACAGGAAAAATCGTCTTTAACATTTAAATAATAATATCTCGCAAGTAGGTACAAAACAACATAATTTCAAAGCTTGCATATAATTTCATAATACTCATGCCATCATATATAAATCAAAGTTTGAAATAAATTTCACATGCTTTCGTTAACAAAAGGATTTAGTTCAGAAAACTCACCTGTCACCCTTTGCTTTAAGCTCTACGTCTACCTTTATAATCCGAACTGAAACCTATAAAACAAAACATTGCTTGATGAATTCTCTATACTCCTTAATTAACAAAGTTGGTCCTAAACCCAAACTCTCAACGGTCTCCTAAAATTAAGAGAACCCGAAATGCTAAAATTCTCACTCGAGTCATAAATAAAACATCTCAATATCTTAATGCACCACACTTAACTGGATCGGTCCAAAGAAAGAATGAGGCCCAACTCCTTAATTAACAAAACTAACTTAAATTAAATTACATTAAAAGGATTGGCCCACACAACAAAGGACTTGGGCTTCGGCCCACAGCAAACCCCGGGGACCGGGGTTGAATCCCCAATGACCGGCTCCAGCTTCGACCGGAGTCTGCTGACTGGCCTTCCACCCTCACGACCGATGCACAAATTTCGACCGGTGCATGGAACTCGACCGGGGTCTGTTACCACTTATCGACCGGGGTCTAAACCCTCCCCCCCCCGGTGACCGGTGTGAAGTACTCGACCGGGGTTTAACTTCCCCGGAGACCGGTGTTCCCGACAAACCAACAGACCAACGAAAGATCGATAGTCAATACCGCAGTTTCCAGATTAACTCTTAGGTCGAGACACCACTCAATCCATAACCCAAAATTAATTGCCAAACTCGAATTTAACAGGACCCATTAATCACAAAGACGAATTCATAACCATTTTCTAATCCCAAAAATCAGAACTCAAAAGAGATCTGGTAGCGAGAACAAACAACTACGGGACTTGAGATAAAATAACTAAAATCCTTAACAATAGAGAAAAATAGGATCTAAACTTACTGTTAGTCCCAAAGAAGTAAACAAGTATTGTAGAAGGGGGGGTTGAATACAATAACACAAAATTACTTCTTTTAATTCTTTTATTGATAAGGAATATCAAGAATTACACAAAGAGAAAATTAAAGATTGTTGCGGAAAAAAGAATAGTTAAAGACTACTCTAAACAATCTAACACATAGAGGATATTAAGAACACAAAGACTTAAATCTTAAGAAAGTAAAAGACAACTATCAACCTGCTTAAAATCTTTTGAAAGCCAAAGCTGGAGATGAAAGCGTAAGTAGCAAGGTGCTACTTCCATCCTTTATATACTATCCAAAGTAATGAGTGCAAAGGACAAGTAGGAGTAAAGGCTTTGGTGGTTGAGAAGTTGATAATAAATTATAAGATATTTGATGTGACTTGTCACAATACAAAAGGTCACTTTTGTACTATGAAAGTACAATATCTAAATAAGATATTCTTGGAAAAATCTTTTTGAGATCTATTAGAAAATAAACATCTAATCAATTTAAGACTAAATGTAAATCTTCTAAAGGAAGATAGAAGTTTCTATTTCCAATGTCAGAAGATCATTGGGAAAGAGGAAGTATGTCAAATCATGAGGATTTAACATAAATGTTCGTACTAGATAAAGAAGCAATCTGTACGAGGAGAATGCCGAATAAAGACTTCGGCAGATGAGGGTTGTGCCGAACAATAATGATTCGGCAAATGAGACTTGTGCCGAACAAAGATGATTCGGCAACATAGAAAGGATATACCGAAAAGGAAATCGGCATGTGGAAAGACTGCCGAATAAGAATCGGCAAAGAGGATGATCTACCGAATAGAAGTCGGCAGGTCAGGCTTAGTTCACTTTTTGAAGTCCATCTAAATCCGCATTGTAGACTTCCTTCATGTTGGATTCGGTTTATCTTCGACTCACCGATCTGTTAAACTAACTAAGCTATTACAAAGAACCATAGAACAAAATACAAGGTTCAATCATCAATAACGACTAAGGAGAGGTTATCTTTAAATCTTAGATGACCCAACAATCTCCCCCTATTTGATGATAACATCTCATACAACAAAGAAGTAAATGAATAATGCATTTTGACCCTTATTCATATTCTTTTGGGTTCTTTTTCACATAAACCATTCTTTTTGTTTATATTTGGATTTTCTAGAGTATCCGATATTTACAAGTATAGAAGAATGAAATAAATATTTGTACAAAAATTTACGATAAAACATAAAAGCTCAATGTATTAATCTTTTTAAGAAGATTACAATACAGAGGAAAGCAAAAGTAAACATAAAACTACACCGAGTTTATTCAAAAGACAGATGTGGTTCAGCATCCCTCTTCTTTAGTTCGTCGGTAGTAGCCACATAGAAATCCTTAGCCGACATTGGAATTATTTGAATAATCCCGTGGAGAAAGGTTGTGTCGGCAATAGGGATTTGGCTTGATCTGAAGAAGGAGATCTGCCCAAGCGCGTTGTTGAAGAAGATCCCATGAGTCGGCTCAGAAATCACAGTTGTTGATGGATGAGGAACCGGAATAGGTACTGAAAGATCAAGATTTGAAGTATCCGGGACCTTTCCTTCTCTAGCCATTTGGGCAAACACGTCTTCCTTTTTGGATTTCGGCTTAGATTTGGGAGGAGGACGACCAGACATTAGATTGTTTATAATCTCTTCTTCGGCAGGAGTATGGACAATGTTGTATCTTTTTCGGTAGGTTCTGAATTTGGTTTGAAGATCTGCAATGTATTTATCAACCTCAGCTTTTGCAGAGCTTTGGCTTTTTAACAAGCAGATACCAATTTCTACCCATTCTGATACTCCGAACCGAACAAGAGAGTCTAGTCGGTCCATGGACAATGAAGCATCATCCCTGATAATCTTTAGCCGAATAACCTTGCAGCTTGCAGACGGTTTGATTATTTTGACATCTGTGATTTTAGCAGAGCATCGGCGTTTGTTGAGGGTTTTGCGGTACCAGTCTACACACATAGTCTTTATTTCCTCATTTCTTTTCGCCGAATCCTCTAGAGCGCTCATTTGAGTTCTGATTGTATTAGTAGGATCTTCTTCGGCAGCAATCTCCAACGCTAGCTCGACATCTCTATCACGAGCAATCTGAGCAAGCTTTGCAGCTTTCAGTTCTTCTTCAGATAAGCCTAGATTAGGAGAAGTAACCTTTGGAGGAGGAAGATGAAGACCATCACCATCCGCAGCTTTCTTTGAAAGAGCATCTTTACGACGCTTTTCTTCAGAAGTTACTTCATCTGGTGTCATAACAGCTTTGCCTTTATCCTTTTTAGGCTTTTTCTCCCCCTTAGATTCTTCGACCACCAAGGTGTGATCGGTACCCTTCTTTTCGGTAGCAGAAGGTTCGGCGGCAGCAGCAGAGGGAATAGGTTCGGTAGCAGCAGAGACTTCGGCAGAGGAAGAGTGTTTTCCCTGACTCGTACTGACTATATGAACCCGAGGGAGTTGCTCCCCCTCAGTTGGTTTCTCCCCCTCAGAACGAGCCGGGGAAGAAACACCAGCTTTAGCCGACACACGGCCAAGACGGCGATCAAGACGCTCCAATATTGTGCGATCATCAGAAGTGAAGGCGGACTCGGTGATGTCGATGTCCAGAGATTGGGCACAATATTGAGCAACATCGGCAGGCATAGAATCAAGACGCCGATTTATATTCTGAAGAGCAGAGAGAATCTGGGAGTTGACTGATTCCTGCGCCAGAGCCTGCTGCCGAAGATTGACGAGATCCTGATCCCGGGCATCAGAGGCTGCCTTGAGAGCAGCCATTGATAAGGTCAAGGAGGTGTTTTGATCATTAAGTCTGACCACCTCCTTGAGAATAGAATCCATAGCTGCTGATAGAGGGGAACGAAGACCGTCGATCTGGTTATGCATGACATCCAAACACTGAAAGATGTCGCGATTTAGAGTGACAACCTCAGAATTTTGTTCTTTGACGAGCTGCAGAAGTTCGGCAAGAGAAACGTTGTTGATGTCCAAAGAATGTAGGAGCGTCGGTTCACGCAATGACTTGCGTAGCTGTTCAAATTGAGCACCGAGCATCCGTACTTGCCGATTGGAGTCAATAATTTCGGCAAGAAATTCGGCAGGCACGGTGCTTGGTACTGATGCAGAAGCCCCACCCTTTTCGGTAGAGGAGGGTTTTGGGGAGGGAAAAATCTGCGGTGAGGGAGATCTCTTAGGTGATGATCTCTTCGGCGAAGGTCGTGGGGAAGGGGACTTCATCGGCGAGGAAGAGGGAGAGAATAACCGTCGGAACATTTCCTGGGATGAAACCCCAGTTTGTGCAATATCATCGGGATTGACCCCGGGTGATAGGCTGTGCGGTGAGGAAGCAGAATGTTGGTCCGGAGAGAAGACCAACTCATCTTCAGCCTCCACATGAAATGGAGAAGAAGGAATACTGGGGGACTCCATTTGTACATCCAAATCTTGTTGAGAAGGTTTGGAGGAGGTGGGAGAGGGTTTAACAGATCCCCGTGGCCCTGGAGGGGAAAGTTCAACATGTACCGATTTTTGAGAATCGGTAGATGGAGAGTGAGGCTCGGCCGAAGGTTTCCTAAGTTTCTTAGAACGAGACTTAGGAGGGGATGTAGAGCTCCGTCGTTTAATAGAAATAGAAGGAGATATGACTGGGGTAGCCACCGAAGGATCCGTCGGTGGCATAGTCATGAGAGCAAGTGCGACGTTGCCGGTAGCCTTTTTCTTTTTAATAGCTACCGACTTAGCTCGGGAAGGTTTTGGGGGAGAAGGGACCACCGATTTGGATGGCTTGGGAGAAGATGAAGGCCTTTCGGATTCACCTTCGGCAAGCGTTCCCCAAATCGGATTGGGAGAAGAGATAAAAGAAAGCATACCTGAGGTGAGCGGAGAGTCAGTAGGCTTGATAGGCTTAAAGATCGTTTGCTTGCTAATTTGAGAAATGGGCAAGTCAAACTTGATCTTTGGCTCAGGGAGAGCAGCATCGGCATTGAGTTGTGCAGAAAACTTGTGGTTGATGATGAGAGAGATGAAGCGAGGAAGAGCCACATTGTGAGTCCTGGGAGGAGAGATTGCGGTGATCAAAGAGTCGAAGAATACCTGAGCGAAATCGATCCGCCTCATAAAAATAAGGGCATGAGCAAGACGAGTGATAGCCGCCGGAGATTGATCCCATCCCGAAGTTTTGTGGGAAAGACAGTAAAGGAGGTGAGAAAAGAAATAGTTCCATTGGGCACCCATATTCTTTCGAAGGAGAGTGCCAGACCCCTTGGTTTTGCCTTCATGCACATACTGTAGAGCGGCAACAACTTCATCATGCTCTTGATGAGTAGGGAATGGAGCATAGACATTAAACTCTGGTATTTGTAGAACCGAGCGAATGTCATCCACCCCAAAAGAGAGGTCGGGGTGCTCTTCAGAGGAGAGAACTGAAGCAGACACCTGGTGAGTAGTAGAGTCATACTTACAGGTCAACCAAAAGTTACCAAGAAGCATTTTGCTCATCTTGGTGGACGAAGTAAGAGCATGGCATATTGGAGATCGTTGAAGAAAGATGGATACTTGGTTGAACTCCGGATGATCAGCATCCGCAGAGAGACGAGCAACTTGGTTGCAAGCGGGGAAAGTGAGAGATTCACGAGTGAGAGGAGTAGCCTTGGAAGCCTTAGTCGATTTTGAGGATGCCATGGATGAAGAAAAATTGCAGGTTGAGTGTGTTGTCTTGTTGAAGAAGATGAGAGAACAGAGAAAGAATAAAAAGGAAAAGAGAGGAAGTATTTATAGGTATGAGAAGGAGAAGGGAAATATGAGAATTCAAAAAAAATATTGTAATGATGGTAATGATGGTACGACGCAAAACGTGCGTTATTGAGAAGTGGAGAGGCCGAAAAAACGGCTAAGTGTCAGGTCGTGGGCGTCCCATCAACTGACGCACGAACCCTGTAGAGCCACGTGGCATAAACCCATAGGGTAAAAAGAAGGTGCCGAAGATATTCGGTATGAGAGAAGTGGATAAGAAAGACACATCATATACTATACCGAAAAGAGAGATGCCGAAAAATGAGAAATATTTCGGCAAGAGATGAGTAACCGAAAAAACATTCGGTATAGAAAGATACCGAATAGAGAAGGAAGCGATTTTTCGGTAAGAAGGATAGAGAAGTACCGACTAGAGAGATATTTCGGTAAGAAGGAGTTACCGAAAAGCTTAAGAGAATATTCGGTATGAAGAGTTAAGAGATTTTCGGTATGAAAGATTTACCGAAAAGCTTAAGAGAAGTACCGAAGTATGAAAGATATTCGGTATGAAGAGTTACCGAAATCTTCGGTATGAAAGAGTTAAGAGATTTTCGGTATGAAAGAGTTAAGAGATTTTCGGTATGAAAGAGTTACCGATTTTTTTTTTTTTTTTTTACGATAAATTTAACATACCTAAGGATCCCACAAGGAAGTTGAAACGTGCCTCATCCAGTGGTTTTGTAAAAAGGTCTGCAAGTTGAAGATCTGTAGGAATGAAGTGAAGTTCAATATCACCTTTAGAGATATGATCTCTTATAAAGTGATACCGAATATCAATGTGTTTAGATCTAGAATGCAGCACTGGATTGTTGGCAATGGCTATGGCACTAGAATTGTCACATAGAATCGGTACATGAGAATAAACTTTGGCATAATCTTGTAGTTGATTCTTCATCCACAAGATTTGGGCACAGCAACTTCCAGCTGCAACATATTCGGCTTCGGCAGTGGAGGTAGATACCGAATTTTGTTTCTTGCTGGACCAACTGACTAAGTTTCCTCCCAGTAATTGACAGCTGCCAGTTGTACTTTTTCTGTCAACTTTAGACCCTGCAAAGTCAGAATCTGAATAGCCAATTAGATCAAAACCTGAGTCCTTGGGATACCAAAGACCCAGATTCATGGTACCTTTAAGATACCTAAAAATACGTTTCACAGCCGCCAAGTGAGATTCCTTGGGATTGGCTTGATAACGTGCACACAGACATGTAGCATACATGATGTCAGGTCTACTAGCAGTAAGATAAAGAAGAGACCCTATCATTCCTCTATAATTCGTGATATCTACCGACTTGCCGGTGGAATCTGCATGAATTTTTAGAGGTGGTGCCATTGGAGTTTTCATGGGAGAACAATTTTCAAAATCAAACTTTTTCAAAAGATCACGAATATATTTATTCTGACAAATGAAAATACCTTCAGAGGATTGTTTAATTTGAAGACCAAGAAAGAAAGTAAGTTCACCCATCATACTCATCTCATATTTACTTTTCATGAGAGAGGCAAACTCTTGACAAAGATTTTCATCAGTGGCACCGAAAATGATATCATCCACATAGATTTGAACAAGAATGATATTACCGTTTGTTTTCTTGAGAAAAAGAGTATTATCAATTTTACCTCTGGTATACCGGTTGGATAGTAGAAAATCAGACAGGGTGTCATACCAAGCACGAGGAGCTTGTTTTAGACCATAGAGAGCTTTGTCAAGTCTGAACACATGGTACGGATGAGCTGAATCTTCAAAGCCAGGAGGTTGTTTCACATAGACTTCTTCAGCAAGTTCTCCATTGAGAAATGCACTCTTAACATCCATTTGAAAGACCCGGAAGTTTTTGTGAGCAGCATGAGCAAGAAAGATTCTTATTGCCTCAAGTCTAGCAACAGGAGCAAACGTTTCATCATAATCGATACCTTCCTCCTGCCTATATCCTTGAGCAACAAGCCTGGCTTTATTTCGGATGACAGTACCGACTTCGTCCATTTTGTTTCGGAAAACCCACTTAGTACCTATAATGGTTTTACCGAAAGGTCTTGGCACAAGTCTCCAGACTTTGTTTCTCTCAAATTGAGACAACTCTTCTTGCATGGCAGTGTCCCAACACGAATCTGCTAGAGCTTCTTCAATTTTCTTGGGTTCGATGACGGATAGAAAATTCACATAGAGACAGATGTTTCCAATACCTCTTCTAGTTTGGACACCTGCTTGCTGATCTCCTATAATTTGATTTATCGGATGATCTTTGGTCCATTTTAAAGCTGGAGGAAGAGGTGCAGGAACCATGTTTGGAAAGAATGAAGGTGAAGGATCGATAGAATGAATATGATGGAGAGGAGAAGTATGTAAGGTAGGTTCGGTAGGAGCTATGGATTCGGTAGTAGCTGTGAGTTCGGTAGGAGCTGGGGGTTTGGCAGTTGGGAAAGGTTCTGTGGAGTCAAGATGACAAGAAGTAGAGGATACTGAAAATGGGACATATGGAGGTCCTGGAGATGGGATTTTTTGAGACTCTTCTCCAACACATGAAATAATCCATTCATGAAGTTCAGTGTTATCACAAGATAGAGAGGATGTCTTGTGATCATCAAACTTCACATTTATTGACTCATCAATACATTTTCTTCTTAGATTATATACTCTGTAGGCTTTAGAGAAAAGAGAATAACCCACAAATATACTTTCATCAGCTTTGGGATCAAATTTCCCAAGATGCTCTCGATCGTTCAAGATAAAGCAAAGGCAGCCGAAAACATGAAGAAAACCAATGTTTGGTTTTCGGCCATAGAAGACTTCATAGGAAGTCTTTTTGTGCCTTTTCACAATGATAGATCGATTTTGAGTGAAACATGCTGTATTGACAGCTTCAGCCCAAAAATAGGTTGGAAGATTTGATTCACTTAGCATGGATCTTGCAGCCTCACAAAGAGTACGATTCTTTCTTTCCACCACACCATTCTGTTGTGGAGATCTTACTGCTGCAAAGTTTTGAGAAATACCTTTGTTACAGAGAAAGGCATCTAAAGTAGCATTTCTGAATTCGGTTCCATTGTCACTTCTGATAGATCTGACTAATTGACCGTTGAGAACTTCAGATTTCTTGATAAAGTTGATGATTTCTTCAGGTGTATCACTTTTGTACCTGAGAAAAAATACCCAAGTGTAACGTGTGTATTCATCAATAATTACAAGAATGTACCTTTTTCCACCTAGACTAGGTGTGCTGACAGGTCCACAAAGATCCATATGCAGCATCTGTAGAGGAGTAGAAATAGAGAAACACTGTTTTGTTTTGAAAGAAGATTTTGTCAGTTTTCCTTTCTCGCAAGATGCACAAAGCTTTTCTTTTGAGAAAGAAATTTTCGGCAAGCCAACAACAAGTTCTTTGTTGGAGAGAGCATTTATCGTCTTGAAGTTGAGATGAGAAAGACGTTTATGCCAGAGCCAGTTTTTCTTTTCAGAGTCTTCAGAAATGAAGCAGATGCTTTCCTTTTCAGACGATTTGTCACCCATATTGATGACGTACACATTATCCTTTCTAAAGCCAGACAGGACAGTGTGAAACTGTTTATCAGTGATGAGACAATCAATTTCTCTGAAAATTACATAGAAACCTAAATCACATAGCTGACTAATGCTTAAAAGATTATGCATCAGTCCCTCCACATAGGCAACTTTGTTAAAAGTAATGGAACCGTTAGAAAGAGTTCCATAACCTTTAGTGGAACCGCGTGAGTTATCACCAAAAGTTACAGTTGGTCCCTTTTCTTTCACAAAGTTTAGAAGAAGAGATTTGTTCCCAGTCATATGACGCGAGCATCCGCTATCAAGATACCATGTTTGATGATGCTCAAAGACCTGAGAAGATGAAGAAGAGCATTCAGCAGTGAAGTTCATCCTAGAGCAGGAGTCTTTGGATTCTTCATCGAGTTTGGCCATAAGACATTTACTCGACACTTCTTTCTCACTATCGGAAGTGGGTTCGTCTACCCAGTCTAGAGTTTCTGCCATCAAACCTTTGCCTTTTTGTTGAGAGTTGAAATTTCTTTCTTTCTCTCTTTTGTACTTGGCTTTGTATTTGTCGGCTTTTTCGGAAAGCTCTTTGAAGGAAGAAGATGGAGAAGGTTTTCTGGGATGCGATCTACCTGTAGAATTAGATCGAAGATGTCTTCTTTTAGAAGAATTAGAAGAAATAGATTTGGAAATCCTAGAAGGATTGCTTCTGCATTCAGATGCAAAGTGGCCTTTCTTACCACATGCATAGCAATCCTCCTTTGATTTGTTCAAGGAGTTTTTAGAAGAAAAATTTCTGTTTCTTTGAAATTTATTAGATGAGTTCTTTCGAATTTTAGAGAAATTTGCAAGCAAACCCATTTCCTCTGTTAATAGATTGACAGAGGGATTTTCTCCTTCATCATCAGCTTCACTTAGATAAGCTTCCGAGGAGTGATTCAAATTTTCATGACTCTCTCTATCTGAATCATCATAAGGGTAGGTTATACGAGGAATACACGCAGAATTCTTGGAGCCATCGCTGATAAGAGCCATAGAGGGGGCTCTTATTTCTTTATAGATGGTTTTCCTTTGAAGTTGTGTTTGTTCGTAATTAAGAAACATACCATAGAGAGAAGTGAGAGGAAGACTTTCCAAGTCCCTGGAAGTCTTAATGCAAGTGGAAAGGGTATTCCAGAAATCTGGAAGACCATCCATGAATTTGCAAATGATTTCCTCATTGTCATAAAGTTTTTCAACAAGTTTTAACTCATTTAACAGACTGTTGAAACGGTTGTAATAAGAGGGAAGAGATTCTCCTTTTTCATGAGAGAAAAATTCGTATCTACGTACTAGAGAGATCTTTTTAGATTTCTTTACTTCACTAGTACCTTCGTACAAAACACATAGAGTTGACCACATATCTTTTGCTGTTTTGAGATTGACAAGAGATTGGTAAACTTCATCAGGAAGGGATTGAGCAATGATGGTTCGCACTTTGGAGTCAAGTCCAATAATGCGCCTATCCTCATCATTGTATTCTTTGGTCGTTTTTAAGACATATCGACCAGTTGCAGAGGTTCTTTCCTCCTCAGATGAGTCATCGGAAACTTGAAAGAGATTGTCCTTTTTCTTGTCTTTATCCTTAGGAGTTTTGACAAATCTATCCCATACTTTTGGGATAAAAGGACCGTCATTAAGGATGGTAAGATATCGACTGTCAGCTCCTTCAAAGAAGAGCATCATCCTACTTTTCCATAAGGAAAAGTTGTTCGAGTTGAACTTAGGAGGTTTAACAGTAGATCCATTTTCAGAGTAAAAGGAATTTTGAGAAGAAGACTCAGGTTTTGTAGAAGGAGAAGTCATTACGGATCTGGTTTATTAGATTAAACCAACCGCTCTGATACCACTTGTTAGTCCCAAAGAAGTAAACAAGTATTGTAGAAGGGGGGGTTGAATACAATAACACAAAATTACTTCTTTTAATTCTTTTATTGATAAGGAATATCAAGAATTACACAAAGAGAAAATTAAAGATTGTTGCGGAAAAAAGAATAGTTAAAGACTACTCTAAACAATCTAACACATAGAGGATATTAAGAACACAAAGACTTAAATCTTAAGAAAGTAAAAGACAACTATCAACCTGCTTAAAATCTTTTGAAAGCCAAAGCTGGAGATGAAAGCGTAAGTAGCAAGGTGCTACTTCCATCATTTATATACTATCCAAAGTAATGAGTGCAAAGGACAAGTAGGAGTAAAGGCTTTGGTGGTTGAGAAGTTGATAATAAATTATAAGATATTTGATGTGACTTGTCACAATACAAAAGGTCACTTTTGTACTATGAAAGTACAATATCTAAATAAGATATTCTTGGAAAAATCTTTTTGAGATCTATTAGAAAATAAACATCTAATCAATTTAAGACTAAATGTAAATCTTCTAAAGGAAGATAGAAGTTTCTATTTCCAATGTCAGAAGATCATTGGGAAAGAGGAAGTATGTCAAATCATGAGGATTTAACATAAATGTTCGTACTAGATAAAGAAGCAATCTGTACGAGGAGAATGCCGAATAAAGACTTCGGCAGATGAGGGTTGTGCCGAACAATAATGATTCGGCAAATGAGACTTGTGCCGAACAAAGATGATTCGGCAACATAGAAAGGATATACCGAAAAGGAAATCGGCATGTGGAAAGACTGCCGAATAAGAATCGGCAAAGAGGATGATCTACCGAATAGAAGTCGGCAGGTCAGGCTTAGTTCACTTTTTGAAGTCCATCTAAATCCGCATTGTAGACTTCCTTCATGTTGGATTCGGTTTATCTTCGACTCACCGATCTGTTAAACTAACTAAGCTATTACAAAGAACCATATAACAAAATACAAGGTTCAATCATCAATAATGACTAAGGAGAGGTTATCTTTAAATCTTAGATGACCCAACACTTACCTTTGAGGATTGACGAGCACCGAGGAATCAGCCCTTTCTCTCCTCCGATCGTCTTCTTCAACTTCCTTTCTCGCTCTTCCTCAAGACTGCCAGCCGCCAACAATCAATTCACTTGATCCTAGGGTTAAATCCCTATTATTCCCATTTTTACATATAGACCCCTTCACAAAAGTCTCCTTCCACTTTTCTCACCCAAAACTAAATTTATGGATTTTAACCCGGTTATTACAATGATGATGGTTGGTGGTGATTTTGGTTTTATATTATATAATATATTTTAAACTTTAATAGGAAACTAAAAAAATATGAAAAGTCACCATAATGGCCCTTATTTAATTGGAGTTAATGGAAATAATTAACGACCGTTAGTGGGAGGGATCAAAACCATAGTGAAATGACAAACGTGAGGGACCAAATCCAAGTTTCAATAGTTTAGGGACTATATTCGTTAAAACTGACAAACATTAAGGACCAAAAGTGAAGTTTACTATTTTCTTTATTATTTTAATTTGCACAACATAAATACATTAACAATTATTTTACATTATTTATTATTGGGTTAGCCATGCACTTCACATATTTCTAGTCATTCACATGGTATCATCAAATGATATAAATATTCGAAAGATGTAATTAGTATATGAAATTGGGGGGAGTTATGCCTTGAAGATTAAAAAAGTTGGTTGCTAAAAAGTGACACTTGTCATTTGAATTAAATGACAATTTTGAAGTCATGTGATAAAAATATTTTATTTAAAAAATAACAGTTTTCACTTCTAATTAAATGTAAAATGTTCATTATAATCGAATCAATACAATCATGAATATAAATATAAATACAGTAAATATCAACATGAAAGAAATGTTGATTACAAAGTATTGACATGATACAATGAAAATTTTGTATTTCTCAAATAATGAATTGTAGTTGAGTTTTTATTTATCTCACATTGATAAATATATGAAAGAATGAGAGATGTCTTGATATATTAGAAGAGTATTGATAAACGTACGACGAGAATTTAGTATTCTCAAGTTTTGGTTGATGTAGCATCATAATATTTTTATATCTTATTTAACATGTGTTTTGATCATACTGCGCTATGTTGAAGACTAGTAAAATAATAAAAGATAATGAGAATTGTGATGGGAGGTTTGGTGTCATGAAAAGCAATAGGGATGGACACCCATGTGCTCTTCTGCTTCCTCATATCATCTAGGCCCTATTTTTCTTTGATAAAATATAATGTTATTTGTATCCCTTTAATATCATAATTAAGTTATGTATTAAGAGCATCTCCAACAAGTAATTCAAAATGGGGATTTTGAGAATTTTTTACTCTAACAGATTTCTCAAAACTTTCTTTAAAATGAAGAAAGTATAAAATAGATGATGAAAATCTCTAAATGTGAAGATATCTCAAAAAATGATTATTTATGAGATAGAAATAGTTTTTTATTTATTCTACCAATGAAATTGCTTTATGTTTATGAGAGCTAAATAATATTTTACGAGTTGTATTAAATATTTTAATAATACAATTAATTGTGTAATCTCAAAAATAGATAATCTGTTGGAGATTAAGGTAATTTTTTTGGAGATTTTAATTTTTACTTCTCCATTTTGGAGAAGCTGTTGGAGATACTCTAAAAATGTAGAAAACATGTTTTGATATAGATACATATAAAAAGAAAACTATTAGATAAAGGTGAATTTAGCAATGTGTACAGGGTGACTAATTGCACCCCTATACATTGATAAATGCACATTTACCTACTTTTTGCATTCATAATACATGATTTGACCTGATTCTGACATTAAATGGTACAAATAGAATTGTCATTCATATACTTTTCTTTACACGTATATTAATATTAAATGTCTTTTTTATACAACCCATACTTGTTTACGGTTTCTTATCAAATAAAAAATGGTTATCAGGTTAGAGATGCTATTGTTTACCAAGTTCCTCTTATCAGTCCATGATACTTGTTAAGTTAAAGAGGAGATTTTTAATCAACCAATGATAGAGGAAGATCTATTAATAGCCGAGCGGGATCTCATGTTCCCGCTTACTCGATTATTTTAATGGAAAAATTTTAAGCGTCTAAAAGGTGCACCGCTTGATTTTGAGGGTGCCTTAAAATACTTTGAAACCAAATTTATAACAAAAACTAAACATGAATGGGATGGTTGAATTAGCATCTAGAGTTGGGTTCCAGTGAAAAGTTGACATAATGGTTAGAAGCGTGAGAAGCGGTTATCGACTGTTGGATGAGATGTGAATGCACATTAGAAAGAGATGCACCAAAATACACCATATCAAATCTCTTTTAAGTCGCAATTCATTGGAGAGCTTGAGATTAAAATAGATCAACGATTCAGAGCTATTTCTCACGATTCTCATCGTTAAGTCAACTTCTCACACAATCCTTTGCCTTAGCATCTATACGCAAAAGGTCATAGGTTTGAATTTTATTTTAAGTAAAAGTTTAATTTTTTATCTTTTAATTTTAAACTCCGCCCTTCTTTCAAAGAGAAAAGGAAGGATTATTCACATTTCATTTGATTGTCACGAGAAGCCCATAAAATTAACTTTTAGCCCTACAACGATAATTTTAGGAAATATTAACACAAAATACAGTTACCAACTCACTTTTTGTTAGTTTTTCTCCAATTATGAATTTATTATTAATTTTTCATGATTTTTTTTTCTCGTACCAATTCATCTTAAATTTTTTCGTTTTTTGTATCATTTTCAAGGCAACATACATTCATTTTAAGATCGATTCTATTTCAAAAAATATATTTTATTCCCTAAATTGACACAAATGACATTTCCCTAGGTCAAATCATGTTAACTTCCCTCCAGGCTCCAGATCATATCATGATTTTACGGACCTTTAATCCACTCTACAGATGCATCCGCTCAAAGAAATTTCTGAATCCGCTACTAGTCAGTGACTAATGTTAGCCATATACCACACTTCTACCCAATTAACACTTATTCAATTTATGTTGGTAAAGGTTATATAAAAAAAGATTGTTAAAAGTCAAGTAATGTTTGAGAAGTATATAGAATATCCACATGGTGATGGGACTTTGTGTTTGTTAAGCCACATGGGTTTGGGGTCAATGTAGCCCTCCTAGCCCATATGCATCCTTTTCATGTTTCTTTACATATTTATCATGCTTGCAACTTTTATATCTATAAATTGTTTGATAAAAAATATATATTAATAACGTAAATCGTTAGGTGTCGTCCTCTTTAAAAAAAAAAACATCTAAAATACTCCATTTAGAGAACAAATAAAACCCCGTTGTCGATGTCGTAAAGATGATTCCATTTCGGGAGTGAAAAAATTGTCATATCATACGATGCAGAAGTCAAATAGAATCAACTAATATTTATTTGGACGGTTCGTTAGAACGCTAGCTTTTATGTATAGGTGCAATGAAGCCCACTTTTGGAAAAGGTCCAATTTGAGGATAGGGGTGCCTGGATATAAAGATGTACAAGACCCGTGCCTTCAAACCCGTTTTCAGCGAGCAGAAAAAAGGCCCACTCTGACTACAAGGTAATTTCTTGGCTGGAGCAGAAGTGGACGAACAACACCTCCTTTCCTTGAGCCGAATCGGGCCGGGCTTTGGGGTTGGAAAATGGTCCAATCGGGCTTTTGGGGCCTTTTTAGTGATTTCTTTGACCATGGTCCTCATTCTATGTTTATTGTGGATTTGGTTATTGTGGTATTCAATTTATTTTGGCCATGGTCATTCTGGCTAACACTTTCATTAACTTTGTTAAATCAAGGACCATTTTAGGCTTTTAGCCATTTTGCCTATTTTTTGTCCTTTTTTGATAAGAAAAATATAAACAATATTTTTATACACACATGCACACACATGTATATATATATAACGATATTAAAATAAATAAAATAAGATATTATTGTATGATTTAATTGTTTAATTTTTTTTAAAATTAATTATATTAAATACGATTTAATTTTATTATTTTATTGTAATTGTGGAAAAATATATATAGTTTTATTGTTTTAATGTAATTAAAATTTCAATTTAAACAAATTAGATCATAAAACTATATCTTATTTTATTTAGAACGAATAAAATAAAATATGGTTTTATGATTTGATTTATTGAATTAAAATTTTAATTAAGTTAAAGACGATTTAATTATATTGTTATTTTATTATCATTACAACAAACAAGCTTATTGTTGATATTTTAACACAAAAAACTCATTAAAACCCGTTGAAAAATGAACTTTAATTTTATCCACAATAAACATAGAATTTTTGTTGCTCCAACAACTATGCTATCATCTATGCTAAATTAGAGAAAAGATGAGAGAGAGTATAAAAATATCTAAATTTAGAGAAATCTTTAAATAGATAGTTTTCTCCCAAAACTAATAATTACCTCTAAAAAGTTAACTTTTTTTCTCCCAACTTTCTATATATTGAATATTTTAATAATATAATTAAATAAATTAAATATTTTAATTAGATAATTAATACTAGAATTGCTAAAATAGAATAGCTGTTGGAATTGGATGCAATTTTTTTTTTAGAGATTTTGATTTCTTTTATTCTATTTTAGAAAAACTTTAGCATAGTTGTTGGAGATGCTCTCATATTGTAATTATCATATTTAAATCTGTTTATAAAATATATCATTCCGAAACCAACTTTGTTACATCTGGAAATAGGATACAACTTACTACATCGTTTTCCACCATAACAAACTTTCATGGGAACCAACCTACCATCTTCCCGATTATAATTCAAATACTCCATTAAAGAGTTATATTTTGCTTGATGTTACAAGAAAAAAAAAAAACATGAATCTATTCAATAATAACAATGCTATGCTTCAAATCCATGAATTTGATCAGAATTCGAGCACAAACCTGCTACAATTCAAATGGAGGTCAGTTCAATCCAAGGTAGTACGGAACTCCGGTAGCATTCAACCAATCGCCTCCTTGAAGAAAATTGCCAACCGTAAATTGTTCGGCCTCCGTCGAGTTCACGATCACTCTATATCCCGGCCAATTCACTCTACCACCTGTATTCGATCCCGGACCTCGATTCATATACTCACCGTAGTAAAGCGTACTCAAACCGAAATCACCAGACCACTCCAACCAACCTGCTGGATCTATCAGATCGCCGATATGAGATCTCATTATCACGGTTCTCGAATACTCTCTCCACGGCCGACCTAGGTACGATCTGAACATCGTTTGATTCGGAATCAACTCAGATCCGGCAGCTATTTTGCATTCCAAAATCGAAATACCTGTGTTCTGATTCGGATCGTCTCGACTTTGAGCTGTGAAAAGGTTTTTCTGGTTGAGATCTGGTTGACGAGCGTAGAGATTTGATTTTTGGAAGACGACGGCGGCGTTGCCGAAGATGAAATCGACGGTGCCGTAGATGTCGCATTCACGGAAGAATTGGCGGAACGAGTGAACGTAGAGAGTGTCTTGGAAGGCAACGAAGCTGCATTTGTAGAAGACGGAGAAATCTGAACCACTCCGTAGCGCCACCGCTTGGCGTTTGCTGATTCCGGCGAAGTTCTCGAAGGTGATGCCCTTGGCTATGAAGTTGTTGCCAACCGCAACTGAAAAAAATAATTGAGTAGTTAAAATCTAGAAGTAATTCAATAAAACTTGCTAAATACTATAAAAATGATATATTTGTTTATTTGGTTAATTATAAATGATTGTTTGATATTGGTTTAATAATATAGAAAAAGACTTATTTAGTAAGTTTCTAAGGAAAACTTTATACGAAAAACCAAAGTTTTTTCCAAAACTGCTGCACCGAATTAAAAAACATGCTCCTTCCATTTCTGAAAAAAACTCTTTCGAACAAAAACTTTCTCAATCTATACAAACAGATTAATCCATACATACAACTTAATCTATACAATACTTTATTGGAAACTAACCAAACAACTCCTTAGCTGGATATAAAAAAATATGTTTTATTTGAATGACTAATATTCATTAAATCTAAGGATGGTTTTCGAGTTTCAAAGGACTATTTTCCAAGCATTTATTTGGTAAGCGCTTACCAGATCATTTATCTTATTGGGTAAGTATGACAAATATTGAGAATCTTTTTTTTGGGGAAGGGTGTCCCAAGCTATGCCTAGACCAATCTCTTGGCAAATTATGACTGTAAGACATCACATATCAACCCTGATTAAACCTCAGTGATCACAATTATTGCGTACGTTTGGATTCGAACCCTGGGTAGATGAGATATTCCACCACATCCCCAGGACGTTAACCAGTACGCCATAACCTTTGTGGTTAAATACTGAGAATCTTACCTGGTAAGATAGCAAGACAAGAACTGAGGTTCTTACATAGTAAGTGAGAGAGAATAATTTTACACATATAGTGTTTACCGAGTAAAACATGCTAACAAACAATTAATTTTGATGACCAATAAAATATTATCCGATATGTAAGTGAAATTTGTGACACTTGCCAGTAAACACTTACCCGGTAATCATATGGTAAATGTCTCTCAAGTCTTTTTGAACTTTGACAACTGATTTAATTTAATTTAGGAGCGAATTACATTTTTTTTTGGAAGGCATAGCGGTATCGAACCAACGGACGACTACCACGAACACACGCACACACACCTCCCCCGACGGTATCGGGCATCCACGGGCAGCCCACTAATCCGCCGCTGTCCCGGCCCAGCTTACGCTGAACCTAGAGCCCAACCACAATCTTAAGACTGGGCTGGGGACAGCCCAGTCAACGACTGGACCGACCCAAGGACTGGGTACTCCTCATGCCCTCAGAATGACTCCCCTTGGATTCAAACCCGGGTAGATTGGGATACCATCCACAACCCCTCCCAGGATGTTACCGCCCTTGAGGAAACCAACTGAGTTAGACATGATTTGTGAGTGATTTACATTTTTGATGTCTGTAGTTTGTCTAAATCCTGATTTGTCCCTATAATAGTTGCTAATTAAAGGTACTAATTTCAGATATCACGAGTGTTATAAAAAGTAAAAAGTTAACAACAATCAATATAATTAGTTAGTTATAGAGACCAAATCCAAATTTTAAACAAAATCATATGGAACATCGATGTTTAATTCCGTCTATATTAAACTTGAATGACAAAAAGTTGAAGTTACATGATTACCATAAAAAGAAAGGAAAAGTGGGTACTAAGAGCATCTCTAACATCATTGTTAAAATATAAAAAAAATGAGTTTTGTTCTTTAAACCTCAATAGAGAAAAGTTGAAATTTTTTCAAATTTAGGGAATTCTCTAAAACTTGATGGTATGAGAGATAAATGATTATTCTATTCAATACTACCAATGAAATTTAGTTTTTATTATTTTATATGAAGATTTTAAAAAAAATGTATTGAGATGATAAATTATATAATATTATAATAATATAAGTTGTTTTAAAATCTCTACAATAACAAATCTGTTGGAAAAGAATGTAATATTTTTTAGAGATTTTTATTTTTGATATTCTATTTTAGAGAAATCGCAATGTTGTTGAAGATGCTTTTAACTCGTGGGTTCTAAAACAACCATGGTCAACAAACAAATGCCACCGCCAGATGCTTTGACATTCCGTGACTCTGGGCCCCTATCAAATCTTGGATTTTTTAAAATTCGAGAATTTCGATCTTCACTTTTCAAGTTTATTTTTCTATATTTAAACTAAAATAGTTATAAATTGAATATGTATTTATTCCATTATTTATGAAAACATTTTTTTTATGAAACAAATATGATTCTGACTGACCATTTAACAAGTCACTAAAGAGATTTCACAAAAGCACCTCTAACAGCTATGTTAATTTTTTTTTTTCTAAAATAGAGTAAAAGTAATTAAAATCTCTAAAAAGTTTTACACCCAATTTCAACAACTATTCTATTTTAACAACTCTAGTATTAATTATTTTATTAAAATATTTAATACATGAAAAGTTGGGAGATTAAAATTTTGCTTTTTGAGGGGTAATGATTAGTTTTGGGGTAACAAAAATGCTAAAATTCCAATTTTTTTTTTCTTTTTTAGTATAGCTGTTGAAGATGCTCTAAAATAACAATTTGCAAGTTGTGGCGTCCATTTTGCAAGCTCTCCCACCAAAATTATATTTAAAAAAAAATCTACATTTCATATAAGATGGATACTTGTAAAATGTTGTATGTTTTGTTAAAATTAAACAAAAGTAGGCTAAAAAACGAAAAATGTGGGGACTCGTGGATTACCGCTTACCACTCCAAATACCGATACTACTTAGGGGTTGTTTGGTTGGTTTTTCATTAAGTTTTGTATGGATAAAGTTGTTTGTGTGGATTAATCTGTCTGTATAGATTTAGAAGGTTTTTATTTGAGAGAGTTTTTTCATAGATGGAAGGAACGTGTTTTTTAATGGGAGAGATTGGTTTGAAAAAAACTTGGCTTTCTGCATAAAACTTCCCCTTAAAATCTTACTGAATAAGCCCCTTTCTATATCATTAAGCCACTACCAAATAGTCATATATAGCTGATTGAATAAACTGTGAGTCTCATTAACCTCATTAAGTTGCTAACAAATAGGCCCTTAGCCTGTTTTAGACGTTGTGGGTTTCTTTAGTCTCTGACTTTTTCTATGGTTTGAGATCGCTCAATTTTGGTCTGTGGTGTTATTTCACTCTTTCTTTTTCTCAGTTTTTTTCCTACTCCTCACAGATCTATGTGGTCTATACTCTCTTGTTCCCGCTCTTTGTTTTAATATATCAGCTTTTCAAAAAAAAAAAAAATGTTATCCAAAATAACTAGTTTATTTAACTTTCTTTTTATTAATAATCAAACAAACCACCGTCCCATTTAACTAACACATTCCAACCCATCTTTCATGTCTTTATTACCACCAATTAATTAATTAATTAATTAATTATCATCTTAACTGTTTTATTCTCTCAAAATTGGACCCATTATACCCTTTTACATCAAATCTCTATCCTTACCAACTTAATTAATCTTATAAGTCATAATCAATCAAATACTACATATTTAATTAACTCATGCAGCTTTATAAAATAACTGGTTTATCTCGAATTGAATGTTTATTTTATATTTGATTATTTTTATTAATTAGTTATCAATTCAATTATGCAGCTTTAAAAAACTCTAGTTATACACTATTTACTTATAAAGTTCAAATTTAAGTAATTTAGCATTAAATAGTAGTAGATAATACATAACAACTTGTTTTTAATACTTTCAACTAAATGTTTTATAGTATAGTATAGATATAGAAACACTTAAATAAACTTACCCACGGTGGCAGACCGGAAAGTTGTCCAGCCGTCGACGACACTCCGGTTCCCTTTAATGAGCGTTTTTCCGATCCCATCACCCACCAACATCACCATCGTCTTCCTGCTATCAATCTCCAAATACTCATAATACGCTCCTGCTTTTATATATATCACAAACCTCGTCGTACTCCCGTTCGGAGCTCCGTTCAATGCTTCTCCGATAGTCGTGAAATTACCGCTGCCGTCCTTCGCCACCACCAAATCGTACTCCGTCTCCGCCACCGCCGCCTGCAACAACGCCCTCTCCTTCTTCTTCACCCACCGCGGATATCCGGCCCACACCTCGCCGTACTCCGGGAACGTTTCCTCCGCCGTACCGTCAAACGACGTCGTTCCGTTCATTTTCTTCAGCAAAGCAAGCGAGTTGCTCACCTCGCGCGAAATGTCGCGTAGCGATTTATGAAAATACCGTCGTACCTTGTTCCGCGATCTACTAAACGCGAATCCGTCGAGACACGTGGCCTGGTTCGTCATGGCGGCGCTGAGCAGCGTCTGGAGGTTGTTGTGTTTGTTATACGGCGGTCGTTCAAGATCGGAGATGGCGGAATTGAGTTGATTGACGGTTTCGAGAAGCAACGAATGACAGTCGTCGAGTGCTCGGATTTCACGAGCGTTGAGGTTGCGGAGCTTCCGGCGGATGGCGGTGACATTGAAATCGGTGGATCTGACGTCGTTGACGGTGTGGTTGATGGTGGCGGAGATGATTTCCGGTAGGGATTTTGATCGGAGATCCGGTAGGATGGTGGTTAGGGTTTCTAGGCAGAGTTGGTAGTACAGTGAGCCCTCGCAATGTGTGTGTGCTGTTTGTGTTTGGATGCGTTTGTGAAGGTGAATTTGTAGAGGGGTGGTTTTTGTAAATAATAAAACTTCATGGTGGTTATTTGTAAGTTTGGTAATAGAAGAAATGGCAAATGCAAGTAAGAAAAGAGCACAGAAAGCAAAGAGAAATCGTTTATTTGTTTGCATGATTGGAGGCGCTACGTTTTTGGCACACACTTAACGACCTTATATATATATATATATATATATATACACATATATATACACATATATATTGTATATATAATTATATATTATGTATATGTGTTTACCAAATGCAAGTGAGACAAGATCAAAATCAACGTATACTACAAAGAGTTGTAATATATGTACTTACTCCATTATATATATGTATATATAAGTGTATATATAGTGACTCCGTGAGTTTTAGTTACCACTTACTTCTTGTCTCCTTGCTCACCCCACTTGATGCTTTTTGTTATTCATCACTCATTGGATAGCAACTTTCGGCTGGACCGCATAGATTGGGCCGAGTAGCTCGAGCGTGCTTATGTAATGGTCCGGTCCATGATCGGTGATCGAGTCCAAATAATCGTACATAGACACGGCTTGATTAAGGAGAGTGTGAATATGTCGGTTAAAGTTTTAAATCGGATACATTTGAACTATATGCAATTGTAGATTTTTTTTTGTTCAGGTAGTGGCATGAATATATGACTATAAAAAACAAATGTATGAACATTTTTTTTTCAAAATTATTACTGTTCTGTTGGTTAGTTTTTTGTTTTTTATATGTGAGGTTTTGTGTTCGTGTCTTTTATCGTAGAAAATTTCGAAATAAACGTTATAAACGTGAGAATAAAAGATAAAAACTAAGAAAATTATACAAATGGGATTGGAACCCATGTTTGGAAGGGGAAGTGGACGTCCAAACCAACTCTACCAAGAAAAGTTACATTATTGTTGTAGGTTCAAAGAATATATTGTTGCACCAACAAAATAATACAGTGACACGTTTACTACCCTAAATGTTTTACACTACGAATGGACAAAACATATGCAACATAGTGGGTTTGCCCCGGACTTGAACATTTGTACCTCAATATATGTTGGAACATATATTGTCTTTTTTAAGAGTTTCTTGTAAAGTGATACGATTGTGTTTCACATTTCTTACAATATCAAGTACAATACCTACGGTTATTAAAAAAAATGATATAATTGAGGTCATATTTGGTAATTATAAGCTTGTTTATTTTTTAATTTTATTGAAAAAACTCGTTCTATATGGTAAATTTTTGAAACATTGTTGTTTCTATTAACTCATTGGTTTTTTTCCCCATTTTCCCCTCCTATAATATTTTTTTTCAATTAATTTTTAAACATGTCTTTTAAAATCATTGTACATTGTCATTTACAGTGTCAACAAGATTTTACCAAATATTACTACTAATTTATCATCTAACTTATTTGTCAATACAATAACGAATCTAAGTAAATTGTATCATTGTGTAAAAAACTTTAACATAGGACAATTTTTTGTTTGGAGCAAATGCCCCAATCCCATTGCCTTAGAACATCTCCACCCTTCGATCAATACTAATTGAATATCAACAGTAATAAGATTCATCAGATCAATTCTTATGAGAAACGCAATCCACAAGGTGGAATGAGATTAAAAATGATCAATGATCTAAATCCATTCTTATGTTTTTCATCTTAATTCCTATTCATTCATCCAGGTACATAATATTATATTTTGTCAACAAATATCAATCATTTTATTTAATTTGTTGTTCGTTTTTTCAATATATTAAAAAAAAATTAAAAATATTTATAACTAGTCGACCAAGTGGTCTCACCATCTGGAATCGAAGGGAAGTTAGGCGTGCATATTCATTAGTGAATGAATGAGTAACCAAAAAGGAACGTCTTTGCCACCATTTTAAGATTTTGGCACCACCACCACCACCACCATTCAACCAATAATCCATTAATCATTTGTGAATATATCATCATTTAATCAGGTTCCTCCATTGTTTTATATATGAGTAAAGTACAAACTTGGTCTTTGTGGTTTGGTAAAAGTAACAATTTTCGTCCTATACTAAGCATATACCCGCGCGATGCAGCGGAATGTAAGTAAATAACGAACAATTAATTCTACTTTCTTATAGATATGTCATCAACAATCAACCATGACCTAAGAATCACAATTTATTAAACCCTAAACCCATAAAGATATTCAATAATTAGTTTATATTACAATTATTGACGGAAAAAATTATAATGATATAATTTATAATAAGAATGAAACGTATTTTACGATTATGTATTTTTAATGTGCTAACGGTGGAAAAAAATAAAATGTATGGATAAAAAACAAATTAATTCGCAGATATTCATGATATTTAATAGTACGGTTAAATTAAAAAATATTCAATATTGGGCTCGTTTTGAAAGTATTGACGAGACGATTATAATGGTATAATTTGTAAAAAAAACGGTATTTTTTCATTACATTTTTGTTCATATACGATTATTTATGTTAATATGATAATTGTGTAAAATAAAAAATGAAAAAAACAAATGATATAAAGTAAATTAAATAAGTAAGTGTAAGAGTGGTAAATGTAACATATGATGCGACACGAGTGTTAAACTTTGTTGTAAATTGTGATTGAAAAATTAATACGATTATTTATATAATGTTCTATATCATCTAAATTATGGATTGTTTGCAAGTAAAATATTATCATGAAAACCAAATAAAAAAAATACTAAGGTTGAAGTTTATAAAAAAAACTATGCAAGGTAAATACTACTAAATTAAAAAAAAAAATGAACAATTTTTTTCATAAAGCATGTAAATCACAAAGCACTATTTGCACCATGGTTTTTGTTCATTACATTAACTCATTCAAACGTAGTGGACACATACAAATAAATACAATACACCGAGTAAAAGCGGAAAAGAAACTATATCTTCGATAACAACTGTTGTTGAATTGTGTCGATGTGGAGCAATGAGCCTGGTGGATAAAATTTTATACAAGAGTATCAAATTTTCAAATGGACAGACTTGTCTTTGAAAATGCTCTGTGTCAATACGCTAAGATCTGCAAATCCACATAACAAGCTTGGAAAATATCAATACCAAATGTTATCTTAAATATGATGCGGGATACACAATCCGAAATATCAAGTAAATGTATGTAAAAATAAAGTATAAATACTTTTTTTTTACCAAATAGGACACAGGCTTGTAACTATTGCTTGAAAGAACTGAGCAGTAAAACTTGGGGGCCGTTACTAAATACTTATCCGGGTAAACGCTTACCAGTATCACTTACCTTATGATCTTTACCTATTGAGCATGGAAATTACTTAGAATCTTACCCGGTAAGAGCCATAACAAGGACTGAGAGTCTTACCCAATAAGTGAGGGAAATGACTTTTACCCGGTTTAAGACACTACCAACAATCAATTTTGATGGTCAAGAATGTTATACTACAAGGTAAGTGGGTAATATCTTTGCCGGTAAACGCTTACCCGATAAGCATTTTGGTAAACGACCCCTTAATCTAAATTGCCGAAGACCCAAAATAAACTCAAAACGTTTTTGTATGCAGAAAAATAAACTTGAACACTCAACGAAACAATAATAAACCACAAAATGTAAACATAACTTGACAGGAATAAATAAGAGATAGAAAAGGCATCGGATTTACGGGAAAAACGGAAAACGGGAAAACCACGAACATAAGAGACCACCGAGAATTCCACTATTCTTGAAACAATACTTGGAAACGGAGAAATCAATGAAGAAATACAAATTTAATGCAATCAAACTAATCTATATTTTTGTTGGGAGAGGAAAAACAATGCATGATTCTTCCGTATTAGAGCCACAGACAACCCTTTTTGGCAGCTTGTCCTGGGAGTTTGAAGGCAACTTGTCTTGGGAGTTTGAGGGCATCAAAGTCGCCCGACCTTAATCCAAATTCCAATGCCTACTGTGAGTTTTCAAGCGGGTTTGGTCACATATAAAGTCACCTTGTACAATGTTTGTCAATACTTCATTTTTGACCTTCATCTTGATGCTAACTTTGAAAAACTCCATGGACTCTAGCTCATTCACTATTATCTCTACTATCATCTAGCACCTCTTATCCCACTTTCATGCATGCATTTTTGGAGGTAATTACTAATTAGAGATATCATAGAAGAGAGTAAAACACACATTTCTATTCAACAATGACTACCCTTTCCCTGCAACCACTTGACATTGAAGCTGCTAGTTGCATCAAGATTGAATCTTTTAATTTCACATAAGTTTCAGTAGAGTAATGAAGTTGACAATACCATAAAGTTGAAAGATAAATGATGTTGAACGATAAGAACAACCAGTAGACAAAATCCTGGAAAACAGTAGGCATGAGCACACGATATGTACAAGAGGCCGTTTATTAAAGCACTTACCTTGGTAAGCGCTTACCGGTTCAGTCACCTTACCGGGTGAACATAATAAGGACCGGGAATCTTACCCAAATGAGGGGTGCAACTGAAGGAGATGCGGCCTATCCATATGCCAAGGTCGCATATGGAGGTCCCGAAGGCAGAAAAACAACTTAAGGGTCGTTTACCAAATTCTTACCGGGTAATCATTTACCGGCAAGAGAGAAAATAAATTGTTTAAACATTTGAAGCCAATGTTTTCCTTTAAAAAGCTAAAGACAAAAAATAAATTGTTTAAAGGAACCTTTCAGATTTTTAAAATGATAAGAAGATTACCGTCCAGCTTCTCAAATAGATCCTGATGACCTACTTGGAGTCGGAGACAGTGTTTCCCTTAAAAAGCTAAGAACATAAAATAAATGAAACTTACCACAAATGCTCGTGAAAATCTCAGCATAATCATCAACAGGATCATCAAAAACTGGATAAGACCCAGAAATCCATCAAAATTTTCATGTGGGCAAGTATTCCATAAACTCCAAATCTTGCCTTCTGCTCACTGCAGCTCCTATTTATTGGAATATTATCCGTTTAATGACTTTTTTTATGTAAAATACTAATAGTTAATTAAATTAATTTTAAAATCAGATTGACTATTCATGGAGGGAATACCATGGCATATCCATGATTAAATTTTAGAATCAAACTTTCGGATCACATTTGACTGACAACCACAACAGATAAAAGTTGCATTTACAATGAATCTCTGCAGAAATTTGATGGGTTCATGGTTGTGATTTCGTGAAGAATCAGAAAACACAACAATATGATAGAAAACTTGGCAATTTAAGTAAATCAAAACCCGAGTAGCAATATTCAATGCTCAATATCGATCTTAATCCACCTATTGCCAAGATGTACAGTACCTTTGATTTGGAGCAGGTCTAAAACAGAAGAAAATTCATCAATCCGTGACCATTTTTCTTCCTGTAAAATTTCATAGCCTATAAAATTTCATAGAAATTACAAAGCCATTTAAGTAGTCAATAGAAAGATCAATGGAGTTACACTCTAATCTTGAATCGAAGTAATAAACAGAAAAAAAGAACTACTGATTACCGGTAGAAGCAAGAACTATTGATTAACCAAAGAGGGTTGAATTGGATAGACCGAGCGATATATGATCACTAAATTTAATCAGCATGCTGCAGGAGAAACATGAACCTACAGGAAAAGAAATATTATGACGATGAAAATACCTTTTATCAATATTATAAGCTTTAGATTTTTCAAACTTCTCTTTTAGGAAAAGAGTTGGCAGCTTGAGAAATACCTTTCCAGGACGTATGATCGTTTTAAACTTATTTACATTGGGTGATCGTGCTTCTTCATTGAACTAAACAAATATCAACAATTAGTTGGTTCCATATCCAACAAACGAGAAGAGGCGTGTTACATAAAAATAGAAAACCAACCGAAACAAAACCATTTCTTAAATACAACACATTTGAATAATATATTATTAGAAAATGATATTTATAAATAACTTCTTTAACATACACAAAAATATATACCTGGGAAAAGGCAGTGATCAATTCAGGCCTCAAAATACAAAACTTGGAATTTTGTCCTGTATAGTTTGCATCACGAGGAGTGACTCTCATAAGGTCCAACAGATAGTGCCTACACATTAAAATTTTACACCATCAAAAACCTAAATAAATTCAAGCATAATAGAACATATCGATATAAACCGGCTAGAAATGAACTTCTAGTTAAAGGGTTCTTCCACATGTAGTCCGAGTTCTAATTGGTACCATAGAGCACATAAGAACTACTTATGTTAAGTATTTAATTAGAAATCATCTCAGAACAAAAAAAAGAAAAAAACAATCTGAAGATGTTGCTGCTATGAAGGGGTAAATTACTGATATTAATCTGAAATTGGTGCAGAAATAAAAAAAATACCTTAACATTCTCTGCCCAATCTCCTGTAAAAAATCAAAAAATCTTCAGATAAATCACCTGTAGAAACAACATCATCTAAAAATCAAACAAAACATCAAACTTCTGAAACGAATCATCACAAACGCCAACTGAAAAACAAGCACATATATGTTTGCTTGCGTGATTCAAACTATCTAATGTAAAACAAGATGAACTCAACGATAAACGATGAGAATCAGAATTTTCTTCTTCAAAATCCACACTAACTAAACCCTAACCTCAACAAAATCTCCAACAATCTAACGATATGCGATAATTCACCTTAAAGTCAAAAATCAAACAAACAAACACAACAAATCTGACAAATTCTACAACCTAAACAGCCAGATGACAAATTCAACAAACAATCACAATTGATTATGCATAAAAACACAAATACAAAGCGATAACCGACTAAAACAAGTTAAATTTACCATCATGGTTGCTTCCAGGTGTATTTTATTGGTGCAAAAGTAAAACCTAAATTCGGGGGTTTTAGGGTATGATGCTTTAACAGGGCTTCAAGGGAGGAGCAGCGTGAAGGAGAAGAAGAAGAAGGGAGTGGGTTTTGGAAGTGGTCGTGGAGGAGGAGACGACCGGGGGAAGGAGACGATGTGGCGGCAAAAATGGGAGTTCTTTAGGGGTGAGGGAGACGTGGGATACAGGGTTGTACAAGAAACGGTACAAGAAACCGTATTAGACTTTTTCATTATATAGTAGAGATTTTTAAAATTATAAGATAGTGGAAAAAAAAACGATTGAATTTAGTTCCTGCTTCTAAAGTTTGTTAAAAAATTTCATTAAATAAGGCATGGATGGACCTAAAGAAGCGCATACGGCAGCACGTGTCATCGTATTATTTCTCCGTCAAAAAGTTAAAATTTTTATGTTTATAAAAGGTGCAATCGTATCGGTTTGGAAGGTGCCACCGTATGTTATTCAAAAGTTCAAGAAGGTGCAACCGTAAATCGTAATCACCCAAAAAACCAAAAAAATCTATTGAAATCAACCAAAAGCCGAAAAAAACTCTTGAAATCTACCAAAAAAACGTAAAAATTACTCGAAATCAAGCAAAAAAAACTTTAAAAATCCCTCGAAAGGGTGGAATTAGGCTATAAACACATCGGGTGATATTGAACGTTGGTATGAAAACACGTAGATAAAAAACAGTGTTTTTGTAATTATTTTTTGTCTATATTATATAATGTCACTGTATTAAAAAAATTCTGGGCCCGTCTCTGAAATGAGGGACATATAATTTCTGTCATTTTATTGATTTTTTTTGTCTTTTACCGGATCAAAAACCATAGAGACCGAATTATAAAATGGATTTTGATTGGATAAAAGACAAAAAAAAAATCGATAAAAAAAGAAAATAACCCTTTTTTAACAGAATTTTTGACAATTGTTAGACGGAGCGACCAAATCCAGATAGTATTGCAAACCATGATATCTATCTTGTAATCAGCAACAAAAAAGTTATTTTCAACAAACGAAAATGCCCCTTGGTTTTTGTTTGATGTTCCTTACACTTTCTAAAATCTTGGAGCATTCTTCAAAGTTTAGCGGGTGCACCATTCATACTCCAAAAGAATATCTAGTAACAAAATTAAGTTGAGGGGGTGCGAGAGACCCAACTCTTGATAGGTCCGCCCCTCTATACCGCGACTATCAGACTCAAGTCTTTATTTGTTTATAAAATATATCATCTTGAAACCAACTATAATGCACTAAGATATCTTTTTCCACCATAACAAAAATCTTATAAACAGACCTAACATCATCCCAAAGATAATTCAAATATTAGAGAGTTACATGCTTGATGATACAAGGAAAACATGAATCTATTCATCAATAATAACGTCGGCATGCTCCAAATCTATGAATTTGATCAATATTCGAGACTAATCTACTACAATTTGATGGAAAATGATCAACCTCTATTTTCATCGGTTATTTGCTTCTGACAAATAAATGAAAATATGAATGAAAATGAAAATGACATTAATACTTTCATTTCGATGGAATCTTTGTATGGGATCGAACGGGCCAGAACCAGAATTTGGAGGGATTATGTCCCCACAATTGGCCCAACAAATAAGAAAAGGTAGAGCAAAACTCATGCAATAATTTTTGATAAAATAACCAAATAAAAATATATCCCAGGAATGAAAATAACCAGGTCAGGGTTCGCTCGAAACCCTTAATCGCCTCCGGGCAATAATGAGACAGGTTTATACCGAGGTGTGAATATCGGTCGACGTCGGGGTGTGAAGTCCCGATCGACACCGGGGTGTGGGGGTATAGTACCGGTCGACGCCGGGGTGTGAAGTCCCGGTCGACACCGGGGTGCGGGGCACCGGTCGACTAAGTCCCGGTCGGCCTCGGTTCGGATTTGTTTCGAGTCGTAAAAGTAGACGCGAAATTTAAGCAAAGGACGCAGGTGAGTTTTCTGAACTAAATGTTGTTTTAACAAAAGCTTGTGAAAGTTTTATTAGAACTTTGTGTTATATGTTGGCATGTTCCAGATGAATTTATTGAAACTATTTATAAATTGTTGATAATTAAATGTATGCATACATTATTTGTGGAAGTTGTGACCTAAGTCGGGGAGTGTGACACGTTTATGCCATTGGGGGTGTGTCCCAAAATTAAGGCAGTGCGAGTTAGACACACCGTCTTCAACGGTAGTGTGGTCAGTAGTGTGGATTACTCATATGTTGCTTCTGAATCTGTTTTGATTAAAAGTTGATGTTTGTATTGTTGCTTATTTCGTTAGAGGGGACTCACTAGACCTTCGGTCTAACCCTCACTCTTTCAAATTTTAAAAACCTTTTCAGGCAAGCGTGATCTAGGAAGAGCCGATAAGGGTAAAGAGAAGGTGTAGCGGGAGTGCATAGAAGACCGTCACCTTAGTTTATTCTTCATATTATCTCAGTTGTGTATAGGTTGTCGTTGCAAACTTTGATTTAAATTGTAAGCTTGGGGCCGTTTTGGCATGAAATATTATTATGATTTAATTATATCATTTTGTCTTGGTTGGGTTGTTACATTTTACTATTGTTTTTGATAAAATAATTAAATTTTTCAATACAATTAGTTTTCCTTTAAATCTTTGGTTATTCTAGTTTGAGTTTTCTTATGGTCCCTAATAAACATATAATAATTAAAATATTATCATGTGAGGGGTATTTGACGACTTGCTCTTGAATGACTTAGTGATAGAAATAGAAATAATAAGACAAAATGTATGAAAAATATATATTAATCTTATCATAAACCATAATAAAACGGAACTTGTGTGGAATTTCTGCCTTCACGCCGGCCACCACATCACCACCGTCGAGGATAGGCACCACCACCACCGGCGACCGTTTTTTTGTAACACCCGGAAATTCTCAAGGTAAATATTTATTCCCTTTAAAATGCATTAAATGTACCTATGTGAGTATATGAGCCTTTGTATGCGTTTTATGATAGTTGATATGTTGTAATGACGTATAATCTGACTTACCGTCCTTAATTGTTCAAATCTCACGTTAGTTATCGATTCAGGTCAAAATTCGGGACGTTTGGGGTGTGGCGCGACAATGACAGGCGACTATGACATGGTCACTGTCGCCGTGTCAAGGGCGCGGGGAGTGTACCGTAGGGGTGTGTGTGTGTGGCGACTATGACACGCGACTATGACACGGTCAATGTCGCCGTGTCAATGTCGCGAAGGATGTACCGAGCCCTCGGGGGTGTTCGCGATTATGACATGCGACAATGCCCATGGGCATTGTCGCCGGGGCATTGTCGCCCGCGGGGGACCAGTCCTCTTTGACTTAAACCCTTCTCAACCCTCATTTGTCACATTTTTCACATCCAAAAACGGGAGAGCTTCTCTTTGGGCCATTTTTGAGCCTTCCAAACACACACACACACACACATTTATTGCTAGGGTTTTGGGTTGTTGGGAGCATTAAGTAATCATCAAGCTTCATCCAAGTGTCCCTATTGAAGTGTTCTACAAGATTCTCAATTCTCACCTTCGAGTCTCATCTCCTCCAACTTCTAGGGTTTCCATATTTTCTAGGTTTTGGTCCAAAAACCTAGATTGTGAGTTTACTAAACCTTTGTTAAAACTAGATACACATCATAATCTCCTATTTGTTACCTTACCTCTATATGTTCAAGTGTTTGGGGGTTTCTTCATGAAAATAGTTGGAAAATGTATATATGTGTGATTATGCCATGATTGTTGTTATATGTATCACTATTTGGGGTTTTTCCTCATAGATACATAATGTGGGTATCTTGGTATGTTAAATGTATGCATATATGGGTATTATGATGATTCTAGTTGGGACACCATTTTGGTGACATATTTATATGCATGATGAATATAAGCGTCATTTGGGTCTTTTGTTGGACTGCATGAGGATAGGATGGTAATATTGTACCCGTAGTTGGTATTGAAATATGTTGGGTTGAAATACACCAAAGGGACCTCCTATATGCGTTATGTGGACGAACCAAGTCAGTACACTAGGAGGATGTAGTCTTGGGCGCCACTTGATGGTATGTGCCTAGACCTCCGCCATTCGGGGATTTTCTTAGCGATAGTCTTCGGGTGTGCCGGGCCTTTGGGGTGTTCCTTGTTAAGGGCATCAAGATATATCGACTCTTGGGTGGGACTTGATTGGTGCTTTGTGTCTCCCCTAATGACTCCACATATATTGAACACTGGTTAACTGCTGATAAGAATTGTAACTGTTCATGCATGCTTATTATTGTTCAACTCACTAGGCTTTTTGGCCTAACACTTGCTTGGTGTCGATGTGTATCTCAGGTTCTAGCGGCGCCGGTCCTAAGCAGGCTTAGTTGCTTTGGGGTGAGAGCTTGGGGTTTTTGCACATGGACATATTATACTTTTGAAAGTGAACCGTTCGGGTTCTTAGATGACAACCCTTTTGTAATCTATTTTCTAGTTGTAGACATTAGATTAGTTGGTTGTTATTTGTTGTCCGTTGAATTACAGCTGTAATTAAACAGGTAGTTTATACATTTCCCCATTTTTGGGAGGCTCTTGCTTTGGCTATTTTGCATACCTCGTGTCCGTTTTACGGATTTTTGTTATCCCTATTTTTATAGTGTTACAAGTTGGTATCAGAGCTTTAGTTTAAGTGAACTATGTATTGTTTAGCATATCTAGACTTAAGCTTTAGACTTTATGACTTCACTGTCCACTTGGGGTAGAAATCCTAGGTGGGGAGAGCGTTAGGATTACGGAATTACTTTAATTGAAAGTTGTGATGATGGTGACAAGAATTCTTGTGTATGGTTCGTTCATAATTTCACTTAGCTACTGCTATTATGAATGCATTTTTACGTGAGCATACTTGGTTTACTATTATCATGATAATTGATGAAAGTAGTAGTACGTACAATGAGTTCAACTCGCTTAGTCTTTTCTCAATCTATTTCTCGTACGTGCATGGCAGATTTAATGGTAAACACTCGAAGTAGGTTGCCGGACATGCCAGAGGGTCAACCAGAGGTGGAATCTGCAGCTGTACGACCTCCCGTGGGTGTAACCACCGATGACATTCCTATTCCCAAAATCTTGGGAGGAGGACCTGAGCATATTCCGCGCCGGAACCTCAATACAAGTAATGCCATCATGGAGGAAGTTACCATGGAGACCCGGCTTCGGGATAACATGATGTTGGCCATGAATGCGGCCTTGGCTCAACAACAGTTGGCCATGACTTCGGCCATGACCCAACAGCAGGAGTTTTTCATGAAACTTCTAGAGGATCGAGACGCTAGCCACCGACAACCCGAGACTATGGCTGAAAACATTATTGTAGGGTCAGGTGGACCAAATGTGGTAACGGTTGAGGAACCATCCGCTGAAGGGATTCGGACGAAGACTAAGGGGTGCACTTACAAAGCGTTTCTGGGGTGTCACCCTAAGGAATTTGCGGGTTCAGATAACCCGGTTGCTTGCATGTACTGGCTCAAGGAGGTAGAGATGGCATTTGAGTCAAGTGAGTGTGATCCCTCTCAACGGGTCAAGTTTGCTTCTCAACTACTTCGGGGAGAGGCTTTGATTTGGTGGAATCTCACTAGATCAGTCCTTACTCCGGAAGTTCTGGCTAAGTTAACTTGGCCGGTGTTCAAGGAGAAGATTACGAACAAGTATTGTAGTAAACGTTCGATGGACAAGTTGGAGCGGGAGTTCCGAGATCTGAAGAAAGGGAATCTGTCTATTGTTGGCTACTCCAAACTCTTCTTGGAGAAACTAAACTTGGTGGGACATCTGGTCCCCGATGAAAGGTCAAAGATTAAGGCCTATCATCAAGGGTTACCGGCCGAGATGCGAACGGCGGTAAAGAATTCTAAGTGTTTGACTCTTCAAGAGATTATCGAGGAGTCCTTACTCGTTGAGGACGACATCAATGCCGAAAGGGATGAGAAGAAACATGTTGGTGAGAAACGGAAGTGGGAGGGGCCATCTGGACCCGTTCGTCAATCAAGACCCTTTGTAAGCGGGAGATCGGGTGATCAACGCCGTGAAGATCGGTGGTGCCACAAGTGCAGGCAGTGTTCAAAAAGGCGCGCCATGGCGCGATATGGCGTAAGACGCGTCTCCGCCGTTACGAAATGGCCCATAACGTTTCTGTAAGGCGTGGCTCACGCTATGGCGCCTTAAGGCGCTCCATGGCGCGCCGCGGCGCGCGTTTTTTCTAAGGCGTGACTTTTTTTCAATTTTTCAATTTTTCAATTTTTTTTATCTTTTGTGTTTATACATTTTTATATTTAGATTTAACACTTTTATAGATTTATCTAATCACATTACTCACAGTTTCATGAAGTCATAAACGTTATGGACTCACGATTAAAACGAAGTTGTAAAATTAGTTTTCTATGTTCTATTTTAAATATTTAATCAAAAACTATTTTTATACTATTAATTTATATGATTTTTCTTCTTCCAATATGAATGTATATTCTTTAACATCATTATTTGATTAGAATAATATATATAAAACATATACGTATATATAATTTTGAATATGACATACAAATTTGCCGCCTTATGTCACGCCTTGAAAAACATCGCGTCCTCGCCGTGGCGTGTAAGGCTTAAGGCTTGACCTCGCCGCCATGCCACGCCTCACGCTCTTTTGAACCTTGAGTGCAGGTCAAAGCACTTGGGGCCGTGCGCTACAAGGGCTCTCTATGGTCTAGTCGGGTGTAACAAGTGTGGTAAGAAAAACCACACAACTCGAGAGTGTTCCCTCCGTGGGTCGGTATGTTATGAATGCGGAGAACCGGGGCATATGAAGCGAGAGTGCCCAAGGCTAGTTAGAGGAGGTGGTGGAAATTATGTGGGTTCGACGGCTAGGGTCGAGCAACCATCAAGGGCACCGAGTCGAGCTTTCCGGATGACTACCGAGGAGACAAAGGAGACCGCGGATGTCGTTTCGGGTACGTTTAGTAAACTCCATGCCTGCTCGTGTTTTGTTTGATTCAGGTGCTACTTTGTGTCGGATGCCTTCTGTAAACAATTCACCACTCCTATTAGTGTCCTTCCCGATGCGTTAGTAGTAGAAATAGCTAATGGGGATCAAGTGATCATTCGTGATCGTTTTTGTGATTGCACTCTAGAGATCGATGGGAGTTATTTTGGAGTGGATTTATTACCTATGGCTATAGGAGGATTTGATGTAGTCATAGGTATGGATTGGTTGGTAAGGCATAGGGCGGACATCTTTTGTTCCAAAAAGATGATCCAAGTGCAATAGCCGGTAAATGGTGTGGCTACCATTTATGGGGAGAAAGGAAAGAGGAATAATCCTATTATCTCAACTCTTAAGGCTCGTAAGTTTTTAGCGAAGGGTTACCTGTAACACCCTGAATTTTCATTATACGTATATCGTTGTATTCTTGTGTTAAGCTTTTGTCGTTAACACCGCGTTTAAGTATAACGTTCGAGTTTATGGTTTTCGGTGAATCCGGAAACTTCCAGTGAGTTTCGCGAGTTACTCGCGACTTATAGTCGCGACATTAGTCGCGATGTCCGCTGTTGGTTTTGAGGTTTGAGAACACGGGCGAGTTCCCCCGCGACTTGGAGTCGCGGCATAACCCGCGACACCCCCTGGACCGACTTAAGGGTTTCAACCTCAAATATCTCATTTGGATTTCTTTATCTCAATCTCAGATTTCTCTCTATCTCTTTTCTCTCTCAAGTCTCTCTCTCTCTCTCTAAGTTTGGTGGTTACTATCTAGTGTATGATCCGAGGTTTCGGTGTAGAAAGCTTCATCTTATCAAGAGGGTCGATATCTGGTTTTTCGGGTTTTCGTATAAACCTATTGGGTGAGTTCCTACTACTTTTCTAAAACTTTATACATGTCAAAAGGTTACATTTTGGAACTCCTATATATCTCCATGGTTTCAGATCTAAGTTTTCTACATGTTTGATATAACTTGAGTTTTGATGATTTTAGGGTTCCCGATCATTTTTAACTAAAATGATGTATTCTATCTTACTTGAAGTAAAATGATGTTTTACTTGCACATTATGTAGGATATGTGAAAGAATGCTTATGAACTCATTTTAATGATTTTCATTCTTACCAGAAGTTGAACTTGAAATGGCGTTTTGTTTATAAAATGCTTTTATACCATATGACTATCTATGGTTGGTCACATATGTTGTTGTGACGAGTCTGTACCATTACTAGTGGATCCCTAGGTATTGAGTCGACTTATTTTATTGGGATGGCTAATTCCCCATTTTGTAGCTATGGATACATATGATCCTCGGGGGCAATTTGGTACGGTTATGTGAGACCGGTTACTAGCCATGGGTCCTAGTGGTCCTAGTGAAGGAGTATACATTGGTTTCCTCGGGGGCCCTACCTCACATCGTAGTATGAACCTTTTGTGTTCATGGCCATGGATTCCAAGTGTTTAGCTCATAACTCGTATTTTGTCCTACTTTGTGTTACGCCACCATACTTGGTAAATTGTTTATCGTTGGTCATTTGATGACGAGTTTTGTATCAAAAAGGCCCGGTTGTGGCAAAGGTTTCATTTGTAAAATTTAACCTTATTGGAAATATTATCTTATGATACAATTGTTTATATCTTTGAAATTTATAAACTATATGTTCTCACTAGGCTTTAAGCCTAACACTTTTTCTCAAATGATATGTATAACAGGTTTCCCTTAGCGGTAGTTTGCCAAGGGTTTTGAGAGATGGGCTTGGTCTCGAGGCTTTTTGAGATGACTAAGTATTGATAGTTGGGCATCTGTTAAGTCCCATTCTTTTGATGAATTTTGGATCGTCAACTGATGTAATCTAGATAGTTATGTTTAGATTAGTTTGTTGATGAACCCTTTATCCGTGCAGGTTTTTGTAAGGTCTTAAGGACTGATACCTTTTTGGGAGGTTTATATCAATACAAATGTCATATTGCCTATTTTGAGAAGTTTTAAATTATTCTGAAAACTTAGGATGTTACATTACCCTTCGTACTTGGCCTACGTTATGGACGCAAAGAAAGAAAAGAAGTCGGTGGAAGATGTGGAGGTGGTGCAAGATTATCCGGACGTCTTTCCGGAGGACTTACCCGGATTACCGCTGGAACGAAAAGTGGAGTTTCAGATTGACCTCACTCCGGGAGCGGCTCCGATTTAGTGACGCTTCCAAGACGGGGCTTGGGTGTGTCCTAATGCAAAGGGGGAAAGTAATAGCCTACGCGTCGCGGCAATTAAAGGATCATGAGAAGAACTATCCGACTCATGATTTGGAATTGGCGGCAGTAGTTTTCGCGTTAAAGTTGTGGCGACACTACTTGTATGGGACCAAGTGTCTCAAGTACATCTTCGATCAAAAGGAACTCAACATGCGACAAAGGAGATGGCTAGAGCTTTTGAAGGATTACGATTGCGATTTACTCTATCATCCTGGTAAGGCCAATGTGGTGGCGGATGCGTTGAGTCGAAGGAGTCATGATGGAGGTATCAAAGTGTCCCTTACCAAAATCGATGTGGTGTCGAGTTTGTTGGAGAGTATAAGAACGAGCCAAGCAGAAGCACTTCAAGAAGAGAACCTCAAGGCCGAGGTTATGTCCATGCAGAAGAAACTCTTAACGGAAGATGGTCGTGGACTCAAACTCTTCCAAGGGAGAATTTGGGTGCCAAAGATTTGGGGAAATCGTGACTTACCTCTCGAGGAAGCACATAAATCGAAATATTCTATACATCTCGGTAGCACCAAGATGTATAGAGACTTAAAGTTGAACTATTGGTGGCCGGTGATGAAGCTGGATGTGGCTAGCTATGTGGAAAGGTGTGTCACATGCCTTCAAGTCAAAGCGGAGCATCAAAGACCATATGGAAGTTTGCAACCGTTGTCCATTCCCGAGTGGAAGTGGGACAACATCACCATGGATTTTGTGACGAAGCTACCAAAGACCTTACGTGGTCACTATACAATTTGGGTGATCGTGGATCGGTTGACCAAGAGCGCGCACTTTCTTGCGATGCGGGAGTTCTTGCCGATAGATAAGTTGGCTAAACTGTACATCGACGAGGTAGTGTCAAGGCACGGAGTTCCGCAATCTGTAGTATCGGATCGGGATAGTCGTTTCACTTCGAACTTTTGGACTAGTTTGCAAAAGGAGTTGGGCACTAGACTGAATCTGAGCACGACATATCATCCTCAAACGGATGGTCAAAGCGAGAGGACGATCCAGACGCTAGAAGATATGTTGAGATCATGTGTCATAGACTTCGGGGGAAGTTGGGACTCACACCTACCTTTGGTAGAGTTCGCGTACAACAACAGTTACCATTCTAGTATCGGAATGGCACCGTTCGAGGCTTTGTATGGACGGAAGTGTAGAACCCCAGTTTATCGGTTAGAAGCGGGCGAAAAGCAATTCGTCGGGCCAGAAATAGTGCAAGAGACGGCGGACAAGGTGAAAGAAATTCGAGAAAGACTAAAGGCGGCGCAAGACCGACAAAAGAGCTATGCGGACAAGAAGAGAAGACCGGTTGAGTTTCAAGTGGGTGACCGAGTCATGTTGAAGGTGTCTCCATGGAAGGGGATCATACGTGTCGGGAAACGTGGGAAGCTTAGCCCTCGTTTCCTTGGACCGTTCGTTATTTTGGAGAAGATTGGTTTGCAAGCCTACCGGTTAGATTTACCTTCGGAAATGAATGAGATACACCCTACGTTCCACGTGTGCTACCTTCGGAAGTGCCTAGCCGAAGAGTAAAGCGTGATTCCTTTGTCAGAAATTCGGGTAGACAATGGAAATCGATGTGTGGAGGAGCCGGAGTCAATTCTGGAATCGAAGGTGAAGAAGTTGCGACATAAAGACGTGGTTATGGTTAAAGTCCAATGGAAGCACCATCGGGGTGGTAACATTACTTGGGAATCCGAGGATGATATGAAGAAGCGTTACCCTCACTTATTTAATCTAGTGTAAGATTTCGGGGACGAAATACCAATTAGGTGGGGAGAATTGTAACACCCGGAAGTTCTCAAGGTAAATATTTATTCTCTTTAAAATGCATTAAATGTACCTATGTGAGTATATGAGCCTTTGTATGCGTTTTATGATAGTTGATATGTTGTAATGACGTATAATCTGACTTACCGTCCTTAATTGTTCAAATCTCGCGTTAGTTATCGATTCAGGTCAAAATTCGGGACGTTTGGGGTGTGGCGCGACAATGACAGGCGACTATGACATAGTCACTGTTAGGGGTGTAAACGAGTCGAGCTTTTAACGAGTTACTCGAGCTCGTTTATCTCAAGCTCGAGCTTAATTATTCTCGAGCTCGAGTCGATCTCGAACAGAAAATAAAACTCGTTTAATTTATCGAGTCGAGCTTTATAACACCAATGTTCGACTCGACTCGTTCGAAAACTCGATTCAATTTTTCGAGCCGAGTCAAGCCGAGCTGAGCCATTCGAGCATATACTCTTTTTCGAGCCAAACATGCTCATATATTTATTAATCATACAATAAAAATATAAAAAATATCGAGCTCAAGCCGATAAACAAGTTAATCGATCGCGAGCTCGAACCCATAAACAAGCATCGAGCTCGAGCTCGATTACTCAAAAAATATTCGAGCTCGAGCTCGAGCCCAGCAATGAAAGTTAATCGAGCTCGAGCCCATTATTAATTTTTTGAGCCTGACTCGATTAACCTACTACTCGACTCGTTTACACCCCTAGTCACTGTCGCCGTGTCAAGGTCGCGGGGAGTGTACCGTAGGGTGTGTGTGTGTGGCGACTATGACACGCGACTATGACACCGTGTCAATGTCGCGAGGGATGTACCAAGCCCTCGGGGGTGTTCGCGATTATGACACGCGACAATGCCCATGGGCATTGTCGCCAGGGCATTGTCGCCCGTGGGGGACCAGTCCTCTTTGACTTAAACCCTTCTCAACCCTCATTTGTCACATTTTTCACATCCAAAAACGGGAGAGCTTCTCTTTGGGCCATTTTTGAGCCATCCAAACACACACACACACACATTTATTGCTAGGGTTTTGGGTTGTTGGGAGCATTAAGCGATCATCAAGCTTCATCCAAGTGTCCCCATTGAAGTGTTCTACAAGATTCTCAATTCTCACCTTCAAGTCTCATCTCCTCCAACTTCTAGGGTTTCCATATGTTCTAGGTTTTCGTCCAAAAACCTAGATTGTGAGTTTACTAAACCTTTGTTAAAACTAGATACACATCATAATCTCCTATTTGTTACCTTACCTCTATATGTTCAAGTGTTTGGGGGTTTCTTCATGAAAATAGTTGGAAAATGTATATATGTGTGATTATGCCATGATTGTTGTTATATGTATCACTATTTGGGGTTTTTCCTCATAGATACATAATGTGGGTATCTTGGTATGTTAAATGTATGCATATATGGGTATTATGATGATTCTAGTTGGGACACCATTTTGGTGACATATTTATATGCATGATGAATATAAGCGTCATTTGGGTCTTTTGTTGGACTGCATGAGGATAGGATGGTAATATTGTACCCGTAGTTGGTATTGAAATACACCAAAGGGACCTCCTATATGCGTTATGCGGACGAACCAAGTCAGTACACTAGGAGGATGTAGTCTTGGGCGCCACTATGATGGTATGTGCCTAGACCTCTGCCATTCGGGGAATTTTCTTAGCGATAGTCTTCGGGTGTGCCGGGCCTTTGGGGTGTTCCTTGTTAAGGGCATCAAGGTATATCGACTCTTGGGTGGGACTTGATTGGTGCTTTGGGTCTCCCTAATGACTCCACATATATTGAACACTGGTTAACTGCTGATAAGAATTGTAACTGTTCATGCATGCTTATTATTGTTCAACTCACTAGGCTTTTTGGCCTAACACTTGCTTGGTGTCGATGTGTATCTCAGGTTCTAGCGGCGCCGGTCCTAAGCAGGCTTAGTTGCTTTGGGGTGAGAGCTTGGGGTTTTTGCACATGGACATATTATACTTTTGAAAGTGAACCGTTCGGGTTCTTAGATGACAACCCTTTTGTAATCTCTTTTCTAGTTGTAAAAATTAGATTAGTTGGTTGTTATTTGTTGTCCGTTGAATTAAAGTTGTAATTAAACAGGTAGTTTATACATTTCCCCATTTTTGGGAGGCTCTTGCTTTGGCTATTTTGCATACCTCGTGTCCGTTTTGCGGATTTTTGTTATCCCTATTTTTAGGGTGTTACATTTTTACTTCCTCCCAACCACCTGCCACCCTCGAGAACCACCACCAACACCTTGATCCCACTTTTGTAACATCCCAAAAATTTCAAAAATTTTGAAACTTTACAAATACCCATTTAATTGCATAAGACACCATTAATAATTCAAATAACCGTTTCTTTGAAAACTTAAATAATAAATGTTCTTATTTAAACTAGACAGCGGAAGTAAATTGTTTTAAAGCATAAATTAAATCTCATGACTGCAAAGAGCCCTTCGTATGCGCCAGTGTGTACCATCACGCCTTGGAGCCACTAGTACCTGAAACCACAATTTATAGGGAAAGGGTAAGCACGAAGCTTAGTGAATTCAACACCACATATAGTATGATTATAACCTTACCCCTAAACAGGTAGATACACAAAACCGAGCATCCAAGTCAAAGAACGCATCCTTAACAAGCATACTCACACTAACCCACCTAACCAAGCATCCATCGGTCTCCCCGATGACACACGATAACCGTGCACGTATCCCTCGGTCCCACCGAGTTCCTACGCCACTCATGTATACAATCCTCGGTCCCACCGAGTTTACACGACCTTCAAGGTCCATACTAGACACAACACCATTTAGTACCACAGAACAAGTAATACCACATAGCACAAGCAAGATACAGTGAGGTAAATATAACCATAGTTCTACGTAGTGAGTGAACTCACCTCAAAAGCGATGCACAAAAATCTCGAACGATCACACGAGCTAGCCAACTCCAAAATCACTTCTCGACACCTAGATAAGTGCTATATAGTGTCAATTCGAAACCCGGGACCCTTAACTATAAGCATAAAATTACACGGGTGATATTTCGTCTTTTCGGTCTAAACTGCAGGTCTTTTCGGGACCTGTTTAGCCCCTTCTAAACCCACGAATTTAGAGATCAGTATTTACAATCAAATAGATCTAGGTCTTAGCCTTCCAGGGACATATTATACGCGTTCTAACGATTTTCCAACGATTTTATATGATATTTCTAAAACTGAGACGTGAATCTGGCAGATTCGGACCTTCTGTAAAAATGGTTATTTTGCAGATAGTTAGATGCTGAATCAGGTTTTCTCTAAAACACGAAAAATGTGCCCAACACAGAATGTGAACCGTGGGCACCAGTTTCGCCTCGAACCGAGCTACGACGGAAAAGTTATGGCCGGCGCAAAACAGTGGCAGATTACACATTCTCATATAAATTGATACCCCTTTTTTTTTTTAAAAAACGGTTAAGGGTTTTTGTGTTTGCAATGAGTCCAGGTTTTAGAATTTGCAAGGGATGGACAAGACCACGCACCACCCTCTGCCACCTCCGGCATTGGTGGTCGGCGGCGGCGGCCACCGGCGGTGATGGTGTTTTTCTTTGGTTTTCAACGCCGAAACGAAAAGAAAAGAAGATAAAGAGAAAAGAAACCTTACCTCTCGAGAAAACGCGACTCGACGGCTCCGTATCTCTCTCTCTCACTCTCGTTCACACCGGCGGCAAGCGGCGGCGGCGTTGGGATCTTGGGAGGTTCACGGCGCAAGGGAGGGAGGAGGAGAGAAAAAAAGAGTTTTTCTTTTAGCCAACTAGGGTTTTTTCCTAGTTTAAATATCAAGGCCATGAGGAAAAAAAATAGAATCGGTCCTCAAGGCCCGACCCATGCAACCTTCACCAATTGCCAAAACCAGTCCCCCGCTATAAAGTCTTGCCACAATTTTAACCCACTAAAACTTGGATTTTTAAAATATTTAACCCCTAAGGACCAAAATGTTCACAAACGCATTAATTAAATAAAACATAAAAAAAAATAAAACCGTACCGGGACACGGGCTTTACAACTCTTCCCCGCTTGGCTTAGACTTCGTCCTCGAAGTCTCGGTCGGTGAATAACTCGTGATAGTTCTCGCGCATCTCCGCTTCGGGATCCCACGTCCATTCTGAACCCTTCCGATGTTGCCACTGGACTTTCACCAATCTGATGACTTTGTTGCGCAAGGTCTTCGTCTTTCTTTCAACGATAGCTATCGGCTTCTCCACATAGTTAAGCCTTTCATCAATCTGAATGTCCTCAAGAGGAATCACTGCAGACTCATCCACTACACACTTCCGTAATTGGGAAACGTGGAAGGTGTTGTGAATCAAGCTCAACTCGTCCGGTAACTCTAAGCGATAAGCTACCTTACCCACTCGAGCAATGACCTTGTAAGGTCCAATGTAACGGGGCCCTAACTTTCCCCGTTTACGAAACCGGATCACCCCTTTCCAGGTTGATACCTTTAGAAGAACATAATCTCCGACCTGAAATTCCAAATCTGATCGTCTCTTGTCGGCGTAGCTCTTCTGTCGGCTTTGTGCAGTGACTAATCGATCCCGAACCATCTGAATCATCTCAATCGTATTCAACACAACATCGGTGCTCTCCAACACTCGATGGCCAACCTCGCCCCAGCAAATGGGCGTCCTGCATTTCCTACCATATTGCACCTCGTAGGGCGGTCTGCCGATACTGGAATGGTAGCTGTTGTTGTAGGAGAACTCAGCTAACGGGAGATACTGATCCCAACTACCCCCAAAGTCAATAACACATGCCCGCAATATGTCCTCGAGTGTCTTAATAGTACGCTCACTCTGCCCGTTGGTCTGAGGATGAAACGTTGTACTGAAATGCAATCGTGTACCCATCTCACCTTGAAACTTCTCCCAAAATCGAGAGGTAAAACGAGTATCCCGATCAGAGACAATTGAAACTGGCACCCCGTGCCTGGTCACAATCTCTCTGATGAAAATATACGCGAGCTTCTTCGCCGAGGAGCTCTCTCTGATGGGCAAAAAGTGAGCGCTCTAAGTCAGACGATCGACAATCACCCAAATAGCGTCATTCCCGCGTAGGGTCCTGGGAAGTTTAGTGATGAAATCCATCGTGATTTGCTCCCACTTCCATACTAGAATTTCCAAAGGTTGCAGTTTCCCATGCGGTCGTTGGTGCTCCGCCTTGACCTTCCGACAAGTCATACATACCTCAACACAATCTGTGACATCCCGCTTCATGCCGGGCCACCAATAATCCTCTCGCAGGTCTCGGTACATCTTTGTGGCTCCAGGATGGATCGAAAACTTAGACTTGTGCGCCTCGTCCAGCAGTATCTGTCGATTCCCACCAGTGAGAGGAACCCAAACTCTACCGTATCGAGTCAGCAACCCTCGACTATCCTGGACAAAATTCGGGATTTCTCCCGAAACCCTCTCACGTTTGGCATTCTCAGCTAATATTGCCACTTTCTGAGCACTATCTATCGACTCGAGAAGAGGTGCGACCACCGTCAACCGTTGACATAAACCCCGTAGTGGTTCACCAACTGGATGTCGACTAAGTGCGTCCGCGACCGCATTCGCTTTACCCGGGTGGTAAAGTATCTCGCAATCATAGTCTTTTACCACATCGAGCCACCTTATCTGACGCATATTGAGATTCTGCTGATCCATCAGGTATTTGAGACTCTTATGGTCAGTGTAAATCGTACACTTGACACCATACAGATAATGCCTCCAAATCTTGAGAGCAAACACCACCGCTCCCAATTCTAAGTCATGAGTCGGGTAGTTTGCCTCATGAGGCTTCAACTGTCTCGAAGCGTAGGCTATAACCTTACCGCGCTGCATGAGCACGACACCCAAGCCCTTATGGGAAGCGTCATAGTACACCACCAAATCCTCCATGCCCTCTGGCAAGGTTAATACCGGAGCCTCGCATAACCGTCTGCGTAGCTCCTCGAAAGCCCTCTGCTGCTCCTCACCCCAGCTGAAAGCCGCAGATTTCTTTGTCAAACGGGTCAACGACAACGCAATCTTGGAGAAATCTTGGATAAATCTCCGATAGTACCCCGCCAACCCTAGAAAACTCCGTACCTCGGTGGGAGTTTTCGGCACTTCCCACCGCATCACCGCTGAAATCTTGGCCGGATCGACCATAATACCATTCTGATTCACGACATGTCCTAGGAATTGGACCTCTCGTGACCAGAATTCGCACTTGGAGAACTTAGCATAAAGCCTCTTCCGCCTCAAAACATCTAAAACCTCTCGCAAATGCGTCTCGTGCTCTTCCTTTGTTTTCGAATATACGAAAATATCGTCAATGAACACGATCACCGACCGGTCCAACATCTGGCTACATACCCGGTTCATGAGGTCCATGAACGCTGCTGGTGCATTGGTGAGCCCAAAAGGCATCACCACAAACTCGTAATGGCCATAACACGTGCGAAAGGTCGTCTTCTCCGTATCCTCACTCCTTACTCGCATCTGGTGATATCCCGACCTCAAATCAATCTTAGAGAACCACGAGGCTCCCTGAAGTTGGTCGAACAGATCGTCAATCCTTCGCAGAGGATAACGATTCTTCACCGTAAGCTTATTCAGCTCGCGGTAGTCTATACACATCCGTTGAGACCCATCCTTCTTTTTCACAAACAAAATAGGGGCTCCCCACGGTGAACATCTCGGCTTAATGAACTCCTTTTCGAGAAGCTCCTTTAACTACACATACAGCTCCTTCATTTCCGGTGGAGCCAGGCGGTAAGGTGCCTTGGCCACCGGAGCAGCACCCGGAACCAGATCAATTCGAAACTCTACCTGTCGCTCGGGAGGTATCCCTGACAAATCATCAGGAAACACATCGGTAAACTCCCGTACGACTGGCACGTCTTCCGCAGTCTCCTTTCCCTCGTCAACTCCCGTGTCAATCACATATGCCAAGTATCCGTGCCCACTATGCTGTAAATACCTCCGGGCCCTTGCAGCTGAACATATCGCTGAATTCCGCCTAGGCGAGTCTCCCTGAACCAACAATTCTTCCCCGCTTGGGGTTCGAACTCGCACTTGTTTGTGACGACAAACAATCTCCGCATCAAACGTATCCATCCAATCCATGCCCACAATTACACATAGTTCATGCATAGCAATCGGAATTAGGTCGATGGGAAACCTCACACCCGAGATTTCCAATGTGCATCCCCGATAGACATCCGAAACTGTCAAGGTCCTGTCATCAGCAACCTCGACTACCAGAGGACACCCTAACCGCCCTACAACTCGGCCCAATCTCTCGCTAAAAGTGCGAGACACAAACGAATGAGTAGCCCCGCTATGAAACATCACTACCGTAGGCACCGAGTTAACTAGGAACGTACCTAACATGCCATAAAACCACATAATAATAAATAAAAAAAATACAAAACGCAGAGATAGGGAGGACAAAGAAGAAAGAGCAACGAAATGTACCTGTCACCACCTTAGGCGTCGCCTGCGCCTCGTCCACCTTCAGGTGGTGGACTCTACCCCGGCTGACCCACTCGACCATCAGTAATACGCAGTGAGGCATTCGCACGAGCCCTCTGTGCCCCACTCCCATCAGCTACCCTCGCGTTCAGATAATTGGCCTTCTCGTGACCCGTTTGCTTGCAGTTAAAACAAACCATTAATGGCACATTACAATCTCGACTGAAATGACCGGCCTGCCCACACTTGAAGCATCCATCAGTTCTCTTCCCACTAGCATCCCTAGGCTTAAACCCACCGCTCCTTGGGCTCGAGCGTGAGTCCGAGAATCTTGACTTCTTCAGTACCGCAGAGATTGGCGTCACCGCCTGTGCCACCTTTCTCTTCTTCGCTTGAGTCTCTAACTCGAGTTCCCATCTCCGGGCAACCTCCATCATTGCAGTGAGTGAAGCATACTGCGCAGTGCTCACGAACTCCCTAATCTCGGTACGTAACATGTCCTTGTATCGAGACATCTTCATGTCCTCCAAAGCAGCATACTGAGGACAGAACAGCGCCATCTTTGTGAACTTCCGGTTCATCTCCTTCACAGTCTCTGTCGTCTGAGTGAGCTCTAAAAACTCCTTCGCGATCCTCTCCATCTCTACCGGGGGCACGTACTCTGCACGGAACCGGGTGACAAACTCCTCCCAGGTCATAGTAATACGTTCAGCCAACGTCAACGCTGTAGCACACCAATCCTTCGCTCCGTCACGTAGCAAATTCACCGTGAAGCGAACCTTTAAGTGGTTGGGGCAGCCACTGGTCAAAAATGGGCACTCCATGTCTGATATCCATCGCATACTGATAATCGGATTCGGGTCCCCCTTGAACTCAGGAGCACAAGCAGAGAGATCCCGATACTGAAATTCTCGTGTACGCGGCTGTCCTCCTTCCGGTGGTGGAATCGCAGCAATGCGCTCCTCCATCAGAGTTACCACCTCGTCGCGAATGGCAGTGATAATCTCGGGGATCGCCTCCCCGATCGCATGTGCCACCTCGGAAGCAATCATCTCCCGGATCTGCTCCGCAGTGATCCCGACACCAGTCTCTGGCTCGGCAGTGTTGTTTCTCCTAGTGATGGCCATTTCTGGGTAGAAATTACAACGAGTTATTAGTACATAATAACTCACTCTAACGATGCTCACACTCAACTCCTTGGATTCCTCGTGACTTTCCCCGACTCAAGCATTGATCCTGTGCTTCCGGTAGTAGGAGCTCTACTACTACCTTCCACACCTATCATTGCTCGTTCCGAGTCCCATCCCGAAGTGTCCAAGTAGTTCCTCGCCGATATCTATACCCATATGCCCGCACCAGCATATGTACACACTCTTCCTAGCTTCCTAGGAATTCCAACCCATAACATTACCCTTGCTATAACGAAATCCCTACTAGTCATAAAGAGTTACCTCGCGAATACCCCATCACATGTAGCGTGAAACAAATAGACATTCGAATACAAGATTCTATCCTAGAACGGTTTGACTCAAACAAGAGCTGCGCAATAGAACTAAATCAAATATTCAAAGGCTATGCGATTCTTACTGCATATAACCCAAAGGGCATTCACTTAACAACCTACCATGACTAGCAAAAATTCCTACTAGCAAGCAATGAACATACAACACAGAGTAAATAGCACAAGCAATCTAGCATGCATACCCCTATGATTTAGAAAACAATAAATACACTAAGTATTGTACCGTTTCCATTGGCTCCGACTGACTGTACACACTACTCCCTCGATCACCGTTCCTCGAACGCATTTTCCTTTTTTTTAAAGACTTATATAGCCGCAAACTTGAGATCAACCACACCGAGATGTGTTTGATTCACTCAAGCTGTGCTCTGATACCAAGTTGTAACATCCCAAAAATTTCAAAAAGTTTGAAACTTTACAAATACCCATTTAATTGCATAAGACACCATTAATAATTCAAATAACCGTTTCATTGAAAACTTAAATAATAAATGTTCTTATTTAAACTAGACAGCGGAAGTAAATTGTTTTAAAACATAAATTAAATCTCATGACTGCAAAGAGCCCTTCGTATGCGCCAGTGTGTACCATCACGCCTTGGAGCCACTAGTACCTGAAACCACAATTTATAGGGAAAGGGTAAGCACGAAGCTTAGTGAATTCAACACCACATATAGTATGATTATAACCTTACCCCTAAACAGGTAGATACACAAAACCGAGCATCCAAGTCAAAGAACGCATCCTTAACAAGCATACTCACACTAACCCACCTAACCAAGCATCCATCGGTCTCCCCGATGACACACGATAACCGTGCACGTATCCCTCGGTCCCACCGAGTTCCTACGCCACTCGTGTACACAATCCTCGGTCCCACCGAGTTTACACGACCTTCAAGGTCCATACTAGACACAACACCATTTAGTACCACAGAACAAGTAATACCACATAACACAAGCAAGATACAGTGAGGTAAATATAACCATAGTTCTACGTAGTGAGTGAACTCACCTCAAAAGCGATGCACAAAAATCTCGAACGATCACACGAGCTAGCCAACTCCAAAATCACTTCTCGACACCTAGATAAGTGCTATATAGTGTCAATTCAAAACCCGGGACCCTTAACTATAAGCATAAAATTACACGGGTGATATTTCGTCTTTTCGGTCTAAATTGCAGGTTTGTTCGGGACCTGTTTAGCCCCTTCTAAACCCACGAATTTAGAGATCAGTGTTTACAATCAAATAGATCTAGGTCTTAGACTTCCAGGGACATATTATACGCGTTCTAACTATTTTCCTACGATTTTATATGATATTTCTAAAACTGAGACGTGAATCTGGCAGATTCGGACCTTCTGTAAAAATGGTTATTTTGCAGATAGTTAGAAGCTGAATCAGGCTTTCTCTAAAACACGAAAAATGTGCCCAACACAGAATGTGAACCGTGGGCACCAGTTTCGCCTCGAACCGAGCTACGACGGAAAAGTTATGACCGACGTAAAACAGTGGCAGATTACACATTCTCATATAAATTGATACCCTTTTTTTTTTAAAAACGGCTAAGGGTTTTCGGGTTTGCAATGAGTCCGAGTTTTAGAATTTACAAGGGATGGACAAGACCACGCACCACCCTCTGCCACCTCCGGCATTGGTGGTCGGCAGCGGCGGCCACCGACGGTGATGGTGTTTTTCTTTGGTTTTCAACGCCGAAACGAAAAGAAAAGAAGAGAAAGAGAAAAGAAACCTTACCTCTCGAGAAAACGTGACTCGACGGCTCCGTATCTTTCTCTCTCACTCTCGTTCACACCGGCGGCAAGCGGCGGCGGCGTTGGGATCTTGGGAGGCTCACGACGCAAGGGAGGGAGGAGGAGAGAAAAAAAGAGTTTTTCTTTTAGCCAACTAGGGTTTTTTCCTAGTTTAAATATCAAGGCCATGAGGAAAAAAATAGAATCGGTCCTCATGGCCCGGCCCATGCAACCTTCACCAATTGCCAAAACCAGTCCTCCGTTATAAAGTCTTGCCACAATTTTAATCCACTAAAACTTGAATTTTTAAAATATTTAACCCCTAAGGACCAAAATGTTCACAAACCCATTAATTAAATAAAACATAAAAAAAAATAAAACCGTACCGGGACACGGGCTTTACAACTTTTCTGCCATCACGCCGGCCACCACATCACTACCGTCGAGGAGAGGCACCACCACCACCGTCGACCGTTTTTTACTTCACCCCCACCACCACCTGCCACACTCGACAACCACCACCAACACCTCTTAGGTAACCGGCAGCAAAAACAGATAGCCTTCTAGATCAATGAGAGCTCCACCAGCGGCTACCACCGGTCTCTCTTGGCTCCGGCGACCACCAAGCCTCCAGCGAACACATGCCGATCTCAGGTAACTGGCACATCACTAGCAGCAGCAGCAGGTAACCGGCACACCTCATCTTCATAGCTGGACATCTCGAAGTCTCGTTCATGTCGTTTTTATAAACGTTGTTGTCGTTGTGCTTTGTTTTTGTTCGTTTTCGTTTCTGTTTTGGGCCGCTCTTCACGCTCGATAGTTGCGTGTGAGTTAACGTCTACCAATACTTCAACGGAGAACGTAGCGATGGCTACGTTGTGTTTCCTCTGAAGGCGATTAAAAAATAGAACTCACATTTGGTTTCAAAGGCTTTTCCGGTGGTTTGGTTTTTCCGACGACCTACAGGCCGACGTGGGGTATAGGATGTACTCCTCTTTGTCTTTTGGCACTAGGGTGCAGCAGTGAGGACAGAGAGCAACTTTCTGTTTTTTGTTTGGTGTCTTTTTCCTTTCCATAAATGGCTGTTAGATAAGTCAACAACTTATAGTTTTTGTCTCTTTTTCCAAAAGTGGTTTTTTTGGAAGGAAAAAAAATCCATCAGCTTTATAATCCTTTGGTTCTTTGATTTTTAATAATTTTCTCAATTAATCACTCTTTAACCTCCAAAGAGTCCAACCTTTTAGTTTAACGGAGATATTGTGTTTTCGGCAAGCGTGGTTGGGACTTTTCGTGATGGATACTCAACAATGGCAGGAGGTTTACTATCGTAAGGGGACCCGACAACACGTTTCTTGTTACTTGGGGAATCAAGTTGGAACACGGTTTAAAGGGTCCAAGGAAGCACAATTGTACACTATCTCCACTACTGTATTCGTTTCTAACTTTCCCTCGCACCTTACCACACGAGAACTTTGGAATCTGTGTTCAAAATTTGGTACGGTGGTCGATGTGTTTATTGCCAAGAGAAAGACCAAATCCGGGAGAATGTTTGCTTTTGTACGGTATCGTAAGGTTGATGACGTACATGTTGTGATCAACAAGCTTTGTACTACTTGGATTGGGAAATTACGTTTAATGGCCAATATAGCTCGTTTTGATCGCAACGGTAAACCTTCCGAGGGGTAGAACCAAGTTCGTGATTCGGTTAAGGTGCACCCTAGACCTGTTCGAAATAACAAAGGTGACACTTATGCGGACATTTGTTAAGACACAGTCTCATTGGATTCAAGATCATCCAATCTGAAGATCGCAATCTGAAGTTAAAGCCGAAACGTCGACTCTCGATATTAAAGTCTATGTCTATTTGTAATAAATGTCAATGTAATTGTTTTAGTTTACTTAGATTTAATATCTAAGTTATAATATTGTAATAGTTAGATAAAGTTATTAGTTAGCTTTATTAGTTATTAGTTAGTTTCTAGTTTATATTAGATTTAATATCTAGATCAAATATCTAGATATTAACTTAGATTGTGTGTTCAACACACTTAGTAGATTTAGTTGTATCTCTAGTCTCTCAAGATCAGATAATAATTCACACATACAAACACATACTTGAAGGTGTAAAAGAGAGAAAACATAGATGTAACACCCTGAATTTTGGGATTGGGTGAGAAGTTGACCTTTACCCAAAGTTCAAGGGGGCAAAGTGTAACTTGGGTTATTTATATAGAAATCAAATCTGAGATATTTCTGATATCTCATTTGATCTGATCTCTTATCAAAGAAGCCAGAGAGAAAGAAGAGAAGGAGAAAGGCAGTGTTGAAGGGTCGATCATTTCGGGCAAATCGAGGTACGAATCTAGCTTAATGCTTTGATCTAAATGCTTTTAGCCGCGTAGAATCTCGTTGTGAAGGTTTTGAACCATTCCATTTTGAGATCTGAGTATTTTCTCATTTGGATCTGGGTTGAATCTGGGTTCTGCATCGTACTGTTCTTGATGAACAAGACGATCGGATGGGCAAAGGACCGATGGTCATTCGACCGGTAGTCCTTTGACCCGATGAGCGTTCGACCGGGGGGGGGGGGGGGGTTGTGCCCGACCGGAGGTCATTCGACCGGTGTGGTTGTAGACCGGAGTTGTCCTTTGACCGGATTAGGTTCTGTTAAGTTGTTAGCTTCTGTGTCTTTGAGTCCTATTCAAGTATCGAGAGGTTTATCTGTATTTCGACTTACCGATTCTTTCGGTGTTATCATAGGTAGCGCTCGTTAAGAAGAAGGAAACAGAGGTGAGTTCCTACTATCATTTTAAACGGTATACATATCAAAAGTTACCTTTTTGATCTTATCTTATTTTAAAAGTAAAATGATGTTTTACCTGTGCGTTTATGCGAAAGAAATATTCAAAGGATCTTCTTTTAAATGATTTTCATTCTTACAGGAAATTGAACTGGGAATAGCATTTTGTTTATAAAAATGTGTTTGTAACCATATGTTTATTTATGGTTGGTCACATACGTTGTTGTGACGAGTCCTTACCATTACTAGTGGATCCATAGGTTTTGGAGTAGACTGTATTATTGGGATGTTACATTCCCCAGAATTGTAGCTATGGATCACTTGTTCCTCGGGGGCAACTTGGTATGGTTATGTGAGGCCGGATACTAGCCATGGTTCATAGTGATCCTAGCGAAGGAGTATACCTTGGTTTTGCGCTTGGGGCTTGATCTCATGTTGAAGCACGGACTTTGTGATTCGTATCCGCGGACTCCAATTGGTTTAGCTCGTAACTCGGTTTGTTGGCCTAACTTTGTGTTTCGCCACAATCCTTGGTAAAATGTTTTGCTTCGGTCCTTTTATGGCATGTTTATAACGAAAAAGCCCGTTTGTGGCAAGGACCTATTGTGTAAACTTAATCTCTTTGGAAACGTTATCTTGATGCAAATGTTTTATCTTTTGAGCTTCATAAACTGTATGTTCTCACCAGGCTTTAAGTCTGACACATTTTCTCAAATGGTATGTGTATCAGGTTTCCATTAGCGGTGGGTTGCCGGGGTTTTTGGAGAGACGAGTTTTGAGTCTCGAGGTTTTTGGAGTTGATTAGTATTGTTGCTGGGCATTGTTAAGTCCCATTCTTTTGATGAAATCCTTGTATAGGATTGTATAGTCTTGAGGACTGATCCCATTTATGATAATTTATGGCTTTACTTTCGTTATATTGTCAGGTTTCCAGGTTTTAATTTACTCTGATTTTCGAGGTGTTACAAGTTGGTATCAGAGCTCTAGTTTAAGCGAACTAGGCATGAATGTAAGATGTCTAGACTTAGACTGCGTATGCTAAGAATTGATCCGCGAGAATTGGGTAGAGCTCCTAAGTTGGGTTAGTTTTAAAGTCGACGGAAAGTACGTTTATCAGGCGTTGTAGTAGTGGTGACAAGAACCATTATGTGTTGTATGTTCATAATTTCACTTAGCTAATGTTATTATGAGGATATTGTACGTAAGAGTCCTTGAATTGCTATTAATATGGCATTTGGTAATGTGGTAGTACGTTTTCCCTTCGTGTTTTTCTATCTTTTCTTATCTCTTCCACTGCTCTGTGTAGCAGTTCAGAATGGTAGGTACGCGTGGGAGACCGCGTGCTCGTGTTGATGGTCAGGAAGCGACAGCCTCTACAGCGGGTCAGCCGGAAGGAGTTGAGGTTATCGTTCGACCACCCGTTCAGCAAGTACTAGGTGGGGGGCCAGAGGTCATTCAGAGGATAGACCTGGCTTCGTCCCACCCAGTAATCGGGGATGCTAATCCCCAGTCAGAGTTGCTGGCCAGCGTGATGTTGGCGATGAGGGAAGAGATGGCGAAGCAGCAAGAGTTTCTGCTTAAAGCAATGGAGGACCGCGACGTAAACCATCGGAGAAGCGAGACGGTGGTAGAGAATGTCGTAGTAGGTTCTGGTAATGATGGTATAAGGGTCACGGCAGTAGAGCGCAGGAGTTCTGAAGCTCCGGGGAACAGGAAGGGTTGTTCCTATAAGTCCTTTCTGGGCTGCGGACCGCCAGAATTCTTCGGTTCTGACGACCCGGTGGTGTGCGTTAAGTGGATCCGAGCGGTTGAGCAAGCTTTTGGCTCTTCCGAATGTGGTGATGATCAGAGGGTGCGGTTTGGTACCCAATTGCTGAGGGACACTGCACTCATCTGGTGGAATATCATCCAATCCACTCTATCTCCGGAAGTACTGGCTCAGTTGTCGTGGGCCGAGTTCAAGAAAAAGCTGTTAGAGGAGTTTTGCAACGAGAGGACCATGGACCGAATTGAGAAAGAATTCCGGTCCTTGGTGAAGGGAAGCCTGACGGTGAGGGAGTACACCCGTCAGTTTATGGAGAAACTTGGTCTGGTGGGGCACGCTGCCCCAACAGAGAAAGATAAGATGAAAGCTTATCTCAACGGCTTGCCTGCGGACATGCAATCCATGGTCCATAATTTCAAGGCTTCTAACCTCCGAGAGATGGTAGAGGAAGCTCAATTTATGGAAGAGATGTTCGCGAAGGGCAAATCTGAGAACGCAGTGGTGGTGCCTGAAAAGAGAAAGTGGGAGAACAGTTCAGTACCTCCCAAGCGGACCCGACCTTTTGTCGGAAACCGCAACTTCAGCAGTTATCAGGAAACTAAGTGGTGCCCGAGGTGTCGAACCAAGCATCACGGTAACTGTTACAACAATTCTCAAGTTTGCTATAAGTGTGGGAAGCCCGGTCACACTGTCAGAGATTGCACGGTCAGTGGAATCGTCTGTTACGAGTGTAAGGCACCGGGGCATGTAAAGAGAGATTGCCCGAAGCTTGTGTCGGGTAGCGCGCCAGCAAGGAAGGAGAACCCTCCGAAGGTTCAGGGCCGAGCTTTTCAGATGACGGCCGAAGAGGCTAGGGCATCCGCTGATGTGGTATCGGGTACTTTTCTTATAAACTCTGTACCTGCTCGTATTTTATTCGATACGGGTGCTAGTTTCTCTTTCGTATCTGAATTGTTCCGTCAGAAAATTTCTATGCCCACTACTAGTCTTGAGGATGCATTAGTGGTAGAAATAGCAGATGGTAGGCAAGTTCTGATCCATGAAGTTCTGAAGCAGTGTGCTCTTAGCATCGAAGGGAGGGAATTCCCGATCGATCTGCTACCAATGTCAATCGGGGGTTTTGACGTTGTAATCGGTATCGATTGGTTGTCAAACAATCACGCCGAGTTCGTGTGTTCCAAAAAGATGATTCGACTTCCCAACCCCTCTGGTGAGGTAGTGGTCATCTATGGCGAAAAGAGAAAGGGTGAAGTGGCAATAATCACAATGGCAAAGGCACGTAAGTGTTTAGTAAAAGGATGTTCGTCCTTCTTAGCCTATGTGATCGATGCCAAGTTAGAGAAGTCCAAGCTGGAAGATGTAAAGATCGTGCGGGAGTATCCAGATGTCTTTCCGGACGACTTGCCCGGGTTGCCGCCCGATCGTCAGGTAGAGTTTCGGATTGACCTTGTGCCAGGCGCTGCACCGATCGCTAAAGCACCTTATCGTTTAGCGCCATCGGAGATGCAAGAGATGGTAGCACAACTCCAAGAACTTTTTGAGAAGGGATTCATAAGACCGAGTTCGTCACCTTGGGGAGCTCCAGTCTTATTTGTCAAGAAGAAGGATGGCACAATGAGAATGTGCATCGACTATCGTGAGTTGAACAAAGCTACAGTGAAGAACAGGTATCCGCTTCCGAGAATAGACGACTAGTTCGATCAACTTCAAGGAGCGGGTTGTTTCTCCAAAGTCGACTTACGATCAGGCTATCACCAAGTGAAGGTGAGAGAAGAAGATGTTCCGAAGACGGCATTCAGAACGCGTTACGACCATTACGAATTCCTTGTAATGCCTTTTGGCCTGACGAACGCACCAGCGGTGTTTATGGACTTGATGAATAGAGTGTGCCGACCATTCCTCGACAAGTCGTCATTGTATTCATTGACGACATACTCGTGTACTCCAAGAGTGAGACAGAGCACGAGCAGCACTTGCGTGAAGTTCTGGAAGTGTTGAGAAAAGAGAGGTTGTACACCAAGTTTTCCAAGTGTGACTTTTGGCTTAAAGAAGTACAATTTCTGGGGCACGTAGTCACTCGAGACGGAGTGAAAGTAGATCCCTCCAAGATTGAAGCTATGATGAATTGGGAGCCTCCTAAGAGTCCGTCAGAGATCCGAAGTTTCTTGGGTCTGGCGGGATACTACAGGAGATTCATTCAAGACTTTTCCAAGATCGCTTCTTCCTTGACAGTTCTGACTCGGAAGAATGTGAAGTTTGAATGGACCGAAACCCAAGAGAAGGCGTTCCGGATCCTTCAAAAGAAGTTGTGTGAAGCTCCGATCTTGACGTTACCTGAAGGGTCGGAAGATTTCGTGGTGTACAGCGACGCTTCAAAGATGGGATTGGGTTGCGTGTTGATGCAACGAGGCAAGGTAATCGCTTATGCCTCGAGGCAGCTTAAGATACACGAGCAGAATTATCCAACCCATGATCTGGAGTTAGCAGTGGTGGTTATCGCTTTGAAGCTTTGGCGACATTACCTCTACGGCACGAAGTGTACTCTTTACACGGATCACAAGAGCCTGAAGTATGTCTTTGGTCAGAAAGAGCTGAATATGAGGCAAAGGCGGTGGCTCGAGTTGTTGAAAGACTACGACTGTGAATTGCTTTACCATCCCGGTAAGGCGAACGTGGTGGCCGATGCGCTAAGTCGGAAGGACTATAGCGGGAGTATTCAGGCTACCCATTCAAGAATCGAGCTAGTGTCTAGTCTTGTTGAGAAGATCAAGACATCTCAGATGGAAGCATTGTTGGAAGAGAATCTCAAAGAGGAAGTCATGACAAAACAGCGTTTACTCTTAACGGAAGATAGCCGTGGGGTAAAACTGTTCAGCGGTCGTGTGTGGGTACCCAAGGTTGGGGAAAACCGTGAGCTGTTGCTAGAAGATGCACACAAGTCAAAGTATTCCATTCACCCGGGAAGTACGAAGATGTACAGGGACTTGAAGTTGCACTATTGGTGGCCGGTGATGAAGCTTGATGTGGCGCGTTACGTTGAGCGTTGTGTGACGTGTTCGCAAGTCAAAGCCAAACATCAGCGACCGTATGGGAGTCTTCAGTCCTTAGAGATTCCTGAGTGGAAATGGGAGCATATCACCATGGACTTCGTGACGAAGTTGCCTAAAACTCTTCGGGGACACGATACCATCTGAGTGATAGTGGATAGATTGACGAAGAGCGCTCACTTTCTGCCTATGCGCGAGACTTTACCGATGGATAAGTTGGTGAAACTTTATATCGATGAGGTGGTCTCGAGGCATGGAATACCATTGTCGATCGTGTCGGATCGCGACAGCCGGTTCACTTCGAACTTCTGGGATGGATTTCAGAAAGAGCTTGGTACGCGAGTTAAGTTGAGTACGGCTTACCATCCGCAGACCGACGGGCAGAGCGAACGAACAATCCAAACCTTGGAAGACATGTTGAGGTCTTGTGTCATCGATTTCGGGGGTAGTTGGGACTCTCACCTGCTTTTGGTGAAGTTCGCTTACAACAATAGCTACCACTCGAGTATTGGGATGGCACCTTTTGAGGCACTGTATGGGCGAAAGTGTCGGACTCCCGTGTGTTGGCTAGAAGCGGGAGAGAAGCAGTTCGCCGGACCTGAAATCGTGCAAGAGACTGCCGACAAGGTCAAGTGTATTAGAGAGAGGATGAAAGCGGCTCAAGATCGTCAGAAGAGCTATGCCGATAAGAAGAGGCGACCGATGGAATTCCAAGTAGGCGACCGCGTTATGCTTAAGGTATCGCCATGGAAGGGCATCATACGGTTCGGAAAACGTGGGAAGCTGAGTCCTCGTTTCCTCGGACCTTTCAAAGTACTTAAGCGTATAGGGTTGCAGGCCTACCAGTTGGAACTGCCACCGGAGTTGAGTAGAATACACAACACGTTTCATGTCTGCTACCTCCGGAAGTGTTTGGCGGTAGAAGACATCGTCATTCCCCTCTCAGAGTTAAGGGTTGACGAAGGTAACCGTTGTGTGGAAGAACCCGACGCCATCTTAGAGAGAAAGACTAAGAAGTTGCGTCATAAGGAAGTCACTTTGGTCAAGGTGCAGTGGAAGCATCACCGAGGAGCAAATGTGACTTGGGAATCCGAGGAGTATATGAAGCGTAGATATCCTCATCTCTTTGTATAGTTGGATTTCGGGGACGAAATCATTCCCAAGTTGGGGAGGATTGTAACACCCTGAATTTTGGGATTGGGTGAGAAGTTGACCTTTACCCAAAGTTCAAGGGGGCAAAGTGTAACTTGGGTTATTTATATAGAAATCAAATCTGAGATATTTCTGATATCTCATTTGATCTGATCTTTTATCAAAGAAGCCAGAGAGAAAGAAGAGAAGGAGAAAGGCAGTGTGGAAGGGTCGATCATTTCGGGCAAATCGAGGTACGAATCTAGCTTAATGCTTTGATCTAAATGCTTTTAGCCGCGTAGAATCTCGTTGTGAAGGTTTTGAACCATTCCATTTTGAGATCTGAGTATTTTCTCATTTGGATCTGGGTTGAATCTGGGTTCTGCATCGTACTGTTCTTGATGAACAAGACGATCGGATGGGCAAAGGACCGATGGTCATTCGACCGGTAGTCCTTTGACCCGATGAGCGTTCGACCGGGGGGGGGGTGTGCCCGACCGGAGGTCATTCGACCGGTGTGGTTGTAGACCGGAGTTGTCCTTTGACCGGATTAGGTTCTGTTAAGTTGTTAGCTTCTGTGTCTTTGAGTCCTATTCAAGTATCGAGAGGTTTATCTGTATTTCGACTTACCGATTCTTTCGGTGTTATCATAGGTAGCGCTCGTTAAGAAGAAGGAAACAGAGGTGAGTTCCTACTATCATTTTAAACGGTATACATATCAAAAGTTACCTTTTTGATCTTATCTTATTTTAAAAGTAAAATGATGTTTTACCTGTGCGTTTATGCGAAAGAAATATTCAAAGGATCTTCTTTTAAATGATTTTCATTCTTACAGGAAATTGAACTGGGAATAGCATTTTGTTTATAAAAATGTGTTTGTAACCATATGTTTATTTATGGTTGGTCACATACGTTGTTGTGACGAGTCCTTACCATTACTAGTGGATCCATAGGTTTTGGAGTAGACTGTATTATTGGGATGTTACATTCCCCAGAATTGTAGCTATGGATCACTTGTTCCTCGGGGGCAACTTGGTACGGTTATGTGAGGCCGGATACTAGCCATGGTTCATAGTGATCCTAGCGAAGGAGTATACCTTGGTTTTGCGCTTGGGGCTTGATCTCACGTTGAAGCACGGACTTTGTGATTCGTATCCGCGGACTCCAATTGGTTTAGCTCGTAACTCGGTTTGTTGGCCTAACTTTGTGTTTCGCCACAATCCTTGGTAAAATGTTTTGCTTCGGTCCTTTTATGGCATGTTTATAACGAAAAAGCCCGTTTGTGGCAAGGACCTATTGTGTAAACTTAATCTCTTTGGAAACGTTATCTTGATGCAAATGTTTTATCTTTTGAGCTTCATAAACTGTATGTTCTCACCAGGCTTTAAGTCTGACACTTTTTCTCAAATGGTATGTGTATCAGGTTTCCATTAGCGGTGGGTTGCCGGGGTTTTTGGAGAGACGAGTTTTGAGTCTCGAGGTTTTTGGAGTTGATTAGTATTGTTGCTGGGCATTGTTAAGTCCCATTCTTTTGATGAAATCCTTGTATAGGATTGTATAGTCTTGAGGACTGATCCCATTTATGATAATTTATGGCTTTACTTTCGTTATATTGTCAGGTTTCCAGGTTTTAATTTACTCTGATTTTCGAGGTGTTACAATAGAGAACACATTTCATGCTTAAATCGATCAACCTTGTAACTCGTTTGTTATAATCAATACAGGTTGGTAATCGTTATTGTGTTGTTGTTTCTATAAACTTGATAAGTATTGTTGGACCGACAACATTGTCAAAGGAGCTCCCAAGGATTCTTCAATCGAAGCTAAAGACGATTCGGTTGCCATTGTACTTGACATGGATGGAATGGCTGAAAATAACTTTCCATTAGCACTTGTCGGGTGTGTTGCCGAGTTTAAAACTCTCCCTAATGTCCATTCTCTTTGCAAAAATGAAGGATTTTTAAATGTAAAAGTCAAATACATTGGAGGTCTTTGGGTCCTTCTCGATTTCGATAATATTGGTTCCCGTGATAAGTTTTTTACGCATACGGGGGTTAACTCTTGGTTTCAAATGCTCGAAAAATGGTCCAATAATTTCAAGGTGGAGGATAGGCTAGCTTGGATTGATGTGGAGGGTCTTCCATTGAAAGCGTGGAATTCTAAATCTTTCTCGAAAATAGCTAGTAAGTGGGGACAAATTGTCTTTTCGGATGATTCGGATGGTAACAATCTTTACAGTACTCGCCTTTGTATTCAAACCTCTTGGCCCTTGTTAATCTACAAAACGGTAAAAGTGGTCGTGAGAGGATGTGTTTTCCATGTTCGAGTGAAAAAGATTTGTGGGTGGACTCCGGATTTTCTCGTAGAGGAAAGCGACTCGGAGGTAGAGGAAGATGATGAAAAGATTAAGGTGTCAGATGAGGGTTCAGAGAACGAGGAGGAAGAAATACCAGATTCATTCTCTAAAGATGAAGTTCTGGTTGGTGCACATGATGTTGATGAAGACATTTTAAAGAATGTCTCTGTGGATCTAGGTGACGAAAGCGATGACCCGTTTTGCTTGAACAAACTCCTTGTGGAAGACATGAATATTCCGGAAGCTCATAGCAAGGATAGTGGGAACCCAGATAATGTTGGAAAATTTTAGTAAAAATGTAAATGTGATTTTTTACTAACTTTGGACACAAATAAATACATGTATATGTATTGTATATATCTAACTCTTTGTGGGTTTGTGTTCTCCTATATGAGAGTTTCGAAACGATATATTATGTGTCCAAAACGGAATATGTGTGAATGAGATATCGATGCTCAAAGTTGAGTGTTTGGGATGAAAATTGGCAAAACCAAGTGGGTGTGGGAACTTGTCCCACATAGGAAGGAGGACCAAATTTTATGAGGTTTATAACCTTAGATGTGGAAGGAGCTTATAAGCTCTTTGTTTGGTTTTACTTCATCACCTACCCGCGCGCAGGGGGGGTGCCGATTGTGGCTTTCGTAGGCTAAAATCGGCGAACTTGTGCATGGACGCGACCTGCGGACACGAATGCCGCTCCAAAATCTTGTGCTTGCACAACTTGGTTTTTGCAAAATTTTTTGGTTTTGATCCAGTACATCACGCGGGTTTACCCGTGTGGTAACTCGCGAAACTCACTGGAGTTGGACAAACAGTGGATCACGCGGGTTGTGCCGCGACTTTACCCGCGTGGTAAGTCGCGAAATTCACTGTTTCGTTTTTTCCTGTAACTCCCGAAATCATGTGTATTGAAAACCAAATAATGGGTAATTATTGAATTAATTTTTCAATTAATTCTTTAATTTCATGATTATGGTTGTCGGTTTCACATCTCGAGTATAAAAAGGAGTCCGGGTTCATTCCAAACGAGACCCCGAACATTGATCGATACATATAGTGGGAATTTACTAACAATCTTAAACAGAATTTTGTGTATCGGGTTTATCTTGATACGTTTGGTTCTCTGTTTTTTGTAAACAGATTATTTTCTGTGGTATAGTATTCTGTTTGTGTAAACAGATTATTTTCGTGGTACTAATTGTACACGTAAATTGAATCAAGTTTAGCCCGATTCAATTGGTTGTCTGTTTTGTGTAAACAAACTTTATATCGAATTTATTTCGATTTGTTGCGAATCGAGTTTTGTCTCGATTTAAGGGTATAAACGAAGTGATAATCGAGTTTGTTTCGATTAATTCGTTTTATGAGAAAACGAATTTCTATCGACTATTGGTTCGATTTAATTCTTTATATGTTTTGTGTAAACATATTTTAAATCGTAATTGTCGATTTAATTAATTACTGTTTGTAAACAGTTTATAAAATCGAGTTTGTAAAGAAAAATTCCAAATCGATTTTGTTTCGATTTTGTGGAAAAAGGTTTTAAATCGATTTATTTCGATTTTGTAAACAAATTCTAAAATGAGTTTGTTTTTGATTTAAGACCTTTATTGTTTGTATAAAAGGATTATCAATCAAATTTGTATTTGATTCAATTCCTTTTCTGTTTTGTGTAAACAGATAGAGATTTCGTTTACGTGAAATTTATTTTCCACGATGGTGAACGAGAATGTGGTGGGAATGATCACGGATCCCACGGACATGGTCTCAGAGTTGAATGTGATTGGTGCAACCTCTAGAGAATGGTGGATTGATACCGGAGCGACCCGTCATGTGTGTCATGCCAAGAGAAACTTCAACATTTACAAGGATGTTGATGTTGGGCAAAAGCTCTTTATGGGAAATGCCGCCACTGCCGATGTCAAGGGTATTGGAGACGTCATTTTGAAGATGACTTCCGGGAAATAGATTAAGCTTAAAGATGTTTTGTACGTCCCGGAACTTCGAAAGAACCTCGTTTCGGGTTGGTTGTTAAACAAGTTTGGTTTCAAACTAGTGTTTGAGTCGGACGAATTTGTTTTGTCCAAAAGTGGTATGCATGTGGGTAATGGAAATGCTTTGAATGATATGTTCAAGTTAAATACAATAGTTTTCAATGAAATGAATAAAACTATTTCAAGTTTAGTTTATTTGCTTGAATCTCCAAATGTGTGGCATGGACGTTTAGGACATGTAAATTATAACTCCATTCGACGTTTAATTAAATTAAACTGCATACCAAAATTTGATTTTGACTCAAATCACAAGTGCCCCACATGCGTAGAATCCAAACTTACTAGAACGTCTTTCAAATAGATAGAAAGAAAAACCGAACCCATTGATTTAATTCACATTGATGTGTGTGATTTAAAATCGATTCCTACTAGAGGTGGGAACAAATACTTCATCACGTTTATCGATGATAGTATGAAATAATGTTACATGTATTTACTTAAGAGTAAAGATGAAGCAATAGACAAGTTTGTCTTGTATAAAAATGAAGTTGAGAATCAACTTAACAAGAAAATCAAGGTAGTTAGAAGTGATAGGGGAAGTGAATATGTTTCACCGTTTGCTGAATTTTGTTCTAACAATGGAATTCGACATGAATTCACAGCACCCTACTCACCTCAGCAAAACGGTATCGCTGAAAGAAATAATCGCACCTTGAAAGAAATGGTGAATGCCATGTTGATCAGTTCTGGCCTAAGTCAGAACATGTGGGGGGAAGCTATTTTGTCGGCTAATTATTTTTTAAATAAGACACCCCGCAAGAAAAAAGATACGACCCCGTATGAACTTTGGATGGGAAGAAAACCATCTTACAAGTACTTACGAGTGTGGGGGTGCCTAGCTAAAGTGGTTGTACCTCCTCCTAAGGTACAAAAGTTAGGACCTAAAACAGTGGATTGTGTATTCATTAGATATGCACAAAATAGTAGTGCTTGTCGGTTTCTTGTGTATGAATCTAAAAATCCCGAGATACACAAGAATACAATTATGGAGTCAAGAAATGCTTCATTTTTTGAAGACGTGTTTCCTTGTTTGAACAAGGAAGATCAAGCGTCATCTTCTAAAGATAAATAAATTGTTCAAGAGGATGAACAAATTCTATCTTAAGAAGAAGAAGTGGAACGTAGAAGAAGTAAACGGGCTCGGGTTGAAAAATCGTTTGGTCCTGATTTTCTCACCTATGTGGTGGAAAGTGAACCTTAAACCTATCGTGAGGCGGTCACGTCTTTGGAGGGACCTAAATGGAAAGAAGCCATCAATAGTGAGATAGAATCTATCTTACAAAACCATACATGGGAACTAGTGGACCTACCACCGGGTTGTAAGCCACTAGGTTACCGTTGGATCTTTAAAAGAAAGATGAAAGCTGATGGCAGTATTGACAAATACAAGGCGAGATTAGTGATCAAAGGATATAGACAAAAGGAAGGTCTAGATTATTTTGATACTTATTCGCCGGTGACAAGAATAACATCCATTAGATTGGCGTTAGCGATTGCAGCCATTAGAAATCTGCAAATTGACCAAATGGATGTAAAAACTGCTTTTCTAAACGGATATTTAGAAGAAGAAATCTATATGGAATAGCCCGAGGGATTTGTTGCCCCGGGACAAGAGAACAAGGTTTTAAACTTATTAAATCCTTGTATGGCCTAAAGCAAGCTCCAAAGAAATGGCATCAAAAGTTTGATCAAGCCATGTTAGAAAGCGGTTTTAAGATAAATGAGTGTGATAAATGTGTTTACATGAAAGACACCACTCATGGATATGTCATCTTGTGTTTATATGTTGATGATATGCTTATCATTGGCAGCGATGACAAAATGATAAAGTCCACAAAAGATATGTTAAAATCTAAATTTGACATGAAAGATTTGGGTTTAGCGGATGTGATTCTTGGGATAAAAAATACAAGAACCCAAAATGGTATGGTGTTAAATCAAACACATTATGTAGACAAGATTCTCGAGAAATTCAATGAAGAAGATACTAGTATAGCTAGAACTCCAATTGATACTAGTCAACATCTATCTAAGAATAGATGGGAAGGTGTTGAACAAGTAGAATACTCAAGAATAATTGGCAGTTTGATGTATCTTATGAGTTGTACTAGACCTGCTTAGCATATGCAGTGAGCAGGCTAAGTAGGTATACTAGTAATCCCAGTTTAGAACACCGGAAGAGTATTACTAGATTGTTAAGATATCTAAGATACACACGTGAATATGGACTGCATTATGGAAAATATCTAATGGTAATCGAAGGTTACAGTGATGCAAATTGGATATCCGATATTAAGGATTCCAGATCAACAAGTGGATATGTGTTTACACTTGGAGGTGAGACTATATCTTGGAAATCTTCCAAGCAACAGTTATAGCCAGATTGTAACACCCCTAATTTCGTTATGTAACCTTGGTATTCTAGTGTTAAGCTTTTGGCGCTAGCACCGCGTTTGTTACCAAGTTTGAGTTTGGCCTTTGGTGGTTTTGGACAAACCACAGTGAACTACGCGAGTTATGCCGCGGGTTGAGGTCGCGGTATAACCCGCGAAACCCACTGGATGTCTTGGGTTTTAGGGACACGGGCGAGTTATGCCGCGAGTGGAAGTCGCGGCATAACCCGCGAAGCTCTCCTGGCCGACTTAAGGGTTTCCACCCAAAATATCTCTCATTTCTCAATCTCATTCTCTCTCTTCAAATTCTCTCTCTCTCTCTCTAAGATTTCTCTTTGGTTTCTTCGATCTTTGAAGCTCCGTTGATCGCTAGTATTAAGTGCATTGCTCGGGGTTTCGGTGTATAAAGCTTCACCTCTTCGTCGTGGTCGATATCTGGTTTTCGGGTTTTCGTATAAACCTGTTTGGTGAGTTCCTACTACCATTTTACAAACTTTATACATGTCAAAACTCTTATTTGCGAAATCTGAAGTATTTCTACGGTATGATTTTATGTTCTAAACATTTTGATATAAATGAAGTTTTTGGTGAATCTCGGGGTTCCCGGTCAGATTTGACCAAAATGACGGGTTCCGCCTTATTAAAGTAAAATGATGTTTTACTTGCACATTATGTGGTCGTTTGAAAAGAATGTTTATGAACTCATTTTAATGATTTTCATTCTTACCAGAAGTTGAACTGAGAATAGCATTTTGGTTATAAAATGTACTTATACCATATATTGATTTATGGTTGGTCACATATGTTGTTGTGACGAGTCCTTACCATTACTAGTGGATCCCTAGGTTTTGGAGTAGACTGTTTTGTTGGGAGGTTATATTCCCCAAATTGTAGCTATGGATCACATGTTCCTCGGGGGAAACTTGGTACGGTTATGTGAGGCCGGATACTAGCCATGGTTCATGGTGATCCTAGTGAAGGAGTATACATTGGTTTCCCTTGGGAGCGCGATCTCACCTCGTAGCACGAACTCTGGGTTCATTGCTGAGGACTCCAAGTGTTTAGCTCATATCTCAGATTTGTGGTCTACTTTGTGTTACACCACTATCCTTGGTAAAATGGTTCTTTTGTCATCGTATGATGAGTTTTGGACCGAAAAGGCCCGGTTGTGGCGAAATGTTATCTTTTATAAACTAAACCTTTATGAAAAGATTTCTTTATGTTACTGATGTTTATATCTCTGATTTTGAATAAACTGTATGTTCTCACTAGGCTTTAAGCCTAACACTTTTTCTCAAACGATGTGTATAACAGGTTTCCCTTAGCGGTGGGTTGCGCAGTGTCTTTGAGAGTCGAGCGTGGACTCGAGGCATATTTTGAGATTTCTAGTATTTTGGTATTGGGCATTGTTTAAGTCCCATCTTTTAGTGAATTTTGGATTGTTAAGTGTGGTAGTCTAGACGGTTATGTTTAGACTAGTATTGTTGATAAATTCTATATCTGTGTGAGTATAGTCTTAAGGACTGATCCCCTTTATGGGAGGTTTATACCAATTTGAATGTCTTGTTGCCATATTTCCAGGTTTTAAATTACTTTGAAAATCTAGAGTGTTACACAGATCCACGATGGAATCTGAATTTATTGCCTTGGATAAATGTGGTGAAGAGGCAAAATGGTTACGTCAGTTCATGGAAGATATTCCCAAATGGCCTAAGCCGATAACGACCATATGTATACATTGTGATAGCCAATCGGCGATTGGTAGAGCTCAAAGTACAATGTATAATGGGAAATCTAGATATATTAGACGTAGACATAATACGATTCGACAATTACTCGCTACTGGAGTTATCACGATTGACTATGTGAAGTCAAAGGATAACATTGCGGATCCGCTTACAAAAGGCCTAAGTAGAGATTTGGTTTATAAGTCGTCGAAAGGAATGGTACTAAAGCCCTTGAATGAGTAATTCATGCAAAGGAAACCTTACCCAGAAGACTAGAGATCCCAAGATCTGGGTTCAAAAGGATAACCTAGTTGTATGAATAATAGAGGTCACTGTGGGGAAGTTAATAAACTTCCTATTCCAATTCTGGAATAAGTGAAAATGAGGCTAAGCGTATAGCTTTTAATGATCATAGAAGATCACCTATGTGAGAGAGAAGTGGGGTCGCTTCGAAGGGAATTGTGGGGGCTCAATTCCTGTCAGCTCTCGCTGAACCAGGCTAGTGTTCATGACCATAACGAACACGACTATGAGGATATGACCTTGTTAGGAAGAATTTTGTGTGAAATGTATTGTCGCCTACATAAATGGTAGTTCAGTTCAAGGACATCGAGTCTACTGACAGCTAGGAGGCTAAGTGTGTTTCACAAGGGAAGGTTCAAAGGATAACACCTACCTATTATATGAAAGATTCGACCATTGGAAATTTCGTAGGAAAATTTTCGTATGCAAAGATCAATCTCCATTCATGTGGGTGATTGTTGGAAAATTTTAGTAAAAATGTAAATGTGATTTTTTACTAACTTTGGACACAAATAAATACATGTATATGTATTGTATATATCTAACTCTTTGTGGGTTTGTGTTCTCCTATATGAGAGCTTCGAAATGATATATTATGTGTCCAAAACGGAATATGTGTGAATGAGATATCGATGCTCAAAGTTGAGTGTTTGGGATGAAAATTGGCAAAACCAAGTGGGTGTGGGAACTTGTCCCACATAGGAAGGAGGACCAAATTTTATGAGGTTTATAACCTTAGATGTGGAAGGAGCTTACAAACTCTTTGTTTGGTTTTACTTCATCACCTACCCGCGCAGGGGGGGTGCCGATTGTGGCTTTCGTAGGCTAAAATCGGCGAACTTGTGCATGGGCGCGACCTACGGACACGAATGCCGCTCAGAAATCTTGTGCTCGCACAACTTGGTTTTTGCGAAATTTTTTGGTTTTGATCCAGTACATCACGCGGGTTATGCCGCGGGTTTACCCGCGTGGTAACTCGCGAAACTCACTGGAGTTGGACAAATAGTGGATCACGCGGGTCGCGAAAGGCACTGTAACAGTGCATCACGCGGGTTGTGCCGCGACTTTAACCGCGTGGTAAGTCGCGAAATTCACTGTTTCGTTTTTTCCTGTAACTCCCGAAATCATGTGTATTGAATTAATTTTTCAATTAATTCTTTAATTTCATGATTATGGTTTTCGGTTTCACATCTCGAGTATAAAAAGTAGTTCGGGTTCATTCCAAACGAGACCCCGAACATTGATCGATATATTTCTCTCTACAATTATGCATGCGACTTTTTTCCTCCAACGAATTTTTCAGGCAAGTGTATTATCCGGCAGTACACACTGCTCACGCTGTTGTACCCTGGGAACAGACGACAAATCTGTTTAAGGGAATCGTGTTGAACACGAGCCTCAACATCTTTTTATCTACGGTTTATTTGTTTACTCTTATTTCTGTCGATTCCCTTTATATTCGAATTATACTAATCATTTGTTGATTGTTTTAGTTATTTCGTTTTAATTTTATATGTATTATTAAAATACATATAGTGGGAATTTACTAACAGATAACACCCCTCACTTCCCACCTGGATTTACCCCCAACGAGGGTGGAGGTAGTGTTGAAAGCCAGCAGGACACACTTGACTTCAAGGAAGACGCGACAACTGTTTGTGGAGGTATTGGTGCCCCGGTAAAGCCGGTTTATCTTGTCTCAGCGCCTTCAGGATCGGTTGAGGAGAAGGGGGGCCAAATGCTTCCTTGGGTCGCGAAAATTTTAAGTTGCCTTCTGTATCCCAAAGTTCTCATCATTCTGGGGGTTCATTTACTTCTTCAAAATCTATCCGAGAAGGTTATTCTATGCTTGAGGAGTTATCTGCTACTATTGGTCTTGGACGGGCGTTAGGATTCCCCATGAAAGGTTGCAAAACTGATCTCAAAGCTATTATCAGCAATGCAGGAGGTAAGAAGATGTCAATATGAATGCACTTTCTCTGAATGTTCAAGGGTTGGGGGTGTGGAGAAGAAAAAATGGGTAAGAGAGTTATGTGTTTGCCACGGGGTAAATTTTTTGTCTCTCCAAGAGACGAAGTTGACTAGACTTGATTTATTTGTGGTAAAATTCCTTTGGGGTAATTCGTTTTTTGAATTTGCTTCTAGTTCGGCTAGGGGTAGATCCGGTGGCATTCTATGCATTTGGGACAACACTTTCTTTAAAAAGTACTGTGTTTCTTCTTCGGAGTATTTTGTGGCTATAGAAGGAATTTGGGTGCCTAATGGCCTTTCTTTGTTGGTTATCTCGGTGTATGCACCTCAAGAGGCGTCTCTCAAAATCAATTTATGGTCTACGCTTTTGGGTATGATTAGTAGATGGCATGGGGAGGTAATTGTGATGGGAGATTTCAATGAGGTTCGCGTCTCTTCTGAAAGATTTGGTTCGACTTTTCAGGCTAACTCCGCAGACAGATTCAATGCCTTCATCCGTGGCGCCGACCTTCATGACCTTCCTCTTGGAGGGTATTCTTTCACGTGGACAAATAAATGGGCTTCTAAAATGAGTAAGCTTGACCGGTTCCTCTTGTCCGATTGCCTTTTTGATATAATGCCCAACATTTTAGGTTTGGTGCTTGATCGTAAGCTTTCCGACCATAGGCCTATTCTTTTTAAGGAATTATCCTTTGATTACGGGCCTACACCGTTCCGTCTTTTTCATTCTTGGTTCGATATGCCCGAATTCGACCAAATTGTGGAAAAATCATGGTATGATGATAGTGCTCGTCATTCAAATGGTATGATTGCTTTTAAAAAGAAACTCCAATTATTAAAGAAAAATCTTCGTGTGTGGATTGATGAAAAAAGAAAGTGTGATATGGAGGTGAAAATTGGCTTAAAAACAAGTATTAGGGACATTGACGCTCGGATTGATTCGGGTAACGCTTCTACTATGGATATCGACTCTCGTATCCAATTTATGAAGACTCTGGGTGACTTGGGAAGGGTAGAAAATTTGGATGTGGTGCAAAAAGCTAAAATCCGTTGGGAAGTTGAAGGAGATGAGAATTCCAAGTTTTTTCATGGAATTCTTAAAAAGAAAATACGTCAACTAGCCATTCGTGGAGTTATGATTGATGGTGATTGGGTTATGGAGCCAACCAAGGTCAAAGATGAGTTTTACTCTCATTTTCAAGATCGGTTCAACACTTGTGAGGAGGGACTTCGTTCAAATTTAGAGGTGGAGTTTCCTAACGTTTTGTCGTCGGATCAAGCTTCCTTTCTTGAGGAGCCTTTTACGCAGGATGAAATTAAAAAAGCAGTTTGGGACTGCGGAGCAGATAAATCCCCGGGACCAAATGGTTTTACCTTCCATTTTTTCAAGAAATTTTGGCACCTCATTGAAAATGACGTGGTGAAATTGGTGGAGGACTTCTTTGTGTCCAGTCGATTCCCGAAAGGTTGTAACCCTTCATTCATTGCTCTCATTCCGAAAGTTCTTGATCCTAAATTTGTTAAAGACTATATGCCGATTAGTCTTATAGGTTGCCAATATAAAATTATTGGTAAACTTCTTGCTAATCGGCTTAGTATGGTTATTGGGGATATCGTTAGTAGCGAGCAATCTGCTTTCATAAAAGGGCGTCAGATTCTTGATGGTCCCTTAATTTTGAATGAAGCTATGGATTGGTATAAAAAAATCCGGTCTAAGCTTCTAATTCTTAAAGTTGATTTTGAGAAAGCGTACGATTGTTTAAGGTGGGATTACTTGGATTTAATTCTAGCGAAATTGGGATTTGGCATAGTTTGGCGCGAGTGGATTCGTGGATGCCTTGAGAATTCGATGGGGTCGGTACTCGTTAATGGCTCTCCGACTAAGGAATTTTGCATTCGTCGTGGATTAAGGCAAGGAGACCCTCTGTCCCCTTTCCTTTTCATCTTAGCCATGGAAGGTTTACATGTCATTATTCAAGATGCGGTTTCAAAAAATCTCTTCCTGGGTGTAGCTATTGGTAAAGATCGGTACCCTCTTTCCCACCTTTTCTACGCAGATGATGCAATTTTTCTGAGTGAATGGTCTTTAGCGAATGCTAGGAATATTATTCGTATTCTTAGATGTTTTTTCTTTATCTCGGGTCTCAAAATTAATCTTCATAAAAGCAAACTTTTTGGTGTGGGGATGGATTCGCAAGAAATCGAGTGTTTGGCCTCTTGTGTTGGGTGTGATGGATTGAAGCCTCCATTTTCGTATTTAGGCTTACCTGTTGGGGGTAATATCTCCAAAAAGAAGGGTTGGAAGGTGGTGTTCGATAAATTCGTGGTCAAACTTGCCAATTGGAAAGTTAAAACCCTTTCGGCTGGTGGTCGGCTTACCCTTTTAAAGTCCGTTTTGGGGAGTCTTCCTACTTACTTCATGTCTATCTATAAAATCCCAAGGTTGGTTGGCCAAGGCTTGGAATCTATCCGAAATAGATTCTCTATTGGTGCTGATGTGGAGGAAAAGAAAATGTCTTGGGTCAAGTGGAAAAAAGTTATGGCTAGTCTCAAATTCGGAGGACTTGGTATTGGTAGCATTGTAACACCCTAAAAATCAGAGTAAATTAAAACCTGGAAAACTTGGCAACATGACATTCGTATTGATAATAATCTCCCAAAAAGGGGATCAATCCTTAAGACTTTACAAAAACCTATATCGATATAAAGTTTGTCAACAAGCTAATCTAGACACCTATATCAAGATTAAATCAGTTGACAATCCATAATGTATCAAAAGAATAGGACTTAACAAATGCCATGAAACAATACTAGTCATCTCAAAATTCCTCGAGACCAACCCGTCTCTCAAAACCCCGACAACCCACCGTTAAGGGAAACCTGTTATACACATCATTTGAGAAAAAGTGTCAGACTTAAAGCCTGGTGAGAACATACAGTTTATAAAGCTCAAAAGATATAAACATCAGTATCATAAGGAAATCTTTTCATAAAGGTTTAGTTCATAAAGATAACATTTCGACACAACCCTCACCGTCAGGCTTCCCTTTACCAGAGACCGGAATTATTTATCAATTCGGTCCATTGTTCTTTCGTTGCAGAATTCTTCTAACAACTTTTTCTTGAAATCGGCCCAAGACAACTGAGCCAACACAGCAGGAGTTAGGGTGGATTGGATGACATTCCACCAAATGAGTGGGGTATCCCTCAGCAGTTGGGTACCGAACCGCACTCTCTGATCATCCCCGCATTCGGAAGAGCCAAAGGCTTGCTCGACCGCTCGTATCCACTTCACACACAAGATTGGGTCATCGGAACCAGAGAACTCTGGTGGTCCGCAACCCAGAAAGGACTTGTAGGAACAACTTTTCCCACTTCCTGGAGCATTAACAATCCTGCGTTCCTCAACCCTGACCCTTGTACCAGCGCCTCCAGAACCTGCTACGATGTTTTCCACAACCGTCTCACTTATACGATTGTTCACATCGCGGTCCTCAATCACTTTCAGCAGAAACTCGTGCTGCTTTGCCATCTCTTCCCTCATTGCCAACATCATGCTGGCCATCAACTCGGACGGGGAACTAGCATTCCTGATTACTGGGTGGGACGAAGCCAGGTCCACACGCGGAATGACCTCTGGCCCCCCACCTAGTATTTGTGGAATAGGTGGACGCATCACAACCTCAGCCCCTTTCGGCTGGTCAGCGGTGGAGGTTGTCGCTTCCAGACCATCAACACGAGTACGCGGTCTACCACGCGTATTCACCATACTGAACTGCTTCACAGAACAGAGACAGAGATAAGAGAGAGATTGAATAAACACAAAGGAAACGTACTACCACATTACCAATCGTTATAGCAATAGAAATTCAAGTACGCTTGCGTACGATATCCTCATAATAACATTAGCTAAGTGAGATTATGAACATATAACACATAAAAGTTCTCGTCACGATCACCATAACGCCTGATAAACATACTTTCCGTTGACTCTAAGACTAACCCATCTTAGAAGCTCTACCCAAATCTCGCAGATCAATTCTTAGCATACTCAGTCTAAGTCTAGACATCTTACATTCATGCCTAGTTCGCTTAAACTAGAGATCTGATACCAACCTGTAACACCCTAAAAATCAGAGTAAATTAAAACCTGGAAAACTTGGCAACATGACATTCGTATTGATAATAATCTCCCAAAAAGGGGATCAATCCTTAAGACTTTACAAAAACCTGTATCGATATAAAGTTTGTCAACAAGCTAATCTACACACCTATATCAAGATTAAATCAGTTGACAATCCATAATGTATCAAAAGAATGGGACTTAACAAATGCCCTGAAACAATACTAGTCATCTCAAAATGCCTCGAGACCAACCCGTCTCTCAAAACCCCGACAACCCACCGCTAAGGGAAACCTGTTATACACATCATTTGAGAAAAAGTGTCAGACTTAAAGCCTGGTGAGAACATACAGTTTATAAAGCTCAAAAGATATAAACATCAGTATCATAAGGAAATCTTTTCATAAAGGTTTAGTTCATAAAGATAACATTTCGCCACAACCGGACATTTTCGGTCCAAAACTCGTTAAACGATGACAAAAGGACCATTTTACCAAGGATGATGGCGTAACACTAAGTAGGCCAAAATCCGAGTTACGAGCTAAACAGTTGGAATCCGAGGATACGAACACATAAGTCCGTGCTAAAATGTGAGATCTAGCCCCAAGCAAAACCAATGCATACTCCTTCAATAGGATCACTATCAACCATGGCTAGTATCTGGCCTCACATAACCGTACCAAGTTGCCCTCTAGGAACATATGCATCCATAGTTACAAAATGGGGAATATGACCTCCCAATAATACAGTCGACTCAAAACCTAGGGATCCGCTAGTAATGGTACAGACTCGTCACAATAACATATGTGACCAACCATAAATAAACATATGGTATTAACACATTTTATAAACAAAATGTCATTTCCAGTTCAACTTCTGGTAAGAAAGGAAAATCATTAAAATGAGTTTATAAACATTCTTTTCACATATCCACATAATGTGCAAGTAAAACATCATTTTACTTTAATAAGGCGGAACCAGTCATTTTAGTCAAAACTTATCGGGAACCCCAAAAATCACCAAAAACTTCATTTATATCAAAATGTAGAGAACATGGAATCATACCATAGAAATACTTCGGATTTCGCAAATAAGAGTTTTGACATGTATAAAGTTTGTAAAATGGTAGTAGGAACTCACCGGTAGGTTTTCAGAATAAAACCCGGAAAACTAGATAACGATCACGACGTAGAGGTGAAGCTTAAAACACCGACCCCTTGCTAGAAACACCGAAAACTAGCAGCCAAACGAGACCTTGAAGATCGAAAGAGAAAAAGAGAGAAAAGGAAGAGAGGGAGAATCTTGAGATAAGAGATATTTTGGGGTCAAAACCCTTAAGTCGGCCAGGCAACTACGCGGGTTATGCCGCGACTTCAACTCGCGGCATAACTCGCCCGTGTCCCAATGAACAGTGAGTTACGCGGGTTGTGCCGCGACCTCTAGTCGCGGTGTAACTCGCGTAGTTCACTGTTTCTCCCCTAAAATTCTCAAAACTCCAATTCAAATTTAAACCAAACACGGTGCTAACGACAACCGCTAAACACAAGATTACAACGATATGTATAATGAAAATCCAGGGTGTTACAAGCATTATGGCGTTTAACCGTGCATTGCTTTTCAAGTGGATTTGGCGGTATTGGTTGGAGGATGAGGCACTTTGGGTTAAAATTATTAAATCCATATATGGCGAGAAGGTCCTAATTGGTTCGAGTTTGCCTAGGCAAAATTCGAAATCAACATGGGTTTCAATTATAAAAACGATCAAAGTACTAAAGAACAAAGGTATTGATCTTTTCTCTTTTTGTAAGAAAAAGGTGGGAGATGGTACTCTGACCGCGTTTTGGGATGATATTTGGCTTGGGGATTCTCCTTTTAAAATTCAATTTCCAAGTGTTTACGCTTTAGATTTGAATAAATCGGCGAATGTCAAATCTCGTTTGGAGTTAGGGTGTTGGAATGTGTGTCTTCGAAGACCGCCGAGAGGTGGGGTTGAGGCTGTCTAATTTAGTGAACTACAACATATTTTGTCTACCTTTGTGCCCTTCTGTCAAAAGGATAGATGGGTGTGGTTGTTAGAAGGGTCGGGTGATTTTTCAGTGGTTTTAGCTAGACGTTTAATTGATTCTAGTCATTTGGAGGTAGATTCTCGTCCTACTAGATGGAATAGACTTGTTCCCATCAAAGTAAATGTGTTCGTGTGGCGGTTGCTTCTCAATCGGCTCCCTACTCGAATAAATTTGGATAAAAGAGGTATCGATGTTCCGTCTCTTTTATGTCCTAATTGTGATATAGGAGTGGAGGATTGCAGTCATTTTTTTCTTTTCATGTCCTGTCGCTAAAGACTTGTGGGTTCTCATTGGTCGTTGGTGGCGTATGGATATTCCGAATCTCCATTCTTATTCGGATTGGATCTCTTGGATTGACTCAATTCAATTGAAGAGGGAGGTTTTTTTGTGTTTTGAGGCCGTTACGCTTACCACTTTATGGTCTATATGGGTGTTTCGGAATGCTATTCTCTTTGGCAACCCGAAGCCAAGGAAGACGTTGATTTTTGAGAACATAATAACCCGTGCTTATTTTTGGGTAGCTCATAGAAGTAGTATCTTGTCTATTAATTGAGTTGGTTGGCTTACTAATCATTCTCTTGCCATTACTCGTATGTAATTGTTTCGTTTTCTAGCTTCTTGATAGTTTTATAAAATTTCACCGTTCAAAAAAAATAAAACAATATAGTTTTTAATGTATTATCTTTTTGTCAAAAATATATAGTCTTATTAAAATAAAAGAGACTGAAATAACAAAAAAAAGAAAGCAGAAAATATATTTAATAGACCAAAAAGGGAAAAAAATTTAAAAAGACTAAAATACCCAAAGTTAAATGGAGCATTTTTATTAAATTTAGTCTTAGAGACGGAAACAACAATAACTTACAAACATAGGGACGAAAATAACTTACAAACCATAAGGACGAAAACAATAAACATAAATATTATAGGAATGAAAACGACAATAACTTATTAACCATAAGACGAAATTCATAGTTTACTCTGTTATATAAAATCGAGCAGGTTCTCATTCAATCCAAGGTAATATGGAACTCCGGTAGCATCCAACCACTCGCCTCCCTGAAGAAAATTCCCAACCGTAAATTGCTCGGCCTCCGACGAATTCACGATCACCTTATATCCCGGCCAATTCACTCTACCACTTGTATTCGAACCTGCTCCTCTATTCATATACTCTCCATAATAAAGCGTACTCAAACCGAAATCACCTGACCACTCCAACCAACCGGCTGGATCAATTAGATCGTCGATCTTGGTCCGCATGATCACAGTTCTCGAATACTCCCTCCACGGCCGCCCTAGGTATGATTTGAACATCGTTTGGTACGGAATCAACTCAGATCCGGCAGCTATTTTGCATTCCAAAATTGAAATACCCGTGTTTTCATTAGGATCGTCTCGACCTTGAGCGGTGAAAAGGTTTTTTTGGTTGAGATCTGGTTTACGAGCGTAGAGATTTGATTTTTGGAAGACGACGGCGGCGTTGCCAAAGATGAAATCGATGGTGCCGTAGATGTCGCATTCACGGTAGAATTGGCGAAACGAGTGAACGTAGAGAGTGTCTTGGTAGCCAACGAAGCTGCATTTGTAGAAGACGGAGAAATCAGAACCACTCCGTAACGCGACGGCTTGGTGTTTGCTGCTTCCGGCATAGTTCTCGAAGGTGATACCTTTGGCTATGAAACTCTTGCCAACTGCAACTGAAAAAAACCCAAAACAATATGTTTTATTTAATTGATTGTAGTATGTTTTCTGAAATGAAATTATTAAGATGTGATGTTATTGAATGTTTAAGTTTTGACAACTAATCTAATTCAATTTAATTGATGATTGAACTAAGTAGGTTATATCCGTTGGTGTTACACAATGTGATTGAATAAATATAATATCTTCAACCAATTATCCGAACATTTAACTCAAAATGATTACTAATTACACATATAATACCATCCATTATAATACAGTTTTTAACCCAATCTTTAAAATATCATATCAATTTTAAAAATGACCCTCCATTACAAGAATTCCTTAACTAACAATGTCAACTTTTTTAATTTGTTTGTAAAACAAAAAATACCCTATATTGTGAATTGAATACATATGAAACAACAAATGCACTGTGAATCAAATATATGTTAATGATTACGTTAAATACTATACTTAGATGGAAAAAAATGATATGTCAAACAAAATCTCAAGGTAGAATTTTTCACGGATCTCACAAATTTTGGAGTTTTCAAATGATTAAGCCCCACCTATGCACAAGGGCGGAGCCAGGATTTATGTTGAGGGTGGTCCTAGACGCAACGAAAAATAATGAGAAATTTATTAAGATTTTATGTACCAACTTATATCTAATGAGACAATCGAACTTACAACTCCAAATGAAAATGTACACATGATATAGAATTGTTTTTCAACACGAAAAGGGCACATCTCTAAACAACACTTAGGGTTGCTCATGGGTTGGATTGGCCGGGTTGAAGGCACTTGAACAACCCAACCCAATGTTTACGGTTTGAAAAATCTCAACCCAACCCAAACCGTGTGGGTTGGATTAGGTTTGTTGAGTTAGTCGGGTTGAAACTTTATTACATCATTTTACAATATAACTAAGTGATCGTGTTTAAAGAAACTAAAATCAAAATAAAATATAAAAATAACTCAAACCTTGCAGGTTGGTCAGGTTGGTTGGAAATTTAAGCACGCCTAGGTAGGATGTTCTCAATTGGAAGTTGAACAATCGATAACTACTCGCAAAAAATCAATTGAACTCGACATAATTTTTAGAAAGGCACTTAGAAGAGGCTTTGTCTAAAGGTTCGTTAATTAATGATTATCAAACCAATTGGAAAACAATCATACCAGTTTTATCAAGGGGATCTTTATTTTACTTGAGGTATATCGATTAAATCAAGAAAAATACTAAAATAGAAGCTATTTTTTTAAATAGTCAATAACTCAATATATATGTGAGAGAGAGAAGGTTAATACGTGAGAGTGTGGAAGACTTGTGTTATAGGCTTTTAGTTTTAGACCTGTGAGAGTGTAAGAGATTGATAGTGGTTGGTTGGTTGGTCGGTCTTTAATTGAAGCAGTACTTAGATGTTGGACGTGGGCCACATAAAATATTTAAAATAAAAACTTCAGGGTGGGCCAGTGCTGGCTCCGCCCATGCCTATGCATATACACATACAGGGTTGGATTCCAATAATAATAAAAGTTATGGTGATATGGGCAAAAAAGGATCTCCACCGTTGGACCAATCTAATTGAAGAGTTACAGAACAATTCTCTTCTAAAGAACAATTTATTGGTTAGTTGGAGATTGAAAATGATCAAGAATCCAAATCTCTTGTTACGCTTCTCACCTTAACTCCTATTCTCATACGATATTTTGTCTATACATACACATTATACATATAGGCGAAGGATCGTGTGATAAGTTGAGTTAATGTTGAGAAACGTGAGAAGTTGATTTAAACCGTTGATCTCTTTTAATCTCAAGTCCTCCCATGAATTGTGACTTATAATGTAATTGATCTGGTGCATCTTATCTCGGCAGGGGCGAATCCATTCAAAGAAGGGTGGGGGATGGGCCTCCACACAAAAAAAATCTCTCATATTTTTTTAGTTGAAAAACATTTATTTTTAACTTTCTACTATAGGATCCCCCATTCATTTCTTACCGGTGCCCCAACCATCCAAAAAAAGTACCTGAAAATCAATAAAAAAAACTAAAAAAGCCTCTCGAAATCAACAAAAAAACCGAAAAATTCTATTGAAATCGACAAAAAAACCTTTAAAATCACTCAAAATCAACCAAAAAAACTTTTAAAATCTCTCGAAAGAATGGAATTAAGCTAAAAACACATCGGTCGACTTTGCGAGACTTTAATCTAACTTAAAGGTGCCACCACTAGACAAAAATCCTAGATCCGTCATTGTATCTCGGTGCATCCCATCCTAATGTGCATCTATTTCCTATTCAACGGTCGATAACCACTTATCATGCTTCTCACCATTAACTCAACTCTTCACCAAAACCAAACCATATATATATATATATACATATATATCACATGCATGTATATCAAACTTGAGGGACAAAAAGGTGGAGTTCCATGATTACGAAAGGAAAAGTGGATACCTAACACGTGGGTTCTTAAACAAGGGCATGGTCCACAAACAAATAAATAAATGCCACCATCGGATCTTGGTTTTTTTTTTTTTTTAATTTGTGAGTAAAAAATTATTAAGTAGGAGTACATTTAACAATAATGCATCTTTACTTTTAACCCAATTTTTTAATGCCATATGGTTATAAACTTATAATTGCGTTGTCTATTTCATTTTTTATAATTGCATTTGCAAGCTCTCTTTCTCTATATATATCATTTTATATATATATATATATATATGAGATCCATTACATTAAGTTATATATTAAGAATTTTGAATTATATATTAATAATAAATAAAAAATGTGTTTTTATTAATAAATTAATTAAATAAAACACACATTTAAAAAAAATAGATAAACAAATCATTCAAATTACAATTATACATATTAAAACATATAATATAATATAATTCAATAAATATAATGTTTTAATATATAATTTACCAAAATATACATTAAATTAAAACAATAAACCATAAAATAATTATACTATTATATCATCACATTAATGTTTTTATTTTAATTAATATTAAATTGATATGGCACAGTTGAATGCAGGTATATTAATGATCTCCCCAACTAAATCAATCTCAAAATAATGCACAATCATTTAAGAGGGTGTTTGGGGAATTGTGATTGCTTATTTAAACGCTAATTGTGTTTTGTTATTGCTAAATACAGTAGTTATTTCTAGTGTTTGTATTGGAATAAAAGATATGTTTATAGCTAATAATAAGTTTTTAATAAGTTAGTCTATAGTGACTTATCAGCTTATTTGAAACAACTTATGAATTTTTTTGTTATTTCACATGTATAAGCAATCTGCAATCCCAAACAACCATAAATAACAATATATATATTGTTATTTTACGTTTTGATAGCACAATAAGCTAATCCAAACACTTTTTATAACTCTTTTTTGTTAGCACATATATACTTACCGACGGTAGCAGACCGAAAAGTAGTCCAGCCGTCGACAACATTCCGGTTCCCTTTAATGAGCGTTTTCCCGATCCCATCACCCACCAACGTCATCATCGTCTTCCTGCTATCAATATCCAAATACTCATAATATGCTCCTTCTTTTATATATATCACAAACCTCACCGTACTCCTGTTCGGAGCTACGTTTAATGCTTCTCCGATCGTCGTGAAATCGCCGCTGCCGTCCTTCGCCACCACCAAATCGTATTCAATGTCTCCGACGGCTGCCTGCAACAGTCTCCGCTCCTTCTTCCTGACCCATGACGGAAATCCGTCCCACAACTCGCCGTACTCCGGGAACTCCTCCGTCATCTTTTCTGACGTCGTCGTTACGTTCATTTTCGTCAGTAAAGCGAGCGAGTTGCTCACCTGACGCGAAATGTTACGTAACGATTTATGGAAGTACTGTCGTACCTGTTGAATATAGTCTTCAATATAGCCCCAGATGGGTGAAATATTAGGTGTCTTATAAGTCCTAGCCTATTTTATTTTTTCAGAAACAGTGTCTCCCACGGGTTTGGGTTGCGGTATAACCCGCGTAACTCATTGTGTGTCAACTTTTCAGATATCTTGACAGTTTCTTTGTTTATTTAGTTATTAACTAAGAGGTTGTTTGACAGTTGTTGAATAATTTGGTGCAGAATGATTAAGTGTTCAGAAGGATTAAAACGCTTTTATGATATAATGCAAAAAATATATGGTTTTTTTGTAATTATTTAGAATGAAATTAGGGCACTAAATGGTTAAAGGGAGACCCAAAATACAAAATCATTCTGGGTTTTGGAACCATTAAGAGACATTTTTTTTGCCAAACAAGATTCATCTTTTAGTGATTTAGAGGTTGTCACTTATTAAAACTATTAAGAAATAAATAACGAGCAGTAACTATAGATAAGATTTTCCCATGAGTTTTTTTTGGTTAAAAACTATCAACCAAGTTTGTTGAAAATTAGCCTTCTCAAAAGCAATTAGTGAGGGCTAATATTATCATAAGGATAGTGATTACAAATCACATCCTGATCTATGTAAATATAATGATTTCCTACAGTAAAATTTATAAGAGTACCTTGTTACTCGATCTACTAAACGCAAATTCGTCAAGACACGTGGCCTGGTTCGTCATGGCGGCGCTGAGCAGCGTTTGGAGGTTGTTGTGTTTATTATTATATGGTGGTCGTTTGAGGTCGGAGATGGCTGAGTTGAGTTGTGTGACCGTGTCAAGAAGCAACGAATGACAGTCGTCAAGTGCTCCGATTTCACGAGCGTTGAGGTTGCGATGCTTCTGGCGGATGGCGGTGACATTGAAGTCAGTGGATGTAACGTCGTTGACGGCGTGGTTAATGGTGGCGGAGATGATCTCCGGTAAGGATTTGGATCGGAGATCCGGTAGGATGGTGGTGAGGGTGTCTAGGCAGAGTTGGTAGTAGAGTGAGCCGTCGCAATGTGTGTGTGCAGTTTGTAATTGGATGCGTTTGTGAAGGTGAATGTGTAGAGGGGTAGTTTGTGGAAATTGTGAAACTTCATGGTGGTTATTTGTAAGTTTGGGAATAGAAGAAATAGCAAATGCAAGTAAGAAAAAAAAAGCACAGAAAGCAAAAAGAAGTCGTTTATTGGTCTGCATGATTCGAGGCGCTACGTTTTTGGCACACACTGACTCAACGACCTTATATATATATATGAGTAAATTTCATTTTTCGCCCCTGTGGTTTGTTAAAAGTTATAGATTTCATTTATGTGGTTTCAAAATTTCGTTTTCGTTCATATGGTTTGCAACTCATTTATATTTTTATCCCTGATGCTAATTACAACTTTTTAGTATGAGGAACTAAAATAGAAATAAATTGAAACCATAGGGACGAAGAAAGTAGTCAAGTTTAAACCATAAGAACGAGAAAAAATAATGAAGTATAAACCATGGGGACGAAATTAAAAAAATTCAACAAACCACAGGGACAAAAAACGTAATTTACTTTCTCTCTCTATATATAGATATACACGTAAATTTTTTGCGACAATGCGAGAAATGTTTAAACATATATGATTAAACACATGTTATATTGACAATATATAGACGTTTAATCATATATGATTAAGCACACATACAGGTCGTGTAATCATATATGATATCACACTTCTCGCCTTCTCACAAAATGTTTAAGTTCTCGTATGATCCTTCCTCTACACATATATATTGTATGTATATATTATACAATATATTATATATTGTGATTATATACATATATCTGTGTGGAGTATTTGGTTCCGGTAAGAAAAGAAGTTATGGTGAGAAGAGATCTTCATCCTTGGATCAATCCTATTTAAAGATCAACACTAATGAAATGAATCGAGATGCACGCTTCTAACCTTAACTTTTTTTCTCACACAATCCTTCGTCAATATGTGTGTGTATGTATGTATGTGTACACATAGAACAAACCAATCTATGTCCTTTATTTTGTGTGTTTTAAAAATTTTATTTTCTTATTAAATCAGTTGCAGATAAGGTTGAGTGTAAATTTTGGAACTGATTTAATCTACATTGTTGCTATTGATTTTATAATTTGCACGACCAATTTAGATTTGTTTGTACGATTGTAAGATTTAGCGGTTTATATTTAAAGTGGCTTATATGTAGTGACCCCAAGAGCTTTAGTTACCACTTACTCCTTGTCTCCTTGCTCACCCACTTGATGATCTTTATATTCACCACTCATTCAATAGAAATAACGACTGGGACCCGTAGATTGGATCGAGTGGCTCAAGCGACTTGTGTAATGGACTAACGGTCAGATCCATCGTCGGTGATCCGGTCTAAATAATCGTACATAAACTTTTTGCCTAATCAAGGAGGGTATGAGTATGCATGTAAAAGTTCTAGCTAAATCGGATAGACTTGAACATTTATCTTCTAATATATGTTGGAACATATATTTTCTCTTTGAAGACTTTGAGAGAAAAAAAAGGTACTTTTTTAAAATATAGACTTTGAAACGTACATGTTTTTTAATTGGGAGACACAAGTTTAGAAAAAAAAGGTTGCTTACTAAATAAGTCACTTTTTAAGGATTATAACCTAATTAAGGATTATAATGATAATTAATTCAAAAAGAATACATACATGATAGTATCATATTTTATCAAAAAATATCAATTATTAGCGTATATCACTCGTGAGATATTTTGATTTATTGCACGTTTTAAAAATATTCGTATAGTTAAAGGATGTTTTTTTTGAAAGACAATTTATTAAGACCAACCAAACAATTAGGTGTCGTTTGTTTTTTAAGAGGTCTAAAGTCTGAAGTCTTATTTTAGTTATGATTAATAAGATGTGGTGTGTAAAAATGTCTGAACGATTCAGACTTAAGAGCCACTAAGAAGTTTTTTAAAAAAAACAAACAACCCTTAATGTACAATACAACCAAAAAAAACAAACAGATCAAAAAGCACCATGGATACATATTTATAACTCGACCAATTGGTGTGGTCGTATCTCACCATCTATGAACGAATTAAATTAAACAAAAGGAAACACCTTATCCATTGTATTAATTAGAGGTGTTTAAAAACCTGAAAAATCTGGTTAACTTAATCTAAAAAAACCTTTAAAAAAAATTAATTTGAGGTAAACCAATATATAATTGATACAAATTTAGTTAAATTGTAAATATTGTGTTGGAATTGGGATAGGATAATTTAAACCCAACCCAAAACCTGATAAACCTGATGACCGATGTCTTTTTATACAATGAATTTAATATGATAAGTCCTTGATTATATATATGTACGTTAGACCAACCCGTAATTAGCAATATTCAAAATTATATCTCAATTTCAACCGTAAATTTACTATCTTATTTGCATCAATTTTCAGTACTTATTTTTTGAGTTTGTTAGCATTTTTTTGTATGTTCTAATTTTGATTTTACTTCGTTTAAACACAAAAGCTTAGTTAGATTGTAAAATGATGTGTCAAAGTTTCAACCCAATCCAACTCACACGGTTTAGGTTGGGTTGAGTTGTACTTTTTCTTCAATTGAGTTGGATTGAGATTTTTTAAACTGTAAATATTAGGTTGGATTGCTCAAATGTCTTAAACTGGACCAACTCAACCTATGTACAACCCTAAATTTAATATTAATCACTGGAATATTTATCATCATTAAATCAAGTTTTCGATTGTTTTATATTTATTTATATATAACTAAAAGTAGAAGTCCGGACATACTTCTTATTACATTTTTTTTTGTTATCAAATATAATGCTATATATACGCAATGTGTATTGAAGACCAAAATTCATAGAAAAGATAACACAAAATAAGTATTGTAGCAACACTTGTCAAAATAAAAGTAGCAAGAATAACAAGAAAAAGAATTATTCAAAAAATATTTTCAGAGTTCTAAAATATCTTATTCATCCTAAAAAGGAAACTCTATACAAATTTTCTTGTAAATATATTTTGTAGGGGCGTTAAAGAAGTAAAACTGAGCCGAAGCGTTTAATTAGGAAACAAAAAAAAACTGACAATCAGAAATTTTGAAAATCAAAAAACCGAAAACTGAAAAAACCGGGTATTCATGGGTCGGATTCAGTTTTGAATTTTAGGTACATGCGAGTACCTGAACCGAACCTGAGATAATGTATATCGTGGTCATAAACCCAAGTTTTGAATTTTAGGAACCTGAATTTTTGGCATCTCCAAGAATTTCATAATAAACCCAATTTTTGCAGGTTGCAGGAGGAGATGCAGATAGATGTCAACTGATAGTTACAAGAAGAGACCCCTATTTGTTCTCTGCATTTGTTCCCTTCCATGTGCTCTTTTCATTTGTCCCTTCAGCGAGATGACGGTGTTGCGGGTATTGGACGACAATGGCGTGGAATGGGTTCATCGTGGAAATTAGGGAAGGAGACATGGAGGAGCTAAAGAAGAACGTCGTTGAAAGAGTTTTGTGAGGGTGCTCGGAGAAGAAGTCCTTGAGGTCGCCGTAGGAGGAGAAATAGGTTGGGGGAGGAGGGTTTCTTGTATTATGTAGGAGTGTTCAACTAAACTGTCAAACCGTACAAAATGTCCACACCACAGCGCAAAACACAGTTTAGAACTTTCGCGTTGGATTTGCATTTTTACCATACCGCACTATGCAGTTTGCGGGTTTGAGTTATCAAACCGTACCGCACCACACCACACCACACCACATATTTTTATATTTTTCAACTTTATATATAATATATATTATTTATTTAATATTTTTGGACTTCGTGTTTTGCACTTTTGAGTTTGATCATATATGGAAATTGACAATTGAAAACCATAAAAAATATAACATATACAAATCATCATGTGAAAATTATTGAGAATCATTATCCCAATTGCCTATATACGTCCAATTTAGTTTGAAGTTTTTTTTCCTTACTTTGAAGACAATTTTTAATTGTGACATATGTATTTGAGATCAGATGTATTAAAACTCTTTACTTTTTGGACTATGGTCATTTTATTGTTGATTTTATAATGTATTTTTAAACTTATAGTTATTGCATTGTAGGCATAAAGTGCGATAGGTACAAACCGTATAAACCGCAACGCATTTTACGGTGCAGTTTGGAATGGTTTGTGGCTTATGCGGTGCGGTTTTGGAAAATGTTCAAATCGAATATGTGGTGCGGACACTTCTAGTATTACATTTTAGTTCCCTGTATTCATATATTTATTAGAGAAAAATGGGATAAATGTATAAAAAGACTAAAATACCCCTAAAATAACGGGATTAATTAACGACCGTTAGGTGGGGGGGTCAAATCTGGTCGTTTTTACAAACAATAATGGCCATCTTGTAATTTCGAAACTGTAATGTAACACCCCGATTTTCGAAAGATATCATATCGAGTTAATACCGAAACTGATATATTAGGGAAAAATAAGATAAAAGATTTTGGACTTGAATCCTGGATTTTATAGTCTAGATAGATGAAGGATTCAATTACGAGTCCAACGGAGCAAAATCGGAGCTATAACGAAAAAGTTATGGCCAAAACAGTATTGAGAAAAAAACCAGGAGAAGCGGGCGACTTATGCCGCGACCCAAGGTCGCGAGACAAGTCGCGAAACCCCCTGGACGAGCTTAAAACCGATTTTCAGCACCCAAACTTCATTTCTTCATATCTCCTTTATCCTAACTCCGATTTGGGTGATTCAAAGTGCTACGGTTTCGTTTTTGAGAGCTCTTCAAGAATCTAGCAAGAGATTGGAAGTCTATTGGAGTATACAAGAGTATTTCGTGGTGGTAAGCTCCTCATCCTTCCCTTTTCATCTTCTTCCCCAAAGTTTTCTAGGGTTTCATCCACCCTTTGTGCTTCCTTTCATAGATTGGAGGTTTGTAACCATTTTGGTGAACTAGAGGTGTTTTGGTTGATGGATTCAAGCTTGGGTTAAGGTAATCTTCTATTCTCTTCAGTTTTGGAAGTTAGGGTTTCGATATCAGTTAAGGTATTCATGTATATGGTTTGGGAATCGATTCTTTGTGGTTGATTATGTTTATTTATGGTTGAATATGTTTGGATTTAGGGTTTTTGGAAGTTTTGTCTTGAGAATCCAAGTGTTCTTCAAAGGAGCTCTAGTTGGGGGGAAAATCTAGATTTTGCCTAAATCTAGCAAGGTGAGTTCAAGTTGATTTGTGAAAACGGTGTACATGCCAAAATGTGTATTTTAAAGTGTTTTACATGAAATGGTTAACTGCTGATAAGTTTTGAGTATTTAGAAGTAAAATATGTTTTACTTAGTTATTTGTCAAAATGTGAGTATTTTGATAAGTTTTCATATTTGGTAAACTTGGATTGTGTTAACCTCTTAAAATACTTCTATTGGGTTTTGAACGTTTCCAACAACTAAATAACATGAATTACGTATTCTTGGTGATTTTGTACAAGTAAGGTCTATGTTATGAGTTACACGTCTTTGACGATTTTGTACAAATGAAGTCTAATTCATGTTATATGCATTTGGTGTATTTGCATTCATAAACACTTTGGAAAATCTTGAGTCCCATCTCGTATGGAGTTTTGGGTAAATCTAGTCTTTGAAGTACGTATCTTCATAAACGTTATTTAAAGACATTTCACTATTTTGGAGACCGGTAATTATTGGTCAAACGGATTTTGAGCTCTTTAGTTCGATATTGGCTTAAACGAGTCGTGTGGACATTTGTCCGTATTTTTAACCATCGTGGGTTTTCGATATGATGACACTTACTTTGTGTCATTGGTGAGTTACATGTTTTGGGAGATTTGTTCTTTCAATTGGAGTCATGTAACGTTAGACAGTGTGTAATGGATCCATAGGCACATGAGTCAGTCTGTTTTGGATGGTCAATTGGGTATTGCGGGGTTGAACTTCGGTACCCATGTTTTATGACCGAAAACTTTACAAGTGATCGCTAGGAGGGTTGAGTCTATGGTGCTATCGGGGAGTGAGCGTTAGGAGCTCCGCCGCTTGAAGTAATGCCTGAGAGGTAGTCTTTAAGTGTGTCGGGCATTCAGGATGGAGTTCTTCGGAATGATCCATCAAGGTCAACTGACTTGGGATGACACTTGGTAAAGAAGTCGTAGGGACACTTGGGCTGAGATGTCATGAGGTGTCATGCGATTAACGTTGAATGGGTGGTATACTTTTGTGTTTCCTCTACTCTCAACGGATGTGGGTCTCCCCCGCTGTCGGCTTTCAGTATTTCAATAAGAGGACGTCTTATTTTATTTTCATTGTTTCTTTACGGTCGCGTGAGTTTTGGACCTAGTGTCCATGTTTTCGGACGTACGGTATATGTGGTTTTGATAACGAATCATGGGTCGAGCAGTATGTCCTGCCCGCGTTTTGGGTATTTTGGGTTATGAATTCTCATTCAGGTTTTACCAATTAAGTGTCGAACTATGATCCCATTTGGGTGAGTTATGCGTTGCACCATTTTATAAGAAACGTGTGTTTTGGGAGCATTGTCTTTAAAAGTGCATATTATGGGAAATTGTGTCGTTTCTATTTTGATGTATAATATTTCAAAAGACCATGCTTTAAACTGCATTCTTTCCTTTAAAGATATATGCATTCATGTTAAAACTCTTGAGCTCACTAGGCGTTAAGCCTAACCGTTTTTATTTGTCGGCATGTGCATCAGGTTTCAAGGGTGGGAGTCGGTTATAGCAGTCCTATGAAGAGTAGAGCCTTAGCTAGATCCGAGAGGAAGTATTCGGTGAAGTCTTCCGCTTTATGGAGATAGTGACTATGCATGGGTATTAGTAGCACCCGTCGTTTCTAGTCCGTATGTATAAGATAGTATATGGGCATTGTAGTTGAATTTAAATTCACTGTTGTAGATGATTCATTTATGGATGTAATTATAAAAATTTTAAATAAGTTGTTATTTCCATATTTGAGGGTGTTACAAGTTGGTATCAGAGCTTAAGTTTGAGAGAATTAGGTATTGATCTTTGGATGCCTAGACTCAAACTAGAGTTCTTATAAGTAATTGTAAGTGAAGTTGCACATTAGGTACCCTAAGATGAGATATTTTGAGGATAGATCGAGTCGCTAGAAACGGGAAACTTGTCGAGGGTCGCAAGGATGATCATTTACGGTACGTTCATAATGACACCTGGCCAGTGTTATGGTGAACCTACATACTACATGTGTATACTTGAACTACCTTGGTATGATGACCGTTGGGGTAGTGACGAAGTTTCTAAGCGAATAATTTAAGGAAGGATTGATGTTTATAGCAATGTCACTTTGGAGTGATAGTTAAGTGCGATGAATGCATTAAGTTGACAATTGGAAGTCAGGAAAATTGATTGGAGTAGAACCTTCGGCTCATGAAATTGACGTTATTCGAGGATGAATTATAAGGTGAGCCGATGAAATATTCGAGTATTGCTTTAAGATGTCGAGCTTTCGGATGGCAATAACATAAACTGAGGAGCGTGATTTCGGGATGCCCGTGCCGACCAATTTTATGCATGAAATTCATTTCTAACAGTAAATTGCATTGATTATTTCTCATATTTCCTGAAACATAAAGTATGTTATACTACGAAGTCTTGGTACAACATTTAGCACTCATCAGATTTTAAACCATGAGCTTAAGCATGCATGGAATTGTTTTGTTGCAGGTTACTGCAATTTATATGGAAAAATCTCTCCGTCCCTGTTTTGTGTTTAACGCTATCTTTGGACATCTTAAGATCCGTGTTTTAAATGCCATATGTGGTATTGGGCAAGTAACTGTAGAATTTTTAACCTTGACATTGGATCTCCTCCACGTATGTTAAGGTTTTAAAGGAAGAGTTGTCCCACTGTTCTCGAGTCGGAATTTTCTGGGAAATTTTAGTCTGTACGAGTCGCGTTTAATTTTACGGGGTAGAGTTTTACAACCTTTTTGAGTTCGTGGGTGTAATTTGAGATGCGTGGATTTTAATTTTATGGAGTATCATTTACAAGCTTTTGGGTGTCGCCTCTAATGAAAGTTTTGTGGAAAATGGTCACTTTATCTTACGCGATGGTTTTAGAGTTTTGACATTTTTAGACTTATAGTCGTTTTACGCTTTTATGTTGGGAAGCAGAGATTTTAACACCGCTTGATTTTACCGTCAATGAGTTTATGAAAGTTTAGTTGGGTTTATGGCGTTTTATTTTATGACCATTCGAACCGCGTAATAAAAAGAAATTTTGGAACGTGTAGACTTGCGTTATTGTGGGCGTTAATTTACGAGTTTTGTTTAATACTTTGTCTCACGCGAGTCTTACACCTACATTTTTGCAACCATAAAAGGCACCTTGAAAATCTTAATGTCGCACGATTGCATCTTGAGTTTCACGCGGTATATGTGCATACTTTTGGGTTAAATCTGATTTTCATTCGCGTGAGTAAATATGTGAAATATTTATGTTATCTCATATTAAACTTTTAATCTAAACGTGCTTCAATTGTTGACCGCGCTGTTATAAATTTTTTGCAATGCATGAAATGAATTTTCGGATTGCATGTCGTTGTAGTTACCATCTTGGTTGAATTTGTTTTATCGGTGCGACTCAAGACTTTAAACTCGATTTGAAAGTTTACTTGCGTTCCCATCATTCTACAAAGTTTTAGGGAATAAACTGATGCGTATGAGACTTGTTGAAAATTTTATGCCACAACGTTTTTGGTTAGAGAAGAAAAATTTTAAAGATAAAAATTGTGAAGTTCTCATTTAGGGTTATACAAACAGTTATTGCACGTTGTGTGGTGCAGGAATTAATTTTCATATTTATAGTGTAAATTTTGCTACACACCTTTTGTTACCGTTTTATTTACGTAAATGTTGGTCAAACAAATTTTCGAAATGGTTTTATACGTGTAGCGTCGGTGATCAATTTTCAACCTATCGAGTGATCGGTAGTGGATCTTACCGCACAAGCAATTGTTATAAAGCTTGTGTATTTGAAAGTTTCATAAAGGTTTAAATTGGCATAGTTGTTGAAAATCTTGAACTCATTAGACCTATAGATTTAAACCCCTGTCGTGAAAGGAGTTGTAACTAAGGAACTAAGGAGTCCTTGGGAAATGAAGCGTCGGATTATCCGATCCGTGGTCAGTCCGAATTTTGGATTCCAATTTATGAATCGGTACACGCGCGAATAATTGAAGTAGTAGAATTGTGTATTCTCCTAGATAATTAAGTGGTGATATTTTGCTTCGGTAAACCTTCGGGATAAATCTTTGGGTGGTTTCTTGACTTCGGTAGGATAGGAGTCGATGGGTCGGATGTGTACCATACGGGTGAGTCTTAAGGAATAAAGAAATTATGGTGATTTGTTTGTTGGAATTTAATATCATGATAGGTGTCAACTTTGAATCATCGGTGTAAAATATGGAAGGAAATTTATGGTGGTATATCCATGGTTGAGGTGTAAAAGTTTTGAACATAAGTGTCGACATTCGATTTGAGGATAATAACCGTTGGGATGCTTCATTATACTTCCGATGAAACCGGTGCGTCAGCAATTTAAGTGGTAACCTTGAGAAGATTGGATGATGGAAATTAGGAATCGATCATTGGTAATTCTGTAATCAACAAGGTTTCACTGATTCGTCGACCGATGCTTGACCGCACTCTGGGAATTGGGTGTAACACCCTAAAATCTGGAAATAGCAACTTAATTAAAATTTTCTAAATACATCAATAATTGAATCATCTACAACCACAAATTAGATTCAACTTCAATACACAAACCTTCAATCTTTACATATAAACTATAAAAGGACGGGTGCTACTAAAACCCAATAATAGTCATTATCTCCAACTTGCGGAAGACTTCACCAATTACTTACTTTAGTGTCTAGCTAAGGCTCTACGCTTCATAGAACTGCTAGAACCCAACTCCCAACTGGAACCTGATGCACATGCCGACAAATAAAAAGGGTTAGGCTTAACGCCTAGTGAATTCAAGAGTTTTCAACACATATAATTTAATCATTTAGAAAGGAAGGATGCGAATAAAATCATAATCTTTCAAAATGATATGCTTCACTTATGAAAACGACTCGTTTATCAATAACTATGCAATTTGTACGAAAGAGACACCGAGTTAATTGTTAACCAAACCAACTGTTTTAATGACGAGAATCTTAATATGAGACGCACTTATGTATTATAAACTGGAACTTGCTGAAAGGTAAGATAGAGGACGGACTCCCAATTTTATAAACACGGTTAACACATTGTAACTTGAAATACCCAACACGGGTGAAACGTGACACACAACCCGTAAATCATAGGTGAAATCTATATAATTAATATCACCATGAACACAACATTAGACCCAAAACTCACACGACCATTAAATGGACTAAAATAAAGCCGACACGTGGAAACGACACATTCCAATCCAACTTTAATATACTTGGGAAGAACCCCATATTAAAGCCATCATTTACTGTCGACCACTTAAAAACCCAAATTGGTCAAATACAACATTACCCTTTAAAAATACCACAAATCAACGATGAAGAGACCCGTATACACTGAGAATAGAGTAACACGCAAGTAGGCCGTTCACGCGACTTCCTTGCATGTCATCTAAACGTTTCCATCTTAGGTGGCGAGAACACGTGAATGGGGCCACCCGCGATGTTATTGGATTTCACCACACATCCCGACATCCTAGTTCCCATGCCACCACCGATATCACAATCCTCGGACCGTTTAACGCCTCTGGCCATACTCCGTCGAGTTCCACCTCAAGGACTTACAGACGTGGGTGCCTATCCAATCTAGACGAGTTTCCCCCTCCGCAACTCGTGCCACTCGTTTTCCACTCGCTAGCAAACCCGAGCGGTCACTAAAAGTAACCCAAAACCTCAGGCCTTACATAACCGACAGACTTACGTGCCTATGGATCCATTACGACACTGTCTAATATTACATGACTCCAAATGAATGACCAAAGCACCCAAAGCATGTAATTCACCAATGACATAAACAATCGTCATCATACTCAAAACCCACATCGGTTATAAATCCGGACAAATGCCCACACGACTCATTTAGTCAAAACCAAGCCCAAGGCCCAACACTTTACGTAAATACCCAAATAAACCGATATAAATATTGGAACCCGTTTGACCATCTAATATGCAAACACGACCAAACGTATAAATAAATAAAATCTCATCGTTGGTTGAGACGAACCATTTTTTCCAAATGAACTCATACCCTTATGTTTTCAAAATGTCTCATAACACAATACCATGCATTTCTCTAAAACACAAAATGAACACATTTATACTCAAAATCTACTTCCATAAAATAAATCATTAAGACACCAAAATGTATGATTTAATTATCCAAAATGCCCAAAATCCCAAAGATGTGTGCTAAATGAGTTTATAAAGTTAAACACCTTTAAAATACTCAACTTATCAGCAGTTAACAAAATTTATCAGCAGTTAACAAAACTTATCAGCAGTTAACAAAACTTATCAGCAGTTAACAAATTTCATGTAAAACGCTTTAAAATAAACATTTTGGCATGTACACCGTTTTCACAAATCAACTTGAACTCACCTCACTAGATTTAGGCTAAATCTAGATTTTACCTCGCTTTGAGCTCCTTTGAAGAAACTTGAATCTTCAAGGTCAAAACTTCCATAACCTAGATCCACAAGTATCCAACTGTAAATGACCATAATCAACCATATAGAACCATTCCCCAAATACTTATCATCAAAATCTGCACTTTGGGTAAAACCCTAATTTTAACCCAAAATTCCCAAAATACTTCCAAACCGAAATTAGAGAAAGCACACACTAGGGAACCATCAATGGAGCATTTATAACTTATATCAAGGTTTAGAAATGGGAGGGATACACTTACCACTTAGGTTTTGATGAAAACCTAGAAAACCCAAAATTTCTTGAAGATGGAGGTGATGATGATGAACTCTTGACCTTTGTTTCCAATACACCACCAAATACTATTGTATCTTCCCAAAACTAACAATCTAACCTTGAAAAGATCTCAAAGACAAAACCATAGCAAAAAGAATCGGCTAAAACGGAGTTGAAATGAGAAAGTTATGACCAAATGAAGAAAAACCCGATTTTAATCGTCCAGACCCCGCTGGCGAGAGTGCCAGCGAAAGTGACAATGTGTCACTTCCGCGGGGCACTTCCGCGGAAAGCGTACCGCGAGTTTTAAGCTCCAACGATCACTGTTTTGGCCATAACTTCTTCGTTATAGCTCCGTTTTCGCTCCGGAAGGAACCGTTGGACTCGTAATTGAATTCTTTATCCATTAAGACTATAAAATATAGAATTCAAGTCCAATATCATATATATGATTTTTCTCCTTAACATACTGATTTCCGCATTAGCATGAAATGATACCTTTCGAAATTCGGGGTGTTACATTGGGTAACCGTGTAGTTGGGGTAATTCGTTGTCCACCAATGTCGTGCTGCGTCAATTGAGGAACGGATCGAAGGTTATGATTGGATCGAAACTAACTAGTGTTAGGAAATATCGTCAAGGAAGGGGACGATGAATCCTTTATAGTATGGATTATCGAGGATTTGGGTTTAGAATGTCGAGGTAAACCTTAAGTAGAAATCGACTATTGATTAGACCTTAATGGGACGGAATTAAATGCCTAAGGGATGAGTTCGCTTGGGAGCATTCTTGGTGGAACTATTCTTGAGGGGATATGTGCAACCCAAGGTTGGGAGACAACCGAGATCTTAAGGATAAGAAAGTGATTGATAAGGACTCGATGTTCGTCTCGTCAGCGGTAAGAAACACCGAACCTTGGGATCAAGTTGTGACGGTTCGTTACGGGAACTATAGTGACAACCTTAAATGGGAGGCATTCCTTTTGGGTAAAGAGCCGACTGACGTTACAAAGGGCAACGTTGGGTGTTTGATCGGTGCTAGATTTCGAGGACGAAATCTCTTTCAAGGTTGGGAGGATTGTAACACCCCGATTTTCGAAAGGTATCATATCGAGTTAATACCGAAACTGATATATTAGGGAAAAATAAGATAAAATATTTTGGACTTGAATCCTGGATTTTATAGTCTAGATAGATGAAGAATTCAATTACGAGTCCAACGGTTCTTTCCGGTGCAAAATTGGAGCTATAACGAAGAAGTTATGGACAAAACAGTATCGAGAAGAAAACCAGGGGAAGCAGGCGACTTATGCCGCGACCTAAGGTCGCGAGACAAGTCGCGAAACCCCCTGGACGAGCTTAAAACCGATTTTCAGCACCCAAACTTCATTTCTTCGTATCTCCTTCATCCTAACTCCGATTTGGGTGATTCAAAGTGCTACGGTTTCGTTTTTGAGAGATCTTCAAGGATCTAGCAAGATATTGGAAGTCTATTGGAGTATACAAGAGTATTTCGTGGTGGTAATCTCCTCATCCCTCCCTCTTCATCTTCTTCCCCAAAGTTTTCTAGGGTTTCATCCACCCTTTGTGCTTCCTTTCATAGATTGGAGCTTTGTAACCATTTTTGTGAACTAGAGGAGTTTTGGTTGATGGATTCAAGCTTAGGTGAAGGTAATCTTCTATTCTCTTCAGTTTTGGAAGTTAGGGTTTCGATATCAGTTAAGGTATTCATGTATATGGTTTGGGAATCGATTCTTTGTGGTTGATTATGTTTATTTATGGTTGAATATGTTTGGATTTAGGGTTTTTGGAAGTTTTTTCTTGAGAATCCAAGTTTTTTCAAATGAGCTCTAGTTGGGGGGAAAATCTAGATTTTGCCTAAATCTAGCAAGGTGAGTTCAAGTTGATTTGTGAAAACGGTGTACATGCCAAAATGTGTATTTTAAAGTGTTTTACATGAAATGGTTAACTGCTGATAAGTTTTGAGTATTTAGAAGTAAAATATGTTTTACTTAGTTATTTGTCAAAATGTGAGTATTTTGATAAGTTTTCATATTTGGTAAACTTGGGTTGTGTTAACCTCTTAAAATACTTCTATTGGGTTTTGAACGTTTCCAACAACTAAATAACATGAATTACGTATTCTTGGTGATTTTGTACAAGTAAGGTCTATTTTATGAGTTATACGTCTTTGACAATTTTGTACAAATGAAGTCTAATTCATGTTATATGCATTTGGTGTATTTGCATTCATAAACACTTTGGAAATCTTGAGTCCCATCTCGTATGGAGTTTTGGGTAAATCTAGTCTTTGAAGTACGTGTCTTCATAAACGTTATTTAAAGACATTTCACTATTTTGGAGACCGGTAATTATTGGTCAAACGGATTTTGAGCTCTTTAGTTCGGTATTGGCTTAAACGAGTCATGTGGACATTTGTCCGGATTTTTAACCATCGTGGGTTTTGGATATGATGACACTTAATTTGTGTCATTGGTGAGTTACATGTTTTGGGAGCTTTGGTCTTTCAATTGGAGTCATGTAACGTTAGACAGTGTGTAATGGATCCATAGGCACGTGAGTCAGTCTGTTTTGGATGGTCAATTGGGTATTGAGGGGTTGAACTTCGGTACCCATGTTTTATGACCGGAAACTTTACAAGTGATCGCTAGGAGGGTTGAGTCTATGGTGCTATCGGGGAGTGAGCGATAGGAGCTCCGCCGCTTGAAGTAATGCCTGGGAGGTAGTCTTTAAGTGTGTCGGGCCTTCGGGATGGAGTTCTTTGGAATAATCCATCAAGGTCAACTGACTTGGGGTGACACTTGGTAAAGAAGTCGTAGGGACACTTGGGCTGAGATGTCGTGAGGTGTCATGCGATTAACGTTGAACGGGTGGTATACTTTTGTGTTTCCTCCACTCTCAACGGATGTGGGTCTCCCCCGTTATCGGCTTTCAGTATTTCAATGAGAGGACGTCTTATTTTATTGTCATCGTTTCCTTGCGGTCGCGTGAGTTTTGGACCTAGTGTCCATGTTTTCGGACGTACGGTATATGTGGTTTTGATAACGAATCATGGGTCGAGCAGTATGTCCTGCCCGCATTTTGGGTATTTTGGGTTATGAATTGTCATTCATGTTTTACCAATTAAGTGTCGAACTATGATCCCATTTGGGTGAGTTATGCGTTGCACCATTTTATAAGAAACGTGTGTTTTGGGAGCATTGTCTTTAAAAGTGCATATTATGGGAAATTGTGTCGTTTCTATTTTGATGTATAATATTTCAAAAGACCATGCTTTAAACTGCATTCTTTCCTTTAAAGATATATGCATTCATGTTAAAACTCTTGAGCTCACTAGGCGTTAAGCCTAACCCTTTTTATTTGTCGGCATGTGCATCAGGTTTCAAGGGTAGGATTCGGTTATAGCAGTCCTATGAAGAGTAGAGCCTTAGCTAGATCCGAAAGGAAGTATTCGGTGAAGTCTTCTGCTTTATGGAGATAGTGACTATGCATGGGTATTAGTAGCACCCGTTCTTTCTAGTCCGTATGTATAAGATAGTATATGGGCATTGTAGTTGAATTTAAATTCGCTGTTGTAGATGATTCATTTATGGATGTAATTATAAAAATTTTAAATAAGTTGTTATTTCCAGATTTGAGGGTGTTACATGTAAGGACCAAAAGTGTTATGACCTCTAAACTACATGGACCAAATTTGTAGGAGAACCTTTGGGTTTATAAATGACACCCTTATTTGTAATCTCTTTTCTAGTTATGGAAATTAGATTAGTTGGTTGTTATTTGTTGTCCGTTTAATTACGACTGTATTTAAACAGGCTTGTGTATTTCCCCATTGTTGGGAGGCTCTTGCTTTGGCAATTTTTAAATACCGCATGTCCGTTTTTCGGACTTTTGTTATCCCTATTTTTAGGGTGTTACAAGTTGGTATCAGAGCTCTAGTTTAAGTGAACTAGGCATGAATGTAAGATGTCTAGACTTAGACTGAGTATGTTAGACAATGATTGTGAGATGGGTAGAATTTTTAAAATGGGTTAGTCTTAGAGTCGACGGAAACTATGGTTATCAAGCGTTGTGGCGATGGTAACGAGAACCTTTATGTATTATATGTTCATAATCTCACCTAGCTAATGTTATTATGAGGATATTTATACGTGATGGTGCTTGAAGTGTCGTTACTATGACAATTGGTAATGTAGTAGTACGTTCTCTTGTGCTTGGTTTACTAATGTTATGATATTTGGTAGACGTAGTAGTACGTTTTCTTCGTGTTCAATTATGTTAATCTCCTCCTTATTCATTCTCGTGCTTGCGTGAACTGCCTTGGTATGTCGACCGTTGGGGTGGTAAGAAAGTTTCTGAATGGGTAACTATTAGAAAAAGTTAATGATTTTAGTATTCATTACTTGGATTGACGGTAAGTATGGTGATTGCATTAAGTGGACAGTTTCGAGTCGGATTAATTGGTTGGATTAGAACCATAGATTTTTTAATCGATTTATTCGAGGAGAAATTGTAAGGTGAACCTATGAAGTCCATGATCTTTACCTTAAGATGTTGAGCATCTGGATGACGATAGTCTAACTAGAGAAATCGAGGAGCGTGAGTTCAAGTTGATTTGTGAAAACGGTATACATGCCAAAATATTTATTTTAAACTATTTGTGTTTTACCTCAAATTGTTAACTGTTGATAAGTTTTAGTTATTTTAAAATGTTTAGTTTTATAAGCATGTTGAGATACCCATTTTGGGATCTTTGGGTATTTCGGTAAATAAATCATATTGAAATGTTTACTTGATGATTTTACATATATAATTGGAGTTCAATTGACGTAAGGGTCATTTTGTGTATTTAATTTTATAAACCTTTTCAGAAATGCATATTATTGTGTTATGAGGCATTTTGAAAACATAAGGGTATGAGTTCATTTGGGAAAATGGTTTGTCTCAACCAACGATGAGATTTTGTTTATTTATACTTTTGGTCGTGTTTGCATATTAGACGGTCAAACAGGTTCCAATATTTATATCGGTTTTTATTTGAGTATTTACGTAAAGTGTTGGGCCTTTGGCTTGGTTTTGACTAAATGTGTCGTGTGGACATTTGTCCGTATTTATAACCATCGTGAGTTTTGAGTATGATGACGCTTAATTCGTGTCATTGGTGAGTTACATGCTTTGGGTGCTTTGGTCATTCATTTGGAGTCATGTAAGGTTAGACAGTGTCGTAATGGATCCATAGGCACGTAAGTCTGTCTGTTTTGTAAGGCTTGAGGTTTTGGGTTACACTTAGTGACCACTTGGGTTTGCTAGCGAGTAGGCAATAGGTGGCTCGAGCTACTGAGTTGAAACTCATCTAGATTGGATAGGCATCCATGTCCGTAAGACCTTGGGGTGGAACTCGACGGGGTATGGCAAGAGGCAACAAATGGTCCGAGAATTGTGATGTCTGGCATGGCATGGGAACTAGGATCGGGATATGTGGTGAAATCCAATAACATCACGGGTGGCCCCATTCACATGTTCTCGCCACCCAAGATGGAAACGTTTAGATGACATGCGAGGAAGTTGTATGGACGGCCTACTTGCATGTTTCTCTATTCTCAATGTATACGGGTCTCTCCGTCGTAGATCCGTGGTTTTTTTTAAGTTAATGTCGTATTTTTACCAACTTTTGTTTGTGTAGTCGACGATAAATGATGGTCTTAATATTGGGTCTTTCCCACGTATATTAAGGTTTGAATGGAATGCGTCATTTCCATGTTTCGGTAATTGTTTTCGTCCACTTTTACGGTCGTGTGAGTTTGGGTCGAATGTCCGTGTTCACGGCAAATTTTCATTTATATAGATTTTATCTATGTTTTATGAGTTGTGTATCATGTTCCACCCGTGTTGGGTATTTCGAGATATAACCTTTTACCCGCGTTTTATAAAAATTGAGAGTTCTCTCTCTATTCTCATTTTGAGCAAGCTTTGGGTTAATTCTAAGTTTATGAAAGAACTTTTTATATTGAAATCTTATTTCGTGCCGCATTGTGACTAAAAGAGAGAAAACTTTAAGAGTTCGATATCATGAGCATGTTGTCTTGGGTTTTACAAACATTTTATTTATATAGTTTGGAATTAAATTAAATTACTCTTACAATTGCTCAAATCGCATGCATATGTCTTTACTAAATTTTGGGGAATAAACCGAGGTATGCGAGTCACGATGGGAAGTTTTATTTCATGACATTTCATGGTTAATTGCAGAAATTTTGGGGTTCGATTTTGTGAATTTCCCTTCTGTAGTTTTGTACGAACGTCTTGATATACACTGTTTTAGTATGTAAAACTATTTCTCATTCATTACATAAATTATACTGTTGGTGTGAGTAATCGTATGAAAGATTTATGTTATTTCGGATAGAACTTTTGCCCAGAACATATTTCAATTATTGATTTTACTGATAGGAGTTTTCCGCAATGCATGAAATGAATTTCCGGTTTGCATGACGTTGTAGTTACAGTTTTGGGTAAGTACGTTTTATCGGTGTGGCCCAAATTTGAAACGCGATTATAAATATATATATATATATATATATATATATATATATATTAAAATTTATTTACGTTTTTATTGTGTTGCTATATTTGGGAAATGATCAGACGTATATAGGTTTTGTTGGAAATTTTATCTTCCGACGTTTTGTGTTAAAGTAAAAGATTTTAAAGTTGAAGTTGTGAAATCCACTTTTGGGAGTTGTACAAATTTTTATTGCACATGTTATAGGACGGAAAGTTAATTTTTAATATGCATAGCATAAATTGATGCATACTAGGACCCTGGTAGTTCGTTTGAAAATTTTGTTACGCATCTTTCGTTACCGTTTTATTAACATAAGTACTGATCAAATAAGTTTTGAAAATGGTTTTATATGCGTGGAATTGGTGATAAATTTTGAAACCTATCGAATGCACGATAGTGTATTTTTACCGCATGTTTAATTGTTATAAAACTTATGTATTTAAGAGTTTTATAAATTTCAAATTGGCATGGTAGTGTGAAAAACCTTGAATTCATTGGGCTATAGGTGTAAGCTCCCTCGTGTTAGAAGTCGAGATTAAGGATTAAAAGAGTCCTCGGAGTTTGAGGCGTTAGACATGTGCTTTCTCCCAGTTATTTAAGTAACGATCTTTATGCTTCGTTAAACCTACGGATTAAAATCGTGTTCGGTTGTTTGGGTATGGTTGGTTTTGGAATTGTGGGAATTTTGTACGACGGCATGCTATGTGACGGTGGTGTACTATATTGTTGCGTATTCGTGAATAATGATGATGTAATGGTTGACTGGTAAGGATGTTGGATTTGGGTGACTACTTCCAAGAGTAGGTGTCAACTTTGAATCGACATTGCTAATCGAGAATGAAATATTTGGTAGTATACCCACGTTTGCATAATGGTCATTCCGAGGATAGGTGTCGACACTCTATTTTGAGGACAATAACTGTTGGTGTGCTTCAGTGTATTTCCGTTAGATCTGGTGCGTCTGCAGGACGAGCGGTAAACTTAAGGAAATTAGATGTTGATAATTAAGAATCAATCATTGGTATTTTGGTAATTGTCAGGACTTTCGCTGATTTGGAATTCAATGCTTGATGTGCATGGTGAGAGTTTGGTGGTAATGTTTATTTGATACATTTGGTAAGAATGTCAAGGTGGACTTTAAGTACAAATCAATTATCGAGGAGACCTTGATGTGTCTTAATTAGAGGTATCTAAGGGAAAAAGTTTGCTTTGGGGTATTGTTGGTGGAAATGATTGAATAAGGTCATAAGTTACTCTTGAGGTAATACGAGCAATCTAAGGTTGGGAGGCAACCGAGATTTAATGATTAAGAAAATGATTAATCAGGGACTCAATGTTCATCCTGACATCGGTGAAATATATTGAACGTTGAGATTTAGTTTTGTAACGACGCGTTATGAGAAACTCAGCGACAACCTCAACCGGAATGTAATCGAGTCCGTATATGAGGTGAGGTTTCATGAGGGCATTACTTTTGGATAGGAAATCAATCGATCATTCCAAGTGTAATTTTGGGTGCTTGGTGTTTCCAGATTTCGAGGACGAAATTTCTTTTAAGGTTGGGAGGATTGTAACACCCCGATTCTTCGAAAGGCATCATTTCAAGTTAATACAGAAACCGATATATTAAAAAAAAGTAAGGTATTTTATTTTGGACTTGAATCCTTGATTTTATAGTCTTGATATATGAAGTATTCAATTACGAGTCCAACGGTTCTTTTCGGAGCGAAATCGGAGCTAAAACGAAGAAGTTATGGCCAAAACAGTGTTCGGTACGTGCTCGGCTATAGTGCTCGGCTATAGTGCCCGGCGATTGTGACACTGTCACTATAGCCTGTCACAATCGCAAAGTCCAAACACTCTCGGTACAATCTCGGATATTGTGCCCGGTGATTGTGACATTGTCACTATAGCCTGGCACAATAGCCTGGAGGTATCAGAGTGCATAAATCGCGATTTTCAGCCTCATTCTTCATTTCTTCATAACTCTCTCATTTCAACTCCGTTTTTGGCGATTCAACTTGCTATGGTTTCGTATTTGAAATATTTTCAAGGATATATTGTTAGTTTTGGTAAGATTCAAGAGTATTTGGTGGTGTATTGGAAGCAAAGGTCAAGAGTTCATCATCGTCACCTCCGTCTTCAAGAATTTTTGGGTTTTCTAGGTTTTCATCAAAACCTAAATGGTAAGTGTATCCCTTCCATTTCTAAACCATGAAATAAGTTATAAATTCTCCATTGATGGTTTCCTAGTGTTTGATTTCTCTAAATTTCGGTTTGGATAATTTTGGGAGTTTTGGGTCAAAATTAGGGTTTTGCCCAAAATAGAGATTTTGATGATTAAGTGTTTGGGGAACAATTATTTATGGTGGAATATGTATAATTATGGTTGGAACCTTGTGGATCTAGGTTTTGGAAGATTTGGTTTGAAGAACCAAGTTTCTTCAAGGAAAGATCTAAGTGGGTAAAAAATCTAGATTTAGTCTAAATCTAGCAAGGTGAGTTTACTAAACTTTTGTTAAAACTGGATAACATCATATTTTGCTTATTTGTTGTTATTATCAGATATTTGCTCAAAACTTTCATTTTTACGGGTTCAAGTATTTGATGGTGTTTTCATGAGACTATGTGAGAAATATGTTTTATAAGTATCATCGTATGATTTACTTTATTGCGTATAATTATTTGGGGTTTCCATTATGTGTAACCACGATGGGCAATTTGACATGTTTAATGAATACATGTTGGTATAGTACGATTATTTCCATTTGGAATACTCTCTTGGTGATATTGTATCTACAACGTGGCTATGTGGATATTTAAGTCTTATGTTGGACTCATGCTATTAGGAGGGTGATATTGTACCCATGGTTGGTATTGAATTATACTTGGTTGAAATATACCTAAGGACCTCCTATATGCATTATGTTGGACGAACCAAGTCAATATACACAAGGAGGATGTAGTCTTGGGCGCCACCGTGATGGTATGTGCCTAGACCTCCGCCATTCGGAGAATTTTCCTTTTGGAGTAGTGTTCGGGTGTACCGGGCCTTCGGGGTGTTCCTTGTTAAGGGCATCAAGGTATATCGGCTCTTGGGGTGGAATTGATTGGTGCTATGGGTCTCCCTCGTTGACTCCATACATGTTGAAAACTGGTTAACTGTTGATAAGAGTCATATATGTTCTGCCATGCTATTTCTTGTTCAACTCACTAGGCTTTTTGGCCTAACACTTGTTTGGTGTCGATGTGTATCTCAGGTTCTAGCAGCGTCGGTTCTAAGCTGGCATAGTGCTTGGGTGAGAGATCGGGGAATATTGCATTTGGACTAACTTTTGGTAGGAGAACCTTTGGGTTTATAAATGACACCCTTATTTGTAATCTATTTTCTAGTTATGAAATTAGATTAGTTGGTTGTTATTTGTTGTCCGTTTAATTACGACTGTATTTAAACAGGCTTGTGTATTTTCCCCATTGTTGGGAGGCTCTTGCTTTGACAATTTTAAATACCGCATGTCTGTTTTTTGGATTTTTGTTATCCCTATTTTTAGGGTGTTACACACCTTGGTGATTTCTTAAAAGAAACCAAACCCTAGAAATGGAAGGTGGATAGTTGAAGACTTGAGGAGTTGGTACAAGCTAAGATCTTTCCAAAACCGCACCTAAGGATGCATTTACATCACCATTAATGCTCATGGAAGATCATTAAATGATGTTGGTGGAATTAGGGCAAGAATCCTTACCAAAAATCACAGGAGCAAACCCTCAATCAGCTTCCAAAATCAGTTCTAAATGATAAAGTCTCGAAATGGGGTTTTTATACATCACACTGCCCGTAGGCGACTATGACCTGGCGACAATGCCCTGGTCATAGTCGCTGGGCATTGTCGCCGCCCAGCACCCCCTCACTTCCCGAATTCCAGCTGACCACCCCTCACCCGCGACATTGACCTGCGACTATGCCCTGGTGGCATAGTCGCCCAAAGTTCCTTTACCACTATTTCGACCCGAAACGACCCGATTCTCAGACGAGGAACGAAATATCAAATCCAAATATCCAAACCAAGTAACATGACAATATGGTAAGGTCAAACACCAGCCCCATGAATTTTGAAATAAGAATAGTTTCCCGAAACTATGGGTGTTACATTTCCCATACGTCATTCCATCTCTCGATGTTGAATTGAACATATTTTGTATTTTCAAGTTGGACGAAACACATTTGTATCAAAAATGTTATATAAAACAAATTTTCATCGGTTATATTGGTTTAACCAAACAACATCAATGTGATACTCATTCTTATACTTAGGTGGCGTTTGTTCATTAAAAGGTTTGAAGCCTGAAGTCTTATTTCAAGTCTGATTAATAAGAGGTGATGCTTGTTTTCAAGGGTCACCACTTCTAGTTTCAGATGTATTTAAGAGTTAAGAGGGTCTGAAATCTAGGGAAAAAAAACAAACAGTCTAAATGAAATGAATGTCTGACCGATTCAGTCTTAAGAGGTTTTTTGAAAAAAAACAAATAACCCCTTATTCTCTTGCATTCTCATTTTCATTTTTATTCTCCTTCTCATTCCTTAACATCAACCAAACCCCTCCTTAAATCATATCATATACAATATCTCACTTTGTAAAAGTCAATTGTTGCAATATGCAAGTTGAGGGACATATATAATGACCAATCTTTGATATATATAATATAGCGAAAGGGTCAAGTTCAGGGGAAAACCTCAAAAAAACGGAAAACTGAGAAACACCCTAGTAGCCTTTAATCTGGACGGTATGCACTTGTGCATACAAGTAATTAATTTGTTTTTTGGTTTTTATGCACAAGTGCATATTATGCACGTGTACATGATCTAAATTACTTGTATGCACAAGTGCATACCGTCCAGATTAAAGGCTACCAGAGTGTTCCTCAGTTTTCCCTTTTTTTGAGGTTTTCCCTTGAACCTCCCTCTATAGGGAAATTTCCATCAAAATATAACTAACATACTTTGATTCATTATTAATTAGGGACTAATCTTCTAAAATTTATCATTTAAAGGATATTGTGACCAAATTCATATCTCGTGAATAGAAACAAAATTAGTTAGGTTACTCAAATTGAGAAACTTTAATAGTTGGTTTTCCCAAAATGGAAGAGAACACGAAAATTAGTTCCTAAAAATAAGAAGGAAATGTTTGGTTCTATTTTTATATAATTTGTCCTAAAATGATGGTATAGAAGGTTTCTAATATGTTTATGAAGATTATAGTGTTGGGGTTTAATTAATATCACCAAACTCGAATAAAGTGATGAACTTTATAAACCACAATATAATTTGCGATATTCGGAATGCCTAACAAAACAGATTAAAAATAAAGATAAACAAACACATACGTAACACAATTAAAGTAAGCAAAGTAACAGTAATCAAGAATTAACGTAGTTCAACCACCAGAATTATATTTGATGTACGCCCACACATAAAATGAAAAATCTTATTCACCAAAGTAGAAACTGAAAACCGACAAACCAAAATCAATCACAATTTCTTATTAAAACTATCGAATATGTTAAAGCTAATTCTCACATTGTTTCTATCTTCAAACTCAGTGAAGCAAAGAAGGGAATGGAAGGATTGCACTAAAACGGTAAGCCCTACCCAAAGAGCTCGATCTAAATGTTAAAACTACGAATCTTCGAACTAATTATATATATATATATAGGGGCAGGTTGAAACAAAAAGGTAGTCAATTTGCGAGAAAGCGAGAAGGAATAAGAGCCACATAATTTATTAATTAAAAATAGCATAAATAAATTATTTTTTAAAAAATTAGGATAATTACAATTTGAATTGGATAAATCCTTAAAAATCTCATAATATCTTTTAAATTTATTTATTTTTTAATTTTAATAAATTCATAATTTTTTTTATCAAATTTATATTATTATTTTCTAAATAAAATCATAATTTTCATCAAATATCACATGTGATATCCATAACTAATTCATTATTTATTTCACAATTTTTTCTCTGTTTTTTAGATTTGCGTTTTGAATCACATTTGAATAACTTCGTTTAACATGTGATGTATTATTATGTATCACATATGATCCCACTAGGTGGATTTTTGTAAACATCACATATGATAATATATGTCTGAATATAAATGACTCATAATCACATGTGATAATATTACATCACAAAAAGATCTATAAATATAAATATACATAATCACATATGATTAACTAAAATATATACAATTATCACGTGTGATAATATTTACATCACAAAAAGATCTATAAATAGAAGTATACATAATCACATATGATTAACTAAAATATATACAATTATTACATGTGATAATATTTACATCACAAAAAGATCTATAAATATAAATATACATAATCACATATGATTAACTAAAATATATACAATTATCACGTGTGATAATATTTACATCACAAAAAGATCTATAAATAGAATTATACATAATCACATATGATTAACTAAAATATATACAATTATTACATGTGATAATATTTACATCACAAAAAGATCTATAACTAGAAGTATACATAATCAAATATGATTAACTAAAATATATACAATTATTACATGCGATAATATTTATATCACAAAAAGATCTATAACTAGAAGTATACATAATCACATATGATTAACTAAAATATATACAATTATCATATGTAATAATATGATATGTGATATGCATAAATATTTATATAATGATATCACGTGTGATATTTGGTTAAAATTGTGATTTTTTTATTAAAAGTATATTTAGAAAAAAAATTAATAAATAATTGAAATTACAAAATAAATAAATCTAAAAGATATAATGAGAATTTTAAGGATTTATCCAATTTAAAATGATAATTATCCTAATTTCTAAAACTATTTTTTATTTATGATTTTTTTAATTAATAAATTATGTGGCTCACATTTCTTCTCGCCTTCTCGCAAATTAGTTTGCTTCTCGCATGATCCTCTCTCTCTCTATATATATATATATATACATACATATATATATATATAGGGTTGGGTTCACGTGAGACCAACATGTTTTCGTAAGACTGGTGAAACCAGAAAATAACACTAAAATTTCACAGTGATTTATTGTGAAGGAACGAAAAATAGCAAACCTTCACAACAAAAACAATGTGAAGGTTTACCTTTACAATACCTTCACAGTGTTTTGCTGTGAAGGTTTAGTGTTATTTTTATGGTCTCACGGAAGTAGTCTGATCTCACATGATCTCAAGTCTATATATATATATATATATATATATATATATATATATATATATATATATATACTTCTAAACTAAAGAGATTGTAAAAATAACAATACGTTGTATTAGCATGCTTTTTATTTTCAAGTATTAAGTACAGGGGCGGATGAAAGTTGTATGTTAGTGTCCCATTAAAAAGGAAAAAAAAATGATTTCTTAGGGTAAAAACTTGGATTTTCTAGTTTTCTATCTTAGGGGTTGTTTATTAACTCTTACCGGGTAAGTGTTGTCCGGGTAAGAGTGCTAACTCGGGTAAGTGCTGTCTGGGGTAAGGGCCTGATAAGTGCTGTATGGGTAAGTGCGGTTACCAAGTGTTTTGTGGTAAGCGTTTACCAACAACAAAATGACCATTTTACCCCTTGTCATTACTCTCTCTCTCTCTCCATTTCTTCTTCCCAATTCCTCCACCACCACCACCCACCATTGCTTAATTCCACACTCGGATGTCATACCATTACCCTAACTACTTTCTTATATATATATATATATATATACATATATATATATATATATATATATACTAGTAGTGTACCCGCGCAATGCGGCGGGAGTCATAAATATATACGATTTTGAAGTTTTGTTGGTTTTCTTATAGATTTTAACGAGGATATGATTTACACTTAGGAATAGTTGTGCACTCGCGCAATGGAGAGACATAATGTAAACAATTTTGAAGTTTCTGTGGTTTTGTTTGAGGAGATTCTAAGGATGATATATGAACAACTAAAGGCCGCTTACCCAAACTTTTAGCCAGTAAATGCTTACCGGTAAGATTTAACACTATAACCAGGTTCACTTTCAGATGTTACACGCCTTAATACATGGAAATATATTAGAATGCCAAAGTTGAGCGGTTATAATTGCTTTAACGATTTATAATACAAATGGAAAGGAAAGGAATGGAAGAACCGGTAGACTATAATACAAACCGGAATTTCAAACATGGACAACAGAAAAGATCAACTCTTAAACCAACTAATTGCAATAACATCAAAACTTTCATTAGTCAAATATACACCAAGAATATTATTGATAATGGCAACTAATGTAATAACATGTGGCAGGTTGTCACATGTTATTACATTAGTTGCCATTATCAATAATGAAATTTTTTAGGGGATGGAATGTCAAAAGAAAAACACAAACAAGCCTCTAATAGAGGAAAAACAAAACCTGAAACAAGCCCTTATCTAAATTGAAGGCCAAGCCACCAACTCAATGCATAATTGCATATTAAACAAAGATTCCATAACAGGCCCAATAAAAATATCAAAGGCCATAACTCTTCATTCCATACTATATCTTCAAGTGATTTCCTGTACCCCATTTAGTAGCAGCAAATTCTAAATTCTAAATCAGAAGTTTTGATACTTTGTTACATTAAACAAAAGATTCAAAACTTAATTACATTGACTGAAGATAAATTTGTTACACTAAATAAAAACAAAGTGTGTAATCACAATTAAACTAAATATACATAAAACGAAAATGGTAATAAAGATGATATGTAAATGACATTCAACAAAAACGTGTAGGATTACTTCTTTGTTTTTAGTGAAGTAGAGTTGTCGTCTTGAATTAGTGAGCATTGCATCTTTTGTTTTCCCCTATTGTGTTAGCCACCTGCAAATGTCAATCAAACAAAAGGTCAAACATAGTTAAGGTCAAAAACAAGATAAGGGCGAGATAGTATGTAAAATCTATGAAAAAAACCGTAACTCGTTTAACAATGAAAGAATTTATCTAAATGCAATCAATTAGATAGCACAAATTCTTAACAGCAAGCACTAAATGTGCATGCTGTAAAGCACACCGTTTCACATTATACTAAGGGACCGTTTACGAAAAGCTTACCCGGTAAATGCTTATCGGGCCACTTTACCTTATCAAGTGAATATGGAATGGATGAGAATCTTACCCATTAAAAACGATGACAAGGACCGAGAGTCTTCCCGGGGAAGTGAGTGAAGTTTACCCGGTGAGCGCTTACCAGATAAATATGTTGCATACAATACCGTTTTAATGAACTAAAATTTTACCGGTTAAGTTAATAAAAAGTATTGACGATTACCGGTAAACCCTTAGACAACCCTATCACTTGATCCCATAGGTGTAAACAGCACATACCTATGCTCAAAATATATACCAAGAATATATTCACAAAAACTAAAACATTTTAAGATTACAATTGTGGGTATCAAATCAATTGCCTTAAACTTCAAAATTAACAAAATTGAAATTCTTAATAGTTCTAATGCCTTGTTTCTACGTTCCTAGTTGAAAGCTCTTGCCTCCATTCATGGCCAAGAAGAAAGCCTTCATGATTGGTCGTTTGTGGCACAAAGCTAATAATTTCCATATGCATATACCTTGCATCCCAATGTTCAATACGCTTTATTAACAAATAAGCATGAGGATGAACCAATTATTCTCATGAATTCCATAGGTAGTTAATAAAATAAAGTTACGATATCACATAAATATAAATGAGGGGAGATCCCAAATTTGTTTGGTTTGGTTTAATTTAAATGTTTTAAGCTAGCCCGTTAACAAATAAAATCACCCAAAACCGGTTACACAGGAACTTATTTGGTTTTGTTTATGATCCAAACTACGTAAAACACGAATATTGTGAGGTTTAATCGTGAATGAATATTGGAAGTGAACTTATACCTGTTTTGCAAGCTCCCACGTTGGACAAATGACAACAACACCAATCTTATTTCAAGGAGCAAGAAGCATGAAATAACACTCAATTGCTGGTGGTAGAAGAAATGGTAGAATTTTCCCAGAACCTGTTCTTGCAGCTCCAATAGCATTTTTGCCTTCCAAAAATGATGAATTTATCTGGCTTCAATCTACAATGACAAGTAGCAATGGATCAAGTTTGTTGAGCAAATTTCATGAATGACAAGTAGCAATGGATCAACGATCTCGGGTGGGTGGGGGGGGGGGGGGGGTTGGAAGCAAGGCAACTACATTTCTCTTTTGCTCATGCTTTGTGCAACTACATTTCTCTCGGACATTTCATCGAACACCTTTCATGCGCTCCCCAAATCATCACACTTCGTGCATAACTGCATATGGTCACCAAAAAGGCACAACCAGTGAACCAAAAGAAAAGGCTAAAAGCATAAAATAAACCTAACAACATTATAAACAGAAGAAGAAAAAACTTTAGAGACGGAAAGCAAAAGAGTGTGAGATCAACACCTTATCAAAATGTAGCGTGAGAATCTCCTATTTTCACTTCCTAACTTAGAGGCAGATTCAAAACGGAGACAGAGGCCATGGATTTGAACCCTAACAATGTTAAGATTACAGGTCCAACTTGTCTTAACAAAAACCCAGATAAAGAAAAAAAAACCCAAATTATTATACCCATCACATACATATATTAAAAGAGATAAAACATTAACTTGAGCCTTCAGAAAGTTCTGTGTATTAAGAACGGTGAAACACATACCTTCGTTGAGTTAATCCCGTCTCCATCTCGACAATCCTTCGGATCCTAAATCAACCAAAAAAAACCTAAATTAGAAACCGACCTCAGAGAGAGAGAGAGAGAAGAAATCAGTGACCATGAAATATGTGGTCTCACTCTTTCTCCGTCTCACATTATTTATATGATAGTAGGAGCGTACTCGCTGAGACGTGAAGAGGTAGAAGAGCAGGTCAGAAGGTCAGAAAGTAAGTAGCAGGTATAAGGAAGCCATACTTTCTGTTTCTCCACTTCAGGAAGAAAGGTTGGAGGTATGGGTGATCGTGTACTCTCTTTTAAGAGTCTTTATTGATCAGTTTTAAAAATTTTGCATTAAAGACTTGTACATTATGCTTTATAACTTGTAATTAAGAGTTTTTTTTTAATTTAATGCTTTAGAATGTGGTACCATGTGCTTTAGAAGTTGTCTTTAAGATATTTGGTGCAAACCAATATTAAAGTAGTATAGATATATATAAAACAAGTGTGGTGGTGTTTAATCCATATGGGATTTTCTCTTTTTGGTCCCTTTTCTCACTTTTTCAAAAGCGGTAATTGTATCTGGTCCTCTGTCCCTTTTCTCACTTTTTCTTTCCTTTTTTTTTTCTTTGGTGGAGTCCCAATGGAAAAGGAAAACTCAAAACTGAACGATTGTAAACTCGGTGGAGTCCTTCACCATATGAGCAGAAGCGGTGATCGGAGGATAGGCGACGGAGACAGAGCTTGTCGACGGGACAGAGGTGGTCGACGGAGCGGAGGTGATGGATTCGATGGTCGACGTGTTAGAGGAAAAGATCGAGACAGATTACTGAGTCGACGGGTTTGTTCATCGTAAGCCTAGAAGTGGGGGGGGGGGGGAAAGGTTCGACCGGAGGAGCGGCAGTCGGAGGAGCGACGGCCGGAGGAGCGACGACCGAAGGAGAAGCAGAGTAGGTCGGAGGAGCGACGGCCGAAATCCACACAAAAACCCTAGTAGTCGCACATTTGAGAGGGTAGGCTTGGAAAAGTTGATCTGTCCAAGAAAATGACTGGGTAAGCACGATTTTAGATCTGGCTCGGTAAGAGCTCGGTCAGCACCCGGGTCAGATCTCGGTCAGTTTTGATATTTGGTAAACGGTCTGACTGCTGACCGAGTCAGATGCGCTGACCGAGAGTCAGCTCGGTCAGCAGTTAGTAAACAGCCCCTTAATGTCCCTCTATTAATTTTTTTGTGTGGGACCCCATCAATCAAAAAAAGTGTCTCGAAGTTGACCAAAAACCAAAATTAAATCTTCAAATAGATTAAAAAACCATGAAAGTCTCTCGAAATCGCCAAAAATCTTAAAAATCCTTTAAAATCAACCAAAAAAACTTTAAAAACTCCTCGAAACGTTTGACTTTTAGGCTAAAAATACATCGGACAACTTTACGGGCATTTAAATTACCTTAAAGGTGCCCCCATCAGGAAAAAATCTGGATCCTCCACTAATTAAGTAAAAAAAATAATACACTTAATTTATAATAATACAACCAAAAAATTAAAATTGAAATAGTCAATCGAAGATTTGTTTGCTGATATATAATATAATGGTGATCTTGTGCTCATATTACAAATATATCTTCACAGTGAAATCAAAGAAATGCATGATGAATATAATATATATAGTATATATAATATATAGGTAAAAAAGATTCAGGAACCCTGAAAGTTAAAAAAACCGGAGAACCAAGAAAAAAACGGATAAAAACTATACAGATCATAGCCCACCATCATAAGGCACACCGGTCTGAGGCAAAAAGGCATCACCGGGGATGAACACCGACGCCGTGAAATTAACCGCATCTGTAGCATTGATAATGTGAAATCCCAACCAACTAACTCTCTGGCTCGTATCCGACCCCGGCCCGGAGTTGTTAAACTCGGCATAATACGAAGTATTCAATGCAAAATCACCCGACCATATCGACCACCCCGCGGGAGTTATCAACGTATCCATGAACGTTTGCATGTAAACCGTTCGAGAATACTCCTTCCATGGCCTCCCCAAATACGTTTTAGTTGTGCCATTACTCGCCGCCAAATCATCCGCTGCCCGGATGTTACACTTCTGAATCGACGTACCGGTGTTTTGGCCGGGATCGGTTCTTCCCTGAGCCGTGACGGCGTTGAATTGGCCCGACATCGGTAACCGGGGATACATGTTACAATTTTGAAAAACCACGGCGGCGTTTCCGAATATGAAGTCGACCGTGCCGTAAATGTCGCATTCTCGGTAGAATTGTCGGAGGGAGTGTGTGTATAGCGTGTCTTGATAGCCTTCGAAGCTGCAGTTGTAGAATGCCGATAAGTCGGCTCCGTTTCGTAATGCTACGGCTTGGTGCTTTACAGCACCAGCGGTGTTGCGGATGGTTATGTTCACCGCAACGAAGTTCGGAGCCACCACGACTGAAAATTGATATTTGAAAATTGTCAATTAGTTAAGAAAACACGTTACAAGTTACAACGAAACCTATAATGTTTAAGCGTTTCAATAGAATGTCGAGTAAATTATATTTTTTGTTCTTATGGTTTGTAAAAATTGCAGTTTTCGTCCCTATGTTTTAGAAATTACGATTTTCATCACTACAATTTGTAATTCATTGCTATTTTCGTCCTTATGATTTACAACTTATTAATGTTTCAGTTTCTGTGGTTCACAATTCTTTACTGTTTTAGTCTTTTCTACTTAAGAGTAGAATTAGTCTAGAGACGAAAACCGCAATAAGTTGCAAACCACAAAGACGAAAACCACTATTTTTAAACCACAGAGTAGAAAAACCGAAATTTTTAACAAACTATAAGGACGAAAATCATAATTTACTCTAAAATATTTTATAGCACAAAAGTTTATAAAATGAGATAAAAATATGTCATATTTAAAAATGTTTCGATAGATTTATAGACATTTTAACCAGGTTTTTAGAACGTATATAAAATAAAATGTCATATTAGTTCTTTTAGAAGACATCTTTGAAAAAGGTATCCTACAAAGTACAAACCCATCATTTTATAAAATACCTGTGTTTATTGATCATTATTTTTGCTAATAATGTCATATAAAATAGTTAATTAATAGGTCACTTCAAAAATAGGGACACTAAACCTATCATAACACTTTTAATTAGGTCTTTTTGCATTTGGTCCCATAAAACATTTTATTACAACGCTCAGACATTTTAACCGTCCTATATAAAACCAAACCAGTTGTGTTGAATTGTAAAATATAAATAAAAATCTCTTATCTCAAATTATCACGTCTCAATCCATGTTCACCAATCACAAGAATACATGTCATCGATGAGAGAATATGAACTTGAATTAAATAAAATTAAAGTTATATAAAATCTGATGTGTTTTAATTTTATTGATGGGATAAAAACGAGTCATAAAATTTTAGAAAACAGATTTTTATTACTAAAAAATATATATATAATATATGCTTACTAAATGTTGCTGAATTGAAAGTGGTCCAGCCGTCGGCGACGCTGTGATTTCCGGTGATCACCGTCTGATTAATCCCATCTCCGATCATCATCAAATACTTCTTGTTCTTCGGAATGTTAACATACTCCTCATACACACCGGCCGTCACATAAATCAAAAAATACCCAGCACTCGATGCAGAATTATTTGGAGCAAAGTTAACGGCGTCACTAACGGTGGTAAAGTTCCCGGAGCCGTCTTTCCTAACCACCACAACATTACTAACAACCACTTGATTATTCCCGGCGGCGCCGCCACCCACCTGAAGAAGCTTCCTCCTCCCATCATTCCCAACCGTCTCCAACACCGCCTTCGATTCATCTGACATTTTAAAACCCGGCAATCGCCCGTTTTCAAAACCCGTGTGTTTTTGAACCGAAAACCCGACCCGGGTCCGCTTACCTCCCCACCCTTTGTTAAAAAGCGCGAGTGAGACACTATACAATTTGTCATCATTTCGCATTGGAGATACGATGTCGTTTCGGGAGGTCCAAGAAGCGGCATTGGTTTGGAGGCCGTCGATGCACGTCTGGGTGTTGGTTAAGATGGCACTCAGCATCGTCTGAGCGTCTTCAGACGATGTTGCCGGAAGTGAGGTTTGACCGGCGTTGACTTTTTGGTAGGTGGTTGAAAGGAAGTCGATGTTTAGTTTGGCTAAATACTGGCAATCTTGAAGCGCACGGATTGCGGCGGTGGTGAGGGTGGTGGTGGTGGTGAGGTGTTTGTCGATGGAGTTTGAGAATTTGGTGGCGGCGGCGATGGATTTACGGAGGGAGAAACGGGAGTAGTCGTGGAGGGTGGCGGAGGAGTTGTTGATGGGAAGAGATGTTTGGCAGAAGGATGGGTATGGGGTGTCCTTGCAGACGGCGGCGCCGGAGGATTGGGCGGAGGAGTTGGATGTGAGAAGAATGAGAGAAGAGAAGAAGATGAAGTTGGAAATGAAAATGGAAGAAGCCATTGATGGATGATGATGGTGATGAAGGAGATTAGAAGGTTTTTATAGAGATGGAGAATGGATTTGGAAGTCAACGTATGCATGGGGAGGTTCCATTTCTCGAAATAGTTTTTTTTTTTTTTTCTTCAGGAAATTAATCCAAATAGCTCTTTCATTTTCTTAAATTGATCTTTTAATTTTATTAAAATGTCATTACATTAACAAGTAATAACTTCGTAATTTACAGAGGGATAAAAAAGTAAAAAAAAAAAAAGAGTCTTTGAAACTACTCCACAAGTGCAATGACTGAATCTATAAAACAAAAAAAAAAAAAAGTAAACATATCCGCAAGTTGCGGATATGTAGAAAGAAATTACAAATATGTTACATGTACTTGTGGAGCTTTTTTAGATTTTTTTTTTTTTTTTACTTTTTTACACTTCACAAATTACGAAGTTGCTACTGCAAGTGCAAAGATAGTGATATTTTGATAAAATAATGAAATCAATGGTTAATTTCTTTTTTTCGTTCTTTTTTCTAAACATAATCTTTGTAATCAAAGAAAACAAAAAAGTAAATAATGTTTAAAAATTGTGATTTTTGTTATCTTAAGTTTTGAAATTGTGGTTTTATCTCTGTGATTTAAAAATTGTTGCTATTTATTTCTTTCAAACTAAAAAATAATAAAAAATTGTAGATCATAAAAACCAAAAAATTAATAAGTTGTAAGTCATAGGGATTAAAACCGTAATTTTATAACAAACTATATGAAGAAAAATATAATTTGCTTTAAAAAATTAAAACAATCTTCAACATAATAATTGTTGGAAATGGATATATATATATATATAATATAATATATTTATTCATAATTTGATAAGATAGACGAATTATTTGAGATTGAAGATATACTAATTAAATTACTTAATCTTTTTACTTATTTTAAAAAAATAACATAATAAATAATCATTTTATAAGAGATTTGTTTAAAATTTTGTTAGGTTTAAATTTATTTCACAATTTTGCAATAAATAATTTTAAAATAGAAAAAAATTCGTTGGAGTTTAATATATTTCGAAGAAAAATTATGTTTATTTAGTCACAATGAGAATGGAGAGAGTTTTGAGCATGTTGGTTTATCCAAATTAATTAATTAAATTTTCCTTTAATCTTTAATGTTAATTTAAATACAAGTATATGGAATAAAAGACAGGCCCGTTAATTCTTTTCCTTTAAGCTTAATTTAATGTTAATTTAAATACAAGAAAAATTAATGTTTTTTTTTCCTTGTCAATTTTTTTATTTAATATGACTAAAATCAAGGGTCTAAATAACATAAATCATGGTCTGACATGACGGCAATGTGAAATCTCAAGCCTTACGAGCTATGGCCATGCCATTACATTTTTAAGACGTGTCATATGACAACTAGCATATGTATACATATATACACATATATGTACTTGTGTGTGCTAGTGTTTTAAATAATCTCGTAGAACAATTTAAATTAATATAGAATAATAAAATTAAAAAGAAAAGAAGAACCATCAAATAACGAACTTATTAGAAAATAATATCAAGAGTTTAAAATGATCCTATCAGAATTAAATCTTTTGAGTCTCTACTCACTACTTTATTCAATTTAAAAAAAAACGACTCTCCATACATAGGAATAAGAGTAAGGATTTATCTATTTAGAGTTTTTAGTTTATATGTTTTCTTTTAATGTTTACGTAAGAATTAGATTTCGTAGATAATTATCATTTACCCCTAAGTTAACATGGCGGTGAAGCCAAGTCTCAATGACATAACGTTACATAACGAAGTCATAATGAGTTATTTAGAGACATGACTAAAATTATAAAAGAAAGTTATATATATGTAGACGATGGATCGTGTGAGAAGTTGAGTTAATGGTGAGAAGCGTGAGAAGTAGATCTGAACCGTTGATCTCTTTTAATCTCAAACACTCCTATGAATTGCAGTATAGAAGGGAATTGATCTCGGCGCATCTTATCTCGGTGCTTCTCATCCTAATGTACATTCATTTCTAATCCAACGGACGATAACCACTTCTCACGCTTCTCACCATTAACTCAACTTCTCATCGGAACCCAACTCTATATATGTATATGTATATGTGTGTGTGTGGTGTGTCTCTGTGTATATACATATTAGGAAGGAATTCATGTCTGCAATGGTTGTATCCACGTTCCAATACAGAATGTAGTTTTACAAATTAATTAATGTATTTTAAATAAAGAATTAATATTGATGTTTTTGGTTGAGTAACAAATTAAAACATTTAAAAAAAAACAAATTAAAACAATATATCCCAAGAATATTGTCGGTTGGACAGCCCACCGTGGAATTTCAGTCTTCCTTCAGTTACATTCGTGGCATCGGTTTATGCCTTTATTTATATCTATACTATATTATAAAAACGATATAAAAAACTCTTAATTACAACATTTTAAGCACAAGGTACAACTAATTAAAGCCAATTACTTAATTTACAATTTCTTAATATTTTGGTACAACCTTTCCAAGCACAGTATCTCACATAATCATCTATTTGTGGAATGGACACTCATTTATTAATATAAATATTTGTTTTTTTGGTGGAGGATTTTATAAAATAGATTTTATATTAGCATAATCTATTTTAAATATAGATTTTACATTTAAATCTATATTAATGAGATGTAATATAAAATCTTTTTTCTTCCGTATTTTTTTATATTATATCTCATAATGATTTTTTCATATTTTATTTTATAAAATCTTTTTCCATATTTTATTTTATAAAATATTTTTACATAATGAGATGTAATATAAACTCTTTTTTCTTCCGTATTTTTTTGCTAATATAAATCTATTTTATTTCATAAAATATACACGTATTTTATATTAGCATAATATAAAATCTACACGTATTTTTTCACGAGCATTAAAAGAAGAAAAAAGAAGGTTGATATGAATTAAAAATAAAAATTAACGAGATACACTAATAAATTATCGTATTCTTTAAAATAAAAATATTTCGCAATACTTTCCAAATTAACCAAGTGTAAAGAAAATAAAATAGACACGATGTAGATATAAAAATATTCTTCCATATTTATAATATATTTACATTTAAATGTAAAATCGAAAATGAAAATAAAAGCTTTTAAAATATTTTCTACATTCACTATAAATATATATAGTTTATCTATGTATCATCCGAATACAAGAAGAAGACGAACGGTCGAGTGTCAATGGCGGAACCTGCAATTGAACAAAAGATATTACACTATATTTTTGTTTCTTTGAAAAACTATTTTTTTATATTTTATTTTATTTACTGATGATTTGTTTATATTTTTCAAAACTCACAATCATATTTTTCGAAGTAGGGGAATAAGAAATATATATACATATCTATATTTTTATCGACTAATACTATGAGGTCTTGAAGTCAATAGTCAGATAAATTTTCAAGTGGTACTGAGTGAATTTGAACTATACCAGTTGAGTTGCCGGTTACAAAAGATAGAAATAATTTACTTTCTTTGTCATATTTGATGTGGGTTAAATGTTGTTAATTAATCTACAGATTTATACGTTCAAAGTGATTGTCAAGTGTTGTCGAGGAGGTTTCAGAAAAATTGCAAAATCTGTAAAAACGTATGTTCATATTTATAATTATTTCAATAATAGTGATATGTTGTGAGACATGTCGTTTGAGTTTTAAATAATATAATACAAAACTATTACCAATATTATTACACAAACTCATAACAACAAACGATTAAGAATATATGCAAGTTAACCACTTATGAAAATACATTCGTTTTTCACATTGTATTTCATTAACTGTTAACAGAGAAATTACGTTTCATTTAACTCGGTTCAATATTCCAACAAAAATTTTATTCCTCCCGTGCAATGCACGGGCCTAACGCTAGTTATATTATAAAAACGACATAAAAAATTCTTAATTACAAAATTTCAAGCACAAGATACAACTAATTAAAGCTAATTACTTAATTTACAATTTCTTAATGCTTTGGTACAACCTTTGTAAGCACAATATCTCACATAATCATCTATTTGTGGAATGGATACTCATTTATTAATATAAATATTTGTTTTTTTGGTGGAGGATTTTATAAAATAGATTTTATATTAGCATAATTTATTTTAAATATAGATTTTACATTTAAATCTATATTAATGAGATGTAATATAAAATCTTTTTTCTTCCATATTTTTTTATATTACATCTCATATTCCAACAAAAAATTTATCCTCTCGTGCAATGCACAGGCCCAACACTAGTGGTACAATGGATTGTATAAATATACATATCATTTTTTTGGATATTTTATATGATTATACAATTGATTCTATGTCTATACGTAAAATGCCAATTAAATATACATTTAGAACATAAAGACTTACCGGGTAAATATTTATCAAGATTCACTTACCTTACGGATTTAGTTTGGCAATACCAAAAATCTTACACGGTAAGGGACATAATAAGAATCGAGAGTCTTAAGCCCTTACCGGATAAATGATGTTTACCAATAATTCATTTTGATGGACGAAAATGTTATCCGACAAAGTAAGTGAAGATGGTAACTCTTACCAAAAATTGTTGGTAAAAGCTAACCCAATAAGTATTGGTAAACGACTCCTTACTCTTATAGTTTCTATAAACTTAAAATTATCATTAGGTACTTGAATAAAACATCTGTTTGGGTCATAATAGTACCAGTTTTTTTGTATATACAATAATATACTATTTTAAAACATAATGTAATATATATATATATATATAGTCCTTCCGAGTTCTACCCCCGCTACCACAAAGATCACTGCCCAGCCACCGTAGGAAGGCCCTAGAACCCCCCGGCCCCTATACCAAAGCAGTTAAATGCAAGGAGGTCAGAGCAGAGGAGCTTCCCAGGTAGCAAGCTAGTTAGGAGAGAAGTCACCTTTGGATATATATATATATATATATATATATATATATATATATATATAATGTAATGTATAAACCTATCGTTATCCTACATCAGCCTGTAGTTACAACATACAAACTGTATATAAAAATACAGTGCAATCTTTTAGCCATTTAATAAAAATATTCACCTAACATTCATGTTTTAGATGGGAACAGTCTAAAATAAGAACCCTTTTAAATCCATTTTTCTTCCCCACAAGATATTTGACCTGAATAATATCTAATTATTCTAATAATTAGTTATATATATATATATATATATATATATATATATATATTCCAATTATTAAAAAATATGAATCTAGTAGATGTTACAAACCTGTGTAAACTAATCTAAACCATTCAATAGTTTGATTTTAAGTTATGACTCATATTGTCTCAAATGTTTTGTTTTTGTGTATATACATAAGTGTGTACATGTGTGCCTTTCATATATACACGTATTTTCGCGTTTTAATTTTTCTAAAGCAACATTGTTACGAACAATTCACATATGTAACAAAACTATATGAACGCTAAATGCTTCACGCGTAATGTTTCATATATGAAAAAACACATGAAAATTGGGTTGTAAGTTTATATCATTTGTTGGGTTTATTTGATTTGCACTATATAGGGGTAATTTCAAAAACCAACATGGTCAACCTTACAAATTGAAAACGCCTAGATCACATATGATTTTATAAAAATCATATGTGATTATGAAATGGTCAACCTACAGGTTTGGGCGTACATTTAGCCCAACGACTTCGAAGATTTGACCGTTTCTTATCACATATGAATGTGTTCTAAAAATGAGTTAAAATCAATAATTTATTAGTACTAATTAAGTTGAAATTAAATAGGATGATACAACTTAAAGTCAACAAATGAGGCAAGTTTGACAACTAATCCTAACATTCCTTTCCAATTAAGTTGCTTTGATTGAATATATCCCATTCTATTAATCGTTAATAGTCATGTGCTTTTGAATTCCCTAAAAAAACTTGTGCTTTTGAATATACATATAGTTGATTTATAAACTCTGTAATTTGAACTCAAATCGATGTTGATGCGTTAATATTTTTGGAGATCCTGTGACACTTATATCAAAATTGTAGACCAACTAAATGAATATTAGAGGGTTGTTTATCAAACCTTTACCAGGTAAACATTTATCATAAAAAATTACCACCCTCGCTTATCAGGTTACATTCTTGGTCTTTAAAATGGATTGTTGTTAAGTGTTTTTAACTGCTAAACATTTGTCAGGTAAGAGTATTTTTTTCTCATTTACCAGGTAAGATTTTTGAGCAATTGACATGCTTATCCTGTAAGGTAATTGACACCCGATAAACACTTAGTCGGTAAGCGTTTTTGCGTTTGGTAAACAACCCTAAATAAAACAAAATATAAAACTTCATATTTTATATTATATTAAAAGTCTTAAACAATAAAATAACACAAATATATTTAAATGACAATGTAACATATAAAATTCACTTGAAAAGAGTTATTACTCTTACATTCTTCATAATTTGAATAAAAAATTGCCAAATAAATTAAAAAAAAAACACCGCAATCCGTAGATGACAACGTACATTGTGACGGCTTTTACAATAACCAGGGATTGTAAATATTAAACACGAATATCAGACATAAATTATTTTTATAACAATCAGTATTAAGAGATGACTTTTTAACGAATTTTAGTCACTTGATCGATCATACAAAGTCAATTTGCGATAATATTTTATGGTCTTCTAAATTCAAGGCCTACTTGCATTTCTTATATTGTAAATAAATTAGTTTTGAAGCTTATATTATAAAGATTATTAATTTTTTAATTAAAATTTATTTTACTGTACTTCATTTTCATCAAGAGGATGTTTTATATGAATTTTTTTATAATAGTTGAATCAAAAATGTCAGCGACCAGACCACGATATAAAACACGATAATAAACAAATATAAATTAATTTAATTTATTGGAGATTTTAATTAGAACTTGTATATGATAACAATTAACACATAGGTCTTAAGTAAATTTATGAAAGATAATAATTATATTTAGAGTAAACTATAAATTTGGTCTTTATGGTTTGTAAAAAATAACACTTTTCGTCTTTACATTTTTGAAATTATAAGATGGTCCCTTCCTCTAAACGTCGTTAAATAATTCCGTTAAAATGGAATCATTTTCGTTATTTTATCAATTTTTTTTTGTTTTTTACCCAATAAAATACTACAGGGACCAAAATCATAAAACCGATCTTGATCATGTAAAAGACTAAAAAATCGATAAAATGACTAAAATACTTCTTATTTAACGGGATTTTTTAATGACCGTTAGACAGAGATTCCAAATTCAGACATTTTTGCAAACTAAGATAGTCTTTTTGTAATTTTGAAATTACAAGGATGAAATTTTCAATTTTCAACAAACCTCAGGGACCAACTTTGTAGCTTAGGACCTGTTTGTTTGTAGCTTAATAAGTTTAATGAGACTCACAACTTATTCAGTCAACTATATATGACTTTTTGGTAGTGACTTAATGATATAGAAAGTGGTTTATTCAGTAAGATTTCAAGGGGGAACTTTATGTAGAAAACCAAGATTTTTCCAAACCAATCTCTCTCATTAAAAAATACGTTTCTTCCATCTATGAAAAAACTCTCTCAAATAAAAACCTTCTAAATCTATACAGACAGATTAATCCACACATACAACTTTATCCATACAGAACTTAATGACAAACCAACCAAAGAGCCCCTTACTCTGGTATTTATTTTATGAAGGAAGAAAATGTTGAAAGGGTCAAATATACGAGATGAAAACCCAATGAAGCTTCGTTTTTAATTTATTTATGGCAAATGGTACGACGGTGGGTTTATGTATATGGTGTAAATTCAATATTTACGATTTTAATAATAATAATATTTGATAAATATTCTCTTCATTATGATTTGTTTTATTACTAAAATCATTAATACGATTTTGAAAAGAAAATAATGTGTTAAACTATTGGTATACAATTTATTTTTGAAGGAAAATGGGAGGTTAAGCCAACTACATTCAACTTTAATCACTTTCGTAACTTTGTTCTATTTTTTAGTCTATTTATTCAATCAATAATATTAGTTGTTGATTACACGGTTCGAATGTCTTAGCTGGGTTAGGAAAAGAATAGGAGAAGCGTCTGACTTTAGGGAAAGCTTGAACCCAATTATTACAGCGATAAATATGAGCGTGATTCTGTATTTTAGAAATACCAAGACTTGTTCGTATCTCATTGCTTTAGTTTAAAGATTCCAATTAAATTGGAACTCTCTTATACAGACGCTTTACCCCCAATCATTCCGGATAACGTTTGCATCCTCATATGTTTTGCCGGATAAGAGGTTAAATATGTCTTACCGTTCTTTTATTAGAAAAGAGGTAAAACCATTTCTTATTAGGGTCTTAATACTCTATATTTTCTCTATAAATAAAATAAAATAAAATAAAAATTGGAACCCTAAAAAGCCCTAGATAACAAATTCGCGCTTTACAACTTGTACCTTGACAATGGGACATTTAAGAATTGAGAATATCTAAGATGTACAAGTTCCAATAACAAAAAACTAGGTATTCCTAATTACACTTTTTTTTCTTTTGATTTTTTTAAATTTAAAATATTGTTTTGATAAGCATTTATGTTTTCTTATTTGTTAGTAATTATAGTTTCTTAATATTGTTAATGTTGATTCTTCTTACACATTCAAACACTTTTCAATTTACACAACCAAACAGTTTTATCGATTCTACTTTCAAATTTTAACAACAACTCTAATCAACAAGAAGTGGAATAACATTTCAAACTTTAGCACATTCTAAAAAACAAACATATTTGTTCCAATTATTTCTTATATCAGTTTCTAAATGCTGGAATAATTAAGACGCACATTCAAGCAAGTAAGCAACCTCAAAAACAAAAACAAAATGCCCAAATCCAATTATACAAAAATAAATCCATTAATAAATGTTATTGTTTTATTTGTAAGATTGTAGGTATTGGTTGTCCTTCATGTTGTAGCCCAGTGGTAAGGTAACATCATGGGGGGTCAGTGGATAGTATCCCTGACCACCCAGGTTCGAATCCCGTGGTGAGCATCTTGTGACATCCATGATCATGGGTCTGCCACATAGTGGTACCCTTAATTGGAATGGGTCGTGATCGACGGGGATTAGTCGGGTGGCACCCTTAAGTGGGAGCCCGGATACCCCGGAAACGTGTGTGTGTTAACTTGCCGTTCAAAAAAATTGTAGGTATTGGTTAATTTGTTTCATGTTTTAGCAAAAAAGTCAAATTAAATTTAGTTAGATAAGAATAATTCAAACATACTATTATTGTTAGAGTTTGAGATCTAAAATTAAACATGTTACCATTGTAAACAATTTTTGCAATATAAATTATACTCATGATCAAAATAAACCAACTTGCACATTGTTGGAAAAGCTTGCAACTTGGCCAAGCCATTAATCATCTCCTAAACTCAAAATCCAATTTCAATTTTCATTATTTAATATTGTCAATATATAGACTTGGTCAAAATTAAAAGAAGCAAATTGAATTTGTCTGCTTTTAGACTTAGTCCAAACAACTGAATCAATTTGGCTTATTTTAATCCTTATAACGTTATACCTTATTTAAGTTATTCTTATCACATGTGAATAAGTAGATGAAAGGTTTTACGAACATGATATACTTAGATTTGTAGATATACATTGTTTTTGGTTGGCATAACACAAGACGTAATGAGCATATAAAAATATTTGGTATTTTGATTCTTCTCTGACACTAAAGTTAACATTTTTTGAAGGAGATAAAGAATGGTGGGTTGTCAAATACAATATTATATATGATGGTAGGCGAATGAGGTTACCATGACACATAATGAGTGTACTATTAACATATGATGAACACAAATTAACTTACGCAAGGGAAAGTTATTATACGATGAGTGTACTATGATCCTTAACGATATATGATAATGTACGATGAAACAATTGATAATCAAAACTCAACAAAAGTTTATATTTACATCTTAAAAACACAAAAGAAACAAAATGATTGATCAACATGTTGCTTCAACTAATCATATGAAGTCTGAAACCCAAAACCTAAACCATAAGAAAATTTATCGAAGAACAACCACAACCATGGTCATTGGGTATATACAGAGAGACGAGAGTGTTGGTGGATATGCTAGCAAGAATGTGTTTTCAAAAAAGACTGATTGAGTCATATTTAATGATAGATGAGTAAATGAGGGATAATTGAACAAGTAACTAGGGTGATTTTGTTGGGAGAAATAACTAAGATGTGTTAGGTAGGAAATAATAACTGATGCTCTTTTAGATAAATAGCGAAAATAAACACATCTTTTTAAAGATTACAACATTGGGCCATAATTTGGATATATGGACCCCCATTAAGTAAGAAGTTGGACCATGGTTCACATTAAGTCTAGATGCAAGATGGTTCACCAAGTGTCCTAAAATCTCACAAGATTTCAGGGCCTGTTTATCAAATTATTATCGGGTAAGAGCTTGTGGGGTATCACTTACCTTATTGCATTTTAGATAATATATCTTAACTTATCGAATATTGATTATATTTATATATTAAATGTATCACAATTAAACTTTACATTCTGCTCCATCAAGTTCACTTTTATATAGATAAAAAATTTATTATTAATACTCGGAATTGGGTTCAAGGTCGGGGACAAGAGGTATCCCCAGCCCCGTCCACAATTTATATATTCGAGAATTCCGCATCCCTGATCAAGTTAGGTTCCCCTTCTGGTGCATTTTTTTTTGGATAAAAATCTTATGTCCTAAATTATGACGTTCTACTTGTATCACACAATTACATAAATACGCATCATTATAGAATAATGTAAACTTGAACTAAATAAATTTAAAATGTAAAAAATCTGATTTATCTTAATTTAATTGGTGAAACAAAAATAATACATATAATGTTGGAATCGAAAATTTGTATCTCATTTTTTTGTTACCATATCTAGTCTCTATTCTCTTTGTTACCATATAAGAGAATCTCCCACATTTTTTTAATAATATTTTTAGGCTATGTTTGATATTAAAAAAAAAACTAGCTTATAAACTAGTGTACATGTTTGGATGACCATAAGCTAGCTTATTGAAACGCTACTCAAAGTAGCATTTTGAAAAGTTAGTTTATCAGCTACAAGCTAGCTTATAAGCTAGTTTGGCAAACAAAGCCTGAGTTATTTTCACTATATATACATTCAATTTTAATCTTTCTTTATTATAAGCTCTTCATTTTAAAAATTCTAACATTATTTATGTAACTAAACTGTTAAATGCATTTAATTAATAACCTAATAACTTTTTTAAATGTATTTAATGACCTAATAACTGTTAAATGCCTTTTTGTCTTATCCAAAATTTATTTTTGGAGATCTCTTTCTTTCACTTTCAAATATGGAGACAATTTTATTCACCTTTTCTTTTTTTATTTTAAAGAATGTTTTGGAAATTAATTCTATTAAAACAAATCTTTATTTTGAAGATTATTTGCAAAACCCATAAAAACTATTCCATAAATAAGGTTATCATCATAAATAATTACATGTGCTAAATTTTTATCTTTTATCACTTCTATTATTATTTTTTTCCATAAAACAACCAAGAAACCATAACTCAAAATCGTAAAATACTTTTTATTACGGTGCCACAAACTTCGACATATCGTTGTGGTGCCGTAAGTGGTGACTTTAACTTGCTTTATGTGCATTGAGACATGTCCTTCCAGTACAACAAGCTACTGTATCTCAATTTATTTTTACAGTGAACCCACTTTTCATCTGAACACGTCAAAAATATCAAAAACAACAAGAAAAAAAATACCATACGATTTTAGACTTCCGATTTCTTATATCAAAGGTTTTTACAATTTTCTCTCTCTACAACCCTCTGTGGTTTTTGTTTTCATCTACAGGAGTGCATCTCCACTGCAGCTCCGGCGAGCTCTCAACCAACCCTCTCTCCGGCGATCTCTCATCCAACCCTCTCACCGGCAACCCTCCTCCAACCCCTGCGTTTTTCTCCATGGCTACCCCAAATGTTACCATCGAAGCACTGGCATCTCTCACTACAAAACTGCGGGTCTCGAACGACAAGACGATTGACGAGGTTGTAGAGGTGTTTGACGACTTATCGGTTCAAGATGTGGAGGTCCTTAACCTTGACGGTTTCACTAAAACCTCACTGGTAACTCGCATTTTCTCCCGAAAGAGATGCAATACCTCCTTCCTTAAAACGATTTTCAATCACATGTGGAAGTTCAGGAACCCATGGCAAGTTCGTTTTCTTGGAAATGACCCAACCAACACCTTTTTTGGCTTTTCTTTCTCTTCATCGCTGGACCAAGAATAGGTCCTTCAAAGAATGCCATGGTGCTTTTCCGGGGGTTTTCTCGTTGGAACTCCATGGCCGATATCCGGAGAATGGAAGGATGCTAAGCTTGACACAGTCCCACTCCATCTTACTATAAGCAACATCCCCCTCAAGCTTTTTACTGAAAATAACCTCTCCAACTGGACCCATATGGTAGACCCTAAAGCCGAGTTTCGATGGAAGGGTACAAACCTCGACATGATGAAGGCTAGCACCCGAACCCGTGTAAACCTTCCAGCGAGTAAACGCCCGTTCGTGGGACTCTTTGTGCCACTTGAGGGACGTAAACATTGGATCCAATTCAAGTTTGACCGACTTCCCATCATTTGCTATAAACGTGGGGTATGGGGTCATGATAAACAAGACTGCAATAGCAAACTTGTGGTTATTCAAGACCCAGAAGGAAAATTCACTCAACTGTACGACCCATGGCTCCATTCAGATTACGTTGGTACGTGTTTTACACCGATCTTAGGGAAGGAAGAATGGAAAGCTGACGACATGAAGGCCCACGAACAAAAGCATCGCGATAAAGAATCTCAGGTGAGCACCGCTAGCGGAGAAAACTCTGATAACCTTTTCCGATCGCCGGAAAAAATCGAGAAGATGAAACTTCCCGTCTCCAAGCAAGCTCAAGGTAAAAACAAAATTACTTTTTACTTTGGCCAACACACCCCTTCCACCAATAGCAATCATGCCCCTAACAATGCTAAGGAAAAGTCTTCACCTAAAAAGAATAGTGTGGAACCGTTGGAAATAGAACCTTTTCAAACAAAAGGAGTTATTTGTACTTCTACTACTTTAGATGTCACCCTCATAGGAGACAACTCAATCACAAAAGATACAAAAGACAAATTTGATGAGACTCAAGATCAAAAGTACAAAGCAAATAAAAATCCTCTGCTTCCTGAATATCCTTACACCTCACCTCATAAAAGTCAAACCACAAACCTTTCTCTCTCCCCTAACACTAGCAACCAAAATAGAGAGGACCCTCTCTTTTCCTAACCGCCATCCCCCAAAAACCCACCTCATGTGCATGAAATCTCTCCCTCTCCCATTCACTTTGACCCAACCCTCCCCCATGCAAACCCAAATGCTATTAATATCATGCATGAAACCTTTTTCTCCCCTTCCATCGGGGGTCAAAAAAATGGGAACCCATCTACCCACTACCAAACGTACCCTTCAACCATAACCCATGCTAATCCAGATTTGAAGCCCCCCCCCATGCAACACCAGATTCCAAAAATCTCATGCATCGAAGCGGGACGCCTCACCTGATCGGGGCTCGCAACCTGTCACAAGTTTCGAACGATAACGTTGAGACACATTCTAGGAAGAGAATATCTATAAAAGACAAGGCTCGCAAGTCTATGGGGAAAAAGCACAAGGTGGAAGAGCGTTCGGAAACGGAACAATGTTTGGACAAGATTGACGTTTTGGGAACTTTGACGAAGGAAACTATAGCATCATCCTTACCAGAGGCGAGATCCGTCATACGGACCTGCCTAGAAAAATGAGTATCTTAGCTTGGAACTGCCGAGGTCTTGGCAACCCTCGTGCAGTTCCGGTCCTCAAGGAGCTCGTTCGAGCTTCTCGGCCAGGTGTGATCTTTCTCTTTGAAACTCTTGTGTCGCAATCCAAAGTTGATAGTCTTAAGATCCGATTGGGTTATGAATCTTGTTTTGCTGTTAGTTGTAATGGCCGAAGTGGTGGTCTTTGTGCGTTATGGAATGAAAAAACTAAATGTTCTCTTTTGTCGTTCTCGCAAAATTGTATTGATTTGGAAATTTCTGATGATACCCATGGGATTTGGCGAATGACTGGCTTCTACGGTTTTCCCGAAAGGGCCCGAAGAAGAGACTCTTGGAATCTTCTTCGGACGCTCGCAAGCCACTCAAACCTTCCATGGGTGGTTATTGGGGATTTTAACGATCTTCTCTCGCAGTGTGAAAAAAGAGGCTCCAACGAGCATCCGAATTGGTGCATACAGGGGTTTCGTGATTCCCTAATCGACTGTGGTCTCTCGGATATCCTTATGCATGGGTTTCCATTCACTTGGTGTAAACATAAAGGAAAAACTAATGAAGTCATGGAGCGCCTCGATCGTGCAGTTAGTAACCGACTCTGGACGAACCTTTTTCCGGACCATTGGGTGGATAACTTGATCAGTCCTATTTCTGACCATTCCCCGATCGTTTTACACACTCAGGTCCGACATCTTCCTACTAACAACTATCACTTTCGTTTTGAAAACAAATGGTTGCAGGAGCCCTCTTTCGTACAGGTTTTTCTAGACTGCTGGTTCAATCTGGGAGGTAAAGAGTTGCCTTCTAAATTATCAGATCTTGCGAAGAGATTTGGCAAATGGGGACGAAATCTAAATGCTTCTTTTAAAAGAGAGATAAAAGAAGCCTATGCTCATCTCGAGAGACTTCGGGCCACCACAGATCCCTCTGCTCATGCGATTTATGATGAAGAGAGGAAGCGACTGATCTCCACGCTCATTAAAGAAGAGGAACACTAAAGACAGAGAGCCAAAGTTTTCTGGCTCAACGAGGGCGATCGAAACACAAAGTTTTTCCATGCCCATGCAAATGGAAGACGCAAAGCAAACCGAATCATGAAACTCAGGGATGATACCGGTCGTTGGGTAGAGGATGTACAGGGATTACGGAACCTTGTGACCCATTATTTTAACAACCTTTTTTCTGCTAGTCCGGGCAATCCTGAAGAAATCACCAAGATGGTTACGAAACGCCTAACTGTGAACGACACTGTTAGGCTCAACTTGCCTTTCACGAAGGATGAATTTCGTGAAGCTCTATTCCAAATGCACCCGGATAAGTCACCGGGACCTAATGGTTTCAATCCCCGTTTTTTCCAAAAAATTTGGTCGTACATGGGTGATGAGATTTTTACAGCAGGCATAAAGTGGCTAGAAAATGGGGCCTTTCCTAATGGTGTAAACGACACCATCATAACGCTCATTCCGAAATGTGAGTCCCCCTTAGACATCAAGCAATACCGGCCCATCTCCCTTTGCAATGTCGTCCTCAAGATTATCACTAAGGTGTTGGCCAACCGGATTAAACCGATTCTCCCTCTTTGATTTCTGAGAATCAAACGGCCTTCCTGAAGGATAGACTTATCACAGACAACGTTATCATCGCCTTTGAAATGCTCCACTCCATGCAACGAAACAACCGGAGAAAGAACGGTGAAGTGGCCCTAAAAATTGACATCAGCAAAACCTATGACAGGCTGGACTGGATTTACTTGCGCCGCATTTTTGAGGCTTTTGGTTTTCCGGCCAAACGGGTCAATATGACCATGATTAGTGTTGAGTCTGTCAAATATTTTATTCGGGTAAATAATGATCTCATCGGCCCGATCATCCCTCACCGGGGACTGCGCCAAGGTGACCCGCTCTCTCCGTACCTCTTCATCCTCAGTTTGGAAGGCCTCTCGGCCTTCTTAAATCACGAAGAAATAGCGGAACGCATTCATGGATGTCAAGTGGCTCGAAAAGCCCCTTCGATCACTCACCTCTTTTTTGCAGACGACGCTTTTCTTTTTTGCAGGGCTACGATAGATGAAGCTCGTCACATGAAGCATATTCTTTCGAAGTATGAAGTTGCCTCGGGCCACGCCATAAACTTCGAAAAGTCTGGAATCATGTGCAGCAACAATCTGGCAACGGGCCTCAAAGTTGGTATTTCCGTGTTCTCGGGATAAACAAAGACTTAAAAACGAGTCGTTATTTGGGGCTCCTTTCCTTAATTGGGCAGTCAAAAAGATGCATATTCAGACATATTCGCGACAAGCTCTGGGGAAAACTAAACAACTGGGGAAAACGACCTATTTCTAATGCGGGTCGAGCCACTCTTATAAAGGTTGCGGCCCAGGCAATCCCGGTGTATTACATGAACGTCTTCCTCATCCCGGCTTCCACCATTAAAGATTTGGAGAGACTCCTCAACTCCTTTTGGTGGGGGAAGAAATCTAACTCTCCTCGCACGTTAAACTGGCTCTCGTGGGAAAAGCTTGGTGTTCCGCAAAAGTTCGGGGTCTGGGATTCTGGGATTTTACGGCTTTCAATATCGCTATGTTGGGAAAACAAGGTTGGCGTCTTGTGTCAAATCCTACTTCTCTAGTTAGCAGGATACTCAAAGCTAAATATTACCCGCAGGGGGACTTTATGGAGGCCCGTCTGGGAAACTCCCCTAGTTTTATTTGGAGAAGTATTTGGCACTCGCAGCTGGTTCTCAACCACGGCCTTAGATGGAAAATAGGAGTTGGAAGAGACATTAATGTCTGGTCCAACCCTTGGCTACGTGACGACAGAAACTTCAGATTAGAAACTCTTCCGACCACCACAGATTCGGTCATACGGGTTCGGGACTTGAAGGATCCAAACTCCCCTTCTTGGAATGCTGACTTGATAACCCGAACGTTTTCTGCCCGAGACTATTTATGTATCTTAAACTTTGCCCCCCCATTCGGACATCGGAATGGATAGGATTGTTTGGCATTGGTCGAACAACGGTATTTACTCGGTAAAATCTAGCTACAAACTGATCATGGAAAGGCTCACCCAAAATTCTCAGCTCCACATTGAAGCTGACTGGAACCGACTTTGGAATGCTGACATCCCCTCCAAAGTCAAGTTCTTTGTGTGGCGGGTGCTTAGGAATATCCTCCCAACCAGGTACTCCCTTCAAAAGCGCGGTTTACACACACCCCCACAATGTCCTATTTGCAATCACAATGAGGAAAACCTTTGGCATGTGTTTGTGGGATGCCCTTCGGTAATCCCGGTTTGGAAAGGGGTCGATCTTTGGTGCAGGGTTGACTCCGTAGCTTATGTGGTGAACTCTCTCGAGGATCTAATCCTCGACTTTCTCAAGAATAACTCGCGGCATTTAGGCGACCGATTCCTCATGATATTATGGAGTCTATGGCACCGCAGGAATGACATTGTGTGGAATAAGGGGACTCGTGACCCGAGCAGTGTTATCCACCGTGCCTTGAATTCCCTTTCAGATTGGAAGGTCTACCGGACTCTCTCCAAACCGAACTCGGCTAGATCTACCCCAACTTGCTCTTCTAAATGGCAACACCCTAAACCGGGGTCCTATAAATGCAACGTTGATGCGGCCACGTTTTCAGCTTCTAGATCGGCGGGTTTTGGTGCAATTATAAGAAATAGCAGTGGCGAGATGATCTTAGCAAAGGCTTCCCCGCTCAGTTTTCTCCCCCCGGTTCCAGAGTGCGAGGCTTTGGCTCTCCTCGATGCTATCACTTGGGTCACCACGCTTGGCTTCACTCACATGGATTTCGAAATCGACGCAACCCTTGTTGACGAAGCAATTCAAGAGTCGGCGCGGAACTTATCGAAGTTTGGTGATATCATCGACAAAATTCAATCCCTTCTCCAGATTAACGACAACTACAAGATCACCGTCATTGGGAGACAAGCTAACGAGGCGGCCCACCTATTGGCTCGTCACTCTCGTTCTTTATCTTGTCCTGTTTTCTTTCATTTTGTTCCGCCATTTTTGGTGTTTTGTATTAACGATTATTGTCCTTGTGACGCTACTAATATCATTGTGGGAACCCCTTCGGTGAACGGCCCTGCCGGAAACCGTTAGCTTTCCCCCTTCTTTAAAAAAAAAAAGTCTTTAAAGTTAGTAAAAAGTAAAACCATGTGCTTGTTTATCATAAAAAAGTAAAAAAAAAAAGACAATATTGTCCTCCCCATGCACACGTACCCCTTTTCATTTCTATAAATCCCTAAAATCTCCTTCATTACAACCATCATCCAAAATCTTCCATCAATGGCTTCCACCACCATTTCTAACTTCATCTTCTTCTCTTCTCTTCTCTCCTCCTCCTCACCACCACCACCACCACCGACGCCGCCGTCACCACCACCTCTACCGTCTGCAAAGACACCCCATACCCATCCTTCTGCCAAACATCCCTCCAAATCAACACCACCAACTCCGCCACCGCCAACCTCCACGACTCCGCCCGCCTCCTAATCCGCAAATCCCTCGCCACCGCCACCAAATTCTCAAAAACAATCGAAAAACACCTCGTCGCCGCCTCAACCAATTCCCCCATCGCCGAAATCCGCGCACTCCAAGATTGCTGGTACTTAGCCACACGAAACGTCGAATTCATTTCGACCACTTACCAAACCCTCACCGTCGCCCGAAACCCGCTTCCGAAAACCGCGTCTGAATACATTCAGACGCTGCTCAGCGCCGTCTTAACCAATACAGACACATGCTTAGATAGCCTCAATTATACTTCTTCTTTAACCACCCAAACTCCCTTCATGGCCCCTATTCAAAACGACAACAAACTTTACCGCACTTCATTATCCCTTTTCAACAAAGCATGGGGTAATGCTAAAAACAACAATAAATTAGGGTTTAGAAACAATGGCGGATTATTGCCACCTTTCGAATTTTCCGGCAAAACCACGGCGGTGATTGAGAATATTGAGGCTGTTGTGAGTAGTAGGGTTGTGGTTAGTCAAGATGGGTCGGGTAATTTTATTACCATTAGTGATGCTATTAATTTTGCTCCGAATATTACTGGTAATTTCAGTACTGGGTATTTCATGATTTATGTGAAGAGTGGTGTTTATGAGGAGTCCGGCGAATAAGAAGTATTTGATGGTGGTCGGAGATGGGATTAATCAGACGGTGATCACCGAAAATCGTAACCAAGATGATGGGTGGACTCCCTTTAATTCCGCAACTTTCAGTAAGCAAATATTTTAACATTCGTGTTGTTTTATCTGAAATAAGTGTTTGTATTTCTGTTTTAGTTGTTACGGATGAGTTTTTTTTCCTTCTTAAAATTACCGACATACGGTTGAATCGTTACAAAAGGACTAATTTCGTTTTTTTTTATGTTGGAACAGAATAACTGACGAAATCGCTAAAAAATACAGAGACACAGATTAATATGACTTATGGAAACAAAATATGCGCCAAGTACATTCTTTTAATTTAACTTTAATTATCTATTATTAAAGGTAAAATTGTAATTTAATTAGTTGATTAGAAAGCGTCATAATTAATTATACATTACTAAAACCGTATATCTTTTTCATCGATCATGGACATATCGTAATCGACTGTTTTCTTACTCGACATTTTTCACGTCTGCAGTCGTCGTGGCTAGCAACTTCGTAGCGATGAACCTAACCATCCGCAACACCGCGGGAGCAATAAAGCAGCAAGCCGTAGCATTACTAAACGGAGCCGACTTATCGACTTTCTATCGTTGCAGCTTCGAAGGGTACCAAGACACGCTATATGCACACTCCCTCCGCCTATTCTACCGAGAATGCGACATTTACGGCACCGTAGACTTCATATTCGGAAACGCCGCCATGGTCCTTCAAAAGAGCAACATTTACCCCCGATTACCAATTCCCGGTCAATTCAACACCATCACAGCACAAGGAAGAACCGATTCTGGCCAGAGCATCGGTATCTCAATCCAAATGTGTAATATCCGGCCAGCCGATGATTTGGCGTCCAGTGGTGGCACGACCATGACGTATTTGGGGCGACCATGGAAGGTGTATACTCAAACGGTTTATATGCAAACTTACATGGATTCATTTATCAATCCGGCAGGGTGGTCGGTATGGTCGGGTGATTTTGCATTGAATACTCTGTATTATGCCGAATTTGAGAACTTGGGGCCGGAGTCGGATACTAGCCAAAGGGTTAATTGGCCGGGATTTCACGTTACCGATGGTACGATCGCGGTTAATTTCACGACGCCGGTCTTCATCCCCGGCAACGAGTTTTTGCCTCAGACCGGTGTGCCTTATGATGGTGGCTTATCATGATCAATCAATCGGATTTATATATACACACATATATAGGATGATTTTTTGTAATCTATATACATATGTAGCATGTCTTCTCTTTGATTTAAGTGTAGGGAAAATTGCATCAAAATGCAGTGAACTTGAGTTTAGTTCCTATTTGATGCAAAGAAGAATATATTTTTCCCTTCTTCTGAAGAAATGTAACGAAGTTTCAGATTTTCCTATCTCAATATTAAATTATTTGATTATCAAGTTGCATCTTGTACGACTTGGTATTTGTTGTATGTGTTGGAAAATTTTAGTAAAAATATGTTTTTTTACTAACTTTGGACACATTTAAATACATGTATATGTATTGTATATTTCTAACTCTTAGTGGGTTTATGTTCTCCTATATGAGAGCTTCGAAACGATATATCATGTGTCCAAAATGGAATATGTGTGATTGAGATATCGATGCTCAAAGTTGAGTGTTTGGAATGATTTTAGTAAAATCAAGTGGGTGTGGGAATTGTTAGAAGATGAATATGCTTGAAGGGGACGACGAATATGCTGAAGGTTTGAAACCTCGATATATTGATTGAGAGAAAACGTACAAAGTGTAAAGTAAAATAATGAAAAGTTATCTAACCTAGACTACAAGATACAACACATATATATACGAAGACTAAATGGGCTTGGGCCCTATACTGACATGGGTCTGGGCCCTCTATATACATTAACATCCCCCCTCAAACTCAATCGGGAGAAGAATGAGCAAGATGGAATTTGGAAACTAGATCACAAAACCGTCCTGGTAAATGATCTTTAGTGAAAATATCAGTCGGTTGATCAAGAGTCGAAATAGGAAGAAGCTGAATAGTCTTACAAGTCACATGTTGACGAACAAAGTGACAGTCAATTTCAATATGCTTCGTTCGCTCGTGGAAGACATCATTGTGAGCAATCTGAATGGCACTATTGTTGTCACACCATAATGGAGTTGGAGACTGTTGAGGAGCCCCCGTGTCAGAGAGTAGACAGCGTAACCATACAAGTTCTTGAGCTGTGTCAGCTAGTGCTCGATACTCAACTTCAGTACTGGACCGAGCTGTGAGAGATTGTTTCTTGCTTCGCCAGGATATAAGAGAGTCGCCATGAAAGAAACAGTAGTCGGTAGTGGAGCGACGATCAGTCATGTCACTGTCCCAATCAGCATCAGAAAAACCTCGCAAAGTCAACGATAAGGTGGATGGAAAATGAAGACCATGAAACATAGTCCCTTTTAAATATCGAAGAATGCGCAGAACAGCAGCGTAGTGATCAGAACAGGGTGCAGACATGAACTGACTGACAGTATGAACAGCATAGCAATATCAGGTCGAGTCACTGTCAGATAGACAAGTGACCCCACTAACTGGCGATATAAGGTAGGATCACGCAGAGGAGGTCCAACATTTGGAGCCAAATGAAGGTTGTGCTCAAGAGGAGTGGATGCTGTTTTGTTATCAGTAATCCTAGCTTTTGACAAAAGATCTGAGGTGTATTTGGCTTGACACAGATAAATTCCCGATGGATCGGAGAGCACCTCAAGACCAAGAAAATAGTGTAAAGAACCAAGATCCTTGTAACACCCCGAGTTCTGAGAGCCTATGTATTATCGTTTTCGTTTTGGAAACCTCTTAACTTTAAGGATTTATCAGTTTTATATTGAACCTATTAGAGTTAAACATCGTGGGCTAAAAAGGTGTCAAAATTGTGAAGTGTGGGGTGACTCGCGACAGTGCCCGCGATAGTGACAGGATGTCACAATCGAGAGGCACAATCGTCGGGGGTCAAGGACTCTCGGTACGTCTCTCGTGATAGTGCCATGCGAGAGTGACAGGGTCACAATCGTCGGGCACTATCGCCCAGATTGTACCGCGGGTGGGGGTGTTGGCGCGATTATGCCCGCGAGAGTGACAAATGTCACTCTCGCCGTGTCACTATCGTCGGCAAGTGTTTCGGGTATAAAATGACCAGTCGCGATTTTCAGTCATTTTATCAGATTCTAGGGTTTTGAAAGGCGATTTCTCAGCTGGGTGTGGTATGTATTCTCCTCCTAGACTTCTCTCTTCATTTATGGTGTTACATAATCATTAATGGTGGTCCTTAACACATTTAGGAAGTGTTGTTGGTGAGCTCTTAAGTGGCTTTTTCATCTCCTCCATTCTAGGGCTTGGTTTTCTCTTAAGGAAACTACCAAGGTGAGTTCTTACACATTTTATCAAACTTTATACATGTCAAAAGGTGGATTTTGAATACCTAATATCTCCCCTTTCATATACTTGGTTTATAGAACATTGTGTTAAACCTAACTTTTGGGGATATTAGTGTTTTTGGATGATTTTTGGGGAAATGATGATTTATGAACTTTATTAATGTTCTTTAACTAGTTTCTACTTGGGTTATACTTTAAGTGGATGGTATTACTATGCAAAACTTATGATCTTGGAAATATTGATATTTTGGTTAACTACTGATAAGTTTGCATATCAAAATCATTTCACATTTTGGAGTTTTGAAATATTGACTAATCGTCTATACTTTCACTAACGGTCTTTTGATAAACAATGGGAGTGGTTTTGGTGGAAAATACCCCCCACATTAATTATTGCATATTAACCATTTTTGAGATTAATTGTTGGGCCGTATGTGCATTATTTGGCTTGATTGATGCATTGGGAGTCATGACCCCGTATTTGGTTATTATTGTTCCGGCGTTGGGACGACTAGTTTTCCACGTCGAGGCACGTTAGGTACCGGGTGCGGTATAAGTCCTTCGTGCTGCACGTTAGGTATCGGGTGCGGTATAAGTCCTTCGTGCTCAAGTATTACGATATTGGATGAGGAGCTCGACATAGGAACCCGACGGGGTTGAACTCGAGTTTCCGTGGGTGTACGTTTAAAGCTACTGAGCCTGACATCCCTTGCGTGTACTTTATGTGTTTATTGGCTTTACTGACCCATCGAATGGCTTACTTTTGTGTTCCGTCATTCGGGTTAGTAGGCGGGTCTCCCCCGTTAACCCAAGAGGTATTGGTTTATTTCAAAGAGCATTGTTATTACAATTTCATTATTGTCGTTGTACAAAAGGAAACTTTTTACTTATCTTATATTAAATCTCTTTAATTACAATTGTTGGATCTCACTAGGCTTTAGCCTAACACTTTTTCTTAAAATGACATGTATAACAGATCAGGTCTCCGGTGGGGTTCGTCGGGACTGAGCGGATAGCTTGGACTACGAGCAGTCTTTTTGGGAGATGTGTAGACCGACATTTTGAAATAGCAATCATACCTTTTGGAAGAATAGCAACACCCGATCCTAATCTTTCTTACTTGAGTTAGATTATTAGGTTGTTAGTTTATTCTTCATTTGACTTATTGTAATGATCATAGTACTGTTTCCCCGTCCTATCAGGATGATACTTTTGGATTGTTTACAGTAGGTTTTGTATCCAGGTTTCTATCTATTTATAGCCGTAATATTGCAGAAATTTCGAATTTTATTCCGCAAATTTTTAGAGTGTTATAAGTTGGTATCAGAGCTTTAGTTTAAGTGAACTAGGTATAAGTGTAGGGTACCTAGACTTAAGCTGTGAAATTAGGCAATGATCTTGTGAGATGGGGTATAACTGTTAAGATAAGATAGTTTTAGAGTCGATGGAAGCTACACAAGTTAAGAGTTATGGTAATGGGAATGAAAATTTTTATGTATTGCATGTTCATAATTTCGCCTAGCTAACGCTATTATGAAGATGTTTTACGTGATTATGCTTGTTTTCCGTTGTTATGATAATTGATGAATGTAGTGGTACATTTCCTTGTTTATAACCGTGTAGTCTCATCTCACCTATATTCTCGCATGTGTGGCAGACTATGGTTAATACGCGTAATCGACCGGAAGGACAGGATACGGCCGCGTCTACGGCCGATCAACCGAGGGTAACGAATAACGATTTGCCCCCACCGTTTATAGATGCATTGGGTGGAGGACCGGAGCATGTACCTCGACGCAACATCGCTACAACTCATCCAGTTATGGAAGAGGTAACTCCGGAAACTAGAATGGCGGAGCGGATGATGCAAGCAATGAATGTAGCTATGGCTCAGCAGCAAGAGGCCTTCCTGAAACAATTGGATGATAGGGATGCTAACCACCGTAGGCCGGAGACGGTAGAGGAGAATGTGATTGTGGCAGGATCTGGAGGTTCGGGACCCCGTATCCCTACCAATGAGACGGCAATTCCGGCCGCAAGACCTGAGGCAAAGTCTTGTACATTCAAGGCATTTCTTGGATGTCGACCGCCAGAGTTCAAAGGCACTGACAACCCAGTAGAATGCATGAACTGGATTAGGGAATTGGAACAAGCCTTCCGATCGAGCGGGTGTGGGGAGAACCAAAAAGCCGTATTTGGATCTCAAATGCTTAGAGGGGCGGCCCTCACATGGTGGAATATATATTCCGCTTCTATTGAAGCCACTGTATTGGCTCAACTAAGCTGGGAGACCTTCAAGAAGAAGGTTATGGAAGAATTTTGCAACGAACGGGCTATGGACCGGATCGTCGATGAGTTCCGAAGTTTGAAAAAGGGGAATTTATTGGTGAAGGATTACAATAAGCTATTTATGTACAAGCTAGGCTTGGTGGGACATCTGGTCCCCACCGAAAGAGAGAAAATCAAGGCGTACATCAAGGGTTTGCCTATAGAAATGATGAATATGGTTCGAGTGTCCAAGGCCTCTACCCTTCGAGAGGCTATAGAGGAGGCACAACTTGTGGAGGATTCCTACGGCTTGGGTAAGACGGAGAGAAGTGGAGCAATTGAGAAGAGGAAATGGGAAGGAGGCCCCACGTTTTCGAGGAGGCCGAGCCACTTCAACAACAATCAACGGGGAGGTGGTCCGAGACGGGATTCCCCGTGGTGTTCAAGATGCCGAAGTAAACACACCGGTCCTTGCAACTCGAAGTCAGAACCGTGCTACAAATGTGGTAAGCCCGGCCACCGTTACAATGACTGTCCAATTAAAGAGCGTATATGTTTCGGGTGTAAAGAGCCGGGCCATGTTAGAAGTGAATGTCCGAAGGCAATAGTAAACTATAGTGGAGGCAAGAAAGTGGACACTCCCAAGGCAACAGGGAGAGCTTTCCAGATGACCACAGAAGAGGCGAAAGCGTCAACGGATGTAGTGTCGGGTACGTTTCTCCTAAACTCCGTGCCTACGCGTGTGCTCTTTGATTCGGGAGCTAGTTTCTCGTTTGTGTCAAGTTTGTTTTGCCCAAAACTATCCATGCCCACTACTAGTTTAGATGAGGCGTTAGTGGTAGAGCTAGCCGATGGGGACCAAGTAGTGGTTCAGAATATTCTAAGGACTTGCAAGCTTGAAATTGAAGGAAGAGAATTCCCGATCGATCTTATGCCTATGGTCATCGGGGGATTCGATGTTGTAGTCGGTATGGATTGGTTGTCAACTAATCATGCTGAAATTCTTTGTGCAAAGAAATTGATCCGAATTCCGGATTCGGATGGTCGTGCGGTGACCGTGTATGGTGAAAGACGAAAGGGTGAAGTCGCAATCATCAGTATGGTGAAGGCACGGAAATGTTTGGTGAAAGGATGCCCATCCTTTTTGGCATATGTAATAGATGCCAAACTGGAGAAGAAGACGCTAGAAGATGTCGAAGTGGTAAGGGAGTTTTCCGACGTATTTCCAGACGACTTGCATGGTTTACCTCCCGATCGTCAAGTGGAGTTTAAGATTGATCTGACACCGGGAGCGGCCCCGATAGCCCGAGCTCCATATCATTTGGCTCCGTCAGAAATGAAGGAAATGATGAGCCAATTGCAAGATCTTTTGGAAAAGGGATTTGTAAGACTGAGTTCCTCGCCTTGGGGAGCCCCGGTCTTATTCGTGAAGAAGAAGGATGGTACTATGCGAATGTGCATCGACTATAGGGAGTTGAATAAGGTGACCGTGAAGAACAAATACCCACTCCCTAGAATCGATGATCTATTCGATCAACTGCAAGGAGCGGGTTGCTTTTCGAAGATAGATCTCTGTTCGGGTTACCACCAAGTGAAGGTCAAAGAAGAACACATTCCTAAAACTGCTTTTAGGACGCGTTATGGCCACTATGAGTTTCTAGTGATGCCATTCGGCTTGACGAACGCCCCAGCGGTGTTTATGGATTTAATGAATCGCGTGTGCCGACCCTTCTTAGATAAGTCGGTTATCGTGTTCATTGATGACATCCTTATCTACTCAAGGGACGAAGTCGATCATGCTTGACACCTTCGGGACGTTTTAGAAATCTTAAGGAGAGAGAAACTTTATGCAAACTTTTCCAAGTGTGAGTTTTGGTTGAAGGAAGTACAGTTTTTGGGGCACATAGTTTCGAAGGACGGAGTGAAGGTGGACCCGGCCAAAATTGAAGCGATGATGAGTTGGGAACCTCCCAAAGGTCCATCCGAAATTCGAAGTTTTCTAGGCTTGGCGGGATATTACCGAAGGTTCATACAAGACTTCTCCAAGATTGCTTCTTCGTTGACAATGTTGACCAAGAAGAATGTAAAGTTTGTATGGACCGAAGATCAAGAGAAGGCATTTAGGACTTTGCAAAAGAAGTTGTGCGAAGCTCCGATCTTATCCTTGTCGGAGGGATCGGAGGATTTTGTGGTCTTTAGCGATGCATCCAAAATGGGGCTTGGATGTGTACTAATGCAAAGAGGGAAGGTGATCGCGTACGCGTCTAGACAATTGAAGGTGCACGAGAAGAACTACCCCACTCATGATTTGGAGTTGGCGGCGGTAGTGTTCGCGCTAAAGTTATGGCGACACTACCTTTACGGCACAAAGTGTACCTTATACACGGATCACAAGAGTCTGAAGTATGTTTTTGATCAGAAAGAACTCAACATCAGGCAACGAAGGTGGTTAGAGCTACTTAAGGATTACGACTGTGAATTACTCTACCACCCGGGTAAGGCAAACGTGGTAGCTGACGCCTTGAGTCGGAAGGAGTATAGCGGGAGACTTCAAGCCAAACTTACCAGAATTGAGTTGGTGTCAAGTCTCATGGAGAAGATTACAGAAGCGCAAACCGAAGCATTAAGGGAAGAAAACCTTAAGGATGAGGTGACGACCAAGCAGCATTTATTGTTGACCGAAGATAGCCGAGGGATCAAGTGTTTCAACGGGCGAGTGTGGGTACCAAAGTTTGGTGGTTGCCGAGAGCTACTTTTGGAAGACGCGCACAAATCCAAGTATTCTATCCACCCGGGAAGCACCAAGATGTATCGGGATTTGAAGCTACACTTTTGGTGGCCAGTTATGAAATTGGATGTAGCACATTATGTGGAGCGATGCGTAACTTGTTCACAAGTGAAGGTCGAGCATCAACGACCCTATGGAAGCCTTCAATCGCTTGAAATACCCGAATGGAAATGGGACAAGATTACCATGGATTTTGTGACCAAACTACCGAAGACCTTGAGAGGGAACGACACTATTTGGGTTATTGTTGACCGTTTGACTAAGAGTGCTCACTTTCTAGCAATGCGGTAAACCTTGCCGATGGATAAGTTGGCAAAACTCTACATAGACGAGGTAGTCTCTAGGCACGGCATACCTTTGTCGATAGTGTCCGATCGTGATAGTCGGTTCACGTCGAGATTTGGGGAGCCTTGCATCAAGAGTTGGGCACACGGGTAAATTTGAGCACGGCATACCACCCACAAACAGACGGGCAAAGTGAGAGAACGATCAAAACGCTTGAAGACATGCTTAGATCATGTGTGATCGATTTTGGCGGTAGTTGGGACACTCATCTACCTTTGGTGGAATTTGCGTACAACAACAGTCACTATTCTAGCATCGGAATGGCGCCATTTGAAGCTTTGTACGGGCGGAAGTGTAGAACCCCCGTGTGTTGGCTAAAGGCGGGGGAGAAGCAATTTGCCGGCCCGGAAATGGTGCAAGAGACAGCCGACAAAGTTAAATCTATTTGAGAGCTGTTGAGAGCGGCGCAAGATCGTCAGAAAAGTTACGCCGACAAGAAGAGGAGACCGGTAGAGTTTCAGGTGGGAGATCGTGTGATGCTAAAAGTGTCCCCTTGGAAAGGATTGATTCGGTTTGGGAAGCGTGGGAAGCTAAGTCCCCGTTTCCTTGGGCCGTTTACTATTCTGGAACGCATCGGACTTCAAGCTTACAAGTTGGACTTGCCGCCGGAGATGGACGGGATTCATCCCACATTCCACGTGTGCTATTTACGGAAGTGCCTAGCGGAAGAAGAAAGCGTCATACCTTTGTCCGAAATTCGAGTGGATGGTAATCGTTGTATCGAAGAGCCCGAGGCAATTTTGGAAAGGATGATTAAGAAGCTCCGACATAAAGAGGTGGCGATGGTAAAGGTTCAATGGAAGCACCATCGCGGCACCAATGTGACTTGGGAAGCGGAAGAAGACATGAGGCGTAGATACCCTCTATTGTTTAGTTAGTAGGATTTCGTGGACAAAATCATTTCCAAGTTGGGGAGGATTGTAACACCCCGAATTCTGAGAGCCTATGTATTATCGTTTTCGTTTTGGAAACCTCTTAACTTTAAGGATTTATCAGTTTTATATTGAACCTATTAGAGTTAAACATCGTGGGCTAAAAAGGTGTCAAAATTGTGAAGTGTGGGGTGACTCGCGACAGTGCCCGCGATAGTGACAGGATGTCACAATCGCAGAGGCACAATCGCCGGGGGTCAAGGACTCTCGGTACGTCTCTCGCGATAGTGCCATGCGAGAGTGACAGGGTTACAATCGCCGGGCACTATCGCCCAGATTGTACCGCGGGTGGGGGTGTTGGCGCGATTATGCCCGCGAGAGTGACAAATGTCACTCTCGCCGTGTCACTATCGCCGGCAAGTGTTTCGGGTATAAAATGACCAGTCGCGATTTTCAGTCATTTTATCAGATTCTAGGGTTTTGAAAGGCGATTTCTCAGCTGGGTGTGATATGTATTCTCCTCCTAGACTTCTCTCTTCATTTATGGTGTTACATAATCATTAATGGTGGTCCTTAACACATTTAGGAAGTGTGGTTGGTGAGCTCTTAAGTGGCTTTTTCATCTCCTCCATTCTAGGGTTTGGTTTTTCTCTTAAGGAAACTACCAAGGTGAGTTCTTACACATTTTATCAAACTTTATACATGTCAAAAGGTGGATTTTGAATACCTAATATCTCCCCTTTCATATACTTGGTTTATAGAACATTGTGTTAAACCTAACTTTTGGGGATATTAGTGTTTTTGGATGATTTTTGGGGAAATGATGATTTATGAACTTTATTAATGTTCTTTAACTAGTTTCTACTTGGGTTATACTTTAAGTGGATGGTATTACTATGCAAAACTTATGATCTTGGAAATATTGATATTTTGGTTAACTGCTGATAAGTTTGCATATCAAAATCATTTCACATTTTGGAGTTTTGAAATATTGATGAATCGTCTATACTTTCACTAACGGTCTTTTGATAAACAATGGGAGTGGTTTTTGTGGAAAATACCCCCCACATTAATTATTGCATATTAACCATTTTTGAGATTAATTGTTGGGCCGTATGTGCATTATTTGGCTTGATTGATGCATTGGGAGTCATGACCCCGTATTTGGTTATTATTGTTCCGGCGTTGGGACGACTAGTTTTCCACGTCGAGGCACGTTAGGTACCGGGTGCGGTATAAGTCCTTCGTGCTGCACGTTAGGTACCGGGTGCGGTATAAGTCCTTCGTGCTCAAGTATTACGATATTGGATGAGGAGCTCGACATAGGAACCCGACGAGGTTGAACTCGAGTTTCCGTGGGTGTACGTTTAAAGCCACTGAGCCTGACATCCCTTGCGTGTACTTTATGTGTTTATTGGCTTTACTGACCCATCGAATGGCTTACTTTTGTGTTCCGTCATTCGGGTTAGTAGGCGGGTCTCCCCCGTCAACCCAAGAGGTATTGGTTTATTTCAAAGAGCATTGTTATTACAATTTCATTATTGTCGTTGTACAAAAGGAAACTTTTTACTTATCTTATATTAAATCTCTTTAATTACAATTGTTGGATCTCACTAGGCTTTAGCCTAACACTTTTTCTTAAAATGACATGTATAACAGATCAGGTCTCCGGTGGGGTTCGTCGGGACTGAGCGGATAGCTTGGACTACGAACGGTCTTTTTGGGAGATGTATAGACCGGCATTTTGAAATAGCGATCATACCTTTTGGAAGAATAGAAACACCCGATCCTAATCTTTCTTACTTGAGTTAGATTATTAGGTTGTTAGTTTATTCTTCATTTGACTTATTGTAATGATCATAGTACTGTTTCCCCGTCCTATCGAGATGATACTTTTGGATTGTTTACAGTAGGTTTTGTATCCAGGTTTCTATCTATTTATAGCCGTCATATTGCAGAAATTTCGAATTTTATTCCTCAAATTTTTAGAGTGTTACAATCCTTCATCTCAAAACAGGAGCTGAGAGATGACTTCAGATTGGTTATGCATGTAGAGTCACTGCCAGTAATAATCATATCATCCACATACAATATAAGTAAGATTGTGCCAGCCTCAGTGGTTCGAGTAAACAGTCTTGAATCATAGTTGTTGGGTGAGAAGCCCAGAGAGGTGACTGTGGAACTGAATTTCTGAAACCAAGCTCGCGGAGCTTGCTTGAGGCCATAAAGAGCCTTCTGAAGACGACAAACATGACCTTGTGGAAGTCGAACGCCTGGAGGAGGTGTCATGTAGACTTCCTCAGATAAGTCACCGTTCAAGAAGGCATTCTTAACATCCATCTGAAAGAGAGGCCATTGTTTGGTAGCTGCGATGGCTAGGAGACTGCGAACAGAGGTGACTCGAGCAACAGGTGCAAATGTCTCCTCATAATCAATATCGTACTCTTGATTGAAGCCCTTGGCCACAAGACGAGCTTTGTACCGATCAATAGAGCCATCAGATTTAGTTTTGATTTTGAACACCCATTTGGAGCCAATGGGTGACTTGCCTGATGGAAGAGGGACAGATTCCCAAGTCTGAGCTTTGTCAAGTGCCTGAAGTTCCTCATCCATATCTTTCTGCCAATCAGGGTTAAAGGAGTCTTCCTTGTAGGAAGTAGGTTCGTGATTTGACAGCAGAGTAGCATAAACATGATAATCACGAAGATGAGAAGGAACTTGTCTTACCCGATCTGATCGTCTAACATTCTGAGATTGAGAAGTTCCAGGAGCCAAAGACTCAGCAGGCACCTCAGATGTTTGTTGTGCGGATGGAGCAGATGATTGACGTTGATCAGGAAAACTAGTAGAGGCAGGCTGTGTGGAGGCAGGAGACTCTGAAGGAGAGGCAGACTCATAAGGAGTTGGAACAACAGGTGGAGATGATGTGATGTCAGATTGGAGTGAGTCCAATGAGACGGAAGCATCAGTGAAGAACGGAGTGGTGAAATTAGGAGACTCACGAAACTTGGATATGGAGGAAAAAGGAACATGTTCCCAGAAAGTAACATGACGAGATATACGAAGACGCTGGGAGATAGGATCCCAGCAGCGATAACCCTTGTGTTCAATACCATATCCAAGGAAGCAGCAAAGTCTGGAGCGAGGTTCAAGTTTGGTATGTTCATGAGATTGTAGTTGAACAAAACAAGCACTGCCCCAAACTTTTAGAAGTTCATAGGCAGGGGTGACCTCATGAAGCGCCTCATAAGGAGACTTATTATTAAGAATGGGAGTAGGATGACGATTGATAGTATAAACTGCAGTGAAAGCAGCTTCACCCCAAAACGTTTTGGACATTTTGCAGATATGAGAAGAGTGTGAACCGTATCAAGAATATGACGGTGTTTGCGTTCGGCACGACCATTTTGAGGAGATGTGCCGGGACAGGAGTACTGAGAGAGAGTCCCTTGAGATTGAAGAAAGGAGAGAAGAGATGACTCTTTGTATTCCATAGCATTGTCAGCTCTAAGAATCTTTATAGATTTTGAGAACTGGGTGTGAATCATCCGGGCAAACATAATATAGATTTGGGGTAATTCCGAACGACATTTCATGATATATCCATGTGAAACGTGTATGGTCATCAATAAAAATAACAAAGTATCGAGCACCCCCCATGGATGGATGTGGTGCTGGTCCCCATACATCAGAATGAATAAGATCAAAAGAAGAAGTAGAATTAAATTCATTCATTTCAAAAGGTAAAGCATGATGTTTGCCAAGTTTGCAAGATAAACAAGAAATATTGTCAGTTGATACACAATTTCCTAACACCCCTAAATGAGCTAATAATTTTATTTTGGCTAGAGATAAGTGACCCAGCCGGGCATGCCACAACTCAAAGGAAGAAGTGCTGGAAACTGAGGCAACAAGACTTGAAGAGGGTAATGGAAGACGCAGGTAGACCATTTCAATCATCCGTCCAACTTTACGGCCGAGTCCAAGGATCTGCTTGGTCTTTGGATCCTGTACAACACAACCAGAAGAATGAAATAAAATGATTAAATTAGATTCAAGTAGCTGCGCAATCGAAACTAAGCTCAGAGATAGTTTTGGAACATTTAGAACATCCGATAATTGTATATGGGGAGTGGAAACATTTCCACTAAAGGATACCGATAGACCAGTGTTGTCAGCAGTTCTTACTGACGTAAATTGCTAAGGTGGTTTCTTAGAAACGAAACCATCAGGGCAAGGTGTCATATGATTGCAACACCCAGAGTCAAAAAGCCATACGTTACCTGATGCAGCTGAGTGTGGAGAATTCATACCCATAGCACCAGACATGATCTGCTTCATGAGTTCCTGATTGCGACGCATCAGTTCCATTAGGTCAGGTGAGGAGGTTGTAGAAACCTCAGTATCAGCAATTGTAGGCCCAACAACAGTGTGAGTCCGGTTCTGAGAAATAGTGTGTTTTGAGTTCTTCGGCCAGTCAGTCTCATAATGACGCGGATGAGTGATGCCACACCTACGGCACTTACGGATAGGACAATCAAGAAGGAGATGAGCAGGAGAATGGCAAAAGGCACACTCGGATGTGTTCGTCTTTCCCACAGATTTGGAATGATTGTTATTGGTCCATTTGCCTTTGGACTTGGGATGAGACGTGTAGAGAACGCTATCAGTAGCGGGCATCGGTGACCGCATGTGAAGACGAGTTTCTTCACTTAGCAATTCTGATATTGCTTCTTCAAGAGTAGGTAAAGGCTGCCTATGAAGAAGAGAAGCACGAACATTCTCAAATTTATCAGTAAGGCCCATCAGAATGGTGATCAAATGAAGCTGGTTGAAGTAGGCGGTGAATTGTTGAGTTGTTTCATCAAAAATCTGTGGTGCTCCAAGACTTATATGATCTCTGAGAGACTGCATTTCATAGATATAAGAGTTTATGGATTGATCAGGAAGCTGACGTTTGCTCTGAAAAGTGGTCCACAGTTGATATTGATGGGACGGGCCTGATGATGTGTACCGCTTGGCAAGGAAATCCCAGAGACTTTTGGCGGTAAGATAACCGAGAAACTGTTGGTTGATCTCAGGAGTAGTGGAGGCATTAATAAAACCCAGAATACGAGCATTATTGATGTCCCACTCATTCATGCGTTTTGCAAAGTCAACAGCGTTCTCAGCTGCTTCTTGAACTGGAACTTTGGATGCACCAGTAACATAGGTGTGAAGGTCATAGGATTTTAGCAAAATTGTCATATGATGATGCCAAAGAATGTAGTTGCTACCATTGAAAACAACTGAGATGGGATTTGAGTGACTGAGATTGGTAGCCATGGATTGAGAAACAGATACTGAGATACAGATAAAAGTTTCGACCGGTATGTTAGACCGGTAGGGTGTTAGACCGATAAAAGATTCGACCGATAGAGTGTACTTCGCCCGGTAGAATGTTTCGACCGATAGAGATTCAACCGATAGAGTGCTTCGACCGATAGAGGGATTCGACCGATAGAGGGATTCGACCGATAGAGAGATTCGACCGATAGAGAGATTCAACCGATAGAATACTTCGACTGATAGTGGTTTTGACCGATAAAAAGTGTTCCAGAAAACAATATAGCGGCGGCTTTTAAACAGATCGATCGATCTGATTTAAAGAACCAAATCGATTCAAAACCAAGAAATCGATTTAAAAGGTGATGACTCACAAAGAACTAGCGGCAGCTAGTGATGGCCAAAAATCGGGCCCGGGCCGGGCCGGGCCAAAACGGGCTTCGGGCCCAAATAGTAAATCCAAAAACCAGGCCAATCGGGCTTCGGGCCGGGCCGGGCCGGGCTTCACCCGAATATGTGTGGCCCGTTTAATGTTGGAAAAAACCGGTTATAGGAAAACCGGGCCGGGCCGGGCCCAAACCGGGCCGTGATCGGGCCGAGCATTTTTTCGTATTTTTTTCAAAAATAATAATTTCTTTATATAATAATTAATTACTAAGCTTTAAAAAATAAAAATCGGATTGGATCACTAAAATACACTTTAAAAATGCGTTTTATTTATAATAAATCACTAAAATACACTTTAAAAATACGTTTTATATATAATTTTAAGTTACAAACTTACAATACAAGTATTTATAGGGGTTTGGGGAGGTAAAAAATACAAAAAAGGTCAAAAAAACGTATATGAACGGTAACATAACGGCTCTTTTTTTTTTAAAATACGATTCGGGCCGGGCCGGGCCAAAAACCGGGCCATGAACCGGGCTCGGGCCGGGCCGCCAAATCCTCCAAAAACATGAACCGGTTCATGTTTTCGGGCTCCAAACCGGTTTTCCACCGGGCCGGGCTTTCAGGCGGGCCGGGCTCGGTTAACCGATCGGGCCGGGCCGAGATGGCCATCACTAGCGGCAGCGGCAGCGACGACGAAAGACTATTATGGTTCGGATGAACAGTGACGGCGATGAACAGTAAATCGATGAACAGTAAAATCAAAGAATAAACCTACAGCTCTGATACCATGTTAGAAGATGAATATGCTTGAAGGGGACGATGAATATGCTGAAGGTTTGAAACCTCGATATATTGATTGAGAGAAAACGTACAAAGTGTAAAGTAAAATAATGAAAAGTTATCTAACCTAGACTACAACATACAACACATATATATACGAAGACCAAATGGGCTTGGGCCCTATACTGACATGGGTTTGGACCCTCTATATACATTAACAGGAATGTATCCCACATAGGAAGTAAGAGTAAAACTATGATTGTTTATAACCATGAATGTGGGAGGGGCTTACAAGCTCCTTTGATTCATTTTACTTCAACTCCTACCCGTGCACAGGGGGATGTCTAAAGCTAAATCGGAGTACAACTCTCTCATAATAATCCTTTTAATGAACATTTTTTCGAAAGAGCAAATGATGGTAAAGGGTGGTTTGTTTTTTTAAAAAAATCTCTTAATGGCTCTTAAATCCGAATTGTTCAGATCTTTTTACACATCACCTTTTATTAATCATAAGTAATTAAGACTTCAGACTTTAGACCTCTTAAAAAACAAACGACACATAAATGTTATCTCAAAATCCTTACAATCTTAATTATGACTACCAATAAAATCAAGACACATTAAAATTTTCTACATATTTAAAATTTCAATTTTTGGATATATGTATGAATTAATAGACATAAATAAGACTTTAGAATTTGGACACTTCAATCCCTTTATTTTTCGATAATAAGGCTTAGACCTTACAAAATTCTCCTTAGAGGTATTAGTTTTGAGTACCGCAAAAATCACTGGGAATTTTCCAGACTGTTCTTCATTACCCCAAGAATCAATCGAGATACTCATAAACTGACCCGAATACCCACAGTTAAAAAAAATCCTATATATAAATTCATGTAATCTCCTTCCTCATCATCATCTTAATTAAAAATCTTTCTTAACTTCTCATCCCAATCCATCAATGGCTGATTCCACTTCCATTTCCATTTCTAACTTCATCTTCTTCTCTTCTCTCCTCCTTTCCATATCCACCACCACCACCGCTGCGGCCGCCACCACCGTCTGCAAATACACCCGATACCCATCATTCTGCCAAACATTTCTTCCGATCAACAACTCCTCCGCCACCCTCCACGACTACACCCGTTTCTCCCTCCGTAAATCCATCGCCGCCGCCACCAAATTCTCAAAATCAATCAAAAAACACCTCACCGCCACCACCACCACCACCGTCGCCGCCGCCGCAATCCACGCCCTTCAAGATTGCCACTATTTAGCAAAACTCAACGTCGACTTCCTTACAACCACTTACCAAAAAGTCAACGCCGGTCAAACCTCACTTCCGGGGACATCGTCTGAACACGCTCAGACGTTGCTCAGTGCCGTCTTAACCAACACAGACACATGCATAGACGGCCTCCAAACCCATGCTGCTTCTTGGACATCCCAAAACGACATCGTATCTCCAATGCAAAATCATAACAAATTGTATAGCGTCTCACTAGCCCTTTTTAACAAAGCATTTGGAGCTAAAAAAAACAACAATAACAAAAAATTCGGTTTTTCGAATAATAACAAAAACATGTTTTTCGAAAACGGTGGATTTTTCCCACGTGTTGAAATGTTTGAAAATTTTAAGGTTGTTCAGGATGGTGGCGGCGGCCGCCGCAATGGGGTGGTTGTGAGTGATATTGTGGTGGTGAGTCAAGATGGGTCCGGGAACTTTACCAAAATTAATGATGCCGTTGACTTTGCGCCGAAAAATTCTGACGGCGGTAGCGGTTATTTTATGATTTATGTGAAGGGTGGTGTGTACGAGGAGTATGTTAACATTCCGAAGAATAAGAAGTATTTGATGATGATCGGAGATGGGATTAATTCGACAGTGATCACCGGAAATCACAGCGTCGCCGACGGCTGGTCAACTTTTAAGTCGGGAACATTCAGTAAGCCACTTCAAGATAGCCAAAAATTTATGAATTTTGTTATAGATTGTTTTATAAAAGTTAAGTTATATGATCAAATAATTATACATACTGAATATTTATATAGGCATGAGATTATGTGAGAAGTGTCAATTTTGGTGAGAAGTGTGAGAAATATCAATTTTGATCGCTTTTAATCAAATATCTTCCCATGAATTGCGGCTTAAAAAAGAATTGATTTGGTGCATCTCGATGTATCTTATCTCGATGCATTTCATCATAATGTTCGTTCATTTCTCATTCAACGGTTGATAACAAATTCTCACGCTGCTCACCATATTTGGCACTTCTCACCGGAACCCAACCTTAGTTATATATTATAATAAGTTGACAGGATGTTTACAGGATGTCGTAACAAATTTTTTTGGACAATCTTAAAATAGCAAGACATTAAATTTCAATAGTGTTTTAAACAAATAAAATAAATAAATAAAGAACATGTTAGAATGTATAACATCTTTACATATATTACAACAAAATTGGGTTTATAAGACGCCAACAATTTATAGGTATCTCAGTAAATCACTTTATAGGATTTAAGTTTATTGGACCAAACACTAAAGTGTTATAGTAAGTTTATAGGACGCTTTTGTACGTCTTAAACAAGTTTTTTAGGATAATTTTAATATAAAGCGTCGTATAAGTTATTTTAAAGAACATTTTTAGAAACGTCGTATGAACAAATTTTTTATTTATAGGATATTGTTTTTATAAAACATTTTTTCAAGTATTATGCTATAAAATAGTTAAAACGGTATTCTTTTATAAGAATATTCTAAAACATCCTATTAACTTATTACACCTTTAGATATGAAGGTTGATTGTTTGGTTCATTAATTATCCTACTAATTAAATCTTATAAAGTTGTCTATTATAATGTCTTGACATTTTTTGGCATACTATATAAAATTGAATTTTGTTGTAGCGATATGATGTATAATTGTTTATTCTTATAAACGTAAGTCCTATAAATCAATTTATTATAACATTTAAACATTTTTGAAGTCCTATAATCGACATTTTTCAAATATGTGCGTAGTCGTGGCGGCTCCCAACTTTGTGGCGGTGAACATATCAATCCGCAACACCGCGGGAGCAATAAAGCACCAAGCCGTAGCATTACGAAACGGTGCCGATTTATCGACGTTCTACCTTTGTAGCTTCGAAGGGTATCAAGACACGTTATACGCACACTCCCTCCGCCAATTCTACAAAGAATGCGACATTTACGGCACCGTAGACTTCATATTCGGAGACGCCTCCGTTGTTTTTCAGAACTGTTCGATTTACCCCCGATTGCCAATGCGTGGCCAATTCAACACAATCACGGCACAGGGCAGAAAAGATCCCGGCCAAAACTCTGGTACCTCAATCCAGAAGTGTAACATCCGGGAATCTTCCGATTTGGCAGCCAGCGATGGAACGACCCTAACGTATTTGGGGCGACCATGGAGAAATTGTTCTCGAACAGTTTACATGCAATCTTACATGGAGTTGGCGATCACTCCGGCGGGGTGGATGGATTGGTCGAATAGGTCTGCATTGGAAACTTTATACTATGCGGAATTTAATAACTCCGGGTCGGGAGCGGATACTAGTGAGAGAGTTTCTTGGCCTGGATTTCACATCATCGATGCTACAGATGCGGTTAATTTCACGGCGTCGGCTCTCATTCCCGGTGATGAGTTTTTGCCTCAGACAGGTGTGCCTTACGATAGTGGGTTATGATCAGATAAAAATATGTTGTTCCCAAATCCCACAATGTCCCCTTGTTGCCACCAATAAAATCAAGATACATAAGATATTTTTATATTTACTTAATTTAAGTTTACATTTTCTACCTGATAATTAATATTTTATGTGATTGGTGGATAAAAATAAAACACACGAATATGGACCTGATAAAAATATGTGTCACTGTTCCAAAATTACACCAAATTATCCATCGTTTCAGTTGTAAACTGAGATTATAAAACGTAAAATCTCTAAACGTCCTAATAGATTGTTTTATGGTACCTAAGTTTATCGGACCAAACAATAAAACGTCTTATCTAAAAGTGTTACAATAAGCTTGTAGGACGTTTTGGGGGTTTTAACAAGTTTTTTTAGGAAAAAAAATTACAAATAAAGTGTCATATCAGTTATTTTATATGACCCTATTCGAACTTCATAAACATAAGTGTCCTATAAAAAGACATGTTTGTTGAACATTTATCAAAAATGTCCCATAAAATATCTAATACAACACCATACTTTTAAATTTTATCAGAAAAACTCGTTTAAACTCCCTTAAAATTATTACAACACTTTTAGATATGACGCTTTATTGTTTGGTTCTATAAATGAGTCTATTAAGACACTTTGACATTTTCAACCCGATTTGAATAAAATAGGTTCTGTAAAACAGTCTATTAATAGACGAGTTAACATACATGGTTTCATTGGATTTTAAATTCCATATATATATATATATATATATATATATATATATATATATATATATATTTGTTAATTTCATTTTATACCCTTTTAAAATGACTTCCTATTTAAGTTGTTACAAATACTTATATACGTGATGGGTCTTCAAGTATCTTTAGGTGAAGGTTGTATTTGGACTTTCGACATCCACCCAACCTCCAAAAGCTGTTCATTTTGAATAACATATATCGTTCAGTAAAAGTAAGAAGAAATTACAATATGTCTCCTAACAGATGGATATGATAACTTTTTACACGATTGGTACACGATTACGTCAAGAAAGTAACTTAAAACTTCTTGATGAAATCATAGATGTGTTGATTAACCTCTTTGGGCTTTTCTTGATTAATATAATGAGCAACTCCCTCCATGATGACAAGTTCTTGCAAGAAAGGGACATGTTTATTGAATCCCCCTTTGTGTATGAAGTCCTTCACACCAGGTGTATTATAGGTAAGGTCCAGGTCTCCCACCATAAACTTAACTGGAACCTTTATTTGGACACCAGTCCATGGTGCTGTAAGTTCCCAGCTTCTGCGAAAAATTGCACACAAAACCGTAATATACGGAACCCTTTGAATATTTCTAAAAGAGTCATAGCACAACAACAAAATTGGCCTTATGGTAGTGTTTGGTAAGTGGTAAGCATACATGATTGGATTGGATTGGACTGGAAAAGACAGAACTGGACAGAACAAGAGGGTAGGACCGGACAAGACAAGTTGTTTATCTGGTGTTCAGTACGACTGACTATATAGGACAGGACTGGACAAGTTGTTTCTAGAAATTGTTTGACAGACTTTATATATATCATATAGTAGTTATAAACGACACAAAGAAAGTAAATATTTAAATTAATTTAATTTATAAACCTTTTTATACAATTTTCATATACATAAATACATACGTATATAAATGTACCAAATTTGAATGAAGATTTTGATATAATTGATGGTAGTTCGAAAAAACGCGGTTCGGAAAAACTATGTTTTGTTCGGTATGAAAGATCCTTGTGAATCGAGGGTAGATTAGTAATTTTTTTGGTTTCTGTCTAATTTTATTCGATCTATTTTGGTGGAAAGAAAAAAAGTCTTTTTTGTCCTGCCTGGTCTCCGTCCTTGTCCCATGTCGCATCAAACATGGAACAGTGAGTATGTTATTTGTCCTGTTCTATGTCACTCAACGTGGAATAGTGAGTATTTGTCCTGTCCCATGTCACACCAAACATGAGAGAATGCTATAGGACGTCAAATATGTTTAAATGTTCTACTGAACTTGGGAAGGGAACTTACAAGTCCATAGCTCGATAGTAGTTCAATCCACCGGTGAAGCCTGTGCGGTTAAAGCTGGTGGCATAATAATTCACATCGTCTTCTGACAACCAAGAGGGAAGTGTGATCTTAGAATTGGGGTTACCCCCAAATCCGACTTCTTTAGGCACACGAAGCAGACCTGGCTTACGTGATGTGAGAAACTTCTTTATGACTAGCGCAGTATCTACACGAGCAAGCTCTTCTTCTGCCTCTCCAGGTTGCTGCATCGATCAAAACATAGTGAAAAATGCCAACATATTAGGTCGGAGAAAACCAATGGGCTATGGGGCTATGTTATGATCAAATGACAATTTGCATTCTTGATCCAGGCTATGAATCAAACTGAATCATTGTACAATATGAACATCTGAAAATTAACCAAAGGGTCATTAGCCCAGCAGTATCCGTGTTACCGGTAGAGTCTGGCCTCCCAGGAGGTTAAGGGTTCAAACCTCAACAAAGGTGAGGAGTGTTGTGAATATTTGTTGTAAATAAATATTATATACTCCAAACAATTTCATCTGAAATTAGTGATTGCTACTCTTTACCAAGAAATAGCCATACATAAGCCCTTTATCCAACCTAGTTGGGGTAAGCCAAAAAGAAACCGAAAACACACATAAAGAGGTGAACAGTCTAAGTAGTATTGCCCGACCTCTACGGGGCTATTTACTTGGTGATGATTGTCCCTTAATGGGTAAGAGTCTCTTACCGGTAAGAGATGATGTTGTTTACCTACACTTCTGACTGGCTAAGGTCACTGACCGAGTCATATAGAGTACTTACCCAAATTGTTTTTACTGATAAATACTTGGTAAACAACCATTTTTATTGAAGCTTACCAGACCGCATGCTTACCCGGTTAGAGCTTACCCAATTTGTCTTGATAAGCTGCCTAACTCTCCTAATGACCTCTTTCTAGAAGCCTCCTTTGGAGCATAAGTGCATTTGAAGGTCTATGTTGGAGATGATTAAACCAACTCATAAAATGTTGCCTATGTATATCCTTGTTTTCTTGATCATATATCCCTCATTATGTAGCCACTGGTCAAGCCAAACACTTACATTGAAGAAAACTAGTTGCCATCAGACAATAAACCAAGAAGGGTATAATAAGAATTCAACATGTGCATCATAGAGATCTTTGAAAAATAACAAAAATTTATATCTTCTTTCAGAGATGATATGCACAAAGAGACTGGTCTAAAAAATTGCAATTATGAACCCTTAAACTGACAACAAGAGGAGATAACAAGGAACAATTACAAGGGCAGTTTGGTCAAAGAGAACAGTGAAGCTCATGAGTTTGTACGGTAATGGGTATCTCCCAGAAGTTATAACCCATGGTCATCTCATACAGTTCCTCAATAAGGATGGGAACAATGATGTTATCATCAACTATGGTTATCTAACAGTTCAAGTACGATTAATAGAGTTGAAACGCAATCAAAATATGGTTTTGGGGGAAGATATCAATGAGCAGTCCGGATTTCCGAATGATCCTTGTATTTACATAAATTTCTTCGTTAAGGTCCTTGTAAATGCAACTTAATTTCTGTGTTAAGGTCCTTTCAAATGCAACTTCTAAAGGTGTAGTCTGGTCTAACTATCAAGATTGCATGTTAAAGGCCCGATTTCCTTCTAACTTCTAATGAAAAAAGTAAGATTTTCAATCCAAATTGTTCCATAACAACCTTCATTTTTCCCTTTTTAAGAGCCTAATCACAACTACAAGTAGAGTGAATACGTAATAGCTTGTCTCCTTTTTCCCTTTAGAAAGATCCCAAAACCAAACCTTAAGTGAAATTGTTACCATCCATTGAAACCATCCATGGTGATTCACAGGGGCGGACCTACCCTTCCGGGGGGTCCCGTGCACCCGATCAAGTTCGTTTCGTAAGGGTGAAAAAAAATTCGGTACGTAAGGTGCACCCGCTCAACTACAGGGGGTGCTCCGTGATATATACGTTTTTAGCGGTGAAAGGTGCACATGTCCCAAAAAAACAAAATTTACTCTCGAAATCAACCAAAAATCAAAAAAATCTCTTGGAATCAATCAAAAGAACCCAAAAAATCCCTCAAAAAAAAAAAAAAAAAAAAAAAAACATCGAATCAACACAGAAGCTTAAAAAAATCCCTCGAAATCAACAAAAAACATAAAAAGTCCCCCAATAGGGGAATTCGGTTAAAAACACATAGACAACAATTACTTAAGTTTTTCGTTTGGGTACCCGCTCACCTAAAATCCTGGTTCCGCCACCGGTGATTCACTACGCACATCAATCGTCAGAGTTCAATTATGTGACGTTTCTAAAACTCTTATTTATATATACAATGAATTTAGTATTACATGATGAAAACAATGTCGTCTGGCAACGGTTTTCTCACCAATTTACTCCTTATCGATCATCCAAATAAAGCTTCATATAAAACAAACGCTACAGGATTAGGTAGACAAAATTTTCATCAAAATTTGATACGTAAGCGTCAATTTGAATGATTACGATTGAAGATAAACCTAAATCAAGTACAGGCGATGTTTCCGGATTACCTGAAATCTGCATATGTAATAATCGTTTCCAAACATGGCGCGCATCGATTCAATCGGTTTTCTCATCGGATTTCTCGGACTAAACACAACACTCATATTAACCAACGCCTTAATCCGATCAGGCCGTAACAAACAAACGTACCAAGCTATGTAGGCTCCCCAATCGTGTCCAACAAGAAACACCTGGTCCAGACCTAGCGCGTCGAGGAGCGACACCAAATCTCCGACTATATGCAAGACGGAATAATCGGCGGCGGAAGGAGGAGCGTCGGTCTCTCCGTAGCCGCGGAGGTCAGGAGCGATTGTTCGGTAACCGAGGGACGAGAGATAGAGCATCTGGTGTCGCCAGGTGTACCAGAGCTCGGGGAAACCGTGGAGAAAAAGAACCGCCGCACCATCGCCGGCGATCTCTGCTACGTGCATATTTATTCCGTTAACGAGTATCTTAGTGTGCCGTATGGATTCCATATTGATGTTATCTTCCTCCTACTACGTTTGCTTCGGTCTCAGAAGAATGAGAATCGGCCGCCGGCCATGGAAGCTTTAGCTTTAGAGTGAATTTAGTTTTTTTTCCCTGCACTATATCATTTTTAACGAAATTGGTCCCTAATTATTATCTATTACAAATTGGTCCATTATCTATGTAGGCGAAGGATCGTGTGAGAAGTTGAGTTAACGGTAAGATGCGTGAGAAATGGATCTGAGCCGTTGATTCTTTTAATCTCAAGGGAGTTGATCTAGTGCATTTTATTTCGATGCATCTCATTCTAATGTGCGTCCAACGATTGATAACCACTTCTCACGGTTCTCACAGTTAACTTAACTTCTCATCGGAACCCATCTCGATGTACGTAAATCAACTGGTTTTGGTCCACTTCACTATTGAGTGTTATCTTTTTTTTGTTAAGTAGAGTTAAATGAACAACATTTTACTGATTTTTATTTTCTAACTATTTCAAATAAATAAAATATATTTTAGAGTAAAGTTCACTTTTGGTCTTGGCGTTTGTCATTTTCAAAGGATATCATCTCTAAACTATCGAAACTCAGATTTGGTCTCTCATGTTTGTCACTTCACTTTGGTTTTGATCCCTCCCAATAACGTTCGTTAACCTTTTTCCGTTAGATGCAATTAAATAAAGGAAAATTAAGAAAACAGGTAAAATGACTACAATACCCCTCATTTATTTGCATCTAAAAAATAACTTAACAGGTATTGGTGGGAGGGACCAAAACCAAAGTGAAATGACAAATGTGAGAGATCAAATCCAAATTTCAATATTTTAGGAATGATATCCGTTGAAAAAGACAAACGTTAAGGATCAAAAGTGAACTTTACTCTATATTTTATTATAACATCTCATTATCTCTGGCTAACGTCCTTATCATGTTTAGATAAGAAGTTGACTATCCCGCCTCCTATAACATTTATTTTTTATGGGCAATTTTTTTTTTGAAAGATTTTTAGATATCTATACTATATTATAAATATGCCATAAAAAACTCTTAAAAACAAGTCTTAAAGTTTAATGTACCGCTATTTAATGCTAATTACTTAAAAAACAGTCATAAAAGTTGTATGTACTACATTTAATGTTATTCATTAATTTTCAATTATTATCTCTAACCATTTTAACTCCCCTAAAATCATTTCCCACTTTAACTCCCCTAAAATAACTCTCAGCATATTTTAGATATAAAAAATCTAAAATATAACTAAAAAATCTTACAGAATATTTTATAAAAAAAATTATATTATTAAACCAAAATAAATTATATTATATTATTAAGTCTAAATTAAACAAATTTATATAAAAAATCATTACCACTCTCTCACAACCATCCAAAATCGTAATGTAAATCGACAAAAAACAGAAAATACAATGAAACATTAAAATCGTGATGTATCTAACTGCATTGTGCGAGTACACTTCTAGTATAATCTTAAATGAGATTTTAGTATAATCTTAAATGAGATTTTAATTAAATTCATGACTTGTTCATAAATATAAAACCATTTTTTAAGGGGTGTTTGAGATTGCTTATTTAAGGTGTTTTTTAGCTTATTGCGATTTGACATCGGAGATAAACACTTTTGAGTGTTTGGATAAGAAAAAATTAAAATGGCTTATAGCGGTGTCAAACCGCTGAAAACACTTTTTGATAAGTCATTTGGTTTTAACTTATCAACTTATTTGAAAAGTGCTTATGACTTTTTTAGTTATTTTATATGTATAAGCAATCCCAAACACCTTTAAATAACAACTTATTAGCTTATTACGTTTTGGTACCACAATAAGCTAATTCAAACATTTTTTTAAGAACTCCAGTTTAACACCGCATAAATTGATAAGTACTTTTTAAAATAAGCATAAGTCGTTTTAAATAAGCAATCCCAAACACCCCCTAAATACGGCTAATGGGAGGGTCCAAAATCAAACCCAAAACTTATCTTTGTATTTGAACAAAGTCACTCCATCATTTTACCAATAGAACTTACACCCTTTATCATATTAACATACATAATACTATGTTAATTGTTAACTAAAACACATCAAAATAATATATTTCTTATTTTACAAAATTATACCACTATAATGGCTCGATAATACTTTTAAAATAAGCTCAATATTGAATATTTTTTAATTTAAAACAATTTTCCTTTTTTTTTACCTAGAAAAAGTGGTTTAAGCAAAATTTTACATAAAAGATCCAGTTATTTTAAGAATTGCTTTAAAAAATGAAATGGGAAGATCGGTTATTTCGGTCAATTTCCCCACCAACTTTTTTACCTAGCAATCGGTTATAACCAGAACCGGTTACAACATGGCTGGTTGGGGTCTAGATGGCCGGGACCAACACCAGTAGGTACCAGTTAAGGGCCCGACCGGTTAACCGGTTTACCCATGTGGCTACAAGGCCAGAGTTGAAAGAGACAGCAGGGGTCGCAACCAAAATATCAAATTTAATCTCCATTCAAGAAATGTGGATAGTAATCAACTCAAAAACTCCCTGCTACAGAAATATTAAAGAAAGATGCTCACACCAAAATTTTCATCACAGCTTGATTCAAACAGCAGCATAAAACAAGATTATAGAAGTTAACCATAAACATTCCCACCATTGATGAATGATTAGTTTCTAAAGCCTCTGCTGTTTCTTCGTCCTCTAGCCTTCTCAAACTTCCTACCCTTGGCTCGCACGTATGGCTTGGTATGGCTGTGTGGCACACCAGGAGCCTTACCGAAGTGCCTCACTGCTTCACGTGAATTCTTTGGACCTCTAAGAAGAACCTGATCCAAATATACGAGGCCATCACAAAACCAATCAAACAAACAAAACAAATAATGAAATAAATCCAGTAGATCCCACTTACGATTCGCTTCCAAGCAAAATAGGTTATTGGAAGCTTGTACGGTTACAAGCAAAAACGGATCTTTTTGTCGGAGCTTTTTCACAATATGATTAAGGGGCTGTTTGGTTGGTTTTCCATCAAGTCCGGTACGAATAAAGTTGTTTGTGTGAATTAATCTATTTGTACAGATTTGGAAGGTTTTTGTTTGAGAGGGTTATTTCATAGATGGAAAGAAAGTATTTTTTAATGGGAGAGTCAGGTTTGGAAAAAAAAAACTTGGCTTTCTACATAAAACTCCCCCTGAAATCTTACTGAATAATCCACCTCTTACGTCATTAAGCCACTACCAAATAGTCGTATATGGCTGACGAAATAAGTCGTGTCCCATTAAGCTAATTAAGCTACTAACAAACAAGCCCCAAGGCAAACAAGTTTTTTAATAATCCCTCAAAAGCACTCCATAGGTAATGCCGTAACGTATGGATATGGGGGTGGGTGTATACAGACGTGCTCCACCCCAAAAGGTAGAGTGGTTGCAGACATGCCCTCCGCTCCAAAAAGGTAGAGAGGTTGCTTCTATAAATACCATAGCTTGTGAAAATGGGATTAAAAAGAAAAGCAAAACAAAGACTAGTGAGTAAGCAACGGAAAGGGAAAATAGGTAAAGAAAAAGGTAAGGAAATCGTAGGACTCTTGGTAAACCATCTCCCGCCCTCAACCTCATCACAAAACCAATGATGTCCATAAAACAACTCATTGATTATTAGAAATCTTAGAATGTACACGCATACTAAAAGGCTCTACAAAGTAAACAATGCTGCTCCACTTCAATGAGAATGCATGGTGAGCTCAAATGCACAAGAATCTAACAGGATTGTAAATGAGAACAAATAAAGAGCAAGAGAAGCATCAGGGAATGTATAGCATACCGTGTTCTGCCCAAGAGGAGCTCGAAGAGCAAGTTGATCAAAAGTCAAACATTCTCCACCAGCCTTCTCGATCCTAGCCCTTGCAGTCTCGCTAAACCTCAAAGCAGTGACCTTCATACAGGGGATTTCATGCACCCTAACGTCATCTGTGACTGTCCCAACGATCACAGCAATCTTGTCGTCCTAATTAAACAACATTGACGATCACAATCACATAAAATAGAGATGGCAAACAATAAACTGCATTTATTTACACCATTTTGCTCAATCATGCATTTCAATCTAATTTCTAATAGTACTCATTCTCTATTTTAATTTATCCATGAATCAAGCATACAAGAAAATTAACTCTATTTTGCACAATTCCTTTCTGGATTAACTCAAGAAAATTACTAAAAGAGCCAGCAAGAATAAGGTCTAAGGAACAAGTTTTCACTGCATTTTTTCCAAATTATCTTAATCCCAAATGAAGAAAACAAAATTCTCCAATCCAATCCAATCAAAAATACAGCTACATCTTCATTGTGTATGCCACACAAGTTACTTTCCCTAAAAACACAGATGAAGACTAATTCCCTAAATATAATACAAGATGATCGAGGAGATAAACACATACAGGAACAAAATTGCAAAACAAAATACCTTGCCAGACATGTAACGAATCAATCGAGAGAGGGAAATCGGAGGTTTGTTCACTTTGCTCATAAAAAGCCTCTTCAGTATCACCGCATTGAAGTTGCTTCCTGTCCTCCTCACCAAAAACCGGTAAAGCTGATCCAATTTCCAAACAAAAGTTAACACATTTTCAGTAAACCTACACAAAACGAAAGCAAAAATAGCGAAGTCCGATGCGTGTAATAACCTTCACGAGGAGCTTAAGGTAGATATCATCTGATCGAGGTGCAGTTCTCTTAGTCTTCTTGCTTTTTCCACCGGCAACAAGATCTATACCCTGGTATCGTGAAACGAATTCAAATCCATTAGAAAAGAAGGGAAGCAAAACACAAATGAAATAGGAAATCGTTAGTGTTCCGGCGAATTGAGATTACCATGACGGCGACAGCGACGGCGACGGCGACGGCGGCTTGTACCTGCAGAAAAAAATGTGGTAACGAAGAAGAAAGAGAAACGAGTTAGGGTTTATGAACACAACAATGGAAGTCGAAACTCTAGTAGATAGACTGGACCACGAGGCCTTTATTTGGGCCGGATTTTTAGTGGACCGGGCCAGTTAAACATAGTAAAATAAGAAATCGAAAGATTTCGTTGAAATTGTTTCGTTTGGAAATTTCCCCAAATATAACACGGATATCAAAGTTTCAAAACCCATATTTTGGTCCATGAATTTTAGGTCTATGAAAATTGTTACTTTGATTCCTCTATTTTTGAAATTTTGCATTTTATCCCCTATGGTTTTATAATTCATCGTTGTTTTTGATATTATGATTTACAATTCATTGTTGTTTGTAATTACAGGTGCACTGTGCACAAAACTCGACTAACCCAGCCAAGCAACACGAGTTGAAGCCAACCGATGTATAATCTAACTTTAAAATCTTCACACTATAGGTATGAGGTTGGAATTGGAGTATATTTATTTGAACCTGATAATCTTCAATTCCTTCAAAATTTTATGTTTTTTAAGTTCTATATTAATATATACATTAGAGCACTAGACCATCACCTTCTTACACATAAACTTTAAATTTCTTCTCCATCTTTGTATAACTCATGCATTTGTTTTTCATGTATATGTTCAGTAAAAATGATCATTTGTGTAAATCAATAAAAGCCGTTGAATACGATCTAATTAAGAAAGAGTGTTGTTGAATTGTATTAATTACTTAAAGATAAAAAAAACTGAATTATGAGTAGAGAAAACACCATGTTAAATGTAACAAACATACGAGAATATTTTGGTCTATCAAAGTTTCAACCCATACGGTTTGGGTTGGTTTTGTTTGTTCAAATGTTTTCAATCCGTTCAACTCAATCTGTTTTCACCCCAAGTTTTCATCTCTCATACTAAAAACTAAAAAGTAGAAGTTAACCTCATAAATAAAAATAACAACAAATTGCAAACCACAAGAGCAAAAGCCACCGTTCTTGACAAATAGGGACAAAAACGTAATTTACTCTAATTATTATTATTATTATCATTATTTGATTGAATATGACGGCATTTTATAATTAAGAAAATTATACCGACAACTGTCAACACTTGGCACCTCTCTGTCCGTACCAATTAATGATTCAGCAACTCCCATTATTTTCTTCCCCTTCCAAATCTCCTCCGTTTCTAACGGTTTCCGTCAACCTTTCCGGGTTCCCGTCAACCTTTCCGTCACCGTTACTCCACCATCGGAGAAAATAAAACCGATGAACTCCTCCAAGTCTCGCCGGAAAATCGTACCGACTTCATCGGAAAATGGAGAATCAGGCGACAAACTTGACCAGCTCCTCCTTTCTTCCGCCATATCCAACGGCGAAGAGCTATCGCCGTTCATCCGCAAAGTCTTCGCCACCGGTAAGCCGGAAACCTTAATTCACCACCTACGTCACTTCTCTAGGTCCAAAGAGGCCGAGATCGAAGAAGTATGTAAGGTTCACTATCAGGATTTCATCATGGCGGTCGATGATCTCCGTTCTCTGCTCTCTGATGTCGATTCTCTTAAATCATCGCTCTCCAATTCGAATTCTCAGTTGCAATCCGTCGCCGGACCTCTGATTAACTCTCTCGATTCTTTTCTGGAAGCTCGAAACAAGTGCCAGAATATATCTCTAGCTATCGATTCTCTTCGAACTTGCGTCCGATTAATGGAAGTTTGCTCTCGAGTGAATTTCCATATGTCGAAGAACAATTACTACATGGCGTTGAAGTGTATGGACTCGATCGAGAGAGAATTCATGGATAAAACACCGTCGTCTACGCTACGAAGAATGCTCGAGAAGAAGATTCCGGAGATCCGAACGCACATTGAAAGGAGAATCAGTAACGAGTTCGGTGACTGGCTTGTTGAGATCCGTACGGTTAGCCGGAACTTAGGTCAGCTCGCGATTGGACAAGCCTCGGCTGGTAGGCAGAGAGACGAAGAGCTAAGGATCCGGCAACGACAAGCCGAAGAACAGAGCCGGCTTAGCTTGAGAGACACTGTTTATGTTCTTGAAGAAGACGACGACGACGGTTACGTTAACGGAAATGAAGGTAACGACGTTTATGCTACCGGTGGTAATGGTAATGGTATGCTAGGGTTTGATTTGACTCCATTGTATAGAGCTTATCATATTCATCAAACTCTAGGGCTTGAGGATCGATTCAAACAGTACTATTTCGAGAATCGGAAGCTTCAATTAACTTCAGATTTTCAGGTATCTTCCATGACACCTTTCCTTGAATCTCATCAAACATTTTTCGCTCAGATTGCTGGTTTTTTCATAGTTGAAGATCGTGTTTTAAGGACTGGTGGTGGATTAATGTCAAAAATGGAAGTAGAAAGCTTATGGGATACTGCTGTTAGTAAAATGTGTTCTGTGTTAGAAGATCAATTTTCTAGGATGCGAACTGCGAATCATTTGTTGCTAATTAAGGATTATGTGAGTTTGCTTGGTGTTACTTTGCTTAGATATGGTTACTCCATTGATGCATTGCTTGATGTTCTGAACAAGCACAGGGATAAGTATCATGAGTTGTTGTTATCGGATTGTCGTACCCAAATCGCTGAAGCAGTTGCTGCTGATAAGTTTGAGCAAATGTGGATGAACAAAGAGTACGAGTATTCGATGAATGTGTTGTCTTTTCAGATACAAACCTCCGATGTTACACCGGCATTCCCTTATATCGCCCCGTTTTCATCCACAGTACCTGATTGTTGTCGAATCGTGAGGTCTTTCATTGAGGATTCTGTTAGTTTCATGTCTCATGGTGGTCAGCTTGATTTCTATGAAGTTGTCAAGAAGTACTTAAACCGGCTTTTGACCGAAGTCCTGGACGCCGCTTTGTTAAAGCTTATCAATACGTCCATCACCGGGGTCAATCAAGCGATGGTTGTCGCAGCCAATATGGCCGTTTTTGAACGCGCCTGCGATTTCTTCTCTCGCCATGCTGCACAGCTTTCGGGAATTCCTTTGAGGATGGCAGAAAGGGGCAGGAGGCAGTTCCCACTGACCAAAGCTCGCGACGCTTCAGAACAGATGCTATCCGGGTTGCTTAAAAAGAAGGTAGATGGTTTCATGACCCTGATCGAGAACGTCAATTGGATGATCGACGAACCTCCTCAGACCGAAAACGAATACGCAAACGAGGTAATCATCTTTCTCGAAACCCTTCTTTCCACCGCACAACAGATATTGCCCGTTCAGGTCCTCAAACGAGTTCTACAAGCCGTCCTTTCCCACATTTCGGAGATGATCGTTATCTCATTAGCCGGTGAGTCCGTCAAAAGATTCAGCGTAAACGCTATTATGGGTATCGATATTGATGTCAAATTACTGGAATCATTTGCTGAAAACCAAGCTTCTCTTGTATCTGAACAAGAGGCTAATGAGCTTAAACTTGCACTTGTTGAAGTGAGGCAATTGGTTAATTTGCTTTTAAGCAATAACCCAGAAAGCTTTTTGAACCCAGTGATCAGGGAGAGAAGTTATCATGCTTTAGATTACAGAAAAGTAGTGATCATTTCAGAGAAGTTAAAGGAACCAACTGAGAGACTATTTGGAACTTTTGGATCAAGAGGAAACAAGCAAAATCCAAAGAAGAAGTCTTTGGAATCTCTAATTAAGAGACTCAAGGATGTCAACTAAAAAAGGTATATATATATATATATATATATATATATATATATATATATATATATATATATATATATATACATACATACTTTAGAGGAAGGATTAAACGAGAACGGATCAAAATAAGAAAACACGAGAACGGTCGAATCCACATGTGATTTTGCATCGAAATCATATGCGATTACGGAACACGGTGGTGTGCGGGTGACTTGGCCTGCGACAGCTCGTAATCATATTGTGATTTGTGATTTGAGTGTAAATTCACCGTGTGATTTTGCTCGTTCTCGTGTTTTTTTATTTGATTACTATTTCTTGTTTGAACCCGATTCACAAACTTTGTATATTTTCTTTTTTCTAAATTTGTAAAACAGTTTGTCATTCAAATTTGTTCTGTATTCATGATTGTATTTGGATATTAAGGTGGCGTTTGTTTTTTAAGATGTGCTGAAGTTTCATTTCTGATTTTTAAGAGGTGGTGCTGAAATCTGAAATTTGAATCAACAAGACTGTTTGTTTTTGTAAACTGATAAATCCCTAGAGAGGGAAGGCTAATTGTGTATTTTACCTTTCAAAACATTATAATATTAAATTTATGTTATTTATACAATTTGATGTGTAACTAGTATAAAACAAAAGAGAAATGTTACGGTGGCAACCAAGTTCATCATAGCTAGCTAGCTAGCTCATTTCCATCACATCAGCAGCTCTTGCTTTCAATCTCATCATATATGTCTCAACCCAACATCAAGACCAACATTTCTACCTTCAACACTAATCTCACTACCACCCACAACCACTCCTCTCTTACCGGCCACGGCGGACCTTATTTTCCGGTGACGAAGAAGGCCAAGTCCCAGGCCGTTGCCTGCTCCCTCGACACCAAAAATGGCATCAAACAACACCACTTTGAATCTTTGATGATGCTATTACTATTCTTCCCTCGACCCTTTTTCCATGGCTCGTAAAAAAGCAACACCTCCTCAGCCTCCTAAGAAGCTTGTTATAAACAGAACAGGGGGATTTAAAAGAAAAGGGGTTCAAAACGATTACCGGGTAAAGGTCATCACTCCCACTATCTCACCAATAAGATTGTTGATACGATTGGGGTTGTCGGTAATCAACTTTTGTCTTTAATATTTTTTTATTATAAAAACTCTAACATTATTTACATTCTTAAGATATTTAATGAATATTCACCAAACTTTTATTTCTCTTTTGAGGGTAAAAATGGTAATTTTCAAATATGTCAAAGTAAAAGAATTATCATGTCCAAAAAAATCCCCGATGAGGTGAATATTTAATACGATAGTATATTCTTATATGTAGTGTAATAAATTAATCGAATTTATTTTGATTTTTGAATTAAATATAAAATTTTGATTGTGTTGAGTCCAAATATAATTTTAACCTGGTATGTTGACTTCAACTTTGTTGTTAATTTTAAAGTTAATTTTTTTGTCATTTCATATATAATTGAATTCATTTTCTTTATCCAAAAACATGAAGACTAATTAATAATAATAACTCAAAACAAATAATAATAATAATAATAATAATAATAATAATAAGATTATTGTTATAAGAAATTGTATTTTAGTTTGACGGGAAAAACAACCTTATTGCAATAAATAATAGTAATCTATATCTATACTATATTATAAAACACGGATAAAAAACTCTTAAATACAAATTATTAGGCACAATGTACCATTATTTTATGCAAGATTTTAAAAATCTCTTAATTTACAAGTATCAAAGCACAAGATACATACTACTACTGCAGACTTCTAACACCACCAATTTGGTATGTGCAGGACATTCATTTTATGCAAACATTTTCATGCATCACTATTAATTAATATATTATATTATAATAAATTTGTTTTAATTATATTATTAAATATGTAATTGATTATTTTTTCTAAATTTCATTAAAATATATAAAATAATAATTGAATTCTAACAAAATACTTAATTTTTTTATATAAAAACATTATATTATTATGCCTAAATTAAACAAATTTATAAAAACATTATCACTTTCTCAAAATCATCCAAAATCGTACTGTAAATCGAGAAAAAAAAATACATTAAAATCATGATGTATCTCGACGACTACACTTCTAACTAGTAATAATAATGATGATAATATTAAATAACAAATTAAATATACAGATAAAATCAAGTATGTCCCACATCCATGTAGAAGACAAAATTAAAACAATAATAATATAGAAAGAGATTGATTTTTAATATAAATTTAAATATTTAATTGATTTTTGTTTTCACACATTTATGCTCAGAAATATGTTGTATATGGGTGAAGATTGGTATGAATAGTAATTCATACTCTGTTTATATCCCTTCCAATAAAGGGTGTGTAAATGAGGTAAGGGATAAAAATAGGTGGTATGTGAATGAGAATGAGGTATGAATAGCAACTTTCGTCATTTTAATTTGTTATTAATATATCTAGGAAACCAATTTTATTTTGTATATTTAAAATCATATATGATATCATTAATTTCTAACAAACTGTCTTTAATCTTTAACTAATTACAATATTCGTATTTATTACATTGTATAACTAGACAAATTACAGATATTTTGACTGATAGACATGTTCTTGAATAATTGATAATGCTTGTAATATTCAAACTTAAACCTATCGTATATAATCCAAATCAACTTTCAAATAAGCAACTTTAAAAGGGTGTATATATTTTTGTTGAATCTAATGATTATCACATTCAAAATAAACAATATAATTAGTTGTCATTAAATTCTATATAATAAATGCAGATTTTTTTAGTCTATTTATATATCGTCTTTGTTAGAAGCCTAACACATTGAAATCTATTACCCAAAGCAAGAAACATGGCATTTGGAATAGTTTTTCTTTGCTTCTCCATGTGGCTTTTATTAGCATCAGCTGCACGGGTTGGTAAGCCATCGGCTTATGACGTTCTCAAGAGCTACAACCTCCCGATCGGTGTTCTTCCACAGAATGTTAGTGGTTATGATTTGGATCCTAACAGTGGTAAGTTTTCAGTTTATATAAGCGATGATTGCGACTTTAAAGTAGACCGATACGAGATCCAATATAGCCCCACAATCAAAGGTGTGATTCACCAAAACCAAATCGAGGAATTGGATGGTGTGCAGGTGAAAATAACATTGTTTTGGATCGACATCAAGAAAGTGAGTAGGAACAACGACCAACTCGAATTTCAACTTGGTGACTTGGTAACAAAAGATTTTCCTATTGGTGATTTTAACCAGAGCCCACAATGTAATTAGGTGTTAGATATGTTGTAACAATGGTTAGATTGGAACGGGAATTAAATCAAACCAAACTGGTGTAATCCATGAATGAACTCATCTAATTATTAAAAAAAACAGGTGATTAATTACTTTTATTTGTCGAAAAGTTTTAATTTCCTTTTATTTTTTTGTACTCAGTTACAAATTTTCCTTTTTATTTGTACCACTTGCCATGTTTGTATGTGGTTTAGCTTAAACTGAAACCGAAACCAAAGCAATTTAGCTGGTTTTGATCCCGCTACTTTAATGTTCGTCTATTTTGTGATGAGAAAACTCTTTTTAGAGTTGGGGGTTGTTTGTTTAAAAAAAAAACTCTTAATGGCTCTTAAGCCTGAATTGTTAAGATCTTTTTACACACCACCTCTTATTAATTATAACTAAAATAAGACTTCAGACTTTAGACCTCTTAAAAAACAAACGGCACATTGGTGTTTGAAAGAGTCAATAATCATTTGCCTATTTTTAATATTATATTTTTGTTAACCGGTCATGTCTAGTTTAATTTTATTTTCGTCGTTTTGTCTAACAAAGCGTGTTTCTCGGTTAATCGAGTGTACAAATTTTAGATGAACATAATATAGTTTTTTTAATTCCAACTTGCACCCATTACCTTTGTTACTGCTCAACCAAAATGACTAGATTACCCTTGATTTTAGCTCTTGGGTGTATATGTTTCTTTTCGTTCTTCATTTCTTGTGTGAATCGATTCCATCGAGTGTGTGTTGCTTTTGTTTTACCCCATTACATGTTTCACAAATTAATTTTAAAGCCGAGTTATGACTAGTTGTATGGTACAACACGATAACGCATCATCAATACTTCTTTTAGATGCTTTCATTAAATAGATTGTCTTAGAATTAAAGGATATCTAACGGATTTTTATAAAAAGAGATTTTATTCTTTAGTTTGCCTCAACAGATTCTTTTTTAAATTGGAAAAATGAAAATTGTCTTTTATGTTGCTACAACAAATTTTTGATATTGTTTTTTTAAATAGACAAACTAGAGAAAACTCCAAGTTCGAAAATTTCTCTAAAATTTTATGTAGAGAAACAATTTTTTTATTCATTCCACCAATGAGATTGAATTATTATAATTTTATATAAAAGCTAAAATGTATTAAGAATAAAATTACAGAAATATTTTAATAATATAATTAATCGTAAAATCTATAAAATAAAAATGATCAGATGAATGTAATTTTTTTTTGTAACTTAACCTATTAAAAAATTATTTTTTTCCCTCATCCACTGCAATGCAACCAACCATTCATTCAAAAATATGTTGTCTTACAAAAAAAAATATTTAATGCTTTATTCATTATAATAATTTTTTATTCTATTTAACATGATAAGAAATACTATATAAAAAAAAAATACCGGGCGTGGATCCAGGTAAAAGATTATGAAAACATGAAATTAAGAATGAAGTGTATAAAAATATATCAATACTAAACTCTATTTATAAATAATTAAAAATTACCATTTCTGGATTTTTAATATAAATAAAGGCTTAAGTTTTATTAAATAATAATTATATTGTATCAATATTATCCATTTCTACGAATAACCATTTTACAATTATTGAAAGGAAACTTTAGTACATTTAGTTGGAGAAAACTTTAATCAAATTGATACAATATAATTATTATTAAATTTAGAGGTCCGTTTATCAAATTCTTACCCGATAAACGTTTACCGACAAAAGATTCACTATCATTTACCTTATTGTGTAACATCCTTGGACATGAAAATAGATTATTGGTAAGCATTTTGAACCCGATAAGCGCTTACCGGGTATTTGTAAGAGTCGTTTCCCATTCTTACCCAATAAGACTCTTGGTCTTTCCCTCGTCTATTACCGGGTAAAATTATCGGTGTTTTCCATGTCAATCAATAAGATAAATAATACTGGTAAGCGTTTACCGGGTAAACGTTTAGTAAACAACCCATTAGTTTTTATTTTAATTTAATAAAACTTACCTTATTATTGATAACACTATTTTTATTAAAAAGAAGAAATAACCAATGTTTTAAAAACCGGTTTTTTGGTTGACCCGGTGTGGTGATCGGGTCACGATTCAACCGGTTCAACCACCGGGTCCACCCGGTTTCAAGAATTTCTACATAATTTTCATTTTTTTGCGTACATATATATATAAAACCAATAATTTATTGTCCACAAGTTAAAAACATTAAAAATACACATAACAACAAGTTTTACATTAATCCAAAAACTTTAAGAAAACACATAACAACAAGTTTTACATCAATCCAAAAACATTAAATAAACACACATAAACATAACGCTAAATGGTTTAGTGTAGAATGATTAAATGATCTGAATGATTAAGAAGTTTTTATAATATAGTGTAAAATGAAATATGGTTGTTTGCTAATTGTTCATAATGAAATCAGGGCTCTTAATGGTTAAGGGAGAGTCAGGATACAAAATCATTAAGAGGATTTTGGAACCATTAAGAGGCAACACTTTTTTTTGCCAAACAAGATTTACCTCTTAACGATTCAGAAATTGTCTCTTTAATGGAACCATTAAGAGGTAAACAAACAACCCCTAAATCGCTAATACGAATTGTCTATTGGACTATTGGTTTTTAATTTTTTTTTATCGGGTTAACCGGTTCGATACTGGTTCGTTGTGACCGGTTCAACCGGTTTTTTAATAGAACCGGCCTGTTCAATCCGGGTCATAAATTGGCATCAAACCGGTCGCAATTGACCCGGTCTCTTCCCCGGTTCCCGGTTCGACCGGTCAGGTCGACCCGGTTTTTAAAACATTGGAAATAACGGAGAAATCTCCAAATTTAGAAGAAGAGAGAAAGTATAACATACCTTTTGGAGATGTTCTAATAAACTTAATCAGAAGTCGGAACCAGACCACAAAAATTTCAACTAAATAGTAAAATTATCAACTAATCAGAATGTCTAATTATTAGACCATGGTATTTGATTCGGCACATACATCCAGTTGATCATAACCTAACCTTAATGACCCAAAAGTAAAAACTTTTGACGCTTTACTCCTTACAGTTGACACCATATCTACGTACATCCTACTCCTGACCCCACCCCAGATTGGACACCCAAATAGCTGAACACCAACCCCAAAAGCCAAACCCAGCAGCACAACATAAATACTAATGACCTAAAGACCATCAACCTGACTAAGGGGATGTTTGTTTACCTCTTAATGGTTTCATTAAGATGAAACCTCTGAATTGTTAAGAGATAAATCTTGTTTGGCAAAAAAAAAGGTTTGTCTCTTAATGGTTCCAAAACCCTCTGAATGATTTTGTATTCTGACCTTGCCTTAACCATTCAGAACCTGATTTCATTCTGAACAATTAGCAAACAATCATATTTCATTTTGCACCATATCATAAGAGTCTCTTAATCATTCTGCACCAAACCATTCAACAACTGTCAAACAGCCCCTAAAACTCCCAATAAACAATGCAAAAAAAGATAAAAACAACACATATTATATATTATAACATTTATCAGAACACTGTTCATGAACAATGTTTTTTTTTTCATACAGTAACTTACAGATTTGGTCCTTCAGGTTTTTAGTAAATTACATATTTGGTCCTTGAGGTTTTATCTCCCTGTTAGATTTAGTCCTATGTTTGTAGAGTTACAGATTTGGTCCCTATAGTTTTATTTTCCTCTTGGATTTAGTCCCCATAATTTGTTGATTCCAAAATAGACTTTCGATTTTGCATTTGCGTAACGTTTTGGTCCTCGAAACTAAAAGTTGTTAGCTCCTGACCGTTAAGTAAATGACATTTCGATCATTTATAACTTTTTCATTTTCTAATTTAAATAAATAAAAATTATATTATAAAAATTATTTTATTATATAAGCATTAAATAAAGATCCCTTAACATGCATCGCATCTCAATGACTGTGTCTTCTCCAACCCAAAACCTTCCACCTTCCCCATCAATCCAAGCACATAGTTGTAGGTGATTCACGCACCAATTTTTTATTTATTAATAAAGTAATTTATTATAATTTATTTTATGTTTAATAATGATGTAAAATTTGTTTAATTCATATTTTTATTATAATTTAATTTAGGTTTAATAACAATGTAACTTTTTTTAGATTTAATGATGTAATGTACCATTTGCCAATTTATTTTCGCTTCCTATCATACACACATATCATCCTCATAGGGCATTTTGTAAATTATAGTCATGCTGCTAACAGACACAAAATGTTTTGTTCTCATAATTGGTCATGCTCAAATTTATGGTCTTAATATTTCTTTCCATCCTAAGCAACGGGCAGACATTAATCCCACCTCGTTAATAACCAAGTGATGAAACTGTTTCACCTGTTCTGATTTCAAAGATAGACAATGAACCCCCCCCCCCCCCCAACCTCTACCTGCTACTACACACCTCTTTGAGTAAAGTCTAGCAAAAAAGACCCAACAAAGAGCACCTAGCATACCTCACCCTCATTGGCCTCAAGTAATTCTTTTAGGGTGCAGTTGGTACATGGAACATGATGGGATTAGACGGAACAAAAACTTGTTGTCCATGTTTGGTGTGGCATTAAACAGGGGCAAGAAGGAACTAACACCAAAATAGGTGGACCAAAATTGATAATTTACTAAACTGTCAATGTCAAATCAAAATCCTAAAACCTTTCACAATTCTTTCACCCGTTTACCTCACACTTGCCCATCCAATCCCATTCGTGTACCAAACGCACCCTGAATAACTCTATATTGCGTCCTTGGCAGTAGAATCACCAAACCCACAAAAATCATTTTGCCTTCTAAATGTTTCCATAATCCTCCAACTATCAAAATTTATACCGTTCCAGCCTGTGTGGTGGTCAGCCTCTTTAAGTTTCGCATGGGTGCTTTTCATTCTCATGATTGGTTAATTCGAGTTCATTAGCATACTCTGTCATGCGATTTCCACTGAAAATAAGGCTTCAGACATTTATCAAGTTTAACATAGAGGTCCTTGAGCATTTCAAAATCATGGATGCTAATATGCTATATAAGCAAAGCACAGGGCTGAAAAAAAGATGGAACCAAGTCTTACTGACTTCTGCACTTGAAGTTCAATGGTGTATGTACTTAACATAATACGAATGCTTTAAAAGAGTAATCAATGAATTTTGTGCCATAACTAACAGTCATTGGATTAGTAAGAATTTCTAAGTGAAATTGTGCAAAGCTGCATAGCATAAAGAAACCAGGATACAGAGGCTAACATGACTGTCATGACTTATGAGGCTTAAAAGCAACTTCCAGCTTCCCAATATATCTGTTCTTTAATATATCTTCCATAGTGCTCCCAAGTCAAATCTTTTGGGTATGATCAACTCGCAATGCAACTGCGCTAACATCACCAGGAAATTATTATTCGGTGATTTGATGTAAAAACTAAACTCCAGAATGCCCCAACTTTGAGTCTCTGACTATTAATTAAGGGTTATAGGACTAGAAATGCACAAATTCTTTCATTCATAGTTGTTACTATTATCTACGAAATGGGCAAGGGTGTGTAATGTTAAAAGACAAAGCTTTATAATCCAAATGTCTAAATTCAAAACTGTACCAAGGAAAAAAAATATCATCATGAGCTAAGCTTGCGCCTAGCAAATCATAGCGTCAAGTCACATATAGTACAAACAATGGTTCCGAGTTTGTAGGCAGTGCACATCCTGATGAGTGATGGATGCTTACAGTTATGCATTGGAAGTATGCTCCAAATGGTTGCATGCCTACATTACAAAGTTTAATGTACAAAACTAAGAGGCTTTGAATCATCATTCCTACACAAGTTAAAAAGTGTTTGGCTTATGTAATTGGATCTGAATGATGTGCTCTATTAGTCTCTTACAAAGTCAAGAAGCATATCGAACTTATTCACACACAATGGTTCAAGAAGGCACATTTCTATCCCAAAAACAAGATGAGCAAAAAAAAACTATTGTTCCATACCAATAATTCACTTTGCTAAGGACTTCACTTGCATCAAACAAGCATAGCATTTACTTATTTAACAAAAAAGAGAAAAAAAAAAAGTACAATAGGTCTACATATACTTATTACTTTGCAGGAAAGCAAGGAAACAAGAACAAAGCACCACCATCCACAGAGTACATAAGGAATCCATCATCATCAAGTACTGCTCTTTGATTTAGGAATCAGCTTTTTGTGCTGTTGTAAACTTAGTGCTTCAATACATGGAGGAGATGAAGGAGGGTTAGAGGAATTGCGGAATAGAAAACCAAATCAGTGAACCCGGCGATTCCAAAGAAGATTTGGTAGAAACTATTGTAGGTGAAACAAATTAAACCTGTTTTCATACAGAGAAGATAAAACACCAACACGGCAGCAGATAGAAAAGAGGCAGCAATTCTATTAGAAATAGAAAACATCGAATTGGACTGCGGCTTATAGATAGAAAGATGAGGAGATAACGGACGAGCATGATTGACTGTAGGACTCGCAACAGATGGAGTCGATGCAGTAGAGAATCTACTGGAAAGAGAAAACATCAAAGGAATCTGCGACTTGTAAACATTAACATGAGAAGAGAACGGACGGATGTAATTCAAAAGAGAGTACACCTGGTTCGATCGGAATTCTGGCCTGAAGTATCCGGTCACAACGGGATCCGAAACCTTCGAAGACGATTCTTCACCTCCTTTCTTCATCATTGCAGCTCCACCACCTAATGCACCACCATGAGGTGCTGCAGCAATTCCACGCCTGGGGAAAAAAACAATTTCAAACGCAACTGTGAAAACGATATCTCCAAATCTTCGCATACAAAGAGGATCTGTATAAATTACATACGCAGATCTATTAAAACTCGTAACGGAAAAAGAAGAAGCAAATTGACGTAAAATTACTTGGAAATAACAACGGAAAGCTGATCACCGAAGAAAGATGAGAGACGCTTAGCGTTTGAGAAGGAGCGAGCCATTGTTTCCGATGAGCTACTCGTGACGGAGAGATGAATTTGATCGGCGTTGCCACAGAAACTTGGATCGGAGAACCAATTTGATCGCCGTTACGGAGAAATGAGGATGCGTGAAGAGATTGGGAAAGAGGGGTTCCTAAAATGGACCGGGCTGAAAAGTTTTAAAGAATAAAAGCCCAAGTCAAAAAAGCCCAAATTCAATCAAGCACATCAGTCCACGGAACTTTATATTTAGATTTTGAATGTATCGGAATTTACTGTTCGTTTACTAAACGTTATCCAGTAAATTTTGATTATCGGCTCACTTTATATTATTTATATCTATACTAGAAGCGTACTCGCGCAATGCAGCGATATACATCACGTTTTTAATATTTTTTTTTTTTTGTTGATTTACAGTACGGTTTTGGATGGTTTTAAGAAAATGATAACATTTTTTTTATAAATTTGTTTAATTTAGGTTTAATAATATAATGTTTTATATATAAAAAAATAAGTATTTTGTTAGAATTAAATAATTATCTTATATATTTTAAATTAAGATTTTTATTCCGTTTTGATTATGTTTATCAGTCAGTTAATATTCTATATTTAAAATTTGATTTTTTAGGAAGTTGAAATGATGGGTGATTTTAGGAAGTTAAAATTGTTTTAGATAATGATTAAATAGTAGGAGATTTAGTTTTCTTTCTTTATTTAAGTTTTAAAAGAGTTTTTTATGTCATCTTTATAATATAGTATAAATATAAATATAGATAGAATTAAATGATTATCTTGTATATTTTAAATTTCTTTATATTTAAATTAAGATATTTATCCCGTTTTGATTATGTTTATCAGTTAGTTAAATTCTATATTTAAAATTTGGTTTTTTGGGAAGTTGAAATGATGAGTGATTTTAGAGAGTTAAAATTGTTAGAGATGATGATTAAAATGTTTTATATATAAAAAATTATATATTTTAAATTTTTTATATTTAAATTAAGATGTTTATCCCGTTTTGATTATGTTTATCAGTTAGTTAATATTTTATATTTAAAATTTGATTTTTTAGGAAGTTGAAATGATGAGTGATTTTAGGGGTTTAAAATTGTTAGAGATAATGATTAAATAGCAAGAGATTTAGTTTTTATTCTTTATTTAAGTTTTAAATAATTAGCATTAAATAACGGTACATTAAGCTTTAACAGTTGTTTTTAAGAGTTTTTTATGTCATCTTTATAATATAGTATAGATATAGATATACTATATTATAAAAGAGACATAAAAAACTCTTGATGCGTTTGGTTTACGGGATTGGAATGGAATAGATTGGATTTCAAGGAGGGATTTGGATTTGGAAGGATTTGGATTGGGGGGATTTGAAATCATTTCATGTGTTTTAATAAGAATTTGAAATTCATCAGGCTTTAGAATCCATCAGGATTTGGATTTCAAATCCAGACTCATTGCAAATGATTTTGAAATCCATCAGGTAAGGGATTTTTAAATGGTCAACGGATTTCAAATCCGGTCAACGAAATTCATTCCTGCAAACCAAACGCAGGATTGGAATGGATTTGAAATCCAAATCCCTCCAAATTCATTCCAATCCCGCAAACCAAATGCGACCTTAATTATAACATTTTAAGCACAAAATACAACTAATTAAAGTCAATTAATTAATTTACAATTTCATAATGATTTGGTACAACTTATATTTTATTATAAAGATGTAATTTATTTTGCTTTTAGTTATGATATGTTTATAAAGATAATGATAAATTATTTTGTTATGTTATTATATTTAAAATTATTGATAATATATTTTAATAAAAAAATAAAACAGGTAGTTTATCTATACTATGAGATAAATTGTCGATATATCTATAGTTGTGCAGGACATTTCTTTTCTTTTATGCAGATCTTTCCATGTATCACTATTAATTAATATATTATATTACTATAAGTTTGTTTTAATTATATTATTAAATATGTAATTAGTTATTTTTTTTAGATGTCATTAAAATATATAAGATAATCATAAAATTCTAACAAAATACTTTTTTATATAAAAATATTATATCATTAAGTCTAAATTAAACAAATTTATAAAAAAAACATTATCATTTTTTCAAAACCATCCAAAATCGTACAGTAAATCGACAAAAAAACAAAAAATAAAATGAAACATTAAAATCGTGATACATCTCGCTGCATTGCACGAGTATGCTTCTAGTTAGATGAAAATGATATGAATTGAGAATCTTACCCTATAAAAGTGATAACAATGACCAAGAACCTTACCCGATAAATGAGAGTGACGACTCTTATACGGTAAGTGTTTATCGAATAAAAATGTTGCATAAGATGTTTTAATGGGCAACAATCTTATTTAGTAAGCTAAGTGAAACTGGTGACTATTATCGGTAAGCGCTTAGTGAGCAAGTGTTGGGTAAATGGCCCCTTAGGCAATGGTTGACCAACACACAATGAACGGGACATAATTGGATTGAATCGGAGAAGACTAATTATATGCCCTGCATTTGATACGATTAGAACATGATTGGATTAATTGTCCATCTTGTATTTGATAAGTTGAACGGGTCATGACAAAACTGTTAAAATAATCGAAATGCCCCTAAATGTTGTTTAATGAATAAAGCATACATTTCGATCGAAGTTCAGAAAGAATGGATGGTTGTCGATAAGTGGAGAAAGAAGTCACGGTCGATAAGATGGAGGCAATTTAGTTTAGTTTGAGACACTTTTAGTTTATGTTTAGTCTTTAGTATGTTATACAGGGAAATATGAAAAACTTATAAATTAGTTCCATGTTGTTCCACCTTTTTTAGTGAAACAAAAAATCTTAAGTTTTGTCTCATAAAAACTAGTTTTGTCTCATGTCATATCAAACATGAAACTTTTTTATGTCCCACCAGTTTGGTTCCAGAAGATGAACGGTTCCAGATCATGGTGAAAGATTTTGTGAGAAGTTAATGTTAATGTGAGAAAACGTGAGAAGTAAATCTGAACCGTTGATTATTTTTAAACAAATGTCGTCACAAGAATTGCGATTTAGAAGAGAATTGATTCGATGCATCTTATTCTAATGTCCATCTATTTCTCATCAACAATTGATAACCACTTTTCACTCTAACCTCAAACCTTTTCATACCCAACCCTAATTATATAATTTTGAATGGGATTTTAATTAAATTGATTATCTTTTAACCCATTAAAAAAATTAATGGATTCAAAAGATTATGGGGGTGTTTGGATTGCTTATTTGAAAGGCTTTTTAGCTTATTGCGATTTGACACCGCAGATAAGCTATTTTGAGTGTTTGGATGGAACAAAAAAAAAATAGCTTATAGCGGTGCCAAACCGCTGAAAAGCCATTTTTGATAAGTCATTTTGTTGTAACTTATGACTTATTTCAAAAGTGCTTATAACTTTTTTGGTTCTTTTATATGTATAAGCAATCCCAAACACCTTTAAATAACAACTTATTAGCTTATTACGTTTTGGTACCACAATAAGCTAATCCAAACATTTTTTTAAAAACTTCGATTTAGCACCACATAAGCTGATAAGCACTTTTCCAAATAAGCACTTTTCTAAATAAGGTAGCGTTTGGTACGCAGACAAGATTGGACGGGACAGGACAGAATTGGACTGGACTGGACTGGACAGGACAAGAGGCTAGGACATGACTGGACAGGACTGGACTGGACAAGACAAATGGTTGTCTTGTGTTTGGTACGACTAGGACTGGATATGACAGAACTTGACAAGTTTTCCTAAAAGTTGTTTGATAATTTTATATGTCATATAATAGTTATAAATAACACAAATAAAATATATATCTTTAAATAATTTAATTAAAAAACATTATTAATTTTTTTACACAATTTTCATACATATAAATACATACAAAAACAATAGTAGGAAATTTGAATGAAGAATCTGAAATAATTGATGGTAGTTTGAAAAAATCCGATTCATATAAAAAAAATATAATAGTTGATTCAATTTGGAAGATCTTAATGAATTGACGGATGCATAGTTGCAGCGACGAGTAAAGATAAAAAACGATGGGTGGCCGGTGAAAGACGATAGTTGTGAAGAAGGTGAAAGATAGTAATAGAGGTAGTGGTGGTGGCGGTGCACAGTGGTAATAGAGGTTATTGTAGTGGAGGAAGAGACGGAGGTTACCAACGATGGTTGGCGGCGAGCGACAGTGGTAGCAGCCAGCGACGGTGGTTGGCGGTGAGCGTCGGTGACAGCGGCGGCAATGGGTGGTAGTGATTGGTGGAGATGGAGGTGGAGGTGGCGATGGGCGGTGGTTGTGGAGGTGGTGGAAGAAGTTGTTGTAGTAGTGAAGGAAGAGGTGGAAGTGGCCGTCGATGGTTGGTGGTAGCTACCGGTGGCCGTCGATGGTGGTGGTGACAATAGGTGGTGGCGATCAGTGTTGGTGGAGGTGGTCGACGATGGTAGTGGTGGTGGCGATGACCGATGGTTGTGGAGGCGGTGGAGGAGGTTGTTATGGTGGAGAAATAGGTAGAGGTGGCCGACGATGGTTGGCGGTGGCTACTAGTGGTCGCCAATGGTGGTAGTAGCGACGATGGGTAGTGGTGACCCTTAAGACTAATACCATATTAAGATTATATATCAAATGACGGTAAATCGGTGATTTTTAGTTTCTGTCTCATTTCTGTCCCATGTTGTTCCACCTATTTTGGTGGAACAAGAAAATACCCCTTTTTGTCCCATCTTGTCCCACCCTGTCCAGTCTTTGTCCCTGTCCCATGTCGCGCCAAACATGGGACAGTGAACTTTTGTCCTGTCCCATGTCACGCCAAACATGGGACAGTGAATTTTTGTCCCGTCCTATCCCACCCAGTCTGCAAACCAAACGCACCCTAAATAAGCAATCCCAAACACCCCTTATGATTTAATTAAAAAGGTTATATAATAAAGTGCTACTTTCATGAAATTTCCCAAGCATCAAAACCCTAGAAAATTAAATCTACAGTAATGTCTTCGATCATCATCTTCACTTTCTCCATCCTCCTTCTTTCACCTCTCGCAATCTCATCTCTACTCGACGCTGCTAACAATGGAGGCAATAACAACCTCACTGCCTACGAAGTAATCCAATCGTATGGATTTCCTAAAGGAATTCTTCCTATCGGCATCATCGGCTACGAACTCGATAAACACACAGGTAAATTCAAAGCTTTCTTCAATGGTTCCTGTAGCTTCTCTCTAGAAGGTTCCTACGATCTTAAATATCAATCGACTATCGGCGGGATCATATCGAAAGGTAGGTTAAAGGATCTAACTGGAGTTAGCGTCAAGGTGTTCTTCTTTTGGCTCAACATTGTTGAGGTTTATCGAACTGAAGACGAGCTTTGTTTTTCCGTTGGAATTGCTTCGGCTTGTTTTCCGATTGATAATTTTGAGATCTGTCCGCAATGTGGATGTGGTTTGGATTGCAATGGTGTTGTTGATGATCGAGAAGATAAGCAAGTACGGAAGATCAGAACAGACGCTATTGTTTCTTCAATTTAGAGGTTAGATGATTTTGCAATTGAATTATGCTTCAATTTTTTGTTTATTTGCTTAGAAATCATATGTTTTGCTTGCTTTTTTGTTACTGTATGTGTTTGAATTCTCATTATTTTTTGCTTGCATCCATTAGAGTTATAGGCAATTGAATTATGCTGCTGAGAAATAAAAAAAACGAAAAATTGATCACATCTGAGCGTTTCCACGGCTGAATCCAATTTGAATTTGATAAATTTGTTGCTTGTGAGGTATGTGTTTGTGTATGTCCTATAGATCTGCCCCTTGTTGATTAGAAATTAGAAACTGATATTAGAAACTAGAAAGAAACGATTGCTTAATTACCTTTAGCCAAGAGTGATGTCAAGTTATTAACTATATGTATATGTTATGGAATTGAAGTCCGAGCTGGTTACATTAAAAACCAAACCAAACAAACTCAATATAAAGGATAAGATGTATACTGACTTCCCTCTACCTAAATATTACTCATATGAGTTTGGGAGAAAATCTGTATACTTTCATAAAACCATAATGAGTGATAGTATTTTATATCCCTAAGAGCATCTCCACCAGATATGCTATAATTTATTTAAAATGGTGTATAAAAAGTCAAAATCTCTATAAAAATTTGCATCCAACTCCAACAGCTACTCTATTTTAGCAATTCTATCATCAACTATATTATTAAAATATTCAATACATTTAATAAAATATTATTTTTCTCTTCTAAGCACACAACTTCAATGTTTCCTATTGGTGAGAAAGAATTAGATATTATTTCTCTCTCTTAAATATGGAGTTTTAGAGATTTCTCTCTTCTTTTGTCTATTTTAGCATATATCCGCATAGCTGTTGGAACAAAAAAAAATGCTAAAATCTCACTTTTTTCTATTTTAACATAGCTGTTGGAGATGCTCTAATTAACTTAATACTATTTTAACATGGTTGTTGGAGATGCTCTAATTAACTTAATACTAACTGCATCTAGAACCTTCTAACAATGACTAACATATTCTAAACTACCATTACTCACTTTCTTAAAGGTACAAAGACAATAATACCCTTCGTGTACTATCTGTACTACTAAAGGACAGAGAGGTTGTTTTCGTGAAAACCCCTAGATATAAAAACAATAAAATACAAGGGCACAAGTGAGAACAGTAGCGGTAGAGTGTACAATGAACAAATAAGGAGTGAGAGCACATGACAGGGGCTATTTAGCTCAATGACCTTCGTCAAAAACGTGTTTTGCAAAACGAGCCTCTAGTATATTTCTAAGTTTTTTACGGGAGCACACTTTTTTGAATCAGATCAGGTGTAGATTAGATAAAGGTATTTGAGCTATAAAAAATTAGGCCATGTTTCTAATTGAAAACTCATTTAAGGTTATTTATCCAAATGATAACCCTAAATGAGATTTTAATTAAATCCATGTCCTCCGGCCTATTAAAGAAAAAATGGTTTTATACTCGTCAAAAGGTTGGATTTAATTAAAATCTCATTTAAAATTATATAACTGAATATACCCTTTTTTGTCAACTTACATAGCTCCATGGTCTATCTGCTTGCTTTCTTCAGTTTGAACCTCTATTTTATCTTTAGTTCTCTGGTTTTTTTTTTGCTTGCACTATGATGTCAACGTTTTTGAATTCTTTTTTTTAATTCACATCAAATACAATGATTTAGATATAATCTTGATGGTTTTATGGAAATAACTTTATGATTGTTTATAATAAATCAAGTATGTTCGTTGAAAATGATTTGATCGAATACAAATATATGCCACACGAAAAAAGGTGGGAGAAGAGGGTCTTTATTTTGTTATTTTTATATTATATTAACAAGATGATACGACATAATTGTTTCTTTTCCTGGTAATTGTGGGTGTCGAGCCAGCTTGTGTTGTGCACACATCAACTAGTCCCGTGGACCCATAAAGATAACAGCCAGAAAAATTATTAGTGGCCCAAAGGAGACTCGAACCGACAATAACCTTGAGTCATGTGGTCGGAGTAGCCACTGACCATGTACCATATTTCGGTTTTCCTCTTCTTTACGATAAATAGGTCACCCTTTTCTTCTTCGACATAGTTTGGTTCTTTTTATTTGGTCCACCTAACTTTCTCGGAGTCCCCAAGTTTTGTTCCAATACGAGCATTTGGGCGTATTGTTTACGTTGTCACCTCTTTCTAATCAGCTTCCCGTTTCGTATTGATCAGAAGATTGACCTTCCCTTCCGCTTTTACGATTGATTAGTTGATTTCGTGATACCCGACAATGGGATATGATAAAATCAACTCGGGTTTGAATCATGTCCCCTACGTAGGCGATTGTGGCCATTGCGGGATTTATCTCAGGTCGTGAGGCGAAGCCCACAGTTGCGATTTGCTATGAGTTTAGTCTGGACGAAACTTGGGATCACCCAAGAGATTTGATGAAAACAACACAAATGAAATAAGTCTAAATATTAACATGTGAAATTTTTAAAAGAAATTCTCAACAATGTACAATTATTGGTGGAGATGGACACATTCATTATTTATTGATTTGTTTGTAGTTAAAGGAGATACATTGTTTGTGGCAGAAACACAAGCAAACCACTTCACGTTACATGTCGATTAACCATTATTATTATATCTAACTTAAGCTTTTTGTCATCCAAAATGTTTGTTGGTGGTGGTTTAATAATTCTTGAATGATCAAGTATATGATCTATACTATATTATAAAGCATGGATAAAAAACTCTTAGATACAAATTATTAGGTACAAGTATCATCATTTTATGCAATATTTTAAAAATATCTTAATTTACAAGTATCAAAGCACAATATACATATTACTATTGCATTCTTCTAACACCCACCAATTTAGTATGTACATGACATTCCTTTTATGCAAACATTTCCATTTATCACTATTAATTAATATATTATATTACTATAAATTTGTTTTAGTTATATTATTAAATAGTATGTAATTGGTTATTTTTTCTAGATATCATTAAAATATATAAGATAATCATTGAATTCTAACAAAATACTTAATTTTTTTATATAAACAACATTATATTATTAAGCTAAATTAAACAAATTTATATAAAAAAAAAACAATACCACTTTCTCAAAACCATCCAAAATCGTACTGTAAATCGACAAAAAAAAATAAAATAAAATGAAACATTAAAATCGTGATGTATTTCGTTGCATTGTACGAGTACGCTTCTAGTCTATACTATATTATAAAGATGGCATAAAAAACTCTTAGTTACAACTCACTAAACTTTATGTACTATCATTCAAAACTATCTACTTAAAATCTCTTAAAAATAACTACTAAAGCCTAATGTACTACCTGTAAAGCTTTTAACCCTAATTAATATATTTCATCCCTATCCCCCAAAATCCTTATCTCTAATCCCCAAACCCTAAAATTATGAAATTTGAATTCTGATAAACATAATCAAAACAGGATAAATATCTTAATTTAAATATAATTTTTTTAAATATATAAGATAATTAATGAATTTTAACAAACTACTTATCTATACCATATTATAAAGATAAAAAATGTAAAATATATAAGATAATTAATGAATTTTAACAAACTACTTATCTATATCTATATTATATTATAAATATGACATAAAAAACTCTTAATTACAACTCACTAAGCTTTATGTACTATCATTTAAAGCTATCTACTTAAAATCTATTAAAAATAACTATTAAAGCCTAATGTACTAACTGTAAATCTTTTAACCCTAATTAATATATTTCATCCTTATCCTTCAAAATCCTTATCTCTAATCCCCAAACCCTAAAATTATGAAATTTGAATTCTGTTAAACATAATCAAAACATGATATCACTTTTAAATGCTTTTAACCCTAATTAATAAATTTCATCCTTATCCCCCAAAATCCTTATCTCTAATCCCCAAATCCTAAAATTATGAAATTTGAATTCTGATAAACATAATCAAAACAAGATAAACATCTCAATTTAAATATAAAAAATTTAAAATATATAAGATAATTGATGAATTTTAACAAACTACTTAATTTTTTTTATATAAAAAACATTATATTGTTAAGCCTAAATTAAACAAATTTATATATAAAAAAACCATTATCACTCAATAAAAATCATCCAAAATCGTATTGTAAATTAATAAAAAAACAAAAAATAAAAATAAACATTAAAATCGTGATGTATCTCGCTGCATTGCGCGAGTACGCTTCTAGTAAATTATAAAGCACGGATAAAAAACTCTTAAATACAAATTATTAAGCACAATGTACCATTATTTTATGCAAGATTATAAAAATATATTAATTTACAAGTATCAAAGCACAAGATACATATTACTACTGCAGACTTTTAACACCACCAATTTGGTATGTGCATGACATTCATTTTATGCAGACCTTTTCATGTATCATTATTAATTAATATATTATATTACTATAATTTTGTTTTAATTATATTATTAAATATGTAATTGGTTATTTTTTCTAGATATCATTAAAATATATAAGAATATAAGATAATAATTGAATTCTAACAAAATACCTAATTTTTTTATATAAAAAATTATATTATTAAGGTTGAATTAAACAAATTTATAAGAAAAAAACATTATCACTTTCTCAAAATCATCCAAAATCGTATTGTAAATCGACAAAAAAATAAAATGAAACATTAAAATCGTGATGTATCTCACTGCATTGCACGAGTACGCTTCTAATAATTAATAAATTATGTATGATTTGTGTAGAAATCTCTAATAGAAAGTTCCTATAAATTAAAATTATCACTATCATTAATATATTTTGAGTTATTATATAAGAATTGTAGTTTTTGTCATTATTAGTATGTAAAATATTATTTTATTGGTTTTTTATAAATCTTTTTACACATATTATATTAAGATAAAAGTACATGATACCTAAAAAAAAGTTCAAGAACTATCTCCAATCTAAAGTTCTTATAAGCAAAAAATGTACTTCTTACAAGAACTAATATTGGAGATAGTTTTATAAGAACCTTACCCCTTTTGATTTTTTATACAAGAATATTGGTTATTACTTTGATGTTTGTGTAAATCAATTTGCTAGTCTTTTATATATTTATTGACTTTATAATCATTAATATTATATATATATATATATATATATATATATATAATAATTATTAATCTTGAAAAAAAAATACATGGGACCAACAAAAATTATTCTTATAAAAGAGGATCTCCAATTGAGGTTCTTATAACCTACAATAACCTCTTTTTTCCACCTTTTGTTGCCACCATATTTCCAACTCATCCAAATAAGAATCCACATAAAAGTTTACAATGGTAGTTTTTATAAGAACCTTCTTTTTGTGGGTCCGATATGTTTTTCTATTTCAATAATTACTATTTATAAATAAATATTTAATTATTAAGTCAACAAAATAAAAAGGAAATTAGCAAATATGTCATTTCATACCAACATCAAGGTAAAAACCAAAATTCTTATTTAGGAACCTAGAGAATACGAGGTTCTTATAAGAATTTTTCACAATGACAGTTCCTACAAGTCATTTCACTTTTTACTTCTAATAACCTTACATTGCAGATGACTCTTAAAGCATCTCCAATGCAAGGTTCTCATAAGCAAAAAGTGTAGTGACTAGTAAGAACTAGCATGGTAGAAAGTTCTTATAACAACTAGCATTGTGGAAAGTTGTTATAAAAACTTAAATCCCTCGAGGTTCTTAAATAAGAATTTTGATTCTTACCATGAAATGTGTCAGATGTGATATTATATTTATTTTTTTATTTTTTTCTTGACTTTATAATAATAATTAATATTATATATATTTAACTTATATATGTGGGACCCACAAAAATCTTTATATATATTAGAGGAACAACCAAGATAATTACTTGACACCATGAGATTTGAGTAATCTTCAAATCTTGAAATGTGGTTCAGTTTCATCATTTTACATTGGTTGAGAAGATGGAAGTTTTGAAGTAGGAAGTGACTATAAGAAACGAGGGATAGATGTTTTTGTGTCGACTCATGTGGTTGACTTAATTAGTCTACTATATTTTTGTATTATCCCACATTGTTGAGGAGATGCAAGTTTTGAAGTTTAAAGTGAGTATATAAGAAATGAGGGGTGAATGTTTTTGTATCACCTAATGTGGTTGGCTCAATTTAGCATACCCTATTTTTGCAAAAAATAATCTATATATATAACAAATAGTTAAAATAATGATTTTATGATTACTAATAAGGTTGACTCATTTTTACATTATCGGACCAATATATCAACATCAATTATCAATATATATATATATATATATATATATTAAAAAAACAACCAAGGGATAATGACGTTGCTTAATGAGATTTGAGTATTCCTCAAAATTTGAAATGTGGCGTGTTTTGTTCATCTCACATTGGAGAGAAAATGATGGAATTGAATGATGATATGGGTATTTATTAGGAAAATGCTAGGTCTTTGTAGAAACTCATGGGATTAGCTTAATTTGGATGACATTATGTACTAATGTGGTTGGCTAAGTTTGGCTAACCATTTAGCGTTATGGGTTGGTTATTTTTCACTGACTCTCTCTTATTAAAAATAAAAATATACACTACAACTATTTGGTGTATATTTGATTGTATCCATGAACTGTTTTATAAAAATTACATTACAAATAAAGGTTTATACGCTAAATTTGAAACATACGCAAATTAATAACTTAAGGTAATTGGTTCGTTCTCATTAATTGTATACCAAGAAATTATCTTTTTATATTTTAACTCGATCAAGTACGCCTTAAAGAAATACCACTACCGTGCATCGCACGGGTCACATACTAGTAGGTTTTTATAAGAACTATCATTGTTGAATTTTATGTGAATTTTTAATTTGATGAGGTGGAAATGAGGTGACACCAAAAAATGCAAAAACAAGGTTCTTAGAGCATCTCCAATCTTTTTATATTTTTTGGTGCCACCTAATTTCCAACTCATCAATTAAAAAATTTATATAAAAATTTACAATGGTAGTTCTTATAAGAACCTCATGTCAACATCAATAATTATTATATATTAATAATAAATATCAAATATTTCATTTAACTACCAATAAAAATGAGGAAATTGTCATATCACACAAACTTCATGGTAAGAACCAAAGTTCTTATTTAAAAACCTAGAAGTTTTTATAAGAACTCTCTACAATGCTAGTTTTTATAAGTCATTGCACTTTTTACTTATAAGAACCTTACATTAGAGATGCTCTTATAAGAACTTGCATTAGAGATGCTCTAAAAACATTTTTGTAAACTTTTATGTAAAGTTTAATTTGATAAGTTGAAAATATACCGAAAATGAGTTTTAATAATATGAAGAAAAAAGAACGCAAATAGAAGGTGCAGCCCAGGTGAAAGACGGACCTCGTTTGACGTGATCGAACTTTCCAGGTGCCTCCACTTGACATTTTCTTTATGCGGCGGCTGTTGATGTTTGAAGGAGCAACGATCCAGTGTGTGAAAGTGCAGGCGTTGATTCATGAGGTCGTCGTCAAAGGTCTTCCACAACTTGTCTACTTGTTTGTGTTGCCGCTTCTTCTTTTTCTTGGCTGATGCGCGGCGTCTTCATATTTTGATTTTTGTATGAGTAAATTAATATTTTAGTCCCTGTGGTTTGTTAATAATTTCTACTTTAGTCCCTGTGGTTTAAAAATTACAATTTTTTCATCCTTATAGTTTACAATTTGTTATTATTTTCGTCCCTAGTTAATTTACATTATATCTCTTCCAGCTAAACGTCAATTAATAGAGTTGAAGTTGGGTTTGGATTAACTCAATCTAACCTAATGCCGCTAATTTATAAAGTTGATAAAGTTTTTTATTTTATTTATATACAACATAATATTTTATTTATATTTACCTATTAGTATATGTGTTTTATTCTCGTTTTTTGCCATTCTTAAAACAATATATTCTCTATCTTTTGTCTAACTCTCGTTCTCCATTTATATTTTTACTATTTGCCATTAATTTATTAGCACCAAAAGAGTTGGATTAAGTTATGCATCCAGATGTATGAAAGACAATAAGAATGAGTATCGATATGCAAATATATTTTCATCTTTCATAAAAATAGTTTACATTTATATGTACTTATATATCAGTAATTCAAAAACATATCAAATTATTTACAGAATCATAAACATGCAATATAACAAATTACTGCCTTTTATTTTGTTTAACTGAATATTTATTTTAAACATGTTAAAAAAATATTTGAAAGGATACATTAATAGTGTGACAAGTGTCCAAACAATCATATAACTAACATAATTTTATTTGTGTTTATAAAAAAATAAAAACATTATTTTATTTGTTGGTATGTAATTAAAGAAGTTCCACCCACACATACACATATAATATTTGGTGGTTTACAAATGGTTTCTTATAACCTAACCATCCAACATCACACCCACTTATCGTTCATTTGATTATATATTTATTTTATTCTTAAGTATTGGCATGCAACCTAATTAAAGATTCTCTCTGTCTTATGCGGCTTTAATTAATTATATTTATTTATTTATTCTTAATCTTTTAAATATATTATACTAGGGGTGGTTTGAATTGTAAACCTAATTTTATTGGAAATTTTGGAAACCAAATTTTAACCATTGATCTTTTTAATTAATGGTCAAGATTCATTTGAATTATATATGATAATAAATTAATTTACTTATTAATAAAATATAATAATAATATGTAAAAAGGGTAAATATGTTTTTTTCTTTTGTATTTCAAATTTAGCAACAAAGATAAATATGATAATAAATAAATTAATTTATTAATAAAAGATAATAATTATATATGGTAATAAATTAATTTATTTATTAATAAAATAATAATAACAATATATCAAGACTACCTTTTTATTATTTATGTTGTTGAGTAAAATGGCTGACGTAATGCAATCGGGTGGAATTACACAAACGAGAAATCTCTCTCAAGTTGTTTCCCCGCAATTAACCTTGGAATATATACAATTTCCTTATGAATTTCTCACAAACATGTAAACATTTAAAAAGATTCTTACGTTTTGATTTAACAACCTCGTTTAAATTACTCCATCCGTCCCAAAATAAATGTCTATAATAAAAAATGCACACAATTTTAGAAGTGTATAATTATTACAATTTTTGATAAACCAAAGTATAATTTTACACTTAATTATAGAGAAAAAAATTTTATCCATCACATAATTAAGGGTAGAATGGAAAAGTGTAAATTTACTTTTGAAAATGAACACCTATTTTGGGACAAACAAAAATAGTAATGTAGACACTTATTTTAGGACAGATGAAGTACGCTGCTTACATAAATTGGACGGGACGATTTAAAAATTTATATAAAAATCCACAATGGTAGTTCTTATAAGAACCTCATGTTAACATCAATAATTATTATATATTAATAAATAAATATCAAATATTTAATTTAACTATCAATAAAAATGAGAAAATTGTCATTTCACACAAACTTCATCATATAAGAACCTAAAAAGCTCCGGTTTGACTCTTTTGTGATCTTGAGCTTGCGGTGGTTTGATCCTCGCAAACTCCGTCTGTTCTTGGTCCCGTTTTGTTAGTCGTGTATCGTTGGTTGTTTTTCTTTAGTGTTGTCGTGTATCTCGTTGTTTCGCTGTTTCGTTTGTTGGTAAACCTTGCGAAGGGTGTTTTGTAATACTTTTTGTTGGTTTGTTTAATAAAGGTTAATGCCGGTAAAAAAAAAAAGAACCAAAGTTCTTATTTAAGAACCAAAAGAGCTTTAGATTCTTATAAAAACTCTCCACAGTGCTAGTTCTTATAAGTCATTGCACTTTTTGTTTATAAGAACCTTGCATTGGAGATGCTCTTATCAGGGTCGTTCCTAAGGATTTTGATGCTCTGTGCGAAGATGCTAAAAAAATGCTCCTAGGTGGTTTTAAGTAAATGAAACGACAAAATATACGATTTTTTAAAAGGTTTCAAGCCTAGTCAAACTAGGCGGTTTATCCCTACGCCTATTTTTATTAATTAAAATATAAAGTACAAAAGAGGGGGGCATAAAACCAAAACCCCAAATTACAAAATATAAACCTACATCACCTAAAATGATGTATTCGTGCATTTCTTGAAGCAAAAAATATCAATCAATTTTTCATATTCGACATTCGCTAAAAATTTACTTTCAATACTCAAAATTGCTAGCCACTAAGCCAAAATCAGTGAGCCAAAATCAGTGGCAAAATCAGTAAACCAAAATGACAAAACCAAAGTTGTAAACAAAATTCATCTTCTTAAAACTAGGGTTTTTTTCCCAAATTTCCACCATTATCAATTTTAAACACAATGAAATTGATTATCACAGTAACCACACAATAGTTTCTAAAACTAGGGTTTAATTATCATTTATCACTTATCAGTAACCACACAAATATTGGAAATTGGAAATACAATAAATTTAGAGTTTAGAAACAAAAAACATACCTAGGACAGTGGGAGATTTGAAATCGCACAGAAGCACAATCGCACACTACAGACTGAGAAGAAGTGAAGAACAGATCGTGATTATTGTGAATCGACTTACTGATTAAGAAGAAGTGAAAAACAGATCGTGACTATGTATATGTATATGTATATGTATATATAGTCGGCTAGTCGTCGATTGCAATCGGCCTACTGGCTTCATTACCGTTAAAATTGCAATCGCCGATTTCATCTTCTCTGGAAGTGGAACGCCACTTTGAAATTTGGAAGAATCGATCAATTGAAAATTGAAACGTATTTTTTTCATTCTCTATCCAGTTATCCAATCGTGGGGTTGGGCTTTGAGCCTTTGATATAAAAAAAAACAAACCTACCATCTACCAAATATGAAATATACATTATGGGCTTTAATTTTTTTTTTAGCTCAAACCCAAATTATTATACCTATATTAATAATATATAAAAATTTGATGCCCATATGGACTTTGATGCCCTTTGCGGCCGCACGGGCTGCACGGCACCAGGGCCGGGCCTGGCTCTTATAAGTTACCATCTTTACGAAGAGTTCTTAGAGCATCTCCAACAGCTTCTCCAAAATGGAGAAAATGGAGATTTTAAGCATTTTTGTGCTCCAACAGATTTTCCAAATCTTTCTCCAAAATGGAGAAAGTAGAAGAGAGAGTGTAATTTTCTCCAAATATGGAGAACTCTCCAAAATCTCAAAAAATGATTACCATGAGAGATAAATTGTTTTTTATTATATTCTACCAATAAAATTTATTCAAATGAGATGGGTATGAGAGATAAATAATATTTTATTAGATTTATACAATATTTTAATAGTATAAGTAATGATTTCATCTCCAAAATGGATAATCTGTTGGAGATGGATGTAAAATTTTATGTAGATTTTGACTTTTAATTCTCCATTTTGTAGAAATTTTGAATATGCTGTAAGTCATTCATTATTTTTGAATTATTATATAAAAGCTATGGGTCTTACTTTAAATTTCATGTGATGTATTATTATTGGGGGTTGTTATATGCACCTTCTTTAGGTTAAAATGAGGTCAAATCATGCATTGAAAATGTAAAAAGAGCATTGAAATTGTAAAAATAGGGGTTTGATGTTTCTGATTAATAGCAAAGTGAATGCCCCACCAATGTGTGGGGATGTACATTTATAGAATACAAAGTTACACAAAAAGGGTACAAGAATAAGAAAATTACAAAGGCTACCCTAAACAATAAAGACTAGCTAATACCCCCCGTCAAGCGAGAGGGTGGCGGGCCCAACCGAAGTAAATTCCGAAAGAACTCGAACTGCGGACGAGGTAAACTCTTGGTGAAGATGTCCGCCACTTGGAGCTTGGTTGGAATGAAGCGGGTGTGTAACTTTCCTGCAGTAACTAGCTCACGAATGAAGTGATAATCCAATTCAATATGTTTGACTCGTTTGTGTGAGATAGGATTTTGAGTTAGGAAAATGGCACTCCGATTATCACAAAGGAGGGTCGGACGACTAGCAGGTAAAGCATGAAGTTCTTGAAGCAAGTGTGAGAGCCAAATAAGTTCTGCCGCTGTGTTGGCCATCGCACGATACTCAGATTCACAGCTTGACCGTGATACTGTGGGTTGCTTCTTGGCACTCCAAGATACGAGATTCCCCCCTAAGAAGATCGAATAGCCATATGTAGATCGACGAGTTTCAAGGCACCTAGCCCAGTCAGCGTCGGAAAAACCGAGAAGGGCTGATTGAGATCGGTTAGTAAAGGTCAAGCCGTACGCCAAAGTCCCTTTGAGGTACCGGAGAATACGTTTAACCTGCTGATAATGATCACTAGTTGGAGCACTCAAAAATTGACTCAATTGATTGACAGCATAAGAAATATCCGGGCGCGTGATAGTCAAATATTGTAATGCTCCAACTATAGCACGATACTGTGTAGGATCAGAAAACGGTTCACCATCCTTAACAAGAGAAATGTTAGAAGATAGTGGTGTGAAGCATGGCTTAGCATCCATCATGTGAGCTCGATTAAGTATCTCCTGGGTATACTTAGATTGATTGAGAAAGAGCCCATCCTTCAAGTATGTAACTTCAAGACCGAGAAAATAATTTAGGCGACCCAAATCTTTAATAGCAAACTCCTGATTCAACTTGGAAATAAAGGATGTGATAATTTTCTCATCGCTTCCTGTAAGAATCAAATCATCGACATAAACCAACATGTACATAATACATGTGTCTCTTTTGAACACAAATAGAGACGTGTCGGCCCGACTTCCCTTGAATCCATTTGCAAGAAGAAAGGTGCTCAAACGATGAAACCATGCCCTAGGTGCTTGTTTGAGGCCATATAACGCTTTATTTAGTTTGCAAACATGATGAGGAAAGCTAGGATGAGCAAAACCCGGAGGTTGTTCCATGTAAACACACTCATCAAGATGGCCATGTAAAAAAGCGTTGTTAACATCAAGCTGATGTAAGTTCCATTTATGAATGACCGCAAGCGACAAGATAACACGAACGGTTGAGGCCTTGACAACCGGACTAAATGTATGAGAGTAGTCGAGACCCGGTATTTGAGAAAAACCCTGAGCAACAAGGCGAGCTTTGTAACGTTCCACCGAGCCATCAGAGTGAAACTTAGTTCGATAAAGCCATTTAGAGCCCACAATTTTCCGGTTGGTAGGACGAGGAACAAGGGACCACGTGTTATTTTTATGCAAGGCAGCAAGTTCTTGTTGCATTGCCCTAACCCATTTGGGATCCCGTTCAGCGGTTTTAAAGGAGGTCGGGTCGGTGGTAGCATGAAGAGCAGAATGCAGTGGAAGGTGGTTAAGTTGAGACAAATCTGCGATATGACGAGGTTTGAAGATACCAGCCTTGGCCCGAGTAAGCATAGGATGAGTCGAACTGATGGGAGCCAAGACAGGAGGGGCTGGTACAGTTGGTGAGGTGGGTTGAGCAACCGAGACCAACGGTGTGTTAGTGGGAGAGGGTGGTACAGTTGGTGAGGGGGGTGGAGCAGCCGAGACCGACGGTATGGTAGTGGGAGGGGCTGGTACAGTTGGTGAAGTGGGTTGAGGAGCCAAAGGTGGAGCAATGGGTGGTGAAGTTGAGGGAGAATCCATGCACAGAGGGCATGGCGAGGGCTTAGTGGGAGGTGGTTGGCAATGGGGAACAGGAGGGTTGGTAGGGTGAAGAATGGGAAAATCAGAAAAAGTGAGGACGGGTAAATCGAGGTTTGGCTCGGCAACAGTGGACGAGGAAAATGGAAACATTGCCTCGTCGAATTGGGCATGGCGGGAGACATAAATCCGAGAGGTGACAGGGTCAAGACAACGAAACCCTTTATATTTGGAGCTATAGCCTATAAATACACACGGTAGGCTACGCGGGGCGAGTTTATGTTCCGAATAAGGTCGGAGGTAAGGAAATACCCGACAACCAAATGTCCGGAATGTATTGTAATCCGGGACACGATGATACAAAATTTCGAATGGGGATTTCCCATCCAACACCTTAGTAGGCAACCGATTGATAATATGAACCGCCGAGGTAAACGCATCCACCCAAAAAGTGGAGGGTAGCGTTAAAAAGCATGGCCAACCCGGTTTCCACAATATGCCGGTGTTTTCGTTCCGCTCTAGCATTTTGAGGAGGAGTGTACGGACAAGATAGTCGATGAAGAGTCCCATTAGTATCAAACAAGTCCCGAACACGGTGATTAACAAACTCGGTGCCACCATCACTTTGAAAGACTTTGATCTTACAAGAAAATTGAGTTTGAACAAATGTAACAAACACCTCAATAGCCTTATATACATCAGATTTCCGAGACAAAGGATATAACCACGAGAACCGGGAATGGTCGTCTACAAACACAATATAATACCGAAAATTATCATGGGACTCAACTGGCGAGGGCCCCCAAACATCACAATGAATTAGCTCAAGAGGAAGAGCCGCACGTTTATGGTTCAATTCAAAAGGTAATTTATGAATTTTTGCCATTTGACATGATAAGCAAACCCCTGGTTTGGGAAGTAAAGCACTAAATGATAAGAGTCCAAGTTTATGCAGATAAAATAAAGTATCAAAATTGACATGCCCAAGCCTAGAGTGCCAAGTTTCAAAAGATGCTTTGGGAGTCTTATTGGAGGCGATTAAAGCCTGTGGACTTGATTGCAGAACATAAAGCCCTTGATCACATTTGCCTTGGGCCAGCACCCGTTTTGTGGTCCGATCCTGAACAACGAAATTAGGGTGAGAAAACAAAACATCCACATGGTTATCCCTGGTGAGTTTACCCACTGATAAAAGGTTTTTGGTTAAACGAGGCACAACCAAGACATCGTTTAAGACCACATTATGATGAACACGAGAAGAACCGGTATGTGAAATTGGAAGGCACTGATTGTTCCCAAAGGTAACAAAATTGGTACCTGAGGCCGGAGTGGCATTAGTAACGTTATCGATGGTAGCCGTCATGTGATCCGTAGCACCGGAATCAACATACCAATCTGGAGCAGCAGTAGTAACATGACAGTGAGCAGCAAAGGCTTTGGCAAGGTCATCATTATCAGCAGGGGGTTGCGAAGCAAAAGATGATAACCGAGGACACAAGTTAGCATAGTGGCCATTGGTTCGACATAATTGGCAATGAGGTGGACGTCTCCCACGACCTCGACCAACATTCTGATTGGGTGCCCTGGATGACCTACTGCCGCGACCACGACCAGCCGAAGGTTGCGGCTGGTGAGTGGCGGTAAAGGCAACGGTAGGAGAGGATGACCGTTGCAGGGCTTGATAAAACAACTCGTGACTCTCGGTTCTAGCAAGCAAACCAGCAAATGATGGTGCAGGCCTGGCGGATCGAATTGTGGTAGAAAAGGTTTCAAAAGAAGGACCTAAACCGCAAAGAAACCAGTGAAGTTGATCACTGTCATCCACCGGATGCCCAATAGCGGCTAGCTGATCACAAAGGGTTTTGAATAACCGGCCATATTCGGCAACAGATTTAGATCCCTTCTGAATGATTCGAAGCTGATCACGGATGGTGTGAACCCTTTCGATGGAAGAGTTGCCATAGGCGGCCTCTAAGGCTGTCCAGATTTGTCGAGCCGTGGACAGACCGACAATCAACGTGACGGCTTCCTCAGATAGAGAGGCGTGAAGGATAATAACCGTTTTCTGATCAGCTAAGACCCATGCCGAATAATCCGGGTTGTCAACAATTTTATCGGCCTTAAGATGAGTAGAGGGAGGAGCAATACCAGTTCCATCAACATGATTGAGAAGGTTTTGATAAGAGAGAATAGGGATGATTTGATTTTTCCATAAAAGGTAATTGGTGGATCCAAGTTTGATTGTTAACATATGAATGATGGTGTTTAAGGGGATGCTGTTTTCGTTGGATGTGGAAGCCATGGCAGAAGTAAGAAAAATGATGAGGAAGACAGAAGGTATGGAAAAGGAAGAGAGGGGGTTGGAGGGAGAGAAAAGGTCAAGGCTCTGATACCATCTGATTAATAGCAAAGTGAATGCCCCACCAATGTGTGGGGATGTACATTTATAGAATACAAAGTTACACAAAAAAGGTACAAGAATAAGAAAATTACAAAGGCTACCCTAAACAATAAAGACTAGCTAATAATGTTGATGGGTGTGAGGAGGAAATTAATAGAGTATATGCATTTAACAAGTAGAAAGAGGTGCATATATCCTGACCCTTATTATTTCATGAGTAGGTTTTTTTAGTTAATATGGAAAAAAAAAATTAACGGTAAAAAAGGTAAATGTGTAAGGTTTTATGATAGTTATTAATTTGATTAGTTCGACAATTACGCGACAAGCCTTTTCTTTAAACGCACAATGAAGAAACACATTGATTGCAAGTTGCAACACATGACGAGTAATATTTTATTAATAAAATCATTCGTGGCTTAATAACATTGATATCGAACAACAGATGGAAGATCATATATTCATTCCATGTATACTAGCAAGGTTAAATTCCTTCATTGTTGCTAATTAAGTTTCAGAGCTATGCAACGGTTCTGTAGGTTTCAGATGAACGAAATAGATCACCTTCATATCTTTTGATTTACGGATCAATTTGAATTTGTTCGTTGAATTTAATCAGTGTCGACGAGTTTTGTTCTTCAGGAGTAGTTCACGAAGATCAGCCGCATCGATCTGGTTTGTTTGGTCCTCTGGCTTGTAATAGCCTGTAACTGGATCTGGAACCCAAGGAGTCGACGATTTCTTCGATTCCTCGCCTCCTTTCTTCATCATTGCAACACCGCTTCCTCTCACGGTTCCTGACACACTTCCTTGTGCCGCCATCGCGAATCCACGTCTGTTCAAAGTATTCAAAACAAAATCATCAGATGATGAATCTCCAAAACTTTTTGAATCTCAAATCACAAAATCAGATGAAATCACTACGTTTTTTCACCAAAAATTTGACGCAAACACGTAGGATTTGAATTTAAAGGCAAATTATTCAAAACAAATCATCAGATGATGAATCTCCAAAACTTTTTGAGTCTCAAATCACGAAATCAGATGAAATCACTACGTTTTTTCACCAAGATTTTAACTCAAACACGTAGGATTTGAATTTAAAGGCAAAATTACCTGGAGATAGCAACAGAGAGGTGATCGACGATGAATGATGAGATAAGCTTAGTGCTAGCCATTTCTCCGATTTAGGATCTGATTGATTTCAATTTCCGAGAGGTAGAAGACGATGAAAAACTTGTGTTGCAGAGAGCGGTTATTATGCGTGAAACTGAAAATGCGAGTGATGAAATGGAGAAGAGAGGCGTGGGTATTTATAGGAAGAGAAGGGGTGGGTCAAAATTTTCGAAGGGTCAATTAGGGTCTACAAATTGAACACGTCAATATATATTGTTGACGGCTTTTTTCTTTGATATTTGAAAATAAATTTTGGTAAAATAAACAATTAATAAAATACTTTGAAAATATAAAAACAGTGCTTTTGCATATTGAAATGTTTTTTTCGTTTGGTATTTTTTAATGTACAAATTATAACAAAAGAAAAGTTGTTACATATTTACGTGGTGTTTGTTTTTTAAAATGTCTGAAGTCTTATTTCACTTATTAATAAGAGGTGGTACTAAAGTTTGAAATCTTAATCAATAAAATTGTACGTATGATTTAAGTAACATCTTGAGTGAAAGAAGAGCATATGAACTCAGATGGTGATAAGAGGTTTTAAAAATTAGATCACCACCTCTTATTTCAAATTTATTTAAGAGTTAAGAGGTTTTGAAAACTTAAAAAAAAATAGTCTAAGGTGCCGTTTGTTTTTTAAGAGGTTTAAAGTCTGAAGTCTTATTTTAGTTATGATTAATAAGAGGTGGTGTGTAAAAAGGTCTAGATGATTCAGACTTAAGAACTATTAAGAGGTTTTTAAAACAAACAAACAACCCCTAAATGTAAAAGGTCTTGCCGATTCAAACTTAAGAGTCATTAAGAGGTTTTTTTAAACAAACAACCCCTTAGTATGACATCATACTGAAAAATAAGTCATATATATCAGGACTAGGTGACATAAAATGTATTTTTTCGATTAAAATTGGTGGAATATAAAAGAAAAAGAGTTAACAAGATAAGAAAATTGCTAGTTCTAAATTTCAAACAAAAACCATAAATTTGGTGCGTATAAGAGCATCTCCAATGCAAAGTTCTTATAAACAAAAAGTGCAATGTCTTATAAGAACTACCATTGTAGAGAGTTCTTATAAGAACCTAAAGCCCTCTAGGTTCTTAAATAAGAACCTTGATTCTTACCATAAAGTTTGTGTGAAATGACAAGTTCCTCATTTTTATTAGTAGTTAAATTAAATATTTGATATTTATTTATTAATATATAATAATTATTGATATGGACATGAGGTTCTTATAATAACTATCATTATGGATTTTTATAAAAAATTTAAAATTGATGATTTAGAAATTAGATGACAACGAAAAATGTAAAAATAAGGTTCTTGTAAGCACCTCTATCGGAGTCTCGAGATGCTCTATATGGAGATGCCGAAGAGCAACTTGATTGATTCCTCGTTTGACTCATTTCCTAGGGTAGGAATGCCTATCTCATTTCCACCCATTTGTATTACGTCAGCCATTTCACCTCACAACATATATAGCAATATTCCGGTTATTGATGGAATCTAATCTATATTTATACTATATTATAAAGTACGGATAAAAAACTCTTAAATACAAATTATTAGACACAATGTACCATCATTTTGTGCAATATTTTAAAAATCTCTTAACTTACAAGTATCAAAGCACAAGATACATATTACTACTGCAGACTTCTAACACCCACCAATTTGGTATGTGTAAGGGTCTGTGTGGCAGTTGCTGAATGGTTATGTGCAGAATGATTAAGTGGTCTGAATGATTAAGAGGCTCTTAGGATATAATGCGAAATGAAATATGGTTGTTTGCTAATTGTTCAGGATGAAATCAGGTTCTGAATGGTTAAGGCAGGGTCAAGACAGAAAATCATTCAGAAGGTTTTGGAACCATTAACAGGCAAACATTTTTTTTTTTTGCCAAACAAGATTTACCTCTTAATGTTTCAGAGGTTGCCTCTTAATGGAACCATTAAGAGGTAAACAAACAACCCCTAAGACTTTCCTTTTATACAGACATTTTCATGTATCACTATTAATTATTAATTAATATATTATATTATTATAAATTTGTTTTAATTATATTATTAAATATGTAATTGGTTATTTTTTTAGATGTCATTAAAATATATAAGATAATAACTGAATTCTAACAAAATACTTATTTTTTTAATATAAAAAACATTATATTATTAACTCTAAATTAAACAAATTTATAAAAAAAACATTATCACTTTCTCAAAAATTATCTAAAATCGTACTGTAAATCGATAAAAAAAACAAAAAATAAAATAAAACATTAAAATCGTGATATATCTCGCTGCATTGCGTGAATACGCTTCTAGTATACTTAAAAAGATCAAAGGTTTAAGCCATACGAAAATAATAAGTATATGTTGATATTTGTGGTATGAGGTATTGTTGGAGCTCAATCAAACCCAATCCGAAGCCATCAATACCTAATCAAGTTGTAAAATTTTCAAACCATATGTATTGGGTTGGAATTAAGTTAAGGTCATTTTGAACCAAACCCAACACGATGAACTGGTACCTTTCTATACTATGTATTTAATATGATTATTAAATTCTTAATTAATATATGTAATTGTAAAATAATGTACCTGATTTCCAACTCGACCGACCCAATACAACTTGTACGGTTTGGATTGGATTTTACTTTTATTCAATTTGATATTTTTCAAACCGCAAACATTAACTTATTTTATTCAAATATTTTTAACCCGTTGTACCCAAACAACCCAACTCATCTGCAACTCTATATTTAAGCCTACGATTATTTTTTTTACTTTATTATTATTATTATTATTTTTATAATTTATTGTTTTACGTGTTGCTGTATTTTTTTTAATTTTTATTTTAATAACACAAGTTTATTCTATAAAATATCTATTTTATTTGGCGTATACCGAACATCATGAGGCTGTCGAGCTGTGGGTGGTCAGCTATTAAATAAAATGAAAAACTGCCAAACACACACACACACACACATATATATATATATATATATAATATACATACATGTCTATAAATTGGATTCCACCCACTTTTTTTCCTATTATTTCTTATAGAACTTTCATTTTTTTTATATATATTATTATTAATGGGTATCACGAATAATTGTTTTCTAATCAGACTGACTAATAATTGGTTGAGGTTTTAACTTCGTCTTCAGCTGATGTGTTTTCGTGAGCGTTTCTCAATGTATTCCAATTATTTGATATTTTCTTTGTTGGTTTAGGTGTTTTTGTGAGTGTTTCAATTGTTTGGTATTTTCTTTGTTGGTTTAGGTGTTTTAGGCTATGTTTGGCAACAAAAAAAAAAAAGGTAACTTTTTTTTTTCCTGATACATGCTTGGATGATCATAAGCTAGCTTATTGAAAATTACTTATAGTAGCTTATCAGCTACCAGCTAGCTTATAAGCTAGTTTGCCAAACAATACCTTAGTCTAATCCTATGTGGGCTTTTTGTATTTCTTTCTTGGTGGTTTTTGTTTCGATTGGTTTGTTACTTTTGTGTCTTGTTAATATTATTGTTTGACTTCCAACAAAAAAAAAATTAATCGAAATTAAAATAAGTTTGATTTTTAAATTTAAAGGTTCCAATTAAACTACATGTAACAAATTTTCTTTAAAATCGATTGAATTACGCATAATATAGTTTTGATCGACTTATATAATGTTTTAAATTATCTTCTTATATATGGATTTTTGATATCGAATTTCGACAAAATCTAATAAAAGTAGAATTATCAATTCTATTGACCAAGTTTTTTAAACTATATTTAGTTACCATTATAGTTGTAGTTCAATAATATTAAATTCTAACAAGTTTCACGAATGGATAGATCTTTTGTTTGTTGGATAATGAATTTTTTTTTTTGGACTTTGCGATTCAATTTTATTAACTTAAAAACTGTTGAGGAAAAAAACACTTCTCCAGATATTAAGTGATAAATAATTTTAAATAATAAATGATGTTTTAATATTTTAATAAAAAAAATTACATGCTATTGTATGTGTAACTCGATCAATTGACAAAAGGCGTAACAACTTTGCTCCAATAAGTATTAGTTTATATTTTGTTTTATGGCAAATTGGTAATTTTTATACTTTACAGTGTTTACCATTTATAACTAATTTTTAGATATGTGGTTATAAGCTAAATAAAAATTACAAAAATGTCATATTTTTTTCAATTCCAATTACAAACTATATTCCACAAACTAAATGAAAAGTTTAGAAAATGGAACAAAATTTTGTTTTGTTCTATGTAGACTAAACATCTAGTGAAACTAAATTTGGTTTTATTTAAATTTCTTAAGTTTTAATTTATCTGATAAATTTCATTACTTTCAAAAACATTAACCAGATTCCATAAAATATGTTTGGAGTTTGTAAGTTTGAAGTTTGTAATTACTTGAAATCTTAATTACTTGGACTTAATTGCTTTAAAGCAAAAAAAAACTTGGAAAGGAATAAAAATCACGAAACCATTTGATTAAGACGTATAAATTCTATCAAATCAAGGATTATATTCTGTTGGAAACAATAATGATATAAGAGATAATTGATGATACAACTTTCCATCCATACGGGTTGTTACTTGTTGGATATGATCATGTGTTCTGGATGAACCAGATTCATCTATGTCTTCTTCACATTCATCTCTGATTTTTTTGTTTCTGGAGCAGTTCCCGGAGCTCCGCCCCGTCAACTTGTTTAATGTGACTCTCTGGCTTGTAGTATCCTGTTACTGGATCTGGAACCCATGGCGTCGATTTCTTGGATTCCTCACCTCCTTTCTTCATCATTGCAACCCCACTTCCCTTCACGCCATTGATCCCTTGCGTTGTTGACGCAAAACCACGTCTGTTAACATCATAACCATTAGATCCCGAATTGATTTTCATAATTTTTCACACTCAAAAAACAAAATCAGTAAAAAAAAAATAGTGAGGATTAAAAAATAGCATAATTTACCTGGCGAGGATGAAAGACGAGAAAAGCTTAGCAGTAGCAGGCATTGTGGAAGAAGTCGTTAGTGTGGAAAGATTGTTGGATGAAATGAGAAGAGAGATGGTTGGGTATTTATAGAAGAAAAAGAATTTGAGAAAATTAAGGGCCCAACAAGGCTACGATAGCGACCTCACCCACTATTACATAATGGCAATGAAGAGTCGTTTTTTTTTTCTCTTGGAACTCTTCAAGCTTATGTCCACGTCCTCTATGACTCTATCGACCTTCCATTCACGTTCCCTCCTACTTTTCGTCACGTAAAAAAACTTGCATGTCATTTTCATCATCGACATTTTTTTTCATTATTACTACAATAATTATTTTTAAATAATCTTAGACATTGTCAAATACTTGAATATACTTAATAATTAAATTGTTTAATCGATTTATTTCTTAATATTTTTTTTTAAAATTAATCGATTTTCCACATGGATTGTTTTTAACGAATCCAAAAGCATGAAATGATGTATGAGGAAGATGTACGAATGAAAGGCAATAAACCATTCGATTAGAATAAAATAAAATCACTGAATTTAAAGATTAGTTTTGCCAGCCTTGTAGATTAGTTCAACTGGTAATATGACTTGGAATTTTGGGAATTCTCCTCAAAAGTTATTGGTTCAAAGTCATCCATAACCACTGAGGATTTTCTTCTAAACCTATGTAATTAGTCAAGGTGCACGCAAGTTGAACTGAACATTCGGAGTTTATTTTATTTTATATTTTTGGTTTTGCCTTACCTATAACCTATCTATTCCTATTGACACTTAAATATTTATATGAATTATTGTCGATAAACATTGAACGTAGTCAATACTACATAATAACAAGTAGTGCATAAAATTCTTTTTATTTTAGAAAAGTCAAAAGATGGCTCTTCATGGTTTGAAAGCATCAAGTGCTACCTTAATTATTGGTCTATGTCCTTGCCCTATTGACTTTATATTTTTTTTAAAAATTTCTTTAAAATATGTGATCAAAAATTCAAAATTTTATGAAAAAAAGTTATTAAACTCTAACTAGTTTATTTGTTTTGGAGATTTAAACATTAGTTATATTATTAACATATTTCATACATTTTATCTTTGATAGTAAAATTTTATTTTAAAATTTCTTACTGTTGGAATATAATGAAAGATATTTGTCTCATGGTAATTATTCTTGTGGTGTTTCCCAAATCTGATGAATTTCAGACTATCTATCGTACTTTCTTCATTTTTGGATATTGTGGTCTTAACGAACCGGTAAAAAAAGTAATACGTATAAAGGGCACGGACCGGGTTCTCAAACGTAAGGTGACAATTTTTAACTCTATTTATTAATTTAGTGTTGTAATTTTAGTTTATTATTAGCTTTTTATCAAACACCAATGTCTCAAGATCCATGATTTGGTTTGATCATTATGTTTCGTTTTGATATATTTTGATTAATGAAAAACTTGTGATTATGTATTTTTTTTTAATTTATTTGATTGACCCGGTGATTAAACCGTGACCTGATCACCAAACCATATCAACCAAAAAACCTGGTTTTAAAACATTGGTGTCGCAGGATTTATGAGGTGGTCACAGGATCTGGACAACAACTTGTCTACTTGCGTTGCCGCTTCTTTCTTCGCATATGCGCGGCTTCTTCATGTTGTTGGAAAAATATTTAATAATTTTTTAACAAGAAACTTTTCAAAATAATTTATTTAAATTTAAATATCATTTATTAATATAGCCACTTTAAATTCAAATTACAAGCTATTATAGTTTACGTTAGAGGTGTTTACAGTGCCATTCGATGCACGTTTAGACTTTAGAACATATCAAGTAAACTGATATTTTAGATTTACAAACTGCGCCATATATAAAAATATTATTTTAGAATTACAAAAGAAAATTACAGTAAACTCGATTTTTTTTCCAATTTAGAGATTATAACATTAATATATTATTAGAAGCGTACTCGCGCAATTCAACGAGATAAATCACAATTTTAATGTTTCATTTTATTTTTTGTTTTTTTGTCGATTTACAATACGATTTTGGATGATTTTGAGAAAGTGATAATGTTTTTTTTTTTAAATTTGTTTAATTTAGGCTTAATAATATAATGTTTTTATATAAAAAAATTAGTATTTTGTTAGAATTCAATGATTATCTTATATATTTTAATGACATCTAGAAAAAAAAAATAACCAATTACATATTTAATAATATAATTAAAACAAATTTATAGTAATACATGGAAATGTCTGCATAAAAGGAAGACTCTGCACATACCAAATTGGTGGGTGTTAAAAAGACTGCAATAGTAATATGTATCTTGTGCTTTGATATTTGTAAATTAAGAGATTTTTAAAATATTGCATAAAATGATGGTACCTTTATGTCTAATAATTTGTATTTAAGAGTTTTTTATCCGTGTTTTATAATATAGTATAGATTATAATATTCAGTACAATTAATGAAATATTATTTATCTGTCCTAAACATTTAATTTCAATTATTCTTCTTGGTAAGAGAAAAAAAATATTTATTTCTCATAAGCAATCATTTTTAAAAAGTTTTCTAAATTTGGAGAATTTCACATATACTCACTGATACTACAAAAAATTGATACAAACCCAATACTCTATCGCTCTATCAAAACCACTATAAACCACAAGTAAAATCAAGATGGCCAATGTATATAACAAAACATATATTAGTATTGTGGTTTATTCGTCCCTCATACTTAAACGTATGAGTTAGTCCTAGGGACGAAAATAAAATAGTAATTAATTACAAACTATAAAAACGAAAAATACAATATAAAAAACACAGGGATGAAAGTCATATTTTTTTTACCAAATAATAATACTGAAAAATGTAATTTACTCTTCATAAAATATGTTAAAACAAAAATAACTGATATACCCAGAAAATAACAAATATATTAAAATTATAAACTTATAACCCATATTCATGATGTGAAATAATCTTATAATAAAAATGTATTATAATATCGTAGGTTAACCGTACCAAATATTGTCCGTTTTGTCCACAAACATGGACTCACGATTTTAAAACGCATATGGTATATGAGGTATCTATTCCTTTATAAGGCAATTTTCGTTTTCCCTCCCCAATCAATATGGGATCTTACAATCCACCCCTCTTGGAAGTGTAGCGTTCTCGTTGGCACAGTAGTCTAGTTCCCGACTCTGATACCATTTATAACATCCTAGATTAACCGTACCAGATATTGTCCGTTTTTTCCACAAATCTAGATTCATGGTTTTAAAATGCGTCCGGTTTTAAAATGCGTCCGGTGGATGAAGTATTCAATCCCTTATAAGACAACTTTCGTTCCTCTCCATAACCAATGTAAGATCTTACATTTATGACGAGAAAAAACATAAAGGGTGCGTTTGGTACGCAGACAGAACAAAACAGGACAAGATGGAACATGACAGGACAGGACAGAACAGAACAGGACAACTGTCCAACGTTTGGCAAGACATGACAGAACTGGACAGAACAGAACTAGACTGGTTAAATGACGAATTTACCCCTGATGAAAAATCATAGATTACATCACATAAAACTAATTTACATCACTAATACATAGTACAATAAATTATCAAAAACATAAAACTAATTTATCACATTTGGATTTTGGATATGGAAATTAAAACCCAAATTTTAAGTTTCGGATTTTAGGTTGTTTTGGGTTTGGATTGATCGGGTTTCTGATTGATGTCGGTCGGGTTCGAGTATTATATAATGCAAAAGTTATATATAAATTCAATTGTTTTTTAGGATGAATACAATCAATTGAAAAATTGATGAAATCGATAGCAAGTTTAAAATTTAAAAAATATTTAAACAGACTATAATTTACGATTTTCAAAAAGTAATTAGATAAATATATATATATATATATATAGTATTAAAAATATAGATTTATGTTATTTCGGGTTTTCGGACGGGTTGGGTGGCCAACGATCAAACCCAATCTGAACCCAGATATCCTCCCAAATGTCGGGTTTCGGATTATCGGATTTCGGGGTATTCGGGTTTTGCAAAAACACCTTATTTTCGGTTCGGATGCGGATTCAGATTTTGGACTATTTGGGTTTTGCACACCCCTAGCTTGGAGGCGTGGATTATGAGAAGACATGTTTTATGTTTTTGTTTTTAACAAAGGATATATTAGTCAAAATATTGTTGTTCTACTTAGTTCCAGGGGGTTGGAGTGGAACAAGTGTGTCCCATGCTTGTTCCACTTAGTTCTAGCGTGTCCCACATATGGTCACGCAAAACATGGGACAAGTGTGTTCTGTTCTGTCCTGTTCCAATCTGTTCTGTATACCAAACGCACCCAAAATAAACAAGAACCCGAATAAAGGTTGGACCATACTTTGAAAATCGACTCCGAATCCATACGTGGAGATGCGGGGAAGCAACTTGAGAGATTCCTCTGTTATTTCCATCCACTTGCATTATCTCATTTTTTAATAGACTTTTTATAACGTATTTTTAAAATAGAAAAATAAGAGTTAACATTTAAAAAAAGAAATATTTAACTCAATAAAATTTTATTTACAAAATTCAACATTAATTATTTTGTTAATGATTTAAAATCACTGTAGACAAATATTTATGGTCACACACGCTTTGATAACACCTAAATTCATATTTATAAAATAAAATATGAAAGTGGTTTGTTATAAATGTTTAAATAAACCTTTGCCCTAAAAAAATAAAAAAATGGCTACTGGATTTTTTTTATAATTATTTTTTGTGTTTTTATATTTTTTAATTAAATAAACATAAATGAGTTTATTCTATAGCATATTTATTCTGGCGTATACCAAACAATATGACAGATGTCGAGCTGCGAGTGGTTTGTTTTAAGATTAAATGAAAAAAAAAACTGAAAATATACTTGCATAGATGTCCACAAATTGGATTCCACCTACCGTTTTTTCCTGCTTTTTTCTTATATTCTCGTGTTTCCCATAAATGTTTTTTTTTAATTCTAAATATATTTGCGTATTGACTATGACGAATAATTGGTGTTTTTTGAAAGACTGGGTTGCGTCGAACCGAAAACTCCATTGTGTCCCCTGTGATCGATTAATACCCTTGTTATGCTAGAAGTTGGATCCTATTGGTTTGGAGTTTTATTACACCTTGCCCTAATCTTTTGGGATTAGGAGTTTTGAGTTTGATTCAAAGATTTAGAATCGCCTCTGGGGTTTTCATTCTTTCGATTTGATTGGTGCGAAGGACCCGAGGTTCGAAAACCCACAATCTCCCCCGGTCGGTGTTGGGGGGACCGGGGGAGTCCCGGTCGAATGAGGCCCCGGTCAGTGTGGGGGATTGGGGGAGTCCGGTCGAGGAAACCCGGGTCGTGACCCGGGAGTCAGGGGAGTCCGGGGAAGGGAGTTCCGGGGGTCGGGGTGTTTGTCCAGTAGCTAATTAGGATGTTTTGGTAAATGCTTGTAGAATTATAGTCTCTCGTTAGTGGTGTGTCTTATCGGTTTATCGACTTTGTCGTAGGTTGTGAGTCGTTAGAGCCCGGATTGTGAGCAAGGATCTAAGGTGAGTCTTTTCAATCTGAGGACTGGTTTCTGGAGTTAGCTCACCTCATGGGATCACGACCCTTTGTACTGACCATTATAGCACGTATCTCCCCATGGCAGAAAGGGCGTGATAACTTGACGTCTTCCTCCGGCTTATCATCAGTAATCTGTTCATGTAATCAGTTTGATGTTCGAATATAATGTTTCAATAAGATGAAGAAATTGAAGAAGAATAGAAAAAAGACTACAACGAAAACCTCACCCACCGTCACATAGCAACAAGAGAGTGTCGTTTTCTTGTTTCACTAGCAACTCTTCCGTATCTGTCCACGTGTCCTACGTCGGCCTTCCATTCACATTCCATCTAAAAAAGTTTACATGTCATATTCATCATCGACATTTTTTTATTATGACGACCATAACTGTTCTTTATTTTTTAATAAATAGTTTTAGACATTGTCAAAACCTTAAATATACTTCGTAATTAAATTGTTTAACAAGTTTAAAATTAACAAGTATTTTTTACATAAAATGTATTTTTTAAATAAATCAAGTAAATTTCACACGAAATGAGTTATAAATAAATATTTTTCTGAATTGAGTACACTAAACAACTCGATTTTAATAATATAAAAATACATAATTCCTTGGACAAAGATTAGTTTTGTCACATATTCATTTGTTTATTTTTCATACAAGTTATTTAAATATTTTAACTGAATCACTTGTTTATTTTTTATACGAGTTATCTAGGATATCTTATCTGAATTGTTACCGATAAACATTAAACATAACCAATCCATAATAATAATAATAAATAGGACATTTAAAATTTTATTTTTAAAAATAAGTCATAATATGGCTCTTCATGGTTTGAAGGTACCAAGAGCCACCTTACTCAATTGTTGCTTTATGTTATTGACCTTTAAAGGTTTAGGCTATGTTTGGTACCAACACAAAAAAAAAAAAAAATCCTGGTCAACTACCAGCTAGCTTATAAGCTAGTTATCAAACAATGTCTTAACCTTATTTCACCTTATCCTCTTTTCTTTCATACATTATACTCCCTCTGTCCCAAAATAAATGTCCACAATAAAAATGACACACATTTTTAGGATTATGTAATTATTACACTTTTAAATAATCAAATTACACTTGTACCCTTGAAAATAATAAAATGGGAAGTTGAAAGCTTACTTTTGAAAGTGAACATTTATTTTGGGACAAACTAAAATAGTAATGTGGACACTTAATTTAAGACGGAAGGAGTATTGTTTTTCTTTCCAATTTAAAGCCCAACTTGCAGACTACTCATTTATTTATTTATTATCTTTATTTTATAAACATACTTTTAAAAATAATATTTAGAAACTATATGAACGTTTATAAAAAAACTTAAGGGTTGTTTACCTAATTTTTACTGGATGATCATTTACTAGATATTACTTACGTTATAGAATGAACATGACAATAACTGATAATTTAAAAATAGACAATTGTTCTAGAACAAACGATATTTAAAAACAAAGAGTAAGGTGTCGTTTGTTTTTTAAGAGTTCTAAAGTCTAAAGTCTTAATTTAGTTATGATTAATAAGAGGTTTAAAATAAAAAAAAAACTAACCCCTAAGTATTCACTTCAACAAGGACACAATATTATTAATTTATGTGTTGCTTGTGCTTTTATATTTTTAAGAAAATTAGACAAACATATTGTTATTCAATAAAATATCTATTTTGGCGTACACTAAACATTATGACCAATGGGGAGTTGTGCATGGTTGGCTTTAAATTGAATGAAAATCTGGCAATGCATATTTGGACAAAATGTTGATTATCGAGTCTTATAGTCTTAATTAGTTTTACTTATAAGTAGGGTGTGCAAATTCCGAATAGTCCGAAATCTGAACCGACCTCGAACGGAAAATAAGATGTTTTTTGCACAACACGAAAACCCCGAAATCCGAAACCCGAAATTTGGGGGGATGTTTGGGTCCGGGTTGGGTTTGATATTTGGCCACCCGACCCGTTCGAAAACATGAAATAATAAACATATATATATTTTAAATATTATATAAATATATTTATTTATTTTTTGAAAATCGTAAATTCTGGTCGGTCGAAATGTTTTTTAATTTCTAAACTTATTATTGATTTCATTAATCTCTTAATCGATTGTATTCATCCTCAAAATCGATTGAATTTATATATACATTTTGCATTACAATAACATCCGAACCCGACCGACATCTACCCGAAACCCGACCAACCCAAAACCCGAAGAAATTCGAAACCCGAAACCTAAAAATCGGGTCTTGATTTCTATAACCGAAATCCGATCGGGTTTTTAGTTTGTCCACCCGAACCGATCCGACCCTCCCGATGCACACCCCTACTTACAAAACGCTTGCAAGAACACCAATGTGAAGGAACATTTTTTAGCTCACTTAACGGCTGAACCTAGTGGTGAGGCCCAATAATGAATCCAAAAACTGTCATGTATGTGGACAAAGTCACCCCGCTTTATTGCCAATTGAACTACACGGCAAAAGTAAAACTGTCGAAAACATATAAGATATTATTCACACGTTACAAATTGAATTCCACCCACTTTTGTCTACTATTTGTATATTCTCATGTCCTCCGAATATTTCATTTTTGTTATATATTCATTTATCAGATACAATAAGTATTTGTTTTTTCTAATTAGGGTATGTAATTATTGATTTGACTCAAAATACTAAAAAAACTGAATGCAAATTCAATTTGATATTAGAATACAATAAACCACTTTATGGTACTTTCTCAATAAACACAAAAAAAGAAGAAGTTAGTAAAGTTGTCACTACATAACATTTAAAAAAAAAATAGTTTTTCAAAAATAGAACTTGAATCAAAGTATGTGTGATTTGTGCAAGAGACTTATCATCTGTTTAGTTTCTAGGATTTGGAATTTGATTTGATTTCAATTCTGCATTTAGTTTAAAGAAAAATACAGAATTGAAATCCAGGGTTTCAACAAAAATCCCAAAAACATTGGTCTTAACCCATGGGAGTATTTGAATTTCATGGGATTTTATAGAATCTGTTTGAAATAAAAATTTTAAAATAAATCAATTAATAAAAAGTGATTTTATTAATATTTAAATTATTTATAATTTATTTTTATAAATTGTCTATAAAAAATAAAATGAAAAAACAAAGGAAAATTAATTATTTTACCCCAAGTTCAAAATTGAGTTACAGATATAACCCATGTCTCTCCAATTTAACCAAAATATCCAAAAATCCTGTGAAAACCCCTCGATCGCGGACTAAAAAATAATAATCCATTTTTAACCCCTGGAGTCCGTGATGTCTGTCCGCGGAGCACCTTGAGAAATGTCAAGTTTACAACTTTGATCCCTGAATCTGTGGTGAATAATTACATTATTGACCCCATGCTTAGCTTTATAAGCAAAATCACACTTATTGTAGTCTTGCACCCATTCACCATCGCAACAAAAATATAACTTAGTTTTTTCAACAGCTGCACTCATTTTTTTAGTAGTATCTCAGAAATAAAAAATTGAAATGATGAAGAAAGCAAGAAAGAACAATGGAATGGATGTGATGAACGATTATGGATTACATTTTACTGCTATTTATAGACGAAAGTTGTATGGAGAAGATGAATTGCAATCACAAATTCAATGACAACAGTGCAATAGTGTGACAATCAGACAAAAGTGTGAAAAAAACAGTAAAACCATGTAAAACAACGTGAAAAACTCATAAAACATGAAATCATAGGCCAAAATCACGAACCCTAATAAAAATCGCAGACTCAGGGACCAAAATTGTAAACTTGACATTTTCCGGGGAAAAATCGTGGACTCCGATGACACAAATCGTGGACTCCAAGGTTAAAAATGATTTTTTTTTACCTTGAGTCCACGATATAGGAGTATTTCACGGATTTTTTAAGGTATTTTGATAAACTTGAAAAGAATTTAGGCAATTCTACAGGTCAAAATTGAAGTTAGGGCAAAATAATTAATTTCCTAAAAACAAACTCTATACTTTTTACGAAACGGGCCGTCAACATTGTTCGTGGGTTAACTATTGAAGCCCAATTTAACCTTAAGCCCAATAAAAAGTATCCCAATGTGAATTGACAAATTTACCCCCGTAATCGTGTTTGAATATCTTCTTGTTCCGTATTCCAACTAGAAATTGCTTCTCTACTCTCCGAACAAATTCATCAGTGACTTCGAATCGGTAACCATGGCGGAGATGGCGGCCGGCGGTGATGTTCCTCTAAATAACACCATATACATCAACAATCTCAACGAGAAAACCAAGCTTGATGGTAAATTCCTTTTTCTTTTTGTTTCCTGCGTTGGTAAACCACAGTTTGCCCTAGTTGTTCTTCCGTTATGTTTCTCAAATTCGATCAATATATATATGTATTTGAATGTTGATGTTTGTGTATGTGTGTGAGCAAATGTTTGTTGAAATTTAAGCGTGAGTGATTATTTTTCTCAGAGCTGAAGAAATCGCTGCAAGCGGTTTTCTCGCAATTTGGGAAAATATTGGAGATACTAGCATTTAAGACCCTAAAGCACAAAGGACAGGCTTGGGTTGTTTTTGAGGAGGTTTCGTCTGCCACAAGTGCTCTGAGACAAATGCAGGGATTTCCATTCTATGACAAACCCATGGTGTGTTGAATTTGCTTTCCAATTTCTTGTTCTTATTTTTGTTATATACGTCGTGATTAGGTATTATGCTTAATGTGGAAATTGATATCATCTTAGTCTTAGTATGGAGCCTTCTACATTTCACCATCCAGCTTGTTGCTATAAGTAAATTTTTTGATCGTCAGTAATTACAAGTTTACAACGAGGTTGTTTTTGGAGCATGAATTCGAGGTTTGAAACTGAAGTTGGTACTTCAAAATTTGAACTGTTTTTACTTCAAATACAATTCCAAGCTCAATCCCTAGCCATGGTGTTGCATTTTGGAAATATATCTGTTAGGATTCTGATTAATCCCATCACTGGATATAGAGAGAAATGCACTATTTTCATTCATAGTTGGTCAGGCTTGAAACTTAACATGAAAATCCTGTAGCTTCCCATGTTTTAGAGGTCTTTAAGGCTTACAAATCAGTTGCTATCTGCGATAAAAGAATAAAAGCATCACTGATAATATAGAATGTACGATGTACTTTGATATCATGGGACAACTTAAAAGGGAAGTATTGATATACAAATGTTTGTATATGCATTTAGAATTGCAATTAAAAGAACTCGGTTTGGGGTGTCCAACCAAATTAATTACATAAAGACAACTTGAAATGATATCATTTAGCAGCCATGGATGATTGAGGCTTCCTAGATCTTATTCCTGAAGTGTTGGGAGCATAAGCAGGAACGGAGGGGTAACTGAAAAGCTTCTTTTAATCTGGACATAAAATCAAAGTGTTGTGGCAAATATCACTTCTGGCATTGTTGAAAAGTAAAAGAAATGGCAATGTTGACCAAGGAAGTGCATTAATTTTGTTTACCGTGGAACATGATTAATCAACTTGATGTCTATGTTTCTATCTGCAGAGATTTCTTAAGATTGATGTATTACAAGACCATAACATTCTTGTTAAATACTATGAAACAACTTTAACATCACATTTTCACATCAATCGAGGGTTTGAGGTTGCATTGAAGTAGAACTAGGAGACCAAAGACAACACTCTTATAAGTAAATAGAAATGACAATTATTATCGGGGTTCTGAGAGGTGCACCATGGGGCGAGATGCGTCCCACGTTAAACCCCTGTAGTAACTATGTAAGGCGAGGTGTGTGCCATGGCTTCTTGAGGCAGGTTATGGAGCGAGTTTTCTGGAAGGCATTATTTGACTTTATCTGAACTTTTTAATTTTAATTTATTTCAAAAAAGTTTGTATAATTTTGATCTTTTACGTTGTTATGAGCTATCTTTGCAAGGTCTCTATATGTATGATATCACTATAAGATTTTTTTTAATTTTTTTTATATATGAATTGAAATTGTTCAATACAATTGAGTAATAGTGGAAAACATATAATCGTACATATATATATATATATATATATATATTGATATATAGATTTGCTGCTTTAACCTACGATTTGAAAAATGCCATGGCTCCTAAGGCTTGAGTTTTGACCTCATTCCCACGCCATGCTTAATGCCATTTAGAACCTGGATTATTACCTCAAGTAACATATGAACCATATGGATAGTGGAAACCAATCAACCATGCACTATTTTATAGTGGATGAATTTTGGTTATGAAATATAGTTACTGCTTCAACTTATGTCTTGTCTTTATGTTGTCGGGACTATTCTTCTAACATTGATGTGTCGTGATGATGCGTGATTCCTATCAGTTAACCACTAAGAAAATAGCATCAATGAAATATACATGATTTTAATTGAATGTCTTGTCATTTTGCTTCTTGTGTGCTTGGTCATGCATGAGAGTTGGTCATTCTATATATATAAATGTTGAACATCATATTTAGTTCCTGAGTTGTTTTTTGCCTCCAAAAAATAGAAAGTCTAAATGTATGCAACTCATGAACATGCACTCTTTAATTGGACTATTGAATATGTTAATTTCAAATGTAATTATGTTTCATGCTTGTCGCAACATTATTGCCCTTTCACTTGGTAATGTTCTGATGTATGCAATCAGAAGATGTTTCCATTTACTTACATGTCATGTGCAATCAGAAAGACCTCAGATTCATGTTTCCTTTGGCCTATATTAATCTCACTTCATTCTAATGTTACAGAGGATACAATATGCAAAGACAAAATCAGATGTCATAGCAAAAACAGATGGCACTTTCGTCCCTCGGGAAAAAAGAAAGAGGCATGAGGATAAAGGTAGCACTTTTGTTTCTTTAACCTGTAGGGATCTCGTGAGGGTTCATCTTACTGAAAATCTAGTTAATTTGGTTTTGCTACCAAGTATTGGGGCCTGGGATTATTTTCAGTTTTGACATTATAATAACACATCATTTCCACCTCATACGAATTTTGTAACTAGCTATCAGCCTATCACATGCTTTATTCCAACAAGTACCTGCTAAATGACATTTATAGAATAAATTTTGGAAAATTAACAACAGGCGGTGTTTAGTTGCAGCTTTTCGTTAGGAAGCCCAATCTGATAATTCACTGCTTTTAAGTTGGTTACTGTTTCATGCATGCTAGCATTTTGGACAGTATGCTTAAAGAATTACAGCTGCAGCTAGGGGTGTTTGCAGTTTTTGGTTGTGCATACCTATTGCCTATTGAACTTTTAAGACAAATCTAAGACAAAAAATGCTCCAAAACAAACAACCGCTCTCCATCTTTCATCAAACTCCATAGTCCCATAATCTATTCAAGATCCACAACACAACTTTATTTACACCTGAAGAGCTATCTAACATATGAAGAAATATATAGTTAAACAAGCATAAATAGTATAACAAAAAATATTAAAAGTTTAACAATGATAAGCAAATAATTTATCCAAATCAACACATTGATATGCTTATATATCCTCTAGTAGTGAGCCCATATCTAATGGCAAGGATGAAGATCTCAACCAATTCTGACAATATATCGGGCTTGCACCATGGTATGACTCAAAAAGTCAAAAAACTTCGAATGGAATCAAGCATCCTTCTTCCCATACTTGACAATGCAGACTCAGAAGCTACGGTTGAATATAATATATGATTACGTATACTTTAATTGAATTTTTAGATACCATTTTTTTGGCTAAATATAATATGTAATTATATATAATATTAATATGCAGTGTGGTACTGCTTGTAACTCAAAACTGTAAACCGAATCGCATAGTGTGGTTTGCCAAAAATACAAATCATAACCGCACTGCAAAATTCTAAATTTCATGGTTTGGTGCGAGTGGGTTGTGCAGTTTTATGAACACCCCTATTTGCAGCAGAGATTAAATTCTCAACCTTTTTACTACTTAGGCTTCTAATTGTTTAAGTCCGAAATCATTTTCCAGAATTTGTTCGTGACTTCTGATTCTGAATTTATGATACACAAAAGCTTCTTCCTGCCTGCTTAAATTTTCATTCTGCTTCTGTAACTGTGAGGTTGATCTCTTTATGGTAATAATAGGTGTCTTTCTTTTATATTATCGTAAATTGCTTGCTGTGAATGATGGATGGATTATAACTTAAAAAAGTGACCGGTAGTGCTGTTGATGCTTTCTTTGCTTTCAGTTATCTTTTGTTTCTTTTCCCCTCCTGCCGGGGGGGGTGGGGGTGGGGGGGAGCGTATTTCAATATATCATACTTTATGTCCTTTAAGCTTATTGCAGAGACAATGTGAAGAATGCATATATGGTCATGGTCTTGTGGGTAACTTGCTGCCAATTAGTTTTGAGTTGGAAGCTCATTGATCTAATATGGTATTGGAGCAGGTTCATTTCATAGTTACAGACCCAACCTCTTCCATGCAGAGTCCATGACACCCGAATAAACCAAACATATCTAGTATATACCAAGTAGGGTCTGGGAGTAGGATGTAGGCAGTGGAAACTTTCATATCGCTATGTCTGTGAACACCCCGGTTTGCAAAATAGTTTTGGAGAGAGACGAGAGGAACATCAAAATTTGTCAAAAAGTTTCTGTTTGAAAGTTTCCAGGATTCTGAAAAGAAACTGGAACGCATGAGAAATTGGAAAATATTACCAGTCCATGCCAGTCAATGTCTATTGTATGCCTTGGGGTAGCTATAGAGTGGGGTGCATGTTGAGACTAGTGATACTAATTACTACATCGGGATTATTTATCTTATGTGATATACATGCATGATCATGGGTTACTCTACACTTTCCTGATTGTCCCTGTGTTGGAACCCCTTAGATCAAATACTAGTGTTATACTGAATTACTGATCATGAAACAAGTGAGTTTAGCATGAAGACAAAAGGACAGATATAAAGATAGAATATTGGGAAATATGCAAGCTTTTCCTAATACTGCATTTTTTATTTGTTTTAGTCGTCTGTTCATTATGTTTTATCTTTACTGTCTTATTCTGGTCTTTCCTTATGTAACAGGAAGGAAACGCAAAGGGCAGCATGACGCGAATCAAGCATCGACTGGTGCAAATGCTGCTTATGCAGGTGCATATGGTGCTGCCCCTCAGGTAAGAATGCTTTATTTTTAGTACATTTTATCAAATATTGTAAGACTTCTCTGTGGATCCAAGAGCATCTCCACCAGCTCCTCCAAAAGGGGAAAAATGAGATTTTGGAGTTTTTAGGCTCTGTTTTTGCTCCACCGACTTCTCCAAAATGGAGAAAGTAGGAGAGAAAAGGGAAAATTTCTACAAATACTGAAAATCCTTCAAAATTAAATGGAGGAATAATGACTTCCTTATTCTTTCCAAGAAAAACTCCCCAACCTACTGATAAAATTAAATGCAGGAAGAGAGATTTTTTTTTCTATTACTGAATACTAGAAGCGTACTCGCGCAATGCAGCGAGATACATGACGATTTTAATGTTTCATTTTATTTTTTTGTCGATTTACAGTACGATTTTGGATGGTTTTGAGAAAGTGATAATGTTTTTTATTTTTTATAAATTTGTATAATTTAGGCTTAATAATATAATGTTTTTTATATAAAAAAATTAAGTATTTTGTTAGAATTCAATGATTATCTTATATATTTTAATGACATCTAGAAAAAATAATCAAATACATATTTAATAATATAATTAAAACAAAATTATAGTAATATAATATATTAATTAATAGTGATACATGGAAATGTCTGCATAAAAGGAAGACCCTGCACATACCAAATTGGTGGGTGTTAGAAGCTCGCAGTAGTAATATGTATCTTGTGCTTTGATACTTGTAAATTAAGAGATTTTTAAAATCTTGCATAAAATGATGGTACCTTGTGCCTAATAATTTGTATTTAAGAGTTTTTTATCCGTGTTATATAATACTAGAAGCGAGATACATCACGATTTTAATATTTTCTTTTATTTTTTGTTTTTTTGTCGATTTACAGTACGGTTTTGGATGGTTTTAAGAAAGTGATAACATTTTTTTTATAAATTTGTTTAATTTAGGTTTAATAATATAATGTTTTATATATAAAAAAATAAGTATTTTGTTAGAATTAAATGATTATCTTATATATTTTAAATTAAGATGTTTATCCCGTTTTGATTATGTTTATCAGTTAGTTAATATTCTATATTTAAAATTTGATTTTTTAGGAAGTTGAAATGATGGGTGATTTTAGGGAGTTAAAATTGTTAGAGATAATGATTAAATAGTAGGAGATTTAGTTTTCTTTCTTTATTTAAGTTTTAAAAGAGTTTTTTATGTCATCTTTATAATATAGTATAAATATATATATAGATAGAATTAAATGATTATCTTGTATATTTTAAATTTCTTTATATTTAAATTAAGATGTTTATCCCGTTTTGATTATGTTTATCAGTTAGTTAAATTCTATATTTAAAATTTGTTTTTTTGGGAAGTTGAAATGATGAGTGATTTTAGAGAGTTAAAATTGTTAGAGATAATGATTAAAATGTTTTATATATAAAAAATAATATATTTTAAATTCTTTATATTTAAATTAAGATGTTTATCCCGTTTTGATTATGTTTATCAGTTAGTTAATATTCTATATTTAAAATTTGATTTTTTAGGAAGTTGAAATGATGAGTGATTTTAGGGGTTTAAAATTGTTAGAGATAATGATTAAATAGCAAGAGATTTAGTTTTCATTCTTTATTTAAGTTTTAAGTAATTAGCATTAAATAGCGGTACATTAAGCTTTAACAGTTGTTTTTAAGAGTTTTTTATGCCATCTTTATAATATAGTATATATATAGATAGTATAGATTTTAATACTCCCTCTGTCCCAAAAACAAGTGTACAATATAAATGACACAATTTTAGACGTGCATAATTATTACACTTTTTAGTTGATCAAATGATAATTTTACCCTTAATTAATTTATCTCTCTTCACAACTCTTAAATATTTGTGCATTAATCAAGGTTAGATTTGATAATTTAGTTATCTATTTTTGAAGCTGGACACTTATTTTGGGACAAACATAAATAGAAATGTGGACACTTATTTTGGGATGGAGGGAGTAATATAATTTATATTGGAAATTTGGAATCTCCAAAATGGAAAAACTGTACGAGTTGGAATATAATTATTCTTTGATGATTTTGACTTTTGTTTCTCCATAATCGAGAAACTATTAGAGAAGCTCTAATCTGCCAAAACCTGCATGGGTCGACTTTGAATTGATATAACCCTTTCTTGAATTGTTTTTTAGATGTTTGATTGTTGAATGTATTACCCATGGGTTCTAGATTTAAATGTCTAAAGTTCTTAACCAACAGATGATAACAAGGTAAAACACCTGAAAATTTTAGGCCATTTGGGGTGGTTGGTTGGGGCGGGGTCGGTGTAGTTTTGTTGAGTGGAGGTGGGTGATTGGGTGGGTGTGGGGTAGGGGTGGTGGTTGGTTGGGATGGGGCGATCTAGAAATGGTGCAACTCGGAAAATCTTATAAACGCCTACCCCAGTGAAACTGAACAAAAAAGAGTTTCATCTACGACTGTTTGATTACAGTTCTGAGTTTGTGTCGATACAATATTTGATGGCATGATTATGAAAAGTTATATAGCTACAACATCAATTTCATTCTCCTGCTCTTGATATTTTTCCTTGATAAATATATGCCTTCTGTCGCCTTATCTTTGTAACTGTACATTTCTAGTTACTTTTCAGAATTGTGGAAAAACTAAAGTAGTCAATTCTTAGGATATGTTTAGCAAACTAGCTGTCAGTTGATAAACTAGTCATGTTCGGTAAAAACTAGCCGGTAAGCTAGATTGCAAAGTAAAATTAGAACTTGTTGAAAATTTACTTGGGAAAAAAGTCCCAGGAGCTTGTTGGAATGCTACTTGAAATGGCTTTTCAAAAATCTAGCTTACAAGGCCATCTCCAACTGATATACTAAAGAGAAAGTGTCGTAATATAGCAACAAATCATCTCCAACCGATGTGATAAAGTGCTAAATAAATGTGTTAAAAGTGCTTCGTGGTGGGGCAAAACTAGCCCATGTTGAAGCACACTTCACTTAAGTTATTGTAGTTAAATAAAATATATAAATATAAAGTTAACTAATGTACTTCAACTAATTAATATACACAAAAAAGTATTATTGTTAAATGATAAATTAATAAATATGTCAAATATATGTAAGTGCAATAATTTTTTTTGTTTGGAAAAAGGGGACGGAACCCCAGGACAAACTTTATTCATGTAAGTGCTATACTTGCACTAACCGGGTAGAGACAATTGTTGCTATTACGATAAATAGTGTCAATTTGAGTGCTAAAGTTTAACACTAGTGCTATATTTAGCACTACCGGTTGGAGATGGTCTAAGGTCTTGTTTGTTTGCAACTTAATGAGACTCACAAATTATTCGGTCAGCTATACATGACTGTTTCGTAGTGGCTTAATGATACTGAAAGTGGTTTGTTCAGTAAGCTTCTAGGTGGGAGCTTTATGAAGAAAACCAACTTTTTTTTTTCCAAACCTACCCCTCCCAATTAAAAACAAGCTCGTGCCATTTATGAAAAGCCCCTTCCAAACAAAAACCTTTCCGATCTATACAGACAAATTAATTCAAACATACAATTTTATCCATACGAACTTAATGGAAAACCAACCAAACAACTCCTAAGCTAGTTTATGTCTAACCAAACAACACTTTTTAAACAAACCCAAAAAATAAGCTAGCTGGCAAACATGGTCTTATATGCATCTCTCTAATTCTTTTTGCTTGATGCAGTTATCACAAATACCGTATATGGGTGGTGCTAAATCAGCCATACCCGAGGCCCCGGCTCCACCAAACAACATTTTGTTCATCCAAAACCTTCCTCATCAAACATCTTCGATGATGCTTCAAATGCTGTTCGGGCAGCACCAAGGGTTTAAGGAAGTAAGAATGGTGGAAGCTAAACCAGGTATTGCTTTTATAGAATATGGAGATGAAATGCAGGCAACCGTAGCAATGCATAGTCTCCAAGGGTTCAAGATAAACGCCGATAGCCCTATGTTGATTACTTATGCGAAGAAGTAGAAGGTGATGAATACACATCTTGAGATATTAGATATTTGATTTATTTTGCGGTCTTTTATCGGTTTGTATTGAAGTCGGGTCGATAACTTGATTTTGGACACATGAATGACATAAATCCAGGACTATGATGCCATTGTTGTTCACCCGGTTGATCCGTAGGTTGCATCTTTTTTTTTAAAGTATATGTATAATATTTATATACTGCAAATAGTCATGCATACTGTTTGAACCCTTGACCTTCAGGGAGACTAGGATTTACTAGTAATCCACGGGCAATGACCCTTTGGTTTGTAGGTTGCAGCTTGCATATGATGTCGGCTCACCGAGTATCTTTTTCAAGTATATTTATATACGACAAATAATCACGGTCACTCTTCATTGGTGAGGTTTGAACCCTTGACGTTCAGAGATATTAGGATTTATTGGTGATTCAAATATTGTTGGGTCAATGGTCATTTGGTCACAGTTCTGTATTGAGGTAATTCGGATACTGTTGGGACAATGACTATTTGGTATGTTGGTTGCATCTTGCATATGACAAGGGTGAATTTGTCTTTTTACGTAAAATCTTATTTCATTTGAAATATATAATATTTATACGGAGCAAATAGTCACACATACTTCTCACTATTAGTGAGGTTCGAACTCTTGACCTGCAAGTAACTTGGATATCGTTGGACCAATGGCCATTCGGTCAAACTGCTCATCTTTGATGAGGTTTGAATCTTGATCTCTAGGGATGTTGGATTTACTGAGGTAATTCGGATATTGCTGGTAAATGGGTGGTCTTGCAAATGACAACGGGGGCAAATTTGTCTTTTTTACCTAAAAACTTATGTTTTTTGAAGTATATATTATCTATCTATACTACTATATAAAAATTCTAAAATGGTTATTGTACAATCTTTTTGTACAATAACATTTACTTCTCTTATAATGTTACATTTATCACCCTTATAATTACTTATTTAATTTACTTTATATCATTTACTTTTTCATTTTACACCATTATCATATTAACACAAATAATCGTATATTAACAAAATTGCAATGAAAAAATACGTTCATTTTTCTACAAATTATACCATTATAACCGTCTCGTCAATACCGTCAAAACGAGCCCAATATTGAATATTTTTTAATTTAACCGTATTATTAAATATCATGAATATCTACGAATTAATTTGTTTTCTATCCATACGTTTTATTTTTTTTCTACCGTTCTCACATTAAAAATACATGATCGTAAAATATGTTTCATTCTTATTATAAATTATATCATTATAATTTTTTTTCGTCAATAATTGTAATATAAACTAATTATTGAATATCTTTATGGGTTTAGAGTTTCATAAATTGTGTGGTTGATTGTTGATGACATGTCTGTAAGGAAGTGTCATTAATTGTTCGTTCTTTATATACATTCCGTTGCGGTATATGCCTAGTTTATATAAAGCAAATAATCAAACACACTTATCACCGTTAGGTGTCGTTTGTTTTTTAAGAGGTCTAAAGTCTGAAGTCTTATTTTAGTTATGATTAATAAGAGGTGGTGTGTAAAAATGTCTGAACGATTCAGACTTAAGAGACATTAAGATGTTTTTTAAAAAAAACAAACAACCCCTTAGGATTTACCGGCAACCTGTAGGTTGCATCTGCATATGACACCGAGGGTGAAATTGTCTTTTCACATAAATTCTTACAAAAAACATAGGTAAGCAAGATTGTTGAGTTGTAGATTTGAGGAAATTGCTAGTGTCAAACCAAGAATCTGGTAATGTGTTGTAGCTGTCTGTTGTTCACAGACATACAAGTCAAACGCATGCATCAAGTTGGGTTGAATTTTTTGTGTTCTCAAAGGGTATTATTGGCATGGAACATCAAATTATTACTATGTTTCTTTTTACATATGAACAAGCCACCCCAACACGCTACCCCCCTCATTAAATTTATATTTACTCCATCACTACACTAAATATGTGATGGTAGTATGACTTCATCCATAATGTTTGAAAAAAAAGAAAACAATAACATATAAATAGAAAGCAAATACATGAAAACTGTAACTAATTTAAGGAAATTACAATCCTATCTCCTACTCCTACCTTTCCGACTCCCTACCTTCCGTCAACTCTAGCTACAAATCCCGACTCTTAGTCATGACCTTGAAAATGGATAAATTTGCCATGTCTAACTTTAGTACTTATCCCACATCATCCTTTTCGCTCCTCGACTATCACACACTCTATCCTCCTTACTGGATACGACCAAACTACCGCAATTTGTCTCCTATGCTGCGACTTAACTAGAATTCATAAAACGCTTTTTTTAGAGTTAGATACTGGCTTATGTACATCTCATTCTCTTAGGAAACATTTGGTTTGGCGGAATGTTTTCGAGATATTTGGATTCTGTAGAAGAATTTGGAATCTCTGGTATGTTTGGTTTGCATGTGTTGGAATCTATTATTTATAGATGATTTATAAAAACAAATTATAAATAAAAATAACTAAATTACCTTTTATTAATTGATTATTATAAAACAAATGTTTATAACATAATTTAAAATATTATTAGAAACAAATCATATGAAATCCCGTGAAATACCAATTACAAAGGGTAGACTCCCATGTGATTTCAAAATCCGATGTTTGTGGGATTTCATTAAAACCCTAGGATTTCAATTCCGAATTTTTCTTTAGACCAAACACGAGAATGAAATGGAATCCAATTCCAAATCCAACAAAATTTCACCAAATCTCACAAATCAAACAAACCTTATATTATTTTCGAATGAGATATACTGAATCAATCAGGTTTGGCTTGGCTTGACAAGATGTAATCAAACAAATTGTCAACAATAACATAACCCCATAGCTTCAGAATGAGAGCATGTTTTCTGTCCCTATGAGATCATGATGATGCTACTATATACCTTTTTTACTCCATACTTTCTACCCTTTAAACCTCTATAGAGCAACTATATAAATGCACCAATACTCATGAAGACAACCACGAATTTACACTTGTGTTCCTGCTCTATGGTTCACAATATTATATTATATTTAGACGGGTGATCTCTGTTGGAGATGCAGGGCACGTGCATCCAACAGTTCAATTTCAGTGTTAATTGCACGTGCTCTTCCTCTCCAACATAAATTACTCGTCTCGTCATGCTTCCCTTCACATTTCATATGCATGGCAATGGGAATGTCACCTATGATACATGCATGATTAATGGAGGCAATATTGTTTCAGTATATGATTAAACATATATTTATTTGATTATTTGTTAAATAGTTAGCTTGTCTTTTGATAAATGCAAAGTGTATTGATTTACACGTGACAACTAAAATGGGGAAGTAAATAGTTTTAAGAATCAGAACCTTTTGGGTCTTCAAAATAAATATAACAGTTTGATTTTACACTGTGGTTTAATAATTAAAGTGTTTTGACAATTTATTAAGGGGATATTCACAAAAATAGTCACACCTGAAGAGCAAACATCACAAAATAGCCAACTTTTTGCAAACCAACACAAAATGGCCATCATTTCAGGAATTTTTTTCGCTCACGAAACTCTTTTTGTTAGTCACTCACTTTTTGTAGGCCCGTTATGCAAAATTGCTACAAAACCTTTTTTTTCTTCACAAAATGGGTTTGCGATATTAGATTTTGGCAATTTTGAATAATAAGACTATAAAACGTAAAAGATCTTCAAGAAATAGGAATTTTGTGAAAATTTTACAATGAATATCAATTAAGTATCGTAAGTAACTTGCTCTCGATTGTTCAATTATTTGATAACCAGAGTCATTCTTTGATAAATTATCACTATAAATCAGACTCATTTTTCTATATGATATGTATCTTCAAAAATGACTATTTTTATGAATAACCCAATTATTAAATCTTTACATTTTTCGTCCATATGGTTTGTTGAAATTTGCTATTTTCATCTTTGTACTTTTAAGATTACGATTTTCATCCTTGTCATTAACAATTTATTGTTGTTTTCGTTTTTATGATTTACAATTTTATTGATGTTTTCATTCTTGTGGATCATGATTCGTCGTTGTTATCGTCCCTCATATTTAAATACAGGAGTTATTCTCAAGGATGAAAATAGTAATGAATTATAAACCACATAGAAGAAAACCACAATTTTAAAACCCCAGGGACAAAATTCGTAAAGTTTAACAAACTACAGGGACGAAAAATGTAACTTACTCTAATGGAATGGGCCACAAAATACGAACAAGAGCCTGCATTTTCGAAATTCAGTTAACCGGCGATTTGGCGTCGATCATCTTCGTTTTTCCAACGTAAACGATCGTCTCAAAATCTTCCTGCTGTTTTCATGTAAGTCTGTGAAATTTATGATTCGAGATGCTACACGAACTCCTACTGGCACTGTTAGGGTACACTGGAGACCTAATTATCGATGAGAGGGAACGCCGGCAAACCATCGGCTTCTCACCGGAGGACTCCATGCCAGATCAATGTACCTTCAAGCTCGCTCCTGACATTTCATTTATTCAACCCTCGGAAAGGTATTTCTCATCTTCTGACGTTTTTCCACAGTTTTTGCTCTTTTTGCCATCGCTAGGGATATTAGACCTCACGCTCACTGTCACATTCATCTGCTATTTAGAACTAGAAATGTGTGCTGAAGGACATTTGGATAGTTGATTTACATTCCGATCTAACGTTCTTCACAGAATAGGATGTTACAAATTGAAAGGAAAAAAAAAATGAAAAGATCTAGAACAACTCAGCAAGCATAGAATTGGACTATATTCTTCTGTAAACAAGGAGAACAATGTGATAATTTACACTTTTGTAGGCTATTGTAAATTTCTGGCCGCGGCTAAGTAAATAAGTAATGGTTAAGAATTCCATAAGTGATGGTTATTTCTAATGATAACAGAGAAGAGCGTATTTATCACTGACTGAATTTGAAATTAGAGCTATTTTACCTGCTTGTATTCGGTTTTGGAATTCTGTAATGGTATGAAATGTGGCCTTTGGACTAAAGTACTAAACTGGCAATAGTTTGTAGCTTTATATGAAAGTCATGGTTTTTGCATTGTTTTCATTGTTATAATGCATGGTGTTGCTAATGAGATGCAGGGATATTATTGAGAATATAATTACATTGGGGTTTTACTACCGTGAACTTGATCGATTTGCCACCAAGTCTCGGAATTTAAGCTGGATAAAGTCTGGGAATGAGTCTTCTGTATCACGTACTTCTGAGTTATTGAAAGAGACAAGGGACAATCAGAGTGTTTATAGGAGGGCCATTGCAAATGGCATAGTGGAAATTCTTTCTGTTTACAGATCTGCTGTTTTGCATATTGAACAGAAGTTGCTGGCGGATTCTCTACCCATCTTGGCTACAGTTACTCAAGGCCTGAATAAGGTGGAATTTTGAAATTTTTTGTATTGTACATTTGGTTTTTTCTTATGCCTTTAGGCTTCTAAGTATAAGGAATATGTTCCTCACTAAAATTGGATCTTTTGAGTCTCATGGGACTTCCTAGCAGACTTAGGTTCTGCAGTATATGCTGATTGCTTATAGTCTTCCATTAGCATTTTTATGTTCTTTAAGCTCTCATTGGTTGATGGTTATTGTAGTTTCTTGTTTTCTTGCCGCCTCTTTATGAGCTAATTCTTGAGATTGAGCGTGATGGTATCTGTGGAGGGAAACTCCTTAATCTTTTACATAAACGATGCCATTGTGGGGTGCCAGAGCAGCAGGCATGCGTTCAGCGGTATGATATTATTCTGGCATCTAGTTTTTGATTGTCATCCCCTACCTTTTTTTTTTCATTTACATTTCTGTTATCATGAGCAAAAGGAGCTACACATAAAAGCTGGAGAGTAAATAGGATAAGTAAAGAAGAATTAGTTTTTGACTGCACGCATGATTTACAAACAAATTGTACTTCTGGGTTACTGGACACCCTCAAAATATTTTTGTTGATCAGAACAGGCGTTTTCCATAAATGGAGGAAACTTCCAGATGGAATCATCTGAAGAAGAGAGAGATCTGAGAAGAAAGAGAAACTTATATTCAATCCTTAGCATGCAATTGTTCCAACTTCCCTGTTGTCCAGTAGTAGATTTGAAAAGATCAATACGATCCTTATCCCTAACCTGCATAGGGCTTAGGCAATGAGTACGAAAGACAGTAGAATATAAAATGCAAATCGAACAGAAGCAAGTTACATATCTTTTCCAACATGAATGAAGTTCCCTTCCCTGGGAAGCTGGACTGTATAACTTTGGAATTCACATATGATGCCATAACGTGGTATGAGACCAAGTAATGTTATTTTTTAAGGACATATTTACCTCTTGATCTTCATAGAGAATGGTTGTCATTTAATGACTACCAATAAAAATACCGTCCCGCAAATTTGTTGTCCCGTTAGCGTGATTTTATATTGCTATGTATATGCTCAAATTTTTAAGACCAGCGAAATGCTAATGGACTTGCACTGTTGCACATTAAACCAACTTTTTTTTCTTTTCATTGTGAACATAGACTTCTTTGGCATGGGCATCAGGTCATGTACAATCAACTTGCATGTTGGATGGTATATGGGATTCTTCATGATCAATACGGAGAATTTTTCATCAGCAGGTAACTAGTTGTCTTCTGTAGTTGTCTCACATTGATCTGGAGAGCCGTGATATAGTTGACAGCTGTCTGAAAGAGGATGTTGGTTGATGCTTTTAGGCAGCAAGAAAGAAAGTCCGAGAATGGATTGACTCACACCGACAATATTCAAAAGATGGCACACATGTCCGTTAGTGATGAATCTTTAAATGATTGGTACATGGGATTCAATATCTCCTTGGTATGCCATAGTTTGTACTTTGTATTTAATATGTATTTATATAACCTTCAAGATTGTGGTTTTATTGATACTATACTAAAAGTTCTAGTTTGGTGAAATGCATGAATACTGAAGTTGATTTTCTGCTTTGTTCATTTATATCAAACTTCAAGTGACTTCTACACTCGGCAAACTTTTTAATTTCCAGCATCTTCTTGCAGGACATGTTACCAGACTACATTCCGGTGCAGGTGGCAGAATCGATTCTTTTTGCTGGAAAAGCAATCAGGGTTCTTCGAAATCCAAGTTCTGCCTTCCGATCTGTGGATGTGTTATCTCATCAGGCAACTGGGCCACAAACGTTAAAAGAATCTCTGAGGAATGAACCCTCATCAAATACAAAGTTGACAGGAGATGAATTATTGCCACAATCAGAGGCTGATAAGATTGACTCAATGCTTAAAAATCTGCAGGTCTTTATCCTTTTGACAATATCATCATTTGTTATTGCTAAGCATAGTTGTATACTTCTATTTTACAGCTTATGTATTCTACTGTGGGTTGTTAATTTCTTCCAAAATTTCTGCAACCTTTCTATTTCAGTAAGATGGACCATTTTTCCAGCTGAAATTTTAGATTCATTTTTTACAGGAATCATCTGAGTTCCACAAAAGATTATTTGAAGAGGCCATTGGTTCAATTAGAGCGATTGCAGCCAATCATCTTTGGCAGGTAGAGATGTGGCATGCTTTTATCTGTCTTTATAGTTCCACTTCAGTCATTAAGTATCTAACTTTTTTCATCCATACTTGTAGCTTGTAGTTGTCCGTGCTGATCTAAATGGGCATTTGAAAGCCATCAAGGATTATTTTCTTCTAGCAAAAGGTGACTTTTTCCAGGTAATTGATTGCTAATTCATAAGTGTTTTTTCTTCGGTATATTGTGTTTTGATAGTTTTTTTTGGTGCATCCTTGGAATGTGAGTCATCTTTCAAATCAGAAACCAAGTACATAGACCACCTTAAATTGTTCTTCGCAAATTGATTCAGCAAATATCATCTATGTTAGGTTACCTATGCATACGAATTAGATCTTGTTAGATCTAGACATTGAGTAAGAGGACCCTGAATATGTTGCTGGCTTGGTAACTTTAAGGTGTTTTCATAACAGGAATTTTCAAGTTCTCATAACCGTTTAACAAACTGAAATTTGACCTTTTATTCTTGCACATATATGACGTGCATTTCGGTTATCTGAGGCTGTTCTTACATTGAAGCATTTGCTTGAAATTTCCTTCCACGTATAAATCGTTGCATCTTAACATGTTTATTTATTTATTCAAGTTTTAAAACTCATTTTTGATGATTGACATCAGAAGCCCAGTATGCTGCAACTCTCTAGTGAAACATTCAACCCACTGTAATGACTATGATTGAGTCATCTTTCAAATCAGAAACCAAGTACATAGACCACCTTAAATTGTTCTTCGCAAATTGATTCAGCAAATATCATCTATGTTAGGTTACCTATGCATACCAATTAGATCTTGTTAGATCTAGACATTGAGTAAGAGGACCCTGAATATGTTGCTGGCTTGGTAACTTTAAGGTGTTTTCATAACAGGAATTTTCAAGTTCTCATAACCGTTTAACAAACTGAAATTTGACCTTTTATTCTTGCACATATATGACGTGCATTTCGGTTATCTGAGGCTGTTCTTACATTGAAGCATTTGCTTGAAATTTCCTTCCACGTATAAATCGTTGCATCTTAACATGTTTATTTATTTATTCAAGTTTTAAAACTCATTTTTGATGATTGACATCAGAAGCCCAGTATGCTGCAACTCTCTAGTGAAACATTCAACCCACTGTAATGACTATGATTTTTTATTTTGGACTTGTTCTTTTCTATAGCCGAATATAAAGGTACAGCAGTTATAACGGTACACTTTTCCTGAATAAATGGAGTAATTTAGTCTTGTTTTTTGCTTCATGTTTTCACCTCATGTGCATTCATTTTGTGGCAGATGAGCCTGCCATGGAAAATTATGTATATCCTTTTGGTTTCTTATCAATGGTTTTTATGCTTTTGTATAAGCTTAACGATACTTCTATTGTATTCCAGACCTTTCTTGAGGGAAGTCGTCAGTTGATGCGGTTACCGCCTCGGCAGTCAACTGCTGAAGCAGATCTTATGGTTCCATTTCGGATGGTAATTTAGTTCTATGTTATCTATTCTCCGGCAATTGTTTCAGTTGTAAGTGATATCTTCTTTCGGGGTGAGGGTTGTTATGAGATTTGTATGTGGTTGTTATCAGTATCAGATATCCTCCACTTTATTTGGATCATAAGCAGATTTAAAGATAAATATGTTTGCATACTTCTGATGCAGGCCATAACGAAGACTATCAGTGATGATGATAAATATTTTTCAAGAGTGTCACTGCGGTAAAATACTATGCTGTCCAACTTTTCATTAGACATAGGGTTGTCTGTATATTGTCTTTGCTCTAGCCTGTAAACTACTGTTATACTACACAGAGTCAAATAGCTCTATTAATAACTACTTCCTGCTTTTAGGGTCAACATTAGGTCTTCCAAAGTAGATGTTCAGATGTCAAAAGCTTTTGCCAATGGAGGTCCCAGTGCCTTATCTGATGCTTCATCAGAGATGTCCCTAGATGCTTGGGATGGTATTGCCCTTGAATATTCTGTTGATTGGCCCTTGCAGTTGTTCTTTACACAAGAGGTTCTCACAAGGTATCATTGATTTTACTAATTACACATTCCTAGTTTTTGCTTGCTGCCAAGGTTGGACCCTTTTTATCATTTTTTCGCATGTACCCACTGTAGTAACATTCAAGTAATGTCCTTTGATTTCACATGTTTCAGCTTGTGCTTTATAAATAGATCCAGCACATCTCCTTCTCCATCCCCTTTTAGAAATCTCATAATGGACCCTGTTTTAGAACATTTAGGCTATGTTTGCAAACTTGCCGATAAGCTAGTTGTTGGCCGAAAAGCTAGCTGTTAGCCGATAAACTAGTCATGTTTGGTAAAAACTAGCTGATAAGCTAGACACAATGAAAATGACCTAAAGGCACATGTCAATTAATTAATTACAAAAGTATAAGGGGAAAATGGGAAAAAAGTGGCAAAAATCCCTGGAGCTTATTGATACGCTAGTTGAAGTAGCGTTTCAAAAAGCTAGCTTTATATCTAACCAAACGGGGATTTCCATTAAGCTTAAAAATAAGCTACCTTATGGTTGCAAAACATTGCCTTAAAGTTGTCTTTCATATACATATATTTAAAGGGGCAGACTTCTGCTGTTCATGGTTTCTGGACTTGTGTGTTCATAAGTTAGCATGCTCCAGGTACTGCAGGATCTTTCAGTATTTACTCCGGTTGAAACGAACACAAATGGAATTGGAAAAGTCATGGGAATATGTAATGCAGCAAGATCACTCAGATTTTGCCAAACGTCATAGTGACCCTGTAGACGGCAAAACATCTCAACAGAGACGGCAACGCTTTAGACCAATGTCGCGGGTTAGAGAGCAGATGGCATTCTTGATACGGAATCTTCAGTTCTATATACAGGTAGAATTTTGGGTGAACTCTGAGTTCCATGTACTGTGATGATTTTAGTATCTGTTCTTCATCTTGCAAGTGTTATGCAGCCATTCATATTTACTTGTCTTGTTATCAGGTGGATGTGATAGAATCTCAGTGGAACAAGTTGCTGGCTTGTATAAAGGAGTCGCGGGATTTCACTGATTTGGTGGGCTTCCATCAAGCGTGAGTAAACGATTTAAGTTTTATTGCATCATGCTTTAAGGTCTAATTGTTATTACTTACATGTGCTTTTCTTTTCTGCTAAAATCTTGCTGTATGTGATGCAGATACCTGTCGGCCTTGATATCACAATCTTTCTTGGATATTGGCTCAGTCTCAAGAATATTGGATGGAATCATGAAGCTGTGCTTGCAGTTCTGCTGGAAGATTGAGAACCAAGAAACTGATGTAAGCATCAAAGAACTGGAGTGTATAACTGAGGTAATTTGACTAGCTATTCTGCTTTTTTTCGACAAGTTGAATAAATAGCGACTAAGCGTTTCTAGTTGTAACAACCCATCTCACATGGATAGAAAATTAGATTTGTATCGTGAGCTCTTTATAACCAATAACTTCCACCATGGTTTTATGTCGATTTGGAGGTTATTGGGCTAGCCTGTTGTTTTGAGCTATGGGGAGTTACAGTAGGCGTTCAAGAAAATTTATGGTTCTTAATGGGCCAGTAGCAGTAACACAACAATCAATTATACCAACTATATTCATTATCCCACTAAGTACAATTTGGGGGTAGGGTGTCTGCAAATCTTTCCACTAATCCAAATGATAGAGATGTTGTTTCCTGAAAACCCCTGGCTTGCCAAAAAGTTGTGGGAGATGTGAGCTAAACTGGGAAGTTTGTGATTTTTTTTTGGGTTGTGGACTTCACAAAAGAAACTAGAGTGCATGAGACATCAGAAAGTAGGCTGCAAATCGTATGGAAACCGCCTAAAACTTAGAAATTCATGTATTGTTTCATAGATGAAACCAGTGAAAATCAACAAAAATCATTCAGTATGTTTGATATTCAAATTGTTTAACAGGTTTTGTTCTTTGTGTGTGAGTATGAGTGTTTGAACAACACATCTATGAAACAATATATACAAACTGGTTTTTACAGTTTCTAACTTTTAGACGTTTATATGATTCCCTCCTAGGAAAGTAATAGAAGAACAAGAGTGCGTGCAAACAGGCAAAAACAGTAAATGGTAATAGTACCAGTCAACAGTAGCACATCAATTGACCTGCTTTTTGGATGTATGTAATATTTATATACAACAAAACTCACACACTTTCTTTGACCTCAAGAGTGGTTGGGAACTAACGGTAAACCGGGTACCATGAGCCTTTAGTCAAACTGATATTCTTTGTGAATGATAGTTGCATTTCCACTATAATTGTTTGGTATGCTTGTTATTTGTACAGGAGTTTAACAACAAATCAAATTCCTTGTACACCATATTGCGTAGCAGCAGGCTTGCCGGCAGTCAACGAGCCCCGTTCCTTAGGCAGTTCCTTTTGCGTCTAAACTTTAATTCCTACTACGAGGTAATAATAACCACGAGGTTTTCTTTACTATATTTTAAGGGTTATGATAAATGCAGTTGTTATACTAATTTCCTCCTCACACCCATCAACATCAAACCACTCTTTTTACATTTTCAATGCATGATTTGACTTAGTTTTGACCTAAGAGGGGTGCATGTAACAACCCCTTTTTTTTCAAGATTTTTGTTCATTTTTGTATTTGAAATCTACAGGCAAATGCCCAAGGTGTTACCAATGTCATCAAACCACAACCAACAGTCCCGGCTTTCCTACGGTTGCAGCTGTAAATCTCGCTAATCCACTCGGTTAGTTGCTTTCCGTTAAGATCTCTTCGTGCAAGCTTAGACAATTAATCCCGTAATCTTAGGGGCCGTTTACCAAACGCTTATCCGGATAAGAGCTCACCAATAAAATTTAACACCATCACTTACTTAACGGGTAAGATTTTAGTCCACCAAAACGGTATCGTATATAACAATTTTCCCGGTAAGCGCCAACCGTGGTAAGAGTCTTAGCTCTTACCGGGTAATATTCTTGGTCATTGTCATCTTCTTTCATAGGGTAAACGTTTGGTAAACGGCCCCTTAATTAGAAACGAAAACCTGTGGATTATGGAGTACCCAAAAAAAATGGGAACGTCGTTGCTCAAATGTTAGCGAAAAAGAGATAATTGCAAAAATCAATTCGAATATGCATAATATTATGAATAATCTGTCACGCGGTTCATATATGCATATTTACGTAGATTTTCCTGGATTCACATGTGAACCTTTTTTTTATTCTATTTGAATCTGTCCTTGTATCTCAAAAGTAACAATTAGTATTAACCATTAGAATTGCGATTTGTCTTTGATGTCATGTATTATAGTCAAGAAAAAATTCATTGTTTTTGCTTCAACTTTTTTTTCAGTATTTTTTAATTGAAATTATAGAAACTGAGATGAAATAAAAATAAATAAATAAAGGGAGTTTTACAAAAAAAAGAAAAAAAAAGAAGAAAAAGAATAATATGTGGCAATAATGTTGAGCATTCCAGCCAGGATCTTCTGACTCATCAATCTTGTTACATTTAGGTCTTCTTTGGTAAAAATAAGCTAGCTTATTTTCTGGTATATGTTTGGATGACCATAAAGCTAGCTTTTTGATAAGCTACTTGGAGTAGCTTATGAGGAGTTTTTTTGTGATTATTCCAATTATGCCCCTCATTAATATTCATAATTATATATTAATTTTTAATTATAAATAAATAATTAATGTCCTTTTTGGTAATTTAAATACTTATAAGCTAGTTTTTGCCAAACGTGACTTTTTCATCAGCTAGCTTATCAGGTACCAGCTAGCTTATGTCAAACATAGTCTTACTGAATTACACCTGGGTGGGGGCGACAACTGGAAGAAAAGGGGGCTGCAGCAGTTTTATTCGTTTTCTTTTCTTTTTGTTTTTTATGATTTAACATGGAGTAGGTTACATGCACCTTTATGATTACAAAATACCAATGTTTTAAAACCCGGGTCGATCCGGCCGATTCAACCGATTGAACCGGGAACCGGCCGAGAGACCTGGTCAACTATCACCGGGTTTTTGGGGATTTGTGGACCGGATCGACCCGCCGGGTTTTTGAGAGAACCGGTTGAACCGGTATGATTGAACCGGTAAAAACCCGGGTTGACCCGGTTAAAAAAAATCAATTTCTTATATTTGTGTTTTTTATGTTTTTGGATTGATGTAAAACTTGTTGTTATGTGTTTTTTTTAATGTTTTTTGATTGATGTAAACTTTTTTTATGTGTATTTTTAATGATTTAACTTGTGGACATCAAATTCTTGGTTTTATACACACACACACACATATATATATAGGGTCAGGTTCAGGTTCAGGGGAAAACCTCAAAAAAACGAAAAACTGAGGAACACCTTGGTAGTCCTTCATCTGGACGGTATGCACTTGTGCATACAAGTAATTTGTAACATGCATTTGTGCATATGCACAAGTGCATAATGCACAAGTGCATTATGCACTTGTGCATAAAAACCAAAAAACAACATAATTTATCTGTATGTGCATACCATCCAGATGAAGGGCTACCAGAGTGTTCTTCAGTTTTCCGTTTTTTTGAGGTTTTCCCTTGAACCTCCGTCTATATATATGCAAGAAAATGAAAAATACATACAATTTCTTGAAACCGGGTCAACCACCCGGTTGAACCGGTTGAATCGTGACCCAGTCACCACACCGGGTCGACCAAAAAACCAGTTTTTAAAACATTGCAAAATACACATCTAGGAGCCATTTATTAAACACTTATTGGATAAATGTTTATCACTTATATTATCAATTTAGCATGATAAAAAGTGAGAATCTTATCCGTAAGAGACCTAACAAATAGATAGTTTTACAAAATAAATGAGAAAAGTGACTCTAAGAAGTGTTTACCAACTATCCATTTCCCTTTAAAAAAAACCAACTAGTCAACATCTTAATTCTTATGGAATTATTGAGTTATGATTATCCTATCTTATGTAACTTTTTGATGTTTTTATCAATTGTATATTGTTACTTTTGACCATAATTTATTAATATTTGCTTTATAACTCCATTTAATTATTTTAGCTAGTAATGTATTAGAAGTGCATCCATGTAATATAGTTTTATTTCATCTTTTTTGATTTTATTTTATAAATTTGTATGGTTTTAAAAGAGAAAAAAAAATCTTTTGTTGGTTATGTTTATCAGTTGATTATAAGATAGTTTTATAAATTTTACAACGTATTAAAAAGTTGTACGTATCTGATAATAAAGTTTAAATTTTGTATAATATATAGTAAAGATATCATATATTCGTGATTGAAATTTTGAAACCGGATTAAAAATTGAAAAAAAATATATATATCAACAAAGGTATCAAACTAAAGACAATAAAGTACCCTTTCTATATAATGTGTTTAATAAAAGAAATTAATCATATTTAAAATAATTTAGATTTTCTTTAAATTGAGATAAATTGATGGGGTTTTCAAAACTTTCTGTTTATATGGAAAGTGTAATATGAGGTTTTAAAAACATCCGTGGGTCATCTGTAACAGGTACAGGGACGGATCCAGAAATTTTTTCATACGGTGGCACCATATAATATGGATAAAAAATAATTACAAAAACCACGGTTTTATCGACGTGTTTTCATATTTTTATCGACGTTCAATATTGTCTGATGTGTTTTTAGCCTAATTCCACCATTTCTATGGATTTTTAAAGTTTTTTGTTTGATTTCGAGAGATTTTTTTCGTTTCTTTTTGTTGATTTCAAGAGTTTTCTTTACTTTTTTGGTTGATTACAAAGTACGATTGCACCTTCATGAAACTTTCGAAATAATACGGTAGCACCTTTCAAAACAATACGGTTGCACCTTTCATAAACTTAAATTTTTTTACCCTTCGTCGGAGAAATAATATGGTGGCATGTGCCACCATATCTAAAGCACTAGATCCGTCCCTGATCTGTAATGTTAATAAGAAGTTTTGCACTACAAAAAACTTGAAAAAAATTTTGTTTTGAAAATTATGTTAATTTATCCTTTTTTACTCCTTCCATTTGAAAATAAGTGTTTACATTATTATTTTAGTTTGTCCAAAATAAATGTCCACTTTCAAAAGTAAAAGTTAATTTCCTATTGTAACCTTGATTATGAGATGGAGAAAATCTCTTTCTATGATTAAGGGTAAAATTGTTATTTTTAATTAAAAATTAGAGTAAATTAAGATTTTCGTCCTTATGGTTTGTTGAAAATTGCAGATTTCGTCCTTGTGACTTTAGGTTTTCATCCATATGGTTTGCAACTTATTTCTAATTTCTTCCCTGAGACTAATTACTACTTTAAAATATGAGGAACTAAAATAGAAATGAATTGTAAACATAGAAACGAAGAAAGCAATCAAGTTTAAATCATAAGGTCGAAAATAATAATAAAGTATAAACCATAAAGATAACAATCGTAATTTCAAAATCATAGAGATGAAAATAAAAATTTTGAACAAACCATATGGACAAAAACATAATTTACTCTAAAAAATAATAATTACAAATTTAAACTATGTAAAATTTTTCATTGTGGAATTATGGCACCCTTGGGGCTCTCTGTTCGATTGTATCGAAAGACCCAATAAATTAGGGTTTGTCGGGCCCAATGCTACGAGCAAGTTTCTCGTTTTTAAGCTAAGTATTATCATCATCGATGATCTTGAAAGAAATTCCAAAGTAGTATTTTACATAGGTTGACCGTTGACTGAGGGTATTATTGAGAGGATTATATGCATCCCACCAACCCCAAATATCACAAAATGTTAGGTGGAGTGGAGGAGACCTTGTTGTACAAGTAACCTCCACAAAATTACCACAATGCCCCTTCCCTTGTATTTGAAAAATATAATACTTTTGTTAAATATAATTTCGATAATTATTAATTAACATTTATAAATATTGATATCTATAATCATAAATTTTCTAATTTTCTGTTATTAAATTATTCTAAGTTACTTTCAAAAAACATTTCTAAGTTTTTATAAGCAATTTATTCATCTACTTAAACTTTGTTGGATAATTCACGAATAAAAGGAGGTGAATTTGTAAAATAGAGCTTAATGTAACTCATAAGTCACTTATTTGTGATTGTTTGGTTTATTTTTATTTTTTATTTTTTTTTGGGGGGGGGGGGGGGGGGGTTGTTAATGTAGAAAACCAAAAAAAAAAAATTCAAACATACTTCTTCCATTTATAAAAAAGTATTGTCAAACAAAAAATTTCCCAACTTATACAGACAAATTAATTCACACAAACAACTTATTTGTATACTTAATGGAAAATCAACCAAACAACCCTTTAAATATATAATTTTAATTAAATCAATGAATTTTTGAACTATTAAAAACGGTTTCTTGGATGGTGTAGAGAGAGAGGGAGGGGATCGTGTGAGAACAAAAGTTATGATAAGAACACTTCTGAGCTTTTGGTTTTGGGTGGTTTGACTATTTAATTTTACGCAATTTTTTCAATTACATTCATCTACCTTCAATTTCGAATTTATCTTCACTTTTAAGTCATTTTTCCGAACTTTTACACACATTTAATCACTTTTATGTGCATGATTCTCTTAAAGTTTCATTCATAGTGTATATATATATATATATATATATATATAGATAGATAGATAGAGAGAGAGAGAGAGAGAGACGTGTTCAAGGAAAAACCCAAAAATATGAAAAATTGAGGAATACCTTAGTAACCGTTAATCTGGACGGCATACACATGTGCATACAAGTAATTGAATCTTTTTTTGTATGGATATAACGGATAAATTGCTTACAAAAGTTGTATAGACATGTGTATACCGGACAAATTGCTTACAAATTAGTTACATGGACATTTGTATACCGTTCTAAATAACCCCCACCTAACACCCCCTCCCTTCCTCTCCCACCAACCACGCTAAAAACAAAGCAGGCTCCAGACACACACAAAAACACCATAGAAGCCGGCTTCAAACCTACCATCTTCAACCTCCGCCCCTTTTTCACGCACCGGAAAAAATGGATCCTAAACTTCAAGATCCCCAAAACTCCGACGAAAAACCACCCTCCGACCACCAATCTCACCTCCCCATTCTCCCATTCACATCCATCACCCTTTCCCTCCCTACCCACTTCATCACCCCACCAAAAATCTCACCTTTTTCCCCCAAAATCCCCACAACCCTCAAAATCCCATCTCAAATCTCCACCATTTTCAACCTCTCCCTCACCACCACCACCACCACCAAATCCCAACTCAAATCCACCCTCTCCAACCACCCTCTTCAAAACCCATTTCCCCTAAACCCCCGCCGCCCCTCCGACCCCACCAACCCCGCCGGACTCCGCCGCACCTCTGTTGCCTGGTTCCGTAACGACCTCCGTGTTCAAGACAACGAATCTTTAACCTCCGCCAACAATGAATCCATGTCCGTTTTACCACTTTATTGCTTTGATCCTAAAGATTTCGGTAAATCCTCATCTGGGTTCGATAAAACCGGCCCGAATCGAGCATCTTTCTTGATCGAATCGGTTTCGGATTTGAGGAAGAATCTTCAGGCAAGAGGGTCGGATCTTGTGATCCGAATTGGTGACCCGGGAACCGTTTTGGGTGAGTTGGTGAAACAAGTTGGTGCAGAGGTTGTTTATGCTCATAGGGAAGTGTCTAATGATGAGGTGAAAGGTGAAGAAAAGATTGAAAGATTATTGAAAGATGAAGGTGTGGAGATTAAGTACTTTTGGGGGAGTACATTGTATCATATTGAAGATTTGCCATTTAAGTTGGAAGAAATGCCAACTAATTATGGTGGGTTTAGGGAGAAAGTTAAGGGTTTGAAGGTGAGGAAGACTATTGAAGTTGTTGATCAATTGAAGGGGTTGCCATGTGGTGGTGATGTTGAGGTTGGTGAGATTCCAACTTTGGTTGATTTGGGTCTCAATCCTTGTGCTAGTATGAGTCAGGTATGAATTTGGTGTTTATAGTTTGATAAAGTTGGATTCTTTGTTAACAATTTTTTGTTGATATTGTTTTAAAGATCAATCTTTTTGTTTATACTTTGATAAAGTTGGATTCTTGTTAACATTTTTTTTTGTTGATGTTGTGTTAAAGATCAATCTTTTTGTTTATACTTTGATAAAGTTGGATTCTTGTTAACATTTTTTGTTGTTGATGTTGTGTTAAAGATTGATCTTTTTGTTTAGTGTTTGAATGGTGTTTGATTGTATGATCTTGCTGCATTTTGATGTGTTTTTTTTTATGGTTTTTGTGGAGAAAAGGGGTAGCTTTTTGTTGGTATGAATGTGGGCTATGAATGCATTTAACATTGTTTTTTTTTCCCTTCCTATTTGTTGTACTTCATGGATGGTTTAGTGTAGATTTGGATTGCTTTTTATAAGAAACTAGCTAATTTTATGTTAGTTTTAAAGTAAAAAAGCAGTTGCTTCACACCGATATATCCCCAAAATGGTGGATGCTTTTAGCTCTTAATGGTAGGGAAGTTAAATTATTTGTTGGCCATGGTTGTAGCTAGCTTTTGCCATTTTTAACATGTTCTTATAGGTCAGCTTATCAGTTAGTTTTTACCAGACATGACTAGCTTATCAACTAACTTGTCAAACATGGCCTTAGGAGCTGTTCGGTTGATTTTTCATCAAGTCGAAGAAAATTGTCTATGTGGATTGATCGGTCTGTGTAGACTAGGAATGTTTTTGGTTCAGAGGTTTTTTCATAGATGGAAGGAGCGTGTTTTTTAACCGGGAGGGGCAGGTTTGGAGGGAAAAAAAACTTGCTTTCTACATAAAGCTCTCCCCATAAGCTTACTGAATAAGTCACTTTCTATATCATTAAGGCACTACCAAACAATATGTATATGTACTGACCGAATAATAAGCTGTGAGTCCCATTAAGCTACTAACAAAAATGCCCTTAGACAAGGAAGATTATGTGTCTTGATTTAGAAGATGATGGGGCTAAAACTCGTAGATTTAATAATATCATTTACTTTTGTGTAGGCCAAATCGGTTTCTAATGCTCCCCTTATCGGAGGCGAGACCGAAGCACTACAAAGGCTTAAAAGGTTTGCTGCCGAATGCCAAGCCCAACCGCCCAAAGAAACCAAAGATGGAAGTAACGATAGCATTTATGGCGCAAATTTCTCGTGCAAAATCTCTCCATGGCTCGCAATGGGATGCCTTTCTCCTCGTTCCATGTTTGACGAGTTGAAGAAATCTGCTTCTAGGTATATGCCCAAATGCTCTTTTTCTTTTCATGAGATTGTTTTCTTCTGTCCAAAATGCATCAAAATGTAACAAAGTTCGGTTTACTTTTGATTTAACGTAACTAAGTTTCAAAATTTCTTATTTTGTACCTATTTTGACCGGTAACCTGTAGATCTGTAACATTTTATGACGTGGATAATAAACGTGATATCTACGTCATCAGATTTTACAAGATCTAACAGGTTACCGGTCAAAAGGGTAAAAGATTAGGAACTTTTGGAACTTTTTTACATTGACGGAAAAAAAAAACTTTGTTACACTAAATAGGAAACTACGACAAGCTTCGTTATATTTTGATGTATTTTACCCTCATCATCTGCATTCCGTTGATATTAACAAAACGAGTAAAATATAGAACTGTTGCTGCGGGAAAAGATGGTGGTGATGGTGGGATGAACTGGTTAATGTATGAGCTTCTATGGAGGGACTTCTTCAGGCAAGTGAAATCAACTGATTACATTTGTGTTAATTATTCGTTATTTTATCGACTTTTTTGTACTAAAAGAATCGGTGTGTGAATTGCAGATTCATCACGAGGAAATACAGTTCGTCGAAACAACATAACATTGCTCCTGTTACGGCTTGTACTGCTTGAGAATGGCGGGTGTCGATTGATTGAATTCTTTGGTCATTCATCTCGAAAAAAATGGCTTGTTTGATCAAAAATAAAGTCTTGTTCCTACATATTGATGCTTTTTTGTGTCTTGATGATGTTGCTTCTTGGTGAGTAATTCTTTTTTTTTTTTCTTGTATAATTTTGGTTTGCATGAAATTTGAACTCAAACCCAAATATTGATATTGAATGACCATTTTCTGAATGTTATGTGTAAGGGGTGTAAGTGAGTTGAGTATTAGGTTATTGAAAGTAGGGTTCGTGCTCGAGCTCGGATATTTTTTGAATTATCGAGTTCGATTTGTTTATGGGCTTGAACTCATGATTGATTAACTTATTTATTGGCTTGAACTCAATAATTTTTATTGAAGTCGCGATTGACCAACTCATTTTGGGCAATTTAAGGGCCGTTTACCAAATGCTTATTGAAGTCGTGATTGACTAACTCATATTGGGCGATTTAAGGGTCGTTTACCAAATGCTTACTCGGGTAAGCACGTTATATCATCTTAACCGATGAATATGACAATGACCAATAATCTTACCCGGTAAGAGTAAAGCAATGATCGAAGAGTCTTACCCGGTAAGTGAGGGCGATGGCTCTTACCCGGTAAATTTTTGCGTAGGATCCTATTTTAATGGACTAAAATCTTGACCGTTAAAATAAGTAATAACGTTGAATTTAACCGGTAAGCACTTACCCGGTAAGTGTTTGGATAAACGACCCCTTAGTAAAATTATAGAACTTCCAGCTTAATTTGAAGCAAATATTTGGGGTTGAGGCTGAGAAAGACTAAAGACGGGAGAGCACGTACAGACATCCTCGGGAAAGCACTAATGAACTACGCCATCCCTGGCACTTATGCGGTGAGATACAAACCATCCGATATTCATCAGTGGATGAAACTATTCATCCAATGTTGTATGGGAAACCGTCCTTTCTGGTTCCTGAGAAGATATCTATTAGCGAGTTTCGCCGTACAATACTTTGTTCCTCAGCAAAGTGTTCATTTCTTTTTCGTCAGGTTTCATTCTCTTTCTTTTTTGATTGGATGATGGAAAAACCAGCAAGCTACCCTCTTCCTTTTCTTGAACATTTTTTTCTTCCTCTTCTTTTTCTTTTCACATTCGATATTACACTATGAAAGCCCCAACAGTAACCGAACAGGTGTTCAATCGATTTTTCGTAAGTAGAATGTCTTTGGAGTATAGATAGTACACACACGGAACCTTGAGTGGTACTTCAAAATACTAAAAAATACAAAGGTCATCAACCAAAATATGTCTCATTTTGGTCTCAAAATCAACTTTAAAAAAAAAGAATAAAAAATCCCTTGAATCAACAAAAATACCTCTTAATTCGACTAAAAACACCTCAATCAACTTTGTACATCCATCATTGGCTACTGGGTCACTTTTCGAATGATGTTACCAGCCACCACCAAAAATGAAGTTGCAATAGATTTGTTAATCAAGTAAATCCATTGAACATTTTCTTGAAAAATATTCGTTTTCAATTTGAATTTCTTTATGTCAAATCAACCCTTAAAAGATCACTGTTTGGCCTCTTAAATCAAACATTAATCAAATTGTGAGCAATGAAATTTGCAAAATATCATAGACCCAGAATTTTACTGCAAAACAATATTTCAAAGTCTCAAGTAGAAAAAAGAAACTGATATAACAAGTCCAAGAACCCCAAAACCATGCCAAAAAACTAGATAAGACAAGATCAATCAGTCTTCCTCCTCACCCTCGTTCTCAGCAATGTTGAAGTACCGTAGCTCATAAACATTGCGGTCTTTGTTTGAAGCAATTACACGAAGCCAATCCCTCACGTTGTGCTTCTTCAAGTATTTCTTTGTCAGGTATTTCAGGTACCTGAAGAAACATCAAAAGATAACAATTCATCATCTGTAAATGGAAGTCCTTTAAACAAGAACACAAAATAGCAAAACCCATCTGAATTTGACCACCAAATCTACAAGAATCAGAAAATAGTTCCAAACATCAAAAGAAAGAAATTTCATCAATCGAAGAGATAAATCATATGTGAAACATCTCATTAGTTTAGATCACCCAACATACACCTCGAGTAACAAAGTTTGTGGTTTGAAAGCAATAATTCGCAACACAAGTAAAGTTCATTATGTTTTATTGATTGGTTTCTACAGCTAACCTTGAGAACCACCCCTCCCATCAGAACAATTGTTCTCTTTTTGTAGCAACAATGAGCAAACCACAATCATGATTTCACTACCAGCAGTAAGTCAGTAACTGGTAGCAAAAAAATGTCTTGCTATCAATATCACCACCAATCCTTACGTACAATGACAAGGGGAAAATAAACAATTCTACACTAAAAACTTGCCAATAGATCAATGGTTACCATTTTAATGAGACAAGGAGTAAATGATTTAATCCACAAACATCATCAGACAAGCCAGTATCTTTATCCTTGCATCCAATTACAAATATGCATCAATTATATGAATATATATGTTCAAAACATTCCAAACAAGAGAATCCAGGTTTCATCCACAGCAGTCGATTATGTTTGTGCACAAGTATAAATTTACACAAAATGACCAAAAACATCACAATCACAAGTTCAAAACAATTGATATCGAGTCTCGAAGACGAACAGTAACTCAAAGTAATCGTGTAACGAGCAAATATTCCAATAAACCGAAATAGAAACTGATTTTTCGGTACCTTTTGGAGAAGTTGCTGTCGGAAGTGACGGAGATCTTGTTCTTTTCACGGGTAATGGTAACGGAATCTCCGAGATTACCAGCTTTACCACCGACCTTGATTCTCTCCTGAAGAAACTTCTCAAGTGATGCGATCTCCATGATCTTATCCTCAACAGGCTTCCCACAATCAATGACGAAAGTCGCTCCCTTCTTCTTTCCGCCCTTGGCGCCGGCACCTCCTGCTCCTCGACTCATCTTCGCTTCACTTCTCTGTTTCACTCTCTCTACAGATTGAAACAACAAAAAATCAACAATGAATAATCAAAATACGTGCTAGAAAACTTCAGATTTCTGCAAAAGGAGCACACACACTGAAAGCAATCACATGATTATAGAAGATCGAACAAAATCAACAACTAATAATCAAACTACTTGCTAGAAAACTTCATATTTCTGCAAACGGATCACACACAGTGAAAGCACGCACAAAAGGATAGAAGATCGGAGGTGCATACCTGAGTTTTCGAAGACGGCGAGCTGCAACTGGATATGGGAAATGTGATTATAAGACTATAAGGGGAGAGGAGAAGCTGTTTTAGGGTTTTGGGTTTCTGTGAGTTGGGCCGCTTGCTGGTTTGTTTATTGGGCCTGGGTTTGCAATATTGGGCCATCATCATCCAAGAGTTCAATCTATATCTATATCTATACTTCTATACTATATTAAAAAGTACAGATAAAAAACTTTTAACGATAAATTATTAGGCATAAGGTAACATCATTATATGCAAAATTTTAAAAATCTCTTAATTTACAAGTATCAAAGCACAAGATACATATTACTACTGCAGGTTTCTAACACCCACCAATTTGTTATGTACAGAGTCTTCCTTTTATGCAGACATTTTTATGTATCACTATTAATTAATATATTGTATTACTATAAATTTGTTTTAATTATATTATTCAATACGTAATTGGTTATTTTTTCTAGATATCATTAAAATATATAAGATAATAATTGAAATCTAACAAAATACTTATTTTTTTATATAAAAAAAACATTATATTATTAAGCCTAAATTAAACAAATTTAAAAAAAAAACATTATCACTTTCTCAAAACCATCCAAAATCATATTGTAAATCGACAAAAAAACAAAAAATAAAATAAAACAATAAAATCGTGATGTATCTCGCTGCATTGCGCGAGTACGCTTCTAGTAAATAATTAGATAGACAAACGATTGTGTAAGAAGTTGATTTGAATCGTTGATCACTTTTAATCTCATGTCTTCCTATAAATTGTGGCTTAAAAGATAATTAACCCGGTGCATCTCGATGTATCTTACCCTAATATGCATCTAATTCTCATTCAACGGTTGATAACCGCTTCTCATGTTAACCTCAACTTCTCACCGGAACCCAACCCCAATTAGATAACAATTAACATAGTTAATTAAGATAAATCAAAAATCGAAATTTAAATTTAAATAAAAAAATTACTCAAGAACATATACTATATTTTGTAGATTTTTATAAATTTATCATTTCAATATAGTTTTAAAAAAAAAATTATAGAAAATATTTTAATCTCATCATTTAAAATCATTAAAATAATATTTATCTCTCTATAATATGAAGTTTTACATATTTCTCAAAATTTAGAGATTTGTACATTTTCTCTCTATTTTAGAGAATATTTTAGAATAATTAAAACGATCTTCATTTGTAGTAGCAGATGAACGTGCAAATTGACAATGACAAAGGATGAGAATTTGAAAACGAGAATGTCAATAAACCGTACAATTATATTATTATCACATCCTAGATCTTTGGTTTGATTTCCAAAAGATGTTCAACATCTTATTTACAAATTGATGATTTATATTATTATATAATAACTTATTAGTATTAAATAAAATGATGATACAAAGAAAGGTATAACCACTTTTACTTGTTTAGTTTAATAGAATGATTTAAAGGGATTTAGATTTCTTTGGTTTGTAAGATTTGAAATGGAAATAAGTTCCACCCTTTTTACATATTTTTAAAATATTGTTACATACAAATCCTACAAAATCTCGTAAAACACAAACCACACCTGTGGAATTTCAAATGGGTTTTGGATTTTGAATCCTGAAATCTTTCAAACCAAACATGAGATTGAATGAAAGTCAATTCCCAAATCTAGTCTAGCAAACCAAACATGTTAATTCATTTCAAAAAGTTACCTTCACAAAAAAGTTAAATTACACATAGTATGATTATAATAAAGTAATTTCATAAACTAAAAGGCCGTTTAACCACTTACCTATAACAGTCAACATTTTAACTTACTTTACCAGATAAGATTGTAGTCCAATATCATATACAACAATTTACCCAATAGACACTTACCAGGCAAGAGTCATCACCCTCACTCACCCAGTAAGACTCATCCTTATCATCGTTCTAACCGGGTAAGATTTTCAGCCCTTGCCATTGATGGAAGATAAAAGTAGAATAGGACCATTGAAAACCAATTTCAGTATCATAATAAACTCTAGAAAGGTTTAACTTGTAATCCATAAAGAACCCAACAGTAAACTAAAAGAACAACAACCAACATCAGAAAATCATACATCCAACACCTCCATAATTAAAGGTTGAACCTTTCTCAAGCTTCCAACCACAACCAAGAGATATCCAGAACTTGCTTCCTGCAATTTTGGGGAAAAACTAATGGATCATGCTTTATTACTCGTATTATAAAACATTGGATGTGACGTTCAAATAAGAAAACTAAATACCATGATGTGTAATAAGGGAAGGTTCATATGTGAATCATTGAAAAAATCCATTTGAAGATGTAATCTTTAACGGCGGTTCACATATGCATTTTCAAATATATTTTTTTTTCTTCAGATTTTTCCAATGATTCACAGATAAACATTCCCTTAACCTTCCCTTGATGCTTTCTCACTATATCTAAGCTTTCTTAATTGAACAAGGCCCTTAAAAAGCATTCAGGTAAAAGTCTTAAAAACAACTTATTAAGCATTAGGTACAATTCCTTAAGGCTCTTTGAAGTTTGAACCAATAAAGATAAGTGACAAACACGTTCAAATATTGGATAATCATTGAACCCTACTAATACAACAAAAAATTCCATTGTTATCTTAATCCAAAAAATAATTCATCACTAAAACTAAAGTAAATTACGTCTTTGTTTTTAAATCTAAAATATTTAAATTATACTAAATTTGAAAATAATTATAGCAAAAAAAGAGAATTTTATAATCTTTAATTTGACACCAACGCCATCACGGATAATTGCACAATTCACTATCTAAAGTAGTAGGCATGTAGAGAGACTTGGAATCACTCATTCTAAAGTTCAAATGACAGCCAGTTTCATCTTACATTGATCTTTCTTTGCTACACACACTCACTTCAATGCAGTTGTCCTCAGTTGGATTTGCTTTTAATTTATCTTTAGTTTTCGGTGTATTTTATGTTTTTCCCTTCTGTTGTTTGTTTAATTCTTTTTCAAACGAATATTACCAACGTGCAAATTGAACACCAAACAGTGCACAAATGCTAGAAAAGACCTTAGTTTAGTAAGCATGCTATATTACGTGCATAACAGCCGAATCAGAGATAAAGACATGATGGAGACTCGTACCTCTCACTTGGGATTTCTCAGTACAATGATGACAGAATCCCCTCGAAGAAACATCTTGCTGATGAATCTGTCTTTGTTAACCGGAAGAGCTTTCTTCTTGCCTTTCCCAGTTTTGGGCACCTGAAAGATTTACAAATATAATTTAATAGAATATACACAACCTTGTTTTGTTTTGCTTATGGAAAACACTAACCTCTGTCCACATCTCTCTAACATTTTCGAGCACCATGTTACAGTGTCGATCAAAAGCTCTCACACGTCCTAAAAGCTTCTTATTGTTCCTGCAGTTGATGAGCACCTGGATGTGCAACAAATTGACAAAAATGTCATCCATAAGACCAAGGTCGCTCAAAAAGTCGATTTAACGTAATTTCAAGTATTAAATGCAATGTTCCCTAAACATGGTGTCACTCAACTCTGTTTGTGCTTATTAGCTTTAAGTGGTGAGAACACAAACTTAGAACCAAATTTATGAAAAAGATCTATTACCTGTGTGTTATTTTTGACACTCATCATCAAGACAGATAGGGGCCCAGTGTTGAACTCCTCTTCCTCGTTCTTGGTCTGCTGCCAAATTTTATACAAGATATTATATTTTTAAGTGAACTTATTTCCAAATAAAAAGAAACAATTTACGTCATAATTTTAAGGTAAGAAATCAAAGATCATATACTAATAAATATCCTACCATAGAAGACAAATACGCTCTACAAACACACGTTTAAAATGCATATTCAAAAAGTAGTAATTTCCAAACACCTTTACATGCTACGCGTGGAACATGAACCAAAACAAAATGGGAAGTGATGTTTGGTCTGTCGACAAAAAATAAAATTGCACTTAAAAAGTCGACACACAAAGAACTAAACCTCCTGTAAGACTGGGACTCCGGATACATACACAAAAGCAGAATTTAATAGGTGAAAGAAGTGAATGAAGAAACAACCACCATTTAAAGACAGTCGACTTAAATACATACCAAAACTAAGATTAGAATTTAGAACAAGTGGTTGGGCCGTCTAAAAGTTCATAACTCGGCCTCTATGCTCATCAAAGAAAATCCCAACACTTCTCTATGAAACAGCAAACAGAGCACATATGGAATGGTCTGTTAATCCCCCATATCATCCCCACACCTCTCCTAAGTCCTACCCATATGCTGCCTTGCCCACCCTCGAATACCTGAACCACATTTGTCTCAACCCGACCCATTTTTAGCTTTAGTAAATTTTAACAAAACGCAATTCATACTTGTAAAATGAAGTTAAAGCTAAAAAGTGCATTTCTTGACTAAATAAAATAACAAAAACAACACAAAAAAATAAGTATGCCATGCCATATATATACAAGTTGCAAACCACCCCATTGTCGTCCCTGAAGAAAAGTACCGATCTTCCCTTATTTCACTCGCCATAAACTAGATATCTCCACACAATGTCCCACTTGCTAAAAAAAGGTTCACTATTACAGTATGTGATACAAAACACACCAACTGTGGCTCAGATTATGAGTTAGTACATAAAAATGATGCTATACTACGCGATATTTGTGCAATTCTCTTTAATTGGAGGATAATTCCGTCGCTATGAACACCAAAAAGCTTAGAAAACTACACAAACAAAAGAATTAACGAACCTAAATTGCTATATAAAAAAAGAACTTACTTGTCCATCTTCCTCCATTGGTCGACTGCAAAAGTAATGAACAAAAAAAAACGGTATCGTGAATAAAACCTCCAAAATAGAAGCATATTTTAACATCTAGGGTTCAATTAAACGCGAATTGCGTAGGCAATTTACAATCAGATTACCTCATATTCAATTTGCGAGTAAGCCTGAAGGAGTACTACCTGAAAAATAGAAAATCTGAAATCGAGAACCAAATTAGGGTTTAGGTCTGTGGATATAAAACCCTAATGTGAATGTAGAGGTAAAAGGAGTTAACAATTTGCATCAATTGCCACAATCAAAGCAAATGGTAACGAAAATCAAAGATGGAATTGAATGATTTGATCGGCGGCGTACCTATTTGCGACGCCGGCGAAGACGGTGGAGCAGAGCTTAGAGGGAGCTTTGCAGCGTGCTGAACGATAAAGACGGAAGAGAAACGACGGAGGTGGGTTTATGAGCCCTAAACCTTACGCATGTGGAAGGCACGTGACTCCCTTCTTTCCCGTTCAGAGTAATTACGTTTTTAGTCCCTGTGATTTGTTTAAAATTGATATTTTCGTTCGTATATTTTTTGGAATTACGATTTTTCATCCGTATGGTTTTCAATTCATTGTTGTTTTTCTCCTTATAAATAGGGGTGTTCGCGATGCGGTTTGGGGTAAACCGCAAACCGCATCGCGTATGCAGTTTAAACATTTTCCTAAACTGCAAACCGCACTGCATATATTTCAAACCGTACAAAACCGCACCGCTCAATGTGGTTCGGTTTATGCGGTTTGTACCTGATGCATTTTACACCTACAATCTAATAATTATAAGATTAAAACTTCATTTTAAAATCAACGGTAACGTGACCGTAGTCCAAAAGATAAAAATATTGAACACGTCTGATTCCTAAAGACATATTACATAAATATTGCAATTATTTTATATATACATATATGTGTGTGTAATATATAATAAAAAATATTTACATATATAATATGCGGTGCGGTGTGGTGCGGTTTAAGCCGCGGTTTGATAACTCAAAACCGCAAAATGCGGTTTGGTAAAAATGCAAACCGCATACAGAAGTTTTAAACTGCGCTTTGCGGTGTGGGCGGTTTGTGCAGTTTGACGGTTTAGATGAACACCTTTACGTATAAATTGTTTTTTCGTTCTTGTAGTTTACAATTCATTACTATTTTTGTCCCTCATACTTAAAAGTAGGAGTTAGTTTCAAGGACGAAAATAGTAACGTATTGCAAGCCACATAAACAAAAAACACATTATTGATAACATAAGGATGAAAGTCATAATTATTAACAAATCATAGGGACAGAAAAAGCATGATTTACCCTTATGTTTATTAAAATTACAATTCAACTTTTACGCACCTTGACTATTGATTAATTCAATAGGATTTTGAAGTTAACAATAAGGAAAACATAAAACTAAGAAGACTTAAACCAATGATCAATGAAGAACAAACTCTATATCTACAAAAAAAGGTAATTTTAAATAATTGTTTTACATATACTAGAAGTATACTCGCGCAATACAGCGAGATACATCACGATTTTAATGTTTTATTTTAGTTTTTTGTCGATTTACAGTACGATTTTAGATGATTTTGAGAAAATAATGTTTTTTTATAAATTTGTTTAATTTAGGCTTAATAATATAATATTTTTTATATAAAAAAATTAAGTATTTTATTAGAATTCAATGATTATCTTATATATTTTAATGACATCTAAAAAAAATAACCAATTACATGTTTAATAATATAATTAAAACAAAATTATAATAATATAATGTATTAATTAATAGTGATACATGAAAATGTTTGCATAAAAGGAAGGCCCTGCACATACCAAATTAGTGGGTGTTAGAAGCATGCAATAGTAATATGTATCTTGTGTTTTGATACTTGTAAATTAATATATTTTTAAAATCTTGCATAAAATGATGGTATCTTGTACCTAATAATTTGTATTTAAAAGTTTTTTATCAGTGATTTATAATATAGTATAGATAATGTTAATGTGTAAGAAATTATATATATTATCAACATTATTAAATAAAAGATAAAGATTTGAAAATAATAAGTCATCATATCATAATTTTAGCAATTGGAATTGAGCTTTTCTGTCACAACTTTTTTTTTAAAGTTTAATGGACTTATTAGTTGTTTATTGCTCTTCAGTTGAAGTTTTTGCAATTTCTTTGTCGTATTTTTTAGTTTTTTCTCTAGGGGTTGTTTGTTTTTTTAAAAAAATCCCTTAATCTCTCTTAAGTCTAAATCGTTCAGATTTTTTTGCACACCACCTCTTATTAATCATAACTAAATTAAGACTTCAGACTTTAGACCTCTAAAAAAACAAACGGCACCTAAGGGGCTGTTCGGTTGTGGCTTAATGGGTTGTATAGCCTATATGGCTTATTCGCTCAGCCATATATAACTGTTCGGTTGTGGCTTATTCGCTCAGCTAATGGCTGAATCGGTCAGCCATAAAAACAAAGTCCTTTGTATTCAGCCATTTATTTCCCTTTTTATTCCCCTTTTGCCCTTCACCCTCTATCATCTTTATCCCCCATTCCACAAATCATAAAACCTATTGTCTTCAACATTAAACCAATCAGAACAGGTTCATGAGTGAGGGACTTCAGGCTCGTGAGTGAGGGACTTCAATCCACGATTTTTGAACCCTATCTGCGTCGTTGGGTGTAAACAGATTTAACAAATTGAGCCGTAAATTCGTGTGTGTGAACTGAGTTCACAAATCGAGCCCACCTACCATTCTTCTTCCCCCTTATCTTACCTCTCTCTCTCTTCTATTCATATGGTTTTTTGTTAGGTTGGATTCCAAGAAATCACAGGTTGTGAACTGTGAACTGGTATGGGATGGAGAAGATAAGGTATTGATTGATGATTTAAAAATATGGAACATTTCTTCATTGTTTATATGAATCCTTTAATAGATGTTTAATATAAATCTAAGGGGATGATGGGTTTAAAGATATGGAAGACTTCTTCGTGTAAACAACTATTTCTAGGGTTTCTTTGGCAAGGGAAGGGGATGATGGGAAGGTGTGACCTGATGGGAAATTCAAGAACAAAAGAAATAAAAATAAAAAATAGATGCTGCAACTATAGATAATATATTTATACATTAAATTTTGATCTTTTGGTATTATTTAAAACAAGGTTTAATTACGATATTATCTAAATTCAAGATTTAATTTTATGATATTATCTAAATTTAAGGTTTAATCTTCTAATATTTATTCAGTATTTTTATTTAAACAAAAATAAATATTGAGGGTAAAATGGTAATTTCTGACATTCAGACTGTTTATTCAGCACAACAGTCGAACATCAACTTATCTGTTAACATCCAGACAACCATATCCACTCAGACAGCTATATCCATACAGATCTTAACAGAAAATGAACCGAACAACCCCTAAATGTTATTGCTATTTGTTTGATTCGTATTAAGTGTTTGAAGCACTGTCTAGTTGGTACGCAAAATCCTCGCTCAATTCTCAAGTACCAACCAAATGTATTTGCTACAACTTTTATTGGTTTTGTATCAACTTCAAGTTACATATATATAAACATGTCATTTTTTTCAAACTTTGAGTGATATTGAGTTTTCAGAAAACACATATGGTATTTAAGGGGTTTTAACTGCAAATATTTAATTGTTCAAACAAAATCGTTAAAGTTACAATATTTAATAATCAATAAATAGAAAATACAAAAACTAATAAATAATTAAATAAATCGGTAATATGGTACCACAATGGTACGGAATTTCCAATATCGTTCCAATACCATGTACCAATCAAATTTGCAAACTTAGTATGATACTACCAACCGATTATAAAGGATTTAATTGATACACATATTGATTGGTTTAGTTTGATACAAAATTCTACATTAATAAGAAATATTGATTATTTGACAATTTAACACAAAGAGTTTTCCGTGTACATGTTTAATGTTGTTTTTAAATGTTTCCTTTTTTTTCCAATGAATGTCTCATACGAGAAAGGATGAAATAAATAAATAATATGTTTTTGTTAAACTCAGGGGTTGTTTGTTTACTTCTTAATGATTCCATTAAGAGACAATCTCTGAATCGCTAAGAGGTAAATCTTGTTTGGCAAAAAAAATGGTTGCCTCTTAATGGTTCCAAAATCCTCTTAATGATTTTGTATCCTGACCCTCCCTTAACCATTAAGAGCCCTGATTTCATTATAAACAATTAACAAACAACCATATTTCATTTTACACTATATTATAAAAACCTCTTAATCATTCAGACCACTTAATCATTCTGCACTAAACCATTCAGCAACTGCCCCTCTAATGAAAAATGGTTTTATAGAAAGGTTGAGAATGTTATCATTGATGGAATGTTTAATGTTATCATCAATCACAGTAGATTAATGGAGAAAGTATCCACACAAATCATACTAGTAATCAAGAACCTATCTTATCGAGACTATTGTGTAGAAATTGATAGTGAGTAGCAATTAAGCCATGTCCATACAAACAACTAAATCTATATTAACAACTTAATTCATACATGACTTAATGAAAAACCAACCGAACAACCCAAACATCTACAATTCAACTACATACATATGTCGGTCCTTGTGTAAAAGACGTAACCATCCTCCGAAACTAGGAAACGGTTCATGTGAATCGTATTTTACCCAATATACCATGATCTAGTCGGATCCAAAGAGTCGATACCCCGATATTACCAAAAAAAATAATAATAAAAAAACAAAAAAACAAAGATGGAAGGCATTGACACAATAGTTTCATTCACTTTACCATGGCTTTCTTATCTCATTCATAGATGCCAATTATGCAACTTGGTTACTACTACTAAACCAACAATTTTATGAACAATCATTTTATTCTAATGAGGGCAAGAGAAGAAAGGATAGAAGATTTTGCCAAAAGGGCATAATGGTCAAATGGGTCTTGACCTATGGCCCAGCTGAAGCAAGTTTAGCAACAAGAGCAAGAGCATTACTAGTGAAATAACTCACTCTTGTAACCTTACTTTCCAACAACTTAATTTGTCTCCCATCTTGCCCCCCAAACCCATCTAAACAAGTATCTTCATCAGTAAGTGCACTACTGATCCAAGTAGTTATATCCTCCATCTGGGTATCAAATATCTCATCATTTAGCTTTCTAAGCACCCCTAAAGATTTGTGCAGATTGTCCAGTGCGTCTTGGAACACATCCACACAATCGAAAAGCGCGAGTCGGTTTCTTCCCTTCAAGCAATTCTTCTTCTTAAGTCCAACTAAGTATCGGGTCGTATTTTTCGTTTCGCCTATGGTGACGGAAACCCCAGCCCGGGCCCACTTACTAGGATCTTTCTTGGCGGTTTTCGAGTATGAAGCAAGGGAGTCGATGCACAGATCTTGATATCGTGTAACACTACAAGCATCTATGACATAACTACCATCATTTTCAGATACCCATGAGCATGATGGGGGTGTTAGCCATGATAGTAACACAAATGTTACTAAAATAGCCGGGGTGTATGCCATTAACGAGAAGAAAACTTGAATGAAAAATAGAGATTTGAGGAATTTGGGGGATTATTACCGGTTGGCGGATTGTATGCCCATATGGGTATTATGCAGATGTGGGAGAGGCTATGGAGTTCAAAAGATGAACCTGCAAATATAAGGATTTATATAAAGAGAAAAAGGTTTTGGATGAGGTGGAAAGTGTTAAAAAACTACTTTTTTGTGTTTGTTAGCTATAGAAACAAGAAGAGGATGAGGGTAATAAAGAGGGTAACCTGAAAGAGAGGGCCTTTGGATGATCATGTGAAATGAGGTGGTCCTCTCATGAATTTCGAAAGATGAGGATCTGTTGGGATTCTTCTTCTACCATACTTTCCTCTTGCCCTATGTTCAAGGAAGCACATAAAGGTGACCAACTAGGTACCCTGATCCACATCAAGCCAGACTGCATCATGGCAAGGAGATCTGTTCACGAGAAAGCGGATATAAAGCATTAAACTGGGTCACTTTTGCAAGATTATATACAGATACAACTGTAGCTCCAAATTTAAAGCTCAGTTACCAACATAGCAAGTAGAAGGGTAGAAACAATCTTACGGCTTAAGAAGATAAAATGACTCCAGATATTATGATGCAGATGTTGCTTAAGTAGTAGTTTTTGAAAGACACAAAAGAACTGTGGTGTGGCAGTCTGGCAGAAGTTCATCAAATGTGGTAAGGGTAAAACAAGAGTTGGGATCATGTGAAAACAGCCCCTTCACTTCTGAGCCTTTGGATGAGTTGTTTTTTTCATCTAACGGCTAAAAAAATGTGGACCCTCGTCTACCTTCATCTGATGGTTCACAAAAATCATGGACCTTCATCACCTTAATCAGCCTTCACCTCCATCTTCACCTGTAGTCATCTTCAATAACTTTTACATACCTTCCATCACCTTCACATGCATGAATTTGTTAACGTTTCAGTCATGGTGATAGATGAAGGTAGATGAACGTAGATGAAGGTTTATGAATGTAGGCAGATGACAGTCTTGGTTCTCACCAAAAAAACAAGTCATTCTCACCGAAACCAACCATAATGCTATCAAGATAATGAAGGTAAAACAAAGTAGTCAATAGTTTATCAATTCCAATTGCAGCAATGCAAATAATTAGGAGTTTGTTGGTTACAAATCCATGGACTGTAGAGGAAAAGCAGATGAAGCTAGAGTTGTATAAGTAAGTTCATGAAAAAGAAAACCTCAAAATTATGATGAATTTAAGTCTCAAAAATATGAGCACAGTATCACAGGAAAATAGAACAAACAAAGAAGCCCTTGGATGGGTGCCTAATCACTAGCTTCTGTATTTATTTTTTTCATCAGACTGATTTTTTAAGAATTTCTTCAGAAGGGATTTCAAGTGTAGCTCCTGCATGGTCCATGCTCGCCTTCACTTCTGCAGTAACAAACAAGAAGATTAAATCTTAAGAAGTAGACAAGTTGACACTGTAAACTACAGATCCATCATTATCATCCCATAGCAAGTACGATCGGGCTGCCCCTAAAACAATATAAGAAGAAAAACTCATCCACTTATTTGAGCAGAATCAATTGCAGTCACAAGACAAGTAATGAAAACAAGATAATGAATCTTGGAACCTTAATGCGGAAAATAATATTACTAGGCCTGGTTGGTTATCACTGGTCAGTGGCTGACAAACCTAAAGCGAGATACTTCAACAATTCTAGCCTCAAAATATAAGGGGTGAAAAAAAATGTGACCATTGTTATTAGATTTTTGCTTTCAAAATAACCATTTTCTTGCAAAATATCCTAATAGAAATTACACTTGTAAGACTTGAATAATTATGTCGTTATATTAAATTCATAACCATCTTATTTGACACATCACACATGGTTTAAAAACAAACATGGTACTTGAAAAAAGCACAAAAAGAACATTTTAGTTCAACAATTGAAAATACCTGCCCAAAATTTTCCATGTTGAGCTTCAATCAAAACTAATCTACTTTTGTAATCACAAAGGGAAACGCATTGATGCAGTAAACAAAATACTCACCCTATTGCAATCATAACCCCCAAAATAAAACCAGGCTGTGCTACTTAGTGCAGCAGAGTTGGTATAATAGCCACAACACTGAAGCTAAACATCCTAATCCAACCAGTAAAATCACTAAACCAGGTTAATTAGTTTCTCCTAATGGCTGATAAACCTAAAACCAAGAGGCATAAAATTTTATAGCTTATGTATGAGATTTGCCTATTTCAAACAGTTGTTCTCACAAACTTGTCCAGGAGCATTGGACTCACCACAATAGTACCATCTGAAAGGTTCTTTAGGTTCCATTTCAAAAATAATAAGATTCTATGTGGACATATCTGATTACAAGTGACACATGATCATCAATAAGCTTCAATTCAGTGCTAAACATGAAAAACCAGAGGTTTTTGAATTGGAAATTTGGAATTGAATGACCTTAGAATGCTTAATTGAATCATTCGAATCCATTTCCACGTATATTTAATTCCCTCACATAGTATTTGAACCAAAAATCTCAACACAGCAACTAGCAAACAACAAAATATTTAGGTAAACGTAAACCTAATCATATTGGAGCTCTCAACACTGCAATTTTTAAGATCTCATCACTTTTACATCAATCATAATCGCTTTTGAACAGTGACGAAGAACATAAACCAAACATTATGCAAAATCATAGCATATCCATACAAAAAACAACGAAAAAATCGCGTAAACGATTACCATAGCCGCCGCGAGAATTGAGCTTCGCCTGCACAATCATGTTAGATATGAAATCAGAGGCCTCACGTGCCTCATCGAGAAGCCTCCTAATCTCCGGCTCCGACGTCACGTGACGATTCTCCTCAAATTTCTTCCTCACCTCCGCCGCCGATCCTTCGAGCATCACGGTGTCTCCGGCGAATGATTTCCTGGTGGCTCTGAGCAGCGCTCTATAAGCCGTCAATACCTCCACCGCCGATCCTCTTGCCGCCATCGTTACTCTCTATTGAAGCTGCTATAGATCAGTAGATCACACCGACACCGCCGACTAGCAAGAATACATGAGACCACAACGCCGATTAGCTTTGAACATTATTTTACAAATCCTACCCTCATGTTTAATCATATTTACACATCACGACTATCAAGTTTACATAATTGAAAACTTTCTCCTTATAAAGAGCAAATTACGTTTTTTAGTCCCTATTCTTTTTGTTAAAACTTACCCATTTTGTTTCCTATGATTTTGAAATTGTGGTTTTGGTTGTTATGGTTTGTAATGAACAGGGTCATTCTTTAGCATGTTAAATGCGTAATTTTGAACAGGGCCCCCAAAATTTTGGGACCCAATTTTATGTTGTTTAGGGTTTTTAATCAACGAATTTAAAACTATAGTCCACCTTAGTGTCTTACTAATTTCTATCGGTAGACACAAAAAAAATACGCCGCATCATCACCTCGATAATTTGTATATATGTATATTTATTATCTTAGTTTGCATTGTAATCAAAATGTTTAGGTGTAACAGGATCTTCAAAAAGATTGGAACGTCCCTGACAATGAATTGTTATTTTTGTTCTTGAGGATGACTCCTATTTTTAAGTATGAGAGACTAAAATAGCAATGAATTGTAAACTACATGAATGGAAACAACAATAAAATTTAAATCATAAGAACGAAAACAACAATGTATTGCAAACCATTGGGGATAAAAATTATAATTTCAAAGTCGTAGGGACGAAAATAGCAAGCTTCAGTAAATCACAAGGACGAAAAACATAATTTACTCCCTTAGAATTAAATAGAAGATTTTGATAAAAACATTTTTATACGGTTAATCCAAAACAAATAAACTCGAAAACTATAAAACCTTCTAGGGGAGGGGCAAGTATCATCGCAGGGGAGGGGCGGTAGTGGTTCACAGGAGGGAGGAGATGGGAGGTGGTGGTGCTAGAGAGAGGGGATTACTGGTTGTGTTGTGGACGATAGGTGGTGGATATTGTCGATGGTTGTTCGAAAAGACAAGTTTTCTTTTTTCTTTAAATGAATCTGTGTACTATTTGCTCGTAGTTACATGGATTTTGAAATTTAAATTGCTCTTTTTAACTATACAAAAAAAATTGTACCATGATCATCGAAGTTTACAAAAAGTTCTAGACACGTTTTTATAACTTTTGCTAAACTTCAATGGTTTCCTTATATATTAAACGAAGATAGAAATAGAGATGACTAAAAATCAATCTTGAACCCTAAACCCAAATTAGGTCAATCCCAAATTGGTTTACTTTAAACCAAGCCGGCTGGTCTTGTCCCGTTTGGTTGGGACCTATTTAGGCTTGGTAATAGGTTCGAGTCCCAAGTTTTAAAATATATATTTTTTAGTCTTTTTTACACAAATATGTAACACCTATTTTTACACAAATTAAGTAATACTTAAAATCCTGAAAACTTTCAAAAAAAGAACTTGAAGAACTTAGGAAAAAAAAACTTAAAAATCTTGCATTATGATTTATAAATACTTTAATTTTATTCTGAAAAATCGAAATCGGCCCGACCGGGCTCAATTTGACCATCTCAAGATAGAAGGATGAAAAATACCATTTTGACAATATGTTATCCATAGATGCATGTTTTTTTAACCATGAGTGTTCGGACTGCGTTATATACGCACCTCGACTAATCCCAAGAGTCTAAAAGAACAGCCAAGAAAAATCTCCAATAGGACTCGAACCAGTAACCTCTGAGGAGGATCCCCAAAGGCTCAGACCTTTTTGTCTGTTGAGCTAACCCACAACGTTTCCATAGATATGTTAATAATGCCAAGTTAATAAAACATACATGTAGATCTATCTACATTTCTTGTTGATGAACACATTTTTCATTTACTTTAACAAGAGCCACAAAATGAAATATATTAAACATCAAAATTATTTTTACTCCTAACATGGCAACAATTTCATTAACTGAATGAATGTACAAATAAAAAATGAACTGAATAAATCAGCCCAATCTTTTCTTATCAGCAAGATAAGGTTTACATAACATATAGACACAAAAATGAACTAAGGGGCAGTTTAGGCATTTACCCATCATTTACCGGGTTACCGGGTGTCATTTACCTTACTGGATGAGTATAGCAAGAACCGAAAATCTTACCCGGTAAAAGGCATGGCAACAACCAAGGTAATTTATTACCCGGTAAGAGGGGGAGAAGACTCCTACCCGATTAGCGCTTACCGGGTAAGAAACGCTTGCCCTTACAAACAATTCATTTTGATGACCGAGAATGTTATCCGAAATGGTAAGTAAAGTGAGATTCTTATTGGTAAGCACTTACCCGGTAAGCATTCGGTAAATGACCTCTTAATAAACCCTTAAAGGATAGCAAGAAATCCTTCACTTCACCCTTAACGATTGGATAATAAAAGTTAAATACACACGGATAATAAAATCCAACTGTTATCAGGCAACTTACAAGTTACAACGATCTTTTATTTGCATTTACTAAAATCCGTGTCCCCTCAAACAGCATCCACCATTCTAAGCTCGTGTTTCTTGCGTCGGCACCTGTGGTGAGCTTTTTGCAACGTATTCTCACCTATTATCTCCATATTTTGCGCATCTGATGCAAAGATTGACGATATCAGAAACTAGTGCGAGAAAAATTAGCCTTAAAAGTTTCTTGCGGTTAGATACCAGCTTCTTGTGTTTGCAGAATAGTAAAAAAGATGCAAATTTAGCAACGCTGATGATAAAGTCGAGCAGCATTTTAGTTGTATGGAGGTGGGGTGAAAATAGATTCACAATATATATTATGTTCGACATGTTCGATTGGTGCCAATCCAAGCATCAATTTAAGGGCTTTGCCTACACTTATTATTGTAAGACATGTTTATCGCCACCTAAACAAGTTCTCGTAGATACTGTGAAAATATGTGGAACCTTATTAGTTTACTCTCCAAAAGAACCCTTGAGGAGAGAAGGAAGATTCCAACATATATGGAGGAAAATTGGGCCAACACGGCCCCTCCAACTGAGGCTAAGCGGACACATATTGTCCCAAATTGTTAAAAGGGGGTTAGACGAGTACCCCCCCCCCCCCGCCCCGGGCGCGGGCGAGGGGGCGGGTGTGTCAAGTTCCTAGAGTGATAGACCTGATACCATGCACAATTATGTGGGACTCAATTAGTTCACTCTCCAAAAGAGCCATTGAGGAGAGAAAAAAGGTTCTAAAATATATGGAGGATAAATGGTCCAAGTCTACCCGATGTAGGATTCCAACAGATACAATACTTCCCCTCCATTTAAACATATGGCCAACCAAAAGAAGGTATGTTATAAAAGACACCAAAAATAGTAAAGAAACATACAAATTATTCAAGAGATTTTATAGATTAGTAGACAATCAATAGATATTGGAGTATTTTCATTCAAGATACCTACACTAAAAGAGACTCATGCATTATTTCATTAAAGATCACCATCTTTCGAAATGTTCATGACATTATTTGAAAAGGCAACATGCATAATGTTAGCAACTTTTCCCATATCCACACTTTGTGGTTGGAATACTAATAGAGCTACTATGGAATTCAGTGGAAGCAACACACATGTTCTTTCAGGACTGTGATCTATGCATACTTATGGGATTAATCTTATGAAATCAAATGATCATATCATGGAGTGACACCGTGGAACACCAAAAGGAAAAATCCCGAGTTGATCTTCAAATTATACTCGAGGAAGAAAATACCATGAGCTAATGCTACATCCAATATCAAGTTACAAAATTTCTCATTTCTAACTCAACAAATTCCCATTTCTATTGACAAAGTTCATAACTTGAAAGTTAAATCCATAGAAGACACAAAGACAGCCCTTTAGATAACACTTGGAGAACAAAATTTTAATGTTAAAAAAACGGTTAATTACCCTTTTATTTAAAGTTTTTGTATTGTATAACCAGTGATGTCTAATGAGATAAATGATAGATCCATTCTTTCATTTCCTATTATGACTTATCTTTGGCCTCAATTGGTTCACATTACACAGGTAGATCCCAGCACAGGGTCTAGAAAGTCAAAACAGCAGGATCAAAATTGTATAAAAGTAAAGAAAGATCTAAAGCTTTCAAGTGCACATGGAGATAGAGCATCTCCAACAGCTTCTCCAAAAGTTCTTTAAAATGGAGAACTAAAAGTCGAAATCTCCAAAAAAAATTACATTCATCTCCAACTCCAACATATTCTTCATTTTGGAGATAAATTATTGATTATATTATTAAAATATTCTATATATTTAGGGAGGGTTTGGGATTGCTTATTAACTTATTCCGTTTTGTCACCACTTATTACGTTTTGGTACCCCGATAAGCTAATCCAAACACTTTTTATTAAACCTCGGCTTAACACCACATAAGTTAATAAGCACTTTTATATAAAAGCATAAATTGTTTTAAATAAGCAATCCCAAACACCCCCTTAATAAAATATCATGTCTCTCACCTAAACATTTCATTTCAAAATTTCTTATTGGTGGGATATAATAAAATATCATTTCACTCTCTTGGTAATCATTTTGGGGATATCTCCAAATTTGGAAAAAAAAATTACAATTTCTCCTATTTTCTCCATTTTCAAGAAGCTGTAGGAGTAAAAAGTTGCTCAAAATTTCCATTTCCTCCTAAATGGAGAAGCTATTACATTACATGCATCTTACCCTTCAAACTGTGCTACAAACAATTCTAGAACTAGCATATAATCATATAGTTAGAAATCAAACAATGTACCTCCAAATCTATTGCCCCAAAACAACACCCTTGTATCATCTTCTTCTTCATCGAACTCATCACCATATCCGAACTCCGCATCCCCTCGATAACCAGGCTCACTTCCATACCCTGATTCATTCCCTTGATTATCCAAATTCCCATGAAGATGATGATGTAAACCCGCAAAAGTATTCTCTCTATCTCCCCCACCATTACTCTCCCTCCTCAAATTCTTACCAGCTGCCTCACTTGCATCCGAAGCCCAATTCACATCCCCTCCACCACCACCATTCACAAACAACTCTCCACTCGAATCCGTGCCGGCATTATTCGTTACCATGAAATCCGAACAAGTACCGTACGCATTCGAAGCACCAACCGAACAACACCTCCTCCGCGTCCCACTCCGGTCGCTACTCCGACCGGAAACCGACCTCGATCCGCCGCGTCTCCGCCGCTTCCGAGCCATCCAGTGGATCTTATCGCGCTTCGACTTCACCGACGATCGGGAACCACCGTCGTCGTCGAACAACGAGAGCTTCGACATGTCAAGGTTTTCGAACGAGAACGAGGTGGTACGATCGGAGAGACAGGGGCGTTTATGAGGTTTTGAAGAAGTTGTGTTAGTGTTGTTTTTGTTGTCGGGTTTTTCTAGGGTTTTGTTGAGTGTGGTGGGGAGGTGAAATGGTCGCCAGCTATGGAGCTGGAAGGTGCAGGTGTCTATGGCGCGACGGGAACTACCTAGAGTTCTTGATGACATTGATTCAATACGACGATGATGATTGCAGATCAAAATTAGGGTTTTGGAATTGGGGGATTTCAATGGCGGAATACAATTAGGATTGATTTCTCACCTTCGGAATAAAATGAAAGCTCTACACAGAGAACCATAGGGTTGTTGATGACATTGATTGAAGACGATGATGATGATTGCAGCTCAAAATTAGGGTTTTGGAATTGGGGGAATTTCAATGTCGGAATACAATCAGGATTGATTTCTCATCTTCCGAATCAAATGAAAGCTCTACACAGAGAATTACCTAGGGTTCTTGATGACATTGAATGAAGACGACGATGATTGCAGATCAAATTAGGGTTTTGGAATTGGGGAATTTCAATGGCGGAATACAATTAGGATTGATTTCTCACCTTCCGAATCAAATGAAAGCTCTACACAGAGAACCAGCTAGTGTTCTTGATGACATTGATTGGAGACGACGATGATTGCAGATCAAATTAGGGTTTTGGAATTGGGGGATTTCAATGGCGAAATACAAGTAGGATTTCTCACCTTTACGAATCAAATGAAAGCTTTTTTACACAGAGAAAGCATCTTCATCCACAGGCATACATCAGTTTTTCACCAATGAACTGAAAAGCCCCCTAATGTTTGCAGTAGTGAGCTAAAGTGCCCCTAAAGTTTGTAATAGTGAGCATAAAAGCCCTTCACGTTTGTAACAATTGACTAAAAGGCCCCTGAAGTTTGTATCAATGAGCTAAAAAACCCGTTATATCTAAAATGCTAGTAGTACATGTAAACTTATATATGAGAAATAAGGGGAAAATTAACATTTAAATTGCCACAAATTTTACTAAAAGTATTAAATATGATTACCAATAATTCAAAAAGAAAAAAAAAAGTATTAACCAAAACAAAAGTTATGGTGTGTTTGTCACTAGCTTAATGAGTTTTATGGGACTCACAGTTTATTCGGTCAAATTATATATGACTGTTTTGGTATTGGATTATGATATAGAAAGTTGTTATTCAGTAAGCTCCTAGGAGTGAGCTTTATGCAGAAAGTCAAGTTCTTTTTCCAAACATGTATCTCCCAATTAAAAAACATATTTCATTTATCTATGAATAAAACCTCTCACATAAAAACTATTCCAAACTATATAGACAGATTAATTCACACAGACAATTTTATCCATACAGGACTTAATAGAGAACCAAACAACTTGCAATTTTGTCCACACCTAAACTCACGATAAAATGTGTCTGATGAATAAGGTATTCAGTCTCTTAGAGCATCTCCAACAGCATTGCTAAATTTTTTCTAAAATAGAGAATGAAAAGTCAAAAACTCTAAAAATATTTTCTTTCAACTCCAACAGCTTTTCTATTTTAGAGAATCAATCATTATTTATATTATTATAATATTCCATAATTTATCATCCCAGTACATTTTTTAAAAAAAACTTAAAATAAAATGTTAAAAATTGAATCTTATTGGTTGGATTGAATAAAATAATATTATCTCTCTCCAATTTAGAGATTATAGAGAATTCTCTATATTTAGATATTTTTTTATCTTTATCTATTTTAGCAAACCATATAGCAAAGCTGTTGGAGAGGAATAACAAAGAAAAAGCCAAAAAAATTTATTTTAGCAATGTTGTTGGAGATGCTCTTATAAGACAACTTTAGCTCTTTTCTCCAACCAATATGGGATCTTAAAATCTACCCCCTTGGGAGCCCAACGTCCATGCTGACATGCCAGTCTAATTCTCGGATCTAGTACCATTTATAACATTTCAGGCCAAAAGTACCAAATATTGTCTTTTTTGTCCATGTCTGAACTCACGTTTTTTAAACGTGTCTAATAGATTAGGTATTCAATCCCTTATAAGGCAACATTAGTTCTTCACCATAACCGGTGTATGATCTTACAATATAAATCATTGACGAGAATGTAATAATAAAAAATATTTTATTTTTTTGTTGAGTAAGCATAAAAACATATTTCCTTATTGTTATATGCAGCTTATTTTATAAAATTCATCAACTTGAATGCATATAAGATAAATAGCAGTTTTGTTTTTATGTATTAATTTAATTCAATTAGAGTGTCTATACAAATACCAAATAACATGTTCAAATGACGTGGTTCATTCATATATGACAAGTAAACACGATAATATAATGATGATTACTTAGGGGTTGTTTGTTTACCTCTTAATGGTTCCATTAAGAGACAACGTTAAGAGGTGAATCCTGTTTGGTAGGAAAAAAAAAGTTGTCTCTTAATGGTTCCAAAACCCTCTGAATCATTTTGTATCCTGGGTCTCCCTTAACCATTAAGCGTCCTGATTTCATTCTGAATAATTACCAAACAACTATATTTCATATTGCACTATATCATAAGAGTCTCTTAATCATTATGATCTCTTAATCATTCTGCACCAAACCAATCAGCAACTGTCAAACAACCCCTTATTTTCGTGTTTCAAATTCATTTCTCGCTATTAAATTTACCTCATTTTATCAAGCAAAGGTGGGAAAAACTTGGTCCAAACTGACAAAGACAAAAAAAACAAATCGGGACCAAACCAATTGGCTTTGTTCGGCTTGGTTCTTAGTTCTGGAAAAATCACAAATACTATTTTTGGTTTTGTCCAATTTAAAACTAAAACTAGACAGGTTATTCTTTATTCTTTTTTTTTCATACTTAATTTCCGCACTATTATAGATATGAAAATAAATTTGAAAATTTGGATTCAGTTGTCAATTGTCCCTATTGAAAATAAGATTGACTACGAATTCAAGACATAACACATGATTTCATAGACCATACGATTTTTCCAATCTAAATCAAACAGGTTTTCCATGAAGAAGATTGGTTCAACGTGTATATTCGATACGGGTACGAGAACAACCCGACCCGATATTATTAAAGTAGATAGAAAAAGTAGAACCAAGTCAAGATGATACTGATCAACCACTTTATTGCGCTAAAAGTCTTACCATTCCTCAAGGATGTATTAAGTTCAGATTTTTTGAATTGAAAATCCTTAATTATGTATTATATTCACAATCAATGTTCTAGTTCTAAATAAATTAAAATAAAATTGGTCAAATTAAAATAAACGATCTTATTTCAAATTCATTATATCAGGGGTGGATCTATGGAGGTTCGAGTGGGTCCCGTGCACCTGTTCAACTGATTTTTGCAAGTAATTTTTTTGGAGTATAAAAGGGGAATCCGCTAAACTTCGAGGGGTGTTTCGGGATATAGAAAATACAAGGGGCGTCACCAAAAAAACCGAAAAAATCCCTTGAAATCAACCAAAAAAGATTCTATTGAAATCAACCAAAAAACCTTAAAAAAATACCTTGAAATTAACCAAAAAAAACTTTAAAAAAATGTTTGGAAATCAATTAGAAAACTTAAAAAATCCCTCAAAACGTAGGAATTCTGTTAAAGACATATTGGACAACTTTACGGAACTTTAATCCATCTTAAAAAAGGTGCAACCACTCGACAAAAATCTTGGGTCCACTGTTGCATTATATTTCATTTTACATTTGTCATCATGTTTATCAGTTAGTTTTTTTACCAAGCATGAATAGTTTATCAACCAACTTTTCGATTAAAAATTATCTCTTAGCCAACAATTAACTTATCGGTTAGTTTACTAACGGCATATCAGTTTAATTTTTCTAAGTTCCTAGAGGACATGATTGCCAGGGGCGAACCTATGAATCCCTGAGTGGGTCCCATACACCCGTTCAACTTATTTTTACAACTAGACTTGTTTTGGGATATGAAGGATGCATTCGCTAAAAGGTGTTCCAGGATATTTAAAAAAAAATACAAGGAACATTAACAAAAAAAACTAAAAAATATTTGAAATCAACTAAAAACTTAAAAATTATTCGAAATCAACCAAAAAACTTAAAAAATCAATCCAAACGATAGAATTCGACTAAAATTACATCAAGCGACTTTGTGGACCATTGATCCAATTTTTATTTTATACCATTTATATATACATATATATATAGAGAGAGAGGGGGGTTCATACGAGAATGATAACGATTTAAAGGAATAAAGAGACAATTCTTGACCAATCATAATTAAGAAATTAATAATTAATTTTTTAAATAAAAAAGTTTATAAAAGGGTATTTTGGTCTTTTTATACTCTAATTATTTTAGGATAATCTTTTATTTTAGGATAATATTCTAACTCCCCTAAAAATAAGTGATTTCCTAATTATCTATCAACTCCACCAAATCTCACCTTTTAACCAATTCTCACCTCCTTCTCTTTCGCCACCACCACCACCACCGCCACCGCTACCACCTGAGGTGCCAACTGGAGATCTCATTTTCTAGCTGTTGATGATGATTATACTGCAGTAGATCTAATGCTATAGCCTGAGATGCCAACCAGAGTTTTCATGTTCTAGCCGTAGATGCCAACTGGAGATCGCTAAGCAGTTGGTTGCCGGAGAGTTTTCAGGCGGTGGCCAATAGATGTTGGTCGCCTAGCCGTATAGGGAGGGCGTGGTACGGTGTGAGAGCCGATAATCGATTCTCCGGTGATAAAAACCAGTAGATCGATACTTATCTCCAGTAGATCGAAAAATCATTTATTCAAATTTAAACTTTTGTATGGATCTTCGGTGATAGATCGACACTTACCTCCAGAAAAAACCAGTAGATCGAAACTTATGCAGATGGTGGCCAGAAACTTTTTAGGCGTTCTTCAAACTAGTGGTCTTCTTCTCCAGTAAAAACTAGTAGATCGAAAAGCTGATTGAAACCTACTACCGCGCTCCTTCAATGCCGACGGTGGCCGGTGCTGTTGACTACGGTGCTGCGTTGCTGCCGCCGGTTGCCGGTGCTGCTTATACTATGTGGCAATTACTATAGTGGCCACAATTTTTTCATATGTATATTAATTATGTATAGTTCGTATTTGAACTAATCAACTTTTCTTCCTATTTAGTACAAATCACATATGATTTTGGTGTTAAGTATAAATTTGGTGTCAAGTATTTAGAACAAAATCACATATGATTTTGGTGTTAAGTATTATAGCCAAGTTATTTAGTACGAAATCATATATGATTTTGGTGTTAAGTATTTAGAACAAAATCACATGTGATTTTGGTGTCAAGTATTATATCCAAGTTATTTAGTACGAAATCACTTGTGATTAACATGATAAACCAATTTTGAATTAATTATAGTAGCGAATCACTTATGATTACCATGATAAACGAATTTTGAATTTTATAGCAGCAGACCACTTGTGATTAACATGATAAACCAAATTTGAATTAATTATAGCAGCGAATCACTTGTGCTTACCATGATAAACGAATTTTGAATTTATTTTCAGAAAAAATGGGGAGAGATTGAGACGTGTTGAGATAAATTAGGAAGGGATTTCTTTTTTTATTTGAATTAAATATTATAATCTTTTTTTTTTTGGAAGTTAATATTGTTCTAAATTATCCATAACATAATATACTTTATTGCCCTTTTACTCTTAATTTTAGAAACTATTATTTTTGGAATTAATTTAAAAAATGATTGACTGAGAATTGTCCCTTTATTCTTTTAAACACACTATGTTCTCGTTTGAACCCACCCATATATATATATATGTATATATATATATATATATTATTAATATTTAAAAAACTACATAGATTAACCAAAATATATAAACCAATATTTTGAGTACACTGTTCAGACATTTTTACACACCACCTCTTATTAATCATAACAAAAACAAGATTTCAGACTTTAGACATCTTAAAATACAAACGACACCTTAGGTAAATAACCTTAAATGGGGTTTTAATTAAATCCATGACTTTCTGATGAGTATTAAGTCATTTTTCTTTTAATACGTCAGAAGACTATTGATTTAATTAAAATCTCATTTAAGGTTATATACGTAAATGACCCTACTGTTCTATCATGTTCTATTTAGTTTTTTTTTAAACCTCTTAATGACTCTTTAATCTGAATCATCAGACCTTTTTATATTTAGACTATTTTTTTTTCTTTCAGTTCTTAGAATCTCTTAACTCATAAATACATCTGAAATAAGAAGCTGTGACCTAACTTTTTAAAACCTCTTATCGCCGCTAGTGATGGTCATCTCGGCCCGGCCGACCCGGTGGAAAACCGGTTTGGAGCCCGAAAACATGAACCGGCTCATGTTTTTGGAGGATTTGGCGGCCCGGCCCTGCTCGGCCCGAGCCCGGTTCACGGCCCGGTTTTTGGCCCGGCCCGATTCGTATTTTTTTTAAAAAAAGAGCCGTTATGTTACCATTTATATACTTTTTTTTTTTACCTTTTTTGTATTTTTTACCTCCCCAAACCCCTATAAGTAATTGTATTGTAAGTTTGTAACTTAAAATTATATATAAAACGGATTTTTAAAGTGTATTTTAGTGATTTATTATAAATAAAACGCATTTTTAAAGTGTATGTTAGTGATCCAATCCAATTTTTATTTTTTAAAGCTTAATAATTAATTATTATATAAAGAAAAAAAATTTTAAATACGGAAAAATGCTCGACCCGATCACGGCCCGGTTTTCCTATAACCGGTTTTTTCCAACATTAAACGGGCCACACATATTCGAGCGAAGCCCGACCCGGCCCGAAGCCCGATTGGCCCGGTTTTTGGGTTTACTATTTGGGCCCGAAGCCCGTTTTGGCCCGGGCCCAATTTTTGGCCATCACTAATCACCGCCTCATTTATGTTCTCCTTTCCCTCAAGACGCTTCCAAACGTTACAAAAACAAACAGTTTTATTGATTCAGATTTCATACTTCAGCACCACCTCTTATCTATACTATATTATAAATATGACATAAAAAACTCTTAATTACAACTCACTAAGCTTTATGTACTATCATTTAAAGCTATCTACTTAAAATTTCTTAAAAATAACTACTAAAGCCTAATGTACTACCTGTAAAGCTTTTAACCCTAATTAATATATTTCATCTTTACCCCCCCCCCAAAATCCTTATCTCTAATCCCCAAACTCTAAAATTATGAAATTTGAATTCTGATAAACATAATCAAAATAGGATAAACATCTCAATTTAAATATAAAAAATTTAAAATATATAAGATAATTAATGAATTTTAACAAACTATTTTATTTTTTTTATATAAAAAACATTATATTTTTAAGACTAAATTAAACAAATTTATATATAAAAACCATTATCACTCAATAAAAACCATTCAAAATTGTACTGTAAATCAATAAAAAAAAACAAAAAATAAAAATAAACATTAAAATCGTGATGTATTAAACATTATGTACCATTATTTAATACTAATCTACTTAAAATCTCTTAAAAAACAATTAATGAAGCAATATGTACTACTTTTAAATGTTTTTAACCCTAATTAATAAATTTCATTCTTATCCCCCAAAATCCTTATCTCTAATCGCCAAATCCTAAAATTATGAAATTTGAATTCTGATAAACATAATCAAAACAGGATAAACATCTCAATTTAAATATAAAAAATTTAAAATATATAAGATAATTAATGAATTTTAACAAACTACTTAATTTTTTTATATAAAAACATTATATTGTTAAGCCTAAATTAAACAAATTTATATATAAAAAAACCATTATCACTCAATAAAAATCATACAAAATCGTACTGTAAATCAATAAAAAAATAAAAATAAACATTAAAATCGTGATGTATCTCGCTGCATTGCGCGAGTACACTTCAAGTTAATTATAAGTGAAATAAGAGTTCAAACTTTTTAAAAAACAAAAAGTCACCTTATCATACCAAACACAAACACAAACACAAACACAAACAGACGTAAAATCTTGAGTCCACCACTCGTGTCGACAAACGGTATTAAATTTGCTGTCACTACTCACTAGTATCAGATACCTCTGGGGTCCACACTTGAAGCGGTCGCCACAGAAAGTGAAACGCCACGGTAGCCATACCTTTTTCTTTTTTCTTCCAAATCGGTAACATTCCGACAAAATCAAATCGATACAAAAAGGATTTCCAGAAATGGAGAGACAAATTCATTTACAATACCAATAGCATGTCGAATAGTACTGTTTACCTTCAATTTCTTCTTCTTCTTCTTCGTGTTCTGGTGATCGGAAATGTAGGATTGTTCATCGTCAACGGTGTGGTTGATGAATATCGGAGAGATGATTTTCCGGCGGAATTCGTTTTTGGATCTGGAACTTCTGCTTATCAGGTATTGTTTTGATGAATCTGGATCTGGATATGTTTGTTGTTGGTTTTGAATTGGATTTGGAGGTAACTATGTGTGCGGAGAAGTTTCAATCTTTTTGGAGGTCCTAATACACCTAAAACCAAAACTGTTAATTACACTGCAAAATGAGATAACAAAGATATGTATGTACAAATTACCGAGGCGATTATAAGGGATGTTACTTTTATTTTCTGATAGAAATTAGAGCTACAATAAAAGATGGACTATAGTTTTTACATTCGTTTATGAAAGATTGAAAGGTCCTAAACAATGAAAAATTAGGTCCCAAATTTTTGGAGGCTCTGTTCAAATTGACACATTTAACATGTAAAAGAACTACCCTGTGTGTGCAGAGACATTCCAATCTTTTTGGAGGTCCTGTTACATCTAAAACTATTGATTACACTACAAAATGAGATAACAAAGATACATATGTACAAATTAATGAGGCGATGATAAGACGTATTACTTTTGTTTTCTGAAAGAAATTAGAGTTACAATAAAAGGTTGGCTATAGTTTTTACATTCGTTGATGAAAGGTCTTAAACAATGAAAGATTAGGCCCCAAATTTTGGAGGTATGTTCGTATTGACACATTTAACATGCTAAAGAACGGCCTTGTGTGTGTGAAATTAAAGGTTGAAGGAGCAGTATTGGAAGATGGAAGGAGTTTCAGTATTTGGGACACGTTCGCTCATTCAGGTAATACGAGTATGTATGATAATGCATGCATTACTTTCGATTCAACCCATATTCAACCCTTCACCGAGAAAGTGAGAATTTTCTAGAACCGAGTTGTATGGTTTTGTGTAGAGATGTTCATCGGTTCACTTCAAATGGATTTGGAATTGGATCGTTTTATAAATAGCTTCGAGCTGAAGACTCATAGCATCTGTATGCACTTTTTATCAGAGCTTTTTTCCAAAAAAAAAAGTGAAACTCACAAGGAAAAAACAAACAAACTTGTAATTGTATAAATAAAAATGTGATTTTCTAGTCAAATGGTTTTTTCACAAGCTTAAATGGCCAAAAAACTCCATTATAAATGTTCTTAATCATTTAAAAAGAATTCTAACGTGTATCTTTAGCTCATCCACTACGATAATTTCTTATACGATTTCTTAAATAACATGTAAAATTAACTAGAAATTATGGTCGATGTTAATTATTTTTTTGGTAATTGTTAATGTCACATCAACATTTTTTGTTGATATGATAGAGAATAATATATGAGATTATAGGGTATAATTTCTTAATAAAAAATTATTTTATGTCATATAATGTCTTTTAAATAAATTATCAAATAAGATTTTTGTTATAAAAAAATATAAATAGTTTTGATATTGTTTTTCTTTTTTTAGTAATAATTTTACATATACGTGAATACAATTAATTTGTAAGCAACATCAAAACTACTTTAAATATATTCTGAATGCATATATTTGGGAAACTAGCTGAAATAGCCAATCCACCCAACTCAATTCATTTTATAGCCATCTTCTAAAACAAATTCCTAAAATAGCGAGATTTTACACAGATGGTTGCCTTTTTCAAATTAAAAAAAAAAGGAAAGAAAAAGAAAAAATGGTGGTTTGATTAGACATCCGTAAAAAATAGTTATTTTATTCATACTTTATACCCTTATAATTAATTATTTAATTTACTTTATATTCTTAATTTTTCATTACAAACCCTTCATATTAACATACATAAGTGTGTATTAATTACAATACATTAAAAATACGTTATTTTTTTGGGTAGATTGTCTAAATAGTCAATTTCTTTTTAATAAACATTCGATTATTATTGTTTTTAAAGCCAGAAAAACATATCCTAAATTAAAATAAATTACTTTATTTAATTAAATTTTCCTAGTTAATAATTATTTAATTACTTATGTTAATAAATAAACTATTTAATATGAAATTATTATGTAGTTTTGTAATTATTAGATTAGAGTATAATATTTTATGTGTGCTTTGGCCGAGTGTTATTTTATTTGGCTCGAAATCTCAGGATACTACGATGGAGCGAATGGGGATGTAGCATGTGATGGGTACCATAAATACAAGGTACATACCGTATAGGTTTGTCACAAATCCACAACATTTTTTTTACATTATATAATATTTATATATATATAGCAAAACTCACACAGGGTTGGGATCACGTGAACCAGCCTGTTTCCATGAGACCACAATTTTATACTTGAAACTTCTCAGCAAAACACTGTAAAAATAAAAAAAAAATCCGAACCTTCACAGTGTGTGTTTTGCTATGCACAATGTTTTATTGTGAAGTTTCAAGTGTAAAAACATGATCTCATGGATGTCACGAAAACATGATGGTCTCACGTGATCCCAAGCCAACTCAGGCATCCTTTGGTACAACTGATATTTCTGTTTGCATAACAACTGAACTAAGAATAGGTTATTACAATGTAGGAGTCTCACATCTACTTAGACTTGGACAATTTCTTTTCAATATATGTTAGAACGTCAATTTTTTCTTCTCAATGACTTTTTTGCAAAGTAATCTAATGGAGTTCTACGTATTCTCACCTACAACATTTTAAACCAATTATGTTATGGCTCCAAGCACGACCTATGTTTTACACTAGAAGTAAGAATAGTAACATACTAGCAATTTGAACTCTTGCTAGTTAACTAGAACCAAAACTAAAACGAACCCAATATATCCTGCTCTAGTAGGGTTTTGGGGTGAGAATACGCATATTTGTCCTCTACTCTAAAGAGTAGGCAATACGGCTCAATGTTTAAGCCAATTTTGGCTCCAAGCACGGCCTATGTTTTACACTAGAAGTAAAAATAGTAAAAACTAAAAGTTTGAACTATTGCTAGTTAATGAGATCCAAAACAAAAACGAACCCAATATCTCGCTCGAAAGTAGGGTCTTTGAGTGAGATGTAGACAGACATGTCTTCTATCCCAAAGAGTAAGCGATACTGCTAGTTGACTAGATGCATCGAGTTTGACTGCATTTGAATGTTGCAGGAAGACATTCAACTTATTGCAGACACAGGTTTGGAAGCATATAGATTTTCCATCTCTTGGTCGAGACTGATCCCAAGTACGTTCACTTAATTGTCTACAAAAACCCGATCACTCTGCGTGTCGGTGTCTTGCTTATGCATAGTCTTGTTATTTTGCAGACGGAAGAGGATCCGTCAATGTAAAGGGCTTACAATACTACAACAATTTCATCAACGAGCTTGTCAGCCATGGTTAGTTATAACTCAGTTTTTTGGTCAGCTAGTACTGTTTGGTTATCATTAATTCTGTACATAAAAACGTGATGCTTTGATTGCCATCAAGAACCAAACCAAACAAGCTTGGGGTGGGATGACCGCAAACCTGGCCTCTACCACCCTAGAGAGTAGATGAATTGTTTCCATGAAGACCTCGAGCTTGCAAAAATATGAACAATTTGAAAAATGGAAAGAAGATTAAGGCAAGAGGTGAAAATTGAAAAGAATACTAAGGGGTCGTTTACTCGATGCTAACCTGGTAACTGGTTACCTTACTCGGTGAGCATAACAAGGGCTGAAAATCTTACCTGGCAAAAAGGCATGGTAAGGACCTAGAATCTTACCTGGTAAGTGAGGGTTGTGACACTTACCAGGTTATCGCTGCTTATCAGGTAACAAGCGCTTACCATTAACGCCACTATGCCATTGTGATGGCTGAGAATCTTAACCGGTAAGGTAAGTGAGGGTGGTGATGTTTACCGGTAAGTGCTTACCCGGTTAGCATTTGATCTATTTCCTTGATAAAGGCGTTCAGTGGAACAAGATATTATAGAAACGACAGAGGTTTTAAGGAACTTTGCCTTGATCAAACGAAATTCAATTAAATTAAGAAAATAAAAACTAAGGGTAGGAGAGTGAATTTCTACTTAAAGTTGGATATCTTTTCTACAGTAAGTTTTCTTACCAACACTAACCAGTTAAGCGTTTACCGGGCAAGAGTCACCATCCTCACTTACCTTACTAGTAAGATTCTCGGTGATCAGGTAAGTTAGCCGGTAAGCGCTTTTCCGGTTAGCGTTTGGTAAACTACTCCTGAGGCTAGAGAACACCATATAATCAAAAGTAGGAAGAACGGAACATATCGAATTTTGTCTAAATAAACAAGCCATGCCTCAAAAAGGTTAAATGACTCCACACAAACAAACTGAAAACTCTGATTTCGGCAATGCTAATTTTGCAGGAATACAACCACATGTCACATTATTTCATGATGATCTACCACAGATACTTGAAGATGAATATGGAGGATGGATTAGTAGAAAAGCAGTGTACCTTTCTAACTAAAACTGTGGTTCCATAAACACCTTTGATGCTAATGGTGCGTTTGGTAGGCAGACAGGCGACACTAAGGGGCTGTTTGTTTACCTCTTAATAGCTCCATTAAGAGGCAACCTCTGAATCGCTAAAAGGTGAATCTTGTTTGGCAAAAAAAAGTCTGCCTCTTAATGGTTCTAAAATCCTCTGAATGATTTTGTATCCTAGGCATCCCTTAACCATTCAGCACCTTGATTTCATTATGAACAATTACCACCATGCTTGATTTTGCACTATATCATAAGTCTCTTAATCATTCTTACCACTTAATCATTTTGCATCAAACCATCCAGCAACTGCCAAACAACCCATAAGGCAGGCGGCTGAAAAAATTGTACAAGGTTTTAGGGTTTTAATTTGACATGGGTAGTTTAGTAATTTGTTCCACCTATTTTGTGGCACAAAAATGCATTTTTGTTAGAGTCTCACGTCTGCTAGACTTGGACATTTCTCTTATATATATGTTGGAACCTCTCTGCTCTCCTCAAGGGCACTTTTGGAGAGTAAATCTAGGTGTTCGGCATATGCTCATATGGTGTCAGAGCCAATGTCTACCGCTCTAGGACTCTACACCCCCGGGCAGTCTATACTCGTCTAGCCCCCTTACCTATCTTTGCCCCCTATCGACATTGTGGGACAATTTGTGCCCGTCTAGCCTCCGTTGGAAGCGGCGTGTTAGAGTCCCATATCGGCTAGACTTGGATCATTTCTCCTCTATATATCTTGGAACCTCTCTTCTGTCCTCAAGGGCTCTTTTGGAAAGTAAATATGGAGGTTCAGCATATTCTCAAGTTTTTTGTTCCACTAAGTCCGGTCCTGCACCAAAATGTGGGAAGTTTTTGTTCCGTCCAATCCTGTCTCATGCACCAAATGCACCCTAATGGAACTAGTTCTGCTTTGTATTACAGGGTGCGTTATAAAATTCAATATGGTTTACCATTTATGAATGCAGGAAAGACTACCTCGCATACGTTGACGTTTGCTTTAGAGAATTTGGTGATCGGGTTTTGCATTGGACTACTTTTAATGAAGCCAATGTATTTAGTTTAGGTGGTTATGATTTGGGTTTCACACCTCCTGGCCGTTGTTCTTCGCCATTTGGGGTAGCTAACTGCATCAACGGTAACTCTTCGTATGAGCCATACCTCGTAGCTCACCATTTGCTGCTGGCTCATGCATCGGCTGTAAGATTGTACCGGAAAAAATACCAGGTAAATGTCAGTCTTTTCCATGATTTACAATTGAAGTCGACGTGTTTATGTGAAATTCTAGAAGTTTACTGTTGTAGTATTTCTCCGGCTACCTGGCTTATTTATAGACATTAAACTATATGAAGCTAATCTAACTTGACCAACTCCATTGACCAATTAGAGGCCGACACGTGGCACTAAAAATTTCAAAACAAGCTCCCTTTAACCGGCGCACTTGAAATTTTCCATAACAGGTCCAGACCGACTGGTCCCAAATTGGTCCCAGCCGGTTTGGGCCCCTTAACTGGCCCCAAATGCCCATATCTAACTCTGACTAACTGTACTAACTAACCTTTAATCCGTAGCATAACGACTAACAAATTAAAAACCAAATTGAACGAGCAAAGTATATCCCATCCGGAGACCGGAGGTGGGGTCGGGGTGGGATGTACACAGGCCTGACCTCTACCCAAAGAGTAGAGCGGTTGTTTCCATAAAAGCCCTCCACTTGTGAAAAGTGTGCGAAATGAAGAGAAAAATTCCCCATTGGAAATAGAGGAAATCACGTAAGGCATAACAACGAACAAATAACTTACAGTATATATACATACATACATATATATATATATATAATATATATAAGGAGAATCAAATGAGAAGGAGGTTAACTTACGAGAAGTGCAAAAATGGCCAAATCACATGTGATTCTAGAGTAAAATCACATGTAATACACACACTTCTAGAAAAACGCACAATTGAAATCACATGCGATTTGGCCCTTACTCGCCTCTCTCTCTCTCTCTATATATATATATATATATATATATATATATATAATATAACCTCTTATCAGTTTATGCTATCTGTTTTTACCCTTCTCTTCAAAAAACATTCAATACTAGTTTGCATAATGGATATTGGTGATAATGCAGGCCAGGCAACATGGTTTTGTTGGAATAAATGTCTTTTCCTATTGGTTTGAACCTTATACAAATACAATGGAAGATTTGAAGGCTACCCAAAGAGCAAATGACTTCTATGTGGGTTGGTGAGTGATCAAAAATTCTACATTAGACTTAACCAAAAGCTATTATTTTAAACCCTGAGTCATATTGTTATTGGTTCTATATATAAATTGTATCATCTTTGAATCAAAACTTCACCTACAATTTACCAAAGCATCATTGGCACAACAGAACCCAGGTTACCGCTAGAGCCCAGCCTTCTAGGAGGTCAAGGGTTCAAACTATTAGAGTCCCACATCGGCTAGACTTGGACAATTCTGAATTCTCCACTATATATATATGTTGGAACCTCCCTCTCTCCTCAAGGGCTCTTTTGGAGAGTAATGTGGGGATTCCACATATTCTCATATGGTATCAGAGCCAAAGTCTACCACTCTAGGGCCTCAACACTCTGGAGTTTGCTCGTCTAGCCCCCTCACACATTTAGTCCCCTACGGACACCATGGGACAATATGTGCCCGTCTAGCCTCCCTTGGAGAAGGCATGTTAAAGTCTTACATCGGCTAGACTTAGACTAATACTCCCCTTGTATATGTTGGAACCTCTCTTCTCTCCTCAAGGGCTCTTTTGGACAGTAATCTGGGGGGTTATATATATTCTCACACAAACTTCACCAAATGTGAGGAGTGTGGGGGGTTCTATATATTCTCACACAAACTTCACCAAATGTGAGGAGTGTGCGTGAGTATTTTTCCCTATATAAATATTATATACTTCAAAAAACAATTCACTTCAATTTTCATCTAATGTTTCTTACTTCAGGTTTGTGAATCCCTTAGTAAATGGCGACTACCCAGAAATAGTGAAGAAGAATGCAGGCAACCGAATTCCAACTTTTACCAAACTAGAATCAGAGAGAATCAAGGGTTCATTTGATTTTATTGGCATAAACCATTACAACACATTACATGTCAAGGACAACCCTAGTAGTCTTGAAACGGATACCAGGGACTTTATCGCAGACATGGCAACAACACTTATATGTATGTCTTGATTATATGATACGACTATGTTGTGCATTTGGTACGTAGGATAGGATGAGACAAGACAAAAACACAAAAACTTGGTGTCCCACATTTGTCACTATGATAGGACAAGACTGAGTCTTTTTGTTCCACCAAAATAGGTGGAACAAAAGTAAGGGAGATGGGACAAGAATGGTAAATTACTAAACTACACGTGTCAAATTAAAACCCTAAAACCTTTCACAATTCTTTCACCCGTCAACCTCTCGCCTATACAGCCTTGTCCTATCCCGTACGGTCCAATCATGTCCGGTCTCGTCTACGTACCAAAGACACCCTTAGAAAACAACCTATAGCCTTGATGATACATATCTTTATTTTGGAATGCAGATAGCGGAAGTGACATCCCGCCAACTCAGGTTTTAAAGTTCGATCATTTGTTGTTACTCTATTCTTATCGTTACTTTCCCTATTGTCCAAAAGTATCAAATTTCTTATTTTCTTTTCATGTTTTCATCTCAGTTCCTAGTGGAACCATTGGGTCTTCAAAAGCTCCTTACCTATATGAAGGAAGAATACGGGAATCCTCCTATCTACATCCATGAAAACGGTATATAGATGGAACCAATTGCATATAGCATCTTCCCTTTGTTAATGTGCCTTGGATGATCCACGTCTCAGGGTCACGCAATGAGCACATTGAACTATCCATGTGGCTGAGAACCCTCACAGTGCAGACACCACGATGCAATTATTAAGGGCGCGCTCTACCAACTGAGCTAATAGCCCATTGTGCGAGTCCCCTCACTGGGGCCCACTATGCCAAAAGCGAGAGAAACCCCATCCCTCCCTTTTCTTTTTTTTGGCCCCGCTCTTAGGGCCTTTGTCTAAGCATCGAATTATTTGAAATGAAGGGAGTACTACTCCGATATCTTTCTTTAAGTATATAATATTTATATACTGCAAATACTCACGCACCCTCCTCGCCTTTGATGAGGTTTGAACCCTTGACCTTCTCGGAGGCTGGGCTCTACTGGTGACATGGGTACGGCTAGGCCAATGACCCTTTGGTGAATACTGATATCTTTCTTTCAACAAAATTTTAAATTCTGATTGAATATCAATATAAACTGTTTTGACAGGCCAAGTACAACCGCGAAATGGAACATTGATCGACACACCGAGAGTAGAGTACTTGCGTGCCTATATTGGTGCTTTGTTGGATGCACTAAGGTATGCACTCAACCCTGTAAAGAGAGGCACATAATTACTGAAAATAGGAAGTTTATTTGAGAGCATCTCCAACAGATTCTACAAAACAGAGAAAATGGAGATTTTGGGTTAATTTTATGTTCCAGTAGATTATCCAAAACTTTCTCCAAAAGGGAGAAAGTAGGAGAGATGATAAATTCTCCTAATTTGGAGAACTCTCTAAAAATGATTGCTTAAGAGAAATAAATGATTTTTTTTTATCATTCCCACCTACAAAAATCTTTGAAATAAAGGCCTAGAAGAGAGAAATAATATTTTATTAAATGTATTCAATATGTTAAATATATAATTAATGTTGTAATATCTAAAATGGAGAAGTTGTTGGAGTTGAATGTAATTTTTTTCCTAGAGATTTTGAGTTTTGATTCTCCATTTTGGAGAAATTTTGGAGAATTGTTGGAGATGCTCTCAATGATGCTAGTCTTCTTGTTTCTACCTGTTATATTTCTCGATTACATGTTATATTACCTATCCTATTGTTGCTTGTACACTACCTCTCATATTACCTATCTTCACATCAACAGCCTCTCGATTCTCATCGTTGAGGCAAGGTCTGCATACATTCTACCCCTCCCAGACCCTACTTTCAATTTTGATTTACTGGGTTCGTTTGGTTTGATTTGGTCGGTCTTCTTGTTTCTCAGGATATGCAATCTTTGTTCAGAACTTTATTAGATCAACGCCTATTTATTATAGTTTTGCCTCCGTAACAGGAATGGATCGAACACGAGGGGATATTTTGTGTGGTCTTTCTTCGATCTTTTCGAGTTAATGGATGGCTATAAATCTGGTTACGGTATGTACTACGTTGACCTGAACGACAAGGAGTTGACTAGATATCCTAAGCTCTCTGCACATTGGTACACCAGTTTTTTGGAAGGAAAGAACATCAGCCAAGATGACATTTTTCTGAACTTGGAGGCAAAAGAGACTTTATCTTCTTCACATTAGTTTTTGCCTTCCATAATGTTATTGATCATCCTTCATATTCAAAACCACATACTTATAAATGGTATCAAGTTGTTACTGTGATTATACTTCGCATCTCTCTTTTGATGTTACCTGTTTGTTTGTTCTTTTTGGTAATTGTGGTATCTGGGTCAGCTTCCGAGTACCGACTAATCCCCCGGACGATCATGAATAGCTCGGAGTCATCATAGGTGAACCTCCATGGACAAAGGGGATTTGGCCTTTGAGGTTTTACGGATATATGATCAAATATCCATAAAAACCTCAAACATCGGTCATTTGATTTGTATTTCTAGTAGTTTGAGCAAATGCTATGAAGTATGAACCAAAAGGTGCAATCCCCTGATCAAAATAGTTTAATATAGACATCAAAAATATGTAATTATTACACTTTTTAATTAACTAAATGACAATTTTACCCTTAACAATAAAGGGGTAATGGATTTCTCCTTGTTATAATTAAGGGTAAAACTGTAAAGTACAAACTTAGAGCATCTCCAAAATGAAGAATCAACATTCAAAAACTCAATAAAGGGAAAGACTTACATTCACCTCCAACAGCTTCTATATTTTGAAGATTACAATATTAATTGTATTATTAAAAAATTTCACATATTTAATAAAATATTCTTTCTATCTCCTAAACATTTGATTTCAAAGTTTTTTTTATTGGTAGGGACAATAAATATTATTTCTCTCATGGTAATATTTTTAGATAGTTCTTTCAAATTTGAAAATTTTTGCTCTCTCTCCTACTTTCTCCATTTTGGAGAAAAAAAAAACCTTGCTTAAAATTCCCAAAATCTCTATTTTTTCCATTTTGGATAATTGTTGGAGATGATCTTGCTTGTAAAAGTGAACACTTATTTTGCCACAATCTAAAATACAAACAAGGAACACTTATTTTGGTTGATTGAAGTAGTGAGCTAACGAGAATACGGTTCTAAGCTACTCGAAGGACCCCTAACATTTAACAACTACTATATGACTAACATCATGATCCGCGTTTGAAAAATATCATCTAAATAAATAAGTAATATGGAATCAAAAACTGTTTCAAATTAAGAAAAAGAGAAAATCAGTTCTTCGACTGCAACCTTACCGATTCCCAAATTAGTAACATATTTTACGAACACAATAATTAGATTGATTGTGCACCTGAATTGTAAAACTTGATTATTTAAAAGTAATCACTAATCAGTACACACAACTACTAGAAATACAAATCAAACGACGATGTTCATGATTCTCACGAATATTTCAATCATATCAAACAAAATTTCGTAAAATTTCAATTGAGCACGTAATAGAAATACAAATCAAAGGACGATGTTCATGATTCTCCGAACATTTTCAATCATATCAAACAAAATTTCGTAAAATCTCATTTGAGCAGGTAATAGAAATACAAATCAAATGACGATGTTCATAATTCTTAGAATATTTTCATTTATATCGAACAAAATTTCGTAAAATCTCAACTGAACAGGTACTAGAAGTCTAGAAGAAATACAAATCAAACAGCGATGTTCATGAATCATGATTCTCCGAATATTTTCAATCATATCTAACAAATTTCGTAAAATCTCAACTGAACAGCAGAACAGGTATTAGAAGTCTAAATACAAATCAAACGACGATGTTCATGAATCTCCACATATTTTCAATCATATCGAACAAAATTTCGTAAAATCTCAACTGAACAGCTACTAGAAATACAAATCAAATGACGATGTTCATGATTCTCCGAGTATTTTCAATCATATCTAACAAAATTTCATAAAATCTCAACTGAACAGGTACTAGAAGTCTAGAAATACAAATCAAATGACGATGTTCATGAATCTCCGAATATTTTCAATCATATTGAACAAAATTTCGTAAAACCTCAACTGAACAGGTACTAGAAATGCAAATCAAATGACGATGTTCATGATTCTCCGAATATTTTCAATCATATCGAACAAAATTTCGTAAAACCTCAACTGAACAGATAACATCTACAGAGATAATTATAAAACACAGACCGATCGCAATGAAAGTTTGAAGAAAATAAGAAGGATATCACATACCATATTTTGAAGCGAATACCAATGAATGTCTGGGTTTGTTCGTCGATTTCTCTTTGAAAGGCCAGGCTTGTGAATTAATTTTGCGTGTTGCTGACTGCTGACCGTGAAACCATGTATTGGTCCTTTTTTTTTTATTACCAAATGCTTGTCGGTTAAGTTATACGGGTGTTGTTAGGGGTGTGTTTGGTTCGCAGAATGATTTTTGATGGAATGGAATTTGTCAATAGAATTGGAATTTGGAAGAAATTGGAATGTTTTCAAGTTTGACCAACTGTTTGGTTGGCAGGAATGGAATCAGTCAAATGAATTGGAATATGTCTGTTTGGTTTACAAAGGAATTGGAATGGAATTCTGAAAAATGACAAAAATACACTTTCTTTTATTTTTATTTATTTATTTTTTTAAATGCCAAGAGATAGAGGAGAGGAGAAAGAGAGAGGAGAGACAGAGGAGAGAGAGAGAGGAGAGAGAGGAAAGAGAGAGAGAGAGGAGAGAGAGGAAAGAGAGAGAGAAGAGAGGAGAGAGAGAGATTTAGTGTGTTTTATAATATAGTATAGATTTAACAGGTTTCCAAAAGTCTAAGAATTTATTTAGTGTGTTTTAAAATGTTCAATGACTTATTTGTTCCAAAAAATTGTCCAAGAACTTAATCACTCCAAACACTAAAGTTCATTGGGTTTTTTTGAACTTTTCACTTATATTTATGTACTTCAAAATGTCACTTTATCATTTTAAAACATCATTTGTTGTTTTAATTTGTAAAACTTTTAATGTAATACATTGCAAGAACTTTTATATTTTGATTTATTTATTATTAATTCTATTAATTTATAATTTTTTTCTATATGTAACAGGTTCTTCAAAAAGATTGGAATACCCCTCTTTAGATAGAAAAAATAACGTTTGAAAGTGTTTGGTTGGTTAGGCCTAAAATGTAACAACTTATTGAGTCTTTTATAATACAATCTTACATAAAACTTTAATTAAATTGATAATCTTTTTAGCTATTAAAAGAAAAATAGTTCTATATTGATCATAAATTTAATTTAAATCACATTTAAAATCATGCATCCAAATACCTACATCTTTTTACCTAGTCTTTTAATGTGAGAATGGTAAAGGCCTTGTATTCAAATAAAGTAACAAAATAATTTGAAGAATTTTTGTTGGATTTAAACCATTTATTTTAATAGGTTAATTGAAAGTATCTAATTTTAAGTTTATATGATCAAGAACTGTTTGTCATATCTAAAGTGCTAGAAAAATTGTTCAAATAAGTTAGACGGTCTAATATGTTCTATCGACTAAGTTGAGAGCGCCTTTATAAGATATAAAAAGTAAACGATTTTATTAGACTTTTCGTCATATTCAAAAATGTCCTAAAAATACTGATAAGACCTTACTTTTGATATCTCGTTCAGTAAACGTTGCAAGTCATGTTGCCGGTCATCGTTGGTGTTTGTAGACTCGTTTTTTGTTGGTTGTTTCAAGTGGTTTGGGTAGTGGAGGGGATAAAACGTAAAAGAGAAGATGGGATGGTGAATAGAACTTTTAAAAGGTCTGTTTTATAGAGAATATTGTGTTTTTCGCTCTGCATGAATTAAAGAAGAGCATAAATTACGTTGTTCATCCCTGTGGTTTGTTGAAGATTGTTATTTTCATACTCCTTACTTTTAGAATTATGATTTTCATCTTTATGGTTTCTAATTTATTGTTGTTTTCATCCTTGTGATTAACAATTTATTGTTTTTGTTCCTATGATTTGTAATTCATTGCAATTTTCATCCCGGAAGCTAACTCCTATACTTAATTATGAGGGACGAAAACAACAATAAATTGTAAACCACAAATACAAAAACACTAATAAATTGTAAATCATAAGGAGAAAACATCAATAAATTGTAAACTCTAAGAACGAAATCGTAATTTTAAAAACATAAGGATGAAAATAGCAATTTTCAACAACCACGTAGCCGAAAAACGTAATTTACTCTCTTCTTCATTCATGCCGAGCGAAAAACACGTTCTTCTCTATAAAACACATCTCCTAAAAATTCTCTTCGCCATCCCATCATCTTTCTTACTTTTTATCTCCTCCACCACCCAAACCACTCGAAACAACCAACAAAAAACGAGTCTCCAAACACCGCCGGATACCGGCAACATGACTTACAACGTTTCCAGAACGAGATCTCTAAAGAAACCGTCCACGGCAGGTGGCGGCGTCCGGTCACTGGCTACAGCCGTTGCCGTCCCTGTGGCTCTCACCCTAGCCAACATTATGCGGTACAGCGGGAGCCAGGCCTACAAGAACCTAGACCTACCATTCTGGATGCCATCCTTGTGGCTTCTACACCTAACCTGCTTGTCCACGGCTTTCGTCATGGGGTTATCGGCTTGGCTCGTGTGGGCCGAGAGCGGATTTCATCGGACACCCTCGGCTATAGTAATGTACTTGGCTCAGCTCGGATTCAGCTTGGCCTGGAATCCAATCTTTTTCAAGACGGATGCCATTCGGTTGGCTTTAGCAGTGAATTTCGGGCAGCTGGCCGCCATTTTCTCCTGCTCTCGGATGTTCGGCAAGTTAAACCCGATAGCCGGCGACCTTGTGAAGCTTTGTTTGGTGTGGACCGGGTATTTAACGGTTGTAAATCTATATTTTGTACTCTAGGGTAAACGATTCAACATCTATAATATAAGTAATGTAGATTTTTGTATACACTTCTTTCCCAAAAGGGTATAATCGACCTAAATGAGTTTTCAATTAGAATCATTACCTTCTAAAATGTTTTTTTGTTCGACCTTCATCTGACCTGCTCCTGATTCAAGACAATCTGTCCCCAAAAAATGTAGAAACGTAGAGGGTTACATTCTTAAATTCAGTTTTTGAGAAGGCCATTCAGTTAAATAGCCCGTTTTTTAGATTACGTACCAGATGAAGAGGGTACAAGCTTGAAATGCAGTGGGTACTAGTCACTGTTGCAGAGCTTTCTCAATGTAATGGAGGTTCTTCTTTTCTGATCGATTTCTAGGCCATCCCATTTCTGGAAACCAGGTTTCCGATTGATCTCATGCTTCCATTGGTATCGGGCTTCACCTGATATTAGGAGTAACGACCCCGGTGTCAAGTATACAGGGATCTTGATCGTGGCCTCGTTTTGTTTTCCATTGGTAGCAACTCCATTTTCGACTCGGCTGAAATGCATCACGCAAGATGATTCTAGGGATACTAGGGCTATTCCGTCTTCGAATCGCATCAGGTCAACATGTGCACAAATTCCCTGTAAATGAACCCCAGAAAAGAAATCGGAATTGGAATTGGAATTGGGAATTGAGAGGGTTCTTGATTAGTCAATAAGAAACTTAATCATAACCATGATTAGAGCCAAATAGGGTCTCATTCAAAGAGCAGAAATCAGATGGTTCATACATATCAAGATTGTAGTTTACCCCTTTTTTTCTTTTAACTCACTCTTGAAGATAATTAAAGCTTCGATTTTTCCTCGAGGTTTTTAAATAAACAAGTTTAAAGGACTCCTTGATCATGAAATTGTTTATAAATATGTATGAGATATGAGAAAACATCGTGTTCTCGAATTTTTTAAGGAAAAACAATGAAATGGAGGGAAAGAAGAGGAAAACAAAAAAGCATGTGTTTTCTCGAAGCCTTTATTACGAACGAAAGGGGAGGGGGGATAAATAAATAAATAAATAAGTAGTGTTCTTGAAACTTTTCTACGAGAGAAAGGAAAGGGAAGATAATGACAAGTTTCCTCCAAAATGTGAGAGTAGATGGAAGGATTAGTGGGCGATACCGCCGGGGAGGTGTGCGTGTGTTTGTGGTAGTCGTTCGTTGGTTCGATGCCGCTATGCCTTCCAAAAAATAGATGGAAGAAAAAGAAGGAAAAAAAAATTAAAAAGCCCCTTAAATAGATTATTAAAATTACAAAACTACCCAACCCGTTCATTTAGAGGATATATTTTTAAAGGGTATATTTGTAAAAGTGACGTCTTTCCTTTCTTTTCTCTCTTGTTCAAGGACATGAATAATTATTTTTCTTCTTTTCCTTTCCTCCCTTCTTGAGAAAACAAATAAAATAATTCTTTTCCTTTCCTTTCTTTTCTTTTCTCCCCAAATTTGCGAAGAAAGGGAGGGAAAGAAAATCTGAAAGGAGTATATGATCTTTTTATGGCAAAAATACCCTCATACAACAATGTTATAAGGAAAAGTGAGAAAAACAAACAAAAAGGGTATGTTTGTATAAATGATTTTTTTCCTTCCATTTCTCTACGATCAAGAACATAAAAATTGTTTCTTCTCCGTTACTTCCCTTCCCTTTCGAAAACAAAAAAAAAACTCTCCTTTCATATCCTTTCCTTTCTTTTCTTCCCAAATCTGTAAATCAAAATTGGTGCCAAACTGCCAATAGATGACAGACAAGATTACGGGCAGTAAAAAGATCATTTCGCACCTCACCTGGCTGGTATGAGTTAACAATGAGTTGATTAAAGAGAGGCACCCTGTGCAGTAGCTCCGATGGGAATACGCATGCTTGTTCATCCATTTGACAAGTATTTGTGTCCACGGATTCAGGATCGTAATCACTATACCGGATAAGCTCTAGCACACATGTTGAAAGCTCCTTTGCCCATGTTGGAAGATCACCAAACCTCATAGCCTGCAATGGAGTAACATATAATTATGAAACAACAAAACTAGAGCTCATTAGTCCACCTTACCAAGCTACAAGGACAGACCCATCTCGATAGAGACCAACTTGATTTACTCGCTTTGAAACAAGAAAAAGAACACAATGTTGCTGAATTCTGAATATACTTGATGAAGAACAAATTACCCATCGGATAGTCACAACTGAAAAGCTTCCATTTGTTCTTTATTAGGGTGCATTTGGTACGCAAATAGGATTGGACGAAACTGGACTGGACATACGAGAGTGAGGTCAGCAGTTGAAACACCTGTGGAAAGTTTTAGGACCCGTTTGGTTTGCCGGATTTGGTAGGATTTGGAATTAAATTCTATTCCAATACCGCTTTTGGTTTAAAGAGAAATCTGGAATTAAAAATTACATGATTTCAATGAAATCCCACAAACATTGGATTTAGAAATCCCACGGTGTAGTTGGTATTTCATGGGATTTCATACGATTTGTTTGTTAATGTTTTAAAATACATTAAAAACATTTTTGTGTAATAATTTACTTTTATAAATCATCTATAAAGTTGGAATTCAATTTCATTCTAAATGCTACAAACTAAACACACCAAAAATTCCAAATGCTTCTAATTGACTAATTCTAAATCTTTCCACGAAATCCAAATCTCTAGAAAATATTCCGTCAAACCAAACGGGCCCTTAGGGGTTTAATTTGACATGGGTAGTTTAATAATCTACTAATTTTGTCTCATCTCCGTGATTTTTGTTCCACCTATTTTGGTGTATCCCACTCAATTCCCTCTCGTCCTATCCCAGTCTAATGTTCTGCCAAACATGGGGCAACAATTTTTTGTACAGTCCTGTCCCACTTTGTCCCATGTACCAAAAGCACCCTCATTGAATTGAACATGCATATAAACTGCCACAAATGAGTAATCCATGACAATAAGAATTTACAGCATATCTTTCTCGATGTAAATATAACTTCATAAACACAAAAGACCCACGTCGTGTTCAATTGTCAAACCTGATTGTGAGAGGCATCATTGAACCATCCTTCTGCAGCCATAAGTCACAGAAGAACAAATAAGTTAGAGCAATGACACTTCCCATACTCGTAAAATAGAACACGTTCCAGAATACATACATACATACATACATACATACATACAACCGCTTGCTTATCAATATCATGTTCCAGAATACATACATACGCGTTCCACAAGTCTACAAACTATGATAACTCATGGTAAATGAGAAATAACATCAAAACCGCTTGCTTATCAATATCAGATATGAAGTTGTTCTCATATCAAAGTTTACGGAAAGTATTGTTTGTGGGCCAAATTTGCTACAAAATTTGTATTCAAATCTGCCTAGGTGTGACATCAAGAAGTGATGTGAAACTGGTAACTTTCGGTTCACTGTGACATCGATCTTACATTTTCACGAAAACGACTTGTAACCATATTGAAACTTACAGAAAATACCATAAATAAACTATTAAACTTTCCCATTTAAATAATCAAGTCCCTGGGTTTTTTTTAGATAAATAAACCATTAAACTTTTACAGATTGGTTACCTACTTCCTTTTAACCAAAAAAAACTAATACTAACCGACTAGCAATGTTTCAAAATTAAAAAACAATAAAAAACTAAATCCGTTTTACCGTTCTCAAATCCTAGTCATTTAAACACTCGCAGTCTCGCACCTAACGACATCTCCACCCCTCGTTGCACCATCATCATCCGCTCTCTATCATTGCCGTTAACTCTTGCTATCGATCTCCCTCTTTTTTATATGATTTTTTTTCGACTCTTGTTTTTTTTAAATTGTCAATGTTTACTCCATCAAAATTTTGGAAAAAAAAAGGAACAGAAAGACTAACAAACATCAAAAAGAGGAATGCGGGCCAGCAACGGTGATAGGGTGGTGATGGGGAGCAGATGACGATGAGGCGGCAAGGGGGAGCGATACCGTTGGGCGTGTAACTATAACACTATAAAAGTTTGGGAACTATAACGACGGTTTACTTATCCGAATTCAGGAACTTAATAAATGGTTTATTCAAAAATAAGTTATAGGAAAAGTACATTGGATTATTCCTGAACTTTTGCCGCCATACAATTCATATATTTAACTTCCAAAAGTAAGTATCAAATTCAAAATGAACTCTCCACATGAAAATGATGAAGTAATCATCCAATTCGAAGCTAAGGATCACGATTAATAATCAATCAATCAATTAAACCAGAATCACTCTAACAGTAGCATCATTATATCTGTAACTAAGGCACAGCAGAACTAACGAGATGAAAAATAAGAAGATCACCTCGTAGAATTGATGCTAGCAAAGTTGATTGTTGATCAGGAGTTAAAAAATCTCTACACAAGCTTAATCCCTTGATTTCACTGATTCGCTCCCATTTAGGGTTCTCTCCAAATACTAATTGAGCTTCTCGCCGGCCTTGTAGCTGTTGTCGACGATCATCGTCGTCGCTATCTTCCGACGACTCTCCAAATGCTTCTACAATGAGGTTTTTGTATTCGTCCATTTTGAAGGAGCTTCGTCCCTAGGGTTTGAATGTGTTGAGAATCGCAGAGAGAGTTTGGACCAAAAGTTGTATTGATGCCCCTATACTTTATCTTATTTTACACACACTTTCAAAGGCGAACATTCGTGCGAGAAACTGAGTTAACCGTAAAAAAACGTGAGAAATGATCTGAACCGTTGATCAATTTTAATAAAATGTTCTCCTGTGTCATCCTAATGTACATCTATTTCTCATCCAACGGTTAATAACTACTCATCACGCTTCTCACGTTAACATTAACTTTTCACCTGAACCCAACACAACTTTCAAATCCGTAATTTTGCTAACTTTTGCTCCCAGATTCAAAAATGCATCAATTTATGTAGAATATCCCTAATCGTCGTTTGGTTTGATGGAATAGTTTTGGGGGATTTGGATTTTATGAAACGATTTGGAGTTGAACGGATTTGAGTTTGTAATAATTTAGAATCTTTTGTGTGTTTGGTTTGTAATATTTGAAATGGAATTGAAATTCATTATTTATAAAAATAAATATTATAAAAATAATTAAATTACTTTTTTTTATTAATTGATTGTTAAAAAACAAATGTTTTTAACATATTTTCAAACAAAATTTATATTTTTATAAAAAATAAACTCGACACGCGTCTTATTTTTTATAAAAAATATAAATTTTATATTTATATATAAATATATACAAATCCTACGAAATCCATTGAATCCTTGCTAATCCCTTGGTTTTTCAAAATCTTATGTTCAAGGGATTTCAAAGAAATCCTATAATTTCAATTTTCAATTCCAGACAATCCTTCAAACCAAACACGAGATTGGAATGGATTTGGAATCCACCCCCCCCCCCCACTAAATCCATTCCATTCCTGCAAACTAAACGGACCCTAAGGGGGCTTATGGTTCGCATAATGGAATTTGATGGAATTGTAACCCATCGAAGTAAATTTGACTTTGAATGGATTGAAATGGAATTTGATCACACGTTTGGTTTAAATAGCGTTTAAAGCTCTGATACCAACTTGTAACACCCTCAAATATGGAAAGAGCGTTTAATTAAAAACTTTCAAAAATGCCTAAAATGGTAATAAAATCCCTTACTAATAATCTATAATTGAAATACATTTATAGATTGAACCATCAACGAATAATTAAAGTCTTACATAAAGACTAACTAAAGTCGAGTGTTACTGTAACCCAATACCAAATCGCTATCTCCAATAAAAATGTGGAAGACTTCATCAATCTAATCACTTCTTCAAGCACACAACTAGCACTCGTCACTTCACGGTGTAGCTAGAACTAATTCCCGAGATGGAACTTAATGCACATGCCGACAAATAAAAAGGTTAGGCTAACGCCTAGTGAGTTCAAGAGTTTATATCATGATTATAAAGAAGACGTAAAATGGAAATATTATAACTTATAATCATGATCCTTTAAAATGATTTACTTTAAAATGTTGGAACGACTCATTTTCCCATCATATACACTTTTAAAGACAATGCTCCCAAAATGCATTTCTTATAAAACGATGCAACCCGTAACTCACCCGAAACGGGGTCATAGTTCGATACTCACATTTGTAAAAATGTAAATAATACGTCTTATCCCAAAACACCCAAACCAGGGTGGGACATAATACTCGACCCTTAAATAACGGAAAACAATCCATATAAATATGATACGCCATTAGAACATGGAACTGGAACTTAATACTCACGCGACCATAAAATGGAATGAAATCCAAATATTAAAGCATGGACCATTAAATATCCAAAATACAGAGGGCCGACAACGGGGGATACCCGTATCCGTTGAGAGCGGATGAACACAAAAGTATGTCACTCAAACAACGTTAATCGCATGACACTTCACGACATCTCAGCCCAAGTGTCCCTTCGACTTCTTTACCAAGTGTCACCCCAAGTCGGTTGACCTTGATGGATCATTCCGAAGAACTCCATCCCGAATGCCCGACACACTTAAAAGCTACCTCCCAGGCATTACTTCAAGCGGCGGAGGTCCTAGCGCTCACTCCCCGATAGCACTACAGACTCAACCCTCCTAGCGATCACTTGTAAAGTTTCCGGTCATAAAACATGGGTACCGGAGTCCCACCCCGAAATACCCAATTGACCATCCCAAAACATACCGACTGACGTGCCTATGGATCCATTACACACCGTCTAACGTTATCGGACTACACACGAATGACCAAATCACCCGAGCCCGTAACCAAACTCAATACGCAACACAACGCATTAGTACGTACGTCATGATTGGGCTCTACATTGAGCCATATAAAACCGGACAAGTGTCCTCAAGACTCTTTTAAGCCAATACCGAGCTAAAATGCTCGAAATCCATTTGATCAATAATTATCGGTCTCCCGACTAAAGAAATGTCTTTAAACAACGTTTATGAAGACCCATATCCCAAAGACGAGATTAACCCAAAATTCAACACATAATGGAACCAAATATTTTCCAAATGGTTTATGAATGCAATTACACCAAAATGCATATAACATGAAATGGACTCTAATTGTACAAAATCCCCATAATGCATAAACCATGCGATTACTTATCAAAATGTCCAAATCCCAAATATGAGCATTTTATGAAATTAAGATAAACCAAATTTATCAAATATAAGAACTCATTAAAATACTCACACTTTGCCAAAAACCAAGTAAAATACATTTTTACTTCAAAACACCCAAAACTTATCAGTAGTTAACCGTTTCATGTAAAACACTTTAAAATAACCATTTTGGCATGTACACCATTTTCACAAATCAACTTGAACTCACCTTGCTAGATTTAGGCTAAATCTAGATAGTTTCCCCAACTAGAGCTCCTTTGAAGAACACATGGATTCTCAAGTCAAAAATTCCAAAAACCTAAATCCATACATATTCAACCATAAATAAACATAATCAACCACAAAGAATCGTTTCCCAAACCATAGACATGAATACCCCAACTAATACCGAAACCCTAACTTTCATAACTAAGGAGAATAGAAGATTACCTTAACCCAAGCTTGAATCCACCAACCAAAACACTTCTAGTTCACCAAAATGGATACAAACCTCCAATCTATGAAAAGAAGCACAAAGGGTAGGTGAAACCCTATAAAACTTGGTGAAGAAGATGAAATGGAAGAGATGAGGAGCTTACCACCACAAAATACCCTTGTATACTCCAATAGACCTCCAATATCTTGCTAGATCCTTGAAAAACTCTTAAAAACGAAACCGTAGCACTTTGAATCACCCAAATCGGAGTTGTGGATCAAAAGTTATGAGGAAATGAAGTTTGGGGCTGAAAATCGCGATTTAAGCTTGAACCAGTGAATTTCACGACTTGTGTCGCGACCTTAAGTCGCGGCATAAGTAGGCCGCTTCCCTGATTTTTTTCTCGATACTGTTTTGGCCATAACTTCTTCGTTATAGCTCCGTTTTTGCTCCGGAAAGAACCGTTGGGCTCGTAATTGAATCCTTCATCCATCTAGGCTATAAAATCAATGATTCAAGTCTAAAATCAAAAATCTTATTTTTCCTTAATATCTCGGTTTCTGTATTAACTTGGATCGATATCTTTCGAAAATCGGGGTGTTACAAAAATACCCCTTTTCATTATTTTAATTTTTTTAAACAAAATTGCTTTAAACATATATAACTTATATACACAAAATACTTCCCAAGAACAATAGACTAACGAGATTGGTTCTGAGATCATTTAGCACATTGGAATCTAATGGAATCGACTAACCAAAGAACAATTGAATTTCAGAAATCATTTAGCACATATTCGTAAAATCGATTTATGAAGTAAATCGACTAACCAAATCGATTTCTCAAAATCGATTTTCAGAAATCATTTAGCACATTGGAATATGATGGAATCGACTAACCAAATAACAATCGAATTTCAGAAATCATTTAGCACATAATCGTAAAATCAATTTCTAAAGCACATCGACTAACCAAATCAATTTCTCAAAATCGATTTTTAGAAAACATTTAGCAGACTGACCAGTATACCAAATCGATTTTGAGAAATCGATTTTCAAAAACACATCGATTCAGAAGACGATGTGCAGAAGACGAGCCAAAAGACGATGTGCAGAAGAAACCAGTTAACACATTAATCGATTTCGAAATACATAAATTGAAATGGAGAAATCGAGAGAGAGATACATGTTAATTCTTGTTCGATTATGCAGAACATGTGGTTTAAGGAGAACTCGATGATGAGGCAGGTCGTTTATGGAGAAGACGGTGTTGAGATAATACACAAATGTAGGGTTTATTTGATATAAAGGGTATTTTTGGAATTAGAAAAATGTCAAATTCCATTCCTTTGAAATGCTTGCCTTTCACGATGGAATGTTAAATTCAGCCCCTTATAGAATTTAATGGAATTTGATGATTCCATTCCTTTGAAATGCTTGAACCAAACAAAGGAATGAAATCTGGTCAATGGAATTCAACATTCCAATTCCACCAGATTCCATCAAATTCTGCGAACCAAACGTCTCCTTCATAATGAAATTTGATGGAATTGGAATCCATTGAAGAAATTTGACTTTGAAAGAATTGTAATGTAATTTGACCACACGTTTGGTTAGTAGGAATTCAATTCCTTCACTTAAGCCAATGAATGACGAATTCCTTACATTGTGGAATTCAATGGAATTTGAATGATCCAATCGTTTTCATTCCGCAAACCAAACATAGGCCCTAATAAGAGTTTTTCTAACACATAAAATGATAAAATATTTAGGGGTTATTTATGAAATGCTAACAGGATAAGTGTTTATCGGGTCATTTATTTTACGTGATAAGTATATCAAACAGTCAAAGGTTGAGAATATTAGCAGGTAAAAGATATATAGCAATGACCGACAATCTTATTTGCTAAGTAAGGGTAGTAACTCGTATCCGGTTAGTTTTGTAACATGTAATTTTTTTGTCATTTTACATTTTTCAACTAGCTATCATCTAACTTTTGTTAAATGTAATTATTCATCAGCTACCAGTTAACTTATATTTATCAATTAACTTAAAAATTCACGTATAGTTTATCAACCATTTGTTAAGTGAAACCTTCAAAAATAAAATTAGCAAGTTGTATTTTATTATCATATTAATATAAAATCATTTGTCCAACATAGATCATGGATGCTAAGTTCGAGATCTTGGTCTCCTGCTTTGACCGATCGAAGTTAAAAACATTTGTAAGAGTATCTCCAAAAGTTTTGCTAAAATATAAAATTTTGGGTTTTTTCTTCTCTAAACCTCTCAAACAACTTTGTTATCTTGTTTGTTATAATAGAAAAAACTTAAAAATTTTCTAAGTTTAGAGAATTCTCTAAAACTTGATGATAGGAGAGAGAAATGATTATTTTATTCAATCCTACCAATAAGATTTAACTTTTATCATTTGATATTAAGTTTTTATTTTAAAAGTGTATTGGGATGATAAATTAGAGAATATTATAATAATTTAAGATCTCTAAAATAGAAAATTTGTTGGAGTTGAATGTAATATTTTTTAAAAAAATTTACTTTTAGTTCTTTATTTTCGAGAAATTATAGAAAATCTGTTGGAGATGGTCTAATGATCAAATATATACTTTGCTCCTCACCATAGATGATATAAATACTTTATATACATGGAGAGAATAACTAAAATATTATTATAAAAATTAAGAATAAATGACGTTGCTCAGGAAATCCTCATTTAAAAATGTAAAAATGAAAGAAGAAAAAGTGAAAGATTAACGAAAATAGACACAGTGGCTTTTAATAATTCACCATGTCGAAATAATGTTACACGTCGTACCATTTTCGAATAAATTAAGATAGTGAGTAATTATTCGGCAAGTAGTAAAAAAGCTAACCTTTTTCTTTATAGTATGATTTTAAAAATATTAGTGTGTATCTATATAATATATTGTGATGTAGAATTTTGTCATAGTTATTGGCGGTCCAAATAAGTAAATAAGTATTGTAGAATGAGAGGTTGGATACAATACTCAAAATTTTCATTTAATTTTAATTTTTTATAGATAATAAATTATCAAGAACTACACTTAGCTTACAAAAATTGTTGCGGAAAATAATAGTAAAACTATAATAACAATCTAACACTTAGAAAATTTGTAGAACACAATTTTTAAAAAGCACATAGACAAAAAGCTATGGAAAGAGAAAAACTAACAACTTGCTTGAATGCACACAGATTTCTTGAGCTGAAAGCATGAATTGCATGGATAGAACCTCACCCTTTATATACTACCTAATGCAAACGACACTGGTCATTTTTTGAGTGGATTCTTAAGATATTTTCAATAAATTATTAGATATTTGAAATGAGTTATCAATATACAAAAGGTAACTTTTGTACTGTGATAGGACAATATTCTAATAAAATATTTCCGATTCAAATATTTTTGAGATCTTTAAAAAAAAAGTTTTAATCAGATCAGAACTCAAGTGAATATCCTCTGTGCAATATAAGTTTTCATTCATTTTGTCAGAGTAACATTGGGAAAGATGAAGTATGGTCAAATCGAAAGGATTTGCTATAAAGAGGTATTGCCGACTGAAGGCCAATCGACAGGGAGAACCCCTGTCGAAGTTTCGACAGAGTAATGCCGATGGAAGGAGCTCGACAGGGAAGTCCTTTGCCAAATAAGAGGGATATCGGCAACAGAAAGGTATGTCGAAGATATTACTTTTCTTCGGCAGAGGTAACTTAGATCTCTTGAAGTTCATCTTGATCCGCATCAGTAGATTTGCTTCATGTTGAATTTGGTTGGTCTTCGATTCACCGATCTTTTAAAACACAACTAAGCTATTACAAAGAACCATAAAGTATCATGAGTATGAAAGTGTACAATCATTTTACATATAAACAATTACAAGTTGAAAGAGGAGGTCATCTTCAAATCTTAGATGACCCAACAGTTATAAATCACGAAAGATAATTTAATTCAATATTTTCATTGTTTAGGTCGAATATAAAATCACACAAGCACACATCATTATCACAGTAAAATTCATATAATTATCACAGCAAACTAGTATCATAGGAACTAAGAAGTCTTCGATTTATCAAAACATTATTACAGTAAAATTCATATCATTATCACATTATTATTGACAACAAAGAGATTGATATAATAAGTCTTCGATTATACTAACAACATTTAAGTGATAAATACAAATCATTAAGATAACAAAAAATTGTTGATAAATACGTTATTACATTGGTACCTTTAATGATTTTTATTTATTCTAATTTTTATTATGAGCAAATAATTTGGAGAGCCATGGCTCATAAGTGTTATCTCATTTTCGTAAAACAAGGATGTTCTCGGTTGAACTCACACTTGTATGTATATTATATTAAAAGCGGGTTCATTTAACAATTTTAAATATTTTTAGAAACTCATGGATCGCCTATTTTATTCATCATGAATATATTCACACTAATAGTCACAAAAATGTGGTTTTTGTGTTTCTAAAATATTTAAAGTTTCTAAATGAATTTCCTTCTACTTTTTAACTTGTTTTTAGTAATCGTGGGTTTTAGGTCAGCTTATGTGTCCGACTAATCCTCCAAACGACCACGAATGACATAGAGTTATCGCAGTTGAACTTTCATGGCTATAAGGGCTTTGACAACGGCTAGATTCAAATCATTCGATTAGATATACACGATTGTTTGGTAGTGGCTTAACGATATAAAAAGTAACTTGTTCAATAAACTTTTATATTAAATTTTATGCAGAAAGCCAAGTTTTTTTCAAACTTATTTGTCCCAATTAAAAAACACACTCATTTCATTTATATATAAATCCTCTCAAACAAAAACAAGATATATCTATACAGACAGATTAATCTACACACACAACTTTATCTATAAACCAACCAAACATCCCCTAATTTATTTACCGTAACACTAGTATGTTAATAATTCATATAATGTATTTTTTTTTAGTTTTCAATAGATAATTATTCCTTCGTAAGATAGCTAGATAAAGTTATTTTTTTCAAATTCATATAAATAAGGGTTAAAAAATCATTATTAAAAAGTAGTTGTTTAATTTATAAATATAATTTTAATGATTTTTTATATTATCATAAACGGTATAAAGTAAGTGGGATGAAAAAGACATGAGGAATAGCTAACCTAGAAGAGCGTGCCGTAATCGTTAAGTTCCAATGGGCATTCTTACATATAGTTATGGGAACCCAATTTATATTCTTCCCCCGTCCCCACTAGTGCCAACAATCGGGTTCGGGCTAAAACGGGCTTCGGATCGCTACAGTGAAAGCACAAACCGGACTCAAACGGGCTTCGGGCCAGGCCGGGCCGGGTTTCACCCGAAAAGGGGTGGCCCGGTTAGTGTTGGGGTAAACCGGTTCACCCAAAACCGGGTTGGGCCGGGCCCAAAACCGGGCCAAGATCGGGCCTTCAATTTTTTTTATTTTTTAATAATTTTCTTTATATAATAATTAATTACTAAACTTTAAAAAATAAAAATTGGATTGGATCACTAAAATACACTTTAAAAATACGTTTTATTTATAATAAGTCTCTAAAATACACTTTAAAAATACATTTTATTTATAATTTTAAGTTATAAACTTACAATACATAAATTCTAAGAACCCGAAGGTCCCGCTCCCGAACTCCCACCCTCACTCCATCCCCATGGATTGTAATTGTATGGATTGTATGAATTATACTCTGGATTGTAGTCTTCAAGAGTTCCGTACTTTTCCAGTCGATCAACAGCCGTATTATCTTCAAGGCTGTCGATGTCTGGTTCTTCTTCTCCATCGTCATAACGTGAGACGCCACCGGCATTACTACTACTAGCATCGTCCTCGGTTACGGTTCCCGGTGTACTTAGTCCTTCGTTGACTTCGTTTTCGGCTAAGTTTAATTCTACATCGTCTATATCCGCCTCCAGGCTTGTTTCATGTTGAATTCTTTGTTGGTCATCCAAGTAATACTTCAAACATATGCAACACTCTACCGACTCCGGGGTTAATCTTGACCGACGCTCCGATATGATCCTGCCACTAAGAGAAAAAGCAGACTCCGAAGCTACGGTACTAGCTTGGATTGTTAGTATATCAAGGGCAATAGATGCCAAAACCGGGTATTGAGGTTGTTTACCTTTCCACCATTCTAATAAATCTAGTGATTCAACATCGCTGACGGTTGTGGAGGATGCCGCTATAAAATTAGTATGTATGTACATATTGAATTCACTCAAATTATCTCCATCAAATCTAGATTTTTTCCTAGATTCATTTAAAATCGAGTTCATTAAATTTGCCATTAAGTCGGACCGGTTTCGCCCACGAGAACTAGAACCCGGTGAAAACATTTGAGTTGTAGGGGTTTGTTGGCTTCCTCCCCCATAATTAATTCTATAAATATCAAAGAATTGATGAAAATCATTATTAAATTGTAGTATGTGGTTCCTTGAAAAAGAAGAATTTGTAGCCGTATCCAAACCAAACGCTACACATATTGATTGTATTAAAACTTCGACACCCGTAACATTTAAATACGGATTTAATGCCGCGGCACAAAGAAAACTGAAGGGGATCTCTTTAAAATATTTTAACAATTTTGCTTTCATTGGTGCTACCACGTTTTGAAAATTGAAATGGTCTTCGTATTGAGAAATTTTATTTGCCAAAATATATATTTGATTTAAAAGTAAGGGCTTGTTGGATAATAAATACCGGATAACAAAGTTGTTGCAGTTTTGAAATCGCCCAAAATATCATGTAAGCCTTCAAGCATTTCCCAATCATATTCAGATATCGTGTTATCCGGGTATTGAATGTTATAAAATGCGTGAATATATGTTTTTTGTCTTAATAAATTATCCATCATTTTGTAAGTCGAATTCCATCGAACCGCCATATCGTGTGCCGGTCCCAAAGCTTTAAAACCGACATCTTTGTATATGCTTGTTGCATGCTTTTACCTTTTGTGAAAATCCGGCGTAACATAAGCCTAAACTTAGTTAAAGAATGTTTACATACTACTAAGCCGTCTTGAACGGCTAGATTTATTATGTGTGCGCAACAACGTGTGTGAAATAATTTTCCATTTAAAATAGGGGCTAAAGCCAACTTTAATTTCTCAACACATAACGTATTATTAGTAGCATTATCAAACGAAATACTAATAACCTTATTAGTTAAATTATAATATTCAATATTTCTCATAATTATATTAAATTGACGCTCACCCGAATGTGGCGAACCAAAGTGCTCAAACGTGATTACACGTTTGCATAATTGCCACAATTGCGGCACAATCCAATGTGCCGTTATGCATATATAAGATTGTGGCAATCCGAATGGTGCGCTCCATATATCACACGTTAAAGAAATGATGTTGGATAATGATAAAAACATTTGTCGCGTATCTTTTTTGGCCATTTTCCAAAGTTTTATAGCATCACGTCTAAGAGTTTGACGACTTACCGAACCCACATAGCATGGTTGGAGCGAGAGTTTGATCATGTTCGTAATGTGAGGATTGTCGAAATGTCCGAACGGCAACTCCACTTGAATGACACATTTCATTTGCATTTCTCGGGCTAACGCGACATCATACGACCATACTTGACCGGAATTGTCAAGTATGGGTTGACTTGGATCGTCACCCGATTTCAACTTCTTGCACGAAGACTCGTAGTGACGCTTTAACGTGGTATTTGTGGCCGCCACAAGGAGATCTCCACACCGTTTGCATTTTGCTTTTTTTGTACTGTCGGGGAGCATCACCAAGTTGAAATGGTTCCAAATTGGTGATTTTCATCCATGATCGGCAATAACTTGGTAATTTTGTTCGGCCATTTTGAGAGTAGAGACTAGAGAGTAGAGAACTAGATATATTAGACTAGAACTTGCGAGAAACGAATATAACGAGAGCCGATAAATGAGAATTGTATGCGTTTTTTGCGTTTTGTAAGTTGGTGTCACTATCCATAACCAACACAAGTATTTTACATGGGTTTGGAGGGGTAAAAAACACAAAAAAAAAAAAAACGGTCAAAAAATCAATACCAACGGCTATAATTTCGAAATGGTAAAAGCGGGCCGGGCCGGGCCAAAAACCGGGCCGGGAACCGGTTTCGGGCCGATCCGGGCCGGGCCCATTTGGCCATCACTAGTCCCCACCCCCTTTATCGACATTATTTATACTAGTGTTGGGCCCGTGCATTGCACAGGAAGATAAATTTTTTGTTGGAATATTGAACCGAGTTAAAATGAAACGTAATTTCTCTGTTAACAGTTAATGAAATACAAATGTATTTTCATAAGTGGTTAACTTGCATATATTCTTAATCGTTTGTTGTTATGAGTTTGTGCAATAATATTGGTAATAGTTTTGTATTATATTATTTAAAACTCAAACGACATGTCTCACAACATATCACTATTATTGAAATAATTATAAATATGAACATACGTTTTTACAGATTTTGCAATTTTTCTGAAACCTTCTTGACAACACTTAACAATCACTTTGAACGTATAAATCTGTAGATTAATTAACAACATTCAACCCACATCAAATATGACAAAAAATAAATAAATGATTTCTATCTTTTGTAACCGGCAACTCAACTGGTATAGTTCAAATTCACTCAGTACCACTTGAAAATTTATCTGACTATTGACTTCAAGACCTCATAGTATTAGTCGATAAAAATAAAGATATGTATATATATATCTTATTCCCCTACTTCGAAAAATATGATTGTGGGTTTTGAAAAATATAAACAAATCCTCAGTAAATAAAATAAAATATAAGAAAGTAGTTTTTCAAAGAAACAAAAATATAGTGGAATACCTTTTGTTCAGTTGCAGGTTCCGCCATTGACACCCGACCGTTCGTCTTCTTCTTGTACTCGGATGATACATAGAGAAACTATATATATTTATAGTGAATGTAGAGAATATTTTAAAATCTTTTATTTTCATTTTCGATTTTACATTTAAATGTAAATATATTAAAAATATGGAAGAATATTTTTATATCTACATCGATTCTATTTTATTTTATTTACACTTGGTTAATTTGGACAATATTGCGGAATATTTTTATTTTAAAGAATACGATAATTTATTAGTGTATCTTGTTATTTTTTATTTTTTATTCATATCAACCTTTTTTTTCTTCTTTTAATGCTCGTAAAAAAATACGTGTAGATTTTATATTATGCTAATATAAAATCCGTGTGGATTTTATAAAATAAAATAGATTTTATATTAGCAAAAAAAATACGGAAGAAAAAAGAGTTTATATTACATCTCATTATGTAAAAAGATTTTATAAAATAAAGTATGGAAAAAGATTTTATAAAATTAAATATGGAAAAATCATTGTGAGATGTAATATAAAAAAACACGGAAGAAAAAAGATTTTATATTACATCTCATTAATATAGATTTAAATGTAAAATCTACATTTAAAATAAATTATGCTAATATAAAATCTATTTTATAAAATCCCCCACCAAAAAAACAAATATTTATATTAATAAATGAGTATCCATTTCACAAGTAGATGATTATGTGAGATACTGTGCTTGGAAAGGTTGTACCAAAGAATTAAGAAATTGTAAATTAAGTAATTGGTTTTAATTAGTTGTACTTTGTGCTTAAAATGTTGTAATTAAGAGTTTTTTATGTCGTTTTATAATATAGTATAGATAAGAGTAAATTACGTTTTTAGTTCCTATGGTTTGTTGAAAATTTCTAGTTTCGTCGTTTTGAAATTATAATTTTCATCCCTATGGTTTATAATCTTTATCTCTTTCGTTCTTATGATTTAAATTTTATTGTTTTTTTCATTCTTATGTTTTACAATTCATTTCCATTTTAGTCATTCATACTTAAAACTAGTGTTTTGGTCTCAGTGACGAAAATAGAAATGAATTGCAAACCATAGGGACAAAAACCAAAATTTGAAACCATAGGGACGAAATCTGAATTTTTTAACAAACCATAGGGACGAAAAACGTAATTTACTCTTTATATAAATTATGGGTGGGGTATGGGTGATGAGAAGTTGACTTGGCGGTGAGAAACGTGAGAAGTTGTTATTAATCGTTGGATGAGAAATAAACGCATATTAGGATGAGATGCATCGAGATGCACCAGATTAATTATCTTCTAATCCGTAATTTATGGGAGGGCTTGAGATTAAAATAAATCAACAGTTCAAATCTACTTCTCTCTCACCATTAACTCAACTTCTCCCACAATATTTTGTTTTATGAGTGTTTAATTAAAAGTATTAAATAGTAATTATAAAAAATTGAAATTTGAAACAAAAAAATGAATCACATTTTATTTCCAAGTTAAACAGATTGGGGGTCAAGTAGGGCCGGGTAATAATTCATTCCCATTTTCACTTTCTATAATTTTATTTTTATTTTCATTTCTTTGCCTCACCAAACATCAGATAAAATCTTAAATGAAGAAAAAAATCAGATAAAATCTTAATGCCCTCTCTCTCTCTCTCTCTCTCTCTCTCTCTCTCTCTCTCTCTCTCTCTCTCTCTCTCTCTCTCTCTCTCTCTCTCTTTTGACTGTCTTGTGTCCTAGACTCCTATATCAAGCGTTTTCAGCAACAATCTCATTTATGGCTAGATGAACCTCACATTTAAGGTGTGGACTTTTATTTTGGTTTGGTGAACACCACCAAACCTTTAGGGTGCGTTTGATTTGTCGGAATGAATTGAAATTGGAGGGTTTTGGATTTCAAATCCATTCCAATCCCATGTTTGGTATGCCATATGATTTGGAATTGAATGGATTTGAAATCCAAGGATTTTGTTAAAATCCCATGAATGATGGATTTGGAAATCCAAGTGGTGAGGGTGGTATTTGAAATCCAAATATGACGGATTTCATGAAAAAATTAGCCCAATATTAATATGACAAGAGGGAGTGGGCCATGGCTAGTGGAGGAAGCTAGTAGAGAATTATTTGGAGTTAAAAATCAGATTTTTAATATAATTAATTAAAAAATCAGATTTTTAATACAATTAATTAATAAATCAGATTTTTAATATAATTAATTAATAAATTATTTATAAGACAAACAAATAATAACAACAACAAAAAAATCTCTATCCAATCCGGATGGATTTTAAGTCGCTTCCTTCTAAATCCAATAAAAATATATAATTTTAGGAAAATCGATAAAAAAAAAGTAATTTACCAATAAAAAAAATTATTTATAAAAAAAAAACTCAATCCAAATCCAAATCTTACAAACCAAACAAAACAAAACTTGTAAATGAATGGATTTGAAATCCATTCCAAATCCTACAAACCAAACACATGAAGGGATTTCAAATCCCTCCAAATCCAAATCATTCCAAATCCAAATCTCTCCTTGAAATCCAATCCATTATATTCCAATCTCGCAAATCAAACGCGCCCTTAGGGCGTTTTTGGTTTATGGGATTGGAATGAATTTGGAGAGATTTGGATTTCAAATCCATTTTAATCATGCGTTTGGTTTGCAAGAAAGTATTTCGTTGACCGGATTTCAAATCCGTTGACTATTTTAAAATACTTCATATGATGGATTTGGAAATCCTTGACATTGGGTCTGAATTTGAAATCTAAATCCGATGGATTCTAAAGCGTGATCCAGACTTCAAATTGTATCGATTCAAATCCGACGTTTACCAATAAAAATAAATTATGTATAAAACAAACATATAATAATAATAATAATAATAATAATAAAACTCAATCCAAATCAAAATACTACAAACCAAACAAGACTTGTAAATGAATGAAATTGACATCCATTCCAAATTATACAAACCAAACACATGAAGGGATTTCAAATCCCCCCAAATCCAAACCCCTCATTGAAATCCAATCAATTCCATTTCAACCCCGCAAACCAAACGTGTCTAAGGATTTCTCGAAACAAAACTCAATGAACATCAACAAAAATCATTGATGTTTTATTCTATAGTGTGGATTACAAACATTGAACAGAAAATGTAAGTACTATAATATATTTTAAAAAAGATTGTCCAAACCAATAATGCACTAAATGTAGTGCTAGAGAATATCTCACGAAGATTTCACCAATACAATATTTGCATCATAATTGTCGTATATGCAATGAGCCGCATTGGTATATTGTTAAGATTGGGGGTAGGGTTGTAAATAGGTCAGGTTGGGTTGAATTCGGGTTCAACCCATTTATTAATTGGGTTGAAAATTTCAACTCAACCCAACATGTTTAATTAAATGAGTTGAGATTTTCAACCCAACCCAACCTGTTGGGTTGATAGGTTGGTAGCGGGCTGACCTGTTTATGATTATCTCAACCCAGCCTGTTAAATAAATGAGTTGAACATGGGTTGACCCATTTAATTTTAAAATTGTAAATGAAATAAAATGCTTAAACTACTTCATTCCACGACAAATACACAACAACAAAGTCAAATAAATTGTTCGAAGTTTAATAAAACACAAATAAAGTAAAATAAATAGCTCAAAGTTTCCCACAACCACAAAGTTAAATAAATCATAGTTCCAAAAAAGTTTCATCGACTTTAATTTCACTCTCGGTATCACTTTCTTTTCGATCTTCTATCTTCTCTGTCATGATTGCCCCACATAACGTCGTCGGCGTATTAGGAAAGAGGGAGGAGAGGAGGCTGGAGGCGTATGGCTTTTCAAATTAGGAATAATATTTACTGATTTAGTCGATTAGGGCTTTCAACTTTCAAATTTCAATATTGAAATTATTTTTTAATCTTTAAGAATTATATTAAAATATTAATTGTATTAAATATTGATTAATAATTAAAAATAAAATATTAGGTAATATTATAAATGGGTTAGAAACAGGTTGTAAATGAGTCGAAATCAGGTTGAAAATTTCAACCCAACCCAACCCAAACCCAATTAATAAATGGGTTAGACTGGTTGACTCATTTAACTTAAATAAGTTGAAATTCTCAACTTAATATACTAATTTTGGGTTGGGTTCAGGTTGGGTTAACGGGTTGGATCACTTTTTACCACCCTTAATTAGGGGTTATATGCTGGGGGCAGATTTAGTGGGGTGCCAAATACCGAGTAAATGTGTAAATACAAACTTTTTCACACAGTGAAAAAAAATTATGTTCCCCAAGGATACTACTATATTGTTGGGTGTGTGTTACTCTTCATAAGGATAGTACCTTTTGGGCATATTGTATCACATGTGATTTTACCCTTTAATTACATGTAATCTTGAAATTTCTCGTAATATTGTAAATTGACTACCTTGTCATTTGATCTTGGTGTATTATGGTCCCCAAGGATACTACTATTTTTTTTTTGGTGTGTGTTACTGCCCATAAGGATAGTACCTTTTGTACATATTGTATCATATGTGATTTTACCTTTTAATTACATGTGATCTTGAAATTTCTGGGGTTATTACAAATTGACTGCACGCTTCTTGGTGTTTGGATGTTTAAAAGACATTATGAGATATCCAACAAAAATTTCAAAATCTATTTTAAAAAAAAATTAAAACCTAAGTTATATTTAAATTCAACAGATTATTTAATTTAAAGATTATTGGTTATATTATTAAAATATTTTATACAATTAATAAAATACTCTCTTCATCCTAAAATAAGTGTCTACATTATTATTTTTGTTTGTCCCAAAATAAGTGTCAATTTTCAAAAGTAAATTTACACTTTCCCATTATACCCTTAATTATGTGATGGAGAAAATTTCTCTCTCTATAATTAAGGGTAAAATTGTACTTTGGTTTATCAAAAAGTGTAATAATTACACATTCCTAAAACTGTGTTTCTTTTTCATTGTGGACATTTATTTTGGGACGAAGGAAGTACTATTTTTATCTCATAAATATTTAATTTCAATGTTTTTTTATTGATAAGAATATAATACTTTTTTTTACTTCTCATGAATCATGATAATATTCACATTTGGATAATTTCCCACTCGTTTTTCTACTTTATTCATTTTGGAGAATCTATTAAAACAAAAAAATTGTTGAAAATCTCTATTTTTCTATTTTGAATAAGTTATGCTTTAAAATTTTAATTTACATGGGTTAGCTCAAATGACATTAACACTTAGGTATTTCGAGATCCTCTTTAGAGGTCACAAGTTTGATGTCCTACGAAGTTCATAGAGATACATATAAGCTGGTCTAAACATCTATAATGAGGAGAGAAAAAAAAAACTATAGTTTACTTTGAATTTATTTCATTTGCTTAACACTTAAGTTTAAAATATCGCATTTATTGTTGTTTTGGATTCTTTTAGTGGTTTTTGTATTTTAGTTTATAGTTTGTTGATATATTCTTATATTTAAGAGTAAATTATCTTTTTCGTCTTTATGGTTTGTTAAAATTTATGAATTTTGTTCTTATGGTTTTAAAATTTTGGTTTTCATCTCTATAGTTTGTAATTTATTTTTATTTTTGTACCTTAGGCCAAAAACTATTTTTTTAGTATGAAGAACTAAAATAGAAATAAATTATAAATCATATAGATGAAGAAAGCAATATAATTTAAATCATAAAGACGAAAAAGTTAATGAATTATAAATCATATAGTAGATCTGACAAAAAATGACACGGCATGTTAACCATACACGAACTCGACACAAAATAAACGGATTTGGGTAATACATTTCAACACGTTTAAGTAAACGGGTTGACACGACACGACACGAAAATTAAACGGGTAAGACTATGGTCAAAAATTTCAACTCGAAAATGACTCGAATAACCCGTGTATATATATATATTATATAATGTTATAAGTTTTCTTTTTTATGTTTTGGATTTTTAATATTTTAGATTTGGTTAAAACTTTTAAGTTTGAACTATAAAATTTGGATTTCTAATTCTTTCATTTGCATTTTGGACATGTATTTTTTTGTGAATTTTCGATTTTTAATTTTATAAATGTTAAACGGGTTAGACAGGTCGGATTAGGGTTAGGTTTAGACACTATCAACCAGTTTAACTTTGAACCCGACATGAATCCGACACGTTTACCAGAATATAGGGATGAAAATTGTAATTTCAAAATCATAACAACGAAAATAGAAACTTTCAACAAACTAATTGGACTAAAAACGTAATTTACTTTTTAGTTTATAGTTTGTTGATATATTCTCATATTTAAACTTTGCCATCACCATATGACACGTGTAAACATCACAAAAGGCGTTGGGAGTTGGGTTTTTACCCTAGACTTCTCTCGATTTTTCCGCACTAGATCGGGACCGCCTGTATAAAAGTGTCATTGTTCCATCGGTTGCCGTTAGTCTTGCATCTCATTTCTCTCTTATTTTTCCTTAGAAATTTCCATAAAACTCTCTCGAAGCTTCTTTTTTTTCCTTGAAGATCATGGCGGAATCTGAAGCCAATCCAACAACTGAGCCTCTGGTAAGCCTATTTTATTCAATAATTTCACAAAAATATAATCACGAACATACGTCAATCTGTATTTTCTCCGTGTTTTTCTGTTTAATCGAGAACGATGTTACCGGAAATTGTAGTAGATGTCTAGAAAACAGTTGATTGGATCAGAACTTGATATTTAGTTTGATTAATTTGTGTTTATGATCGGATCTGTTTTATGTTGCTGATTTTTTCATAATTTTGTTCGATCGATGTGATTTAATTTGTTTGTGAAATTAAAGGCACAGTCGACAGATGGAGGAGAGAAGCATCTGAAGTATCTCGAATTTGTGCAAAGCGCGGTGATCTATTTCGTTGTTTGTTTCTCGACAGTTTACGAATACGCCAAGGAGAACTCCGGTCCGTTGAAGCCTGGTGTTCAAACCGTCGAAAGCACCGTTAAAACCGTCATCGGACCGGTGTACGAGCGGTTTCAGGACGTTCCTTTTGAGGTCCTTAAGTTTGTTGATCTAAAGGTACGTGTTTCCCCTTTCCTTATCGTGCGCACCTCGCGATTATTTCCGTATGACGTAATTTGTTGCCGAGTAGTTGAATTAGGTCGGCATAGTCCTCTCGTGAAAGTGAAATTACCTTTAATTTAATGCAATAGGAAGCTAATAAGACAATTTGCATTTAAATCGACATACTCCAGGGGGTTGAGTGCAATAAACTCAAACTAGATAGTTGAAATTGTAAATAACGCTGAGCTCAATCGGCTATTACAGGTAGACGACACGTTGAATGAGCTGAATCGTCATGTACCAGCGCTGATGAAACAGGCTCCGAGCCAAGCCAAATTGAAAGAATTAGCTTCAGACGGATTGAAATCGGCTTCAAAAATGGCTAAATCAGTGTACAAAAAATACGAGCCAACAGCTAAAGAGCTGTACGCAAGCTACGAGCCTGTAGCCGAGAAGTACGCCGTAATAGCTTGGCGCGAAATGAACAAGCTACCATTGTTCCCTCAGGTGGCTCAAGTGGCGGTCCCAACCGCCGCATTTGTGGCGGAGAAATACAACGTCGTAGTTTGTTACACGGCGGAGAAAGGTTATCCGGTGGCGCAGTATCTACCGTTGGTCCCGATTGAGAAGATCTCAAAGGTATTTGAAGAAGGTGAGAATGAAGCACCAGTTGGACAAAGTGCACAAAATGCACAAAGTGGACAAAGTAATCAGGTTGTGACATGATATCTTTTGTTCACTTGTTTGCAAAAATGAAAAAAATTATATATATATGGCAAAAGGGGAGTGATCTGTGTCCCAGTTCTCATATGGCATATGGTGTGGTTTGATAGCTTACTTTAACTTTTTTTAACTTTTTTTTTTTTTTTTATTTTTTATTTACTTTCTTATGTTATGGTTTATTTTCTTATGCATGTAGTGAGGTGGGTTTTTGTTCTGGTGGAACATAAGTTTTAAGTTTAGTGTAGTTTGATTTCATCTTCTTCTAGTCACCTTTGGTTTTAGTAGTAATTTAGGGGAAGATTTAGGGTATCTTTGTTAGCAGTTTAATGAGTTTAATGAAGTTCACAACTTATTTGGTTAATTATATATCATTGTTTGATAGTGGGTTAATGATATAGAATGTGGTTTATTCGGAAAGCCTTTAGTTTTTTGTAGGAAGTTAAATTCTTTCCAAATTTGTCTCTTTTAATTGAAAAAAACATATTCCTTCTATTCATGAAGTATCTTTTTAAATAATTTTTTTTATCTATAATATTTATACTATATTATAAAAAATGACATAAAAAACTCTTAAAAACAAGTCTTAAAACTTAATGTACCGCTATTTAATGTTAATTACTTAAAAAACAACCATAAAAGTTTTATGTACTACAGTTAATGCTATTCATTAATTTTCAATTATTATCTCTAACCATTTTAACTCCCCTAAAATCATTTCCCACTTTAACTCCACTAAAATAACTTTCAACATATTTTAGATATAAAAAATCTAAAATATAATTAAAAAATCTTACAGAATATTTTATAAAAAAATTATATTATTAAAACCAAAATAAATTACATTGTATTATTAAGTTTAAATTAAACAAATTTATATAAAAAAATAATTATAACTCTCTCACAACCATCCAAAATCGTAATGTAAATCGACAAAAAACAGAAAATAAAATGAAACATTAAAATCGTGATGTATCTAGCTGTATTGCGCGAGTACACTTCTAGTATTATAAAACACAGATAAAAAACTCTTAAATTCAAATTATTAGGTACAAGGTATTAAAAATCTCTTAATTTATAAGTATCAAAGCACAAGATACATATTACTACTGTAGACTTCTAACACCCACCAATTTGGTATGTGCAGAGTCTTCCTTTTATGCAGACATTTTCATGTATCACTATTAATTAATATATTATATTATTATAAATTTGTTTTAATTATATTATTAAATATGTAATTGGTTATTTTTTCTAGATGTCATTAAAATATATAAGATAATCATTGAATTCTAACAAAATACTTATTTTTTTATATAAAAAACATTACTATATTTTAAAGCCTAAATTAAACAAATTTATAAAAAAAACATTATCATTTTCTCAAAATCATCCAAAATTGTACCGTAAATCGACAAAAAAAAAATGAAACATTAAAATCGTGATATATCTCAATGCATTACGCAAGTACGCTTCTACTAATACATAAATAATTTTATCTGTATAAGACTTAATAGGAAATAAGGTAACTGGAGTCTGGTGATGAAGTCGCTGGATTTTAAGGGGCGTTGGTTGTTGAACTATATGCATAGAATTATTGCATTTTGAAGATGGGAAAACCTTCCCTTCCAATCTTTGAAGAAATTAAAATATTAAAGTAAAAATTGTACTGAAATGGAATCTAACTTTGATCTAAACCTTATTTTAAAAAATTAATTATTTTAGGGCTAAAAGGTTTGAATTGTTCATTCAATACATACATAACCCACATGCCTCATTATTAAGAAAAATATATTATGTGGATATTGAAGATACCATTAGTTGAAAAAAAGCTTCTCATCTAGGTTTTGATTTATGATTTTATATTATAAAATTTTAATCAAGCAAAATGTTCTTGATATTCATAAATTTGTTTAGGTTCAAGTGTTCTTGAAGATGACAAAGCAAAAAAGAATTATTCTCAAGTAGTATATTTTAAAGGTCATAGTATATCTTAAATGTCATAGTAGCTTCTATACAGCTTAAAATAGGAAATTTAATTAAAATACCATTTTTTGAAAAATCAGTACCCAAAGTGCCCCAAATCTTGTAATTTTTGCCAAAATAACCCCTAAGTCCGCGTTTTTTGTCGCGTTTTTTTAAAATCGTATATCAACTAAAATACGTTAAAATAATACGTTTTAATTTTAACAAGTTACACCATTATAATCGTCTCTTCGAAACCTTCGAAATGGGCTCAATATTGAATATTTTTGGATTTAATTATTTAATTATATATCATATGTACTACATAAAACGTATGCATATGCTATTTTTCTTTTTACCATAAAAAATAAAACGTATTATATATCATATATACTACATATTTTTGGACAACTTATTCATAATTTATGTTATTCTTTTTTAACCATTTTACTAATAACGATATTTTTAGTCCAATGGTAGAATATCGTTATTTTTACTAAAATATCGTTATTTTTAGTCCAATGGTATAATATTGTTATTTTTACTAAAATGGTAGAATAGCGATATTTTTAGTAGAATAACGATTATTTTTACGATAACGTTATTACTAAAATATCATTATTAGTAAAATGGTAGAAAGAAATATAACATAAATTATGAATAACTTGTCCAAAAATATGTAGTATATATATGATATATAATACGTTATATGTTTTATTATATCATATATATTAAAAATACGTTTTTATATATCATAAAATTACTTAACGTATTTTAGTTAATATACGATTATATGTGTTAATATGATGAAAGTGTAAAATAAAAAATAGAAAAGTATAAAGTAACTAACGAAATAATTATAGGTGTATAAAATTTTAATATATATGATATATAATAAAATAATTAAATCAAAAAATATTCAATATTGGGTTCATTTCGAAGGTATCGAAGAGACGATTATAATGGTATAACTTGTTAAAATTAAAACGTATTTTTTAACGTATTTTAGTTAATATACGATTATGTGTGTTAATATTATAAAAGTATAAAATGAATAATAAAAAAATAAAGGGTATAAAGTAAACTAACTAAATAATTATAGGGTATAAACTGTAAATATTTAATAAATATCACAATTCAATGAATTGAATTGCACATGAAATATTGGAAAGGCGCGTGAAATAGTAGAAACGCGGACCTAACCCGCGTTTTGACCCACACGCGGATCCAAACAGTACCAGTCCGCGTTTTTTGGAAAAACGCGGCAAAAAACGCGGACCTAAGGGGTATTTTGGTAAAAATTACAAGATTTGGGGCACTTTGGGTACTGATTTTTCAAAAAAGAGTATTTTAATTAAATTCCCCTTAAAATATGTGTATGTCAAAATAGAACAAAAGGGAAATAATCAAAATGTCGTTCGTGTAACAAATTCAAAAACTAAGGGGGTGTTTGGTTTGTTGGATTCTGTCGAAATCTGATGGAATTGGGATGGTCAATTACATTGACCAAATTCCATTCTATATTCCAATTCTTTAGACAGATTTCATTCCTTCAGAAATCCTTTTGCGAACCAAACGCACCCTAAGCCTTTCTAGTAATTGTTAGTGCAATTAGATTTATATTTTATTTTCAAATATGACATGGATACTGACATTTTGTTGGTAATGTCATTATTAATCGGTTAACAAGAACTTTGTATATATGAAAAGATTTGTCCATGCCTCAAATTAATGATTTTCAAAATTGGTGCCCTAAAATAGCTGGTTATTTACATCTATGTGTAAGGTTACGGGTAGGGCTGTAAACGAATTGAACGAACACGAACGGAGGCTTGTTCGTGTTCGTTCGTTTAACTTAACCGAACAAACGAACGATAAACGAATGAAATTTTTTGTGTTCATGTTCGTTCGTTAAGAAAAATATGTTTGTTCGTGTTCGTTTATATTCGTTCATTTAGAGCTAAACGAACGTAAACGAACAAACATAAATGAACACAAACGAACAAACATAAATGAGCTTAAACGAACACAAATAAATAAAAAAAACAACCACCGTTACTCATCATTTCGTTCGTAAAAAATAGCATAACAAAATAAAAAAACGGATAAACTTAGTAGGTATAAAAAAAGAATTTTACAAAATTAATTTAATTAATGCTTTGACACATTAATGTCATAATATATACAAATATTTATATATATATATATAAACGTATATAAACGAACATAAATGAAGAAACATAAACGAACGAACGTTAACGAACGTAAATGAACGAACGAGACCATTGTTCATGTTCGTTCATTTAACTTAACGAACAAAAAAAATGTGTTCATGTTCGTTCATTTATTAAATAAATGAACATAAACGAACTTCCGCTGAACAGTTCACGAACGGTTCGCTGAACGTTCAGTTCGTTTACAGCCCTGGTTACGGGTTCGATTTTATTTAGATGTAGATCTTCCATTAATTTTATAGCATCAATTCGTAAGCAATATGGCCGACTTTAGACTCTTGCTGCTCTATGCAATCGTCCACTCTACCCAACAATTGAACCGAACCTGATAAATGTATTACCAGTCAAAATAGGTACGAAATAAGAAATATAAATTCTAAAACATTATCATATCAACGGAAAAAATTAAAATTTTGTATCTATACTATATTACAAAACACGGATAAAAAACTTTTAAATACAACTTATTAGGCACAAGGTACCATCATTTTATGCAAGATTTTAAAAATATCTTAATTTACAAGTATCAAAACACAAGATACATATTACTACTGCATGCTTTTAACACCCACCAATTTGATATGTGTAGGGTCTTCCTTTTATGCAGACATTTCCATGTATCACTATTAATTAATATATTATATTAATATAATTTTATTTTAATTATATTATTAAATATGTAATTGATTATTTTTCCTAGATGTCATTAAAATATATAAGATAATCATTGAATTATAACAAGATACTTAATTTTTTATACAAAAAATATTATATTATTAAGCCTAAATTAAACAAACTAATAAAAAACATTATCACTTTCTCAAAACCATCCAAAATCGTACTGTAAATCGATAAAAAATAAAATAAAACATTAAAATTGTAATGTATCTCGCTGCATTACGCAAGTACGCTTGTACTGTAGAACAAAATGTAGTTTGATGTCAAAATCAATAGAAAGGATGTTTGTAATTGCAAGTCATTAATCTTATCTTTTGAAAATAGTGGTGCCGACTCTAGAGTCTAGGTTGATAGCATCGGTCTACTTGCTCAGCCAATTGGCCCACTAAAATATGGCCCACGAAATTACGTGATTGTATTGTCCGAGTTCATACTTGAATTTTAGGAGGGGAGTGCTATTTGCACAAAAATTTATGTCAAAATCAGATTAATTTATTCATTGGGAATGTAATTTATGTATTGGGAATGTAAAAAGAATATTTTGATGTTGATGTATGTGAGAAGAAAATTAATGATGAATGCACATTTAGCAAAGTCAAATGTGCAATTAGCCTACCCCTTTAGGAATGATATATAATTTAAATCTGTTACAACATCTCCATCTCCAGTATATATATGCTATTTTTTTTTTAAATAGAGTATTAAAATTCAAAATCTCTAAAAAAATTCGATTCCAACTCCAACAGTTACTCTATTTTAGATATTATAACATTGATTATATTATTAAAATAATCAATATATTAATAAAATATTAATTTTCTTTTCTAAGAATTAGACTTCAATGCTTCTTATTAGTGATGGCCAAAAATCGGGCTCGGGCCGGGCCAAAACGGGCTTCGGGCCCAAATAGTAAATCCAAAAACAGGACCAACCGGGCTTCGGGCCGGGCCGGGCTTCACCCGAATATGTGTGGCCCGTTTAATGTTGGAAAAAACCGGTTATAGGAAAACCGGGCCGGGCCGGGCCCAAACCGGGCCGTGATCGGGCCGAGCATTTTTTTCGTATTTTTTTCAAAAATAATAACTTCTTTATATAATAATTAATTATTAAGCTTTAAAAAATAAAAATCGGATTGGATCACTAAAATACACTTTAAAAATGCGTTTTATTTATAATAAATCACTAAAATACACTTTAAAAATACGTTTTATATATAATTTTAAGTTACAAACTTACAATACAAGTATTTATAGGGGTTTGGGGAGGTAAAAAATACAAAAAAGGTAATAAAAAAAAACGTATATAAACGGTAACATAACGACTCTTTTTTTTTTTTTAAATACGATTCGGGCCGGGCCGGGCCATGAACCAGGCTCGGGCCGAGCCGGGCCGGGCCGCCAAATCCTCCAAAAACATGAACCGGCTCATGTTTTCGGGCTCCAAACCGGTTTTCCACCGGACCGGGCTTTCAGGCGGGCCGGGCTCGGTTAACCGATCGGGCCGGGCCGGGATGGCCATCACTACTTCTTATTGGTGGAGAGATTAAAGCATTATTACTCTTTCTTAAAAAGTGGTTTTAGAGTTTCTTCAAATTTGGAGATTTTTATCTTCCCTCTACTCTATTCTTTATTTTAGCATACAAGATAGCATAGTTATTGAAACAAAAAAATTGCTAAAATCTTTTTTTTCTTCCTATTTTAGCATAGTTGTTGGAGATGCTCTTAAACAAGCAACAAATTTGAAGATATATAAGTCTGAACGTGAATCCTAATTTGAAAAAGTTATTCAAATTCAAATATGATATTATTTTCTAAAGCAGAGCTTAAACAACATGCTACTCGACTCGATTAAACAATTTACACCCCACAATTGACACAACAAATACCGATACAGCACACTGGAGATATAAAAGCATCTCCAACAGATTTTCTATAAATTCTCAAAGCAGAGAATCAAAAGTTAAAAATCTATAATAAAAGATCGGTTTATTTTGAAGACGGTTTGGTTTGAGTTCCCTTCTTTTGCTACCTCTTGAGGTTCTGTTGTTGTTTCCCTTGTTGGTCCTCCTTTTTGGTCGTTGTTGTTTTGTTTGTTGTTTGTTTTCTTGATGGGTTTGGCTTGTTTCCTTCTTTGGTATTTACTCCTGGCAGATTTCTTTTGTAAGGTTGTTGTATTTATCTGTTTCTTAATAATATCTTGCCTTTCAAAAAACAAATCTCTAATAAAAAGTTACATCTGATCCAACTGCTATAAATTTTCTATTTTGTAGATTTCAACATTAATTATAGTAATAAAATATTGTATAGTTTATGATCTCAATACGTTTAAGAAATTGTACATAAGACAATAATAACTCAATTTGATTGGTTGGAATGAATTAAATAATCATTTTCCCATTACTTCAAGTTTTAGAGAAGTTTTTAACCTTGAAGTATTCTTATATTGTTATCTATTTTAGAAAAACAATATAGATAATATGTTGGAACAAAATAAAAAACGAAATATTCATTTTCTCTATTTTTAAGAATATGTAATGTCCTTAGTATGGTAAAAGCTATCAAGTTTGTTAACAACTATGTTATAATAGAAAATTTTGACGATTTAAGTGAGTTTTGTGATTTAAAAACTATGTTATATTGTATGTTCAGATAGAAAAAAACTCAAAACCCTCTTACTCCTATAATCGATCAAACCACCCCATTTCAAATTTCTAAAATTCATTCAACAATCAACAACAATTAGAATCTTGTTTCAAATCCTTTCGAAATGTACGATTTTCAACCTTTTGAATTTTGATCTTCATAATTTCGAGTCGATTTTTGTTGATTTCTATCTTTTTCGATGTTGAATTGAGTTCAATTGAAATGTTTAAATTTTTATAGATGAATAATGACAAATGAGTGAAATGAAGATACAATATTACTCTTTGAAAACATCAAACTCAAGTCCATAGATGCATGTGTCTGTGATTCCTTTTCATGCTATCGTTAAACGATGATGATGAAGAAAGCATGGGTGTACCCAAAGACGAACTATGGTTACAACAGCTGTCAAGAAACGATAGTCGTTGTCTTGGGGTGCTCAATGATCGGGCCTTTGCCATGAAAGATTCTGTTGTGGCCATGTATGTCGGAAAAATAGGAGAATTCGGTAACGAAGTGTCGTCTGATCGATCAGGCGATAAGTGGTAGTGTCTTTTTGTGTTATATGACATTTGGGTTCGGGAAGTTGGCGAATTGTGATGTTTATTCCCAAAACTCAGTTTCCTCTGCGTTTCACACATTTGACTATCGAATCGGTGGTTTCTTATGGTAGTTGGACTTTCAATATTCTGATCATTTTTTCTCTCTTTGTGAGAGGTAAAATGGTCTTTTTTGTCATTACAAATTCTAGAAACTTGATTGAATGTAGGAACCTGTATTCGATGAACTTTAGCTCGTGCATTTTCGAATTGTTGCATGTTCTTCATTCGGTTTAAAACTTTTTGCCTCACGATTTGGCCTCGAATCACAGCTTGAAGCTTTAGTACTCCCCTCAATCCGACCAACGCTTTCCATGCCTGAAATGTTTTGACTTGTCAAAATTACAAGTTTTCACAACAACAAAAACACAACTTTTTGAAAAAAGTTCAAGAAAAATTTATCAAATTTTATAACTATTTATAAATACAAGAATTGGTGAACTGGATTACGTTAACCAAATCTATATAAATTTCAAATTCAAAATAATATAGATTTGCTCAAAAAGTCAATATGTATAAGTTGGTACTAGTGAAAGATGTATATATATCATATACCAAATGTGCACGATAAAAAGACTGGATCTTGATGGCGGCCACGTTTTTGGTTCTCCATTCAAGGTCTTCAGAAGACCTTACGAGTCTGGCAAGCTCAGTAGCTGCATTTGCAGCCGCAATAGCTGCTTTAGCTGCAGCTGTCATGGCAACTGCTAGTACCAACGTGTGTTGGTTTTTATCCTCCTTGTGATCATTCCCTTTTGCCTCACGTGTGTCGAGTGCATGGTAATTGTGGTTCATCTTGAGCCTCCAAAAACACCATCTTCGCCTCTTTATTCCCTAAACCATTCTCAAAATGTGTAATTTCATGATATTGTTACAAAATAAGGCTTTACTATTTTGAAACATGTAAAAACAAGTTTTTTTTAATAATGGTCATGGGTTTTTCAAAAATCGCGATAAACCAATGGAAAATAACAATAAACACACCTTCTTTTCTGTCGATTCCGTCTTGCAAGCGATAAATCTCTTTAAGAAACCGAACCAACACATTTTCTTTCCCATCGAGATTTCAAGGAACACCACCCAATAAAACTGAAACAATCAATGGTTTTGGAAAACACCTTTGGAGTGTTTCATTTGAACTTACATGTAAGTAATGTCTTTTATAGGGGTCTTATGCTTTATCATTCTTTTTAATATGTGTTTGCATTTATAATCATTACTTCTTTTTTTCCCTTAAAACTGATATCTGCTTTGTTATCTGTTACCTCATCTTGTAGCATATCGATTTTTTTTTCTCTAACATGTGTTTTGATATATAATTTTATAGAATGTAGGTTAAAAATAATCATATTAACGTATTACAAATATATACACACACGGAGGCATGTATACATACATATATATAGAGGAAGATTGAAATCAAAACAAAGTTAAAATAAGAAAACACGAGAACACTTATATCACATGTGAATTTACATGTAGTTTAAGTGCAACTTTAGCAATAGTTCGCGGGTTAAGTCGTTCGCATATCCTATTTAAACTATTTTCTCATTTGAACCCAACTCACACACACATATGAATATATATATATATATATATATAACATGTTAATTAAAATATAACATATAGTTTATTTACATTTTGTTGAGAATTTTATATACACTTTGTGTGACCACCACATTGATGTATTATCATGTGCAATTTGGAATGCAATCAAGTACTAATGTCATAAATCATGTAATCCATCACTTTTTTGCACATAAAAAATAAATTAATATTTGTAATTGTATTTTTATTAAAATAAAAATAATTTAATTATAAAGTTATATATATTTTAAATAATTTTAAATTGACTAAAATAAGAAAAACTTGTAAACTAAATTCGAAATTACATGTATTAATTAGGGATTAATTTAATAAAAGAAAACAGATCTAACATGTCCTATTTATAAAAATAAATACGTTTCGTTTTTATGCAATTAAGGGAAAATTAAAGGTAAAAATGGTAACCGAAGTTTTAATATTTAGTTGTATTTTTAATTAATTTTTTTATTAATTGCATATTTATTATTTTTAAAATATATAAGTATTAGAGGCTTAGATAACTATGAAAACTATTATCATAAGGTATTGTTTCAGACAAAAAAAAAATTCCATCTAAGGCTATAATTCAATATATTGATTAATATATATTTGTTTCATATGTATTTGGTTCACAATGTGAAATTTTTAGTGGTGTTTTTTGTTTTGTAAACATATTGTGAAACAAATATATGTTAATCAAGACATTAAATCCGAGTCATAAATGGAAAAAAAAAATCATATGAAATAGCACATGATTCATCGGTTTTCAGGGTTATCACAATTTTATGGATTCTCAAATAAAATGTCCCCACGAGTACAAAATACAACTATATAAATATATAAACAATAAAATTTTTATTCATATAATGTGTTTCTTTCTACAAATATTCAAATTTATCAAGCATTGATTATTTAATTATTAGCACTTTAAGCAACAAAAAAATATACTCTAATGGTATAATATTGACGATCTCACAAAAAAATAATGAATTTCCATCTGTTGATTCAATCTTTTACATAACCGGTCCCTTTTAACTGTATATGGATCCATGTTTTGCTAATGTTATTATTACTCGTACTTGCTACTGTTGGATTCATCCGTAGCATTACTAATTCCCTATTTATTATAGGTTGGTTATTCGCCATCACCAATTAAACTTGCAACATGTTTAGAATACATAGCCACCTAGGCCAAATGAAAACAAGTTATTTTGACCTTTTGGAATAACTCGATGCATTTAGTAGATCTTTTGGCATGACTCAATGACCATAGATCGATCCTATCCAAATTTTATAGTAAATATCTCCTGGTTTGGGTGTTCATGGCCTAGTTGTACCTATCATCTCTTTGTTAGGGTCAATATCAACAATACAAATCAGAAAACAATAAGTCTTATCTGAATAATAAAGTTATGACACAACCAAACCCAATCGAAACAAACGTTGAATTCAATTGTATCGGCCTCTATTAGGGTTATTACTCATTGTTCTCTACTTGATATTTTATCTCCAACATGTATGCTATATTATTATTTTTTTCTCTCTTATCTTTTCTATTTTTCACTATTTTAGAGGAAGGTTTAGCATAGATGTTGGAACAAGCTTTTCTCGAATTTTCAAAATTTCTAAAATAGCATAGCTGTTGAAGATGTTCTTAACTAATTTCAAAAGGTTTCAGCTCATAATTATCTTAAATGTCTATAACATGACCACTTGATGGAACATAAAAGGATTTGGTAAGAAATCAACTCTGTAATTTACTCTGTATTTTTATCATAAATAATTATATATAAATTATAATTATTCAATATTATATAATTATTTAAAAAAACATAATAATATGTGTGGAAAACATCATTTGACAAATTATTTAATAGAATGAATGGCCGTCCAAAAGAATTGTAAATTGCTTCAAAAAGCACCTATGAACCTTCTCATGTCAAGTGATATCGGTTGGCATACTTTTTAGAAGAAAAAAATAAGAGTAAGTTACCTTTTTCGTCCCTGTGGTTTGTTGAAAATTTCGGATTTCGTCCCTATATTTTAAAATTTTGGTTTTCGTCCCTATGGTTTGCAACTCATTTCTATTTTCGTCCCTGAAGCCTTTTAAGTATGAAAGACTAAAATAGAAATGAATTGTAAACCATAGGGATGAAAAAAGCAATAATAATTATATCATAAGGACGAAAAAATTAATGAATAAAAAACCATAAGGATGAAAATTATAATTTCAAAACCATAAGGATGAAAATTGTAATTTCAAAACCATAAGGATAAAAGTAGAAAAGTTCAACAAACCATAGGGACTAAAAATGTAATATACTCAAAAAATAAAGAGTAAACTACAATTTTGGTCCTTGTGGTTTGTTGAAAATAACATTTTTTGTCCATGTAGTTTTAAGATTACAATTTGGCCATCATGGGTTCATAAAAACGCCTGGATTTAGTCCTTCCCACTAACGATTGTTAAAAAAACTCAATTAAAGGGGAGGCATTTTCGCTACTCAACTCATGTACACCCCTAGGCGTGGCATTGAATGTGGGTGACCGTAAGATGCTTCAAAACATATAAAGTCACAAAAACAGTTGTTCAGGTTGGGTAACGAAAATGATAGGAATTTCAATCCTTTTGGTTCAATCTGAAATCAAAATTTGGGCCTTAGGGGAATGAGATCCATTATATTATGGGGGTGTTTGGGATTGCTTATTTAAAACAACTTATGTTTTTTTTTTAAGTTTTTATCAACTTATGTGGTGACAAAAAGAAGTTTTATAAAAAGTGTTTGTATTAGCTTATTATGGTACCAAAACGTAATAATCTAATAAGTTGTTATTTAGGGGTGTTTGGAATTGCTTATACATACATGTAAAAAGTAAAATAACCAAAAAAGTCATAAGTTGTTTAAAATAAGTTGATAAGTCATTATGGACTAACTTATTAAAAAGCTATAACCACTTTTATTTCCCAATCCAAACAATAGAAATAACTTATCTACGGTAACAAAACACAACAAGTCAATAAGTCATTTAAATAAGCAATTTCAAACACCCTCTATATAAAAACCAAACAGTTTCTCTTATTTTCGTTCTCATTAATTACTACTTAATATCTCTAACAAACACGTCAAAAGAATCAAGAAAGAATCAAAAGTGGTTCTTTTCGAAATGGGTAATCCAAGAATTCGTCTCGCAATTAATAACCCGGTAAATCTCGTACCGGCCACAATCGCATATGTAAATAGCAGGATTCGAACCACGGGTTCTTTATAATAGTATAGATAAACACAAGAAAACCAAATGTAGAAATTACTGTATTCCCTCTTAATTCCATCTCAACTGCATAACCTTACAGAGTTCATTGCATTTTCACAAAAATAAAACATTAAATCAAAAGTATTCAGCTGCTGCATATTATTCAATAAGAACATAATCAAAAACCATAATAATCTCAAAGTACTTAATGATTTCAGAACTTAAAATCTTGCTTAATAAGCAGAGTTTTTCTCACCATAGCTGGACCAGAACTTCTTGTAAGCTGAAATCACTGAAGGAAGAACAGCTGCAAGTGCCAATGAAAGATGTTCCGAGCTGCTCGTCTTAACCGTGACCTGACCGCTCATCTTGTTGTTGATCCCGGCTCGAACCGCCACCTTCGAGTTCCGCCCAGCCGAGAACTGGGCTAGGCTATTGAAACCCAATGCCAAATCGCCACGCCACTTTATGATCGACAGCCCAATTGTGGACTGAACCTGACCGATTGGATAATCGAGCTCACGGCGCTGGACCTCGATGTTGGCTCCGTATGCGGAATCGGTTTGGAACCTGACCGTGCCTGCACTTCCGATGACGGAGTACTGTTTCCCGAATGAAATCTGATCTTCGACTTTGAATCCTGTGACCACGTTTTCTCCCAGAAACGTGACCGACATTCCAGCGGCTGTCTTGTTCTTTTTCAGATTCTTGAATTTGGTTTCGCCTCTGACGATATAAGCAAGCTGTTTACCGATCGGTTGGATGTCGAAACCGGCCATACTCGACCCCTTTTCGCCGTGTTTTGCAGAAACGGAAGAATCCATGTTGATGCTGAAATCTTTCTTGTCTTTGGTGATTTGGACCGAAACTGCAGCCGGAAAGCGGCTTGCGATCGCTAGACTTTGTTCAAGATTGACTCCATCGTAGCCGCAATCATGGTCCCAACCATGGGTGTCGAGCACGGGCCGTGCCAGAAACTGTGAAGTTGGCTCCAGGAATCGGAATCTGTAGGCGGGATTATCGCTATCGAACGATGGCGGAAGTGCCATATCCGGTAACGGAACCGCTACCGGTGCTGGTGCGTCTCCTTCGCCTTCTTCTTCGGGATAAGGTTGATCGTTAACGGCATCCTTGCCCCTTTTCTTCATCTCTTTCATTCTTTTCAACTCTTCTTTCCATTGTTTTTTCTGCAAAAGCTTGACCCGATAATCGTATTCATCGAAGTAAGCTTTCCGCTGCTCTCTACTAAGCTTCGAGAGTTGCGATTTTTTCAATGGCTTGAAAGGAGGGAGCTGATCATACTCATCTTCATCATCGTCCTGGTCGGAATCCGACAAATCCGCCAAATCAACATCTGAATCACCGCCATCACCACCCTGCTCCGATGAGAGCTTCGGGTGTGCACGAGACTGCAGCATCGAAGACAACATGTACGGCAACGGCGGTGATCGGACTCGGAACCCAAAAAGCTTCCGGCTATCATACGGATCCTGAGGTTTCGAGAGCGAATTCGCTTCCGCTAAGATCTTCATGGAGTAACAAAGCATCAGCAGCTGCGGCCGCCATGTTTGGCCATTCGGAAGCACCTTCTGACCTTCCCTGTTCTTACGACACGATTGATGGTTCTCAACAAGCGAAACCGGATTCATCAAACTCGGGCTCATCATTCGCAAATCACCAACCGCATGACCAATGGCTTGTTGAACCACATGCGACCGTTGGGTCACAAACATTTCATAACTCAACGGGATCCCATTCGATCCCTCCGGTGGGGCAGACGCACCATGCGTAAACGTGACTATCGCACTTCGCCAGATAGCCGGACCAAGGGAGCTAGTAATCGTTTTCAACAACGGAATGTCGTTATGGTCTCTGGTCTGCGCATCTAGACGATCCACATAAAGAACGATATCCGGGGGGGTTTTCTTTGTGAACTTCTTGGCCGATGCCAATACATGCCGGTTAAACCCTTGATCCATTATAGAGGACCGAAGCCCAGGTGTATCAAAAACCCGAATCATCACTCCACCCACCATGCCACGAATCTCCTTCACCGATGAAGTTGCAGGTTTAAACGCATTGATTACCGTCTTTTCTTCCCCAAAAATAGAATTTATCGTAGCACTTTTGCCAACCCCAGCTTTACCGATAACTAGGATATTCACGGAGAAGTTAAGATCATCATTCCCTTCAGCTTCGAGCTCCATGGCTTTCCTTTTAGCGGCATCGAGGCTAAACGATTGACCGGTTTGTCTCCCTGCAATGAGCGCTAGTCGGTAAAGAACCTGTGCGGCCACAGACTCGTCTGGCGAAAGGCCTAACCGCTGCACAAGCCTCAAAAACTTCACCCTGATCGACTGCAAAGTCTCGAGCTTTTTCCGCTCCTCTTCACTTAAGTTGCCATCGGTTTCACCGGCGGTCATAAGACTGGAAGGGTTGAAAATATTGGCTCGGGTTGGTCTGGGAGCGGCTCTCATGGTCTGGAGTGACGGTCCCAGCCCAGCAGGGCGCTCAACAGTGAAAAGCCTGGAGCCATCTTGGGACGAAAACGTGATGTTCCCGCCTTCTGACCCACCATCGGCTGCAGCCTTCAGAAGAGCAGCCAAAGCGGCTGAATCAAACAGCTCTTTCCCATCTTCTTCATCATCGTCTTCATCAGAATCTGTGACGATCTGACCATCAATCATCTGCGAACGACCTTGAGAACCCTCTACACCCGTGTTGGAACCCCCACCGTCACCTGATCCCCGTTCCAACTCCTCCATAAACTGCTTAGCAGCTTCAGAGCTTCCGAAAATCACGCCATCTGTGTCCTCCTCGTCTGAAGGGGAACCATCCATGTAGCCTCCTTCATCAGCGTCGTCCTTTTCAGCAGATTCCTCTAAAACAAACTTGTCAGCTGGTCCGTTTTCTAGACCCTTATCGTCCACACCGCCAGAAACCACACCCATATCAGGTATATCTTTGCTCAAAGCTTCTGTTTCCTGAGCTCCATCATCACCCAAATCTTTGTCCAAAATTTCTGTTTTCAGAACCCCATCTTTAGGCAAATCTTTGTCCAAATCTTCCGTTGACGGAGCTGCATCAGTAGCCAAATCTTTGTCCAAAATATCTGCCGCTGGAGCTGCCTCGTCAGCCACAGCTTTGTCCAAAACCTCCGTCACCGGAGCTGCATCACCCTGCAAATCATCCGTAGACACAGTTTTGTCCATAACCTCCGTCACCGGAGCTTCATCACCCTGCAAATCAACAGTAGACACAGTTTTGTCCAAGACCTCCGTCACCGGAGCTGCATCACCCTGAAAATCCACGTTCGACACAGTTTCTACATCATCCAAAGCGGTCTTCACCACCGATCCATTTTCTTTCCCCTCAAAATCAACTTCTTTCTCTACTTCCGCCTCCGTGTTCTTCCCACTCTCATCTGCATCAAAACCAACCGAATCTTCCACACCCAAAGGCGAAAACCTCCCATCGGTTACCCCAACAACCTCCTTATCCACCACTTCTTCCAAAACTCGATCCATCTTCTCAGACGAACCAGGCTCATCAACCACAGAAACCCCATCCTCTTCTTTCTTAGTAACCACCGTCACGCCCGCCACTCCTGCCACCGGCAAATCAACATCTATCGCTTCCACTACAGAATCCCCTTCAGAAGTAACCTTCACATCATTCCCACCATTAGATTCCACCTCAGGTGCTTCAACAACACTTAAGTTAGTCTCATCAGGACCACCAACTAGCACCACACCCTCATCTTCATCATCATCATCATCATCATCCTCACCCTCATCTGTTTTAGCAACCACAACCACACCTGGTGCAGGTGTATCAATCTCTACTTTCTCCACAATAGAATCCCCTTCTGTGTTTACCTTCACACCATTGGCTAAAACCACCTCAGAACCCCCAGATTCAACCTTTGATGCAGTTTCATCAACTACATCTTCTTCCTTAATTTCACTCTTTTCCAAAACCTCCTCTTTCACAACTTCATTCGAATTCTTCGAATTCAAACCCTCATCCACCAAATTACTCTTTTCGACGTCATCAACAACAGCCTCGGATTCGAATTCAACCTTAGACGTAGGGAATTCAGAAGTCTCCAAAAACGAATCCCCCTCATCTACTACATTCGCTAGGGTTTTCTCTCCACCTGAAACTAAATTCTCATCTAAATTCGTCTCGAAAGCCTCCTCCTCACCACTAGCGAAACCCTCGTTATCATCATCATCCGAACCAGCATTCAAATTCAAACTACTAACTTTATGATTGTTATCATCATCATCAACTGGTTTCGAAACATTCGTTTCGTCAACAGTTTTTACAATTTTTTTATCAGAAGGAACAGAAGAAAAACCTGATTGAGACACGTCTTGTTCCTTTGAGTCCATGGATTCTGAACTTGAAGCACCAATTGGGGGAATTGATGTACAGAAATTGAATGATGAATTAGGGTTTATGGTGTGTGAATTTGGGGATAAGGATTTTAGATGATAAGGTTTTTTTTTTGGGTATAGAGGGATGAAATCCTTCTGTTTGCAGCCGCTACAAAACCCAGAAGTGGTTTCCTTTTTTTCTTTTGAGGGACTTGGGGTTTTCTTTCTGGGCTTTCTGTCAAGAGAGTGTGAAATGACGAAGTTACCCCTGGGTTGGCACGTGACTAGGAGAGATATTTTGTAATTAGGATGTGATTTTTTTTTTAATTTTGATTTACTTTTTGGCAAAAAATAAATAAATTGGATTTAATGATTTTAGTGTTTTTTTATTAGTAGAAGATATTTTATATATGGTAAATGAAAGCCTTAGGTACTTTTCACATTTGGAACTTTTGACCTTATTATAGAATGAGACTCATAATTTATTCAATCAGTTATTCATAATTGTTTGATACTAATCTAATGATATAGACATTGGTTTATTTAGTAATTCTATTAAAGTTTTATGAAAAAACAAGTTTTTTTTTTCTAGACATGTCTCATTCCAATTAAAAAACATGCTCGTTCCATTTACGAAAATACTTTCTCAAACAAAAAGTGTCTCATTATATACAGACAAATTAATTCACATGGACAACTTTATCCATACGTGACTTAATGAAAAACCAACCAAACATGACCTAAGTGGCTTATAAAAAACATCATTTTGCATAAAATAGGGTTTTAGATCCCTTAAATGACCTCTCATTGTGTTCTTATATACCATTGTTATCCCCGATCAAAACACAAACCCATACAATTGTAATGGCATTAAGAGCATCTCTAATGGAGGTTCTTACAAGAATTACACTTTTTGGTGCCACCTAATTTTAAACTCATCAATTTAAAAATTTATCTAAAAGTTCACAATGATAATTTTTATAAGAACCTCATGTCAATATCAATAATAATTATTTATTTATAAATAAATAAATATCAAATATTTAATTTAACTACCAATAAAAATGAGGAAATTGTCATTCCACAATGTTAGTTCTTATAAGTTATTGCACTTTTTGCTTATAAGAATTTTGCATTGAAGATGCTCTAAATGAGTTGATACTTCCATGAACATGACTAAAAATCCTTCTATTTCTCCATGGACTGGGACACCTTTTTGTCGTATCATTGCCAATTCATCAAATTAAAAACTATCATAAAACTCCACAATATGGTGACTAATAAGAACCTCCTTTTTTGGGTGTAGTTTATTATTTGAACACCAATAATATGGATATAAAAGTCAAAAATAATTCAAAAAACAATATTCAAGCCAAGATCTAAGATTCTTCTACAATAATTCAAAAATTGTTGGTGACTTATAATAACTCTCTCCGATGGTAGTTCTTACAAGCACTACACTTTTTTTTCCTTATAAGAGTCTTTCATTGGAAATGTTTTTTTTTCTCAACTCACAATAAAACTTTAGAGTTCCTCCATATAGCTCACCAGTTCAAGTCCTGCAACACTACTAGATTTTTATTGACTGTTCTCTTCTTTAGAACATCTAAGATTAGTCGAGGTGTGCACAAGTTGGTCTAGACACCTATGATTGGAAGGGAAAAAAAATGAGTTTGGCTTACAAATTTGTTTTAGTTTATTCCTATAACTATTTTTTGAATGTTTAATCAATAATTATATATTTGAGATTAAAACAACAATAATCAAATATTTTATTAAATTATACATAGTTAAACATTTTTTTAAATAAATTAATTATTTATTTTGAAACAACTGGATTTATATGAAGATATAAAGACAAATTTGTATTATAGTGAATCAACTTTTAATTTGATTAAACGTTTAACTTGTCTTTAATAAAAATAAAAATAAAAAATACCACCTTACTAATTAAAATCTATATGTTTGAAATTAAAATTAAAATGTTGATATAAATTAATCTGGTATTATTATATATATAAAAAAAAAGATTATTTATTTTTAGTTGTTTGTTGTTACTTTGTTTGGTCCATACAAGGCATTTATCCCCCTGAAAGCCAATTTTGGGTCTTGACAATGTTGTTTACAATAAATGTGGGACGGCAAATAAAAAGAAACAAAATAAAATTAATTAAATGTTTACCATAATAATATAAATACTACTAGCATTGTACTCGTGCAATGCATCGGGTGAGTAATTGTAAATGGAAATAAAAAATTAATGTAATAGCTTATCAGAAAAAAATAAATATATATATAGAGAGAGTAAATCATATATTTATAATTTATGTAGCATTAGTAGTGATAAACGCATAACTTGAGTTTTTTCAATCATGAAGCATTAAGAAATTATATTAAAGTAATCGTTAAATGTATATTTGAATTTTAAAAACATGTATTAATCAGCGATATCTAACGAATGATAATATTTTTTCAAAATACTGAAATATAGAATAGGTAAAAATAACAAATATAATGTTGGATAATATTATTTTGTATCTAAACGTATATATAGGTTAATTATTAGTTAGTTTTATATAATTCAAAAAACTTTAAAAACTTGTATACATGAAGAAAATACATGTACCATCATAATTAAAGAAATATGTTAATTTGAGCAAGTAAATAACTTTTCTTCTTTTGGTAAAACCCCAAATGGAATGGAAAAAACTTGAATATGGAAGGTAGTGAAAAAGTAAAGTTTGAAATTTTTTTCAAATGAGTTGTACCTTATGCATACTAAGTTGTGATTAAGAGATTTTTGAAATGTATGCATAAAATGGTAGTACCTTATGTTTTATAAGTAGTAGTTAAGAGTTTTTATTCCGTCTTTATAATATAGTATAAATATAGATATCATCAAACATGATGTATAAAAGTATTTTCAATAGATTTTCTAAATTTCTATAAAACGGAAAAGGAAAATTTTAAATTGTTTAAAAGAAAAAAATATATTCAGTTTCATCAGATTATTTATTTTGGAAATTAAAACATTGATTATATTATTAAAATATATAATTTATATAATAAAAATATTATTTTCTCTCTAGAAATTTAATTTTGAAGTTTAATATTGGTGAGAATATATGAAAAAATATTTCTCCTTCGTTTTGATCATTTTTGGATAGTTCTTCAAATTTGGAGAAATTTTCACACTCTCCTACTTTCTCAAATTTTGTAAAAAATATTATAGACATGTTTGTTGGAACAACAAACATGTCTACCCCCCCCCCCCCCCCAACACACACAAAAAAATCTCCATTTTCTCAATTATGGAGAATCTGTTGGAAATGCTCCATGTGTTATTATACTAGTGTCGTTTCTCATTTGCAAAACAACTGCTTCATCTAAAATGGTATCGATACATCACTGATAAGCTAGTCACTGAAAAATCACCCGACCCTTCTAACACCCACACCCACACCCACATATCCTTTTGACTGAAGGGCACAAAGATAGACATCTAACTATTCAATTAATTTACCAATCATAACCTTGGACGCATGTAGATAATAACAATTTCAATTTAAGATTATAATGGTTTAGATTATAAAAAATAGGTGCTATTGTTTTAATTTGGGGCCATTTTATATATAAACAAAATTTATGGTTATTTTATTTATTTATGCGTTTATTATAGTTCCATAAACAACATAAAAAATGTTGATTTTTAAAGGATAAAATGCAACAAAATGTTATGAAATTTGATTTAGTCCATATAATTTTTTTAATTGATGTATTTTTGTATTTGATGTAATAAAATTTTAAAATTTTATATCTTGTACGAATTTACTTTGGTTTATTCTTGTTTAACGTAACAAAGTTTCATTTGATTATTAATCAAGCTGGGTAAAGAACTAAAGACGATGGTGGACCCTGTATTTTACCGAGTGGGTGCACCTTTAAAGTGGATTAAAATCCCGCAAAATCGTCAGATGTGTTTTTAGGTTAGCCAAATTGCACCGTTACAAGGGATTCTTTAAGTTTTTTTTTTTTTAATTTAGAAGAAATTTTCAAGTTTTTTATTTTATTTTGAGAGACTTTTTTAAATTTAATCCAACCCAATTAACTAACATAACATAAAATAATGAATTAATTGATAGTCTAATAATAATTGATTACAATTAAAATTGAAAAAATATAAAATTAAATTCGATAATCAACTATTAATTAATTAATTAAAATTAAAATTGAAGACTATACATTTAAAATATCATTAAAATAAAATTGGAAATAAGATAAAGATTTTGTTTGGAAGTGGCCCAAAAGAGATAGCGTTCAGGATTGGGTTTTCCTCATCTACAAATGCTTGGTTATAATTTAATTGCCAATTATCCATTTTTCATGTAATTTTTTTTGGTATTTTTTTAATTAAAATAACATTATTTTATATGAAATAAACTATTATTTTTGTTCATGTAATTTGTTGTTTATAACTATTTTCGTCTATGGTCTTTAAATATTACTTTTCTAGGCACTATGGTTTTTATTTCATTTTGTTTTTTGTCATTAAAGCAGTGACGGATCTAGAAACTTAGGTCCCCTGAGTTATAAAAAATTTCGAAACCAAATAACTCACCCAAACCAAAACTAATTCGAGTTATCCGGTTTGCGGGTTAAACGGTTCGGTAACCAAATAAGGTTAATTTCGATTTCGATTATTTTTTTACCATATTGGTTAACCGAATAGCAAATCATACTATTATTTAATTTATATAAAATTCTTCTAAATGAATTGGTTTGAACATATATACAACTAAAATATCAAGAAATTGAGATATATATTTAACAAAATCATCAACCAAACACAGTAAAAAAATGACCAACAAGTTAGAGAGTGGGGGTTTCATTAAAATTGACTGAGGGACTGGGGGGAACCGTCAAAAATGAGTGGAGGAAACTAAACACGTAATCGTAAAAAAAAAAATTACCTACAAATTTTAATTTTTTTACAAATGAGTGGGGGCCTTTCCCTCCACCTTTTTAAGCCTATGTCCGTCACTGCATTAAAGTTAAAACAATCCGTTAAGTTAGGAGTAATATGGTTTTTTTAGTTTTTTTTCATTTTTATTAAATATTTATATCATCATACAAATTATTAATGTTTTAGTACAAATTATAAAAGTGTTTATAAAAAATTAAAAATTAAAAATAAAACATAATATATCTAACCCCCACTCCTTCCCTTCCTTTCACCTTATCTTTATTACTAAATACTAAGGGGGCGTTTGGTTCATTTTAAGGAATAGGAATGAAAATGAGAATGAAGTACAATGGGAATAGGAATGAGCATTGCATTGATGCCGTTTTGTTTAACCAATATAATCAATAAAAAATTATTTTATATAATATTTTTTAATACAAATATGTGTCGTTCAACACGAAAATAAAAAATATGTTTCATTCAACATCGAGAGATGAAGAGCGTATAGGAAAAATTGACTAAGCGGGAATAAGATTTTCATTCCCCCTAATTTGGTCATGAATGAAAATTAATGGATTTGGGGTAATGGACCAATTATATTACATCAAAACAAACAACATTTTTCATTCTAATTTTCATTCCTTACCCCTCAATAGTCAATACCTCCAACCAAACACCATAACTTTAATGGATTGTACAATGATATAAACATTTAGAAAGAAAAAAAAACATATTACTTCTTAATTTAACAGAGTTTTCTAACTTTGTTAGCCTCGTAGACGAAAAAATAAAATAGAAACCACAAAGACTAAAAAATAAATTTTAAAGATAGGGACAAAAATAGTATAAACAACAAACTACATGGACGAAAATTATAGTTTATTTTTATACATTATATCTTACCTATAAGATGATTTGTCTAAGCATATGAGTCAAATATAATTGTTGGTCTATTAACAATTAACTTCATATTGGTACTTTTTATTTTTGTTCATAAATTTATTTTATCTTGTTCTTAATTGAAAACATTTTAGATAATTAATAAATATTCATATAGGGTTGGGTTCCAATGAGAAGCGTAATAAGTGGTTATAAATCGTTTGATGAGAAATAAACGCACATTAGAATGTAATGCACAAAGATAAGATGCACCGAGATGTGCCAAATCAATTTTTTTCTAAGCCGCAATTCATGGGAGGGATTGAGATTAAAAGAGATCAACGTTTCAGATCAACTTCTCACTGATAACTCAACTTCTCACTGATAACTCAACTTCTCATACGATCCTTCGCTTATTCAAATATTAGCCTTGTAGCCATATTACTTAACAAACCGTACGAAATTGTCCACATGATGTATCACAAGCGACATACTTATACAAATAAATGAGGGTTTAAGAACCAAAATCGTAAAATTGGTTTTGATTGGATCAAAGACGAACAAGATATATAAAATGATGAAAATATTTTCATTTAACGTAATTTTTTAACGGACGTTAGAGAAAGAGACTAAGGAGGGACGTTTTTTCAAACCACGATAACCATCTTATAATTTAAAAAATACAAAGACAAAAAATAGAGTGAATTATATAAATGGTCCCCCATGAATGCTTGGATTTCACTTTTCGTTCCTCCGGTTCTGAAAGTACATTGATGGTCCCTAAAAGCGAGTTTTTGAGCCCAAGTTCGTCCCTGGCGCTAACACCGTTAAGGCATGCTCTGCTAAGTGAATCATGTGCCCCTCACGTGAGGGGCATTTTGGTCATTTTACACATCTTCTTTTCCCACCTCCTTCCTCATAAAGAACTTCATCCATAGCCACCCTCAACCACCATCACACCACCTCATTCAAACACAAAAGTAATAACAAAATCAAATACTTAAAATTAAAACTCAAAACCAAATCCTTAAAATTAGAACTCCAACCTTTGATTTTAAATATATTCACAAAATCAATTCCTTAAATACATTTATTTAAACTCAAAATCAATTGCTTAAATAATCAAAGAAAAAATTAATGCCATAAATCAAAATATCAAACCTTTTCCCCTGGTCTCGTGAATCTCTCCATCTACCTATTAACCTGCAAAAATTGGTCCTTCAAATGCTCCCCCAACCCCATGGGCTTCCTTTCTCCAGCAAACCCACAACCTTTTCTTTTGCATCGTCTTACTTCTTATGCAAATCGACCATCGTCTCATACTTCTTCATAAGGGTGCTCAAAAACCCGACCAACCCGATGAACCCAACCCGAAAAAAATCAACCCGAGGTAACCCGAAGCTTGATCGATAAAAAAATTAATAAACTCAACTATATTGGGTTGATATTGGGTCAGGCCCAATGAAACCCGACCCAACCCGACAACTCGTTCAATCAGGTAGGTCAAAAACAAATTCTATTCACTTTCACGCCTCTTTCTTTGTTAATCATATTCAGATGGGAGAGGGAGACACATTTCTTTGTTTCTTCACCCTTCACCTTCACAATCAGTCACCAAGCACTTGACATAATCGATTGCAATCGATTTCAGTGGTAGATTTCAACGGTCGATTTAAGTGGTCGATTAGCAGCAGGTAATCTGTTATGTTAGATTGGTCGATTTTGTATTTCGCAAATTCAGTAACCTAATATGTTAGTTCTTCTTCTTCTGGCATTTCACGATTACAATTTCACAGTAATCTGTTATTGTTCCCACAATAGTTGTCACAATCCACATTTCACAGTTCACGATTCCTCCATTTCACAGTAATCTGTTATTGTTCCCACATACAGTGTTCTGAAAATGGTTGAGCATCGGTAGGTTGTTGAGTTACCTGGTGTCTAATCACATAAGTGGGGATTAAACAGACGCTTAAGCTGAACCATAAGTTGTTCATTTCAGTATATAAAAAATGATTATTGGAGATTGGTATTTGTGTATCACGTTAGTTTTATACTGATATTTTTGGTATCTCTCTTCTGCATTTGAATATTGTTTTCATTTTTTCCATGATTCAAGTCCTTTCAAGTACTACATGCTTTCTTCTAAAGTAATATGGGAAATTTCCAAGTCATCATTGCTGAATGTTAACAGATTTCTTTGTCTTTCAGGCATTGGGTAGTGGATTCTCGCAATTTTCTCAACCTGTTTTCCAAAGATGCCTAGACATTATCCAGAGCCAACAACTTGCCAAGGTAGTGCATTCATGTCGTTTACAGTTGATAGTTTATATGTTTGTATGTCCTTTGAGTTTGAGGTATTATGATTTTCCTGAAAGTATACATGACATAACATTGATTTTTAATGTATTCATTGGTACTTCTTTCACATGTAGCCCACTAGTTGTATTTTTAATGTATTTTTTTTACCTGAAAGTTGCAAACACTATTATTCATTTGATCTGATCACTGATTGTTTCATCTATTCGATTTCCACATTACATTTTTGTGGTTATCAAAAACATTGTAACATCTCAATTATTGGAAGTCATTACCGTAGTTGAATTAGTACTTATATTATATTAGTGAATTTTATATGGTTCATTTTATTGTTAGGTTAGATTTTAGCCTTGCATATGTTGTCTGTTAGATTTCACTTGATATGGTCCATTTTATTGTTAGGTTAGATTTTAGCCTTGCATATGTTCTTTGAATTTGTTAGGTTAGATTTTAGCCTTACAGTTTACTAATTCGAGTTCTCAAAAGATGCAGTTTACTAATTTGATTTCATCGTGTAAGTTGTGTAAGTTTTGATTTCATCAAAAGTTACAATTTATTAATTTACAATTTACTAATTTGATTTCGATTTACATCCGTGTAAGCTGTGTAAGTTTTGATTTCACCTTGTTTAAACACAACCCGACCAACCCGAACGGTTTGGTTTGGTTTGGGTTGGGTTGTAAAATTTTCAAACCGCCTATATTGGGATGATTAGTCAAAAGGTCTCCAACCCGATCAACCCAACCCGTGAGCACCCCTACTTCTTCAGTTGCATATCTAGATTAAAATCCACAAGTACGGTTTCTTCTACAACTTTACAAGCATGGTTTCTTTTGTAAATCCACGAGCATGATTTCTTCTGCAAATCTACAAACATGGTTTCTTTTGTAAATCCACGAGCATGATTTCTTCTGCAAATCTACAAGCATGGTTTCTTCTACAAATCAATGAGTATGGTTTCCATGTCTGATTTGAAGGCATTCAAGTATGTTGAAGCATCTGAATCCTTGAGCATGAATTAGGGTTTTTATTTTCTTTTTTTCTTTAGATTTTGATTTTGATTTAAGAATGTTCTTGATTATATATATGGAAGCCAACAACTTTTTTGTGTATAAAGTTGATTTTTTTATTGTTTTTGAATGTTTTATCTGAATGTTCTTATTATTTGATTGTCTTGTTATGAATGTTCTATCTTTTAGTGTATAAATCTGATTTCATTTGATCTGTATAAATGTGTTCTTGATTTTTCGATCGAGACTGGGGTTTTGATTTTTCGATCTGGATGATGGATGTGAGGGTGACAATGTAAATCTTTTAGTGTGTACATCTGATTTAATTTGATCTGTAAATCTGAATCTTGATTTTTCAATATGGACGATGGATGTGAGGGTGGCTATCGATGAAGTTCTTGATGAGGAAGGAGGTGGGAGAAGAAGATAGGTAAAAAGACAAAAATGGCCCTCACGTGAGGGGCACATGACCCACTTAACAGAGCACGCCTAACGGCGTTAGCGACAACTCCGAATTTGGGCTCCAAAACTCAATTTTAGGGACCATCAATGTACTTTCAGAACTGGAGGGACGAAAAGTGAAATCCAAACCATTTATGTAATTCACTCCAAAAAAATATAAATTTATAGTTTACTCAAGATACTATGTATAGTATTATACCATAAAATATAAGGCCCATTACGACGGATTGGGCCGGATTAAAAGGTCATAAGAGTTTGAGTTAGGCCCATACATGTTGAGTCAGCCCATTAATGATGAAAGGCCTCTAAATGGAAAATCGCTATGAAAATCAATTAAATTTATAACTTTTTTTATATTACTATTTTGAGTAAATTACGTTTTTAGTCCATGTGGTTTGTTAACAATTTCGGATTTAGTCCCTGTGGTTTCAAATTTCGATTTTTATCCCTATGGTTTACAATTTATTTCTATTCATCCCTAAGTCCAAACACTAGTTTTAAGTATGAAGGACTAAAGTTGAAACGAATATAAACCATAGGGATGAAAAAAGCAATAAAATTTAAATCATAAGGACGAAAAAGGTAAAGATTATAAACTATATGGATAAAAATTATAATTTTAAAACTATAAAGATGAAACTATAAATTTTCAACAAACCATATGGACTAAAAACGTAATTTACTCTATTATTTTTGAGTAATTTTAACAAAAAAAACCCAATGAATTATCTATATAAGTGTGTTTGATATAGCAAAGCTGATTTTCCCACGCTTGGCACTAGATTAGTTTCATGAGAATAATGATGACCGACTTTAATGTCATGTACATTTTCAGTAATTATGATTTATGTTAACAACTTATTGTCTTATACTGTTAAGTGTTTGTTACCTTCTATGACCATCAGCTTAGTGTTATGTTCAAGAAGTTTTCTATCCGCCTTTTAACCATCGTAATGACATAAAACGACCTTAAAACTATCTTTGACATTGCCTTCTTGTTACCATAATTATAGCTGTACATTTGTTTATTTAACCATTTGTCTGCCAACATTCATGCTCGCCAAATTACTCTATGCTCCCCGCCTATGATTAAATCAAGAAACGTATTACATTTGTATTACAATATGCATTTTTTGAATCACAGTTATTGCTTCTGACCTTGGATTACGTTAGACTTATATTAAACCCTGTAAGAACCGTACAAATAACGTCACCGTATTATTACCTTAATAAACGTCACGAGTCAGGCGTCATCGTATTATTATTTTTAACGAACGTCACAAGTCAGGCGTCATCGTATTATTACGTTAACGAACGTCACTGGTCAGGCGTCATCGTATTATTACCTTAACGAACGTCACGAGTCAGGCGTCATCGTACTATTACCTTAACGAACGTCACAAGTCAGGTCAACGAATCTTGTCAAAAAAAAAAAGGGACAACAATACATACGCCGATACTCACGCCTCTATTGGTGAATGCACACGTTCAGTAGATTACTGAACATGATAACAACCCAAATACAACTTGACACAGTTCTACTAACAGATTCAGTCCGGGAACCATAATCGAAAACAAGACCACATTCAGCTTATTAAAAGATACAGTCAGAGAACCGTAATCGAAAACAATACCACATCCAAATTATAATCCAACCCGATTACGATTTCGCAAAAAAGGATTTAAACATAGAACCCTAAATCAAAAAACAAAACCAAATCCGAACCCATTAAAATCCCCTTTCACCCACCTACTCCACATTCAATCTCAATTCCAAAGATCCCCCTTTCTTACTTCCTGCCGCTTAACAACCCCCATCCGTAATAAAATTCATATAAATTCATACTTCCAATTGCAAATTGCAAATTGCAACCCCCTTTGATTAACCCAGCTTCCTATCCCTATCGCAATCAATTTCCATAATCTTTTTTACCAATTTTAATTAACTTTCATTCTTATATATAAATATAAAAAAGATACAGTTTTTGTCTACAAAATTTCCCATCTTTTTCTTTCTTCCCAAATCCTCCGCGACCCAATTCCAAATCGAACGAATTCACAAATCTTTAACCATGGTGGAAACAAGGCGGAGTTCGTCTTCCTCGAAACGCACGCTTTCATCACCTTGTTCTTCCCCAATTCCTACAGGGAAAAGATCCAAGGTATTATTATTATAATTTTTTTTTTGATTTTGACCGAAATCTTGAAAATTGTGTGTAGGAAAAAGTTTCAATTTTGTGTGATCGGTGGTTGCAGGCGGCGGAGGCGGCGTCATCTTCAACTACCGGTACACCTGTGGAGCCCATTGAGGCGGTGGTGAAGGAATCCGGTGGATGTGAGTCACAAGAACAAGAAGTCCGATCGTCTGATCCGTCGAAGAAAGATTCCGATGGGTGTGATGAAGTCGCCGGTGGTGATGTTCCGGAAAAGTCTCCGATGGGTCAGGTGGAAGGACCGCCGTTAGTGTCTCCTATGTCTCTAGGTGGGTTTGAAAGTTTTTTTTTCATTATCTTGAAATTAAGAAAAAAAAGATTTTTTTTTTGATGTTTGTGAAGTGGGTTTCTTGATCTTTCTTTGATGGGGTTTTTAAAGAAAGTTTTTTTTTTTTGATGTTTGTGAAGTGTTTTTCTTGATCTTTGTTTGATGGGTTTATTTCTTTTTAGGTGATTCGTTAATTGATGTTGAGAAGACAAAGGCTAATGGTGGTTCAACTGTTTTGAATCGTAGCAAGAAACGACAGTCGAAATCTAATGTTGGTGTTGCTTGGGGGAAGCTTCTTTCGCAGTGTTCTCAGGTGGGTTTTTCGGTTTTTAGACTGTTGTAATGGTTTGAATTGAGAAAGTGATATTTGGGATTTCAAGATTTTAATGTCATGAAGTTTAAGAGATGAATATGGGTGATATTTGTTTATGTTAGCTTTGGATATGTAGTGGGTGTGAAGCAATTCTTGCTGATATTGGCTACAATCTTTAAGCTTAATTGGTTATTTTGGTTCAATCAAGAAAGAAATATTTGGGTATTTGAAGATTTCAGCTAAAATGTGATGAAGTTCAAGAGATGGGGATTTGTTAATATTTAGGGACTTAATGAAAATGGTGTTATTTGTTTATATCAGCTTTGGGTATGTATTGGGTGTGAAGCAATTCTTGCTAATGTTGGCTACAATCTTTAAGCTTAATTGGTCATTTTTCAACTGTTATTTTGGTTCAATCAAGAAAGAAATATTTGGGTATTTGAAGATTTCAGCTAAAATGTGATGAAGTTTAAGAGATGGGGATTTGTTAATATTTAGGGACTTAATGAAAATGGTGTTATTTGTTTATATCAGCTTTGGGTATGTATTGGGTGTGAAGCAATTCTTGCTAATGTTGGCTACAATCTTTAAGCTTAATTGGTCATTTTTCAACTGTTATTTTGGTTCAATCAAGAAAGAAATTTTTGGGTATTTCAAGATTTTAACTAGAATGTGATGAAGTTTAAGAGATGGGGATTTGTTAATATTTAGGGACTTAATGAATATGGTGATATTTGTTTATGTTAGCTTTTGATATGTATTGGGTGTGAAGTAATTCTTGCTGTTATTGGGTACAATCTTTAAGGTTAATTGGTAATTTTTTCTAGAAGAGTTTACATCCACTTGATTTTTGTTGATGTAAATACGGTTAATGCGGTAATGCTGTAGAGAAACTAGTTCTACAACTGAATGTGGTGTTGAAGATTAAACTTTCAAGTAAGCTATTAGTGGGCAAAACAATTCAAATAACGTAATTAAGTGGTAACTGTTTTGAATTATTTGAGAAGAAGCAAGATTAGGGTAGCAGACTAGGGGTTCAAATCTGTAGCTAAAGAACGGATCTTGATAGATAAGAGGATGGGGGTACGGAATTTCTTTTATTTTCACAATTCTTTTAGCAAGCTTTATCCTTTCTTTTCTCACACTTTGCACAAACCCCCGTGCCCGCACGCGCTCCCCCCGGGGGGAGGGGGGTCCTTCACAGAAACATCTGCTCTACTTTTTGGGATAGAGATCAACTCTGCTTAACCCCCCCCCCCCCCCCCAACCCCAACCCCAACCGCACCTTCTGGTGGGACATACTGGGCTTGTTTGGTTTGGTATTTTACTATTTTTGAATTCTTTTGACTTGCTATGCATTGTTTGCCTTGTTGTGGGAGTAAATGCTATCATTTGTATGAGCGTAATATGTGTATCTTTTGTGATATCCAGAATCCTCATGTTGTTATGGATCGTTCCATTTTCACTGTTGGTCAAGGCCGCCAATGTGACTTGTGTCTTGGTGATACATCCATCAGTAAATCGTTGTGCAGCCTGAGGCACATAGAGTCACAGGTTTTTTCTCATTTCTTTACTTGCTATTTATTTCAGTTGGTATATAATGTTGCTAGTGATGCATTATGCTTTCTTTCACCGCCACGTGTGCACATTTTTTTTAATTCATGTCGGTAAAGATGCGTAATACGGGTTTCTTTGTTTGCATAGCAAGGAGGTGCTTCGATCACTTTACTCGAAATCACGGGTGGCAAGGGCGCTGTTAAAGTGAATGGAAAGGTGTGCCCTAAAAGGTCTACCTTACCACTTAGAGCCGGAGATGAAGTGATTTTTAGCTCTTCGGGAAGGCATGCTTATGTATCCTTTGAAGCAATGTTTTTATTTTTCTTTATCGTATCGATTTTCTCTGACACGGAAACAACTGCTCTACTCTTCGTGGAAGAGGGTAGGTCTGCCTACCTCTTACCCTCCTTAGACCCCACCTCCAGATGGGATATATTGGGTTCGTTTGGTTTATTACTAGTTTATTCTTGTGCTTGTATACCGTTTTATGTTTGTTTATAGAAATTTAATTGATATGACTTTTGGAAATTGTCTAAAATACGCAATTTGACCCCTTCACTTTATAGCCACCATTTCAACTTATTAACTGAAATAGCCGGAGATTACACAAGTAGCACTTACCCAACTTGCGTAACCCACTTTTTCAATATAATGTTCAGAAAAAGTAGACATTACCCAAGTTGTGTAAGTGCTACTTGTATAATGTGTATGTGGACAAGCAAAAAGTAGACATTACGCAAGTAGCACTTACGCAAATTGTGTAATGTCTATTTTTCCTGAATATTATATTGCAAAAGTAGATTACGCAAGTTGCGTAAGTGCTACTTGCATAATGTCTACGTGGGCAAGCAAAAAGTAGACATTACACAACACAAGTATTACGCAAATTGTGTAATGTCTAATTTTCCCGAATATTATATTGCAAAAGTAGATTACGCAAGTTGCGTAAATGCTACTTGCATAATGTCTACACAGACAAGCAAAAAGTAGACATCATGCAAGTAGCACTTGCACAAATAGTGTAATGTCTAATTTTCCAGAATGTTATATTGCAAAAGAAGATAACTCAAGTTGCATAAGTGCTACTTGCGTAATCTCCGGCTATTTCGGTCAATTTGTTGAAAAGGTGGCTATAAAGCGAAGAGGGTAGGTCTGATTGGCTATTTCGGTCAATTTCTCTGGACTTTTGTATACCATGTGGGAAACAATTTTTCTTAACGTACTCTCAGATATTTCAGCAGCTATCGAACGATAACGTTGGTGCAGATGTGGCACCTTCAGTAAGCATCTTAGAAGCACATAGTGGCTCGTTAAAAGGATTACAATTTGAAGCAAGATCTCGAGACCCATCTGCAGTTGCGGGTGCATCAATATTAGCATCGTTATCCAACATTCAGAAAGAGTCATCTCTTCTTCCCCCACCTTCTCGTAAAGGAAAAGGGTTACAAACGGGAATGCCGACTCTACCTTCTGCTTGTGACGTGCCTGATAACCGTGTAGCCGATATCGACATGAAGGATGCTTCCGATCCTAACGATAGCGGCGGTGTACCTTCGTGCGAGAAAGCCGTTACTCCCGATGCTGTTAATGAAAACCTTGATGGTGCTTCGGTTGATGCGGAAACGGGAAACGTCCCTGCAGCAGCGACTCATGAGTTACGACCGTTGTTGCGTATGCTTGCGGGATCGTCTGCTTCTGAATTCGACATTTTGAAAATTCTTGATGAGCGGAGAGAAATTAGGGAACTGCTTAAGGACATTGATCCTCCGATCTCGTTAGCAGCACGGCGTCAAGCGTATAAAGATAGCTTGCAACAAGGAATTCTTGATCCCAATGCAATTGAAGTTACATTTAAAGACTTCCCATATTACTTAAGGTGCGACCAGTTACTTTTTATCTATCTTGTGCTGATTATTCTTATTGTCTTCTTTGAAATCTTGGTTTTTTCTACACATTATCATGAATTCTCAATTACAATGCACATAAGATAAAAGCATATTTAAATTATATATATATAGACTTAAGTTCGCGTGAGACCAAACAGTTTCCGTGAGACTGGTGAGACCAAGTTTTAAAGTATGAAACTTCACACCAAAAAACTGTGAATGTAAAAAAAATCGAACTTTTCATAGGGAAAACACCGTAAATGTTACGTTCACGGTGTTTTTCGCTGTGAATGTTTGTTTTTTTACCTTCACAGCGTCTTCACTGTGAAGGTTCGGATATACCTTCACAGTCTTTTATCTGTGAAGGTTTGATTTTTTTTAACTTGGTTTAGGTTTTTTTACCTTCATAGTGTGATTACATTATGAAGGTTCGAATGTTTTTTACCATCACAGTGTTTCGGTGTGAAGTTTCATGTTTTAAGGCTTGGTCTCACGCGGTCTCACGGAAACAGCTTGGTCTCACGTGAACCTGACCCTATATATATATATATATATATATATATATATAGGGGTAGTTTAATTTGCAACCCATGAAAATCTTACAACCCATGCAACCCACTTCTTAACCGTTGGATTAATGATTGACGGTTACAATACATGTGGGTCCAATATTTTCAATTAAAAAAATCAAAAAAATAAAAACAAAATAACCGTTTTTCATAAATCCAACGGTTAAGATGTGGGTTGCAAGGGTTGCAACCTTTTTAAGGGTTGCAAAATATCCTTCCACTATATATATATATGGACAGGTTCAGGGGAAAACCGTAAAAGAATGAAAAACTGAGGAAAGACCCTGATAACCGTTCATCTGGACCGTCCATATGAACGGTTATCAGGGTGTTCCTCAGTTTTGTCATTTTTTTGGGGTTTCCACTGAACCTCCCTATATATATGTACTATCTATGTCAATCAGCAAATCTCATTGAAGCTACAAACTTGCCTACCATCACCACTTTTCTTTCTATGTAGAAGAGATTGACTGCATATCTTCTTTCTTAACACCCACATCCAATTAAAAAGAGAGAATTGATAATCATATGATCTTTAATTTGCTTGCCGATGGGGTGAAATCCACATTCTTTCTGCTTCGCTTGTCAGAAAGCCAAGACTTTATTGTTAGACAAGTGCTATTTTTCCCGATCTTAATGCTGAATGTATCCATTAATCCAGAAGCAACGAGTATTTAGGCCTATAGATATCATAGATGGGTATAGCATGATGGTTAATGTCAATAGAATTCGACATAGGATTGATCGATGAAATGTTATATCATAATGCATATAGGTGTTGGTATGCCATGTAGTGCCACACAATGAAAAAAGATCTTATACGTGATTCTCAAACATACCAAAAGTTTTTTTTTTTGTATTTATTTATCTAGTAAAAATCCTCACCCCTAAAAAACAAAGAATACCAAAAAAAGTTCCCCTTGCGCTCTTATGTTACCAATGGGAAAAATTGATAACGGTCATTGAGCTTCCACAAATCTATAATTTGCATCACTTGGCAAAAGGTTTTCTGTTGCATTTATGAATGATCACAATCATTGAAATGAAAACACTTTCACAAGTCTCTTATTAAATTGGGTAACAAAAATATGAGGACCTTACTTCTTGTTTAAATAATGGATTTTTTTCTTCAAATAACATAATGAAAGCTTTGTAACCACCCTTTGACTTAGATTTGAGTTAAATTTTTTTAATAGAATAATAAAATTATAATTTAGTACCTTTCATCTTTATCGAGCTTTTCAATTAGTATTTGATGAGAACAAATGATCAAACAAATAAAAATGTGAAGGATGATAAAACATATGATGCTTACTTGTTGGCTTTCTGGGTAAAATAAATAAATAATAATTAATCTTGTAGCTTTCTTGATAAAATTAAGAATTATTCCATTTTGGAGATTGCTATTATCATATCTACACTTTTCAAAGGTCTTGGTTGCTTTACTTTTAATTGTCGATTTCAATGGGATTTCGAAAGTTCTTACTTTGCTACTCTTTTGAAAACCTACAGTGAAACCACAAAAAGCGTGCTGATTGCTTCCACATATATACATCTGAAACGTAACGAGTTTGTGAAGTATGCCTCGGATCTACCTACTTTGTGCCCCAGAATACTCTTATCTGGTCCAGCTGGTACACTCTTCGATCTGTTTACATCAAAAGGACATAAGTTCTTGTTTATTCACTCTTTAACGTTGTATTCCATGCATTCCCTTGCAAAAACAGGTTCAGAAATATACCAAGAAACCTTGACAAAAGCTCTTGCAAAACATTTTGGTGCTAGGTTGCTCGTAGTTGATTCTCTTTTGCTACCTGGTGTAAGCCTTCTTTTCTTCCGATTCACAGCTTCTTTTTTGATTTTTATTACATTTCCTTCATGGGTATATATAATTATTTTTGGTAATCTTTAAGATGGGTATATATAATTGCTGACCCTATGTTAATGAACAAATAATAAAGACTTCATTCAGGATTTCAAGATCCAATTCTTCGTTACACTTTATCCTGAGTGCAACTCGTAGGTATACTTATTTGGCGCAATTCTTGGTTACATGCTATGAATCAAGAACATAAATTAGAATAAGGCCGTCGGCTATTCGAGATGCTAGTATCTCCCATACAAAACTCACTATTTTCTGCATGCCCTGTAAGATCCCACATTGGTTGGGGAGGGGAACAAATGTTGCCTTATAAGGGACTTGATACCTCCTCTATCGGATGCGTTTTAAAATCGTGAGTTCAGGTGTGTGGACAAAGCGGACAATATTTGGTACGGTTAGCCTGAGATATTACAAATGGTATTAGAGCCGGGAACCGGACTAGTGTGCCAGCGAAGATGCTGGGCTCCTAAGGGGGGTGGATTGAAAGATCCGACATTGGTTGGGGGAGGGGAACAAAAGTTGCCTTATAAAGGACTTGATACCTCCTCTATCAAACGTGTTTTGAAATCGTGAGTCCAGGTGTGTGGACAAAGCGGACAATATCTGGTACGGTTAGCCTGGGATGTTACATGCCCGCTTCTACACCTTTCGCCTCCCTTTTATACTATTACTACCTAACAACCAACTTATTCTAGAATTACCCAAAATACCTCTTGCTAGCTAAAAGACTAAGGGCCTGTTTGTTAGCAGCTCAATGGGATTCACAACTTATTCGGTTTTCTATACATGACTGTTTGGTAGTGGCTTAATGATATAGAAAATGGCTTATTCCGTAAGCTTTTAAGAGGGGGTGGGGGGAGCTTTATGCAGAAAGCCAAGTTTTTCCCAAACCAATGGCCCCCAACTAAAGATACTCATTCCATATATGAAGATACCCACCCAAACAAAAACCTTCCCAGTCTATACAGACAAATTAATCCACACAGACAACTTTATCCTTACAAAACTTAATGGAAAACCAACCAAACAACCCCTCTTTTCCAAGTCTTTTTTAACCCCTTTCTCAAAGAACCACCTTGTCCTCGAGGTGGACAGAAAAAATAGAGAAAGTGAAGCATCCAAGTTAAGCCGAAGACCATGCATACATATATTATAGAAAAGTTATGAAGGGGTATTTTGGGTATTTCTTAGAATAAATATTTAGTATTTAGTATATCCCACTTTATCTTTGCCATGCTTAATCCTTTTTCCATACCAGGGAACAACTGCTAAAGAAACCGACACTTCACTAAAGGAGAGTGCAAGGCCTGAAAGAGCAAGTGTATTTGCTAAACGTGCTCCACCAGCGGCAGGGGTTATGCACTCTAAGAAACCAACGTCAAGTGTTGAGGCGGATATAATCGGTGGATCTACCACATGCTCTCATGCTCAGCCGAAACAGGAGGCATCTACTGCGTCATCAAAAAGCTACACTTTCAAGAAAGGTATATTTCACAAAGCTTTTTGTGGTTCCTTTTTCACATTGAGCTTTAGAAGATGCCTGTTTTACTGATGTCATTAGTTTGGTTTCTTAATGTAAGAGCGTTGGGTAATGTTTATGGACCCTGTTATGATGAAAACTAATCGATTTATGCAGGTGATCGAGTTAAATATGTGGGTTCCTTGTCATCTGGCTTTTCTCCTTTGCAGACCCCTTTAAGGTATTTTACTAAAAAATGAAATAAAATATTTGGTTTTTTCTATTGACTCGTGTTTTTGTATTCATTGGAGTTAAATTTGTTGGGACTGATCGAACTTTGTAAGGTTCTTATGTGTTGTATTCATTAGGGGTTGGCTTATTTTATAGTTATCTTCTATAGAAATTTGATATGAGAAAACATTAAGAGACTAATATCTCAATTTTGAAATAATCCACCTACCCATTGTACCCTCTAAATTGTGGGTCAACTTTCGATTTTTAACTTCTTTATTTAACGTTTATTAGGGGCAGTATAGGGAACTTGAGGAGTGAGACCTGCATTGTTTGAAAATATAGAACCTTTTGAAGAATGGTAGTAACTACTACACTAAATAGAATAAAAAAGGAGAAATAAATTACGAGCCATTTATTTATTTTCTTGACATCAGAATCAAGTAATTTGGAGCCAGTTATAATAGATGATGTGTTCTATGAACACTATTTATTAAGAAGTTTATTATTATTGTTAATGTCTCAAATGATGCATACTTTACTTTTGTTTATTTTTTCTAGGGGCCCCACGTATGGTTATAAGGGCAAAGTTCTACTTCCATTTGAAGAGAATGGCTCTTCTAAGATCGGAGTTAGATTCGATAGGTCGGTTCAAGAAGGCAACGATCTTGGAGGAATTTGCGAGGAAGACCATGGTTTTTTCTGTTCAGGTAATCAAGTATTTGGATATTGTAGTTTGATGTTTAGTTACCGTTCGTTGTTGATGAACTGTAAATTGATAATATTTGTGGATTATATGCGCAGCTGATTCACTTCGTCTCGATTCTTCAAGTGCTGATGACATTGAGAAGCTTGCCATTAACGAACTTTTTGAGGTGAGGCGCGACAAATTTTCCTTCTCTCTTTCCAAGTTTATATCTTTCTTGGTTATTACTGAAATGATTTTACAGAAATGGTTTTTACCCGTGAGTCAATTTGCTGAAACGGTTAAATTAGGGGTATTTTAGTCATTTTAAACCTAGGTCGTACGACTAAAATACCCTCATTTAACCGGTGGTGATGGAATTAACAAAAAAAGTTTAAAATGACTAAAATACCCCTGATTTAACTGGACTTAACAAAAAAAGTTTAATATGACTAAAATACCCCTGATTTGACTGGACTTAACGAAGAAAGTTAACCGCCCTCATGAGGAGGGAACAAAACCGTTATGAAATGACAAGCGTTAAGGACCAAATCCGAGTTTTCGAAGTTTACTGACGATATCCTTACATTCATATGCATATACATATACGTATACATATATGGTTCGTCACACTTTTGTATATATCTTTAGTTGGTTAAATTCGAAAGTTTATTTTTATTTCTATGCAGGTTGCGGTTAAAGAAAGTAAAAGCAGTTCATTGCTTTTGTTTGTGAAAGACATTGAGAAATCGATGCTGGGAAATCCGGAGGCCTATGCTTCCTTCAAGAGTAAGCTCGAGAACATACCTGGGAACGTGGTCGTCGTTGCATCACACACTCAGATGGACAGCCGCAAGGAGAAAGTAAGTAGTCATTATTGGCGATTCTTCAAAGTTCGTACCTTTTTTACTATCATCGTAAATCGACATTCATGATATTTTTTCTACAAATTTTGCAGTCCCATCCTGGTGGATTATTGTTCACGAAGTTTGGTAGCAATCAGACGACATTGCTTGACTTGGCTTTCCCGGTATGCAATTGATAATTTGCTACTTTTTCACTTGATTTACTTTTGTTTATTTATTTATTACTAAAGTGATGTATTGGCTTATTTGTTTAGGCCTAAGTTGGGGTTATTTTGCCTTTAAATTATTTTTTCTTAAAGGTTTTTCTTTGTACTATATATTCAGAGTAATCAACCGAGGAGCTTTTTGCTTTTCTTCCGTTAAGCCCTATATGGGTTAAGTTGTTTGTCTGAGGGACAGGAGACCGATGGGCTTGAGGGAGGCAAAAAGAGAGGATTGGATTATTTCTGGTATTAATTTGTTTGAGGTGGCTTAATGGGGACAAGTGATGGGTCTTGGCTTAATCAGTATAGCCATTTTGGTATAATGGCTTAACGATTAAGCCATAAAGAAAAATTCGTGTATGGGTGAGCGAATAAGATGCTCAGACCACTAAGCTCATTAAGCTGTAAATAAACAGCACCTAATAGCATAATACATTTTTGGTCAACCCTACATTTTTTATATTGTAGACGTCATCATCAATAGATGATTGTTGAGTAGATGTACATATCTTGTTGGATTATAGGATTTTCGTGATGCAATAGATGATGTTGAGTTGCTTCTTTTTTGTCAAATTCTTTTTGTTTACACTTTTTTTGCAAGCCGGGTCTTCCCAAAAACATCCATTGTACTTTTTTAACGTTACGTTGATTAAATGTCATTCAGGATAGTTTTGGTAGACTACACGATCGAAGCAAAGAAACCCCCAAGACGATGAAGCAACTCACCCGTCTTTTCCCTAACAAAGTGACCATACAGATGCCTCAAGTAAGTGAAAAAGCTGCTTTTTTTTAATATACCCGTTTCATAAATTTTTGTGGGTCTCGATTAATTTTCTCGGAATCGTGGCAGGACGAGTTGCTACTTTCAGACTGGAAGCAACAACTGGATCGTGATATCGAGACCTTGAAATCACAGTCAAACATCGTCAGCATCCGTTCGGTGAGTATCACCCTCTTGTTTGGCTTATTTTTAATTATTATATATATATATATATTGCGTATTTGGTTCTGATTTCTTGATTTCAGGTTCTGAACCGAGTTCGTCTTGAAAGCTCCAACCTTGATTCACTCTGCATAAAAGATCAAACTTTGACGAATGAAAGTGAGTGCATTTATTGACTGTTTCTGATTGTTGTGGGTTTTCGTTTGACTTTTATACTTTTTTTTGACTAATCTTCGCTCTTTTTTTGACGTTTAATAGGTGTGGAGAAAGTTATTGGATGGGCTTTGAGTCATCACTTTATGCAGAGTTCTGAAGCTTCTGTAAAGGATGCTAAACCCGTGATTTCTAATGAAAGGTATTAGCATCATAAGTTATTCATTATGAATAATTTATTTATAAACGGAATTATGTTAAAAGTTCATTTGGTAATCTTAAATATTTTAAGAACCGTGAAAACCAACTATTCATGATAAATTTACCTAAATATTCATGAATATTATTCATTATGAATATCATGCATTTTCATGATATTCATCATGATTAATTTATGAATAGTTGGTTCTCACATGAATTTTATTCATTTTGAATATTTGCTTGCTTATTTTCTGTTTTATTCATGATAAATATATATACCTAAATATTCATGAATATTATTCATTATGAATATCATGTATTTCATTATGAATAGTTGGTTCTCACATGGATTTTATTCATTATGAATATTTTCTTGCTTATTTTCTGTTTTATGTTGTGGATTATAGTCTCGAGTATGGGATCAACATACTGCAAGGTACTCAAAACGAGACTAAAAGTTCTAAGAAGACACTGAAGGTGAACGTTATGCATGCATCTTTTGATCGTATCGTTAATCTAATAATTTAAAGAAAATAAAAGTCTAAGGTAAACATCTCGTGAAATTCCAGGATGTGGTTACCGAAAACGAATTTGAAAAGAGACTCCTTGCTGAAGTTATCCCTCCGAGTGACATTGGTGTTACTTTTGACGACATTGGAGCTCTAGAATCTGTGAAGGACACTTTAAAAGAATTGGTGATGCTTCCTCTTCAGAGGCCTGAATTGTTTTGTAAAGGGCAGTTAACGAAGGTAAAAAGAAAAGTATTTACATTATTCCAGTTCTACCCTTAATTACGAGATGAAGAAATTCATTACACTCTCTATTGTTGAGGGTAAAATTGTCATTTACGAAGGTATTTACGTTACTCCCTCCGTCCCGGAATAAGTGTCCGTATTTCTATTTTAGTTTGTCCCAAAATAAATAAGTGCCTACTTTCCAATTCTACCTTTAAATATGAGATGGAGAAATTCATTACTCTTTCTAATATTAAGGGTAAAATTGTCATTTAATTAATTGAAAAGTGTAATACTTGCACGTTTATAAAACTGTGTCTTTTTCACATTGTGGACGTTTAATTAGGGACGGAAGGAGTTTTTATTTTTCGTTATATATGTGGAGAAAGATCTGACAATTTTTGTTTTTTGCAGCCTTGTAAAGGAATTTTGCTTTTTGGACCCCCGGGTACCGGTAAAACAATGCTTGCAAAAGCTGTTGCGACTGAGGCGGGTGCAAATTTTATCAACATATCGATGTCGAGTATTACTTCAAAGGTACTTTAATGGATTTTATTAAAGACATGTTTGGCAAACTAGCAAATAAGCTAGCTGTTGGATGATAAACTAGACATGTTTGGTAAAAACTAGCTGATAAGGTAGATGACAATATAAAATGATCTAAAAGGACATGTTGGAAGATTTATTGGAAAAATATTATGGGGGCATAATTGGATAAAATGGAAAAAGCCTCCGGGAGCTTATTGAAATGTTTCAAAAAGCTAACTTATGGCTAACCAAATATGGCTTTTTCAATAAGCTCAAAAAATAAGCTAGCTTATGGTTGCTAAACACGGCCTAAATTTTCAAAGCATCGTTTTGTTAGAATGTAATTAATCTCCGTGATGCTTGTTTGCAGTGGTTTGGCGAAGGAGAGAAGTATGTGAAAGCAGTTTTCAGCCTTGCTAGTAAAATATCGCCTAGTATTGTTTTTGTCGACGAGGTTTGTGTTAATTTTATTTGTATTTTTCGTTATTTTTTTATTACCCTTTTTGGGAATAAATCTGATTTTTCATATAATTTAATCGTAGGTTGATAGCATGTTGGGAAGACGGGAAAACCCCGGTGAGCATGAAGCAATGCGTAAAATGAAAAACGAGTTTATGGTGAATTGGGATGGTCTACGTACCAAAGATAGAGAACGCGTACTTGTGCTCGGTGCAACCAATAGGCCTTTTGATCTTGATGAAGCTGTGATCAGGCGACTACCTCGGAGGTATGAAAAAGGCGCACAGTTTTAAAAATGTGTAATAATTACTCCCTTTGCCCCAAAAGAAGTGTCGATAATAGAAATAATTAATGCATTTATCTTGTCATCTTTTAAATATTTGTGCATTAATTAGGGGTAGATTTGGCAATTTAGTTATTTTTTTTAAAGTGGATGCTTATTTTGGGAAGAAAATAAATAGAAATGTGGGCACTTATTTTGGGACGGAGGGAGTGAAGATTTTACCCTTAATAATAGAGGGAGTAATGGATTTCTCCATTTCATTATTAAGGGTAGAATTGGAAATTAGGCACACAATTTTGAAAGTGGACACTTATTTCTCAGAGGGGTGTGGGGTGAGCTAATGAAGCCATCGTTGGTTTCTCGATTGCAGGTTGATGGTAAATTTACCCGATGCCGCAAACAGGCAGAAAATCTTGAGGGTAATATTGGCAAAAGAGGAATTAGCACCTGATATGGATCTTGAAGCAGTGGCTATTATGACTGATGGCTACTCTGGAAGTGATTTGAAGGTCTTGTTATTTTCCCCATCTTGTTCTATTTATTTATTTTTTTCGTTTACGTTTTTTCGGTTTTTTGAGAGTTTGTTTATCTGTTGAAATTTTCAGAATCTTTGCGTGACGGCTGCACATTGTCCAATAAGAGAAATTTTGGAGAAGGAAAAGAAGGTTTGCTTCTTCGATTCTCATCTATTTGTCAAAATGTCTAAAATACCCAAAACACGGTGTCATCCTATATATATTGTTTTCGGAGGTTGAGAAAGAAATTTTTATTACTTGCACTATTATAAAGGGTAAATTTGTCATTTACTTAGTCCCAAAATAGATCTCCATGATGAAACGGCACACAGTTTTAGAAATGTATAAATTTACACTTTTTAATTATCATTACTCATTATCATTAAGGGTATAATTGGAAAGTAGAAGCTTACACTTATTTTGGAACAAACTAAAATAAAAATATAGTTATTGAAGTTGTTATTATTTTTCAGGAGAAAGCGTTGGCATTGGCGGAAAATAGACCAGTGCCTGCTTTGCACAGCAGTGTGGATGTTCGTCCTCTAAATTTGGACGATTTTAAGTATGCACATGATCAGGTATAATAATGAACATCTTATTTTATCGTAAATGTGAAGGTATATTTGAGGTGAAATAAGTGTAGTCCATGTGGGATTTTAACACGCCCCCCTCCAATGGAAGCCAAATAGACATTGATTGTCCCAAAGTGTCGAGAGGGGGCGAGACGAATACAGATTGCCCCAGAGTGTCGAGTCTCTAGAGTGGTAGACCTCGACTCTGGTACCATGTGAGAATATGTGAAACCCCAGGTTAATCTCCAATATAGATTATTGCCCATAGTGTCGAGTCTCTAGAGGGGTAGATTCCGGCTCTGATACCATGTGAGAATATATAGAACCCCAGATTAATCTCCAAAACATATTTTGCCCCAAAGTGTCGAGTCTCCAGTGGTAGACCCTGACTCTAATATCATGTGAGAATATGTGGAACCCTAGATTAATCTCCAATACAGATTGCCCCAAAGTGTCGAGTCTCTAGAGTGGTAGATCCTGGCTTTGATACCATGTGTGTATATGTGGAGCCCCAGATTAATCTCCAAAATAGCCCTTGTGAAAAGAAAGAACGTTCCAACATATACCAAAAAAATGACACAAGTCTAGCCAATGTGGGACTCTATCGGTAGTAAATTTATAGTAAAACTCAAAATTTTATATTTTATGAAATGCAGGTATGTGCAAGTGTATCATCGGAATCTGCAAATATGAACGAGCTTCTGCAATGGAACGAACTATATGGCGAAGGCGGATCGAGGAAGAAAAAACTCCTCAGTTATTTCATGTAGACGATGATTTCAAGTGTATAGCCGTGCCCTTTTTTCCGACTAGTTTGAGATAAAAGACTTAGTTTTTTCCCGTCATAAAATCCAATCTATAGCACCTGTATCAATGGAAATTCCGTTGCAGGAAGAGTTTTTTTTTCTTCTTTTTATCTATGTTCTTTTTTCGTTGAGCCTATGCCCCCTGCCCCCCAATGTGTATTATATACTTAGTTTATGGTTGCTTTCGGATCAAATTATTTCGCCATTCTTAATCTCGTATTTAACGTATTGTATAGACTAACTAATTTACTTCGTTATGTTCGTTTCCTTCTGTGTTGTTATATAGTTGATGTTTGTTAAATTGTTTTTAAATGTGATGTTAAGTCTATTTGCCGGTAACCCGAAGGATCCTTGTAATGGCGTGGTAAAACTAAAGCAGGTCGAGGATGTAGTGGAAATCTTATCTTTTTTGGGTTCGAATTCAGGCGCTGTAAAGCCTTTATGGTTATGGGGGTTCACTTACGATGGCTCTAGGCCATTCGTGATCGTACGGAGGATTAGTCGGTGCGCGTAAACTGACTTAGAAACCCAAGGATATCTAAAAAGGAAAACTAAAGCATGTTGTTGGTAAATGAATGATTGTATACAGTTTTAGAAACTTTTTTATGTTAATAACTTTACGCCGTCAATAATTCTGGTAGTAATGAAGTTCTGCATTGATAGTTAAGGGTAGAATGGAAAGTATGCGTTTACTTCTGAAAGTGGATGTTTATTTTGGGAGAAGTTAAAATAGAAATGTAGGCACTTATTCAGTAATTGTTGACAAAAAGTTTTATACAACAAATGTTTTCATACACTTGTCATTTTTGGTGAGGTTTAAACCATTACATCTTTTAAAACGCTGGTCGGTACCTTGGGTAACGCTGGTCGGTACCTTGGGTACCGCTAGGCCGATAAACGTTTGGTTAGTTATGTTGTCTTTTATATATTAGTATAAAAGTACAATAATTTTTTTTTGAACTTTTTTCTTAAACAAGATGATAACAAATTATCGTAATGTATTGTAACACCCTGAATTTTGGGATTGGGTGAGAAGTTGAACGTTACCCAAAGTTCAGGGGGGTTATTTGTAACTTGGGTTATATAAATACAAATCAAATCTGAGATATTTTCTAAATATCTCATTTGGTCTGATTCTTGTTTGAGAAGCCAGAGAGAAGTGAAGAGAGAGAGAAAAGCAGGTGAAAAGTGGTTGATCGATTCGGACAAATCAAGGTACGAATCTAGCTTAATGCTTTGATCTGAATGCTTTTAGCCGTGTAGAATCTCGTTGTGAAGGTTTTAAACCGTTCCATTTTGAGATCTGAGTATTTCTCATTTTGGATCTGGGTTCTGTATCTCCGACTGTTCTTGGCGAACAAGACGACCGGATGTGCAAAGGACCGGACGAATGCACTCGACCGGAACCCCTTTCGACCGGTGAAATGCATTCGACCGGAACCCTTTTGACCGGTACAGGTTTGACCGGAGTGTTGTCTTCGACCGAAATCCCTTTCGACCGGTAGTGTCTTTCGACCGGTAGCGCCTTTGGACTTGCTTCTGTTATCTTTAAGTTTTGTCAGGATGTGAGAAAGTTATTTGTGTTTTCGACTTACCGATTCTTTCGGTGTTGTCATAGGTAGCATTCGTTAGGAAGAAGGAATCCGAGGTGAGTTCCTACTAACTTTTCTAAACTGTTATATATGTCAAAGATTGTGTTTTTAACTCCTACGTATCTCTATGTTTTCAGATTGTCCGTTTATTACAATTTGATGTAACTTGGGGTTTTGAGATATGTTAGGGTTCCCGAAAGGCTTTTGACTAAAATGAGGGATTTCATCTTGTTGAAGTAAAATAATGTTTTACTTGCCCAGTATGAGGCTTATTTAAAAGAATGATATAAACTGGTTTTATGATTACCTTTCTTACCAGCAGTTGGTCTGGAAGATGACATTTTGAAATATAAATGTGTTGGAATCTATTTATCTAGCTTTGTTGGTCACACGAAATATTGTGACAAGTCATGACTATACTAGTGGATCCCTAGGTATCGAGTTGACTTATGGCTGGGAAGGATATGCCCCTTCCGTTGTAGTTAGTTACGTTTGATCCTCGGGGGCAACTTAGGTATGGTTATGTGAGACCGGATCCTAGCCATGGGTCAAATGTAGTCTAATGAACGAGTATGACATGGTTCCTTGGGGGCCCTCCCTCACATCGTAGTACGGACCGAAGAGTTCGTGGCCATGGTTCCATGTATTTAGCTCATAACTCGGGTTTGTGGCTTACTTTGTGTTCCACTATAATCCTTGGTAAATCGGGTAATCCCCGTCATCGGAAGATGTGTTTTGGACCGGTTGTCCGTACTTTATCAAAGAACTGTTAAACCTTCGAAAAGATTTACTTTGATACTATTGCTTATATCTCTTAAGGTTTATGAACTGTATGTTCTCACCAGGCTTTAAGTCTGACACTTTTTCTCAAATGATATGTATAACAGGTTTCCCTTAGCGGTGGGATGCACTGGGTTTTGAGAGACGAGCTAGGTCTCGGGGGCATATTGAGATGACTAAAGTGTTGATAGTTGGGCATTGTTAAGTCCCATTCTTTTGATGAATTTTGGATTGTCAACTGATGTAATCTAGTTAGTTTGTTTAGATTAGTCTGTTGATGAATTCTAAATCCGTACAGGTTTTGTAAAGTCTTCAGGACTGATACACCTTTTTAGAAGTTTATAGAAATGCTGATGTCATGTTGCCAGTCTTTCCAGGTTTTAATTTACTCTGATTTTTAGGATGTTACAAGTTGGTATCAGAGCTCTAGTTTAAGCGATCTAGGCATGAATGTAAGATGTCTAGACTTAGACTGAGTATACTAAGAAATTGATCCGCGAGATTTGGGTAGAACTTCTAAGTTGGGTTAGTCTTAGAGTCGACGGAAAGTACGTTTATCAGGCATTGTAGTGGTGGTGACAAGAACCGTTATGTGTTATATGTTCATAATTTCACTTAGCTAATGTTATTATGAGGATATTGTACGTAAGAGTGCTTGAATTGCTATTAATATGGCAATTGGTAATGTGGTAGTATGTTTTCCTTTCGAGTTTTCCTACCTCTTCCTTATCTCTTCCTCTGCTCTGTGTAGCAGTTCAGTATGGTAGGTACGCGCGGAAGACCGCGTACTCGTGTTGATGGTATAGAAGCGACAACCTCTACAGCGGGCCAGCCGGAAGGAGTTGAGGTTGTTGTACGACCACCTGTTCAGCAAAGGCTAGGTGGGGGACCAGAGGTCATTCCGCGAGTAGACCTGGCTTCGTCCCACCTAGTCATCGGGGATGCTAATCCCCAGTCCGAGTTGTTGGCCAGCGTGATGTTGGCAATGAGGGAAGAGATGGCAAAGCAGCAAGAGTTTCTGCTGAAAGTAATGGAGGACCGCGACGTGAACAATCGGAGAAGTGAGACGGTTGTGGAGAACGTCGTAGCGGGTTCTGGAGGCGATGGTACGGGGGTCAGGGCTGAAGAGCGCAGGAATGTTGGTGCTCCGGGAAATAGGAAAAGTTGTTCCTACAAGTCCTTTCTGGGCTGCGGACCGCCAGAGTTCTTTGGTTCTGATGACCCGGCCGTGTGTGTAAAGTGGATCCGAGCGGTTGAGCAAGCTTTTGGCTCTTCCGAGTGCGGAGATGATCAAAGAGTGCGGTTCGGTACCCAACTGCTGAGGGATACTGCGCTCATTTGGTGGAATGTCATCCAATCCACCCTATCTCCTGCAGTGTTGGCTCAGTTGTCTTGGGCCGAGTTCAAGAAGAAGTTGTTAGAAGAATTCTGCAACGAAAGAACGATGGACCGAATTGAGAAAGAATTCCGGTCTCTGGTAAAGGGAAGCCTGACGGTGAGGTAGTATACCCGTCAGTTCATGGAGAAGCTTGGTCTGGTGGGGCACGCTGCCCCAACAGAGAAAGACAAGATGAAAGCATATCTTAATGGCTTACCCGCAGACATGCAATCTATGGTCCACAATTCCAAAGCTTCTAACCTCCGAGAGATGGTCGAGGAAGCTCAATACATGGAAGAAATGTTCGCGAAAAGCAAATCTGAGAAAGCAGTGGTGGTGTCCGATAAGAGAAAGTGGGAGAGCAGTTCAGTACCTCCCAAGCGGGCACGACCTTTTGTCGAAAACCGCAATTTCAACAGTCATCAAGAAGCAAGGTGGTGCCCGAAGTGTCGAACAAACACCACGGTAACTGTAACTCAACTTCTAGATTCTGCTTTAAGTGTGGTAAGAATGACCACACCGCCCGTGACTGTTCTGTCGTGGGGATGGTTTGCTACGAGTGTAAGGCACCAGGGCATGTGAAGAGAGATTGCCCGAAGCTCAAGTCGGGTAGTGCGGCGGCAAAGAAGGAGAACCCTCCGAAGGTTCAGGGTCGAGCTTTTCAGACGACGACCGAAGAGGCCAGGGCATCCGCTGATGTGGTATCGGGTACTTTTCTTATAAACTCTGTACCTGCTCGTATTTTATTCGATACGGGTGCTAGTTTCTCTTTCGTATCTGAATTGTTCCGTCAGAAAATTTCTATGCCCACTACTAGTCTTGAGGATGCATTAGTGGTAGAAATAACAGATGGTAGACAAGTTCTGATCCACAAAGTTCTGAAGCAGTGTACTCTTAGTATCGAAGGGAGAGAATTCCCGATCGATCTACTGCCGATGTTAATCAGGGATTTTGATGTTGTGGTCGGCATGGATTGGTTGTCAAACAATCAGGCCGAGATCGTATGTTCCAAGAAGTTGATTCGGCTTCCCAACCCCTCTGGCGAAGTCGTTGTCATCTATGGTGAAAAGAGAAAGGGTGAAGTGACAATAATCACAATGGCAAAGACACGCATATCTATTGTAACCGCCGATCATGAATCCGACGGTTAAGATGTGGGTTGCAAGGTTTGCAACCTTTTTAAGGGTTGTAAATAAAACAACCCATATATATATATATATATGTATGTATATGAGTTAGGTTTAAACAAACAGACCAGTCAATTTGTGAGAATGCGATAAACTTCAAGACATAGAATGTGATAAAAACATGTTGCGTTAACCGGTCATAGAGTAGGCAACTTTTCTCACGACCCTAGTCGCTTTGACCATGTCGCTCGCGTCCCTCTTGTACGTGTTATGTCACATTTGATTTTTTATATAATTAGTTTAATTAAAGCATAGTCTTATTTATGATTTAAAATGAGTTTAATATAAGATAAATACACATATTATGATAAGATAAATACATATCCAATTAAAAAAAATACTTAACTTTTATATAATTTATTTAATTATAAATTAATAATTATATTTAAAACAATTTAAATTTAAAATATGGTGTTTATTATGTATTTGATTCAATTAGTTACATAAATTAAAATATGAAACATGTTTATTATGTATTTGATTATGTATATCAGTGAATTATATGAAGCGTGTTTACCCTGTATTTATTATAATTAACATATAGTTATATGGATTTAAATATGAAACTTTAAGAAGCTCTACCAGTATATCATTAACATGTAACCTTGAATTTTATAACGTGCTTTAATTAATAATACTTAATGCATAAAAAGTAATTTTTAAAATTGTTAAGTCTGATTTTATAGTAATAATTGTATTTATAGGCTTGGTCAAATACTGTGTTTAGAGTCTAATACTGTGTAGTATTGACCAAGGGTATTTAAGTCCCTTTGGTCCTTGTTTCTTGTAAGAACTTTCACGCACCATTCAATACAACTTCTACTTTGTGCTTACATTGCTCTCTCTCTCTAGGATTTAGTGATCTTGGACTTTCAATTGGTATCAGAGCTGTTCTAGATCTTGAGAGAATTGAGAGAATCGATTTTCGTTTATGATTTTGTGTATTAATTCGAAAATTTGATTGATTTTCTTGATTTTTTTTCAAGAAAATCTCGTTTTTGATTTTTTCATCAAATCCAGTTGTGTTTTTGATCGATTTTATGCGAAATTTGGTTTGTTGGATCCGATTTTACATGCTAAACACTTTTGATTCACATCAAATTTCAAGAAAAACAGGTTTTGATCATCGATTTTGAGTTTTTGTTTTTTTTCAGGAAAACCCGTTCTTGAGTACTGTTACATTCTCAAAATATCGATTTTGTGGTTTTTAATCGTTTTTGGTGATTGAAATGTGTTAGAAACCTGTTTTCGTTCATTGTGTGTGAATTTGTTGCATTAATTTCATGGTTATTGTAGATCTCAGTACAGTGCAATCAATAGTAAATATTCAATGTAGAACAATAATCAAGCCACAACTGCTAGTCATATGATTAATATGAAATCAAAGGGTTTAGGTTTACAGAGAGAATATCTTATAAGAATATGTAAACCTATAGACTAGCAATCTAACAAATGACTTGTGTAACCTGAAATATGAACTAGAAAAACCTTTATATACTTAGGCTTTACAAACTAATGGGCTTATGGGCTTGGGCCCATCTAATTAAAACAACTATTAATTAATTACATATTGAACCCTTATAAATACTTTATTCCACTTTCAACATACAAGACTTTCAGTCCTAACAGTTATAATCAATTCTTACGAGTTTTACTTGATTTCCAGAAGTTTGCGCGAGTTCATATAGGTTTGCGCGAGTTCATACTAGTTTGCTACTTGTAATAAAATTTCTAAATACTCAATAAGCAAATGATTCGAGTTTCAAAACATGTCTCATGTTCTTCCTCTGATTCTAGTTCAGATGATTATGCTTTGTATTCATCTGATGAATGTGCTTATTTTTCTGATCATATTTCTCGTGCTTCTCGTATCAAATCTTCTAACTATTTCCCCATAAGAACTGCAACTAACAAACACGAGCCCAAATTCAAGTAGGTACCCAAGTCTCAATCTGATTTAAAGTTGCAGGCATCTCAAGTCAAGGGGGAGTAAGAGAAATATGGCTTTTGAACACAACAGTTCAAAACCCGGACTTTAATGTCAAAGATGGCTCTTGAATAACACAGTTCAAGACCCGGACTTCATTGTCAACATTATGGCTTCTGAGTAATTCAGCTCATAACCCGTGCTTCAAAGACTTTGACTTCTAGACATGTCAGTCTAGGACTCGTTCTTCAAAGCTTTTAAGCTTCTGACTAATGAGAAACTGTGAGTACATCTACTTAATTTCCGCTGCATTTATCTCTGATAATGATGTTGTTCCAGTTTTCTCAAATGTTTTTAAAAGAATCTGAGCTTTTCAATTCAACTCCTGAATTTTTTCAACCCAATTTTTTCGAACGAGACACATACTCTCTATACAATTATGTGAAAGATAATATTATTGAATTATATTTTGTTTCAACTAAATATAGACTTGCCGATCAAATATTTCTATTTTTAAAATCTCGGCATGTTGTTTTAAAAGTTTAAACCTTTACAAATTTTATTCTATAAAGTAAAAGTTTTACAATTTTTCTTTCTTTTGAATAAAATGTGTGTCTAGGATAAATTTTCAAGTTGCTTTGTTAATATTAAAGTTTTTATATGTTCAAATTTCAGCTCTAACAAAAGTCGAAAAGTCAGCAACATGTTTGTAGCTTTTGATATTGCTTTAAAGTTATGTGATTCGGAATATTTATAGTTTACAATGCTTAGAAAACCTAAAAAGTTGGAATTTTGGATCGTAATGAAAATATGGGCTAAGCACTTAGACGTAAAACCTTGTTTGAGATGATTTTTAAATTCTTATAAATCAGAAATCTCTAAGTTTAAAAGTTTGTACCTGTGACCTTTCTGGTTTGGGAAAATAAGTTCTGTGGGATGCTTGTCATCTGGTCCCCTAAGGTCATTTGATCTGGGAGTGATCGAACCCAAATCCTTCTATAGAATCAGATCGAAAGTCATGTTCTATTGGTATGAATGGGTTTAGGATATGTCGATGTAGCCTTTCTGATCTGGGAAAGTAAGTTCCAAGGGGTGCTTGACACCTAGTCCCCTAAGGCCAACTGGTCTGGGAGTGGCTGACCCAAATCTTGCAATAGGGTCAGATAGAAAGTTACGTTTACGACATGTTCTTTACTTAATAAACTTTTTGATTAAAAAGATGTCAAAAGTGCACAAGCTTAAAAGATGCCAAAGAGCACACTCATGTAAAGATGCCATAGTGCACAATGCTAAAAGATGCCAATGAGCACACATCTCATGATACTTGGTTATATATTTCTGAGTTGCAATAAACCTGTAAATTTGTGAAAAGTCTGAATTTTTGATGGCTTAGTGTGATTATATGCAAAGTTCTCTATTATTTTTTTAGAATTTCATTTTCTTGAAGCTAATCGGAGTTCACATGCCAGCACACTGAATAGATTGATGAAAGTTTTTGAAACTGAACATGTCTTAACTTGATATGCAATAAAACTTGTTTCTGTATCCAAACACATACATTTGATTTCATCTGATGGATTTTATTGTGATATTTTACTAAGTAGAATTTTTTATTGTTTTTGTTTAAATTTTTATATATTTAGTCGTTTCAAAATACATATTCAGTATATTTTTCTTTATACATTGATGTTTCAATTCTTGTTTTCTCATATCCTTTTTAAATGAGTTTGATCATTATTCAAGGGGGGAGTGAAAAAGGAGATTTTTTTTCTTAATGATCATATATGTTTTTGAGGGGGAGTATCTGATTCTCTATATAAATGCTAACTTGAATTGCCAAATTTAGTGCATTTGTGTAGGGGGAGTCAAAGAGCTAATCAGGTAAAATTTTTTCAGACTCCAAGTCAGATTTGCGTCACCAGTTGGTAGAGCAAAACTTAATTTGCGCCAACAGCTTCTAGCGCAAAGAAAGCTTTGCGTTTCATGCCTGTCGCGCAAACCTCACTTTGCGCTTCCTTCTGTTAGCGCAAACCTAACTTTGTGCCACCAACTTGTAGCGCAAACCTTCTTGTTTTCTCCGTTTCTTTGATTTTGCAGATCTTAAGCTGTCTCGTCTCCAACATATGCATGACCGAGTTGATCCAGATCATCAAGGTCATGAGGGGGAGAAGTTAAAAGAAGTTAAGGAGATGATAAAGAGACAAAGAGTTCAATTGTTAATCTGCTGATCAAGATTCTGCTGCTCAAGATTATATTTTTCTCAGTTATACTATATCTTTTGTTGTTCCTGCTCCGACCACCATAGTTCATTCAAGGTCATTTAAAAGAGGTGTGTCGTCTAGAGCACAAGCTGATGAATCAACTATTCGTTCAAGTTTATTCCAAACTGTTCGTTCAAGTTTATTCCAATTTGGGAAAACATTTGTACTTGCATCAACTCTACCAAGGATCTTGATTCCATGCCTCTCACTGCCTTGTATGACACTCTCTTCAACTACGAGCAAACTAAACTGCTTAGGAAGTCTATCACAAAAGACATTAAAAGCTTTTCTCTAGCTCTTGTTAGTGATTCTTCCAAAAACTCTGTGTTCCTAGAATCACCTATCCCTCCGATTCTGACCGTGATAGTCAAGAGGATCCCAATGATCCTTCAGAAGCCTACCTTAGTGAGGCTGATGATGAAGGTGAGGAAATTTCCAGTAACTCTCGCTTCTCTTCGAGAAAATCCAAGTTTTCAAGAAAATCTTCTTCTACTTTTTCTAAAACCACTCCATCTAGCAAATCAAATGAGGAATGTTACAGGTGTGGGAGGAAAGGACACTTTGCTTCTGAATGCAGAAGCAGGTCCTCTGATAAATCTAGAATGCCCTCCTCTAACCGTACATCATCTAGGTTTGTCAGAAGCAAGTCTAATTCTAATCAACCTTCTTTCCAAAAGACAAATATGTCTGTCTCCTCAAAGTCTGACCGGGCTGAGAAATACAAGGCAAAATATAAGAGAGACCATGCGGAAAAATCCCACCCCTCCCCCTCACATCATTTTTTTCTTGTTTTTTTTTTAATTTATAATTACATTTTTGGTCCTTGAACTCTTTTCATTGATTACTTTATACCTTTTAGTTTTATGTTTTTCATATTACATTTTTATTATATTAACACATATAATTGTATATTAACTAAAATACGTTAAAAAAATACTTTTTAGTTTTAACAAGTTACACCATTATAACCGTCTCGTTGATATCTTCGAAATAAGCTCAATATTGAATATTTTTTGATTTAATTATACTATTATATGTCATATAGCTATAACTAAATACAAGATAAATATCAAATTTTAAATTTAAAAAATCTAAAATATAATTAAGAAAATCATTCCCTCAAAACCATCCAAAATTTAATATGTAAACGTTCTTTTGTAATTTTATATACTATTCTTTAATAATGTTATTTTGCTAGGAATTTTATTTTAGATATAAAGTTTATGTTTTTTTAGTTTAAAGCTCATATGAGGCCCAAATCGCCTAAACTGGTCAGGCCATACCACCATTTGTGATTTGGGGGTTAAACCGTCTAAACCGGACCGCAAACACCCTAAAATCACGGTTTATTACTAAAATTTGTGAATATATAACTAATTAACAACATATAAACTTTATTAAAATATGTTATATTCAAAATAATAAAAAAAAATATTATCCAACAATATAAACTTTATTACCTTTCAAAATAAAAATCATCCAACAATATAACAAATTAATTTTTTTTATAATATAAAATATTAAATCATATATGACTAGGAAAACATTTTGAAAAAAAATGTGTTTTGTTACATATCATATATGATTTTGTTTCATTATATATATATATATATATATATATATATATATATATATCGATTTCCTTAACGTATTTTTTAACATATAATAAAATAATTAAATCTAAAAATATTCAATATTTGGCTCATTTTGAAGGTATCGAAGAGACGGCTGTATGGTGTAACTTGTTAAAATTAAAACATATTTTTTTAACGTATTTTAGTTAACTAGAAATGTACCCTTGCAATGCAGTGGGTTTCTGAAATCTAGAACTCGAACCCTCGATCATTATTCATACTTTTGTTAGCCTTTTTTTTATATTTTATTTTACGATTTTGAGAAACCTAGATTTAAAACAAAAATATATTTTAGTTTAGTTTAATTATGTTTTTTTATAAAAAATAATAATAAAGTATTTTGTTACGGGTCAAAAAATGCTTAATTTTAATGATAACTATATTTAAGATATTTTATATTTAAAATTAAAAAGATAACATAGTTCAATAAAAAATAAAATATGGTGTTTTATCTCAAATTTTCTTATATTTATCGGTTAGTTATATCAATAGTTAAAAATTTTAGATATTTTAGAAAATAAAAATAAGTGCTTATCTGCAGTTAGTTACACGAATTTAAACATTGAGCTTTTATAAGTTGTACTTATGTTTAATCAATTTGTACTTTTGGATTTTAAGTAATATGTATTAATAAGTGGTACCTAATGCATAAAAAATAGTTTTTAAAAGTTTAACTTAAATGCTTTATAATATAGTATAGATATATTAGTTAAAATTCAAAATTACAAGTTAATGAAACATAATTATAATTTATTAAAGTCCCATATTTTTATTTGTATAACTAACTGCAAATAAACATATTAAATACAGGATAAACACTATGAGATAAACTACTTGTTTTATTTTTTATTAAAATATATTATTATTGGTCTCAAATAGTAGTAAGTAAATAAGAAAAGTATTGTAGAGGGGGGGGGTTTGAATACAATACACACAGTTTTTCACTTAATTTAATTCTTATTGATTTGAAATCAAGAATTACACATAGAAAACTTTGATTGTTGCGGAAGAGAACATATGAGATATGTTCAAACAATCTTACACATAGAGAATGAAGAACAATTGTAAAACACTTAGAAAACAATAAGATCTTTGTAGAGAGAAAGTTGCCAGACACTTAGAGAACTTGAAGGTAGTAGAGGTGGTTGATCTTGCATGTTGAAACATCCATCATATTTATAGTGCCTCATGTATTTAATGCATGAGACACCTGTTGAGCAAGGGATGAACACAGGTCTTCTGCATGGTACATGATGTACTTTTTGTCTTGGAGTGACTTTGTCTTGAAGTGTTGACCTGCAGGGATGGTGTGGACCTTTCCTTAAAAGAGTGTAAGAGACAAACTTACTTTTTCTGATCTTGGGATGAGGTCCACGTCAATGCAAGATATCACAAATATACTTTGTCAGAAAAGTATAATGTGTTTGAAAGAAATCTTCAGGCATCTTCGGCTCCTGAAGATGTGAGAACATCTTCAGCTTCTAAGGAGAGATCATCGGCTGCCGAAGACTTGAGAGATCTTCGGCTCCTGAAGATGTGAGAACACCTTCATACTCCTGAAGATATGAGATTGACACCATCCTGGCCGATGGTGTTGATCACTTGGGCATGCTTGGCTTTAGGCTGAGGAGACTATCTTCAATCCGCTTTGAGAGATGTACTCCTTCTTTGTTTTCTTCGGTTGATCTTCGACTTCACCGAACATTTGTATAGAAACCAAGCTGCTAAAAGAACCTCAAACATATTCTAAGTAGGATGATATAAGATGGAAGATCAGGAGGTCATCTTCAAATCTTCAGATGACCCAACAATTAGGTGTGTTCATCGGTTGACATCCAATGGATGTGAGCCCAACCGAACCGATCCAATCATCCATTGGATCTTGGATTTTTTCAATCCAATGGATGATTGGATCGGTTCGGTTCCATCCAGTGGATATTTTTATTGGATGTGCATTGGATCGAATTGGATCCAACCAATGGATGATCGGATTGTATCCATCCGACATCCGATGGATGATCGGATGAGATCCATCCAATGTTTTAAATCAAATCTACAACAATTCATATATATAAATATAATATATTATTCCATAATTTTTATAAATTTATATATAAACAATATAATTTTATATTAATAATTAGTATTTGGTCGGTTTATATCGGTTCGGTTCGGTCGGTTGGTATTGGATGGTGAATTCGGTTCGGTCAGTCGGTTCTTATCGGTTATGGACCATCATCTAAGAACCGAACCGATCCAATTGGATGTCAAAATTTTCGATCCGATCCGATCCAATTACAATTGGATATCCAATCATTGTCGGTCGGTTCCTATTGGATCGGTCGGTTCCTATTGGATCGGTTAACTTTCTGCACACCCCTACCAACAATCTCCCCCTATTTGAGGATGACATCCATACTAAAGAATAAAACAAATAGTATACTGAATAATTTCATTTTGACCCATTTTTACTCTTTTTGGGTTCTTTTCACACATACCATTTTTTTTTGTATATCTGACATTTACAAGAGAATGAAAAGTATAGTTATACATACGAATAAATGAATACAATGAATAAAGAATGAGAAAGAAAAAATATATACAAAGATACAGAAGACAATAGCCGGGATTGTTTGAAATTGAGTGGTTGGTTGCTTGAGGGCAAAAATGCACACGTGTAAAATGTGTCACAATAATGGCGCAAGTATACACCACGTATTGCGTTCGCTTCTCAAGTAATATAATGGTAAGGACCAAATATCGTATCCACAAGGATTGGACTTAACTAAGAATCAGAGATTTTCACGAACTTCCGGTGCAAAGTTAAGGATTTATAAAGTTTGTTTGGTTGGTTTATAGCGAAATATTAAATATTAAATTTAACAAATGATAAAAAGCGGGTACGGGTGTAAGTTTCCTCCGAGAGTATTTTTATAACTTAAATGGTTAACAAGACCGGTCACAATGAAATCCCACACGATTTCCTCCTCTCGAAGCTACGTCGTATAGGTTGCGATAACGGTATTATTATAAGATTACCACATTAGCTAACTTTCGGTTTACCAATCTCACTAAGTAGATCTCGAAGATCTTAGCCCCGTTAGTATGGAGAGATGCGCATATCTCTATGACACACCAACTCGACCAACATTTTGGACCTTAGTTCGACTATGCAAAAATCCATATCTCTATGTGATTATTAAAGATTTTCTCAAACCTTCTTGCATCACCCAAGCCGTATTCGGGTCCGCCCCTCTCGGGGTCTAAGACCTAATATTAACACACACAAGTGATCGGCTTGTCTGCGTTGAGATGAAGATTCAACTTGGATGACCAAACCGAGAAGCTAGCCAAATGCGGTAACACCCAAGTGTTACATTTTAACCTCTCGGGTTGGCTTACACCCGCACCCAAAGGGGGGTTTAGCTACTGGACTTAATTAAATACATAATAGAAGAAAAGAAGTGCTGGAAATTAAACTGTATTAAACTGAAAAACTGTCACTGTGGTCACAGACTTACCACAGTGGCGACAAAATGTAAACTGCAGAATTAAAATCTAATTAACAATACAAGAACAACTAGCTAAGAACTTGAAAATTAAAGACTTGGAGAATCTCAGGGAGCTCCAAGGGAGTATTTTTTGTAAAACTTGAGTAGTGAATGATATGTCTTCAATGCCAACCCAAAGCCCCTTTTTATAGTCAAAAGAGTGAATAGTATTTAAAAGGAGGAATAGTGTTTAAAAGGATGAATAGTGACTTTTCTTGAACATGCTTCCTTTTTTTGTCTTCATCATCTTCTATTCCATGCAAGATTTCAGCCTTGACTCTTTTTCAACCTGCAATTCTCTTTCACAAACTAGGAAATAAAATCTGCAGAAAAATTTTCATCTGCTGCGCTGCTGTGGTGACTCGCCACAACAGTCCCAAACGTCCAGAACTTGATTTTTAAACTCTTTCTTGACTTTTTGAGTACTTTGGACCAAAGAAAGAGAAAAGGCTCAAATGGGTCTTTGGGATGATAGAAATAAGGGAAAAAGTAAGGAAAAGAAAGACAAATAACCCTAAGAAATAAGGGTTATCACAACCCCAAACTTAAGATATTACTTGTCCTTAAGTAATGAAAAGAAAAGAAAAGAAAAGAAAGGAAAGGACACGACACGAAATGAACGACCCGACTATTTTACACGAAAGTGAGTGACGAATTACCGTTGTAACAATACGGTGTATGATTCTCCTTTGCTCGTATGATCTTTGGTTTGATCGGTAGGTCTTGTAGGGGTGCGTGTTTGTGGGTTGGATCATTTTTTGCGGGTTCCCTTCTTTAATTACCCCAAACTTATTTGTTTTTATGGGAACGGAATATGGTATGAGTTTTGCATGTATACGGTTCTTTTTTCCCATTTTCTTTCTGGCGAAACACAATTTTTTTTCTTTGAATCATTTTTCAAAAGGCCGAATGGAAGTGGATTGGTGGCTTTTCTTTTTGAAAAAATTTCGACAGTTTTGCGCAATGTTTCCCGAGATTTGATACAACTACAAAAACCCCTCCCCCAAACTTTTAAAATTGGCAACGTCCTCGTTGCATGGGAGAGATAAAAGGTGGCTAAAAATGGTTACAAAGGAAGTGTATGGGCCGAGTGTATCAAAAGAGGGCCTACGTCCTCCCAACCCAACAAAACCATATGAACAAACAAAAATATACACCTGCAAACGTTAGTGCACACACGATATGAACAAGATAATCGGGTAATAACATACATCACCAACCAAAAGGATCAAGGTACGATCATAAAGTATCAAAACATCCCAAAGCTAGACCCGACATAAGTTAGAACAAAAGATATCACAAAAGACAGATTAAGTATCCGAAAGTCATTGAAATACCCCAAAAATCAAGTGGACGAGGCTTGGTCCCGATGGCGAGGTGTATCCACAACAGAGGTGGTCCCAATGTCGGCTGGAGAAACAGGTCGATGAGCCGCAGAATGTGGGGAGGTGCTAATGGACGCTCTGGCAGAAATGGTGGCGTCGACGATCAATGGTGGGAGTAACGGTGGTCGATGTTGCAGATGGGTTGCCACCGGCGCTGGACAAACGGTGAGCGATGGCTCTCGTCGGTTGAAGGTGCAACAGGGTAAGTTGGTCCGGATGTGAGGCGTTTTTTTTGAGCCATGGAGAGGAGAGAGTATGGGTTTGGGTGAGGTTTTTGGTTTCTTGGAAGATGAAGGAAAAAAATGGGAGTGTAAGGGAGAGAAGAAAAGTGATGGGTTAGGGGAGAAAAGAAGGGTGATGGGTTAAGAGAGATAGGTTGGTTCAAAAATAAAAGAAAAAGGAACGAGAGGTGTAGGGAGAAAAAGTTGATGGGATTGGGTGTTAGGGTGGCTATGGGGAAATGGTGAGGGAAGTGTTTTTTTTTTTTAAAGAAAAATAAAAGAAAAGAGGAGGGAGTAGGCATATGGCCAACAAGGACCAAAAAGATGAAAGTCCAATTTTTGTCATAGAAAAACACTTGAAAGAAAATGCCCAAAATGGATGTTGTCCAAAAAGTTGTCTTTGCACTACTTTTGAGATACCAAGGTCAAATATCCCTTGGGTCAGGTATGGGGCTCCTCCATAATATCCAGTGCATTTCTTTTATCCACCATATCAGAACATCTTCTCTTCTTTTTTGAAATTTCTCCCTGCAGTCCTGTCACCACAGTGGTGACAACCTCGCCACACCTCCAGACATAAAACCTACAAAATGGCAAAATAAAAATGAATTAAAATCTACTATGTACAAGGGTTATTTCTAACCCCTAACTATGCATACCTTAAAAGCATCTTTTTCTTGTGTCGATGGTGTCCCAAGTTTTCTTTTTTTACACTTGGTTTCACTCTTGTATGCGGTTGCATTTTCTCAAACTCAAGCTCATCCTCACTATTTTCTTCAAAGCGCTCACCACCAAGGACACACTCTTCAATATTCAAACCTAAGTCTTCACTCAACATGTTAATGTATGAACAATCTTCCATCTCACCAGGAGACTTTAGAGACTTAAGGACATTAAAGGTCACTTGTTGGTCATTAACCCTCATCGTGAGCTCACCTTTTTGGACATCAATTAAGGTTCTTCCCGTTGCGAGAAAAGGTCATCCCAAAATGATTGGGACGTTTTTGTCGGCTTCATAATCTAAAATCAGAAAATCGGCCGGGAATATGAATTTATCAACCTTAACCAATATGTCCTCAATCTTTCCCCTTGGATAGGCTATGGATCTATCCGCTAATTGTAAAGTCACAGTGGTAGGGTGGACTTCTCCTATCCCTAACTTGTTAAAAATGGACAAAGGCATGAGATTAATACTCGCCCCTAAGTCACACAACGCATGTCCTACCTCTTGGCCTCCTATAGAGCATGGGATGGTGAAGCTACCCGGGTCTTTAAGTTTAGGTGGGATTTTACATGTGAGGAGGGCACTAGACTCTTTTGTCAAAGCCACCGTTTCAAATTCACTCAACCTTCTTTTCTTACTTAGGATGTCCTTAAGAAACTTAACATAGTTTGGCATTTGCTCAAGAGCCTCTACCAAAGGTATGTTAATGTGGAGTTGTTTAAAGATGTCCAAGAACTTATTAAAATGAGCATCCACATTTTTTTGTTTCATCCTACCAGGAAAAGGAAGGTCTCTAAGGTCAGGTTCTGTGTGTTTCTGAGGCGTGGATTTCTTTTCTCGCGCTGTGGTGACATTGTCACCACTGTGGCGAGAAGTAACCTGTAGGATCTCAGGCAGTGCAGGAGCTTCTGGGGTGTTATTCTCGACTACAACAGGGGTAAGTTGAGCTGGTGGGGACTCTGAAGTTGAAGGGAATAACTCAGGATAATTTTTCTTGTCAAATTTGTGAGTTATTTCTCCCTCTTCTTGCATGATCGGGATGTCCACTAGGTCTTTGTTGCTCCTAAGCGTAACGACTTTCACATGCTCTTTGGGTATAATCTTAGGAGTCTCCGTGTCGCTAGGTAACGTGCCTTGTTGTCGACCCCTCAACTCGGATGCAATTTGCCCGAGTTGGGTTTCGAATCCTCTCATGGTGGCGTTGGTTTGATTAACAAACCCATTGGTCTGATTGATGAAGCTTTTTAACAGAGACTCCAAAGAACCAAGGTCCATGGAGCTTTGTTTCCTGGGTGCTTGAGAATATGGACTGTGGTTACTGTTGTGAGATTGTGGGGACTGCCCACTGTGATTAAATCCCGGAGGATTTTGGGTTCGGTTCTGTCCAGGATTTACCCCTGGGGGTTGTAGTCCCTGATTTCCTGACCAAGAAAAATTTGGGTGGTTCCGCCAATTCGGATTGTAAGTCTGAGAATAGGGACTATTCCTAGAGTGATTTCCAACATAGTTAACCGAGATAGGATTACCTGGACAATTCTCATAAGCATGATTTTCATCACAAAATGCACAAGTTTCGTTTGATAAATTAGTGTTCATTACATGCACTTGGTTCTTCTCTCCTATGTTCAAATTATTTTTTACCAAGTTTGTTAAAGAGACTATTTGAGCATTTAAAGCGGTGATGGCGTCCACTTCACGAACTCCCGATGCAGTTTTTGGAGGAAGTGCACGGGGGTTCGACCACTCAGTATTGTTGTTGGCAACCTTCTCTAGGATGTCATACCCTTCATTATATGTCTTGGCGGTAAACGCACCACCCGCTGTCGCATCAAGGACAATTTTAGCAGCATTGGAAAGTCCATTATAAAATGTTTCCAATTGGATGCAATGGGGGATTCCATGGTGAGGGCATTTCCTAAGAAGTTCTTTAAACCTCTCCCATGCATCTGACACTGCCTCATCGTCTCCTTGTTGAAACAACAAAATTTCATTTCTGAGTTTTACATTCCTCGTTGGAGGAAAATATTTTTTCAGAAATTTTTCCGCAAGGTCCGCCCACGTAGAAATGGAGTTAGGCGGTTGAGAATTTAGCCAAGCTTTTGCTCTATCTCTTAGTGAAAAAGTGAAGAGCATTAGCCTTAAGGCATCTTGAGGTACTCCTTGAACTTTAAAAGCGTCCGCAATTTCTAAAAATGATTTTAAATGTAAGTGCGGATCTTCCGACGGTAATCCCCCAAACTGACCCATTGTTTGGATCATTTGGAACATTAGCGGTTTTAGTTCAAAATTTGCGGCTGCAATGTCGGGTCTAAGAATTCCCGAATTTAATTGAGCAAATTCGGGGGTAGCATAGTCCCTTATTCCATGGTCTTTGTCATCGGCAATCTTTACTGTACTTTCGACATTAGGTGGAGGTGGTGGATTATTAAATCCTCCTCCAACGTCACCCATGGTGTTCGGTTGTCGATTGCCTCTACCTCTTCTACCTCGTCTACGTCTCCGAACGGTTCTTTCGATTTCGGGATCTAGAGGTAAAAGTTCACCGTGTTGTAGCCGTGGCATACAACACGGGAAAAGGAAAAGAAAAACTCGCGACTCGGGCTCAAGTGAAAATCAATATCTTAGGATGTAAAATCTTGCCAATCCCCGGCAACGGCGCCAAAAACTTGATGGCAAAAATGCACACGTGTAAAATGTGTCACAATAATGGCGCAAGTATACACCACGTATTGCGTTCGCTTCTCAAGTAATATAATGGTAAAGACCAAATATCGTATCCACAGGGATTTGACTTAACTAAGAATCAGAGATTTTCACGAACTTCCGGTGCAAAGTTAAGGATTTATAAAAGTTGTTTGGTTGGTTTATAGCGAAATATTAAATATTAAATTTAACAAATGATAAAAAGCGGGTACGGGTGTAAGTTTCCTCCGAGAGTATTTTTATAACTTAAATGGTTAACAAGACCGGTCACAATGAAGTCCCACACGATTTCCTCCTCTCGAAGCTACGTCGTATAGGTTGCGATAACGGTATTATTATAAAATTACCACATTAGCTAACTTTCGGTTTACCAATCTCACTAAGTAGATCTCGAAGATCTTAGCCCCGTTAGTATGGAGAGATGCGCATATCTCTATGACACACCAACTCGACCAACATTTTGGACCTTAGTTCGACTATGCAAAAATCCATATCTCTATGTGATTATTAAAGATTTTCTCAAACCTTCTTGCATCACCTAAGCCGTATTCGGGTCCGCCCCTCTCGGGGTCTAAGACATAATATTAACACACACAAGTGATCGGCTTGTCCGCGTTGAGATGAAGATTCAACTTGGATGACCAAACCGAGAAGCTAGCCAAATGCGGTAACACCCAAGTGTTACATTTTAACCTCTCGGGTTGGCTTACACCCGCACCCAAAGGGGGGTTTAGCTACTGGACTTAATTAAATACATAATAGAAGAAAAGAAGTGCTGGAAATTAAACTGCATTAAACTGAAAAACTGTCACTGTGGTCACAGACTTACCACAGTGGCGACAAAATGTAAACTGCAGAATTAAAATCTAATTAACAATACAAGAACAACTAGCTAAGAATTTGAAAATTAAAGACTTGGAGAATCTCAGGGAGCTCCAAGGGAGTATTTTTTGTAAAACTTGAGTAGTGAATGATATGTCTTCAATGCCAACCCAAAGCCCCTTTTTATAGTCAAAAGAGTGAATAGTGTTTAAAAGGAGGAATAGTGTTTAAAAGGATGAATAGTGACTTTTCTTGAACATGCTTCCTTTTTTTGTCTTCATCCTCTTCTATTTCATGCAAGATTTCAGCCTTGACTCTTTTTCAACCTGCAATTCTCTTTCACAAACTAGGAAATAAAATCTGCAGAAAAATTTTCATCTGCTGCGCTGCTGTGGTGACTCGCCACAACGGTCCCAAACGTCAAGAACTTGATTTTTAAACTATTTCATGACTTTTTGAGTACTTTGGACCAAAGAAAGAGAAAAGGCTCAAATGGGTCTTTGGGATGATAGAAATAAGGGAAAAAGTAAGGAAAAGAAAGACAGATAACCCTAAGAAATAAGGGAAGGGGTGAACGGTTTGTGAGCGACCGAAAGAGAGGGAGAAGGGTCTTTGGTGTGGTGGGGGCCGAAAAAGGGAAGGGCCGAATGTGGGGAGGTCTTCGGTGGGTGAAGGAAGGTGGTTGGTTCGGCTTTGGGAGGCATAAGGGGGGCCGAAGGTAGGAGGGTGTATAGGGGAGTGAGGTGTTCGGCTAAGGAGGTATAAGGAAGGGAGAGAGGAGGGGCCGAAGGAGGGAGGGGGGGAGGGAAGAAGGAGGAAGTCGAAGGAAGGGGGGAGGGAGGGGATGTCGAAGGGAAGGAGAGGGAGAGGGAGTGGCTTCGATGGAGAGAGGGAAGGGGGTTTGGTGGGGGAGTGGTTGAGAGAGGAGAGAGAGATAGAGTCGAATGAGGGAGGGAGGGAGGAGAGAGAGCCGAATGAGGGGAAGAGAGAAAGAGATTCGGTGGGAGAGGGGGGAAGGGGTTCGGCCGAGGGAGGGTGAGAGAGGAGAGAGAGCCGAAGGTGAGAGGGCTAGAGAGAGAGACACCGAAAGAGGGAGAGAGATTTCGGTGGGAGAGGGGAAGAGATAGAGAGGTTGTGAGGGTGTGAAGAAAAAAGGAAGTGTGTTGTGGAAAAAAATGATGGTGATGTTGAAAATGATGAGTATTGTGAGATGATGGGTAAAAAAAATGAAGTTGAGAGAGGTGAGGAGTTTAGTGTGTGAAGAAAAATAAAAGGAAAGGTGGTGAAAGTAGGAAAAAATGTTTTGGGGAAGGGAATGGCTTCAGCTTGATGGGATTTTCGGTGGGTATGGAGAGAGTGGGTAGATGGTTTAGCCGAGTGGGTTGTAGGAGAAGAGGGGAGGGGGTTATCGGTGGGGTTTAGCCGGAAAAAAAGGTTTGTTTAGTCTAAAAATAATTGTGGGGGGTTTAGGTTAGAGAAATCGGCAGGAAGTTAAAAAAAAAACAATTTTTTTTTAAAATAAAGCAGCAGCCGAAGCTTCTACATCAAAAAAAATATTTTGAATTTTTTTTAATAAAAACATCAAATGGCGGCTAGAAAAAGAATATAATTTTTTTTTTTGAAAATTTAATTGGCTAGCCGACCCAAATAAAATCAACTTTTTGAATTTTTTTTAACAAACTTTCAATTGGCCCACCAATTTTATGAAAAAAATAAATTTGTTTTTCGTTTTTTTTAACAAAACCAACTTTTTGAAAGAAATATAATTTTATTTAAACTTTCGGTAGCCAATTTTTTTTTTGAAAATCTTCGGCAGCCGATGAACAGTAGTTCGGCTGGTCGATTTTTTTTTAAATGTTCGGTAGCAAAAAAAAATCAATTTTTTTTGTGAGAGTTGGATGGAATATCTTTGAGAGAGATGGTGGAAGATCGACAGAAATAGGTAAAGAAGGAATGTATGATTGAGAAAGTGGGATGATTTGTGGTGAAGTTTGAGGTTGAGATGAGGATGAGATATCAAATATGGATGATAGAGGAATGAGAGGTGATATGATGAGAAATGAGATCGGTAGGTGTGAAATATAATGATGGGAGAAAGGAGAGATCTTGATCTTCAGAGAAGACCATCTGAAGATTAGGGATTGGAGATGAGAAGATAGGTAGTTCACCATTATGATGAGATGTGCCTTGAAAAGAAAGGAACATATGGATTTGAGTTAAATGAAGGATTATGAGAATCTTCACCAACACATGATGATATTCACCAATCATCATCTCATGATGAGATGATGACTTAAGATCATCAAACTTCACATGAGTAGATGCAGTTTCTCCGAAGATGGTGGACTCGGTAGGCTTTTGAAGAGTGAGAGAGAGGCTGAAAAAGTGAGAGAGGGTAAGGGCCGAAGGTGAGGTGAGGGCCGAAGAAAGCGAAGGGAGGTATAAGGGAGGTTTGTTCTTTGGTAGGTTTAAGAGGCCGAAAGAGAGAGATGAGAGAGAGAGATAAAGAGAAAAGGGATGTACCTGGGGTAGATGATGTAGAGCACTCAGCAGACACAATGGCCATAGAAAAGGATTGAGCTTCACTGTTTATCAACATCATCTATTTTAGCCATGAAGCAAAGGTTGGCCATTTCTTTGTCACTTTCAGAAGTGGGTTCATCTGCCCAATCATGGGTTTCAGTTATTTGACCTTTTCCCTTTTTGAGCAAGGTTTCATTTCTCTCCTTCTCTCTCTTATATTTTGCCTTGTATTTCTCAGCCCGGTCAGACTTTGAGGAGACAGACATATTTGTCTTTTGGAAAGAAGGTTGATTAGAATTAGACTTGGTTCTGACAAACCTAGAGGATGTACGGTTAGAGGAGGGCAGTCTAGATTTATCAGAGGACCTGCTTCTGCATTCAGAAGCAAAGTGTCCTTTCCTCCCACACCTGTAACATTCCTCATTTGATTTGCCAGATGGAGTGGTTTTAGAAAAAGTAGAAGAAGATTTTCTTGAAAACTTGGATTTTCTCGAAGAGAAGCGAGAGTTACTGGAAAGTTCCTCACCTTCATCATTAGCCTCACTAAGGTAGGATTCTGAAGGATCATTGGGATCCTCTTGACTATTACGGTCAGAATCGGAGGGATAGGTGATTCTAGGAACACACACAGAGTTTTTGGAAGAATCACTAACAAGAGCTAGAGAAAAGCTTTTAATGTCTTTTGTGATAGACTTCCTAAGCAGTTTAGTCTGCTCGTAGTTAAAGAGAGTGCCATACAAGGCAGTGAGAGGCATGAAATCAAGATCCTTGGTAGACTTGATGCAAGTACAAATGTTTTCCCAAAACTCAGGAAGACAGTCCATGAACTTGCACAAGACTTCCTCATTATCATAGATGCGACCCACAAGTTTAAAATCGTTGAGAAGACTGTTAAAGCGATTGTAGTAGTCAGAGAGAGACTCACCCTTCTCATGAGAGAAGAGTTCATACTTTCTTACAAGAGAAATCTTTTTGCTCTTTTTCACCTCAGACGTATCTTCATAAAGAACACACAGAGTGGACCACATTTCTTTTGCAGTAGAAAGGTTAACAAGAGAATGGTAGACCTCATCAGGCAGAGAGAGGGCAATGATGGCTCTGACTTTAGTATCAAGAGCTATAAGACGTATGTCTTCATCATTGTATTTACTGGGGTCCTTTACAATGTATCTCCCAGTAGCTGGAGTTCTTTCTTCCTCAGAAGAGTCCTCATCAGCTTTTGCCTTGTCTGCATTATAACGATCCCAAACTCTAGGAATAAAAGGACCTTCATGTAAAATAGTTGGATATCTGCTGTCAACTCCTTCTAAAAAGAGTATCATACGACTTTTCCACAAGAAGAAGTTATTGGGGTTAAACTTTGGTGGTTTGGCTATAGAGCGATTGTCGTATGAAACAACAGTGGTGTTTTGAGAAAAAAACATTGTTTAAAGAGGAAGAAGAAGAAGAGGCTGCCATTGCGGATCTAGTTTATTGAGTTAAACTAAACCGCTCTGATACCACTTGTTGGTCCCAAATAGCAGTAAGTAATAAGAAAAGTATTGTAGAAGGGGGGGGGTTGAATACAATACACACATTTTTTCACTTAATTTAATTCTTATTGATTTGAAATCAAGAATTACACATAGAAAACTTTGATTGTTGCGGAAGAGAACATATAAGATATGTTCAAACAATCTTACACATAGAGAATGAAGAACAATTGTAAAACACTTAGAAAACAATAAGATATTCGTAGAGAGAAAGTTGCCAGACACTTAGAGAACTTGAAGGTAGTAGAGCTGGTTGATCTTGCATGTTGAAACATCCATCATATTTATAGTGCCTCATGCATTTAATGCATGAGACACCTGTTGAGCAAGGGATGGACACAGGTCTTCTGCATGGTACATGATGTACCTTTTGTCTTGGAGTGACTTTGTCTTGAAGTGTTGACCTGCAGGGATGGTGTGGACCTTTCCTTAAAAGAGTGTAAGAGACAAACTTACTTTTTCTGATCTTGGGATGAGGTCCACGTCAATGCAAGATATCACAAATATACTTTGTCAGAAAAGTATAATGTGCTTGAAAGAAATCTTCAGGCATCTTCGGCTCCTGAAGATGTGAGAACATCTTCAGCTTCTAAGGAGAGATCATCGGCTGCCGAAGACTTGAGAGATCTTCAACTCCTGAATATGTGAGAACACCTTCATACTCCTGAAGATATGAGATTGACACCATCCTGGCCGATGGTGTTGATCACTTGGGCATGCTTGGCTTTAGGCTGAGGAGACTATCTTCAATCCGCTTTGAGAGATGTACTCCTTCTTTGTTTTCTTCGGTTGATCTTCGACTTCACCGAACATTTGTATAGAAACCAAGCTGCTAAAAGAACCTCAAACATATTCTAAGTAGGATGATATAAGATGGAAGATCAGGAGGTCATCTTCAAATCTTCAGATGACCCAACAATTATCAATAATTTTAAATATAATAACATAACAAAATAATTTATCATTATCTTTATAAACAGATCATAACTAAAAGTAAAATAAATTACATCTTTATAATAAAATATAAGTTGTATCAAAACATTATGAAATTGTGAATTAAGTAATTGACTTTAATTAGTTGTATTTTGTGCTTAAAATATTGTAATTAAGAGTTTTTTATGTCTCTTTTATAATATAGTATAGACATAGATATACAATTATATGTGTTAATATGATGATGGTGTAAAATGAAAATTAGAAAAGTAAAAGGTATAAAGTAAACTAACTAAATAATTATAGGGGTATAAAATTTAAATATATATTAAAAATCATTTAAAAATTATGTTTTGGAATTTTGTTGTCGATTGTGTGAGTAAGAGAGGTTTATAGGAGGGGCCGAGGGGGTTTTAAGAATTTATTTTCAAATGCTTTATCTATAGATGAGAATCTTACTCACGTAATACAACGTGATACATCTTGATTTTAATGTTTCATTTTATTTTTTTGTCTTTGTCGATTTTATAATATGGTTTTGAGATTTTTTTAATAAATTTTTTTAATTTAATTTAATTTAATTTAGATTTAATAATGATGTAATTTATTTTAGATTTAGTAATGTAATTTTTTTTATAAAATAATAATTAAGTATTATGTTAGAATTGAACGATTATCCTAATTATATTTTAGACTATTTATATTCGAAATTAAATATTTATCTTATATTTGATTATGTTTATCAGTTAGTTATGAGTTCAAAAATGTAACTTTAGAAAGGTATACTTATGCATCAGTTACTTGTAATATTGCAACATATTCGTCGGTCTAACTAATAGCTACTCCATCAACATCATTTTTAGTTACTTGTAATATTGAATTTTAAGTAATGTGCATTAATAAACAATAATTTATGAATAAAAATTTGTTTTTAAAAGTTTTTTTTTTCAAATACTTTATAATATAGTATAGATATATATAATTTTAAATGAGAAAATTATTTATAATATTGTGAAATAACCTTTTTAACCCTTACCTATAAAAATTGATGTTAAAAACACATTTTTCACATCAAAAAAGAAAAACACATTTTTTTCCTATAAAAAAAAAAAAGAAATATCAAATCAAGTAAATCTTTTATCGTATATTTATCTTAGAATTAGATTCCATGAATCCCTCCTTTTTAATAAGAGATTAAAGATTTCAACGAATCCTTCAAAATCATCCTGCGTTTTGACCTTTTGAATCGTTACCCTTATACATAATTCCAATAAACAATCATTTGGTCGCAGATCTGGTCAAAAAATATCTTTTTCTTGATACGCCCACCTTTATCTATCTTTCTGTGTTTGATCACGTTCACATATGGTTATCTTCTTTGAATTTTCACCCTCTTAATCGGTGGAAATCTTGATTCAATTCAATTCGTAAAACACCACCAAACAATCTTTAAATCCAGCAACATCAAGCAATCTGCGATCAATACTTATACAGAAACCGCTAAAGTTGTTCCCATTTAGCGACTTCAATTACCCAATATTTATATTCCCCCTCTTACGTTTCGGTTTTTTGGTTCAAGGAGCGATTTTTTGACTTTGAGTTCTTCGATTTGATTCTGGGTACGTTATATCTTCTGTTTCTTTTTTGGTTTTATTTTATAAGCATTGGTGTTTGATGGTTTATTTGACGTTAATGATGAAGAAAGATTGATGCATACCAACTGTTTGATGATTTATTTGACTGGGAGTTTTGATTTTTTTTGATGATTTTTGTGACCTTTTTTTTATGAGCACCAAATGTTTGATTAAATTTTCCAATGAGAGTAACATTTTAGAAGATATATGTGGTGAAGATGATGGTATGATTATGTAAAATTTGAAGTAAATTTTCATGGTGTCTGCTTTTCTATTGAGACTATTAGGTATTGTTTCTCTCACTTGTTTTTATCTTTTCGGTAACCGTGGTTATTCGGGCCAACTTACGATCACAAACCAAGTGATTAATTCTCTCTTGTTTTTAAGTGATTTCTATTGTAGCAACAGTGCTTAACAAGTATATCTAACATTAAGGGTAAAAGTTCTTGTATGGTTAAGCTATTCTTTCTTGGATTTTTGACAACACTTTTTGTTCTTATAGTATGTTTGATTAGTTGACATGAAGGGAAAATGTTTTTGTGATTAAATCTTTCTTCCATTTTGTGGTTTACAATGAAAAACCACCTCCTTTTCAATTATGGAGTTGAAGCTTTTTAAAATTTCATTATGAGATTTTTGGATTTGGAGTAAATTGGTTTGTCGGGTGTAACGTGTATGCGATTCGTATCTATAACTATAAAGCTAAGAGATTTCGGCCTGCTGGCCAGGCGTTGATTTGGGGTTTATTACTTTTGTAGTTGATGCAAATGTGGTTGTTTGTATCATGTAGTTTTTACTGCATTCAATAGTAGAATTGAATCAAAATTCAAAAGATGGGTGGAATGGAATTAAGTAATGATTTGTGATTTAATTCGTTATACATATGATTGTTTATCTTACGAGCTACTCAATAATTCAAGATCTTTCAAACAGGACTTATATCTTCATCCAATGGCGAAAAAGTTGCTGATGACTCATTGTTCAAGCTTCCTGTTGCCACCGCCAATCACCAACGGCGAAAACAGCTCTCCTCCGATAACGTATGCACTTATCATCCTTAACCAACGCCTCCCTCGATTTTCACCCTTGCTCTGGGAACACGGTAAATCTATACTCGTTCTTGTTCTATTAGTATTTTGATGATGAAGATGACTATTTGAAAACGCTATATGTTATACGGTTTTTGATTGTTGTTATTGTTGTAGAGCAGCAAAAATTCGTCTTTGTGCTGATGGCGGAGCTAATCGTTTATTTGATAACATGCCGGAGCTCTATCCTCATGAAGACAATGTCTCAGTTATCCATAAAAGGTTTCATTAATTACTGATTGCCTTAAATCCGTTAGATTTTCTGCTTTTGATTTCTTTAACTCGATTGTTTGATTTGCATCTGTTGTAGGTTCAAGCCGGATGTAATTAAGGGAGACTTGGATTCAATCCGACCGGATGTTAAAAGTTTCTACGAAAATCTTGTAAGCAGATTATATTCTTTATCTTGCACTCGAATTAGGACCTTCTTTTTCTTCCTATAATGCAAGAATTGCGTCGTGTTTGATCTTGGCGTAGTGTGGATACGATCATAAAAAGTTCTAAGTGAACTAAAAAGATTATGAAACCCCATATTGTTAGTGAATAGGCAAGCGGAAAATTCAATTTTACGAGCATCTAAGTTTACTTGTGAGTAACCTTGAGGGTTTGCTCAACCGGCAAATAAAGGTTGGGCCTTGAGGCTCCTCCCCATAAGAAGCCAGTTTGAGTCAACTCCGGGCCACTGGAGATTTTCCTAGCTATTATCTTTAGGTCCCATGGGATCGGTCGAGGTGCGCGCAAGCTGGCCTGGACACCCACATTTACCAAATTTTTTTACTTGTGACAGATCGGTGACCGGCTTATATTCTTGAGTCCTAATCGAATGCAGGGTACGAAGATTGTAGATAATTCTGATGACCAGGACACCACAGACCTACATAAATGCATTACATACGTACGTGATTTCGTGTCTGATGAAGATAAGCCCAATGTAAGTAGAATCCGCTTTACAATAATCTTTTAAGGTCTGTATGCATACTACCCCAAACCCCACTTTCAAGCGGGGTATACAGGGTTTGATTGGTTTGGTTTGAAAACTTGCAGCCTCTCTGTCTCGAGAGACGGATTAACTTATGTGTGCATACTACCCCCGGACCCACCTTCAGATGGGATATATTGGGTTTGTTTGATCTGGTTTGGTTTAGGTTGAACTCTTGCAATACATTTTGTGTTTTTTTTCTTCCGGTTTACAGTTGTGCATACTTGTTGCGGGAGCACTTGGTGGAAGGTTTGATCATGAAATGGGAAATGTTAACACCTTGTGCCACTTCTCGACGACACGAATAGTTCTTTTATCTGATGATTGTCTCATACAACTTCTTCCTAGTAGCCGACGTCACGAGATCCATATCCAGTCGTCCGTTGAGGGCCCACATTGTGGTCTTATTCCAATTGGTGCGCCTTCTGGAAGTTCGACAACCACAGGGCTCAAATGGGATCTCGGTAAGTAATTGTTCTACATCACTAATGCTATCAATTGTTTCGATCTTGAGGGTTATTTGTCGAATATCTAAAATGCCCTCCAAAACCTTTAGAGTGCGTTTGGTATGCGATACAGGACATAATATTATTGCGTTCGGCACAACAATTAGACTGGGACAAGATATGTAATTTACTAAACTACCCATGTTAGAATTAAAACTTTATAAACTTCCACAATTCTCTCACCTGCCTACATCACTCTCGTCAGGTCTTGTCTATCCTTATAAACCCAAACAAACATCATCTATCCAAGAAGACATATATTATATATATATATATATATATATATATATATATATATATATATATATATATATATATATATATATATTGGAAGGATATTTTGCAATCCTGAAAAAGGTTGCAACCCACATCTTAACCGTAGGATTCATGATCGGTGGTTATTTCATTTTTATTTTTCTGTTTTTTTTAATTAAAAATATTGGGCCCCATATCTATTGTAACCGCCGATCATGAATCTGACGGTTAAGATGTGGGTTGCAAGGTTTACAACCTTTTTAAGGGTTGCAAATAAAACAACCCCTATATATATATATAGTGGAAGGATATTTTGCAACCCACATCTTAACTGTGATCGACGGTTATTTTATTTTTTATTTTTCTGTTTTTTTAATTAAAAATATTGGACCCCATATCTATTGTAACCACCGATCATGAATCCGACGGTTAAGATGTGGGTTGTAAGGTTTGCAACCTTTTTAAGGGTTGCAAATAAAACAACCCCTATATATATATATATATATATATATATATATATACACACACACATATAGGCCAAGGATAATTTGCAACCCATGCAAATCTTACAACCCCTGCAACTCACATTTTAACCGTTGGATTAGTGATAAGCGGTTATTTTATTTTTATGTTTTTTTTAATTGAAAATATTGGACCCACATCTATTGTAACCGTCGATCATGAATCCAACGGTTAAGATGTGGGTTGCATGAGTTGTAAGATTTACATGAGTTGCAAATTAAATTAAACTACCCCCACTCATATATGACAAATTATATAGAAATTGTTTAAAAGTTAGAAATTGTTAAAAAAAAAACCCAGTTTCATGTGTTGTCTTATGGTTGAAACTTCACATGTGAACATAAGGTCAATGAATTTGCGTGTGAAAAAAAACACAAAAATACATTTATACATGAAACACATACTTGTACTTACACGTAACAAAACATGCTAAACAATACGAATCAAATCTTAAAATCAAAAACTCATTGGATGGTTTTGGGTAATTTTCACAGGTTCGCAATGAAATTTGTTTTCACTGTTTCTAACTTTTAGACGGTTTTTATATGATTTGCGGTCTCTATATATTTTCATAGGATATCTAAAAGGGTATTTACAGATTCATTTTAAACACAATTTGTATGGTGTTATAGATGATACAGAAATGAGATTTGGCGGTCTAGTGAGCACATCGAACATCGTTGAAGGAGAAACAGTAACCATTCGATCTGATTCTGATCTGCTGTGGACAATCTCTCTTAGAATGCAGCCATGAAGGTGAAGAAGAAGAAGAAAGCAAAGCTCCATTGATTCAAGAAAACCTCATTATGTCAATCTCTGTTTGTAGATTTATAATCTTCCATTCAAATATCTCTTCTTGTTTGCTGGGAATTATGATAACAATTACAATTACTTGCTTTTATTTTGATTATAATATACAGATTTTAAGCCAAAACTTCAATCCTTTAGACTCCATTTATGCACTTATTGCTGGAATATGCTGTTTGTATTTTCATTGGGTAAAAGACAAAAAACTAATAAAATAATGAAAATGCTCCTCGTTTACTCGTTTAGGTTGCGTTGGATACATGAGACAGGATGGAACAAAACGAGACAAAACTCCCTGTTCATGTTTGGCGTGACATAGGACTGGGAAAAGATGTGACAAAAATGGTTTTTTCTTGTTCTACCAAAATAGGTGGAATAACATGGACAAGAGTGACACATAAATTAAAAATTACTGATTTACCCTCATTTGATGTATAAACCTAACATGATATTTGTGTTAATGGTCATCAACACCCATCGCCGCTGCCACTACCATAGGCGACCACTGCCAACCACCCATTGGCCACCTCCACAGAACAACCTCCACAACCACCGCCCATCCCCACCACCGCTAACACTGTCGACCACCTCCATCGTCACCACCACCTGTCAAACAAATTTTAGGGAAAACTTGTCTCGTCCTAGTCACACCAAACACCAGACACTTGTGTTGTCCAGTCATGTCTAGTTCAATCATGTCTGCGTACCAAACGCTACCTTAACGACCGTTAAAGGAAGGACCAAACCGGTTTTCAGAAATCATGATAATCATCTTATAATTTTGAAATTGCAGAGCAAAAAGTGTTATTTTCAACAAACCAAGGAGCCCAAATTTGTAGTTACTCTAAATTTTCTAGTACTAAGGGTGTTAAAAAAAACCAAAAACTACTCTATTTCAACAATTACAATATTAAATATTTTATAAATTCATCATCTTAATACAATTTCAAAAAAACTTAATAAAAATTATGACATATTTAACTTTATTGGTGGAAACAATTAAAGATAATAGTATATTTTCTCCTCGATATTAAGTTTTATAGATGCCTGTAAATTTAGACATCTCTACCTTTTTTTTTAAATTTTAGCACACTTTAGCATAACTGTTGGAGCAAAAAAGACTCCGAAATCTCGTTGGAGCAAAAAAAAAAAACTCCAAAATCCCATTTTAACGTAACTGTTAAAGATGCTCTTAAAGAGATTAATTATTATTTGTTTTTATAAACTTATAAATATTTGAACTTGTGTAAATGTCTATTCGAAAAGAAAAGAAAAATGTAATTTCATTATTTTCTCATGTTTATTTGGTTTGTATTTTATAAATTTCACAAAAAAAAGTGAATAATAATAAAAAATAATTGGCTTCGCCCGGGTTCGAACCGGAGACCTTCAGTGTGTTAGACTGACGTGATAACCAACTACACCACGAAACCTTTTTGTTGCTTACTTGAGGGAATCTATATATAAATAGCTAAAAGCCATTGGTCTCTTAGAAGCTTCCATGTGGCTGCAACATTTTAAAAAATGTGACTTGTCCCTATAGACCGATTACCCGATTTTAAAACTCGTTTACCCAACACTTACCTGATAAACGCTTACTAGTAAGAGAGATTACCATCACTTATCTTATCGAATAATATCCTCGGTCATCAAAATGAGATGTTGGCAAATCAAAACATGTCTAGCCCAGTGGTAAGGTAACATCCTTGGGGGGGGGGGGGGTCAGTGGATGGTATCCTTGACTACCCAGGTTCGAACCCCGTGGTGAGCATGTGGCGATATCCAGATCATGGGCCTGCCACTTAGTGGTACCCTTAATTGGGTCGGGTCGTGGTCGACGGGGATTAGTCGGGTGATACCCTTAAGTGGGAGCCCGGATACTCCGGGAACGTGTGTGTTATCTGCCGTTCAAAAAAAAAAGAGATGTTGACAAGTATCTTAAACCCGATAAACACTTACCAGGTAAGAGTATTTTCTCTCAATATTTATTATTTTTCCTTTTGTGGTCAATTATCTTTAGTTTTAAACAATTTATAAATATGTATCTTACTAATTACCGTCTACAATGTCAATAATATTTTTATATTGTTTTTTTAATTTACAAACATTTTATAAAAACATTATTACATCAAAATAAACTAAATCCATATTGATATCATTGTATACAGAATTTGACAAAAACGTTCATAACTTTTGCTACGAGACTCAGTTTCAGCCCATGACCAGTCGAAACGAACCTTGGAACGAGCATCACGCCATAGGCAGGTCGTTTTCTGGAAATACAACATGATTTGAATGGTTTTTGATAAACTACATGACATACGTTCTTTTGATTTGACCAATGCGTGGCTTCGGCAATTTTCGGCACGAGAGCGGGTTTTTACAAGTTATTTATAGTGAAAACTTTCTCGTTTACATTGTAGATGGACCATGTAAATTTTCATGGAAATCCGACAAGGTCGGTCCGGACGAGAAACCGAAAGGGTACCCCCTTTGCTGTATTGGCCAAAAAATGGGTGGCACGCTTAGACGTCTATAACTTTTGCTACGTGAGTCCGTTTCAGGACCATGAGCAGTCAAAACGAACCTTGGAACGAGGATCACACCATGGGATGGTCTTTTTCTGGAAATACACCATGATTTAAGTGGTTTTCGATAAACTACGCGACATACGTTTTTTCGGTTTGGCCAATGTGTGACTCCGACAATTTATGGCTCGAGAGCTGGTTTCTTCAAATTATTTATAGTGAAAACCTTCTCGTTTACATTGTAGATGGACCATGTAATTTTTCATGGAAATTCGACAAATTCGGTCCAGACGAGAAAACCGAAAGGGTACCCCCCCTTTGCTGTATTGGTCAAAATGGGTGGTACGTTTAGTCGTCCATAATTTTTGCTATGGGACTCCGTTTCAGAACCATGAGCTGTCAAAACGAACCTTGAAACGATGATCAAGCCACGTGAAGGTATTTTTCTGACAATACACCATGATTTGAGTGGTTTTCGAAAAATTACCCGACTTACGTTCTTTCGGTTTGACCAATACGTGACTCCGGCAATTTCCGGTACGAGAGCGGGTTTCTTCAAATTCTTTATAGTGAAAACCTTCTCATTTACATTGTAGATGGACCATGTAAATTTTCATGGAAATCTGACAAATTCGGTCCGGACGATAAACCAAAAGGGTACCCCCTTTACTGTATTGGCCAAAAAATGGGTGACGCGCTTAGACGTCCAAAATATTTGCTATGGGACTCCGTTTCAGGACCATGAGCAGTCAAAAGGAACCTTGGAACGAGGATCACGCCATAGGAAGGTATTTCTCTGACAATACACCATGATTTGAGTGGTTTTCGATAAATTACACGACGTACGTTTTTCGGTTTGGCCAATAGGTGACTCCGACAATTTCTGGTACGAGAGCGGGTTTCTTCAAATTCTTTATAGTGAAAAGCGTCTCATTTACATTGTAGATGAACCATGTAAATTGTCATGGAAATCCAACGAGGTCGGTCCGGACGAGAAAACGCAAAGGGTACCCCCTTTGGTGTATTGGCCAAAAAATAGACGTCGCGCTTAGACGTCCATAACTTTTGCTACGGGACTCCGTTTCTGGACCATGAGTAGTCAAAACGAACCTTGGAACGAGCATCACGCCATGGGAAAGTCGTTTTCAGACAATACAACATGATTTAAATGGTTTTAGATAAACTACACGGCCTATGTTCTTTTGGTTTGGCCAATGCACGGCTTTGGCAATTTCCATCACGAGAAACGGTTTTTAAAAGTTATTTATAGTGAAAACCTTCTCGTTTACATTGTATACGGAGCATGTAAATTTTCATGGAAATCCGACGAGGTCGGTCCGGACGAGAAACCGAAAGGGTACCCACTTTGCTGTATTGGCCAAAAAATGGGTGGCATGCTTAGACGTCCATAATTTTTGCTATGGGACTCCGTTTCAGGACCACAACCAGTCAAAACAGACATTGGAACGAGGATCACGCCATGGGCAGGTCGTTTTCTAGCAATACAACATGATTTAAATGGTTTTAGATAAACTACACGGCATATGTTCTTTCGGTTTGGCCAATGCACGACTTTGGCAATTTCCATCACGAGAAACGGATTTTAAAAGTTATTTATAGTGAAAACCTTCTCGTTTACATTGTATACGGAGCATGTAAATTTTCATGGAAATCCGACGAGGTCGGTCCGGACGAGAAACCGAAAGGGTACCCACTTTGCTGTATTGGCCAAAAAATGGGTGGCATGCTTAGACGTCCATAATTTTTGCTATGGGACTCCGTTTCAGGACCACAACCAGTCAAAACAGACATTGGAACGAGGATCAGGCCATGGGCAGGTCGTTTTCTAGCAATACAACATGATTTGAATGGTTTTCGTTAAACTACACGACGTACGTTCTTTTAGTTTGACCAATGCGTGGTTTCGGCAATTTCCGGCACAAGAGCGGGTTTTTACAAGTTATTTATAGTAAAAATCTTCTCGTTTACATTGTATATGGACCATGTAAATTTTCATGGAAATCTGACAAATTTGGTCTGGACGAGAAAACCGAAAGGGTACCCCCTTTGCTGTATTGGTCACAAAATGGGTGGTGCGCTTAGACGTCCATAATTTTTGCTATGGGACTCCGTTTCAGGACCATGAGCATTCAAAACGAACCTTGGAACGATGATCACGCCATGGGAATGTATTTTTCTGACAATACACCATGATTTGAGTGGTTTTCGATAAATTACACGATGTATGTTTTTTCAGTTTGGCCAATACGTGACTCCGGCAATTTTCGGTAAGAGAGCGGATTTCTTCAAATTCCTTATAGTGAAAATCTTCTCATTTATATTGTAGATGGATCATGTAAATATTCATGGAAATCCGACGAGGTCGGTCCGGACGAGAAAATACAAAAGGTACCCTCTTTGGTGAATTGGCCAAAAACGTGTGTCGCGTTTAAACGTCCATAACTTTTGCTACGAGACTCAGTTTCAGCCAATGACCATAAAAAACGAACCATGGAACGAGCATCATGCCATGGGCAGGTCGTTTTCTGGAAATACATCATGATTTGAATGGTTTTCGATAAACTACACGACGTACGTTCTATCGGTTTGGCCAATGCGTGGATTCGACAATTTCCGGCACGAGAGAGGGTTTTACAAGTAATTTATAGTGAAAATCTTCTCGTTTACATTGTAGATGTACCATGTAAATTTTCATGGAAATCCGACAAGGTCGGTCCGGACGAGAAAACGCAAAGGGTACTCCTTTGCTGTATTGGCCAAAAAATAGGTGTCGCGCTTAGACGTCCATAACTTTTGCAACGGGACTCCGTTTCAGGACCATGAGCAGTCAAAACGAACCTTGAAACGAGGATTACTCCATGAGAAGGTCTATTTTTGGCCATCCACCATGATTTGAGTGGTTTTCGAAAAACTAGGCGACATACGCCTTTTCGGTTTGGTCAATGCGTGACTTTGGCAATTTAGTGCACGAGAGCAAGTTTCTTCAAATTCTTTATAGTGAAAACCTTCTTATTTACATTGTAGATGGGCCATGTAAATTTTCATGGAAATCCGACAAATTTGGTCCGGACGAGAAAAACGAAAGGGTACCCCTTTGCTGTAATGGCCAAAAAATGGGTGGCACGCTTAGACGTTCATAATTTTTGCTATGGGACTCCGTTTCAGGACCATGAGCAGTCAAAACGAACCTTGGAATGAGGATAACTCCATGGGAAGGTATTTTTCTGACAATACACCATGATTTGAGTGGTTTTCGATAAATTACACGACGTACGTTTTTTCGGTTTGGCCAATAGGCGACTTCGGTAATTTCCGGTACGAGAGTGGGTTTCTTCAAATTCTTTGTAGTGAAAAGTTTCTAATTTTCATTGTATATGGACCATGTAAATTTTCATTGAAATCCGACGAGGTCGGTACGGACGAGAAAACGTAAAGGGTATCCCTTTGGTGTATTGGCCAAAAAATAGGTGTCGCGCTTGGCCGTCCATAACTTTTGCTACGGGACTCCGTTTCAGGACCATGAGCAGTCAAAACGAACCTTGGAACGAGCATCACACCATGGGTAGGTTGGTTTTGGACAATACAACATGATTTAAATGGTTTTTGATAAACTACACGACGTACACTCTTTCGGTTTGGCCAATGCATGACTTCGGCAATTTCCGACACAAGAGTCGGTTTTGTTAGAGCACATATTTGTTGGATTCAAGATCATAAATATTGAAGATCAAAAGTCAAGAAGTCAAAGGCTAAAAGTCAACTCTCACTGAAAGTCAAAGTCATTTGTTAATAAAGTCAAAGTTAAAGTCAATGTAATTGTATTTTGTTTTTCCTTTGTATTTGGTAGAGGGTATAAATACCTTGTGTTCTTGTTTTTGTAATCAGATGTACACGAATCAGAGAGAGAGCAGATTAGAGAAGAGCTAATTAGAACATTATTCTAGTGAGAGAGTTTAGAGAGAGAAAGTTGTGAATTTGTAATCTTTGTTGTTTGATTCAATGACATATGATTTAGAATCTCATCTTGATTGTTTGTTATTGATTAGAACTTGAAATCTGGGAATAACAATTGGTATCATAGTAGATCCAATTAGAAATCAAAGCAAGAAAACAAAGTCGACACTGTGTTCTTCATGTCCAGATCTGATTTCGAGTTTTAGTGTGTTTTTGGAATAGATTTTGATTAGATTGTGTTAGAAAAGCATAATTGATCGAGTTTGTATAGATTAATTCATCAATTGCACTGTATTTTTCTCGAATTTTTGGATTTTGTTGAGTTTGTAAGTCACGAGTCCTACGCACTGTATTTGAATCAATTTGTATATTTTTGTGTTGTAGATCAAATTTAGTTGTTAGTAATGGGTTCTCGATGATTAGGTGAGTAAATTCTCAAAGTTTGGTGCTGAAATTCAAAGTTTAGATTGAATTTTTGGTGAATCAGATGAAGAACACGCAAGAAATCTGAAGAACGCGCAAGATCTGAGAAACGCGCAAGTTCTTCGTTAGAACGCGCAAGCTGAAGGATTCCATTTTTGACCAAAACGCGCAGAGGGTTATCTGCGAGTTTTAGAAACGCACAGATCGAAGTCTGCGAGTTTGAAGATTGGGAAAATTCTCTAAGTGTTAAAACGCGCAAGACGACCTTTGCAAGTTCTAAAAACGCGCAAGTCTAGGCTTGCGAGTTTCTTCGGAATAGTAACCTGCGAGTTCTTTTGGTTAGTGAGTTTTATCAAAACACGCTAGTAGTGCCTAGCGAGTTTCTCAAACACGCACGCCTCAGCCTGCGTGTTTATCCGTGAATAGTTACTTGCGTGTTTCAGGCATTAGAGAGTTTCTTCGAGAACATTCTTTAGCGAGTTTCAGCGACTAGCGAGTTTTTCAAAACGCGCAAGTCTTTGCGTGCGAGTTTCACAAACACGTGTAACACACTAAAATTCAGAGTAAATTAAAACCTGGAAATAAGGCAACGAGACATCCGTGATGATATTAACTTCCCATAAAGGGGATCAGTCCTTAAGACTATACAAAACTCATACGGATATAGAATTTATCAACAATACTAATCTATACATAACCGTCTAGACTACAAAACTTGACGAACCAAAATTCACTAAAATATGGGACTTAAACAATGCCCAACACCAAAATACTAGACATCTCAAAATATGCCTCGAGTCCACGCTCGACTCTCAAAGACCCTGTGCAACCCACCGCTAAGGGAAACCTGTTATACATATCATTTGAGAAAAAGTGTCAGACTTTAAAGCCTGGTGAGAACATACAGTTTATAAAGCTCGAAAGATATAAACATCGGTATCATAAAGAATCTTTTCATAAAGGTTTAGTTCGTAAAGATAACATTTCGCCACAACCGGGCCTCTTCGGTCCAAAACTCTTAAACGGTGATAAAAGGACCATTTTACCAAGGATAGTGGTGTAACACAAAGTAGACCACAAATCCGAGTTATGAGCTAAACACTTGGAGTCCTCAGCAATAAACCCAGAGTCCGTGCTACGAGGTGAGATCGCGCTCCCAAGGGAAACCAATGTATACTCCTTCACTAGGATCACCATGAACCATGGCTAGTATCCGGCCTCACATAACCGTACCAAGTTGCCCCTGAGGAACATGTGATCCATAGCTACAATTTGGGGAATATTACCTCCCAACAAAACAGTCTACTCAAAAACCTAGGGATCCTCTAGTAATGGTAAGGACTCGTCACAACAACATATGTGACCAACCATAAATAAATATATGGTATAAACACATTTTATAACCCAAATGTCATTTCCAGTTCAACTTCTGGTAAGAACGAAAACCATTAAAAATGAGTTCATAATCATCCCTTTCAAACGACCACATAATGTGCAAGTAAAACATCATTTTACTTCAATAAGGCGAAACCCGTCATTTTGGTCAAATCTGACCGGGAACCCCGAGATTCACCAAAAACTTCATTTATATCAGAATGTTTAGAACATAAAATCATACCGTAGAAATACTTCAGATTTCGCAAATAAGAGTTTTGACATGTATAAAGTTTGTAAAATGGTAGTAGGAACTCACCTGTAGGTTTTCAGAATAAAACCCGGAAAACCAGATAACGATCACATCGTAGAGGTGAAGCTTAAAACACCGGCCCCTTGCTAGAAACACCGAAAACTAGCAACCAACGAGACTTTGAAGATTAAAAAGAAGAAAAGAAAGAAGAAAGAAAAGAAGAGAGAGAGAGAGAGAAACTGAGATTGAGAGATATATTAGGAAATATCTCTCAAAAGAGATATTTAGACAAGGCATTTCACAAATCCCAATACAGCGCACGGCCCGTGCGTTTTTCAAAGGGGGATGGCGCACGACCCGTGTGAATACCACTGTCGGCCCCTGACCCTTGCGCACGACCCATGCGTTTTTCCTGAAGGAGGGCGCACGGGTAGACAGACGCAGAAACCTCCATTTCTCTTAACAACTTCGCAAAACGGCCAAACGAAATTCGGGGTGTTACAATTCTCCCAACCTTAGAATGATTTCGTCCTCGAAATCTAATCTTCTCAATGGAATACTGATCGCAGAGAATATCGCCTCAAACCTAGATACCAGAAATATTAACGAGATCCTAATACCGACATCCATACTAGCTACCCTTCTTGGGTACCAATTACTCCAAACCGAGCGAACACTCGACACTTCAAGGTAACCTTTACTCCCAAGGTTACGGTTGCCTCCCAACCTTAGGTGACAATTACTACCTCCATGAAATTAGCGACCTTAACTTTCCACTTACAAATTTTCTTTCAAACTGCACGGTTCCGAACTCAAAGCCAACGGTCGACGCTAATCTTCCCAAAACTCTCAGATTTCATTGATCCATTCCTAATATTGATAAAGGTATTCTTACAAGGCGTACTAATGCGTCTTTCCGGTAAGCGGTTAACATAGATTCTGTTATCACTCAACTCCAATCCGACTCCAAATCTGGAAATAACCCTTATTCGAATTTCTTAATACATCCCTAAATACTTCGTCTACAACTACTTTATAAAGATTTACCTATAAACATACCACCAATCTACACATTCGGACTATAAGGGATGGTTGCTACAGAAACTTATGCGTAGCCACTATCTCCAACCTGTGGAAGACTTCACCAACCACTTACTCTAGCTCAAGGCTAAGGCCCGACTCCTCAAAGCATTGCTAGAACCGAACTCCCAACAGGAAATGATGCACACGAAGATAAATAAATAAATAAAAGTTTAAGCTTAACGCCTAGAGAGCTCAAGAGTTTTACATAAGTAAAAGCATTTAAATTGATGAACTTCTCTTTAAATCAGAACCTTTCAAATGATGAACCTTAAAACATAGAAACAACTCCTTTTCAAAGTCATGCACTTTCAAAGACGGATACTTCATTGCAAATACGTTTTATAAATTGACACAATTTGTATAACTCGAAGTATGAAATATTAGTAACACTATCCAAATCGTACGTCCGAAAACATGAACACTAGGCCCAATACTCACACGACCAAAAACAAAAGAAAACTAAATATCAACATGCACGAATAACACATTTTATTCAAACCTTAATATACGTGGGGAAAACCCAATATTAAAGCCATCATTTACCGTCGACTCCACATAACCAAAGTTGGTAAAAATATGACATTAGTGTTTAAAATACCCCGGGTCTACGACGGATAGACCCGTACACAAAAGAATAGAAGGACACGCAAGTAGGCCGCCCATACAACTTCCTCACATGACCTCTAAACGTTTCCATCTTGGGTGGCGAGAACAAATGAATGGGGCCACCCGTGATGTTATTGGATTTCACCACGTATCCCGATCTTAGTTCCCATGTCATACCAGACATCACAACTTCAAATCGTTTGTCGCCTCTAGCCATACTCCATCGAGTTCCATCTCAAGGGCTTACGGACACGGATGTCTACCCAATCTAGACGAGTTCCAACTCAGTGGCTCGTGCCACCTATTGTCTACTCGCTAGTAAACCCGAGCGGTCACTAAGTGTAACCCAAAACCTCAGGCTTTACAAAACAGACAGACTGTCTAACATTACATGACTCCAACTGAAAACCAAAGCTCCCGAAACATGTAACTCTCAATGGCATAAAACAATCGCAATCATACTCCAAAATTCCACAACTGTTTTTAAACCGTACAAATGTCCTCAAGACTCCATTTAGTCAAAACTGAGCCAACGACCCAACGGTTTACGTAAATACCCAAATGAAAGCCGAAATAAATATTGAAACACGTTTGACCAACTATTATGCAAACACGACCAAAAGTATGATTAACTCAAATCTCATCTTTGGTTGAAACAAACCGTTTTCCAAATGAACTCATACCCTTATGTTTTCAAAAGGCCTCATAAATCAATAATATGCATTTTCTGAAAAAGGTTTATAAGATCAGATACACCAAATGACACTTACGTCTACTGAATTCCAATTATATATGTAAAATCATCAAAGAAACACTTCAACATGATTTATTTACCAAAATAACCAAAGATCCCAAAATGGGTGTCTCAACATGTTCATAAAACTAAACATTTCAAAAATAACCAAAACTTATCAGCAGTTAACAATTTATTGTAAAACACAAAAACTTTAAAATAAACATTTTGGCATGTACACTATTTTCACAATTCAACTTTAACTTACCAAAACACGAATAAACCCCATCATGCTAAAATCCTTCATTGCGGTTATAAATCCGGACAAATGTCCACACGACTCATTTAGTCAAAACCCGAGCCAAAAGCCCGACACTTTACGTAAATTTCCAATGAAAGTCTCGTAAACCTTAAAACACATTTAACCGACATTTAACGTTTCCCCAGATAATGAAATGTCTTTAAACAATGTTTATGAAAATACACACCACTAGGACATGATTTCCCAAAACTCAACACGTATTGAGACAAAAGATTTTCCAAAAGTTTATGAATGCAATTATACTAAGATGCACAAAATCATCAAAGATGCATAAATCATAATGTAGATTTTACGTGTACAAAATCACCCAGAATATGTAAATCACACTATTTACTTGTTGAAATATTCAAGTTCGGTATAAACAATTTATGCTGTTAAAACAATCCAAGTTACCGAATACGAAAACTTAACAAAATACTCGCACCTTGCGAAATACCGAGTAAAACATACGCAACAATTTATACTATAAACGTGAAGATAGGTTCTTGTATTTCAATACGTGCAACAATTGTTTGTACAACTCAAAAGGAAAATCACGATTTTATCTTTAAAATTCCCCTCTATATAACCAAGAGACGTTGCAACGAAAGAATTTTCAACTCACCCCATATGCAATAATTCATTCCCCAAAGGGCGGTAAAATAACGGGGATGCAAATAAAATTTCAAATCGAGTTTGAAGCTTCACATTGAAAAGATAAACACATTTGACAGAATAAAAACTACAACGACAAAATACCGCTAATTCGCTAAATGCTTTGCGGAAATTTTAACAGTAAGAGTTAATGATGGAATATGATCAGAACGAAAGTCCCGTTTTTTTTTAAATAACATAAATCGTTTATGCAATCATTCACACCAACGTTATACTTAAATCCAATGCACATAGTACACGACATATAATACTTGATAATAAAACCCCGAGATTAACACACATAATGATGCACACGCACATGCCTCTCAAAATTATTTACGCGACGCAAAAGTCGTAAGATGAGACACCATAATCCAACTGGATTTTATAAAACTCATTTACGCTAACAATCAAGTGGTGTCAAAATTTCTATTTTTCAATATAAGGTAAGGTGACCATTCAGACAATATTCTGATGAGACACGATTCCCAAAGAACTCATAAATTGCACACAATTTAAATGAACTTACACATCTCAAAATATACGCACGCGTTAAAAGAATTCGTAAAACAATACTCCATGCAATTCAACAAGACTCACACAAACCAAAATTTCCAAGAACTCCGACTCAAAAGTATGGGGATAACTTTTCCTTTAAACCATTGACATACGTGGAAGAGCTCCAATGTCAAGGTCAAAATTCCACAGCTATTTGCCCATTAACTCAACAGGCGTTAAAACACAATTATTTCGACATCCAAAAATAGCATTTAAACACTAGACTTGAATAAAGAGAGTTTTGATAATAATTTGAAATCAGGTGCAACAAAACCAATTTAAGCATGATTATGCTCATAGTTTAAAATATGATGAGTGCTAAATGTCTTGCCAAAACGTTATAATGTAATTTACTTCATGGTTGGCGCTCATGAAAAGCACTTTAGGCAACCTTATTTTAGAATAAAATTAAATGCATGAATTCGATCGGCACTCACATCTTAATACTACGCTTCCCAATATTCCGACGTTCTATAATCAACCGGATGCCTCAGGCATCATAGGGCAACCATCCCATTAGATTAACTTACAATTCTCCTCTAAACAGAATCGATCTAGCAAGATATAATCCTAATTCCACCAACGAATCTGGCTTAGGATGATTAACTTAATGCGTTCTACGCACTTACTATTATCCCGAAGAGACATTGCTATAAACAACAATCATTCCTTAGCTTACTCGCTTAGAAACCTTCGCACTACTCTAACGGTCAACACACTAAGGTAGAGCAGACAAACACAAGCACGAGAAAGGGTAAGGAAGAGTTTAACTGAAATACGCACGAAAGAAACGTACCGCTACGTCTACCAATTGTCACAACTTTAGCAAACCAATTACACTCACGTAAAATATCCTCATAATCACATTAGCTAAGTGAGATTATGAACATATAACATATAAGGGTTCTTGTTTTCATCATCACAACGTTTGATTAACATAACCTCCGTCGATTCTAAGACTAACCCATCTTAGAAGTTCTACCCAAATCTCACAATCAATGCCTATCAAACTCAGTCTAAGTCTAGACATCTTACATTCATGCCTAGTTCGCTTAAACTAGAGCTCTGATACCAACTTGTAACACTCTAAAATTCAGAGTAAATTAAAACCTGGAAATAAGGCAACGAGACATCCGTGATGATATTAACTTCCCATAAAGGGGATCAGTCCTTAAGACTATACAAAACTCATACGGATATAGAATTTATCAACAATACTAATCTATACATAACCGTCTAGACTACAACACTTGACGAACCAGAATTCACTAAAAGATGGGACTTAAACAATGCCCAACACCAAAATACTAGACATCTCAAAATATGCCTCGAGTCCACGCTCGACTCTCAAAGACCCTGTGCAACCCACCGCTAAGGGAAACCTGTTATACATATCATTTGAGAAAAAGTGTCAGACTTTAAAGCCTGGTGAGAACATACAGTTTATAAAGCAACATACAGTTTATAAAGCTCGAAAGATATAAACATCGGTATCATAAAGAATCTTTTCATAAAGGTTTAGCTCATAAAGATAACATTTCGCCACAACCGAGCCTCTTCGGTCCAAAACTCTTAAACGGTGATAAAAGGACCATTTTACCAAGGATAGTGGTGTAACACAAAGTAGACCACAAATCCGAGTTATGAGCTAAACACTTGGAGTCATCAGCAATGAACCCAGAGTCCGTGCTAAGAGGTGAGATCGCGCTCCCAAGGGAAACCAATGTATACTCCTTCACTAGGATCACCATGAACCATGGCTAGTATCCGACCTCACATAACCGTACCAAGTTGCCCCCGAGGAACATGTGATCCATAGCTACAATATGGGGAATATTACCTCCCAACAAAACAGTCTACTCCAAAACCTAGGGATCCTCTAGTAATGGTAAGGACTCGTCACAACAACATATGTGACCAACCATAAATAAATATATGGTATAAACACATTTTATAACCCAAATGTCATTTCCAGTTCAACTTCTGGTAAGAACGAAAACCGTTAAAAATGAGTTCATAATCATCCCTTTCAAAAGACCACATAATGTGCAAGTAAAACATCATTTTACTTCAATAAGGCGGAACCCGTCATTTTGGTCAAATCTGACCGGGAACCCCGAGATTCACCAAAAACTTCATTTATATCAGAATGTTTAGAACATAAAATCATACCGTAGAAATACTTCAGATTTCGCAAATAAGAGTTTTGACATGTATAAAGTTTGTAAAATGGTAGTAGGAACTCACCTGTAGGTTTTCAGAATAAAACCCGGAAAACCAGATAACGATCACATCGTAGAGGTGAAGCTTAAAACACCGACCCCTTGCTAGAAACACCGAAAACTAGCAACCAACGAGACTTTGAAGATTAAAAAGAAGAAAAGAAAGAAGAAAGACCCCGTGCGAATACCACTGCCGGCCCCTGACCCTTGCGCACGACCCGTGCGTTTTTCCTGAAGGAGGGCGCACGACCCGTGCGCCCTGTAGACAGACACAGAAACCTCCATTTCTCTTAACAACTTCGCAAAACGGCCAAACGAAATTCGGGGTGTTACAACACGCAAGCTTAAGCCTGCAAGTTTCACTTTGAATAGTGGTTTGCGAGTTTCAGCGCCTGCGAGTTTTAAGCTTTAATAGGGATTTGCGAGCTTCTGTACTTAGTCAAAATTTTCAAAACTGTAATATGGACCCCCGTGCTAAGTCTGCGGAGGGGGACATAGTTCTTTTTGTGATCAAAATCTCTGAATTTTTATTTCAAGTTTTTCTGTATTCTTGTGATTTCATATTGGATTAACGATCATTTTTGTCAAGTTCTTTTTGTAACAGATAATTCAAGATGGGATATTCTTCTGATGATGATGAAAAGAAGATTGAAAAGCTCAAATTAGAAAACAAAAATCTTGCTTCCTCAGTTGACTACTACTCAAAGAGATCAAAGAGATACAATGATGAAAGGAAGATATTGAGAGAAGAAGTTAGTGCTTTAAAGACTATTAATGAAGATCTTCTGAAACAGACTTCTGGGCTTAATGAAGAAAATGTCTTGTTTTTGGAAGCTGAGAACACAAAGTTGACAAGCAAAATCTTTGACTTGGAATATCAGATTATCCAAATCCAGCAACAAGCATCTGTTGAAACTTATGAGGAAAAGATTAAGAGTTTGGAAGATGCTAATGCTGAGCTTCGAAAGAAAATATCTGATTTGGAACAAAAGATGGTCAAAGATAGAGATGACTTTGAGAGTGAAAAGAAAACATTTGCAAAGAAGTTCTCAGAATGTTCTAGAAAATGTGCTGAAGAGAAGAAGACGGTTGAACTTAAATGCATTAAGCTTTCTCAACAAGTTTCTGATTTTGAGAAAGTGATCATTATTGAAAGAGAAAAGTTTGCAAAGGATAAAAAGGAAATTGAACAGAAAAACGTTGGATTTTTTAAAGAGATATCTAATGGACGAAAGAATGTGGAAAAAGATTTTGAAGAAGAAAGAAATATATTTGCGGAAGAAATCAAGAAGCTTACTAAGAAGTTATCTGAACTGTCTGAGAGTGCACTGAAAGAGCAGATAACGAAGTCTGAATTCAAGAAGAAGATTGACCTACTTATTGAAGAAAGAGACAATTTATCTTTAAAGATAAAAGAGCTTGAAAAGATTGTTTCCAAGGTGGTGGTGACTGAGCACACGACTCCAGAGTCACAAATCCACACATCTAGAGATGATATAGCTGATTCTGAATGTTCATTAAAGACAGCTGCAAGCTCACATCAGAAACCTGTTTCTTCCAAAAGGCCAGTTAAATATTTAAATCAGATTCGTACTACTAACATTTTCTATGATAGAAAAATAGATGGTTCAGGTACACATAGAAGAAGGAGATATAATGAAGAAAAACTGGTATGGAGTATAAAACCAGTAGCTGAAAATGAGAAGAAAGCTGAAAAGACAGGAAAGAAGGAAGAGAAGAAAAGCAACAAATCATTTGTATCTGCCTCAAATGCAAAGAAGAGCAAAGTGCTGAAAGGTAAACCTGATCTTGCTTATTCGAGAGATCAATTGATCAGGTTATCTAAAAATAGGTATTGCTCTTATTGTCATACATATGATTTTGTTCATAAAGCTAGTGATCATTACTGGTATGGTTCTTACTCAATTACTCCCAATAGAACTGCAACTAACAATTATGGACCCTAATACCAGTGGGTACCAAAGCCGAAAGCTGATTTTGTGTTGCAGGCACCTACAGTCAAGGGGGAGTAAGAGAACCAAGGCTTCTAAGTACATCAGCTTAGAACCCGTACTTCAACGAAGTTTGACTTCTAAACATAACAGTTTAGGACTCGTAATTCATTGTTGAAAAAGAGAAGATACTCCCGGGCTGACATGAGACTGTACTCCGATACTCAGATGAGGATATCAACCTTCAAGGGGGAGTACATACTTTTCTAAAATTTTTGCATTGGATAGATTTGACGAACTATAATTCAAAAGAGAATTGTAGATCTCTATCATGTGCTTTTTCACTGATAAATTTCTTGATGCATAATTTCAGGGGGAGTAAAAGGATTATGATTTCTAATTATTTCAGATCAGAACTCGTACTTTAATTGTTTTACTGCTTTATGTCTTTTTCTTTTGAATAAATTTTGTGAATAAATGTTGCTTTGACATGACTTTGAGACTTTTTGCAGAATGAGAGAAGCTATCAAGATCATATCTTTATGACTTCAGCTGACTTCATGAGATCTAAGATTGCACAGAATGGTTAAAATTCTTTATCTTAATCTCATATATGGTTGAAAGAAGGACAACTTTCAATCATAGAAAACATATTCTTAAATGTTCAAACCACTTCCTGATTCTTAAACAGATTTCATGAATTGGAAGTGTGATTTTAAATGTTTTCATTTTTATTTTTGAGTTTCAATGTTTAACAAACCATGTGTTTCCAAAGATAAATACCTGCGTATTATCTTTTCATATACTTTCAAGTATTCATACACACCGGTTTAATTCTTGTTCAAATAGTTCTTACCATGTCTCATATTGAAACATATTTTCGATGGTAAGACACCCCGCTTGTACTTCAATGTATATTGAGCGTCATTTCATTTCGAAGCGTTTAGTTCAAAATTGTCTATATTTTTGTTTCATATAGACTATATCCGTTATTTCTGACCATAAGCTTTGATTGTTATATCATTCATTTTCTGATCATTTTCATACAATGTCATATTTTCAAACAAGTCTCTTGCATTCATGTTCATTTATTCAATTAACTTGTTTGAAATATCTTCAATATTTTAAAATGCTCATATCTTCATGATTATATTTCTTGTGGCCCAAGATTTACTAGCATAAACACATACACAAAACACTTTGTTTATTAATCACAATGATTACATCAATCCATATCCCTATTTGTGATGAACAATTAAGATTGAGTGTTTGTGTGTGTACTAAATGTGTGCTACTATGTGTGTTCTTACTCTCTCTCAATTACACCTTCACTTTCACACACTTACTAACTTGCACGTCTTGCACACTTTCAATTAACACAAAGACTTGCTTATATATAGGTCAACATGACCAAGCAAGGTCAAACCTTCTAGAACCATTTACAACTTACAACACACACAAACAACTATTACAACAATTACAATAATGGCCCTCATTTAATCTTCAATACAATTATAGTCTAACAATCCCCCCCTTTGGATTCAAGATTAAAATTTTTTTGGCAATAATCTTCAGGTCTTCATATCTTCAGAATTGATCTTCAACTTCGAATCTTTTCGGCTTTGACAACTTGAAAACTTTGATAATTCTTCAAACTTGTCTCTCCCTTTGAATTAGCTTTTACAAAATCTGAATAAACAATCTTTCTTTCAAACTCTGACTTTCTTCCACTTTTTCTTTGACAAGCTTTCTTTATCCTTTGACTTTAATCATCTAAAAACTTTATCTCCTCTGAAATCTTTAAAACTTCAATCTGATCTTGAACTTTGATTATTCTCCCCCTTTTTAATGATTTGTAAGAATCAAAATCATTAAAACACTTCAAGGTCAGATCCGTCATTGAATGAACTTCCCACCATCTGATAAGCACATTCTTCATGAACTTTCATCTTCTCCTTTGGATAATAGACAATCTCCCCCATATAGGAAAATTATGAATCTCCTCAATATGATGTGATAGAATATGTCATCTGATCTGAAAGAGCCGTTGAATCATGAATGTATTCATCTGAATCTTTTCAAATTCAAACGAAATAAGAATGGTAACCCTGAATCAACATATGAAACAGTTAGAAATGCCTGTTAGTAACACGAAGTTACTGTGTACAACAAATGTACAATGTAAGGAGCTTGTTTGATGTTGACTCCCCAGGACTTCCATTCAATCATTGAAAAACACAAGGTAATTCTATGAATGTTCTGACAGAAAAACATATTCTCTGTGTGCTCGTGCTTGTGTTTTGAAAGAATTAGCACAATGATTGTGTTTCATAATAAGGCTCAAAATATGTAAATCACTGAGACAACAATGATTGTACATGGACTCAGAGTGCATGAGAAAGGGTCGAAGGTGGGGAAACTTTCCTTCTTTTTCAATATTAGTATCTTCCAAGTGAAGATCCGATAGAGTATGTGCTGCGTCCCCAAAAAATGTGAAACATTCTCTTTTTGAGAAAAGAATGAGTAGCTAGTGGGGTTGTATGCAAGAGATGGCATGGGCTATTTGCCTATTTCAACGATGGTCAAGAAAGAAATGCGAACCAATCAGTAATGTGGCTGCCCGGCTCAGAAAGATGTTTGGTGCAGAGTTCTAATATTCTTTTAACTCTGTTCTCTCACCCTCTTTCTTTTTAAACATATAAGCTCACATCTAACCAATCTCTCATTTTCATTTTTCCTCAGCTCACTCCCACACTCAATTCTTTTAGACCCCTCTCCCCTCAATCACTCAAAGGATTTCTTCCGGGGTAGGAAACACTGGTTATCGTGAATCCATGGAAGATCTATTAAGCACTCACACTGAATCCCATGTTCCTAAAAGTACATGCTGTTCAATGATTTTCTTGACATGTAAAGCACAAGAAATCATATGTCAGTGTATGTATGCTCATTCAAAAATTAGAAATGAAATTTGAGCATTTTAAACATTTAAGATTTCTCAAAACTTTATATGAATGAAAAGAATAGAAATGTTTTGAGAATCTGACATTGATTAAGATCAGATCAAATTATCATGAAGAAAAATATTTGGGAATTCAAAGACGTATGTTGTTTATATGAACAATATATAAACATATTATCAATGAAAGCACATTAAAATGAAATGACGTTTGATTCAAACAACTATGAATACCAAACGATGGGAGTATTACCATAGAAAGATATATCATTTGATACTTGGTAATAACAAAATCAACTTGAAAATACTGGATCAGTGTGTGTATGAATACTTGACAAAGTATATAGAAAAGAAAATACACAAGTATTATTCTTTAAAGAACACACTGCCAGATTAACAATGAAGTATCCAAAAATCATTTAAAATTCACACTTCTGAAATCATAAAATCATTGTAAGACCGTGAAGTGGTTTGAACATTTTAAAAACATTTTTCACAAGTGAAAGTTGTTCATCTTTCACAAGTGTTAGAGTATAAGGATTAGAATGATATACCTGTAGATCAGAATCCTTAACTCTCCCTGGAATGAATATAGCAATTAAAGTATCCTTGACTAGATATCCTCCCCCTTGATATCTGTAAAACGTCAATCTTTTTAGAAATATTTTTATAAAAGATATAGCAATATAATTTCTATACTCCCTTTCAAACAAAAACTTCTTGAAAAGATGTAATCTTGAAAGCATCCTTCAGAAGAAAACATTTGAATACAGGTTTCGAACGGAATTGTCCAAAAGCCATTGTCACATAAAATATCCTGCATGAAAAAGATTTTGGTAATCATTATACAAATGATTCCGCTTTAGTCAGACAACATATGATGAAATATCCAAAATATATTCAAATAAAGTACAAGTTTAGAAAACTCCCCCTCGAATCATGAAGTGGCATTTAACATACCAAGTTTGCTAACTAAAAAGGTAAACCTCTTTTCATCCAACAGCTTGGTGAAAAGGTCAGCCAACTGGTAGTCTGTAGTCACAAAGTGCATCTCGATATCGCCCTTTTTGACATGATCCTTTATAAAATGATAACGCACGTCAATGTGTTTTGTCTTGGAATGCTGTACTGGATTGGCTGTTATCACAATCGCACTTTTAGAATCACAGTAGATAGGGACTCGTTGGTAAGTATATCCGAAATCTTTTAACTGTGTTTTTATCCAGAGGACTTGTGGACAACAGCTTGCGGCAGCTACGTATTCAGCCTCGGCGGTGGATGTAGAAACACAATTTTGTTTCTTAGAAGTCCAACTAACCAACTTATCACCTAAGAACTGACAAGAACCAGATGTGCTTTTTCTATCCAGTTTGCATCCTGCATGATCAGCATCAGTATAGGTAGTTAAATCAAAAGACGAACCCTTAGGATACCAAAGGCCTAACTCAGAAGAACCTTTCAGATACCTAAGAATCCGTTTTACAACAACCAGGTGTGATTCCTTCGGATTAGCTTGATATCTCGCACAGAAACATGTAGCAAACATAATATCCGGTCTACTTGCAGTTAAATACAGCAGTGAACCAATCATGCTACGGTACACTTTTTGATCTACTGATTTTCCAGAAAGATCTGCATCTAAAAGTGTGCCCGTTGCCATCGGTGTTTTCATCACTGAAGTGTCACTCATGTTAAATTTCTTTAAAATATCTCGAATATATTTTGATTGATTAATGAAAATGCCTTCGGGTAACTGTTTCACTTGAAGACCAAGGAAAAAATTCAGTTCGCCCATCATTGACATTTCAAAACGAGATTCCATGATTCGTGAAAAGTTTTTACAAAACTTTGGATTTGTAGAACCGAAAATTATGTCATCTACATAAATATGTATCAGAATCATATCATCACCTTGCTTTTTCAGAAAGAGAGTAGTATCAATTGTACCTTTCTTGAATCCTGAAGCAAGTAAGAATTGAGTTAGAGTTTCATACCAAGCTCTTGGTGCCTGTTTGAGTCCATACAAGGCTTTGTCTAAGACATAGACATGATCAACATATCCTTCTGGTTGAGCAACATATACTTCTTCATGCAATATCCCATTTAAAAATGCTGATTTTACGTCCATTTGGAAGACCGTAAAATTTTTATGCGCTGCATAGGATAAAAAGATACGTATGGCTTCCAGTCTTGCCACAGGAGCAAACGTTTCGTCATAATCAATCCCCTCCTGTTGACAATAACCCTTTGCAACAAGGCGAGCTTTGTTTCGAACTACAACTCCAGATTCATCTCTCTTATTTCTGAAAACCCACTTTGTTCCAATAACAGATTTTCCTTTTTGAAGTGGTATAAGTCGCCAAACTTTGTTCCTCTCAAATTGCAGAAGTTCATCTTGCATCGCCAGTATCCAATCTGGATCGCGCAAGGCTTCTGAAGCTTTCTTTGGCTCGAGAGAACTTAAAAAACTTGAATACAGACAAAAATTAGCCGATGCTGCACGCGTTTGTACACCAGACTGTGCATCACCAATGATATTATGAAGTGGGTGATCTCTTGTCCATTTCATTGTACTTGGAATCGGATGAATTTTAGCTTGAGTATTATCTTCCTCATATTCATCATACACTGCAGGTAAGTCTTTATCAACCCCAGATGTGCTTGGGACATCTTGTACAACCTCTTCTGAAGTAAATATTTCCGGAGCAATAGAAGAATCACTCGGAATTTCTGTTGCAGAATTTGGATCTGCATGCACAGAATCAACATTAGTATCTTCAGAATGTATATGTGGAGATGTACCTGATGTGGTTGATCTTGTGACATTTTCAGAAGGTCCTGAAATATCTGTTATTATAATTGGAACTTCTGAAGTTGATTCGGATATGTTTGATTTTTCAAAATCTGCACAAATATCCATAAAAGCATCAAAAAATAATAAGTCTAATTCAATTGTAATATTATTTGAATTAGAAGACTTATTCTGTTGGACTTCAGGTTCTATTCCGTCTTGAATATAAACTTTCTGTTTAAGCTTGAGTTCTGAACTGTTGTGTTCAGAAGTCAACGTTGATGATTCATCGAATGACACATTAATGCTCTCCATGATCGTCTTGGTTCGTCTATTGTAAATCCTATAGGCTTTAGCTGTTAACGAATAACCAATGAAATAGCCTTCGTCAGCCTTCTTGTCAAATTTACCAAGATTGTCTCGATCATTGAGAATATAACACCTGCAACCAAAAGTCCGAAAAAATTTAATATTCGGTTTTCGATGATTAATAAGTTCATACGCTGTCTTTTTATGTCGTTTGATGACAATCGTGCGATTTTGTGTGAAACACGCAGTGGCTACGGCTTCAGCCCACAGAAACATTGGCAATTCGGAATAGGCTAACATTGTCCTTGCAGCTTCCACCAGTGTTCGATTCTTCCTTTCAACTACACCGTTTTGTTGAGGAGTGTAGGCAGCAGAAAAGTTGTGAGAGATCCCAACAGATATGAGATAACTCTGAAGCTTTTCATTCTTGAATTCCGTGCCATTGTCACTTCTTAAAGATATAACCGACAATTATAGTCGAACCTGGATTTTCTTTAGAAACTCAATGATCAGCTCTGCTGCATCTGATTTGTTCTTTAAAAATTCCAGCCAAGTGTATCTGGAGTACTCATCTATCATGACTAAAATATATTTCTTACCATTGATAGACTGAGTCCTCATCGGGCCGCAAAGGTCCATATGTATCAATTCAAGAGGTGTTGAGGATGAGAATTCTGTCTTTGCTTTATGAGATGTTCGCTTCATCTTTCCCATTTCACAAGCAGGACAAAGAGAATTCTTCTCAAACCTTAGTTCTGGTAGACCTTTGACAATGCCTTGTCTCGCCAACTGATTAATAGCATCAAAGTTTTGATGAGACATACGCCGATGCCAGATCCAACTTTCAGCTCTTGAAGCTTTTGCAATCAGACAAACAGGTCTTGATGCAGAAAGTGTTGGAAAATTCACAGAATAAAGATTTGCATTCCGCTTAGCTTTAAAAACTGCACGACCATCTTTATCTTCAATATAACAACATTTATCCGTAAACCGAACTTGAAATTTACTATCGCAGAATTGACTTGTACTGAAAAGATTATGATCAAGTCCTTCTACGTATAGTACTCTTTTGATCGTCACGGTGCCATTTGTTAGCGATCCGTGTCCTCGAATATATCCAGTAACCTCAGAATTGGCATAACTTACAATACCGGCAGGTTCCTCAACAAAATTGTGAAGTAGATGCTTAAATCCTGTCATATGGCGCGAGCATCCTGAATCTATATACCATGTATGTGAGGCCTGAAAAAATAACAACTCATTTCTGTTTAGGTACCCATATCCAGATGGGTCCTTTCTTGTTAGCTTTTCGCAACTCATAAACATCATCTACCTTAGCCTTAATTCGCCACTCATAGCGAGGCTTAGGTACCCATTTCCATATCATGTTAACATTAAGCTCATGAAATGTTTTCTTTTTCGAAAAATGATCAGTCTTAGCATGAAATTTTTTAGCCTGATGAGTTAAGGAATTTAAAGCTGATTTGACATGAGATGTTTTTCTGGCAATTTTAGATTTAGGATGAATAGAAGGAATGATAAATGCATTATCATGACAGTGTTTGCAAATAAAATTCTTACGTGCAAATGTCAAAAGTTTCGATTTATCCAATGAAGTACAATCATGCATACAACTTTGACATTTGGAAACGTTTGAATTTTTACACTTCAAACTACCACTATCACGAATATTACATTTATTTTTAGCAAGTTTATTTTCCTTCACATTCTTCACCCTTTCTCCTTTACCATTTTGCCTTTTCACATCTGAAACAGGAAACATAATCTTGTTAGTGTTCTTTGAAGAAGATGATTTTGCCTTTGATTTACAAGATGTTTCTCCTTTTTCAAAAATACTCGGAGGATATTCAGGAGTAGAAGTATAAACAACTGAAGATTTAGAGTTAACAATATCAAACTCTGGATTAGAATGAACATTCCAGTTTGTAGAGTCAAACATCTTTTTCTCCTTTAGATTTTGTTGAAACAAATCATTTTTTAAAATATTTAACTCTTTAGAGAGTTCTTTGTTTTCTTCAGAAGACTTGTCAAGTTTAAATTTGAGATCAACATTCTCATCTTCTAACTCTTCAATTGTCTTTTGAAGATCTGTGATTTGTTTCTCAAAATTAGATGTTTGATTTACCTCAGAGTTTGATTCCATCTTCTCTATAATAGGAACAGGATCAGAAGCATTCATCATTTCTGTAAAAATCTCCTCAGTCATAATTTTTGAAATATCAGAATTAAGGTTTTGATTCATGATATTTTCACTTTCTGAACCATTTGAGAAATTTGTTGTGAATAAATCAGATGATAACACTTGATTCTCAACATCAGTTTCTAAATCAGATTCATCAAACTGACACTGAGATTCAGTATTATTTTCTTCGACCTTGGCTGATTCTGTTGGTAAACAAGGAGAAAATAGAGAAGTAAATTCACTAAATTCTATCTTTCTTGTTTTGTAACTTTCATTTAAATCTTTATAAGCAAAACCAACAGATTTTAAACTTGAAATAGAATCAGCGCAAGATGAAACGTCATCATCATTCACAACTTTACCTTTTACAAAAGTATCATGAATATCAGGTTTTGTAGAATTAGAGCCCATTTTATCAAAATTATACAAATTTTCTGGTGCTCTTTTCAAAACATTATTTGGTTCAAAACCTAAACCTTTTTTAACATTATAAAATCTGACATCTTGGAGTTTGTTTGTTAAAAGATTTAATGTTTGCTCAGTCTGTCCTCTTTTCAGATTTAAATCCTCCAGTTGCTTGATTTTACAATATGCCTCGTTTCTTTCTTGGAACCATGCTTCAAATTTTAGTTGAAAATCACCTTTTTCAGCATTTAAGTTTACAAGATCTTTTTCAAGCTCAGATATCTTTGAATTTAAAACATCTTTGTCCTTTTTCAAACAATCTTTTTCAGATTCTTTTTCCTTAACCACATCTTTCAACATTGAATTTTCATCACGAAAATTCAACATTGTTTGTCTTTCATGACTAAGTTTGCCTTTTAAAGTTTTAAACTCTTCTTTCATGAACTTAACTTGAGCCTTTAAGGATTGAATACGTACCTCAGAACCACAGTCAGAATGATCAGAAGATGATCCAATGTCCTCATCTACTTTAGCCATCATACACACCTGAGTAAAGTGTGCAGATTCATCATCAGAACTCTTGTACAACCAATTCTCTTCTTCCGCCATTAAGTTCTGACCTTCTTCCACCTTCTTTGCTAACAGTGTTTTCCGAGCATAATATTCAGAATTCTTTGTACGCTTGAACTTACAATCCTTGGAAAAATGACCTGGTTTTCCACAGTTATAGCATCTTCCATATTTCGGCTCAGTCTCTTCTTTCTTTCCTTCTCTCTTCTCTTCTCGCTTTTCATCTCTTTTCTCTCCTCTTTTCTCATAGGAAAAAAGTAAGTTCACCCATAGAACTCATCTTGAATCTCTTATGCATTAATTCTTCAAAATCTCTGCACAATTGATCTTTTGTAGATCCAAAGATGATGTCATACACATAGATTTGCACTAACAGGATGTCCTTCTTCTTCCTTTGAATGAACAGAGTCTTGTCAATGATTCCTCTCTCAAACCCATTTTCCAAGAGATAGGTAGACAAAGTGTCATACCAAGCTCTTGGTGCTTGATATAGTCCATACAGTGCTTTCTTCAATTTGTATACCATGTCAGGATACTTGGGATTTTCAAACCCTGGAGGCTGACAGACATATACTTCTTCTTCAATTTTGCCATATAGAAAAGCACTTTTGACATCCATTTGGTAGACTTTGAACTTCATGAAAGAGGCATAGGCTAAAAACAGCCTAATTGCCTTAATCCTGGCCACTGGTGCAAAAACCTCTTCATAATCAATTCCTTCTTCTTGAGTGTACCTCTGTGCTACCAATCTAGCCTTGTTCTTGATCACTATTCCTCTCTCATCCTTTTTGTTTCTGAAAATCCATTTTGTCCCTATAGGTCTGTGTCCTTTAGGCAGTTCTACCAACTCCCATACATTTTGTAGTACAAACTGCAGCAACTCCTCTTGCATTGCTTCTATCCAGCTTGGGTCTTTCATTGCATCATGTGCCTTTTTGGGCTCAACCTGAGATAGAAAGCAAGATAGTAAGCCTGAGTTTATGTCTTTTAATCCTCCCAACTTACTCTGATTCCTTGTGATGATTGGAGAATTGATGTCACCAATCACCAACTTAGGAGGATGATCTTTATGTACTCTTGTTTGAGGAAAAGTCTCTTCATTAATCTCTGTCTCCAGATTAGAGTCATTCTTTTCAGGAGAGCTGCCACCAAACACTGAGGATTTCTCATCATCAGTATCATCTTCTGCCAATGCAGGCATTTCAGGTTCTAGATGTTCTGAAGTCAAAAGTTGATCCTCCTTTTCACCTCTCTCCTCTTCATTCTGAGCAGTTTCAGTGTCCTTTGAATATGAAGCATCTTTCTTCTCTTGGACACAGAGTTCAATAGGATCTGCTGTAGGGATTGGAAATAGCACAAACTCTTGTCTTTTGTCTTGTACTGAATCTGTCCCTGTTCCTGTATTATTCTCATAACTGAAACCCAAAGAATTAGTTAGTGAATCAATGTCGAAAAGCCAATCAGGGCATGTACCAAGTTTATTTGGTGTGCTCTCATTGCATTTGACATTGTCACTTTCCTCAATTATTCTAGAAGAGGTATTAAAAACTCTGTAAGCCTTACTTTGGGATGAGTAACCAACTAGAAATCCATCATCTGCTTTTCTATCAAACTTGCCTAAGTGAGTTTTGGTATTAAGAATTGTGTAAGGACACCCAAAAGGTTTGAAAAATCCAATAAAAGGTTTCTTCTTGTTAAAAAGTTCATATGGTGTCTTGCCTTGAGATTTAACTATTAGAACCCTGTTTTGAACATAACAAGCAGTATTAACTGCTTCTGCCCAAAATGTAACTGCCAGTTTTGAATCTGCCAACAGGGATCTTGCAGCTTCAATCAGTGTCTTGTTTCTCCTCTCAGCAACTCCATTCTGTTGAGGGGTCCTAGGAGCACTGTATTGTCTCTCAATACCTTTTTCCTCACAAAAGTTGTTTAGGTCATTGTTTTTAAATTCAGTTCCATTATCAGACCTAATGATTTTAACTCTTTGATTTGTTTGGTTTTCAACTCTGAGAATAAAGGATTTGATCAGTCCACTTGTCTCATCCTTTGCCCTCAGAAAATAGACCCAAGTGAATCTAGAGAAATCATCAACAATAACTAAGCAGTAAGATTTTTTTGCCAATACTCATCACATTTATAGGACCAAACAGATCCATATGCAATAATTGGAGAGGTGTAGAGATTGTATTTATCTCTTTGGACTTATGTGAAGATTTGTGTTGTTTGCCTTTAAGACATGCAACACAATGATCATTACATGAAAATACTTTTTGTGGTAAACCTCTTACAAGGTTGTTTTTCACAAGATTATTCATTGTTTTAAAGTTCATGTGACACATCCTTCTGTTCCAAAGAGATGATTCATCAACAGAAGCTTTTCAAAATAGACAATTAAATGATGAATCATTGGATACATTCTCAAAATCCAAGCAATACACATTGTCCTTTCTTGGAGTTCTCAGTAGTATCATACTTTCATCAACTACCTTGAACTCTTTAGCAAGGATAATACATTCAGTATCAGTAAACAATATACTATGTTTCTTGTCACAAACCTGTGATACACTTAACAGGTTGTATTTCAATTGCTCAACATAGTAGACATCCTCAAATGTCATCTTACCCTTTGATACATTACCTTTTCCACTAATCTTTCCTCCAGATGGATTATCACCAAATGCAACATGTCCTCCATCAATCCTTTTAAAGTTTTGTAGGCAAGACTTGTTGCCTGTCATGTGCCTAGAGCAACCACTATCAACATGCCAAATGCTCTTCCCTTTTAGCTGTTGGTTGCCCTGCACATAAAGTATAACAGTTAGTTTTTAGTAGGAACCCAAGCCAAAGTGGTCTTGGGTTTCCCATTCTCATCAACATATTCACAATCAGTTTTGATGAGCTTTTCAGACTGGGGAATCTTATGGCTTGAATACTTTGTCACAATTATGGGTCTGTTACTGGAAGCAGTACTATCTTGATTGGCAGTACTAATTTTGTTAGCAGTACTAACATCGTTAGCAGTACTAATTGGATTAGCAGTACTAATTTTGTTAGCAATACTAACTTCATTAGCAATACTAATTGGATTAGCAGTACTAACATTGTTAGCAATAGTATTGCTTGCAGCAGTATTATTTTTGTCAGCAGTACTATTTGAAATAGCAGTACTAACAGATTTCTTTATTTTTGGAACCCATACTTGGACAAAGTTGTTTGCTCTCTTTTTCATTAAGTTACTCCTTGGCTTAGTTGGAGTATTTTTCTTAGATTTTGCAAACTTGTTTTGAGCAAGAGCTTTTAAAGGTGCTCTTTTTACATTTTCAGCCATATGATTCCTTCTTTGATTCCTATAACCAACAGGATTTTGTATATGTCTTTGAAAATTTATCCTCTGGTTCATAGGATTGAAATAATAGTATTTGGCAATATGGTTAAGCTTTCCACAAATAAAACAAGGTTTTGGTCTATTGATTTTACTCAGATCAACCCCTTGTTTTTGTGCCCACTGATTATTCCAGTTTCTTTGATTACCCCTTGTTTTATCATGTTTTTGGGGCTGAGACTGTTTACATGTACAGGGATTCACAACTGTGGTCTGTATATAGTGGACTCCCTGTACCTTACCATTTTCACTCTTTGAGCTCTCCACCTTTTCACTCTTGATGAATGGTTTACCCCCCCTTTCATTGGTAAGAATATGATTTTCTTCAGAAATCTTTTCTTCATTCATACTCTCAGACTTCTCTTCCTCATTCTCTTCTTCAACCACCACACTATCTATAGGATCTACTTCTGTTGCTCCTATAGGTAAGTTCTTCTTATTTTGGTTCTCTAAGAGATCTGAGGAGGGAGGGATGTAATTATTGTTATAAGGTGGAGGTGTTGCATTGTATCCTATACCACACTTGATCTTATCATGAACTTGAGCTTTAAGAAAAGAGTCCATTGCTTTGGAAGCATAAGAGAACTTCTCAATGTCAAGCTTAGCTTTCTCATACTCACTCTTTATCTTCTCACACTCCTCTTTAGACTTTTCTATCTGGATCTCTAATTGATTTTTCTCCCACTTCCAGTAATTTGTGTCATACATGTGCTGAAGTTCATTCGCCTTGTAAGCCTTGATTTGATCTTCAAACTTCTCAACAATCACCTTATACTCTCTTATATCTCTTTCTAACCTTTTAAGGTCGTCACACATGCTTTGGTTACGATCCCTGTACTTTTGTACAGTCTGAAGACAATCTTTAGTGCATAGTTTAGTTTTTACCTCAGTTGGAATATTTGTGCTGGAAGATTCTGAGACTTCTGCCATCAGTGCTTGATTCTGAACAACTTCTTCTGCTTGATCACTCCAATCAAATCCCATTTTTTCTTGAGAAACAAGAGCTTGAGTGGAGTTTCTGTTGTTTTGGAAGATTGAGAAGTGTGCTTGCTGATGGTTACTGCCATGTTGTTGAGGAATTCCTCCTCTGCATTCTCTTGCAAAGTGTCCAATTTTGTGACACTTGTAGCACTCCACCTTTGAATTATCAAACCCAACACCATCTTCTCTCCTCTGAGAAAAGTTGTTCCTGCCAGTCCTCTTTATGAATCTCTTGACCCTCATAGTTAGCATGGCCATCTGCCACTTTATATCCATCTCCTCAAGGTCATCTGCATTGATTTGTTCAAGATCATCATTAATTAAACCAGAATTAGCATGACTAGCAAGAAAAGCTTCTAATACAGAGTCATTAGATACATCCTGCTTAGATACATAAGCAGTACTAACTGATTCTGCATTAGCAGCAGAAACAGTAGAAGAAGAAGATGACAAAAGAGCAGCATTATGAGTGTATCCAACTGGTCTTTTCTTGGCTTCTACTTCAGCTTCAAACACCCTTAAGTCATTATACAGATCATCTAGTTCTTTGTCCTCCAGCTTCTCATCCTGTCTGAAAGAGACAATATACATGGTCCATTCTTCTCCAAGGGACCTCAAGAACTTTCTGTTTACATCATCTTGATCAATCTGCACTCCAACAGTAGCTAGTTCACCAATCAGCTTGTTAAACCTGTCAAAAGTTTGAGTCATGGACTCATTCTTAGTTGACATGAAGTTTTCATACAATTGCTTCAAAATAGCCTTCTGATTTCTCTTGGTACTTTTGGTACCAGAAAACCTCTTCTCTAGAGCATTCTACAGCATCTATGCATCAGTGCAGTTGCAGAATTGGTGTTGATACTCATTAGGAATAGCCAACAATAATGTGCTCAAGGCTTTCATCTCTGTCTGCCTTATCTTCCTCTCTCCATCTGTCTTTGGTGGGATTCTTTTTTCCATCTGGTCCAATATTTCCTTCATTAGATGGGTCATTCTCAATGATGTCCCACATAGAGTAATCTGTGAGAAGGATGTATTGCCTGATCCTAATCTTCCACATGTCAAATTCATTAGATCTGAGCATTGGAACCTTTGAGACCAGAACACTATCACTTGAACCGTCCATGATGATTGAAGGTTTCTGAGAAAGAATGATGATTGAAGGTTTCTGAGAATACTAGGCTCTGATACCACTTGTCATGATCTAATTATTAACAAGAATAATTACTCAGAAACAATATTAAAGGAGTTTGCGGAATAACACTTTAATATTCAGAATATCAATGAAACAGTGAATATGAATCACAACTTGTAAACTATATTGAATGATTCAAAGCTACAAGATTTCACACAAAACCTCAATATTGATGAACAGGCTCACCAATACGAATTCTACTTCTCTAGAATTAGGATTATAAACCTTGAGGTTAATTCTCTCTATGAAAACAAAAACTCAAAATTATCTCACTTAATTCTTTCAATAAGTCTATACATATACTAAAGATAAAAGATAATTACAAAATAGAAAAGATCTTCAGTATAATCTTCCATAGTTATCTCCAAGACTTCCAATAATATCTTCAATCAATACAGCTGTCATCCTTGCCATCCGAAGTCTTCATCTCATAAGCAGCACTAACCAAGTTCAGAAGCATTAATCATGTTTAGCAGTATTAATGAAGTTGACAGTAGTAATCCCTTAGCAGTACTAACTACTAGCAGTACTAACTATGCTCAGCAGTAGTAACTTCTTCTAGCAGTATTAATCTTGGTTAGCAGCATTAACCTGTATCAGCAGTAGTAACTTCAGAAGTATTAACTAGGTTGTGCTAGCAGCATTAACCATACTTGTGCAATTCTTTCAGTTCCCAACACCCTAAAACTGAAATAATTAAAACATTAAATACCTAAGCCTAATAGGTCTAATGGGCTTGGGCCCAATAATAATAAAACTATTAACTTATTACAAGTTAGACCCTCTAATTAACTTTAGTACAATTCCAATTTAAGCCCTTAACTTTAACTTTAATCTTGAATACAACTTATGATCCAACAATCTCCCCCTTTGGATTCAAGATTAAATTTTTTTTGGCAATTGTCTTCGGGTATTCACTTGTCTTGAAAACTGTAGTAGATATGACTTTGACATCTTCAAATCTTGTAGTTTTACACAGTCTTCAACTTTCTGTTACTTGAAGTGTCCTTTTGACGATCATCTTCAGTCAGGCTTTTAATAGATCAAATAAGTTCAAATACTTTGATATCTTTGAAATTCTTCAGCAGTCTTCATATTATATTCTCCCCCTTTTTGATGAGTGGTGAGAATCAACATCATCAAAACATAGTAAAACAATCTCCCCCTTTATGGAAAATCAGTAAATAAGCATTGTCTTCATGTAACGAGCCTTGTGTGAAATAAGAGCAGTCTCTCCAAATGAAAAGAGTGATTATTTCAATCTTTTCAGATTCAAGTAATAAAAAATGGTAACCCTGAATCAACAAATGACTCAGTTAGAATGTCTATCAATGACACAAAGTCACTGAGTAACACAAAGTTACTATATAAGGAGCTAGTTTTGATGTTGGCTCCCCAGGACTTCCATTCAATCATAGAATAACACATGGTTATCTATGAACGTTCTGACAGAAAACAAATTTTTGTGTGCTTGTGCATGTGTATGAAAGAATTAAGCACCGATGATTGCTTTTCAATATAGGCTCAAAGTATGTAAACTTGTTAAGACAGCAACAAATTATACAAAGACTCAATGTGCATGAGAAAGGGTTCGAAGGTGGGACAACTTTCCTTCTTTTTCAATATTAGTATCTTCCAAATAAAGAACCAATAGCATATGTGATGCGTCCCCAGAAAATGTGAAACATTCTCTTTTTGATAAAAGAATGAGTAGCTGGTAGGGTTGTATGCAAGAGATGGCATGGGCTAGTTGCCTTTTTCAATGATGGTCACCAAAGAATATGAACCAATCAGATTATGTGGTTGCCCGACTCAGAAAGAAGTTTGGTGCAAAGTTTAATATTCTTTTACTCTATTCTCTCACCCTCTTTCTTTTAATGCTCACTTCTAACCAATCTCTCTTTTCCATTTGACCTCTTCACACACCATCACTCAATTCTTTTGACCCCTCTCCCTTTAATCACTCAGGGAATACTTCTTGGGTAGGAAATACTTGTTATCGTGAATCCATGGAAGTTCTGTTAAGTTCTCACACTGAATCCCATGTATTTTCCTAAAAGAACATATTGTTCAACAAACTTTTGTACATGAAAGCACAAAGGAATACAGTTACATGAAGAATAAAAATTTGGAGAAGTCAAAACATAAGATGTTTGACAATGCAATTCTCCCCCTCAAACTAAAAAGAGTTTGACAGTTAAGCTCGAAATTAAGCTATAAGAGAGTTTTTCAATTAAGCTCTTTGACAATTAAGCTTATAGTTGTTTGAAGAAGCTTAAGCGAAAACATTTCTTGTCTTCATTGGATAGCTCTGACTCTGATTCTGGTTCAGATGACAAGAATGTGGATGAAATATATAAGTGTTAAAGCACATATTTATTGGATTCAAGATCATCATTATCTGAAGATGGAAATCTGAAGTCAAAGCTGATAAAGTCGTCTCAATAAATAGTCTAGGGTTCTTTTGTAATAAATAGTCAAAGTATGTTTACGTATTTTCATTTTTAGTCTTTATTTATTTGTTTAATAAGTTTTAGTTAGTTGGGCCTATGCCAAGCCCATTTGGCTATTAGGCCTTGGTATAAATTAAGTTGTTTTAGTGTTAATTAGGTTTAAGAGTTGGGAAAATAGAGAGAGCTAATTGAGAAAATTATAATTTGGAGGCTAGCTGTTTGGTTTGCGCCGTGCATACAGAGAGAGATAGAAGCAGAGATAGTTCGATTTCATCATCAAGAACAATTGTAATTGCTCAATTCATTTGATTAATCAATACCAGGTTTGCTTAATTGTGTTGATTATATGTTTGCTTGATTGAATTGTTAATCACTGGGACACACAATTGGTATCAGAGCAAGTTACAGATTGAATTGAATTTTTATTCGGTTCTGTTTTTTTGTCAAAGATTCAAAATTTATTATTGTGTGATTATTCATTCAAGTTGTTATTGTTTGGATTGTGATTGATTTGCCTATTATCGTGGTTGGGTACTGTTTGATTTGAATATTGCATCGTCTTTGATTGCCTATCTGTTGATTTTGGATCTGTTCGGTTGTTCACGAGCACTACACTGTGTGGTTGATTGATTTTTAATAAAAAGTGCTAGTTTTTGAAATTAAACGTTTGCAATCAGTTCTAGTTGTTTAATCGATCGAATTGGCAAAGTTTTGGAGTGTAATTTTGAGTTTTCGATTGGTTTCTGGGATGATTTTTGGTTTCTGGGTCGAAGAACTTCAAGAACATACCGGTCGCCCGACAATCACTCAGTCCATACCGATCGACCGTATAATATCGGTTGTTCATATCGGTTAATCCTCAATACCGGTCACCCGGTAAACTCACAGTCAACATCGGTCAGTACCTCGTACCGGTCGACCCTATACCGGTCAAAGCCATTATCGGTCCAAGTCAATACCGATCGAAGCATAGTGTCGGTCGAATTCATATCGGTCCATATACTTTATCGGTCCACACACAATACAGGTCAAGCAAATTACCGGTCGTACAACTCCCGGTCGAACAAGTTACCGGTCCAAGCAAGATACCGGTCGACCCATATCTCGTGCAAACCCCGGTCCTTCTCCACTTTGCGCCACTCGCGGCTCGTGCAAACTTCCCTTTGCGTGACCCTCTTATCGCACAAACCCTCTCTTGCGATACCTCCTTGTCACGCAAACTCCTCTTTGCGCGACCCATAGCTCGCGCGAACCTCTGCTTTGCGCGACTGTCGTCTAGCGAAAACCTCTGTTTGCGCCACCCGTTACTAGCGAGAACCTATCACTTTGCGCAAACAGTTACTCGCTCAAAGCTCCTCTTTGCGCGACCTACTTCTCACACAAACCTCTTAGTGCGAGTTGATTTTTGCGTAATTTTTTTCTCTAGAGGCGCTGCCCCCATACCCCCGCAAGGGCGTTGCCCCTTGACCCCACCCGCTAACCGGGTAGTGGGATCCCCGTGCTAAGTTGCGGACAGGGACAAAGTTATGTTCGTGATCAAAAATTTCTGAATTTCATTATAAGATTTTCAGTATTGTTTGATTTTATCTGGACTAACGGTCATTTTTCAAGTTCTTATCTTATATCTACCAGAATGAATTCTAGTGAAACTCCTTCAATCAGTATTGATGAGAAGCCACCGGTACTTTTCAAAGGAGAGTATGATGCATGGAAAAATCAGTTCATCGATTTCATTGATAAACATGCATTAAGGGATCTTATTAGAATATCTCTGAGGGAAGGAAGTATGACAGCTCCAAGGAAAGTTTTTAATCTTATAAAGAATAATGGAGAAAGAGAAGAAAAAGAGATTCCATTACCGCTTGATATGTACTCAGACGAGCAAAGAAAAAGATATGAAGCTGACAGATTAGCTCGATTTTTCCTAATGAAAGGAATTTCAGAAGAGATTTCAAAAGAGATATTTTTTACATTAGACAGTAAAAAGGCTACAGGAAAGTTGTTATGGGAACATATTGAGAAGATTGAGACAGGACCAAAGTTGTCTTCAAGAGTAAAGTTTCTGGAATTTGAGAACTCTGAACTAAAAGAAAAGATTTCTGCCTTGGAAGCTCAAATCCAGAAATTAGATTTTGTTGAGAATAATGAGAAAGTTAATGATTTGGAAAGTGCAAATGTTGATCTTCAAAAGAAGATATCTGATCTAGAGAAAAAGATGGCCAAAGAAAGATCTGATTTTAAGATTGATAAGAAAGCATTTGTAAAGAAATTCTCAGATTTTTCGAGAAAATGTGCAGAAGATAAGAAAGCAGTTGAGCTGCAATGCTTAAAGATTTCTCAAAAGACTTCTGAATTTGAGAAAGTAAATATTCTGGAAAGGGAAAAGTTTGCCAAAGACAAGAAGGCCATTGAACAGAAGAACGCTGGATTCTTTAAAGAAATATCCGTCCAGAGAAATGATGCTGAGAAGGGATTTGAAGAAGAGAGAAATTTCTTTGAAACTGAGATTAGAAAGCTGACTGTCAAGCTATCTGAATTATCTGAAAGTTCCTTGAAAGATCAAAAAGCGAAGTCTGAATTCAAGAAAGAGATTGACTAACTTGTTAAAGAAAGAGACAACTTTGCTTCAAAGATTAAAGAGCTGGAAAAGATTGTTTCAAAGGTGGTGGTGACTGAGCAAACGACTCCAGAGTCACAATTCCACACACCTAGGAATAATTCAGCTGACTTTAAAAAGACAACCTCAAGCTCACATTTGAAATCTGTTTCTTCAAGAAGGTTAGTCAATTCATTTGATCAGATTCGTACTACTAACATTTTCTTTGATGACAATGTAGATTGTTCAGATACATACAGAAGAAGAAGAAGAAGAAGAAGAAGAAGAAGAAGTTATGAAGAAGAAGAACTGGTCTGGAAAAAGAAACCAGTTGAAATTGAGAAGAAAGACGAGAAAGGAAAGAAGTCATGTGTACATAACCATAATGCTGAGAAGAACAATGCGCATAAAGGTAAACCTGCACATATCTACTCAAGAGATCAATTACTCAGGTTATCAGGTAAGAAATACTATTGTTCTTATTGTCGTACACATGATCCTATTCACAAAACCAGTGATCATTTCTGGTATGGTTCTTATTCCATTACTCCCACAAGAACTGCAACTAACATTCATGGACCCAAATACCAGTGGGTACCAAAGCCGAAAACTGATTCTTTGTTGCTGGCACCTACTGTCAAGGGGGAGTAGAAGAACGAGGCTTCTAAGTAAATCAGCTTAGGACCCATACTTCAACGAAGAGTGACTTCTAAACACAACAGTTTAGGACTCGTACTTCAGTGATCAAAAGACCTTACTCATGTGCTGATAAGAGATTGTACTTCAATACTCCAATGAGGAAATTAACCTTCAAGGTGGAGTACATATTTGTCTGGAATTTTATGCATCTGACATATATGATGATCAACATTTGAGGGGGAGTTAATGCATATCTTTTACACTGATAATTTTTATGATGCATAATTTCAGGGGGAGTAGAGGTGATGACTTCTGATTATTTCTGATCAGAACTCGTACTTTAATTGTTTTAATGTTTTATGTCATTTCAATTTCAGTGAATAAAGTTACTTTGACTACACTTTTAGACTTTTGCAGGTTGAGAGATGCTTACAAGATCATATCTTTTTGACTTTAAGCTTGACTTCGTGAGATGTAAGACTGCACTCAAAAGGTATAATTCCTTATCCTCATCTCATCTATGGTTGAAAGAAGGACAACTTTAAATCATAAGAAAACATGTTCTTAAATGTTCAAACCACTTCCCGATTCTCAAATAGATTTCTTGAATTGGAAAAGTGATTTTAAATGTTTTCTGATTCATCTTTGAGCTTTAACTGACAAAGTTAAACCATTTGAGCATCATATGCTTCATAGGAAAACATGGGATCAGTGTGCTAGGACTTAAAAGAAACTTCTATGGATTCACGTTAACCAGTGTTTCCTACCCAAGAAGTTAATCCTTTAGTGATTGAATGTGAGGAGTCAAAAGAAATGGGTGTGGGATGTGTGATGAGAAAAATTGTTAAAAGAGAGTTTGGTTAGCTGTGAGCTTAATGATAAAAGAAAGAGGGTGTGAGATCAGAGTAAAAGATGTTTCAAACTCTGCACCAACTACTTTCTGAGTCGGGCAACCATATTTCTAATGCTTCACATTTCTTTGGTGAACATTATTGAAACAGGCAACTACCATGCTAACTCTTGACATTACCCCACCTACCACTCATTTTCTTCTCAACAAGAAAATGTTTCATTTTCAAAGGGGATGCAGCACATATGCTATCTGATTTTCATTTGGAAAATCTGGATATTGAAAAGAAGGAAGTCTGCCCCACCTTCACACTTCACTAATGCACATTGAGTCCGTGTTCCACCAACTGATGTCTCAGTGGTTTACATATGTTGAGCCTTATAAACAATCATCATATGCTTAATTTATTCTATCACTTGCACGAACACACAAAGAATTTGTTTCTTTGTCATAACGTTCATAGAAATTACCTTTGTGGTTTTTCGATGATTGAATGGAAGCCCTGGGGGAGTGAACATCATAAAAGCTCCTTTATAATGTATATTCGACAGGCAATTTAACTGATTCATTTGTTGATTCAGGTGTTACATTTCATTTTCTAAATTGTCTAGATTTGCAAAGATCTGGATGAACATCTATATGAATTGACGGATAATCAGTGGTTCTGCTTGCAAGATCAGTGGTGGAAGACATTTCTTGGAGAAATGTTTTGATGAACTCTTTGATCTTTTCATCAAAAAGGGGGAGAAGCGTCAACCAAGAAATGGGGCGATCAAAAGTTCTGAAGGTTTACTAAAGATATTATGAAGATTTGCTGTTAAGCTCATAGACGATTTAGCTCCTTTTCTATTAAGCTCCCCCTCAACTGAAGTAAGATTTTTTTTAACCATAAAACAGAATAATAAAGCACTGAAGTGCGGGTTCTAATCAGAAGTGATTAGAAGCCATAGTCACTTGAACAAACCTGCACATAAAAAAATGATGGTAATCATTTGTGAAAATGATTCCGCTATCGTTAGCAACAGTTGGAAAAATGAACACAAATTTAAAACGTAGAATACTCCCCCTAGAATCATGAGTAAGATCTAAGACATGTTCAACATACCAAGTTTATAGATGAGAAATTGGAACCTCTTTTCATCCAACGGCTTGGTGAAAAGATCAGCTAACTGGAAATCAGTTTGAACAAACTGCATTTCAATATCACCTTTTTCTACATGATCCTTGATGAAGTGATAGCGTACATATATATGCTTGGTATTCGAATGATGTACCGGGTTAGCAGTTATGGCAATTGCGCTCTTGGAATCACAATAAATAGGAACACGCTTGTAGTTGTATCCAAAGTCCCTTAACCGTGTCTTCATCCAGAGGACTTGAGAACAGCAGCTACATATTCAGCCTCGGCAGTGGATGTTGAAACACAATTTGGTTTCTTTGAGGTCCAACTCACAAGTTTGTCACCTATAAATTGACATGATCCAGAGGTGCTCTTCCAGTCTAGCTTACATCCTGCATGATCAGCATCTGTAAAGGCGGTTAGATCAAAACAAGAATCCTTTGGATACCAAAGGCCTAGATTAGGAGTGCCTTTGAGATATCTAAGGATTCGCTTAACATCATTATAGTGCGACTCTTTAGGATTAGACTGATACATCGCATAAAAACATGTGGCAAACATTATATCTGGGCGACTGGCAGTCAGATAAAGTAAGGAACCAATCATGCTACGATACACCTTTTGATCAACAGGTTTCCCAGAGGGATCTGCGTCTAAGAGTGTACCAGTAGCCATTGGAGTTTTTATGACAGAACAATCTGACATATTAAACTTTTTCAAAACATCTTTTATGTATTTAGCTTGATTAATAAATATGCCTTTGGGTAATTGCTTTACTTGTAAACCAAGAAAGAAATTCAATTCACCCATCATTGACATTTCAAACTTTGTTTCCATTATCTTTGAAAAGTTCTTACAGAATTTCTGATTTGTCGACCCAAATATTATGTCGTCAACATAAATCTGAATGAGAATCAAGTCCTCACCTTGCCTTTTAAGAAATAAGGTAGTATCAACTGTGCCTTTCTTGAAACCAGAAGCTAAGAGAAATTTAGTGAGAGTTTCATACCAGGCTCGTGGTGCTTGTATAAGACCATAAAGTGCTTTGTCTAAAACATAGACATGATCAGGGTGATGAGGATCAACGAAACCTTCAGGTTGTGCCACATAGACCTCCTCATGCAGAACGCTATTCAGGAAAGCTGACTTTACATCCATTTGATAGACTGTAAAGTTTTTGTGCGCTTCATAGGCTAAGAAGATTCTGATGGCTTCGATCCTTGCAACCGGGGCGAATGTTTCGTCATAGTCAATGCCCTCTTGTTGACAGTACCCTTTTGCGACCAAGCGAGCTTTGTTTCTCACAACTACTCCAGCTTCATCTCTCTTGTTTCTAAAAACCCACTTAGTTCCAATAACAGATTTACCTTTAGGAAGTGGGATCAAGCGCCATACATTATTCCTTTCGAATTGTAGAAGCTCGTCTTGCATAGCAGAAATCCAGAAGGGATCACGTAGAGCTTCATACGCTTTCTTTGGTTCTAAGGAACTAAGGAAGCTTGAAAACATGCAGAAATTCGATGATGCAGATCATGTTGTGACACCAGACTGTACGTCACCTATCACGTTATGCAGGGGATGATCCTTAGTCCAACGATGTGTGTTTGGTAAGGATTCAACTGTTTGTTGCGTATTTGACGCATCGTTGTCATCATGCACGACAGGTTGCTCCATAGATGTACTCGGGACATCTTGTACTGGTGTTTCTGATACTGAAGCTTCTGGACTAGCAGTTGAAGTACTCGTGACTTCATTTCTAGAAAACTATCTGTAGAGACAGATTCAACATTAGTAGAGTCAGAAACTAATGGTTTAGTTGTACTTGATGGAGACGAAGTTTCAGTGACTTCTTCGGAAGGTCCAGACATGTCTTCAGAAATGGTAGGGACCTCCGAGCTTGTTATTGATGAAGATATGCTTTTATCAAAATCTGCACAAATATCATCAAAGGCATCAATAAACAATAAATCTAACTCAGATGAAGTAGAGTTAGAGTTAGAAGAAGTGGATTCTTTAGAAGTTGGTTCTATTCTGGATTGAATAGAAGCTTTGTCCTTACGACCGAGTTCTAAACCGTTGTGTCCAGAAGTCCTAGTAGAATTCTCATCAAAGGAGACATTCATGCTCTCAACAACCGTCTTAGTTCGAATAATGTAAATTCGATAAGCTTTGGATGTCAGAGAGTATCCAACAAGATATCCTTCATCCGCTTTCTTATCAAATTTTGATAGACCTTGACGCTCGCGCATAATGTAACACCTGCAACCAAAAACACGAAGGAATTTGATGTTAGGTATACGATTGTTGATTAACTCATATGTTGTTTTATTAAAACGCTTGACCACAATGGTACGATTCTGTGTAAAGCATGTTGTCGCGACTGCCTCGGCCCAGAGATACATAGGTAGATCTGAATAAACAAGCATAGTACGAGTTGCTTCAACAAGAGTGCGGTTCTTCCGTTCAACAATGCCGTTTTGCTGTGGAGTGTAGGCTACGGAGAAGTTATGTGAAATTCCTACAGAGATAAGATAGCTCTGTAAGGTGGCATTCTTGAACTCCGTGCCGTTGTCGCTGTGAATTGTTCGGACAGGCAATTAAAGACGTACTTGAATACGCTTAACAAAAGTGATAATCAACGCTGGCGCATCTGACTTGTTGCGAAGAAACTCAAGCCATGTATACCTTGAATAGTCATATATCATTACTAAAACATACTTCTTGTCGTTGATAGATGTTGTTCGCATTGGGCCACAAAGGTCCATATGAAAAAGTTCCAATGCAGATGAGGTCGATGATTCAGCTTTGGACTTGAAGGAGCTTCACTTCATTTTGCCCAACTCACATGCTTTTCACACTGAGTCTTTCTCAAACCTCATTTTTGGTAGACCTTTGACCAGACCTTGTCTCTGTAGCTTTGCTATAGATCGGAAATTCTGATGAGACAAGCGGCGATGCCACATCCACGATTGCGCTTTAGTTGCTTTGGCTAATAGGCATACTGGGTGTGTGGCAGACAGTGTTGGAAAATCTACATAGTATAGATTTCCATGGCGCTCAGCTTTGAAGACTTCATAACCATCGGGATCCTCTAGATAGCAATGAGTGGTTGTGAAGCGGACTTGATATTTCATGTCGCAGAAGTGACTGGTACTAAACAGATTGTGATCAATTCTTTCAACATATAACACTCTTTGAATCTTTACAACTCCATTATCGAGCATTCCATATCCTCTGACGTGTCCCTCTGCTTTAGAATTGGCAAATCTAACTGCTCCGGCAGGCTCCTCCACATAGTGATTCAAGAGGTGCTTGAATCCTGTCATATGGCGTGAGCATCCAGAATCTATCACCCACAGCCGACATGCCTGAAAAAAGAGACAATTAGTTTTGCTTAGGTACCCATATCAAGATGGGTCCTTCGCGGTTAGCTTCACGTAATTCAGGAATATCAGCTGGTTTAACTTTCACACGCCATTCATAACGGGGTTTTGGAACCCATTTCCAAACCATTTTGACGTTTAATTCCTGAAAATGCTTCTTAGATTTAGGATTGGCAACCTTAGCTCGAAACACTTTGGGTTGTGTGGAAGAATCAGAATTAGAATTAGACTTAAGGTTCAGTTTAGCTTTTCTCTTACTCTGTTTGGACTTTGGAGGGGAGTAGTATTTGAATGAGTTATCCCAGCAGTGTTTGCAATATAGATTCTTTTGAGGAAAATTCATAAACTTAGATTTATCGGAACAAATCTTACATTCATGTTCATCAAAAGAATTACTTTTCAAAATAACACTGTCTGAAGTACAACTATTTGAAGCAAAAGTTTCACTAGATAACCTATCATTCTTATTCAAGCTATTATCTTTATTCTTCTTACTCCTCCCAACTCCATTTCCTTTTATATCTAAAACAGAAACAGGAACCTTGTTAGTCTCTATCTTAGACGGTGGTTCTTTTCTAGAGCTATTTGAAGTCTCACCCTTCTCAAAAATACTCGGTGGATATTCAGAACAATCAGAGTAAACAACTGAAGGTTTTGCAGGAGCATCAAATTCTGGATTAGTTCTTACCTTCCAGCTTGGATCATTGAACATCTATTTATCATTTGAAGCATTTTTAAACAAAGTAATTTTCAAATCATTGATCTCTGTGCAAAGCTCTTGATTTTCTTTTAAAGATTTTTCAAGTTTAAATTTGAGATCAAAGTTTTCATCTTCAACCTCATCAAGAGACTGTTGCAACATATCAATTTGCTTCATCAATTCAGATGTATGATCATTCACAAAATTTGACTCCTTTAAATCAGAAACAGGATCAGAGTCTGAAGCATTCATCATTTCAGAAAATATCTCTTCAGTCATGGACTCAATAAACTTCGTTTTATCATTTTTAACACAAGATTCATTCGTGATGACAGTTTCTTCTTCAACCTCTTCAACAAGTAAAGGTTTAGAAGCAATGGGATTTGAGACCGATGGTATAGTAGATGGATTGACATCCGATTCATACTCATCATATTTGCATACAGTCTCAGGTGGAACTGTGTCATTGTTGACTGATTCTTTTGAAGATGTGGTTAACAGTGAATCAAACTCAGTTAATTCGATCTTTCGAGTTTCATAGCTTTTGTTCAAATCACTGTATTTAAAACCAACTGTTTTAAAAGTATTTTGAGAATCAGTTTCACAAGATTTGTCCTTCCCTATTTCTTCTCGACCTTTGGTCTCTGTAAAAGGTTTAGAAGTACTTGCTTCAACAAAGGTTGCACGAATGTTAGGAATGGGTCTGATTGCGGAGACGAATTTATCAAAATTATATAAGTGCTCCGGTGCCTTTTTCAAAATTTCATTAGTTGGCACACCCAAACCTAATTTAAGTTTATAAAACCTTTCGTCTTGGAGTTTATTGGTCAACAGATTCAATGTCTGCTCAGTCTGACCTCGTTTCATATTAATATCCTTCAATTGCTTGATTTTGGTGAAAGCTTCATTTCTTTCTTGATAACAAACTTCAAATTTGATTTTAAACTCACCCTTTTCAGCATTAAGATTCACAAGATACTTTTCTAAGCCAGATATTTTTCTTCTTAAACAATCTTTTTCAGTTTTTAAACCATCCTTTTCTTTTTCTTTTTCATCCACAACAACTTTTAATAAAGCATTTTCATCACAAAAACTTAAGACAGATTGATGTGCAGAGCTAAGTTTACCTTTCAGTAAAGCAAATTCATCTTTCATACTATGTATTTGGTCCATCAAAGATTCAATGAGTTCAGAATTATCACTTACCTCAGAGTTTGCATCATCAGATTGTGCCTCAAAATCTTCCTCGTCACCATCCAGCTTTGCCATATAGGATACTTGGGTGAAGTGCGCTTGCTCCTCGTCATCGGAACTTTGGTACAACCAGTTTTCTTCTTCAACCATCAACACTTTTCCTTCTTCAGCTTTCTTGGCAATGAGTGACTTTCCTGCATAATACTCTGAGTTCTTTACCTTTTTGAACTTGCAGTCTCTTGAGAAGTGCCCAAATTTGTCGCAGTTGTAGCATCATCCTGGTTCATCCTTTCTTTCTTCACGTTTTTCCTCTCTCTTTCCTTCTCTTCTATCTTCCTTCCTGTCTTCTCGGCCTTCCTCTCTCCTTCCATGCCTTGACTTGTATCGCATCTCAGACTTCTCTTTCTTGTATCCGGCATACTTTGGCTTTGAGTAGAATTTCTTCTTGCCAAAGCTCTTTTTGAATCGTCAAGTGATTAGAGCTAAATCCTCAGAAAACTTCTGAATATCTGGATCAGAATCAATCTCCAGTTCTTCATCACTTGTATCAGATTCGGACTTAGTAACCTCAGTAACCAGAGCTTTAGACATCTTTTTCTTTGACCTTGCAGAGGATATTGGAACTGAACTCTTTCCTTTGCCAGCAATGAGAGCCACAGACTCCTTCAGATTATTGGACTCATTATTAATCGTTCTCACCTCATCCTCATGCTGAGAAAGAGTAGAGAATATATCAGTGACGTTTTTCTGAGCCATGTTCTTTGACATCTGAAGGTTGATGTCAAAGTTCTTCCATTTAGGGTTCAGGTTCTTGATGAACTTGTAATTTATCTCAGAAGCTGATTTATAGATATTGTTCCTCCGCAAGTCATTGAGAATGATGTTGTATATGTTGTAGGTCTCTAGCAACGTCTCTCCTTCTTTTGCGTGAAATCCCTCGTATGCATTTATGCATAGATTTTTCTTAGCTTGGATGGAGGCTTCACTTCCTTCAAATTGTCTTGATAGTTCATCCCAGACTTCTTTTGTAGAGTTCCGACTGTCTACTCGGTTGTAGATGTCATTCGGAATTGCCATGGTCAGATAAATAAGAGCCTCTTCATCTGTCTTGTACTGTTCTTTCTGCTTTTCAGTAAAGTACCGATATGGTTTAGGGACAAATCTATCAGGAATTTCTGGAGATGTTGCAGTTTCTGCTTGACCCTGTACTGTGATAATTGGATTTACTGGGCCATTGATGATTGACTCCATGTAGTCTCTGTTCTTGTGATTCAGAAACTGGATCATTCTCTTCTTCCATTGCTGATATTCATCAGCCATGAGGACAGGAGGCTTGGACTGAGAGCCCATTGAGAGAAGCTGGTTCGACATCTTAGCTGTATGGTTAAAAATCAAACTAATATGTACCAAGACAACCAACTAGATGAGATTGTTAGAATCAAGAGTTGAATAAAAACTACACTAAAAAATTTTCAGAAAAATAAATTTCCAAAAATAATCAAATGCAGTCCTCGCACACAATATAAAACACAAATAGATTAATCTGGTTTAAATCTGGTGCAAAAATCAGATATATGCCAAGGACAGTGGCGCAAAGGACGGTTTGCACGAGGGGCAGGTTGCGCAACGTGAGTTTTGCGCTAGCCGTGGGTGGCGTAAACAAAGGTTTGCGTGAGATGTGGGTCGCGCAAAGTGAGGTTTGCGCGATCCTCGGGTGGCGCAAAGTGCGGTTTTCGCGAGTAGGCACTGGCGCAAAGATGGTCGACCGGGGTCTTGCTTGGACCGGTACCTTGATCGACCGAGAACTTTTCCGACCGGTAAGTTGCATGACCGGTAGATTCGACCGATAATGTTTTGACCGGTAAAGGTCTTGTGAGAGGACCAGTAAGGTGTCGACCAAATAGTGTATGGACCGATAAAGTGTATGGACCGATAAAATGTATGTGACCGGTAAGCGACTGAGATCAGAATCGATATGGACCGGTAGTGGGTATTCGACCGGGAATGAGTTTAGACCGGTATTCCTTGCGACCGGTATTGGTCTTCGATCGATAATGATTATGAGTGGGCTGACCGGTAAACTGCTTGGACCGATATTCTGTGGTCGACCGATATTGTCTACCGGACCAATATATGGACCGGTATAGACTGTGAGATTACCGGGCGACCGGTAAGGTGTTTCGACCGATATGTTCTTGATGAACTCGACCCAGAACACAAATATCAATTCAGAAATCACAATGAACACAGAGATCCAATGCAAAACTCAGACTATTGTACCGCAAAACATATATTAATCAAATCACAAGCAAAATCAATGATAAAAATCAACTTTCATGCATTCAATTTGATAAGCACAGTGTCGACATATATACGAACCCAGGATTCACAAAATCATCAAAATCATCAAAAGCCAGTTGATTGAGGAATTTAAAATCAATTAACCAATTAGATAACATTCAATAGCATGAGACGCATCTAATCATATCAATTTTGTGCATAATAACTCCTTAAATCAAAGAATCGATTTTTACCCAGTTGTTGAACCCAGTGAAAAAGTCGTTGAACAGTAAACAGTCGATAACTTGTTTTTAATCCAAAAACTTGATTCTTTGGCTCTGATACCACTTGTTATCCCAGTTTAATCTATTAAAGAAATCATTTTCTCTTTCTCTCTGATCTCTTTCTCTCTGATAATACCTGCAAAATCAGATTTAGCAATATCAGTACATTTTGCACAAACAGGAGTTTTATCAGAATTTGATAAATTTAATTTCAACTCCTGAATCTGCTTTTGAAGCTTTGAATTCTGATTTTTCAGTTTGTCTCTTTCTGCTTCTAGAACATGTATCTCAGGCATGTACAATACAGCCATATCTCTAGCTGAAAGTACTGTATTTCCCCTCCCATCTGTCTTTGGCATCTTCAAAGAAAAATGAGCTTAATTGATATGATCGTTCCCAAACAAATCAGAACAGTTGACTAAAAGTCAAACTTGGATCACAAAAAAAATTAATTTCAAAAAAAAAATTATCTCTGAACTCGCAGATCACTAAAACTTGCTAAGCACTAAACTCGCTAAGCACTATTCACTGAGAAACGCGTTAGTACTTGTTAGCGCGAAACTAAAACTCGCTAGACGTTGGTAGGGTGAAAGTAGAACTCGCATGACGTTGGTAGCGCGAAAGTATGAAACTCGCAAGGCATTGGTAGCGCAAAACTAGAAACTCGCTAGACACTGTTAGCGCAAAACTCAAAACTCGCAAGGTATTGTTAGCGCGTTTTAACACTTAGAAATTTTTTTAGGGATTTCAAACTCGCAAGCCTCTTCTAGCGCGTTTCTGAAACTCACAAGTCACTTCTAGCGCGTTCCTGAGAAACTCGCAAGTCACTTCTAGCGCGTTTCTGAGAAACTCGCACGCCTCACATTGCGTTTTTAACCAAACTCGTAAGCTTTGTCTTGCATGTTTCTAAAACTCGCACACCTCTGTTAGCGCGTTCTTGCGATGAAATTGCGCTTTTCGTGGATCTTGCGCTTTTTTGACACTTGTTCACGAAATCGATCCAAATCGATTCAAACCTGAAGAAGAAACTTGATAATGCACAGATTTGATCGATTGAACATGTAGAATACATTTCCAATATCAATCTCAAATTAAAAACAACAAATCAAACCAATTTGATTTAATCAATGTTCGAAGAACATTTTTCAAGAAATTCAAGATTTCACAAATTTATATCAACTTAGTTCGAATTTATTGATACAATCAATACAAAAAACATTTAAAAACCTAAATCGAATGCAATGAATCCATTTTCTTGATCTAAAAACGATTTTTCAAGAAAAAATTGATCAAACAGTGAATTTTCAAGAAACGAGTTCGTGAAATCAAAAATTCAAAATTAATCCAAATTTAGTAATACAATCAATCTGAAATTGTTTGGTCTCGCTCTGATACCAATTGAAAATGTATGATTCCCAATCAATCAAGCAATTCAATCAAGAATGTAACAATCAAAGTATATTTCTACAGAGAGAGTAGAGAGAGTAGAGAGAGAAAGTTTCTTATGTCATAGATCTAACAATATACGTACAATGCTTAGAGTTGCAAGATTACAAACAACAAAGCTATTTATACCAAGGAACTAAACACAAGCTTAACCACAAAGCTATACAAGACAATCTCACAAGACTAAACACCATATTGACTTTACTAACTTTGACCTTGTTGACTTATCTTGATTTGACTTTTCTCATTAAATCTTGGATACAATAAAATACACTAACAGTATTCCCAAAAAGCGACCAAACCATGGTGTGCTTCTCGTTCTAAGGTTCGTTTTGATGGGTCATGGGCTTAAAACGGATCCCTGTAGCAAAAGTTATGGACGTTTAAGTACGACACCCATTTTTAGTCGATTCAGCAAATGGGGTACCCTTTGTGTTTTCTCGTTCGGACCGACCTCTTCGTATTTCCACGAATCTTTACATTGTGTATCTACAATGTAAATGATAAGATTTTCAAGGGAAATAACTTGCAAAACACCCACTCTCGTGCAGGATATTGCCGAAGCCACACATTGGCCAAACCGAAAGAACGTACGTCATGCAGTTTATCGATACCCACACAAATCATGGTGTATTGATAGAAAGTGACAAATCCAAGACGTGGTTCTCGTTCTAAGGTTCGTTTTGACGGGTCATGGGCTTAAAACGGATCCCCGTGGCAAAAGTTATGGACATTTAATTGCGACACCCATTTTTAGCCGATTCAGCAAAGGGGGTACCCTTTGTGTTTTCTCGTCCGGACCGACCTCATCGTATTTCGACAAATCTTTACATTGTTCATCTACAATGTAAATGATAAGGTTTTCAAAGGAAATAACTTGCAAAAAACCCACTCTCGTGCCGGATATTGCTGAAGCCACACAATGACCAAAGCGAAATAACGTACATCATAAGAAGGTGAGCTACGTTGAAGGCTTAGGGCACAACCTATTCAGCATTGGCCAGTTCTGCGACAAAGACTTAGAGGTTAATTTCATGGCTAAGACATGTTCAGTACGCACTGAAGAAGGAAAAGAACTCTTGGTCGGCATTCGCAAGTCAAACCTCTACACCATCAACTTGTCAAAGGTCCAGACTGACAATCAGGTCTGTCTACTATCAAAGGCTTCGATGCAACAAAGATGGTTATGGCATCGACGGCTTTCTCACCTCAACTTTTGGTACATCAACAAGATGGTCAGTGGAAAGCTAGTGAAAGGACTTCCAGAGCTGAAGTATGAAAAAGAACACCTGTGTGCAGCATGTGAAAAGGGAAAGATGAAGAGAGCCCCACACAAACCAAAGCCTGAACCGAGTACCAGCTATCCATTAGAGTTGTTGCATATGGACTTGTGTGGTCCTATGCGAATGCAAAGCTTAGGAGGAAAGAAGTATGTGCTAGTTATCGTGGACGACTATACGCGATACACTTGGGTCAAGTTCCTACGTTCTAAAGATGAGACGCCCGAAGTTCTCATTACATTTCTGAAGACGACCCAAGTCAATGTGCAGAAACAGGTCAAGATTCTCAGAACTGACAACGGCACAGAGTTCAAGAACAAGATAGTTGAAGAATATCTCGAATCGGTCAGGATATCACATCAATACTCTGTTACACGTACGCCTCAACAAAATGGAGTCGTCGAAAGGCGAAATCGTATACTTGTCGAGGCCGCTCGGACAATGCTCAGCCAAATTGAATTACCTTTATTTATGTGGGTTGAAGCTGTATCAACTGCGTGTCACACTCAGAATCGCTCCATGATACACCGCCGATTTCAGAAGACTCCGTATGCGTTAATCAACAACCGAATACCAACCATTAAATATTTTCCTGTTTTTGGTTGTAAGTGTTATGTTCTAAATGATAGAGAGAATCTGAACAAGTTCAGTGCTAAGGCGGATGAGGGCATCTTCGCTGGTTATTCCTCTACATCTACTGCATATCGGGTTTACTTGAAGAAGTCGAAGACTGTGATAGAGAGCATCAATGTTACATTCGATGAGGAAATGGCTTCTGAGCACGTCAGTTCAGAACCCGTAATTACAGGAGTATTAGCTTCTGGGCCAACCAGTCTAGGACATGCACCTCACGAGAACAAATCAGATGGCGCTTCTTCGTCTACTTCTAAATTATATGATTTGGATTTATTATTTGAACTATTTTATGATGAATTTCTTGGATCTCGTGTGCCTAAATCTGTTGTGGTTGACAGGATGGAAGACTCGATGAATACTCATCCAACCACTTCTGATATCTCTACTGAATCCAATTCTCCGATTCGGCAAGAAGTTCCAGTTCAAAAGTGTTGGGTCTGAAATGTGCCAAGGATGGTTACTACTGCTAGACATGACTATTACTACTGCCTGAGGAAGTTAGTACTGCCAGATCACAATTACAACTGCTTGAAGGAGTTAATGCTGCTGAGACAAAATTAATACTGCTTGCTGTGATTAATACTGTTAGTTCAGAATTAATACTGCTCATGAAGATAGTGTTGCTTATGAGATGAAGACTCCGTATGAGAATGAAGACAGCTGTATAGATTGAAGCTAAAGTAAAGGAGATAATTATGGACTGAAGATCAATTTTATTTTGATAATTATCTTGTAAGCAGTCTTGTATATATAGTATAGAAGTCTTTGATAGAATGAATGATTATTATTCATACGTTTTGTTTTAGAGAGAATTAACCTCAAGACTAGTTTAGATCCTTTCTATAGAGAAGTATAGAACGTCTGTTGAGCCTGTTCAATAGATTGAGGTTTTGTGTGTAATCATCAAGTTTAATCAATATAACTTGTGATTTAAGTGCATATACTGTTTCATTGATTGTTAGTGTTAAAGTGTTTTTCCGCAACTTCTTTAGCATTGATTCTGAGTGTGTGTGAATTAAATTCTTGTTTGAATTTCGATCCTGACAAGTGGTATCAGAGCCTTGTTAAACTCAGAAAAACAACAATCATCATGGACGGTTCAAGTGATAGCGTTCTGGTCTCAAAGGTTCCAATGGTCAGATCTAATGAGTTTGACATGTGGAATATTAGGATCAGGCAATACATTCTTCTCACAGATTACTCTATGTGGGACATCATTGAGAATGGCCCATCTAATGAAGGAAAGATTGGAGCAGATGGAAAAAGAATCCCACCAAAGACGGATTAAGAGAGGAAGATAAAGCAAACAGAGATGAAAGCCTTGAGCACACTGCTCTTGGCTATTCCTAATTAGTATCAACACCAATTCTGCAACTGCACTGATGCCCAGATGTTTTGGAATGCTCTAGAGAAGAGATTCTCTGGTACCAAAAGTACCAAGAGAAATCAGAAGGCAATACTGAAGCAACTGTATGAAAACTTCATGTCAACTAAGAATGAGTCCATGACTCAAACTTTTGACAGGTTTAACAAGCTGATTGGTGAACTAGCTACTGTTGGAGTGCAGATTGATCAAGATGATGTAAACAGAAAGTTCTTAAGGTCCCTTGGAGATGAATGGACCATGTATACTGTCTCCTTCAGACAGAATGACAAGCTGGAGGACAAAGAACTAGACGATCTTTATAATGACTTAAGGGTGTTTGAGGCTGAAGTTGAAGCCAAGAAGAGACCATCTGGATACACTCATAATGTTGCTCTTTTATCATCTTATTCTTCTACTGATTCTGCTGCTAATACAGAATCAGTTAGTACTGCTTATGTATCTACGTAGGATGTATCTAATGACTCTGTATTAGAAGATTTTCTTGCTAGTCATGCTAATTCTGGTTTAATTAATGATGATCTTGAACAAATTAATGCAGATGACCTTGAGGAGATGGATATAAAGTGGCAGATGGCCATGCTAACTATGAGGGTCAAGAGATTCATAAAGAGGAATGGAAGGAACAACTTCTCTTAGAGGAGAGAAGATGGTGCTGAGTTTGACAAGTCAAAGGTGGAGTGCTACAAGTGTCACAAGATGGGACACTTTGCAAAAGAATGCAGAGGAGGAATTCCTCAACAATATGGCAGCAACCACCAGCAAGCACATTCCTCAAGCGTCCAAAACAACAGAAACTCCACTCATGCTCTTGTTTCTCAGGAAGGAATGAGATTTGATTAGAGTGATCAAGCTGAAGAAGATGTTCAGAATCAAGCCTTGATTGCAGAAGTCTCAGAATCTTCAAGCACAGATATTCCAACAGAGGTAAAAACTAAACTGTGCACTAAAGAGTGTCTTCAGACTGTACAAAAGTACAGGGATCATAACCAAAGCATGTATGATGACCTTAAAAGGTTAGAGAGAGATATAAGAGAGTATAACGTGATTGTTGAGAAGTTTGAAGATCAAATCAAGGCTTACAAGGCCAATGAACTTCAGCATTACTATGACACAAATTACTGGAAGTGGGAGAAAAATCAATTAGAGATTCAAATAGATAAGTCTAAAGAGGAGTGTGAGAAGATAATGAGTGAGTATGAGAAAGCTAAGCTTGATATTGAGAAGTTCTCTTATGCGTCCAAAGCAATGGACTCTTTGCTTAAAGCTCAAGTTCATGATAAGATCAAGAGTGGTATAGGATACAATGCAACACCTCCACCTTATAACAATAATTACATCCCTCCCTCTTCAGATATCTTAGAGAACCAAAATAAGGAGGACTTACCTATAGGAGCAACAGAAGTAGATCCTATAGAAAGTGTGGTGATTGAAGAAGAAAATGAGGAAGAGAATTCTGAGAGTAAGAATGCAGAAGAGATTCCTGTAGAAAATCGTATCCTTACAAATGAAAGGGGAGGGGGTAAACCATTCATCAAGAGTGAAAAGGTGGATAGCTCAAAGAGAGAAAAGGGAAAGGTATAGGGAGTCCACTATATGCAGACCACAGTTGTGAATCCGTGTACATGTAAACAGAATCATCCCCAAAAACATGATAAAACAAGGGGTAATCAAAGAAACTGGAATAATCAGTGGGCACAAAAACAAGGGGTTGATCTGAGTAAAATTAATAGACCAAAACCTTGTTTTATGTGTGGAAAGCTTAATCATATTGCCAAATACTGTTATTTCAATCCTATGAACCAAAGGATAAATTTTCAAAAACATATACAAAATCTTGTTGGTTATAGGAATCAAAGAAGGAATCATATGGCTGAAAATGTAAAAAGAGCACCTTTAAAAGCTCATGTTCAAAACAAGTTTGCAAAATCAAAGAAAAATACTCCAAATAAGTCAAGGAGTAACTTAATGAAGAAGAAAGAAAACAAATTTGTTCGGGTTTGGGTCCCAAAAAGCACTAAATCTGTTAGTACTGCTACCTTAAATAGTACTACTAACAGAAATAGTGTTGCTACCAATGTTAGTGCTGCTAACAGAGTTAGTACTGCTAACCTAGTTAGTACTGCTAATTCAGTTAGTACTGCTTCCAGTGTTAGTACTACAAGACCTATTATCCTGACAAAATACTCAAGCCATAAGATTCCCCAGTCTGAAAAGCTCATCAAAAATGATTATGAATATGTTGATGAGAATGGGAAACCCAAGACCACTTTGGCTTGGGTTCCTATTAAAAACTAATTGTTCTACTTTATGTGCAGGGCAACCAACAGCTAAAAGGGAAGAGCATTTGGCATGTTGATAGTGGCTTCTCTAGGCACATGACAGGCAACAAGTCCTGCCTACAAAACTTCAAAAGTATTGATGGAGGACATGTTGCATTTGGTGATAATCCATCTGGAGGAAAGATTAGTGGAAAAGGTAATGTGTCAAAGGGTAAGATGACCTTTGAGGATGTCTACTATGTTGAGCAATTGAGATACAACCTGTTAAGTGTATCACAGGTTTATGACAAGAAACATAGTATATTGTTTACTGATACTGAATGTATTATCCTTGCTAAAGGGTTCGAGGCAGTTGATGAAAGTATGATACTACTGAGAATACCAAGAAAGGACAATGTTTATTGCTTAGATTTAGAGAATGTATCTAATGATTCATCATTTAATTGTCTATTTTCAAAAGCTTCTGTTGATGAATCATCTCTTTGGCACAGAAGGATGTGTCACATGAACTTTAAAACAATGAATAAACTTGTGAAAAACAACCTTGTAATAGGTTTACCACAAAAAGTATTTTCATGTGATGATCATTGTGTTGCATGTCTTAAAGTCAAACAGCACAAAACTTCTCATAAGTCCAAAGAGATAAATACAATCTCTTCACCTCTTACTTTACTGCATATGGATCTGTTTGGCCCTACAAATGTGATGAGTATTGGTAAGAAATCCTACTGCTTGGTTATTGTTGATGATTTCTCTAGATTCACTTGGGTCTATTTTCTGAGGACTAAGGATGAGACAAGTGGACTGATTAAATCCTTTGTTCTTAGAATTTAAAACCAAACAAATCTAAGAGTTAAAGTCATTAGGTCTGATAATGGAAGTGAATTTAAGAATAATGACCTAAACAACTTTTGTGAGGAAAAAGGCATTGAGAAACAATACAGTGCTCCTAGGACCCCCTCAACAGAATGGAGTTGCTGAGAGTAGAAATAGGACACTGATTGAAGCTGCAAGATCCCTGTTGGCAGATTCAAAACTGCCAGTTACATTGGGCAGAAGCAGTTAATACTGCTTGTTATGTTCAAAACAGGGTTCTAATAGTTAAATCTCAAGGCAAGACACCATATAAAGAACTTAACAAGAAGAAACCTTTTATTGGATTTTTCAAACCATTTGGGTGTCCTTGCACAATTCTTAATACCAAAACTCACTTAGGCAAGTTTGATAGCAAAGCAGATGATGGATTTCTGGTTGGTTACTCATCCCAAAGTAAGGCTTACAGAGTATTTAATATCTCTTCTAGAATAATTGAGGAAAGTGACAATGTCAAATGCAATGAGAGCACACCAAATAAACTTGGTACATGCCTTGATTGGCTTTTTGACATTGATTCACTATCTAATTCTTTGGGTTTTAGTTATGAGAATAATGCAGGAATAGGGACAGAATCAATTCAAGACAAAAGACAAGAGTTTGTGTTGTTCCCAATCTCTACAGCAGATCTTATTGAACTCTGTGTTCAAGAGAAGAAAGATGCTTCAGATTCAAAGGATACTGAAACTACTCAGAATGAAGAGGAGAGAGGTGAAAAGGAGGATCAACTTTTGACTTCAGATCATCTAGAACCTGAGATGCTTGCTTTGGCAGAAGATGATACTGATGATGAGAACTCCTCAGTGTTTGGTGGCAGCTCTCCTGAAAAGAATGACTCTAATCTGGATGCAGAGATTATTGAAGAGGCTATTCATCAAACAAAAGTGCATAAAGATCATCCTCCTCAGTTGGTGATTGGTGACATCAATTCTCCAATTATCACAGGGAATCAGAGTAAGTTGGGAGATTAAAAGATATACAATCAGGCTTACAATCTTGCTTTCTATCTCAGGTTGAGCCCAAAAAAGCGCATGATGCAATGAAAGATCCAAGCTGGATAGAAGCAATGCAAGAGGAGCTGCTGCAGTTTGTACTGCAAAATGTATGGGACTTGGTAGAACTGCCTAAAGGACACGGAGCTATAGGGACAAAATGAATTTTCAGAAACAAGAAGGATGAGAGAGGGATAGTGATCAAGAACAAGGCTATATTGGTAGCACAGGGGTACACTCAAGAAGAAGGAATTGATTATGAAGAGGTTTTTGCACCAGTGGCTAGGATTGAGGCAATTAGGCAGTTTTTAGCCTATGCTTCTTTCATGAAGTTCAAAGTCTACCAAATGGATGTGAAAAGTGCTTTTCTATATGGCAAAATTGAAGAAGAGGTATATGTCTGTGTTGGATCAAATAATTGTATTCAAGATTAAAGTTAAAGTTCAGGGTTTAAATTGCAATTGTGTCACAGTTAATTAGAGGGTTTAAATTGTAATAGATTAATAGTTTATTAGCTATTGGGCCCAAGCCCATTAGAAAGCCTGTTAAGCTTAAAGCCCATAAGGCTTAGGTATTTATAGTTTTGGTTAATTAGTTTTTAGGGTTAACCTTTCATAATTTCATAATTATTGTTTAGAGAGAAAGGCAGCCATATTGTTTTCTCTGTATTCAAGGGTATCAAGAACACTCAAAGGTTTTATTGTTTATTCAAGGGATTGGTATGTTACTCTGATTTATATATCTCTTGATTATTAGTGTTGCTTGATTACTTGATTGATTATTTACCAACTAGATTAAACTGGGATAACAATTGGTATCAAAGCTTAAAGAATAAAAAAAAATTGAGATTACTGTTCATCGAAAGTTACTATTCATCGAATATTGTTCATCGTGAAAGTTACTATTCATCGAATAATGTTCATCGTGAAAATTACTGTTCATCGTATTCTGAAAATCGATTGCATGAATTAATGTGTTTATTGGGTTAAAGTTGATCTGATTAGTTGAGATTTATGCTTCTAAATGCCATCTGATTGATTAAGTGCATTGAGAATTAACAAAGTGATTGAATTGTGTGATTTTGAGTTTTCTGGGTTCGACATAAGTTATCTATCGGTCATTACTATGCTTATCAAATCGAATGCTTAAAAGTTGAAATTGATCTCTGAGTTTGATTGTATTGTGATTGGTTCATGTTTCTAAGTACAAAGGACTGATTTTTGCATCTGATTGTGAGTCTGTACTGATTTTCTAGGTTGATTATTGCGTCTGTTCATCGTCTTCTGGGCTGCTTAAGAGCATACCGGTCGAACATTCTATCGGTCTAAGCATTCATATCGGTCTAGTCCTTTACCGGTCGAAGTAGTTTCTCGATCTTTACACTCTATCGGTCGAATACCATATAGGTCGAACAACCTATTGGTCCTTAGTCTTACCGGTCATAGCATTATATCGGTCGAACAGAGTCTATCGGTCTAATTAAATATCAGTTGAATATCTTATCGGTCCATACCTTTGTATCGGTCTTAGACACTATCGGTCAAAGCACAATCCCGGTCGAACACTATATCGGTCTAATTCTTCCCGGTCTAAGCAAGTGTCCGATCGAACATAATACCGGTCGAACATAATACCGGTCTAAGCAAGTTACCGGTCGAACTCTCTACCGGTCTTTACAAGGTCCCGGTCGAATTCTCTATCGGTCTTTACAAGTTCCCGGTCGAACTCTCTACCGGTCTTTACAAGTCTCCGTTCGACTCAATACCGGTCGAAGCACATCCCCGGTCGATTTTTGCAAACTGTAATAGGGCATCTAAATGTCAAAAAAAATTCTCTAGGGGCGTTGCCCCCATACCCCCGCAAGGGCGTTGCCCCTTGACCCCACCCGCTAACCAGGTAGCGGGACCCCCATGCTAAGGCTGCGAAGGGGGACAAAGTTCTGTTCGAGATCAACATTTTCTTTAGTATTATTTGAAGCTTTATACTGTTTGAGAGGACTGCATTTAATTATTTTTGGAAATTTATTTTTCTGAAAATTTTTTAGTGTGGTTTTTATTTTGATTCTAACGATCTCATCTAGTTGGTTGTCTTGGTACATAACAGACTGTTTACTAACCGTACAACTAAGATGTTGAATCAGCTTCTCTCAATGGGTTCTCAAGTCAAACCTCCTGTCCTCATGGCTAATGAGTATCAGCAATGGAAGATCAGAATGATCCAGTTTCTGAATCACAAGAACAGAGACTTCATGAAAGCAATCATTGAAGGTCCACAAACTCCAATGATCACAGTAAAGGGTCAACCTGCTACAGATTCCTCTCCAGAAATCCCTGACAGAGAGATTCCTAAACCTTATCAGTTCTTCAATAAAAAGAAGAAATAACAATATAAGACAGAAGAAGAGGCTCTAATCTATCTGATAATGGCAATTCCAAACGACATCTACAATCGTGTCGACAGTCAGAGCACTGCTAAAGGCATCTAGGATGAACTAGCAAGGCAGTTTGAAGGAAGTGAAGCCTCCATACAAGCTAAGCAGAATCTATGCATAAATGCATACGAGGGATTTCATGCAAAAGAAGGAGAGTTGCTATTAGATACCTACAACAGATATAACATCATGCTCAATGACTTGCGGAGGAACAATATCTCTAAATCTGCTTCTGAGATAAATTACAAGTTCATCAAGAATCTGAATCCAGAATGGAAGAACTTTGCTATCAACCTCCAGATGTCCAAGAACATGGCTCGAGAAAATGTCACGCTTATCTTCTCTACTCTTTTTCAACATGAGGATGAGGTGAGATCAATTAATAATGAGTCTAATCATCTAAAGGATTCTGTGGCTCTCATAGCCGGCAAAGGTTCTGTATCTTCTGCAAGGTCGAAGAAAAAGGTGTCTAAAGCTCTAGTTATTGAAGTTACTGACTCTGACTCTGATTCGAGCGATGAAGAACTGGAAGTTGATTCAGATCCAGATATTCAAAAGTTCTCTGAGGACTTGGCTCTTATTACGCAACGATTCAAGAAGAGCTTTGGCAAGAAAAGATTCTACTCAAATCCAAAGTATGATGGACACAAGAAAGAGAAGTCTGAGATGCGAAACAAGCCGAGGCATGGAAAAAGAGAGGAAGGACGAGAAGACAGGAAGGAAGATAGACGAGAAGGAAAGAGAGAGGAGAAGAGAGAAGAACGAAAGGATGAACCAGGACGATGCTACAACTGTGGCAAATTTGGGCATTTCTCAAGGGACTGCAAGTTCAAGAAGGTAAAGAACTCAGAGTACTACACAAGAAAGTCACTTATTGCCAAGAAAGTTGAAGAAGGAAAAGTGCTAATGGCTGAAGAAGAGAACTGGCTGTATCAAAGTTCCGATGACGAGGATCAAGCTCACTTCACCCAAGTATCTTATATGGCAAAGCTGAAAGGTGACGATGAAGACTCTGAGACACAATCCGAAGATGCAAACTCTGAGGTAAGTGACAATTATGAGCTTATTGAATCTTTAATGGCCCAAATACATGGTATGAAACATGAATTTGCTTTACTTAAAGGCAAACTTAGCTCTGCACATCAATCTGCATTAAGCTTTCGTGATGAAAATGTTATTTTAAAAGTTGTTGTGGAAGAAAAAGAAAAGGAAAAAGATGATTTAAAAGCTGAAAAAGCGTCTTTAAAAGAAAAAATATCTGGTTTAGAAACAGATCTTGTGAATCTTAATGCTGAAAAGGGTGAGTTTCAAATAAAATTTGAAGTTTGTTATAAAGAAAGAAATGAAGCTTACACCAAAATCAAGCAACTGGAGGACATTAATATGAAACGAGGTCAGACTGAGCAAACATTAAATCTGTTGACCAATAAACTCCATGACAAAAGTTTTATAAACTAAAACCAGGTTTGGGTGTGCCAACTAATGAAATTTTGAAAAAGGCACCAGAGCATCTACATAATTTTGATAAATTCGGCTCCGCAATCAGACCCATTCCTGACATTCGTGCAACTTTTGTTGAAGCAAGTACTCCTAAACCTTCTAAAGAGACCAAAGGTCGAAAAGAAATGGGAAAGAACAAGTCTGGTGACACTGATTCTCAAAATCTTTTTAAATCAGTTGGTTTTACATATGGTGATTTGAATAAAAGCTATGAGACTCGAAAGATCGAATTTACTGAATTTAAATCACTATTTACCACACCTTCCAAAGAATCAATAAGCACCAACACAGTTCCACCTGAGACTGCATGCAAATATGATGAGTATGAATCGGATGTTGATCCATCTACTATACCATCAGTCTCAAATCCCATTGCTTCTAAACCTTTACATGTTGAAGAGGTTGAAGAAGAAACTGCTATCACGAATGAATCTTGTGTTCAAAATGATAAAACGGAGTTTATTGAGTCCATGACAGAAGAATTATTTTCTGAAATGATGAATGCTTCAGACTCTGATCCTGTTTCTATTCCAAAGGAGTCAAATTATGTGAATGATCATACATCTGAATTGATGAAGCAAATTGATATGTTGCAACAATCTCTTGACGAGGTTGAAGATGAAAACTTTGATCTCAAACATAAACTTGAAAAGTCTTCAAAAGTAAATCAAGAGCTTTGCATAGAGATCAATGATTTGAAAGTTACTATGTTTAAAAATGCTTCAAGTGATAAACAGATGTTCAATGATCCAAGCTAGAAGGTAAGAACCAATCCAGAATTTGATGCTCCTGCAAAACCTACAGTTGTTTACTTTGATTGTCCTGAATATCCACCGAGTATTTTTTAGAAGGGTGAGACTTCATCCAGCACTAGAAAAGAACCACCTTCTAAGTTAGAGACTAACAAGGTTCATGTTTCTGTTTCAGATATAAAATGAAATGGAGTTGGGAGGAGTAAGAAGAATAAAGACAATAGTTTGAATAAGAATGATAGGCTATCTAGTGAACCTTTTATTCCAAATAGTTGTACTTCTGACAGTGTTATTTTGAAAAGTAATTCTTTTGATAAACATGGATGTAAGGTTTGTTCCGATAAATCTAAGTTTATGAATTTTGCTCGAAAGAATCTATATTGCAAACACTGTTGGGATAACTCATTCACATACTACTCCCCTCCAAAGTCCAAACAGAATAAGAGAAAAGCTAAACTGAGCTTTAAGTCTAATTCTAATTCTAATTCTTCTGCACAACCAAAAGTGTATCGAGCTAAGGTTGCCAATCCTACTTCTAAAAATCACTTTCAGGAATTAAATGTTAAGATGGTTTGGAAATGGGTTCCAAATCCGCGTTATGAATGGAGAGTGAAAGTCAAACCAGATGATATTCTTGAGTTGCTTGATGCTAACCGCGAAGGACCCATCCTGATATGGGTGCCTAAGCAAAACTAATTGTCTCTTTTGCAGGCCTATCGATTGTGGGTAACAGATTCCAGATGTTCACGCCACATGACAGGATTCAAGGACCTCTTGCATAACTATGTGGAGGAGCCTGCCAGAGCAGTTAGATTTGCCAATTCTGAAGCTGAAGGTCACGTCAGAGGATACGGAATGCTCGACAATGGCATTGTGAAGATTCAAAGAGTACTATATGTTGAAGGACTTGATCACAACCTGTTCAGTACCAGTCACTTCTGTGACATGAAATATCAAGTCCGCTTCACAACCACTCATTGCTATCTAGAGGATCCCGATGGTTACGAAGTCTTCAAAGCTGAGCGCCATGGAAATCTATACTATGTAGATTTTCCTACACTGTATGCCACACGTCCAGTATGTCTACTAGCCAAAGCTTCTAAAGCACAATCGTGGATGTGGCATCGACGCTTGTCTCATCAGAATTTCCGATCTATAGCGAAGCTACAGAGACAAGGTCTGGTCAAAGGTCTACCAGAAATGAGGTTCGAAAAAGACTCACTATGTCCCGCATGTGAGTTGGGCAAAATGAAGCGAAGCTCCTTCAAGTCCAAAGCAGAATCATCGACCTCATCTGCACTGGAACTTCTTCATATGGACCTTTGTGGCCCAATGCGCACAACATCTATCAACGGAAAGAAATTTGTGTTGGTAATGATAGATGACTACTCAAGGTATACATGGCTCGAGTTTCTTTGCAACAAGTCAGATGCGCCAGAGTTGATTATCGCTTTCATCAAGTGCATTCAAGTACGTCTTCAACTGCCAGTCAGAACCATTCACAGTGACAATGGCACGGAGTTCAAGAATGACACCCTGAAGAGTTATCTTACTTCCGTGGGTATTTCACACAATTTCTCCGCAGCCTACACTCCACAGCAAAACGACATTGTTGAACGGAAGAACCGTACTCTGGTTGAAGCAGCTCGTACTATACTTGCTTACTTGAATCTACCCATGTACCTTTGGGCTGAGGCAGTCGCTACAACATGTTTTACTCAGAACCGTACCATTATGGTCAAGCGATTTAATAAAACAGCATATGAGTTAATCAACAATCGTACACCTAATATCAAATTTCTTCGTGTTTTCGGTTGCAGGTGTTACATTCTTAAAGAGCATCAAGGATTATCAAAATTTGATAAGAAAGTGGATGAAGGATATCTCGTTGGATACTCTCTGACATCCAAAGCTTATCGAATTTACATTATCCGGACCAAGACGGTTGTTGAGAGCATGAATGTCTCCTTTGATGAGAATTCTACAAGGACTTCTTGACACAACAGTTCAGAACTCGTACTTAAGGACAAAGCTTCTATTCAATCCCGAATATAACCAGCTACCAAAGGATCCACTTCTACATACTCTAACTCTACTTCATCTGAGTTAGATTTATTGTTTATTAATGCCTTTGATGATATATGTGCAGATTTTGAAAAAGGCATATCCACATCAATAACAAGTGGTACAAGATCGGAGGTCCCTACCATTTCTGAAGACATGTCTGGACCTTCCGAAGACGTCACTGAAACTTCATCTCCATCAGGTACAACTACACCGTTAGTTTCTGAATCTACTAATGTTGAATCTGTCTCTATAGATAGTTCTTCTGGAAACAAAGTCCCGAGTACTTCAACTGCTGGTCCAGAAGCTTCAGTATCAGAAACACCAGTACAAGATGTCCCGAGTACATCTATGGAGATACCTGCCGTAAACGATGAAAACGATGCGTCCAATACGCAACAACAAGTTGAATCCTTATCAAGCACACATCGTTGGACTAAGGATCATCCCCTGACCAATGTGATAGGTGACGTACAATCTGGTGTCACGACAAGATCCGCATCTGCCAACTTCTGCATGTTTTCAAGCTTCCTTAGTTCCTTAGAGCCAAAGAAAGCGTCTGAAGCTCTACGTGATCCCTTCTGGATTTCTGTTATGCAAGACAAGCTTCTACAATTCGAAAGGAACAAGGTATGGCGCTTGATCCCACTACCTAAAGGTAAATCTATTATAGGAACAAAGTGGGTTTTCAGAAATAAGAAAGACGAAGCTGGAGTAGTCGTGAGAAACAAAGCTCGATTGGTTGCAAAAGGGTATTGTCATAGGGCATTGACTATGATGAAACATTCACCCCGGTTGCAAGGATCGAACCCATCAGAATCTTCCTAGCCTATGCAGCGCACAAAAACTTTACAGTCTATCAAATGGATGTAAAGTCGGCTTTCCTGAACGGCGTTTTGCATGAGGAGGTTTACGTGGCTCAACCTGAAGGTTTCGTTGATCCTCATCACCCCGATCATGTCTACGTCCTAGACAAAGCACTGTATGGTCTTAAACAAGCACCGCGAGCCTGGTATGAAACTCTCACTAAATTTTTACTTGCTTCTGGTTTCAAGAAAGGTACAGTTGATACTACCTTATTTCTGAAAAGGCAAGGTGACGACTTGATTCTCATTTAGATTTATGTTGATGACATAATATTTGGGTCGACAAATCCGAAATTTTTAAAGAACTTTTCAAAGATAATGGAAACAAAGTTTGAAATGTCGATGATGGGTGAATTGAATTTCTTTCTTGGTTTACAAGTAAAGCAATTACCCGATGACATATTTATTAATCAAGCTAAATATATAAAAGATATTTTGAAAAAGTTCAATATGTCAGACAGTTCAGTCATGAAAACACCAATGGCTACTGGTACACTCTTAGACGCGGATCCCTCCGGGAAACCTGTTGATTAAAAGGTGTATCGCAGCATGGTTGGTTCTTTACTTTATCTGACTACCAGTTGCCCGGATATAATGTTTGCCACATGTTTTTGTGCGAGATATCAGTCTAATCCTAAAGAGTCGCACTTATCTGCTGTTAAGCGAATCCTTAGATATCTCAAAGGTTCTCCTAATCTAGGCCTTTGGTATCCAAAGGATTCTCGTTTTGAACTAACTTCCTTTACAGATGCTGATCATGCAGAATGTAAGCTAGACCGGAAGAGCACCTCTGGATCATGTCAATTCATAGGTGACAAACTTGTGAGTTGGACTTCAAAGAAACATAACTGTGTTTCAACATCCACTGTCGAGGCTGAGTATGTAGCTGCTGCTAGCTGCTGTTCTCAAGTCCTCTGGATGACGACACAGTTAAGGGACTTTGGATACAACTACAAGCGGGTTCCTATTTATTGTGATTCCAAGAGCGCAATATCTATAACTGCTAACCCGGTACAACATTCAAAGACAAAGCATATCGATGTACGCTATCACTTCATTAAGGATCATGTAGAAAAAGGTAATATTGAAATGCACTTTGTTCAAACTGACTTCCAGTTAGCTGATCTTTTCACCAAGCCATTGGATGAAAAGCGATTTCAATTTCTCATCAGCAAACTTGGTATGTTGAACATGTTTTAGACCTTACTCATGATTCTAGGGGGAGTATTCTACGTTTTTATCTTGTGTGTTATTTTTCACCTGTTGCTAACGAGAGAGGAATCATTTTCATAAATGATTACCCTTATTTTTTTATGCAGGTTTGGTCAAGTGACAATGGCTTCTAATCACATCAGATTAGGACCCGCACCTCAGTGCTTAACTTTATTTTTTTGTTTATTCTAAAAAAATTTATATTTACATTAAGTTAAGGGGGAGAATATCTGTGATGCTAACAGATTTTTGGATACTTAAATGCTTATCTGACTGTGTGTTCTTAAAGATAAATACTTGCGTTTTATCTTGTCAATATACTTTGTCAAGTATTCATACACATAACGGTTCAGAACATTCTATTTGACTTTGTTATTACCATGTATCAAAAGTTAAATCTTTCTATGGTAATACTCACGTTCTTTGTATTCACTGTTGATTGAATCAAACGTCATTTCATGTGCTTTCATTGAAAATATGTTTATATATTGTTCATATAAACAACATTCGTTTTTGATTCTCCAGCATATTATTCATCATGACAAATTGATATGAGCTTATTGCCAACCACTTTTAGGTTGAGGGGGAGAATTGCATCGTCAAACACAACTGTTTTGACTTCTCCAAAAAATTTTATTCTTCATGTAACCCTATGCTTATTTGTGCTTTCATAGCCTGTTGAACAACACGTACTTTTAGGACAATACATGGGATTTAGTGTGTAAGCTTAATAGAACTTCCATGGATTCACGATAACCAGTGTTTCCTACCCAGGAAGTATTCCCTGAGTGATTGAGGGGAGAAGGGTCAAAAGAATTGAGTGATGGTGTGTGAAGAAGTAAAATGGAAAAGAGAGATTGGTTAGAAGTGAGAATTAAAAGAAAGAGGGTGAGAGAACAGAGTAAAAGAATATTAGACTCTGCACCAAACTTCTTTCTGAGTCGGGCAGCCACATAATCTGATTGGTTCACATTCTTTGGTGACCATCATTGAAAAAGGCAACTAGCCCATGCCATCTCTTGCATACAACCCCACCAGCTACTCATTCTTTTCTCAAAAAGAGAATGTTTCACATTTTCTGGGGAAGCAGCACATACGCTATTGGTTCTTCATTTGGAAGATACTAATATTGAAAAAGAAGGAAAGTTGCCCCACCTTCGAACCCTTTCTCATGCACATTGAGTCTTTGTATAATTTGTTGTTGTCTCAACAAGTTTACATACTTTGAGCCTATATTGAAAAGCAATCATCTATGCTTAATTTTTTCATACACATGCACGAGCACACAGAAATTTGTTTCCTTTCAGAACGTTCATAGATAACCATGTGTTATTCGATGATTGAATGGAAGACCTAGGAAGCCAACATCAAAATCAGCTTCTTATATAGTAACTTTGTGTTACTCAGTAACTTTGTGTTACTGACAGACATTCTAACTGAGTCATTTGTTTATTCAGGGTTGCACTTATTAAACTGTTTGAATTTGGAAAGATTTGAATGGTTACTACTTTCTATTTTAATCTGAAAAGATTGAAATAATCACTTTTTCCATCTGGGAAGACTGCTCTTATTTCCATACAGGGCTCGTTACATGATGAAGACTGTGCTTATGTGATCATACACAATGGGGGAGATTGTTTTGATAAAGGGGGAGATTGTTTTGCCAAGTTTTGATGATGATGATTCTCACCACTCATCAAAAAGGGGGAGAAGATACAAAAAGGGAGAATACAAAAGCCAAAGCAAGCTGCAGGATTTCATCAGATTGTGGATTTCCTCAAGTCAAGCCATATTGCTCATGCTCTTACTGTATCGCCTTCAATCTATATCGAGCATCAAAGGCAGTTCTGGGCAAATGCCACCATTGTCGCTGAGAATGGTGTGCAAATGATCAAGACAAGGGTCTGTGAAAAACCACTAACAGTTACTGAAGAGGTTATTCGCATCAGTCTACGTCTAGACGATGCCTCTGGTATAACTTCTATCCCAAACGATGAACTGTTCTCAAATCTTACAAGAATGGGATATGGAGGCCCATTGGGTGTTTTTAAGTTCTCAAAAGCAAAATTCTCACCCCAATGGCGTTTTCTTGTTCATACCCTGATGCATTGCATCTCTAAAAAGACTACTGGATGGAGTGAGTTCAGCAGTCCCATTGCTTATGCTTTGGTCTGTTTGGCCACTGCCAGAAGGTACAATTTTTCACAAATGCTTTTCAATGATCTTGTTTCAAACATGGGAAACAAAAAGAGCTTTTATATGTATCCCAGGTTTGTTCAAGCAGTAATCAACCATGAATTGACGGATATTCCTCATTCTGCTGGAATATATGTACCTAAACCCCCCAAAGGCAAGGTTTTCTCAAATATGAGAAGATCTGCTGGGGACTCAGAAGGAGTTGACACCCCATTGTTCTCTACAACGATGGTGGTGTCCCAAACCAATGAAGGTATGGCAGCAGGGTCAAGGCCCCCATTAGACCATCCTACTGCTAGCCAATCCCAACATTCCCACTCTAAATCTATCCCCCAGTCCCTTCTTGAAAAACCAACCTCACCTATCACCCAAACATACAAGAGGAAACAGGTAAAGAAGGCTCCTTCCCTTCTTGTACCATCAACCCCCAAGCCTTTAAGCCCTCTAAGGGAGAATTCTCCTTTAGGGAATATCAATAGGGAAACCAAAGAGGTGTCTCCCAACCCCAAGGAGGTGCTCTCTGAGGAGGAGGTTGAGCATATGGGTACTGAGGCTGCCACTACTTCTGCTAGCACAGAGAAGGACAGTGGTAACATAAATAAGACCTCCCCCATGGCAACTTTGAATGAGCAATCATTCAAAGGTCCCTGGTGCCAAGAAACCAAGGGGGTGGATAGTGCTTCTGCTAGGCAGAAGACTTCCACTACAAAAAGATCCAATGATCCTTCCAAAGAAGGTAACACTTCTGGAGAGGGTGTGGACAGATATTCTTACTATGAATTGATGGAAACAATGGGCAACATCAACCTTGATGTTCTCAAACAAGGAAAAGAACTTGAAGAAATGAAATTGGTAATCTTGTCCCAACAAGTGCAGATTACCAAACTCAAGAAATTGGTGATGAAGCTAGTACAGAAAAAGAAGAAGAGACAATTTGTGCTAAGGAGAAGGAAATCTGGGAATGATGCTCCCAAAAAGGGGGAGATCAACATGGAAGAAGCTACAGAAAAGGGGGAGAAATTTGATGTTGAGGGGGAGCAGGAAGCAGAAACAGAAAGAGAATCAGTGCAAATAGAAACACAAGAAGCAGCAGAAATGGTTAATACTGCTGAAATTAAACAAGCAGCAGAAACAGTGAAAGAAGTATTAACAGATCTTGAGATTGCAGAAACCTTACTTAAAGCCAAGAATGATACTCCCAAGGTCACTTCAAAGACCAAAGGAGTAATCATCAAAGAACAAGGTGAAGTGATCAAGAAAGATAACAGTAAGAAGGCAATGAACAAAGACAAAGGAAAAGCAAAGATGGTAGAATCTGATCAACCAGTCAAGAAGCAAAGGTTGGTTGAATCAGATGAAGCCTTAGCCAGGAAGATGCAGGATGACATTGAAAAGGACAGGGAGATGGCAAAGGCTCTAGCTGCTGAACTGAATGAAGCTTATCAACAAAGCCTGGCAACTGAAATTGCACAGAAGAAAGCTGCAACTCTGAAGAAATCAGTGGTGGTAAAAACAGCTGTAAAGAAGAGACAACCCTCAAAGACTTTCCTAGGTACCCAAGAGAGAAACAAGATGATTATATTTCTCAAAGGTGCTATAGGAGTCCATAAAGGAGATGTTCTCAAAGATGTCCTTTGAGAAGATTAAAGAACTGTATGATTCAGAGATGATAAAGCTTCAGGGGAATGAAACTGCAAGGGTGGAGATGGAGAAGAGGATGAAAGAAAGTAATGACTTTGATTTTCAAAAGCCCTTTCCAGATGAGCAAGAAACACCACCAAAGAAAGAAGCCACTCTGAAAGAAAGTCTAAGGACTTTAAAGAGAACCAAGATGATGGCAAGGAGAAAGTCAATCAAGAATCCTAGAATAGCTGAAGGAGAGGCTGAGAAGGTTGCTGAAGAAGAAGGGGCACCTGAGTCATCTAAACAGAAAGAGCCATCAAACACAGATGATGTAAATTTGTATATGGTAGTGATGGACAAAGTTCCTGAACCAATTTCAGCAGAACCTGTTGGTATAAAGCCTCCTGAGGTCATTCACTGGGATACATTGACAGTGGATGGAAAGGAATACATAAGGCTAAAAAGGAAGGATGAAAAGTATGAGGTGTTCAATACTTGGGCAAAGATTGTCAGAACATGCTCTAGGTCAGATCTTGAAGAGATGTTTGAGATAGGAATGAAGTTGTATGCAGATATACTGAAAGCTCCAGAGATTTCAATTACAAAACTGGTAATGGAGTATCTGTGTATGATGTTCAAACCTGAAGAAGTAGAGCATGTGATCAAGAATGTCTTCAAGTCAGTCAACAGTTGGACTCTATATGAAGCTAGTGGAGTATATACAGTGACTTTGGATCTGAATCATACTGAATACTTCCTAGTGGATAGAGTGTACAATCATAGCAGATTGAAGCTTCATGCCATGCTGAAGAAAAAGCTAGGATGTATTCCAGATTCAGAGATGGCTAAATATTTGATCCAAAGAACCATCAATCAGAGTTTGGGATTGGATGCAAATACTGGAACTTAGACCATTATGAAGTTTTGGGAGCATCTTGAAGAGCATCTGAAGAACTTGACTTCTTTTCCTAAAAGTCAAGTTAGGGGGAGATTGTTGGGAACTGAAGAATTTACCAAGTATGGTTAATGCTGCTAGTTCAGAGTTACTACTGCTAGAAGACTTCAAGGTTAATACTGCTGAGTATTACTACTGCTAGTAGAATTAATACTGCTAGTCAAAGTTAGTGCTGCTTGAACAAAGTTAGTACTGCTTAGCTAGTTAGTACTGCTAGTAGTTAGTGTTGCTTAGTAGTTAATGCTGCTAGAAGAGATTAATGTTGCTGAAGATTAATACTGCTTATATGATGAAGATTCGCATGGAAGGATAACAGCTGGATAAACTGAAGATATTCATGAAAGCTTAGAGATATACATGGAAGATATTTTTATTTCTTGTAATTATCTTTTGATTAGTATATGTATAGAATGTATAGAATAGTTTAAAAAAAATAATTCATTCTAAGTTCAAGTGAGAAATCAACCTCAAGGCATAGATCCTAATTCTAGAGAAGTAGAATTCGTCTTGAAAGAGTCTGTTCTTCAAGATTGAGGTTGAGTGTGTAATCTTGTGATTTCAAATATTCAATACAAGTTTACAGTTTGTTCTTCATATTTACTGTTTTGATTTACTGTTTCATTGAATATCAAAGTGTTATTCCGCAAACTTCTTTGATATTGTTTTTGAGAATTAATTCTTGTTGAGAATTCGATCCTGACAGAAGCTAAAACAGATTGAACTAGATGAGGAACTGGCTAAGAAGTTGCAGGCTGAGCTACAACAAGAAGAAGAAACTCAGAAGGCCAAAGATAGGCAGATTGCTCTAGATCTGTCCACTAGGCTGAATGAGGAATATCAAGAAAGCTTAAGGGTTGCAGCTGAGGCCAAGAAAAGCACTGTGAAAGCTTCCATACAAAGACTCCCAGCAAAAAAGCAGAAAAGACAACCTTCTAAAACTTACCTGGCCAATCAAGAAAGGAGAAAGATGATCAACTTTCTGAAAGGCTCCGTGGGGGTTAAGGAAGAAATGTTTGCTGATATGTCCTACTCAAGAGTTGAAGATATATACAAGAAGGAAATGGCAAAGCTTCAAGGGGACTTCACTCAAAGGATAGAATTTGAAAGACAAATGAAAGAGAGACATGATCTCAATATTCAACAACCCTTCCCTGAGAGTGAGGAGACCACCCCTAAGGCTGAAGAAAAGAAAGAGGAAGCTACTACTAAAGAAGTCAAATTTGTTAAAAGGTTGAAGACAATAGCTTCCAAGAAATTGTCTAAGAAGCCAAGGGTTGCAGAAGCTGAGAAAGAAACAGAACCATCTGTTACAGGTCAAGCTGATCAATCAAGTCAAAGTGCACAGCAACCAAGTCAATCTGATGTGCATTTTGAACTTTACATGACTGTAACAGATAATGATCCAGTGAAGGCAGATCCCATTTCAGTCCAAGACCCTGAAGTCATTCACTGGGATATTCTTGAAGATCAAGGCAAAGAATATTTCAGAATCAAAAGAATGGGTGATCACTTTGAAGTCTATTCTACTTAGGGGAAGATAGTTAGATGTTGTTCAATGTCAGACTTGGAAGAAATGTTTAAAGTGGGAATGAATCTGTATGGGGATGTGCTGAAGACATCAGGGATGAACATCAAGAAACTAGCAATGGAGTATTTATGCATGATGTTCAGTCCAGATCTTGTCAAGCATGTCATCAAAGATGTCTTCAAGAGTGTGGACAACTGGATGCTTATAGAAAGGTGTGGGGTGTATATCTTAACCATTGACAAAAGCTTTCATGAATATTACCTGGTGGATAAGATATATGACCATAGCCTAGTCAAGCTACAGGGGATGCTGAAAGCTAAACTAATCTGTCCTTAAGGCTCAGAAATGGCAAGGATTGTGGTTAGCAGGATCATCAATCAAAGTTTGGGTTTGGATCCTAATCTAGGGGTGTAAACTTAGGTTTTGAAATCATCATGAAGACCAGTTTTTGAAGAACTTAACTTCTCAATTTGAAAAGTTAAGTTAGGGGGAGATTGTTGGGTCTGAAATGTGCCAAGGATGGTTACTACTGCTAGACATGACTATTACTACTGCCTGAGGAAGTTAGTACTGCCAGATCACAATTACTACTGCTTGAAGGAGTTAATGCTGCTGAGATAAAATTAATACTGCTTGCTGAGATTAATACTATTAGTTCAGAATTAATACTGCTCATGAAGATAGTGCTGCTTATGAGATGAAGACTCCGTATGAGAATGAAGACAACTGTATAGATTGAAGCTAAAGTAAAGGATATAATTATGGACTGAAGATCAATTTTATTTTGATAATTATCTTGTAATCAGTCTTGTATATATAGTATAGAAGTCTTTGATAGAATGAATGATTATTATTCATACGTTTTGTTTTAGAGAGAATTAACCTCAAGACTAGTTTAGATCCTTTCTATAAAGAAGTATAGAACGTCTGTTGAGCCTGTTCAACAGATTGAGATTTTGTGTGTAATCATCAAGTTTAATCAATATAACTTGTGATTTAAGTGCATATACTGTTTCATTGATTGTTAGTGTTAAAGTGTTTTTCCGCAACTTCTTTAGCATTGATTCTGAGTGTGTGTGAATTAAATTCTTGTTTGAATTTCGATCCTGACAAAAATCCTACTCCGAAAGTTGAAGTTGTGACCAACACCGATGAGACAGAAGTAACTGAATCTATAGGATGTAATGTAAGGACTGATCAACAGACTGACCAAGTTGTACCTATTGCAACTTCTGCAACGACTACTTCAACTGAAACCCCGTTAATTCTAAACCATCTGAAGGAGATTAAAGTGGATTTATAGATGCTGAACATGATCAATCTACATCTAATCCACTCCCTCATGAACATAAGTGGACCAAAGAGCACCCGGTACATCAAATTATTGGAGATCCTTCTGCACCTGTGCAAACTAGGTCTGCAACATCAAATCTATGTATGTATGAATCCTTTCTGAGCAAGATCTAGCCTACTCGCGTATCTGAGGCTCTTGTCGATTCAGATTGGGTAACTGCGATGCAAGATGAGCTGAATCAGTTTGAAGCACTGAAAGCTTGGAGACTCGTACCCAAACCGCAAAGTAAAACCATCATTGGTACGAAATGGGTGTTCAAAAACAAGAAAGATGAAGATGGTACCGTTATCCGAAACAAAGCACGACTTGTTGCCAAGGGATATAGGCAAGAGGAAGGAATTGACTATGACAATACTTATGCTCCAGTGGCACGTATAGAGGCGATTCGGATGTTCTTAGCCTACGCAGCCGACAAGAACTTCACCGTCTATCAAATGGACGTGAAGACAGCTTTTCTAAATGGAGTACTCAAGGAAGAAGTCTACGTCTCACATCCAGAAGGGTTTGTAAATCCATATAAGCCGAACCACGTCTACATCTTGGATAAAGCTCTTTACGGACTGAAACAAGCTCCTCGTGCCTGGTATGATATTCTATCTCAGTTCTTGGTGAAGTCAAGTTTTACAAAAGGTACGGTTGATACCACTCTTTTCATTAAGAAGGATAAAGGCGATATCATTCTTATTCAAATATATGTGGATGATATTATTTTTGGTTCTACAAATCCTAAGTACTGTAAGAACTTTGCAAACCTCATGGTGTCACGTTTTCAGATGAGCATGATGGGAGAGATGAACTTCTTTCTCGGATTGCAAGTCAAACAATTTTCAACGGGGATTTTTATCAATCAATCTAAATACATTCTGGATATTCTTCGGAAATTCAAAATGGAAAATTGTAAACCGATTGGTACCCTAATGGCACCTAGTACTAAGATTGGCATCGATCTTTCAGGAAAGGCTGTTGATGTTAGGACTTATAGAGGGATGATAGGTTCTTTAATGTATCTTACTTCTAGTAGGCCGGATATAATGTTTTCTACATGCTTATGTGCTAGATATCAGGCCAATTCTAAAGAATCCCATTTGTCTGCTGTTAAGCGGATTTTCAGGTATCTGAAGGGGACTGCAGATCTTGGTATGTGGTATCCTAGGGATACAAGCTTTGAACTAACAGCTTATTCAGACGTAGATCATGTTGGTTTCATGTTAGACAGGAAGAGCACCTCGGGTCATATTCAATTTCTCGGAGATAAACTCGTCAGTTAGGCTTCGAAGAAGCAATTATGTGTCTCCACATCAACGGCCGAAGCGGAATATGTAGTTGCTGTTCTCAAGTCTTGTGGATGAGAACACAACTACGAGACTATGGATTTCATTTCAATAGAATCCCGATCTATTGTGATTCGAATAGCGCTATTACGATTACCGCTAACCCTGTTCAGCATACTAAGACCAAACACATAGATGTCTGGTATCATTTTATAAAAGATAATGTAGAAAAGGGAATAATTGAACTTTACTTTGTAAAAAATAATTATCAGCTTGCAGATTTATTTATCAAACCTTTAGACGAAAAGAGATTTAATTTTCTTGTCTCAAGACTTGGTATGCTAAATCTTAAGACCTAATCGGTGGTTACCTATTAAAGTTTCTTATTGTGTCTATTTATCATTTCTTTATTATTATTTCCGTATGATACCTGCTCTTTAATAGTTTGTTCATGATCTCAGGGGGAGTGTGAGAAGTATTTCATTGATGGTCAATGTTAGTTTGAGGGGGAGCATTTTTAAATGCATTGTGGTTACTGATAACTTGTTAGTGATGCATGCTTTTAGGGGGAGCATACAAGTAAAGAGTATGGCAATGACTTCTGATTACTTTTGATCAAAACTCGTACTTTAGTCGTTTTACTACTTTATGTCGTTTCAATTTCAGTGAATAAAGTTACTTTGACTAGACCTTTAGACTTTTACAGGTTGAGAGATGCTTCAAAGATCATATCTTTATGACTTTAAGCTTGACTTCGTGAGATGTAAGACTTCACTTAAAAGGCATAATTCCTTATCTTCATCTCATCTATGGTTGAAAGAAGGACAACTTTCAATCATAAGAAAACATGTTCTTAAATGTTCAAACCACTTCCCAATTCTCAAACAGATTTCTTGAATTGGAAGTGTGATTTTAAATGTTTTCTGATTCATCTTTGAGCTTTATCTAACAAAGTTAAACCATCTGAGCATCATATGCTTCATAAGAAAACATGGGATCAGTGTGATAGAACTTAAAAGAAACTTCTATGGATTCACGTTAACCAGTGTCTCCTACCTAAGAAGTAAATCCTTAGTGATTGAGAGTGAGGAGTTCCATGAAATGAGTGTGGGATGTGTGATGAGAGAAAATGTAAAAGCGAGTTTGGTTAGCTGTGAGCTTAATGATAAAAAGAAAGAGGGTGAGCGATCAGAGTAAAAGAATTTTAAACTCTGCACCAACTACTTTCTGAGCCGGACAGTCACATTTCTAATGTTTCACATTTCTTTGGTGACCATTATTGAAACAGGCACCTAGCCCATGCCAACTCTTGACATTACCCCACCAGCTACTCATTTTCTTCTTAACAAGAAAATGTTTCATTTTCAAAGGGGACGCAACACATATGCTATCTGATTTTCTTTTGGAAAATCTGGATATTGAAAAGAAGGAAGTCTGCCCCGCCTTCGCACTTCACTCATGCACATTGAGTCTGTGTTTAACTACTTGTCTCAGTGGTTTACACTTTTTGAGCCTTATAAGCAATCATCTTATGCTTAAATTATTCTATCACTTGCACGAACACACAGAGAATTTGTTTCTTTGTCATAACGTTCATAGAAATTACCTTTGTGGTGTTTCGATGATTGAATGGAAGCCCTGGGGGAGTGAACATCATAAAAGCTCCTTTATATTGTGTATTTGTTACACACGGTGACTTCGTGTTACTGACAGGCAATTTTAACTGGTTCATTTGTTGATTCAGGTGTTACCGTTCTATTTTGTCTGGATTTGCAAAGATCTGGATGCACATCTTTATGAATTAATGGTTAATCAGAGGTTCTGTTGCAAGATCAGTGGTGGAAGACATTTCTTGAAGAAAAGTTTTGATGAATTATTTGCTCTTGTCATCAAAAAGGGGGAGAAGCGTCAACCAAGAAATGGAGAGAACACAAGTTTTTGAAAGAATTTCTGAAGATATGATGAATTGAAGATATTCTCTTTGAAGATGATTTGCTGAAGCATTCCGAGCTGAAACTGGAGATAATTTCTTTCCAAAAGATTTTATTCTCATCGATTGGGGAGATTGCTACTTTCTGAAGACAAAGAGGGAGATTGCATCTTCTGAGCTTAAAGAGAAGGATTAAATTGCTAAATCTTTTTAGTAATGATTTTGATCCAAAGGGGAGATTGTTAAAGCATGGTTTTATTGGATTCAAGATCATCATTATATGAAGATGGAAATCTGAAGTCAATGCTCGAAAAGTCATCTCAACAAATAGTCTAGGGTCCTTTTGTAATAAATAGTCAAAGTGTGTTTTCATATTTTCGTTTTTAGTCCATTCCTTTATTTAATTGTGTTTTAGTTAGTTGGGCCCATGCCAAGCCCATTTGGCTATAAGCCTTAGTATAAATTAGTTTTGTTAGTGTTAATTAGGTTTAGTTGGGAAAATCAAGAGAGTTAATTGAAAAATTATCATTAAGAGGCTAGATGTGGTTTGCGCCGTGGATACAGAGAGAGATAGAAGCAGAGATAGTTCGATTTCTTCATTAAGAACTCTTGTAATCGTTTGATTAATCAATACCAGGTTTGCATTATCGTACTGTTTATTGGTTTACTTGATTGAATAGTTAACACTGGGACACACAGTATTGCTAGAAAGAGACCAATCCATGACGTGCTTGTCGTTCTCAGGTTCATTTTGACGAGTCATGGGCTTAAAACGGGTCCCCGTAGCAAAAGTTATGGACGTTTAATTGCGACACCCATTTTTGGCCGATTCAGCAAAGGGGTACCCTTTTTGTTTTCTCGTCCGAATCGACCTCGTCGGATTTCCACGAATATTTACATTGTTCATCTACAATGTATATGATAAGGTTTTCAAGGGAAATAACTTGCAAAAAACCCACTCTCATGCAGGATATTGCCGAAGCCACGCATTGGCCAAACAGAAAGAAAGTAAATCATGTAGTTTATCGATATCCACTCAAATCATGGTGTATTGACAAAAAGCGACCAAGACGTAGCGTGCTTCTCGTTCTAAGGTTCTTTTTGATGGGTCATGGGCTTAAAATGGACCCCGTTGCAAAAGTTATGGACGTTTAAGTACGACACCCATTTTTAGTCGATTCAGCAAATGGGGTACCCTTTGTGTTTTCTCGTCCGGACCGACCTCGTCGGATTTCCACGAGTCTTTACATTGTCCACCTACAATGTAAATGATAAGGTTTTCAAGGGAAATAACTTTCAAAAATCCACTCTCGCGCAGGATATTGTCGAAGCCACGTAATGGCCAAACCGAAAGAACGTACATCATGCAGTTTATCGATACCCACTCAAATCATGGTGTATTGCCAGAAAGAGACCAAGCCATGACATGATTATCGTTCTAAGGTTCGTTTTGACGGGTCATGGGCTTATAACGGATCCCCGTAGCAAAAGTTATGGACGTTTAAGCGCGACACCCATTTTTGGTCGATTCGGCAAAGGGGGTACCCTTTTTGTTTTCTAGTCCGGACCGACCTCGTCGGATGTTGGGTCTGAATGTGCTAAGGATGGATACTACTTCTACTTGAAAGGTATTACTACTGCTTGTAACATTACTACTGCAAGATGAACAATTACTACTGCTAGTAGAATTAATATTGCTTGAAGAGTTAGTGCTGCTACTTTAATAGTTAGTACTGCTTGGAGAGTTAGTACTGCTAGTAGTTAGTACTACTTGAAGATTACTACTGCAAGTAAAGGGTTAATACTGCAAGCATGTTTATACTACTGAGGATGTTAATGTTGCTGGATAAGGATGAAGTTAATACTGCTTATGAAGATAATGCTTGAAGAGAAAGAATAGGAGCTGGAGATAGAGATGAAGATAATTATGGAATGTAGATCAATTTTGTTTTGATAATTATCTTGTAATTAATTTTGAATATATAGTCTAGAAGTCCTTGATAGAGATATAGTTTTTGATACAGTTTTTGATATACGTTTGTTTTTAGAGAGAATTAACCTCAAGCTTCTTAGAAGTCCTTTCAATAGAGAAGTATTGAACGTCTGTTGAGCCTGTTCAACAAATTGAGGTTTTGTTTGTAATCATTAAGTTAAATCAATATAACTTGTGATTTTCATTCTGATACTGTTCCATTGATTTACTGTTAAAGTGTTTTTTCCGCAACTCCTTTAACATAGTTTCTGAGTGTGTGTTAAATTCTTGTTTGAATTTCGATCCTGACAAGTGGTATCAGAGCTAGTGTAACTCAGAAAGCAAGAATCATCATGGACGGATCAAGCGACAGCGTTCTTGTTTCAAAGGTCCCCATGCTCAAACCCAATGAGTTTGACATGTGGAAAATCAGAATCAGGCAGTACATTTTTCTCACAGACTTCTCAACGTGGGATATCATTGAGAATGGTCCCTCTGATGGAGGAAAGATGGATGCAGATGGCAAGAGACCTCCACCAAAGACTGATGGAGAAAGAAAGATGAGGCAGACTGAGATGAAAGCCTTGAGCACTCTGCTCTTGGCAATTCCTAATGAGTATCAACATCAATTCTGCAACTGTTCTAATGCTCAAATCCTGTGGAATGCATTGGAGAAGAGATTTTCAGGTACTAAAAGCACTAAGAGGAATCAGAAGGCAATTATCAAACAACAATATGAGAATTTTATGTCTACAAAGAATGAGTCTATGACCCAAACCTTTGATAGATTCAATAAGTTGATTGGAGAGTTGGCCACTGTTGGTGTCAAGATGGATCAGGATGATGTCAACAGAAAATTTCTAAGATCTCTTGGTGAAGAATGGGTGATGTACAATGTATCCTTCAAACAAAATGATAATCTGGAGGATAAGGAGCTTGATGATCTCTATAATGATCTAAGAGTATTTGAATCAGAGGTTGAATCTAAGAAAAGGCCATCTGGATACACTCATAATGTTGCCCTCCTATCATCTGATTCTACTGCTAATACAGAATCAGTTAGTACTACTTATGGCTCAAAACAGGATGGGTCTAATGATTCTGTTTTGGAGGCATTCCTGGCTAGTCATGCTAAATCTTCTCTTATCAATGATGATCTGGAGCAGATCAATGCTGATGATCTTGAAGAGATGGATATCAAGTGGCAGATGGCAATGCTTACCATGAGAGTCAAGAGATTCATCAAAAGAACAGGCAGGAACAATTTTTCCATGAAAAGAGAAGATGGTGTTGGATTTGATAAATCCAAGGTGGAATGCTACAAATGCCATAATCTTGGACATTTTTCCAGAGAGTGCAGAGGAGTAACTGCCCAACAGCATGGAAGCAATAATCATCAACCAAAGTCCACCAACTATAACAGGAATTCATCTCAAGCTCTTGTCTCACAAGAAGAAATGGGCTTTGATTGGAGTGATCAGGTAGAGGAGGCTATTTAGAACCAAGCATTGATGGCAGAAGTTTCAGAGTCATCAAGCACTGCTCTTCCCACAGAGGTAAAATCTAACCTTTGCTCTAAAGCTTGTATTGAAACTGTTAAAAAGTACAGGGATCACAATCAGAGCATGTGTGATGACCTTAAAAGGTTAGAGAAAGATAGAAGAGAGTATGTTGTGATTGTTGAGAAGTTTGAAGAAAAAATAAAGGCATATCAAGCTAATGAACTTCAACATTCATATGATCTCAACTACTGGAAGTGGGAGAAGAATCAGTTAGAGATTGAGCTAGAAAAGTCTAGAGAGGAGTGTGAAAAGGTTAAGAGTGAATTTGAAAAGGCCAAACTAGATATTGAGAAATATTCCAATGCTTCTAAAGCAATGGACTCTTTACTTAAATCTCAAATTCATGACAAACTAAAAAGAGGAATAGGCTACAACAACACCCCTCCACCATACAACAATAACTACATTCCTCCCACCTCAGATCTCTTAGAAAGACAGGATAAGGATGACTTATCTGCAGGAGCCACAGAAGTAGATCCTTTAGACAAAGTAGTGGTTGAGGCAGATTCTGAAGATGAAGACTCTGAGAGTAAGAATGAGGTAGATCATAAAGATATTCCCTTAGAAAACCACATTCTTACAAATGAGAGGGGAGGTAAACCATTTATCAAAAGTGATAAAGTGGAGATGTCCAAGACAGAGAAAGAGACTGTTAAGAGTGAGAAAGTTGAGACCTCCAGGAAAGGAAAGGAAAAGGTACAGGGAATTCACTACATGCAAACCTCTGTTATAAATCCCTGTACTTGTCAACAGAACAAGCCCCATAAACATGATAAAATAAGGGGAAATCAGAGAAACAGAAATAATCAGTGGGCTCAAAAACAGGGAATTGATCTTAGCAAAATCAATAGACCAAAGCCCTGTTTTATCTGTGGCAAATTGAATCATCTTGCTAAATACTGTTATTTCAATCCTATTAACCAAAGAGTTACTTTTCAAAGACAAACACAAAATTCTTTTTAGTTATAGGAAGCAATCAAGAAATCACATGGCTACTAATATGAGAACAGTACCAATGAAAACTGGGACTGCAAAATCTCATATTCAGAATAAGTTTGCTAAATCAAAAGAAAATACTCCAAGCAAGTCAAGGAGTAACTCACAGAACAAGAAAGAAAACAACTTTGTCAAAGTTTGGGTTCCAAAAGTCAAGAAACCTGTTAGTACTGCTAACAGAAATAATACTGCTGATAGCAATACTACTGCTAACCAAGTTAGTACTGCTAATCAAGTTAGTACTGCTAACCAAGTTAGTCCTACTAACGAAGTTAGTACTGCTAACAAGGATAGTGCTGCTACCAATATTAATGCTGCCAAACCTATAATTCAGACAAAGTATTCCAGCCATGCGATTCCTAACTCTGATCATCTCATCCAGACTAAGATTACTGATTATAAATATGTTGATGAGAAAGGCCAACCCAAGACCACTTTGGCTTGGGTTCCCTCTAAAAACTAACTGTTTTATCTTATGTGCAGGGCAACCAACAGCTCAAGAAGAAAAGCATTTGGCATGTAGATAGTGGTTGCTCTAGGCACATGACAGGTAACATGGCCTGCCTTAGAAACTTCAAAAAGTTTGATGGAGGACATGTTGCATTTGGTGACAATCCAGAAGGAGGTAAGATCAGTGGAAAAGGTATGGTATCAAAAGGTAAGATGTCCTTTGATGATGTGTACTATGTTGAGCAATTGAGATACAACCTGTTAAGTGTATCACAGGTCTGTGACAAGAAGCATAACATTTTGTTTACTGAGTCTGAATGTATTATCCTTGCTCCAGGATTCAAGGTAGTTGATGAAAATATGATACTACTTAGAACTCCTAGAAAGGATAATGTTTATTGCTTGGATTTAGAGAATGTATGTCAGGATCGAATTCTTAACAAGAATAAATTCTCAGAAACTAATATCAAAGAAGTTGCAGAATAACACTTTGATATTCAATAAAACAGTAAACCAAAACAATATATAATCAACAACTTGTAAACTTGTATTGAATGCTTGAAGTTACAAGATTAAACACACAATCTCAATATTGATGAACAGGCTCACCAATACGAATTCTACTTCTCTAGAATTAGGAACTATGCCTTGAGGTTTATTCTCTCTAGAACTTAGAATGAATTAATTCTAAAAACAAAAAATTATCTAACAATTCTAAACAATACAATATATATATACTGAAGATAAAAGCTAATTACAATTAATAAAATATCTTCAGAATATCTTCCATCATTATCTTCAAGTTTTCCATAATCTTCAGTCCATCCAGCTGTTATCCTTCCATGCGAATATCCATCTTATAAGAAGTATTAATCTTCAGCAGCATTAATACTCTGAGCAGTATTAACTCTAGCAGTACTAACCATGCTCAGCAGCATTAATCTCTTCTAGCAGCATTAACTTTGTTCCAGCAGCATTAACTTCTTCAAACAGCATTAACTACTAAGCAGCACTAACCACTAGCAGTACTAACTAGCTAAGCAGTACTAACTTTGTTCAAGCAGCACTAACTTCGACTAGCAGTATTAATTCTACTAGCAGTAGTAATACTCAGCAGTATTAACTTTGAAGTCTTCTGGCAGTAGTAATTCTGAACTAGCAGCATTAAAGACTTGTTCACATCTTCAGTTCCCAACAATGTATCATCTGATTCATCATTAAACTGTCTATTTTCAAAAGCTTCTGTAGATGAATCATCTCTTTGGCACAGAAGGATGTGTCACATGAATTTTAAAACAATGAACATTCTTGTGAAAAACAACCTTGTAAGAGGTTTACCTCAAAAGGTTTTCTCATGTGATGATCATTGTGTTGCTTGTCTTAAAGGCAAGCAACACAAAACTTCTCATAAGTCCAAAGAAATAAATACTATCTCTTCACCTCTTCAATTATTGCATATGGATCTCTTTGGTCCTACAAATGTAATGAGTATTGGTAAGAAATCCTACTGCTTAGTCATTGTTAATGACTTCTCTAGATTCACTTGGGTATATTTTCTGAGGACCAAGGATGAGACAAGTGGACTGATCAAGTCCTTTGTTCTTAGGATTGAAAACCAAACTAATCTAAGGGTTAAATTCATTAGATCTGATAATGGAACTGAATTTAAAAACAATGACTTAAACAGCTTTTGTGAGGCTAAAGGTATTGAGAAACAATACAGTGCTCCTAGAACACCTCAACAAAATGGTGTAGCTGAGAGGAGAAATAGGACACTAATTGAGGCTGCTAGATCTCTGTTGGCATATTCAAAGTTAGCAATTACTTTCTGGACAGAAGCAGTTAATACTGCTTGTTATGTCCAAAACAGGGTTCTAGTAGTCAAATCTAAAGGCAAGACACCTTATGAACTTTTTAACAAGAAGAAACCTTTTATTGGCTTTTTCAAACCTTTTGGGTGTCCTTGCACTATTCTCAACACCAAATCTCACTTAGGTAAGTTTGACAGTAAAGTTGAAGATGGATTTCTTGTTGGATACTCATCTCAGAGTAAGGCTTATAGAGTATTTAATAGTTCTTCAAGGATTATAGAGGAAAGTGACAATGTCAAATGCAATGAGAACACACCAAATCAAATTGGTACAGGTCCTGATTGGTTGTTTGACATTGATTCACTAACTAATGCATTGGGTTTTAGTAATGGGCAAAAATGCAGGAACAAGCTCAGAAAAGGTACAAGCACAAAGTTCAGAGTTTGTGTTGTTTCCAATACCTACAGCAGATCCTGTTGAATTTTGCCAGCAAGAAAAGAAGGATGATTCAGAGAAAGAGGAGTCTGAACCAGAACAGAATGAAGAGGACAAAGGTGATGAAGAGAATAAGATTGATAAAGAGGATACTCATGATTCAGGAAACCCAGGTCCTGATATGCCCATACTGTCAGAAGATGACACTAATGATGACAATTCTTCAGTATATGGTGGAAGCACTCCAGAAAAGCATGATTCTAATCTTGAAGTCAATCTTAATGAGGAGGTTGTAAATTATACAAGAACTCAGAAGAATCATCCTCCTCAGTTAGTGATTGGTGACATCAATTCCCCAATGATCACAAGGCAACAAAGCAAGTTAGGGGGATTGAAAGACATACGGACAGGCTTGTTATCTTGCTTTCTATCCCAGATTGAACCCAAGAAGGTCTATGATGCAATAAAAGACCCAAGCTGGATAGAAGCAATGCAAGAGGAGCTACTACAGTTTGTGTTGCAAGATGTATGGGATCTGGTGGATCTTCCAAAAGGACACAGAGCAATTGGCACAAGATGGATTTTCAGGAATAAGAAAGATGAGAGAGGAATAGTAATAAAGAACAAAGCCAGACTAGTGGCTCAAGGGTACACACAATAAGAAGGAATAGACTATGAAGAAGTATTTGCTCCAGTGGCCAGAATTGAGGCAATTAGGTTGTTTCTAGCCTATGCCTCTTTCATAAAGTTCAGAGTTTATCAGATGGATGTCAAGAGTGCATTCCTATATGGAACAATCGATGAAGAAGTATATGTTTGTCAGCCTCCAGGGTTTGAAAATCCTAACAATCCTGACAGAGTATACAAATTAAAGAAGGCACTCTATGGGCTACATCAAGCACCAAGAGCATGGTATGACACTCTGTCTACCTATATCTTGGAAAATGGTTTTGAAAGGGGAATAATAGATAAGACTCTGTTCATCAAAAGGAAGAAGAAGGACATCCTACTAGTACAGATCTATGTGGATGACATCATCTTTGGATCCACTAAAGATTTTATGTGCAAGGAGTTTGAGGAGCTAATGCACAAAAGATTCAAGATGAGCTCTATGGGTGAACTTACATTCTTCCTTGGGCTACAGGTTAAACAAAAGACAGATGGTATCTTCATCATCCAATCCAAGTATGTGCAGGATATACTCACAAAATTTGGATTTTCAAATTCAAAGCATGCAAGCACACCCATGGAAACACACAAACAGATCTCTGCAGATCTTGAGGGGGAGGATGTAGATGTTCATCACTATAGATCTATGATTGGCTCCCTCATGTATCTAACAGCTTCAAGGCCAGGCATTATGTTTGTTGTCTGTGTGTGTGCCAGATTTCAAGTAAGACCTAAGCAATTTCATTTTCAAGCAGTCAAGAGGATTTTCAGATATCTCAAAGGACAACCTAGGTTGGGTCTTTGGTATCCTCATAACTCTCCATTTGATCTACTTGCTTATTCTGATAGTGATTTGGGTGGTGCAAATTTGGATAGAAAGTCTACATCAGGAGGATGTCAGTTTTTGGGTGCAAGACTAGTTTCATGGCAGTGTAAAAAGCAAACCACAGTGTCTACCTCTACAACAGAAGCAGAGTACATAGCAGCTGTAAGCTGCTGCTCCCAAGTGTTATGGATTCAAAATTAGATGCTGGACTATGGTGTTACTTTTATGCACACTCCAATCTTCATTGACAACAACAGTGTCATAAGCATTGTTAATAATCCAGTAAAGCACTCAAAAACCAAGCATATAGAAATAAGGTACCATTTCATTACAGACTGCAATGAAAAGAAGCTAATTCAGGTTGTGAAAGTACACACAAGTAACCAATTTGCTGATCTATTCACCAAAGCTTTTGATGTGGGTAGATTCACATTCTTGGTCACAAGTGTGGGAATGATAAACACTGAATAAGCATCTTTTGATCTTCTTTATGTACCATTTCTGTATAGATTCCTTCCTGCTTACTTTCTCATATTATATTGGGCATGGTGCTGCTAACATTGTGTGTTTAAGTGTTTCAGATTGCTTCAACTGAATACTTAGTACTTCTAGTTCAGTTAATACTGCTCTGTATATTACTCATGATGTCAGTTCCAATATGGTTAAGTATGGTTACTACTGCAAGGTGGTTTATACTGCTAGTGCAAAGTTACTACTGCTTGCCTTATTTCTACTGCTAATCAGTGTTACTACTGCTGGTATGTGTTAATACTGCTAGTCTGCATTCATACTGCTAGTCTGTGTTAATACTGCCAGTATGTGCTACTACTGCTAATATGAGTTAATGTTGCAGGCTAGTTAATACTGCTAGGGTACTTAGTACTGCTTCTAACTGAAACCCTCCACCTATAAATACCCTTTGTGACCGCCAAAATACAAACGGCTCTTTGAACTTCCATTGCTTCTCTTTCTCTCTCTCTCGATTTCTTACTTACCAGTGTAAACCCTAGTCGCGATTCGAACCCTAGAATCAATCAGAACAATGGCAGGACTAGAATTTTTTGATGAACACAATAAGGTTGCTATGCTGCAAAAACCAAAACAGGCTGAGGGTTTTCATCCGATTGTGGATTTCCTCAAATCATCGCACATTGCCTATGCCTTCACTGTCAATCCCACAATCTATGTGGAACATCTACGACAGTTCTGGGCAAATGCCTCAATCCAGACTGTGGAAGGAAGGCAGGTCATCCAATCAAGGGTTTGTGATAAACCCATTACCATATCAGAGGACAACATACGCATTCATCTTCACTTAGATGATGCCTCAGGTATTACCTCTCTTCCTAAGGAAGATCTCTTACAAGTTCTTAGTCGTATGGGGTATGAAGGTCCCACTAATGTATATAAGTTTTACAAAAACAGATTTTCACCTCAGTGGCGATTCTTTGTTCATACCCTACAACACTGCATTTCACGAAAAACAACTGGATGGAGTGAGTTCAGCAATACCTTAGCTTCTGCTCTAGTTTGCTTAGCTACCTCTAGAAAGTTTAATTTTTCTAAAATGATCTTCAATGATTTAATGTCAAATCTGGATACCAAATCCAAAAGCTTTTATATGTATCCAAGATTTGTTCAAGAAGTACTAATTAATGAATTGAGGATTTACCCTCTTCTAATGAGGTGTATGTACCAAAACCTCCCAAAGGGAAGGTGTTCTCAAACATGAAAAGGCCTTCCAAGGACTTTTCTGGCCAAGAAGGTGCTCTATAAGGAAGGATGGGCATGTGGGCAGCAAGGCTCACACTACTGTTTCTACACAAGGTGTAGGACAGGACAGTGTGAACAAACCTAAGACCTTCCCCACGGAAACTTTAGATGAGCAATCATCTAAAGGTCCCAGGTGCCAAGAAACCAAGGGGGTAGAAGGTGCTTCTGCTAGGCAGAAGGCCTCTACTAAAAGATCCAAGGATCCTTCAAGGGTAGTCAACACACCCAAAGGAGGTGAGGACAGATATAACTATGAGGAATTGATGGAAACTATTGCCAATCTCAACCTGGATGTACTCAAACAGGGTGCAGAAATAAAGGAAATGCAAAAGGTTATTATCTCCCAACAGGGGTAGATTGCTAAACTCAAAAAGATGGTTCTTAAGCTGGTGCACAAAAAGAAAAGAACACAGTTTGTATTGAAGAAAAGGAACATTCCTCATGATGCTTCCAAAAAGGGGGAGAGTCAAGTTGAAGTTGAAAAGCAAAGCCCTGTTAGAATGGAATCTCATTTTGAGGGGGAGATTGGTGCAGAAGCAGAAACAGCAAAAGAAGTAGAAACTACATCAGCAGCAGTAACTACACCAAAAGTAGTAACAACAGTAGTAGAACAGAGAAAGTTGCAGTTGAAACAGGTATGTCTGCAGAGGAAATAGCAATTGCAGAGACTCTAGTGAAGGCAAAGAATGACACTCCCAAGGCCACTCAAAAGGCTAAGGGAGTGGTCATTAAAGAAAGAGGGTCAGAACAGATAAAGAAAAAGATCGGTGAGTAAGAGATCAAAAAGAAAGGGAAAGAGAAAGTGGTTGAGTCTGATAAACCAATGAAGAAGCTGAAACAGATTGATTTGGATGAAGAGTTAGCAAAGAAACTGCAAGAAGAGATGGAAAAGGAAAAAGAAATCCAATCTGCAAAAGACAGAGAGATTGCTTTAGAGTTATCTACAAAGCTTAATGAGGAATTTCAAAGTTTAAAGACTGTTGCTGCTGCTAAGAAAGTTACAAAGAAGGCATCAAGGCAAAGGCTGACATTAAAGACAAGACAAAGACAACCTTCAAAGGCATTCCTGGCAAATCAAGAAAGAAGAAAGATGATCAACTTCCTAAAAGGGTCTGTTGGAGTCAAAGAAGGGATGTTTACCAACATGTCGTATGGTAGAATAGAAGAACTGTATAAGAAGGAGATGGCCAAACTACAAGGGGATTTCACTCAAAGGGTAGAGGTTGAAAGAAAGATGAAATAAAGGCATGACCTCAACATACAACAGCCCTTCCCTGACAGTGAAGAAGGCACTCCTATCAAAGACAAGGAAGAAGTAAAGAAAGAAGAGACCCTAGCCCAGAAATTTGGAGCTATAAAAAGAAAGAAATCTATTGCTACCAAGAAACAGGCAAAAAGGCCAAGAATTGAAGAAGTTGAAAAGGAGAATAAAAGTGAAAGAGCAGAAGCAGAACCTACTGTTGCACCTTCAGCAGAGCCAGAGCAGAATCAAGAGCAGTCCTATCAACAATCTAATGAGCAGTTCCATTTGTGCATGACTTTGACAAATGAAGAACCAGTGCAAGCTGACCTTATCTCTATGAAAGCACCAGAAATTATCTTTTGGGATATTCTGAAGGACAACAGAAAAGAATATTTCAGATTCAAAAGAATGGGTGATCAGTTTGAATTTTATGCAACTTGGGGCAAGGTAATCAGAAGTTGTTCTAGAGCTGACTTGGAGGAAATGTACAAAGTTGGAATAAAGCTGTATGAGTCTGTGTTGCAAGGGACAGAATAGAATTTAATAAAGATTGCCATGGAGTACTTATGTATGATGTTTGAGTCTGAAAGAGTGAAGTACAGGATCAAAGATTTACATCATGAATATGGATTCAAAAAGATTGACCATTGGATGTTATTTGAAAATTGTGGAGTCTACATGATCACAATTGACAAAAACTATCATGAGTACTACTTGGTTGACAAGATCTATGACCACAGCAAAGCTAAGTTGGAAGGGATGTTAAAAGCTAAGATGGTATGTGCTAAAGGATCAGAAATGGCCAGAATAGTGATTAGAAGGACAATTAATCAAAGTCTGGGACTGGATCCAAATCTTGGGAATTAAAGTTGCAGTTTTGAAAGCATCATGAAGACCTTATGCTGAAGAACTTAACTTCTCATTCTGAAAAGTTAAGTTAGGGGGAAATTGTTGAGTCTGAATGTGCTAAGGATGGATACTACTGCTACTTGAAAGGTATTACTACTGCTTGTAACATTACTACTGCAAGATGAACAATTACTACTGCTAGTAGAATTAATATTGCTTGAAGAGTTAGTGCTGCTACTTTAATAGTTAGTACTGCTTGGAGAGTTAGTACTGCTAGTAGTTAGTACTGCTTGAAGATTACTACTGCAAGTGAAGGGTTAATATTGCAAGCATGTTTATACTGCTGAGGATGTTAATGCTGCTGGATAAGGATGAAGTTAATACTGCTTATGAAGATAATGCTTGAAGAGAAAGAATAGGAGCTGGAGATAGAGATGAAGATAATTATGGAATGTAGATCAATTTTGTTTTGATAATTATCTTGTAATTAATTTTGAATATATAGTCTAGAAGTCCTTGATAGAGATACAGTTTTTGATATACGTTTGTTTTTAGAGAGAATTAACCTCAAGCTTCTAAGAAGTCCTTTCAATAGAGAAGTATTGAACGTCTGTTGAGCCTGTTCAACAAATTGAGGTTTTGTTTGTAATCATTAAGTTAAATCAATATAACTTGTGATTTTCATTCTGATACTGTTCCATTGATTTACTGTTAAAGTGTTTTTTCCGCAACTCCTTTAACATAGTTTCTGAGTGTGTGTTAAATTCTTGTTTGAATTTCGATCCCGACATCGGATTTCCACGAATCTTTACATTGTTAATCTACTATGTAAATAATAAAGTTTTCAAGGGAAATAACTTGCAAAAAACCCACTCTCATGTAGGATATTGTCGAAGCCACGCATTGGACAAACCAAAAGAACGTACATCATGCAGTTTCTCGATACCCACTCAAATCATGGTGTATTGCCAGAAAGCGACCAATCCATTGCGTGCTTCTCATTCTAAGGTTCGTTTTGACGGGTCATGGGCTTAAAACGGATCCTTGTAGCATAACTTATGGACCATTAAGTACGACACCAATTTTTAGCCGATTCGGCAAAATAAGGTACTCTTTGTGTTTTCTCGTCCGGACCGACCTCGTCGGATTTCCACGAATCTTTACATTGTTCATCTACAATGTAAATGGTAAGGTTTTCAAGGGAAATAACTTGCAAAAAACCCACTCTCGTGTAGGATATTGCCGAAGCCACGCATTGGCCAAACCGAAATAACGTACATCATGCAGTTTATCGATACCCACTCAAGTCATGGTGAATTGCCAGAATGAGACCAAGACATGGAGTGCTGCTCGTTCTAAGATTCGTTTTGACGGGTCATGGGCTTAAAACGGATCCTCGTAGCAAAAATTATGGACGTTTAAGTACGACACCTATTTTTAGCCGATTTGGCAAATAAGGTACCCTTTGTGTTTTCTCGTCTGGACCGACCCCGCCGGATTTCCACGAATCTTTACATTGTTCATATACAATGTAAATGATAGGGTTTTCAAAGGAAATAACTTTCAAAAAACCCACTCACGTGTAGGATATTGCCGAAGCCACGCATTGGCCAACCGAAAAATGTACATCATGCAGTTTTTTGATACCCACTCAAATCATGGTGAATTGCCAGAAAGAGACCAAAACATGGAGTGTTTCTCGTTCTAAGGTCCATTTGACGGGTCATGGGTTTAAAACGGATCCCCGTAGCAAAAGTTATGGACGTTTATGTGCGATACCCATTTTTGGCCGATTCAGCAAAGGGGTACCCTTTGTGTTTTCTCATCCGGACCTACCTCGTCGGATTTTTATGAATCTTTACATTGTCCTTCTACAATGTAAATGATACGGTTTTCAAGGGAAATAACTTGCAAAAACCCATTCTCGTGCAGGATATTGCCGAAGCCACACAATGGCCAAACCGAAATAACATACATCATGCAGTTTATCGATACCCACTCAAATCATGGTGTATTACCAGAAAGAGACCAATCCATGACATGCTTCTCGTTCTAAGGTTCGTTTTCATGGGTCATGGGCTTATAACGGATCCCCATAGCAAAAGTTATGGACGTTTAAGCGCAACACCCATTTTTGGTCGATTCGGCAAAGGGGGTACCCTTTTTGTTTTCTCGTCCGGACCGACTTCGTCGGATTTCCACGAATCTTTACATTGTTCATCTACAATGTAAATGATAAGGTTTTCAAGAAAAATAACTTGAAAAAAAACCCACTCACGCGTAGGATATTCCCGAAGCCACGCATTGGCCAAACCGAAAGAACGTAAATCATGCAGTTTATCGATATCCACTCAAATCATGGTGTATTGATAGAAAGCGACCAAGACATGGTGTGCTTATCATTCTAAGGTTCATTTTCATGGGTCATGTGCTTAAAACAGATCCCCGTAGCAAAGGTTATGGACGTTTAAGTATGACACCCATTTTTAGCCGATTCAGCAAAGGGGGTACCCTTTGTGTTTTCTCGTCCGAACCGACCTCGTCGGATTTCCTATAATATTTACATTGTTAATATACAATGTAAATGATAAGGTTTTCAAGGAAAATGACTTTCAAAAAGCCCACTCTCATGCATGATATTGCCGAAGTCACGCATTGGCCTGAACAAAAGAACGTACATCATACAGTTTATCGATACCCACTCAAATCATGGTGTATTGTCAAAAATAGACCATTAAATGGAGTGATTCTCGATCTAAGGTCCGTTTCGACAGGTCATGGGCTTATAACGGATCCCCGTAGCAAAATTTATGGGCGTTTAAGTGCGACACCCATTTTTGGCCGATTCAGCAAAGGAGGTAACTTTTGTGTTTTCTCGTCCGAACCGACCTTGTCGGATTTCCACGAATCTTTACATTGTTCATCTAAAATATAAATGATAAGGTTTTCAAGGGAAATAATTTGCAAAAAACCACTCTCGTGCAGGATATTGCCGAAGCCACGCAATGGCCAAACCGAAAAAACGTACATTCTGCAGTTTATCGATACCCACTCAAATTATGGCGAATTTCCAAAAAGCGACGAAGACATGGTGTGATTCTCTTTCTAAATTTCATTTTGACGGGTCATGAACTTAAAATGGATCCCCATAGAAAAACTTATGGACCATTAAGTATGACACCAATTTTTAGCCGATTCGGCAAATGGGGTACCCTTTGTGTTTTCTCGTCTGGAACAAACTCGTCGGATTTCTACGAATCTTTTCATTGTTCATCTACAATGTAAATGATAAGGTTTTCAAGGGAAATAACTCTCAAGAAACCCACTCTCATGCAGGATATTGCCGAAGCTACACATTGGCCAAGCCGAAAGAACGTACATCTTGCAGTTTATCGATACCCACTCAAATCATGGTGTATTTCCAGAACGATACCAAGATATGGTGTGATTATCGATCTAAGGTCCGTTTCGACAGGTCATGGGCTTAAAACGGATCCCAGTAACAAAATTTATGGACGTTTAAATGCGATACCCATTTTTGGCTGATTCAGCAAAGGGGTAACCTTTGTGTTTTCTCGTCCGAACCGACCACGCCGGATTTCCACGAATCTTTACATTGTTCATCTAAAATATAAATTATAAGGTTTTCAAGGGAAATAACTTGCAAAAAACCACTCTCGTGCAGGATATTGCCGAAACCACGCATTAGCCAAACCGAAATAACGTACATCATGAAGTTTATCGATACCCACTCAAATCATGGTGTAATGCCAGAAAGCGACCAAGCCATGGCGTGCTTCTCGTTCTAAGGTTCTCTTTTATGGGTCATGGGCTTAAAATGGATCCCTGTATCAAAAGCTATGGACGTTTTAGCGTGACACCCATTTTTGGTCGATTCGGCAAAGGGGGTACCCTTTGTGTTTTCTCGTCCGGAACAACCTCGTCGGATTTCTACGAATATTTTCATTGTTCATCTACAATGTAAATGATAAGGTTTTCAAGGGAAATAACTCTCAAGAAACCCACTCTCATGCAGGATATTGCAGAAGCTACGCATTGGCCAAGCCGAAAGAACGTACATCATGCAGCTTATCGATACCCACTCAAATCATGGTGTATTTCCAGAACGATACCAATACATGGTATGCTTATCGATCTAAGGTTCGTTTTGACGGGTCATGGGCTTAAAACGGATCCCCGTAGAAAAAGTTATGGACGTTTAAGTGCGACACCCATTTTTGGACGATTCGGCAAAGGATGTACCCTTTGTGTTTTCTCGTCTGGACCGACCTCGTCGGATTTCCAAGAATCTTTAAATTTTTCATCTAAAATGTAAATGATAAGGTTTTATAGGGAAATAACTTGCAAAAAACCCACTCTCGTGCAAGATATTGCCGAAGCCAGAACATGGCCAAACTAAAATAACGTACATCATGCACTTTATCGATACCTACTCAAATCATGGTGTATTGCCAGATATCGACCAATACATGGCATACTTCTCGTTCTAAGGTTCATTTTGACGGGTCATGGGCTTAAAACAGATCTTCGTAGCAAAAATTATGGATGTTTAAGTACGACACCTATTTTTAGCCGATTTAGCAAATGGGGTACCCATTGTGTTTTCTCGTCCGGACTGACCTCGTCGGAATTCCACGAATCTTGTTCATCTACAATGTAAATGATAAGTATTTCAAAGGAAATAACTTGCAAAAAACCCACTCTCATGTAAGATATTTGCCGAAGCCACGCATTGGCAAAACCGAAAGATCGTACATCATACAGTTTATCGATACCCATTCAAATCATGGTGTATTTCCAGAAAGAAACCAATACATGGCGTGTTTCTCATTCTAAGGTCCGTTTTGATGGGTCATAGGCTTAAAACGAATCCCCGTAGCAAAAGTTATGGACGTTTAAGCGCGACACTCATTTTTGGTCGATTCGGCAAAGGGGGTACCCTTTGTGTTTTCTCGTCCGGACCAACCTCGTCGGATTTCCACGAATCTTTACATTGTTCATATACAATGTAAATGATAGGTTTTTCAAGGGAAATAACTTGCAAAAAACCCACTCACGTGCAGGGTATTTCCGAAGCCACGCATTGGCCAAACCGATAGAACATACATCTTGCAGTTTTTCGATACCCACTCAAATCATGGTCAATTGCCAGAAAGCGACCAAAACATGGAGTGTTTATCATTATAAGGTCCATTTTTACGGGTCATGGGCTTAAAATGGATCATCGTAGCAAAAGTTATGGACGTTTAAGTGCGACACCCATTTTTGGTCGATTCAGCAAAGGGGGCACCTTTTGTGTTTTCTCGTCCGGACCTACCTAGTCGGATTTCCACGAATCTTTACATTGTCCATCTACAATGTAAATTATAAGGTTTTCAAGGAAAATTTCTTGCGAAAACCCACTCTCGTGTAGGATATTGCTGAAGCCACGTATTGGCCAAACCGAAAGAACGTAAATCATGCAGTTTATCGATATCCACTCAAATCATGGTGTATTGGTAGAAAGAGACCAAGACATGGTGTGCTTCTCGTTCTAAGGTTCATTTTGACGGGTCATGGGCTTAAAACAGATCCCCGTAGCAAAAGTTATGAACGTTTAAGTACGACACCCATTTTTAGTCGATTCAGTAAAGGGGGTACCCTTTGTGTTTTCTCGTCCGAACCGACCTCGTCGGATTTCCAAGAATCTTTACATTGTTCATATACATTGTAAATGATAAGGTTTTCAAGGGAAATAACTTTCAAAAAACCCACTCTCGTGCATTATATTGTCGAAGCCACGCATTGGCCAGACCGAAAGAACGTACATCATACAGTTTATCGATACCCACTCAAATCATGGTGTATTGTCAAAAATAGACCATTACATGGAGTGCTTCTCATTCTAAGGTCTGTTTCGATAGGCCATGGGCTTAAAACGGATCCCCGTAGCAAAAGTTATGGACGTTTAAGTGCGCCACCCATTTTTGGCCAATTCAGCAAAGGGGTTAACCTTTGTGTTTTCTCGTCCGGACCGACCTCGTCGGATTTCCACGAATCTTTACATTGTTCGTCTAAAATATAAATGATAAGATTTTCAAGGCAAATAACTTGCAAAAAACCACTCTCGTGCAGGATATTGTCGAAGCCACGCAACGGCCAAACCGAAAGAACGTACATCATGTAGTTTATCGATACCCACTCAAATAATGGTGTATTTCCAGAAAGCGACCAAGACATGGTGTGCTTCTCTTTCTAAGGTTCGTTTTTACGGGTCATGAGCTTAAAATGAATCCACGTAGCAAAAGTAAAGAACGTTTAAGCGCGACACCCATTTTTGGCCGATTCGGCAAAGGGGGTTCCCTTTGTGTTTTCTCGTCCGGAACGACCTCTTCAGATTTTCACGAATCATTACATTGTTCATCTACAATATAAATGATAAGTTTTCAAGGGAAATAACTTGAAATAAACCCACTCTCGTTCAGGATATTGCCGAAACCACACATTGGCCAAACCAAAAGAACGTACATCATGCAGTTTATCGATACCCACTCAAATCATGGTGTAATGCCAGAAAGCGACCAAGCCATGGCATGATTCTCGTTCTAAGGTTCTTTTTTATGGGTCATGGGCTTAAAATGGATCCCCGTAGCAAAAGCTATGGACGTTTTAGCGCGACACCCATTTTTAGCCGATTCAGCAAAGGGGGTACCCTTTGTGTTTTCTCGTCCGGACCAACCTCGTCGGATTTCTACGAATTTTTCATTGTTCATCTACAATGTAAATGATATGGTTTTCAAGAGAAATAACTCTCAAGAAACCCACTCTCATACAGGATATTTCCGAAGCTACGCATTGGCCAAGCCGAAAGAACGTACATCTTGCAGTTTATCGATACCCACTCAAATCATGGTGTATTGCCAAAAAACGACTGATCCATGATATGCTTCTCGTTCTAAGGTTCGTTTTGACGTGTCATGGGCTTAAAACGGATCTTTGTAGCAAAAGTTATGGATGTTTAATCGCGACACCCATTTTTGGCCGATTCAGCAAAGGGGGTACCCTTTGTGTTTTCTCGTCCGGACCGACCTCGTCGAAATTCCACGAATCTTTACATTGTTCATATACAATGTAAATGATAGGTTTTTCAAGGGAAATAACTTGCAAAAAACCCACTCACGTGTAGGGTATTTCCGAAGCCACGCATTGGCCAAACCGATAGAACGTACATCTTGCAGTTTTTCGATACCCACTCAAATCATGGTGTATTTCCAGAAAGCGACCAAGCCATGGTATGCTTCTCGTTTTAAGGTTCGTTTTGACGTGTCATGGACTTTAAACGGATGCATGTAGCAAAAGTTATGGATGTTTAAGTGCGACACCCATTTTTGGCCGATTCAGCAAAGGGGGTACCCTTTGTGTTTTCTCGTCCGGACCAACCTCGTCGGATTTCCACGAATATTTACATTCTTCATCTACAATGTAAATGATAAGGTTTTCAAGGGAAATAAGCAAAAAAAACCCACTCTCATGTAGGATATTGCCGAAGCCACGCATTGGCTAAACCGAAAGAACGTACATCATGAAGTTTATCGATACCCACTCAAATCATGGTATATTTCTAGAAAGAGACCAATCCATGGCGTGCTTCTCGTTCTAACGTTCGTTTTGATGGGTCATGGGATTAAAACGGATCCCCGTAGCAAAAGTTTTGGATGTTTAAGCGCGACACCCATTTTTGGTGGATTCAACAAAGGGGGTACCCTTTGTGTTTTCTCGTCCGGACCGACCTCGTCGGATTTCCACGAATATTTACATTGTTCATCTACAATGTAAATTATAAGGTTTTTAAGGCAAATAATTTGAAAAAATCCACTCTCATGCAAAATATTGTTGAAGCCATGCAACGGCCAAACCGAAAGAACGTACATCATGCAGTTTATCGATACCCACTCAAATCATGGTGTATGATGAGAAAGAAACCAAGACAATAACATGCTTCTCATTCTAAGGTTCATTTTGACGGGTCATGGGCTTATAACGGATCCTCGTAGCAAAAGTTATGGACGTTTAAGCGCAACACCTATTTTTGATATATTCGGCAAAGGGGGTACCCTTTGTGTTATCTCGTCCGGACCGACCTCGTAGGATTTCCACAAAACTTTACATTGTTCATCTACTATGTAAATGATTAGGTTTTCAAGGGAAATAACTTGCAAAAAACCTACTCTCGTGCAGGATATTGTCAAAGCCACGCATTGGCCAATCCGAAAGAACGTACATCATGCAGTTTATCGATACCCACTCAAATCATGGTGCATTGCGAGAAATCGACCAATACATGGAGTGCTTATCGTTCTAAGGTCCGTTTTGAAGGGTCATGGGTTTAAAAATGATCCCCGTAGCAAAAGTTATGAACGTTTAAGTACGACACCCATTTTTAGCCGATTCAGCAAAGGGGGTACCCTTTGTGTTTTCTCGTACGGACCAACCTCGTCAGATTTCCACGAATCTTTACATTGTCCATATACAATGTAAATGATAAGGTTTTCAAGGCAAATAACTTGAAAACACTCACTCGTGTGTAGGATATTGCCGAAGCCACACAATGGCCAAACCGAAAGGACGTACATCATGCAGTTTGTAGATCCCAGTACAGTGCAATCAACAGCAAATAATATCAAAGATGAACAATTGTATAGCCACAACCTCTAGTCATATGATTAATATGCAATCAAAGGTTACAGGTTTACAGAATGAATTTCTGATCAGAGAAAAGTAAACCTATTGACTAGAGATCTGGAAATTATGAGTCTTAACTAATAATGAATCTAAACAGCCTTTATATACTTAGGCTTAAAAAGATATTGGGCTTATGGGCTTTAGGCTCAACTATCAAACAACTATTAAAGAATTACATATTGAACCCTTATAAATGCTTTATGCCACTTTCAACATACAGGACTTTCAGTCCTAACAATCTCCCCCTAAAGTTGAATAAAGCATTTATCTTCTTGAAAACTTCAGGTATTGATCTTCTTTCCCTCTTGAATCTTTGAAGAACTTTGGTGTTGCATGTCTTCATATCTTTCCCAGCTCCCTCTTGAATTAAAGCTCTTGATTTTCATAGTTTCAACTTTGTAACCAGATTCAATGTACAATAGCCTTGACTGAATGCACTATCACGCAGCTTTCAACTGTAGAAACTCAATCACATCGGATCAGCACACAAGAAAGATAATTTGAGAGTTACGTGACTTTCCACGGTACATCTTCAGTTTAATAACAACGAATTTGTCTTTGAACCGCGAGTTGAATAAACTTTCAGCTTAAGAACTTGTTTCAATCAGCTTGTAGGAGGAATCAACTTATAGCAAACACCATATGATACGGGATAGAAGAAATACAATCTTTGAAATCTTCATCTTTGAATAATGAAATAGCATTAAACTCATATCTTCATCTCTTTGATCTCTAGAGTGTCTTCAGAAAAGCAAACTTTCACAAATCATCTTCATTCAGAAATTGAATCATTATGGAATGATTTCTTTTCACCAATCTTGAACAACTTGAACTTTCTTTCTTTATAACTTTGAAATTGAACTTTGTAAAATTCTCTCCCCCTTTTTTGATGATTGTGAACATCATGATCATCAAAACTCTTCAATTTCAACACATTCTTTGATCTCCCCTTTATGATAATTTGACATTCTCCGCCCTTTGATCTGAGTATCCGTCAATTCATGAAATGTATATATCCGAATCTTTTCAAATTCAGATATAATAGGAATTGTGAACCTGAATCAACAAATGATACAGTTAGTATGCCTGTAAGTAGAACGGAGCCACTTTGTACAACGAATGTACATTGGGAAGGGAGCTTTTGTGATATTCACTCCCCAGGGCTTCCATTCAATCATAAAAAAAACACAAAGGAATTTTCTATGAATGTTATGACAAGAAAACTCATTCCTTGTGTGCTCGTGAAAATGTAGAAATGATTGAAGCTACTTAGCTACATCAGGCTCAAATTGTGTAAACTGTTGAGACAGCAACAGATATTACACAGACTCAATGTGCATGAAAGAGGTGCGAAGGTGGGGCAACTTTCCTTCTTTTTCAATATCTAAATCTTTCGATTGAAGACTAGATAGCAGATATGTTGCGTCCCCAAAGAAAATGAAACATTTCTTTGTTAAGAAAGAAACGAGTGGTTGGTGGGGTTAATGCAAGAGTTGGCATGGGATCACTGTCTGTTTCAATGATGGTCACCAAAGAATGTGAACCAATCAGAATATGTGGCTGCCTGGCTCAGAAAGTGGTTGGTGCAGAGTTCTGATATTATTTTAACTCTGTTCTCACACCCTCTTTCTTTTTAACATTAAAGATCACTTCTAACCAAACTCTCTTTTTCATTTTTCCGCTCAGCACAATGAGAAAAACTCAACCGGATGAGTTATCTCCCTCACTCTTTGATTTAAGACCCCTCACCCCTCAATCACTCTAGGATAACTTCCGGGATAGGAAACACTGGTTTACGTGAATCCATAGAAGTCTTATTTAAGCTCATACATGAATCCCATGTAAGTCCTAAAAAAATGGTTGCTCAACAGTTTAACTGGACAGTTAAGTACAAAATGTATGATAACATTGTCAAAATGTATGCTCATGAGATTTGAGCAATTAAACTTTGAAGATTTCTCAAAACAAAGATATTTAATGAATGAATGAAATCAAGAGAATTGTTTTGAGAATCTGACAATGTATCAATCAGATCAAATAAAATGGTTAGGGTATCAAAGAACTGGATATGTTGTTTATATGAACAAATATAAACAATTTAGCAATGAAAGCACAAGAATAGAAATGATGATTGATGCTCAACAACATTGAATTTCAAACGGGGGTATTACCATCGAAAAATTGTTTCGTTATGAGACATGGTAATAACAAATTCAAATGAAATGTTGAACCAGTGTGTGTGAATACTTGACAGTATATGGACAAGATAATACGTGAGTATTGATCTTTGGAAACACACGGTCAGTTAAACATTAAAGCTCAAAAATGAAAAACATTTAAAATCACACTTCTAAATTCATAAAATCTTTTGAGAACCAGAAGTGGTTTGAAAATTTCAGAAAACGTTTTTCATGTTCGAAAGTTGTTCTTCTTTCAAACAATCATAGATCTAGGATTAGAGGATATTTACCTTTTAAGCTCCCCCTCAAATCATGAAAGAATGATATGGATCAGATAAGCTCCCCTTGGATATTTGGAAAATATCCAAGTCTGAACGTTGAAGAACTGGTCCTGATCTGTCATATGATCAAAAGCCATACTCCGTTGAAGTATGGGTTCTAAGCTGATTTACTTAGAAGCCTTGGTTCTCTTACTCCCCCTTGACTTGAGGTGCCTGCAACACAGAATCAGTTTTCGGCTTTGGTACCCACTAGTATTTGGGTCCATGAATGTTAGTTGCAGTTCTGGTGGGAGTAACGGAATAAGAACCATACCAGAAATGATCACTGGTTTTGTGAATAGGATCATGTGTACGACAATAAGAACAATAGTATTTCTTACTTGATAACCTGAGTAATTGATCTCTCGAGTAGATATGATCAGGTTTACCTTTACGCGCATTGTTCTCTTTGGCTTTGTGTGTATGTACACATGATTTGTTACCTTTCAGCTCATCTTTCTTGTCATCTTCAACTGGTTTCTTCTTCCAGACCAGTTCCTCTTCTTTATATCTTCTTCCTCTCCTTCTTTGTGTACCTGAACCATCTATATTGCTATCATAGAAAAGGTTAGTTTTACGAATCTGATCAAAAGATTTAACTGACCTTTGTGAAGAGACAGACTTCTGATTTGACCTTGATACAGTCTTTTCAAGCACTTTAATCATCGAAGCAAAGTTGTCTCTTTCTTTAACAAGCATGTCAAACTTTTTCGTGAACTCAGACTTCGTTTTCTGCTCTTTTAGTGCATTTGCAGATAGTTCAGTTAGCTTCTCAGTAAGCTTTTTTATCTCAGCCTCAAATGTGCATCTTTCTTCTTCAAATCCCTTCTCAGCATCCTTTCTTTGGCCGGATATTTCCTTGAAGAATCCAACATTCTTCCGTTCAATGGCCTTCTTTTCTTTTGCAAACTTTTCTCTTTCAAGGATGATTACTTTCTCAAAAGCAGAAACTTGCTGAGAAAGTTTTATGCATTTCAGCTCAACTTCTTTCTTCTCATCAGCACATTTTCTCGAAAAATCTGAGAACTTCTTTGCGAAAGATTTCTCAAACTCGGATTTATCTTTAGCATGCTTTTGCTCCAAATCAGATATTTTCTTTTGAAGCTCAGTCTTAGCATCCGTCAGACGCTTAATCTTTGCCTCATAACTTTCAACGGATGCTTTCTGGATTTGGACAATCTGATCTTCCAAGTTCAAGATTCTTCTTGTCAGCTCTTTGTTCTCAGTTTCCAAACTCAGTATTTTCTCATTATTCTTCCCATAAGTCTTTTTCAGAAGATCTTCATTAATTGCCTTTAATGCACTAACTTCTTCTTTCAGTATGTTGCTTTCATTATTATAAAGTTCTGATCTCTCTTTGTATAAAGCAACAAATAATTCAAGATTTTTGTTCTCTAATTTGAGCTCTTGAACTTCAGCATAATATCCCATCTTGACTTATCTAATTCAAGATTTTTGGAAAAACTTGATAATAGATGAAACTTGAACGGGTTTAAACTTAAATCTTAACTGCACTGTAGCGATCGTGAGACAAATAAGATGATCCAAAAACAATAAATAAACAGGACAGGACAAGGACCGGTCGAGTAAAGTCCCGGTCGAGCAAGGATCCGGTCGAACAGGGACCCGGTCGAACCCGGTCGAACAAGGACCCGGTCTATCTCGGTCGAAACAAGGACCTGGTCGGACCCGGTCGAACAGAGACCCGGTCGGACCCGGTCGAACAAGGCACTGGGCGCAAAGCACCGGTCAGCTGGGTACCGGTCAACTGGGTGTCGGTCGAGTACCGGTCGAGTAGGGTCGAACAATGTACCGGTCGAGTCACAAAGTACCGGTCAACAAGGTACCGGTCGAGTAGGGTCGAACAATGTATCGGTCGAGTCACAAAGTATCGGTCAAAAAGGTATCGGTCGAGTAGGGTCGAACAATGTACCGGTCGAGTCACAAAGTACCGGTCAAAAAGGTACCGGTCGAGTAGGGTCGAACAATGTACCGGTCGAGTCACAAAGTACCGGTCAACAAGGTACCGGTCGAGTAGGGTCGAACAATGTATCGGTCGAGTCACAAAGTACCGGTCAACAAGGTACCGGTCGAGTACCGGTCGAGTAGGGTCGAACAATGTACCGGTCAAGGACTTATCGGTCGAACTAATATGCCGGTCAACAATGTATCAGTCAAGGCTATGTCCCGGTAGAACAAGGTACCGGTCAAGGAAGTATCGGTCGATATCGTGAACCGGTAAAGCAGGGTACCAGTCGATAATAAACAGATAAACACAAACAGATCGACTTAAAGGCCCGATAAAGTCGATGAACACAGACAGATAAACACGAAGAATCTCAAGAACAATCGTCCTAATTAACCCAGAAAATCAATCGAAACACAAATTAACAGATCGATTAGTAAACCCAAACCAAAATTTTGAATTTTAAAAGCACGGAATCGATCAATTTCAGAAAACAGTTCGACCACAGAACCTTCGACCGATAAAAAAAAACTTGAATTTAAGAGCACAGATCGATCGATTTACTAATTTTCCAGAAAATAATCTTGACCGATAAAAACTCAGAACCAAAAAAAACAATTTTGCAGATGAGTTTTTGAGCAGATCGATAACATAGTTAAGAACAAATTTGAACTCAGAAATCAATCAAACACATCCAACACTCATGCAAATATGAACCCAGAAAATCAATTTCAGAAACACAGAAAATAATAATTAAAACAGATAATCGATTAAGGGTTTTAGACAAACCTTTTTGGATCAAACCTTCAGTCTCTTTGCTCTGATACCAATTGTAGATCCTAGTACAGTGCAATCAACATCAAATAATATCAAAGATGAACAATTGTATAGCCACAACCTCTAGTCATATGCTTAATATGCAATCAAAGGTTACAAGTTTACAAAATGAATTTCTGATCATAAATTCATTCTGTAAACCTGTAACCTTTGATTTCATATTAATCATATGACTAGAGTGGCTATACAATTGTTCATCTTTGATATTATTTGTTGTTGATTGCACTGTACTAGGATCTACACAGTTTATCGATACTCACTCAAATCATGGTGTATTGTCAGAAAGCGACCAAGACATAGTGCTTCTCGTTCTTAGGTCCATTTTGACTGGTCATGTGATTAAAAATGATCCCCGTAGCAAAAGTTATGGACGTTTAAGTGTGACACCCATTTTTGGCCGATTCAGCAAAGGGAGTACCCTTTGTGTTTTCTCGTCCGGACCCACCTCGTCGGATTTCCACGAACCTTAACATTGTCCATATACAATGTAAATGATAATGTTTTCAAGGCAAATAACTTGAAAAACCCCACTCTCGTGCGGGATATTGCCGAAGCCACGCATTGGCCAAACCGATAGAACGTACACCATGCAGTTTATCGATACCCACTCAAATCATGGTGTATTACCAGAAATATACCAATCCATGGCGTGCTTATCATTCTAAGGTTCATTTTGACAGGTCATGGGCTTAAAACGGATCCCCGTAGCAAAAGTTATGGATGTTAGCGCGACACTCATTTTTGGTCGATTCAGCAAAGGGGTACCCTTTGTGTTTTCTCGTCTGGACCGACCTCATCGGATTTCCACGAATTTTTACATTGTACATATGCAATATAAATGATACGATTTTCAAGGGAAATAACTTGCAAAAAACCCACTCTCGTGCAGGATATAGCCGAAGCCGCAAAATGGACAAAACCGAAAGAACGTACATCATGCAGTTTATCGATACCCACTCAAATCATGGTGAATTGCCAAAAAGAGACAAATACATGGAGTTCTTCTCATTCTAAGGTCCGTTATGATGGGTCATGGGCTTAAAAGGGATCCCCGTAGCAAAAGTAATGGACATTTAAGTGCGACACCCATTTTTGATCGATTCAGCAAAGGGGGTACCCTTTGTGTTTTCTCGTCCAGACCGACCTCGTCGTATTTCCACGAATATTTTTATTGTCCCTATACAATTTAAATGATAAGGTTTTCAAGGCAAATAATTTGAAAAAAATCCACTCTTGTACAGGATATATTTGAAGCCACGCAACGGCCAAACCGAAATGACGTACATCATGCAGTTTATCGATACCCACTCAAATCATGGTGTATGATTAGAAAGAGACCAATCTATGACATGATTCTCGTTCTAATGTTCGTTTGGACGGGTCATGGGCTTATAACGTATCCCTGTAGAAAAAGTTATGGACGTTTAAGCGCGACACCTATTTTTCGTAGATTCGGCAAAAGGGGTACCCTTTGTGATTTCTAGTCCGGACCGACCTCGTCGGATTTCCACGAATCTTTACATTGTTCATCTACAATGTAAATGATAAGGTTTTAAAGGGAAATAACTTGCAAAAAACCTAGTCTAGTGCAGGATATTGTCGAAGCCACGCATTGGCCAAACCGAAAGAACGTACATCATGAAGTTTATCGATACCCACTCAAATCATGGTGCATTGCAAGAAATCGACCAATACATGGAGTGATTATCGTTCTAAGGTTTGTTTTTAAGTGTCATGGGTTTATAAATGATCCCCGTAGCAAAAGTTATGAACGTTTAAATACGACACCCATTTTTAGCCGATTCAGCAAAGGGGTACCCTTTGTGTTTTCTCTTTCGTACCGACCTCGTTGAATTTCCACGAATCTTTACATTGAAAATATACAATGTAAATGATAAGGTTTTCAAGGGAAATAACTTGCAAAAAACCCACTCTCGTACAGGATATTGCTGAAACCACGCATTGGTCAAACCGAAAGAACGTACATCATGCAGTTTATTGATACCCACTCAAATCATGGTGTATTACCAGAAAGAGACCAATCCATGGCGAACTTCTCATTCTAAGGTTCTTTTTTATGGGTCATGGGCTTAAGAAGAACCCCCGTAGCAAAAGTTATGGATGTTAGCGAGATTTTTTGGTCGATTCAGCAAAGGGGGTACCCTTTGTGTTTTCTCGTCCAGATTGACCTCGTCGGATTTCAACGAATCTTTACATTTTCCATCTACGATATTAAAGATAAGGTTTTCAAAGGAAATAACTTGCAAGAACCCCACTCTCGTGCAGGATATTGTCGAAGCCACATAATGGCCAAACCGAAAGAACGTACATCATGCAGTTTATCGATACCCACTCAAATCATGGTGAATTGCAAGAAAGAGACAAAGACATGGTGTTCTTCTCGTTCTAAGGTCCGTTATGACGGGTCATGGTCTTAAAATGGGTCCCCGTAGCAAAAGTTATAGACGTTTAAGTGCAACACCCATTTTTGGTTGATTCAGCAAATGGGGTACCCTTTGTGTTTTCTCGTCCGGATCGACCTCGTCGGATTTCCACGAATATTTACATTGTCCCTCTACAATGTAAATGATAATGTTTTCAAGGCAAATTATTTGAAAAAACCCACCGTCGTGCAGGATATTGTAGAAGCCACGCAACATCCAAACCGAAAGAACATACATCATGCAGTTTATCGAGACCCACTCAAATCATGGTGTATGATCAGAAAGCGACCAATCTATGAAATTCTTCTCGTTCTAAGGATCGTTTTGATGGGTCATGGGCTTATAACGGATCCCCGTAGCAAAAGTTATGGACGTTTAAGCACGACACCTATTTTTGGTAGATTCGGCAAATGGGGTACCCTTTGTGTTTTCTAGTCCGGACCGACCTCGTCGGATTTCCAAGAATATTTACATTGTTCATATACAATGTAAATGATAAGGTTTTCAAGGGAAATAACTTGCAAAAAACCTACTCTCGTGCAGGATATTGTCGAAGCCACGCATTGGCCAAACCAAAAGAACGTACATCATGTAGTTTATCGATACCCACTCAAATCATGGTGCATTGCAAGAAATCGACCAATACATGTAGAGATTATGTTAGGGCTATTTTGTTTGTTAAATAGAAGTTCAGGGTATAAAATGTCATTTATTCAATCTTGTAAGCTTGTTGGGCCTAAAAGCCCATAAGCCCATTAGGCCTGCGAGCCTACGTATTTAAAGTTATTTCTATTTCATTTGTAAAGTCAGAAATTCATTATTCAGTTTTCTAGTCATTAGGTTTACATATCCTTATCAGAAATTCTCTCTGTAAACCTTAACCCTTTGAAGTATTATCAACCATATGACTAGTTGCTGTGATCTATAATCTGTTCATCTTTGATCATATTTACTTGTGATTGCACTACACTGGGATCTACAATTGGTATCAGAGCGAGGTCGCGGGTTCGAGTCTCCCAGTGTGCAAATGCTGGGGGGGATTGTTGAGGAGAAATCCCAACATTTGCTGGGAATGTCGCAAGCATCCAGCGCCCTCACCTTCGACTCGGGAGTACGTAACTGGCCGGGACTAACAGCCCGACCCGCTGGCTCCACGAAAGTGGTGCAGCCCCTCATGCCCGCCTGTCGCTTAGTACGGGGCTTTGCGCTACCATGGTTTAAGGAAATAAAGTTGCGCCTTCACCACCAGCAATTGCTTTTGGTGTAGTGGTAAGCGCTTGATCCTAACAAGTTAAGCGTGCTCGGGCGAGAGCAATCCTAGGATGGGTGACCTCCTGGGAAGCTCAAGCCTTGGGACCTAACCATTGGTATCAAAGCCATGTTGATTTTATAAATGAGTCATGTGAGCCTCCGGTTAAATTTTATAAGGGTGAATGTTCCTCATCTGCCCCGCAAAAACCTTCTGTGAACAATTCTTCAAAATCTTCAAAGTCTAAATCTAAAAGGCGTTCACAGAAGAAGAAAAAGACCAGTCGCTCTCAAAGGTCACAATCTTCAATTTTCAAATCCTCTGACTATGGGTTTAACGGCATTTCAGATACGTATGGTCGGCGGAAATAAGTGAAATATGCTTGGGTATCTAAGAAGTCAAAAGAGAGCTCGGCAACATCAGAATTAGTTGATCCTGTATTAAAGTCTAGAAAGAACAATAACAATCATGCTGTTTTTATTTCTAAATCTTTAGTTGAATGTAATGGAACTCTTCATTTAAAAGTTTATTCAATTCCGCAATTACTTCAACTGTCTCATGATTGTCTGTGTTGCTCTTATTGTGGATCAAATAATTTTGTTGATAGTCGTTTTGCATCTGATTGGTTTGGCTCATATCATATTGCTCATAATCATTCTCATTGTGATGTTTCCCGTGATAGACAAAGACCCAACTCTAAACGGGTCTCTAAGTCGGGTGTTAAATCTAACCCCAAAGGACCCATTTACGAATGGGTACCTAAAAAGAAATAACCTGTTTTGCAGGACGGTCATGTGTGGTATCTAGATTCAGGTTGCTCCAAGCACATGACCGGAAGAAGGGAGCTTCTCACAAACTTTACCGAGAGGTTTTGTGGGAATGTGCGTTTCGGAAATGATCACTACTCTCCTATCAGGGGTTACGGGGATATTGTCAAAGATAACATCATGATAAAGAAAGTCTCCTATGTCGAAGGTCTCGGTCACAATCTCTTCAGTATCGGTCAATTCTGCGACAAGAATCTCGAGGTTACTTTCAAGGCTAAAAGGTGCAGCGTTTGGACTGCAGATGGAAAAGAGATACTTGCTGGAACACGTCGCACCAACCTTTATACGATTGACCTCTCGTCTTTGAAACCCAACAAGGAAGTCTGTTTGTTGTCCAAAGCATCTGCTGAACAAAGCTGGCTATGGCACCGTCGTCTCTCGCACTTGAACTTCAAGAATATCAACAAGTTGGTGCTCGGTGGCCATGTCAAGGGTATGCCAGATCTAAAGTTTGCAAAAGAGCATTTGTACGCTGCCTGCGAAAAGGGCAAGATGAAGAAGGCGTCCCACAAGCCTAAAGCCGTTCCTAGTACTTCCCGGTCCCTTGAGCTAATCCACATGGACTTATGTGGACCGATGCGCGTTCAAAGCATTAATCACAAGAAGTATGTCCTGGTGATGGTTGACGACTTTTCTCGTTACACTTGGGTTCGATTTCTCCGTTCAAAGGACGAAACTCCCGAGTTGATCATTTCACTACTGAAGAGCATTCAATTCAGTCTCAACCAAGTAGTTCAGACCATCAGGACGGACAACGGCACTGAGTTCAAGAATCAAATACTCACAGGTTATCTCACTTCAGTGGGTATCTCGCATACGTTCTCAGTTGCTCGTACTCCTCAGTAAAACGGGGTGGTAGAGCGTCGAAACAGAACTCTTGTTGAAGCAGCGCGCACGATGTTATCTCATTACAAGCTACCACTATTTCTTTGGGCAGAAGCCGTTGCTACCGCTTGCTACACTTAAAATCGGTCTATCATCAACAAGCGGTTCAACAAGACACCGTATGAGATCATCAACAAGCGTATCCCGAACATCAACTACTTTCATGCTTTCGGATGCACCTGCTTTGTCTTAAATGATAAGCATGATCTTAGAAAATTCAGTCCCAAAGCGGATGAAGGAGTGTTTATCGGCTACTCCCAGCACGCCAAAGCATACCGTGTCTACAACAAACGGACAAAGACCGTCGTTGAGAGCGTAAACGTGACTTTTGACGAGGCCGCTGAAATGGCTTCTGAACATCTCAGTTCAGAACCCGCGCTTACTGGAATACTGCTCAAGCACCAGAAGTGACACATGTCACTGGTCCAACCGTCTCCGGTGGTCCATCCTCGCCTGGTGCTCCTTCTTCTAATGCCAATGATCAAGCTTCCCCGAGCTCAAGTGATAGACATCCTCTTGCTCAAGTTCCTGATGACGGTGCTCCTGAACCGACTCCTGGTTCAATTTTACTCCCTGAACCGACTCCTGTTGAAGGTGCTCCCGAAGCTACCTCTCCGGCAATCCTGGATCCTCTTATCGTTTCATCACCAGCTGAGTCGTCCTCTTCTCCTTGCTCGACTCCCACTAAGGAGCTTCCACCTCACAGACCGTCATCTCTCGAGGCAGTTCAGGATTTACCCCTCGGTGGGTATGTGGATGCTGACACTTCTCACCAGACATATCAACCTCATCCACACACCACCAAGTGGACTCGAGCACACCCCCTTCATCAGATCATCGATGATCCCTCCACACCAGTTCAGACTCGATCCACCACCGCGAACGACTGCTTATTTTCCTCGTTCCTCAGCCGTATCGAACCTTCCACCGTCTCTGAAGCGCTGAATGATCCGGACTGGGTAATCGCTATGCAAGAGGAACTCAACCAATTTGAGAGCCTCAAAGTATGGCGCCTAGTTCCCCGACCTAAGAACAAGACGGTGATAGAGACTAAATGGATTTTTAAGAACAAGAAGGACGAAAACGGCATCATTGTTCGGAACAAAGCGCGTCTAGTGGCTAAAGGATATCGCCAGCAAGAAGGAATTGATTACGATGAGACGTTCGCACCGGTTGACCGCATTGAAGCGATACGCATGTTCCTCGCCTACGCCGCTCACAAGAATTTCATAGTCATTCAAATGGACGTGAAATCCGCATTCCTCAACGGCGTTCTCAAGGAGGAAGTGTATGTCTCGCAACCCGAAGGCTTCATGAGTTCTGAAAATCCGAATTACGTCTATTTTCTTGACAAGGCCCTATACGGTCTTAAGCAAGCGCCACGAGCCTGGTATGATGCACTCTCATCCTTCTTAGTCAAGTCTGGCTTCTCTAAAGGTAAAATTGACACTACTTTATTTATTAAAAGAGAGAAGAACAATATCATTCTTGTACAAATCTATGTTGATGATATAATCTTTGGCTCCACGAACCCCAAGTATTGTCAGAACTTTTCTGCCTTAATGAGTAAACATTTTCAAATGAGCATGATGGGGCAAATGAATTTTTTCCTGGGTCTTCAAGTTAAACAATTACAAACAGGAATTTTCATTAATCAATCTAAGTACATCTCGGATATTCTTCGGAAATACCAGATGGAAAAATCTTCACCTATGAAAACCCCCATGTCCACTACTCTAAAGCTTCACTCTGATCCTGACGGTAAGGATGTGAATGCTACTATTTATAGAGGTATGATTGGCTCTCTGATGTACTTGACGGCTAGTCGGCCTGACATTATGTTCTCGACATTCTTGTGTGCAAGATTTCAGTCGAAACCTAAAGAGTCTCACTTAACTGCAGTTAAGCGAATTTTTCGATATTTAAAAGGTACTGCTGATCTTGGTTTGTGGTACCCAAAAGAGACATGTTTTGAATTGACAGCCTACTCGGATGCTGACCATGCTGGAAACATGCTGGACCGGAAAAGCACGCCGGGTCATGTTCAGTTCTTGGGCGACCGTCTTGTCAGTTGGGCTTCCAAGAAGCAAAACTGCGTGTCCACCTCCACCGCCGAGGCGGAGTATGTAGCAGCCGCCAGTTACTGCTCGCAGGTCATCTGGATGCACACCCAGCTCAAAGATTATGGATTTAATTACTCAAGGATTCCCATCTACTGCGATTCGAAGAGCGTTATAGCCATATCAAGCAACCCCGTCCAGCACACGAAGACGAAGCACATTGATGTGCGTTATCATTTTATAAAAGATCACGTGGAAAAAGGTACTATCGAACTCTATTTTATTAATTCAGAGCATCAGTTAGCAGACCTGTTTACAAAAGCCTTGGACGAAAAACAATTTAATTACCTTGTGTCCAAGCTAGGTATGCTAAATCTGAAAATTTGATCCCTTCTGTAACACCCCGAATTTCGTTGTTTTGCGAAGATGTTGGAGGAAAATGAGGTTTATGTGGCTGTCCACAGGACGCACGGGTCGTGCGCTCTTCTTCAGAGAAAACGCACGGGTCGTGCGTATGAATCAGTGTGCGAGGCAGTGGCTTGCGCACGGGCCGTGCGCATTTCCTTCTTTAAGGGCGCACGGGTCGTGCGCCCTGTCAGGCCACTTGTTGGAGTTGTCTTAAAATATCTCTTTTGAGAGATATTTCCTAAAATATCTCTCAATCTCAGATTTCTCTCTCTCTCTCTCTCTCTTCCTTTTTCTTTCTTTTTCTCTTTCGATCTTCAAAGGCTCCTTTGGTTGCTAGTTTTCGGTGTTTCTAGCAAGGGGTCGGTGTTTTAAGTTTCACCTCTTCGTCGTGATCGTTATCTGGTTTTCCGGGTTTTATTCTGAAAACCTATCGGTGAGTTCCTACTACCATTTTACAAACTTTATACATGTCAAAACTCTTATTTGCGAAATCTGAAGTATTTCTACGGTATGATTTTATGTTCTCTACATTTTGATATAAATGAAGTTTTTGGTGATTCTCGGGGTTCCCGATCAGTTTTGACCAAAATGACGGGTTCCGCCTTATTGAAGTAAAATGATGTTTTACTTGCACATTATGTGGATATGTAAAAAGAATGTTTAAAGACTCATTTTAATGATTTTCATTCTTACCAGAAGTTGAACTGGAAATGGCATTTTGTTTATAAAATGTGTTAATACCATATGTTTATTTATGGTTGGTCACATATGTTGTTGTGACGAGTCCTTACCATTACTAGTGGATCCCTAGGTTTTGGAGTAGACTGTTTTGTTGGGAGGTTATATTCCCCAAATATGTAGCTATGGATCACATGTTCCGTGATGAGTTTATGGTACGGTTATGTGAGGCCGGTTACTAGCCATGGTTCATGGTGATCCTAGTGAAGGAGTATACATTGGTTTCCCTTGGGAGCGCGATCTCACCTCGTAGCACGGACTCTGGGTTCATTGTTGAGGACTCCAAGTGTTTAGCTCATAACTCGGATTTGTGGTCTACTTTGTGTTACACCACTATCCTTGGTAAAATGGTCCTTTTGTCATCGTATAATGAGTTTTGGACCGAAAAGGCCCGGTTGTGGCGAAATGTTATCTTTTATAAACAAAACCTTTATGAAAAGATTTCTTTATGATACTGATGTTTATATCTCTGATTTTGAATAAACTTTATGTTCTCACTAGGCTTTAAGCCTAACACTTTTTCTCAAACGATGTGTATAACAGGTTTCCCTTAGCGGTGGGTTGCACAGGGTCTTTGAGAGTCGAGCGTGGACTCGAGGCATATTTTGAGATGTCTGGTGTTTTGGTGTTGGGCATTGTTTAAGTCCCATCTTTTAGTGAATTTTGGATTGTCAAGTGTTGTAGTCTAGACGGTTACGTTTAGATAAGTATTGTTGATAAATTCTATATCCGTATGAGTTTTGTATAGTCTTAAGGACTGATCCCTTTATGGGAAGTGTATATCATTTCGGATGTCTCGTTGCCATATTTCCAGGTTTTAATTTACTCCGAATTTTAGAGTGTTACACCTTCGCAGCTCTCTACGAGTCTCTTTCAATAACGAATGACTGTGGCAACTACACCAATGACTTGTCTCTGGTTGCTATTATCCACACTCCTTGGTTATTGCATTTTACTCGTTCAGTTCTGTGTCAGTTACAAACTTCTGTATCAACAAAGTAGATTTCGTGTTTTCTCGTTTCTCTGGTGTTCTTGTTTTTTTCTTTTCGTGGTGTTTTTCGTGATTATTTGTGCAGTTCATTCTGTGTTGATTGTGGTGGATCTATAAGTCGGTAATGTGTTCAGGGGGAGCACTAGCATCAGATGGTTGGTAAGTCTCACGAGTCCTCCATTCGAGGGGGAGCAGGTAAGAGGGTTCTGTGTTTGGACCTCCTCTTGGTAAGCATTCGAGGGGGAGTTAAGTCACGTGTCTTCGTTTTTATTTTTTTTCCATAGGTTTCTTATTTTTTTCCCCCTTAGTTTTTTTTAAGTTTTTTTATCACCGAAAAATACAAAAATATCTTTTGTTTTTGTTTGTTTGGTTGTTTTGTTTGTTTGCTTTGTTTTTGTTTCCCCGACCCACTCTCCCCCGGCCCAAGCCCAAGATCGGGGGTTTAAAACCCCGATCGAACCCTCATCTACTCATTCGATCCTCTCTTTTCTCATCGTCTTCTCTCTCTCGCCCGGAACTCTATTCGACCGGACACCATATCAAACGAACACCATTGTTGCATTTCATATTCGATCGAACAGGTGGGTTATTCAGTTTTCGTTGCTTACATCTTATATCGATCACTTTCCTTTCTTTTATCGTCGACTATGTGTATCGATCGATGGTTATCGCATCCGCTCTGTTGACGATTCGACTCTCCGGGGCTTTCCTCCGATCTAGGGTTTCGCCCCGGTCGAAGGCTCCTTCGGTCGAGTGTAAGAACCGGTCGAATGGTTCCTCCGGTCTTTCTTATCCCCCGGTCAAAGACTTTATCCGGTCTTAGGAGACCTCTGGTCGAATGACCTCCGGTCTTAGGAGATCCCCGGTCGAAGACCACATCCGGTCTTTGGAGTACACCGGTCGAAGACCATACCCGGTCGAATAACTTCCGGTCATTTGGCTAATCCACTCGACCTTTATCCGGTCTTAAGTGACCTCCGGTCAAATGCCATCCCCGGTCGAACTCTTATCCGGTGGAATCATCCTTTATGGTTCTAATGTGATTATTGTGATAACTTTTCAATATCTTGTCTATGAGGTGTTTTTGGTGGTTCTCTGTGCTGGTACAATTCCATGTGCCTTGGTGGCTGACCCTAATTCACGAATAGGGTTTTGTTCTTCCAATTTTTGGAGTTACTATCCGTTGTGATTTAAATCATGACTGTATAACTCCAACGGCCAATTTTTCTCAAACCTGCGTACTAACCGATTATTTCTTCACAGGTACAATGGCACAACCCCAGCCACCAGCGATTGATCCAATCGCAGATGCGGAACTGATTCCCGAGGATCAGTTCCTCCCTCTTACAGCCAATAACTACCATCTCGATGTAACCCAACCTGCGATTCAATATCAGGTCATCATCGAGATACTCATGGGCCATCCAATCTCGTATGCTCTAACGGAAACTGCGACCGTTCCAATCATATACTTACAGTAGTTTTGGCGTTCTCTCCATGCGTTAGAGGCCGATGGCGAATTCCATCTTGAAGGTCGGATAGATCACACACCAGTGCTTCTCACATGTGATCTCTTCCGACAATTCCTTCGGTTACCGACCGTCGGATCCGTTCCAGGCCGAGAAAGCTTCGACCCGATGGTCACTGATGCTACACTGTGCACCGACCTTCTCTCTTTAGGTTACGGCGCAGAACTTCACATTCCATCAACCTTCAACCGCAAATACCTATCGACGATATGGTACACGATGTTCACCTACATCAATCGGTGCCTTTCATCTATAACGAAGGGTATTGATCAGACGAGCGCCCCGATTCTTCGCATATTTCATGCGGTGGCCTTCAATCGCCACGTGGACTTTGCCGACTTTCTCTGGTTTGAACTCATTCAGAGAGTTCGTTCTATTGCATCTCGCCGATCAAATTTCATTCCATTCATGCGGTTCTTACAGATCGTTATCCGGAACTACATGAACCTATATCCCGAGATACAGCAATGTTCTACGCACCCGACTTGCCCGCAACATCCGACACGCAAGATACCTTCCCACGCTGATCCAGAAGGTGTTGTCGCCCGATAAATCCCAGTCGGGGTACTAGACCATGCTCGTCCTACGGCACTGAGTGTGATAGCTTATAGGCACACACACAACATTCCAGCTCCTATGGTCCGGCCAGGACCGGCAGGACCTGCCCAGGGAGTAAGACCTGAGCGATGTGAGGGTCCGCGTCCACGAACGAGAGGCGGGAGCGTCCGGATAGCTGGGGCTTCCGGACAGGGTGTGTCGAGAGCAATTATCGTGAGGGGATCTGGCGTGGGCAGTGCCGTTGGAACGAGCCAACCTAGTTCTTCTAGACAACCATCTTCGCCGATGCAACTAGAGACTCAAACGGCAGAAGAGACAACTGCTTCTGAAGCACTTCATGTTCATTCCTCTTCTGTCGCTGCTACTGAGGAGACAACAGCGCATTCCGCCTCGGAGGAAGCTTCGGCCCAATCCGAGTCTGCAGCGGAATCAGGTTCAACCGACTCTGAGGAGGCAGCCAATCAATCCTACAGTGAGTCGGACTCAGCCACTAACGTATCGGCATCAAATGAAGAGTCTTCTGACTCCGATGGTGACGATGATCAGCCCTCATCTGGAGAGATAAGGAGAGCGGAGGGAGATTTAGTTGAAGATGATATTCTAGTGAGCCGAGAGAGGGAAAGAAAGAGAAAATACGACACTGTGAGTACACGAGTGACGGGACAACCATCTTCGGTTGTATCCCCCCTAGCCACGTCTAGCCAGGTAGCCACATCTGCTACCCAGTCTCATGTGTTGGGACAGGGTATTGAAGAAGCCGCCGTGGACCTAGCGGCGCATTTGCACACCCCACCAAGCCACTCCACCATCTCTCAACAGATGGTGGTTTCACATTCTCACGGGGATTTAGCTCATCCGCTATCGGGCTCTCACTTGGAGGGTGCCGATATTGAAACAAGAGAACAGCTGCCCCCGTTCTCGACATCTTTGCATGCATGGAGTCTAGAGCCATTTGCTATACATGTCATTCCTAGGACACAGATTCCATTTTCGGCTATCGTCGGTAGCCTAAGTGGCTCGGCCGGAACACCCATAGTAACTCCGCCTTCGGGTAGTTTACGAGGACTGGGTGGAAGTCCTACCACGGCTATCATCACGCCAACCGTGAACGTAGGCGGCTCGACTTCTACAGTCGTAGCTACAACGGGAAGTCTAAGTGACCCCAGCGTTACCCCAACTGAGTTTGTCTCAAGGGAATACATGGACGGCGCCCTAAAGGCTGTCCAATCTATGATGAGGGAAGAGATGGACAACATCAAACGCATGGTCAAAGGAAAAAGTCCTGCGACTGAGCCTGAGCCCACACCTATTCCACCTTCCCTACCTGCCACGGATCTTTCTATACCTGAGCTTAAATCCATTCTTCTTGCCAAACTACTAGCCCAGTCTCTAACCGAACCCACCCAGGATGCCGATTTGCTTTCACTGCTTCGTTCTCAAGCATCCACACTTACCCCACCAACCCCCCAACCTATTGTCTCTACTGAAGCCTTCCAGATACAACAAGCCATGCTTCAGTCACTTCAGCAAACCGTAGCTGTTTTGACTGAACGCCTTTCAGCAGTGGAGGATACCTGTCGTAGTCAGGCAGAACGGCTCAAGCGCCGACATGATGATCAGGATGATCCTGATCACCATGAGGGGGAGAAGTGCCAACGCCTATCTGAGCCGGAGACACATATGGTGGAATCAGAACAGGTTGAACAGGGTACGGGTTCCGGTACAAGAACAGAGGGACAGAGACAGGAACAGGAACGGGAACCGGTGACAGACTTGGTACTATACGATTATCCGACGGTTGAAAAGCCTGAGGAATTTGAAGATGGTTCTCCGATAGTTCCTGAAGATTGGGCAATAATAATAGATCCGTATGAAGTGGCGGACACGACAGAAGAATGTGCCAATACTGAAAGAGCTCTGGTGGTTATGCAAGAAGAAATTGATGAAATACTGCATCCAGATGATCAGTCTTCTGCCGTGATTCCTTTATTGACCTATCCAGTTAATCACCCTGATTTCTCTTCTACAGTTTTTCCCGAGAGATCTCCTCCAGCTTCACCAGTTAGAGAATCAGTACATACTACTCCAGTTCGTCCATCCAAGTGGGAAAGAGTCCGAATAAAAGTTCCTTTCCTCGAAGAAAGTCAGAAAAAGATCTTTGCCCACTGGATCAGAAAGTATGATGAAGTCGTTCTCCATGGTCTACAGTCAGTGAAAAACAAAGAAAAACAGCGTGAACTTGTGTTCGTGTACAGAAAGTTCCAGCACAAGTACTCCAAGACGAAGCTCAGGATTGTATCAGTTGATAAGATTATACCTGCCTACGTCATGAAGGTTAGGTATACGGACTTCATGGTTACAAGAGAAGATGGTCAACAATACTGCTTTTCTGATGCTGATTTTCCATGTCTGGAGCCACAAGATCTGCTGTTCATCCTACGTGACTTAAAGACCAGAACCGTCAGACCCGGAGAAGTCATTGATGCACTAGAAACCGTGAAAAGATACATGAAGTGCGCAATTGTCACACCCCGCTAAAGCGGAAACACGAGGCGTAACAGCTACGATGCCATAGCACAAGATTATAAACATACCAACATTTACTTATCATTCAAAATACATTACATTTTTAAGAACATAATGTCGTCATCGTTTACAAATTCCAAATCTTTTAAACATACGATACGCTTAAAGCAAAAATAGTCTTGCTTCAAAATATGAGTACGCTGATAAAACATCATGGAATTACCTTCTCGATTCCTGAAAAGCATGAATAAAAACCAAGGTCAACTACAAAGAGTTGGTGAGTTCACAGGTTTTAAATATGCACAAATCATTTTTATATGCAAGTTAACATTCGTAGAACATACGTAAAAACTAGCTTCAATTCTTTGATTCATGAGTACCACAACTTAATTCCTTTATGATAAGTGTATGCAAAGACAATATTACGTTGAGCCACTACTAAGCCGTCCCTGACCAATTTCAACGCCCCCGATGAACTAACTCAGCGGTGGTTCATGCCACATGTTTAGTCATCTTCTCTAGTATAGTGCACCCCTGCTCGTCAGCATTAAGGTGGGCTTGTCACACCAAATAGCGCTACCAACTAATACTATAGGCCCGATTTTCTTCGAGTTAATAGTAGTGTCACGGGGTCTTAACATTAAAAACTCAACACATCAATTGCATACTTATCATATAGCTTATAATTCCAAATGCTTTTAACAAAGCCTTATAAATTGCCAATTCGCAATACTTTCAAACAATTCTCATGAATCTTTAAATACGCAATTTAAACATGCTTTCCACCCCAAAATATATTAAAACGATAAAAGTGGGGCTGTGAATACTCACCTTGATGAAAGCAACGAGTGAAGCTTTACTTTAAACTTATTGAATTTTTGTCACGCCTTTAATTTCCCTATATAAGAGTTGCCATAAGAAACACATTAATACCCTATTCCGATGTCCAACCAATATGTCCAATTGTCCCATGGAATGCCATCAAATAAGTTTCTTAGTCCATAATCATTTTGTCTATACAAAGTTCCAAAATATAATAAGACATAAATTAAACTTGATAAAATTACCTTTCTGGATTCAGCACATGCTGTCCAGAAAGTTATCCGGTAATTTCAACACGGAAACTTAACTTCTCAAGAGAATTATTTAATTACAAATTTTGTGATGATACTATGATATTTTTAGATTAAATCTGCATTTTTTTATAATTTTTGAATAACTTTTGATACATCAAATAATTTTTATAAAATAAAGTGTCACTGATTTTCGGATCAGTGACATACCTCACTTGTAACAGGTTTTTGAGGTATCAATTCTTGGAATTAGACAGTGATCCATATATGGATGCAAACCTAACTCAAAATCCTAACATTTGGAAAAAGATTCACTTAATTTGGATGATTAATAAGGGAGTTATGGCCTCTACAAGATAGGTGTATGAATCTATCTTTACTGGACAGATTGCACCATTTTCTTGTAAAATCCATTAAAGTGCCCAAATCAATTCCAAATTCAATGTTTATGGACTTTTTAGAAAGCTAACACTCTAAATTAAAGTTTAGAAGCAAAAACCCCAAATTTGGACAAGTGGTTTGTGAGTTGTGCAAGCTAGAAGTGGAGTCCATTTTCTGGACAGATTCTAAAATGAAATGAATACCATTTTATGCTACCAAATATTGATCATTAGATATGGTTTTTGGATATAAACCATGTCTTCACTCCTCATTACAAAATAAACTAACTTATGCATGCATGAACATAACATAATATAAAATGACATTAACACTATTGATAAGTTCTTAATCATGTGGAACTTGGAAAATTCCTTCATAAGAACATTTTTATACTAACACTTCATTGTATCAAGAGTCAAAAACTCAAATTATATAAATATCAAAGGTAATCCATCTCATTATCAAAATTTCAATCACATGCAAGACAAAATAAACACTAGATTAGTGGTTTAACACTATTTAGAACTCTTTAATCATATGAGATTGAACAATCTCATCCTAAGAGTTTATTTATACACAAAATTGATATAAATGCATAAATTTCAATCCAACATTATTAAAATTTTGTGGACCAAAAACCACATTTCATAAAATTATCATTTCTTGACAAAATTTCCAAAATAATACACTTGGAAACCCTAGTTTCATTGGAAGATCATTAAATGGTTCATTAGCAAATATATTGATACTAATGCATCCCATTTCACTTCCAAAACTTGGATTGTACAACATTTACATAAAAAGATATGAAATATACAACTTTTTGATTATAAACTTGAAAAATGGAAGTGTTAAGTGATTACCTTCACAAAAGGAGATGAAGACTTGGATTCTAACTTCAAAATGGTGATGGATTCTTGATTGGAGTTTGATTCTTAGCAAAGAGAAGAAAAAGAAAATGGTGTGGTGGTGGTGGTGGGTTTTCGGCCGAAAAGAGGAGAGGGAGAGGAGGTGAGGAGTTAGTCTTGAAAAATGAAGAGTGTGAATTGTTTTTAATTTGGTTTTTAATTAAAGAAAAATAATTAAAATAGGTAGGATTAGGACAAGTGTCCTAGTGACTCACCAACACATAAAAAAAAATTAATTTAATACCATTAATTGAATTACTAGCTTTAAACTATAAAATATCAGATATATTTGAGAACCGAAATACCCAATTCTCAATTTTTGCTAAATAAATGACAAATTTGAAAATTTTGCAATGCAAGAGAAATTAATATTCTGATTTTTATAATTTAAGAATTTTGGACTTCTATTCACTTATTTGGCATTTCTGGACAGTGACGGTCAGATGCGGAACTGTTCCGGGTTTTTAACGCAACTTCTAAATTTTTCGGGGAAACTTTTTATCTTAAAGGCTTTTAATAAAATTTAAAAAGTGACAAAACTTATAAATTAATCTGAGGGTGCTAACCTCATTATTCAGAATTTGACAGTTGTCACAGCAATGAAACTTGCTTCGGTGGAAGATTTTCAGATTGGGTTAGAAATCGATCAACCGAAGATTAATCTGCTCAAGCCTGATCTGAGTGTTCCATCTGATGCTCTAAATGTACCTGCATTCACAGTTATAAAGATTCCAGAGTTTGGTATGTCATATGTGAACAACAAAGGTGTTCTACGCTTTATCCGTTTTGACCAGATTGCCAGATTCTGTGATGGTACTTTGATGCTTCTGAAAGACAAGTTGAAGCATGAGCTGAGTCAAGATGAAAAAGGAGTTCAGTTACCGGATTCTTCATACAAAGCACTTGTTCTTAAAGCACTGAGAGTTATCGAAGAACGACTGGAGTATAGAACGCAAATCAGATATTTCGAGATCAGTTTTGGTTTTCGGAAGATATATGTTCCTAACTGGCGCGAGTTTCAACTTCTATTTAAAGGGGGAGATTGTTAGGGATATTTTGTTTGTTAAATAGAAGTTGTAAGCTTGTTGGGCCTAAAAGCCCATAAGCCCATTAGGCCTGCGAGCCTACGTATTTAAAGTTATTTCTATTTCATTTGTAAAGTCATAAATTCATTATTCAGTTTTCTAGTCATTAGGTTTACATATCCTTATCATAAATTCTCTCTGTAAACCTTAACCCTTTGAAGTATTATCAATCATATGACTAGTTGCTGTAATCTATAATCTGTTCATCTTTGATCATATTTACTTGTGATTGCACTGCACTGGGATCTACAGATTATCATTCTAAGGTTCATTTTGAAAGGTCATGGGTTTAAAAATGATCCCCGTAGCAAAAGTTATGGACGTTTAAGTACGACACCCATTTTTAGTCGATTCAGTAAAGGGGTACCCTTTGTGTTTTCTCTTCCGTACCGACCTCGTCGAATGTCCACAAATCTTTACATTGTTCATATACAATGTAAATTATAAGGTTTTCAAGGGAAATAACTTGCAAAAAAACCACTCTCGTGCAGGATATTGTTGAAGCCACGCATTGGCCAAACCGAAAGAACGTACATCATGCAGTTTATTGCTACCCACTCAAATCATGGTGTATTACCAGAAAGAGACCAAGCCATGGCGTACTTCTCGTTCTAAGGTTCTTTTTGACGGGTCATAGGCTTAAAAAGGACCCCCGTAGCAAAAGTTATGGATGTTAGCGTGATTTTTTGGTCGATTCAGCAAAGGGGGTACCCTTTGTGTTTTATCGTCCGGATTGACCTCGTTGGATTTCAATGAGTCTTTACATTTTCCATCTACGATATTAACGTTAAGGTTTTCAAAGGAAATAATTTGCAAGAAACCCACTCTCGTGCAGGATATTGTCGAAGCCACACAATGGCCAAACCGAAAGAAAACGTACATCATGCAGTTTATCGATCCCCACTCAAATCATGGTGAATTAACATAAAGCGACCAAGACATGGCGTGCTTCTCATTCTAAGGTTCGTTTTGACGGGTCATGGGCTCAAATTCGGTAATTTTCATGGAAATCCGACAAATTCGGACCATGTAATTTTCATTGTAGATGGACCATGTAATTCGGGCTCAAATTCATTTACATTGTAGATGGACCATGTAATTTTCATGGAAATCCGACAAATTCGGTCCGGACGAGAAAACCGAAAGGGTATCCCCTTTGTTGTATTAGCCAAAAAATGGGTGGCGGGCTTAGACGTCCATAATTTTTGCTATGGGACTCCGTTTCAAGACCATGAGCAGTCAAAAAAAACTTGGAATAAGGATCACTCCATGGGAAGGTATTTTTCTGTCAATACACCATGATTTGAGTGGTTTTCGAGAAATTACACGACGTACGTTTTTTCGGTTTGGCCAATACGTGACTCTAGCAATTTCCGATACGAGAGCGGATTTCTTGAAATTCTTTATTTGAAAAGCTTCTTTTTTACATTGTGGATGGACCATGGAAATTTTCATGGAAATTCGATAAGATCGGTCCGAACAAGAAAACGCTAAGGGTACCCCCTTTGGTGTATTGGCCAAAAACATGTGACGCATTAAAACGTCCATAACTTTTGCTACGAGACTCAGTTTCAGCCAATGACCAGTCAAAACGAACCTTGGAACGAGCATCACGCCATGGGCAGGTCGTTTTCTGGCAATACAACATGATTTGAATGGGTGTCGGGCTTAGACGTCCATAATTTTTGCTATGGGACTCCGTTTCAGGACCATGAGCAGTCAAAACGAACCTTGGAACGAGCATCACGCCATGGGAAGTATTTTTCTGACAATACACCATGATTTGAGTGGTTTTCGATAAGTTACACGACGTACGTTTTTTCGGTTTGGCCAATACGTGACTCCGGCAATTTCCGGTACGAGAGCGGGTTTCTTCAAATTCTTTATAGTTAAAAGCTTCTCATATACATTATAGATGGACCATATAAATTTTCATTGAAATCCGACTTGGTCTGTCCGGACGAGACAACGCAAAGGGTACCCCCTTTGGTGTTTTGGCTAATAACGTGTGTCGCGTTTAAACGTCCATAACTTTTGCTACGAGACTCAATTTCAGCCCATGACCAATCAAAATGAACCGTGGAACGAGCATCACGCCATGGGATGGTTGTTTTTTGGCAATACAAAATGATTTGACTGGTTTTTGACAAACTACACGACGTACGTTCTTTCGGTTTGGCCCATGCGTAGCTTCGGCAATTTCCGGCACGAGAATGGGTTTTTACATGTTATTTATAGTTAAAACCTTCTCGTTTACATTGTAGATGGACCATGTAAATTTTCATGGAAATCCGACAAGGTCGGTCCGGACGAGAAACCGCAAAGGGTACTCCCTTTGTTGTATTGGCCAAAAAATAGGTGTCGCGCTTATACGTTCATAACTTTTGCTACGGGACTCCGTTTCAGGACCATGAGCAGTCAAAATGAACCTTGTAATGAGGATCACGCCATGGGAAGGTATTTTTCTGACAATACACCATGATTTGAGTGGTTTTCGATAAGTTACACGACGTATGTTTTTTCGGTTTGGCCAATACGTGACTCCGGCAATTTTCGGTACGAGAGCGAGTTTCTTGAAATTCTTTGTATGAAAACCTTCTCGTTTAAATTGTGGATGGACCATGGAAATTTTCATGGAAATCCGACAAAATCGGTCCGGACGAGAAAACGCAAAGGGTATCCCCTTTGGTGTATTGGCCAAAAACGTGTGTCGCGTTTAAACGTCCATAACTTTTGTTACGAGACTCAGTTTCAGCCAATGACCAGTCAAAATGAACCTTGGAACGAGCATCACGCCATGGGCAGGTCGTTTTCTGGCAATACAACATGATTTGAATGGTTTTCGATAAACTACACGACGTACGTTCTTTCGGTATGGCCCATGTGTGGCTTCGGCAATTTTCGGCACGAGAGCGTGTTTTTACAAGTTATTTATAGTGAAAACCTTCTCGTTTACATTGTAGATGGATAATGTAAATTTTCATGGAAATCTGACAAGGTCGTTCCAGACGAGAAAACGCAAAGGGTACCCCCTTTGTTGTATTGGCCAAAAAATAGGTGTCGCGCTTAGATGTCCATAACTTTTGCTACGGGACTCCGTTTCAGGACCATGAGTAGTCAAAAAGAACCTTGGAACGAGGATCACTCCGTGGGAAGGTATTTTTCTGGCAATACACTATGATTTGAGTGGTTTCGATAAACTATGCGACGTACGTCTTTTCGGTTTGACAATGTGTGACTCCGGCATATTACGGCACGAGAGCAGGTTTCCTCAAAATATTTATAGTGAAAACCTTCTCATTTACATTGTAGATGGACCATGTAAATTTTCATGGAAATCCGACAAATTTGGTCCTGACGAGAAAACGCAAAGGGTACCGCGCTTAGACGTCCGTAACTTTTACTACGGGATTTATGGCACAAGAGCATGTTTCCTCAAATTCTTTATAGTGAAAACCTTCTCATTTACATTTTAGATGGACCATGTAAATTTTCATGGAAATCCGACAAATTCGGTCCAGACGAGAAAACCGAAAAGGTGCCCCCTTTGCTGTATTGGCAAAAAAATGGATGTCGAGTTTAAACGTCCATAAATTTTGCTACAGGACTCCATTTCAGAACCATGAGTAGTCAAAACAAACCTTGGAACGAGCATCATGCCATGGGCAGGTCGTTTTCTGGCAATACAACATGATTTGAATGGTTTTCAATAAACTACACGGCGTACGTTCTTTCGGCTTGGCCCATGCGTGGCTTTGACAATTTCCGGCACGAGAATGGGTATTTATAAGTTATTTATAGTGAAAACCTTCTCGTTTACATTGTAGATGGACCATGTAATTTTCATGGAAATCCGAAAAGGTTGGTCCGGACGAGAAAACGCCAAAGGGGACCCCCTTTGCTGTATTGGCCAAAAAATAGGTGTCGCGCTTAGAAGTCCATAACTTTTACTACGAGACTCCATTTTAGGACCATGAGCAGTCAAAACAAACCTTGGAACGAGGATCATGCCATGGGAAGGTATTTTTCTGACAATACACCATGATTTGAGTGGTTTTCGATAAGTTACACGACGTACGTTTTTCCGGTTTGGCCAATACATGACTCTAGCAATTTCCGGTACGAGAGTGGGTTTCTTGAAATTCTTTATATGAAAAGCTTCTCATTTACATTGTTGATGGACCATGTAACTTTTCATGGAAATCCGACAAGGTCGTTCCGGACGAGAAAACGCAAAGACGTGCGACAAGGTTGTTCCGGACAAGGGGAACCCCCTTTGTTGTATTGGCCAAAAAATAGGTGTCGCGCTTAGACGTCATGATTTTAGTGGGAAGGTATTTCTCTGGTAATACACCATGATTTGAGTGGCTTTCGATAAACTACCCGACGTACGTTTTTTCGGATTGGCCAATGCGTGACTCCGACAATTTACGGCATGAGAGCAGGTTTCTTCAAATTCATTATAGTGAAAACCTCCTCATTTACATTGTAGATGGACCATGTAAATTTTCATGGCAATCCGAAAAATTCGGTCTAGACGAGAAAACCGAAAGGGTACCCCCTTTTCTATATTGGCCAAAAAATGGATGGCAAGCTTAGACGTCCATAATTTTTGCTTTGGGACTCCGTTTCAAGACCATGAGCAGTCAAAACGAACCTTGGAACAAGGATCGCGCCATGGGAAGTTATTTTTCTGACAATACACCATGATTTGAGTGGTTTTCCATAAATTACACAACATACGTTTTTTCGGTTTTGCCAATACGTGAATCCGGCAATTTCCGGTACGAGAGAGGGTTTCTTCAAATTCTTTATATTGAAAAGCTTCTCATTTACATTGTATATGGACCATGTAACTTTTCATAGAATTCCGACGAGGTTGGTCCGGACGAGACAACGCAAAGGGTACCCCCTTTGGTGTATTGGCCAAAAACGTGTGTCTCGTTTAAATGTCCATAAATTTTGCTACGAGACTCAGTTTCAGCCCATGACCAGTCAAAATGAACATTGGGACGAGCATCACTCCGTGGGAAGGTCGTTTTCTGGCAATACAACATGATTTTAATGGTTTTCGAGAAACTACACGACGTACGTTCTTTCAGTTTGGCCAATACGTGGCTTCGGAAATGTCCGACACGAGAGCGGGTTTTTACAAGTTATTTATAATGAAAAACTTCTCGTTTACATTGTAGATGGACCATGTCAATTTTCATTGAAATCCGACAAGGTTGGTCCGGACGAGAAAACGCAAAGGTTACCCTCTTTACTGTATTGGCCAAAAAATAGGTGTCGCGCTTAGACTTCCATAACTTTTTTTACGGGACTCCTTTTCAAAACCATGAGTAGTCAAAACGAACCTTGTAGCGAGGATCACGCCATGGGAAGGTATGTTCCTGACAATACACCTTGATTTGAGTGGTTTTCGATAAATTACACGACGTAAGTTTTTTCAGTTTGGCCAATACGTGACTCCGACAATTTTCGGTACGAGAGCGGGTTTCTTCATATTCTTCACTGTTCTAAAAAACTCGCCGCACAACCGTCATGGCGCGCCATGGCACCAAGACTTGTGTCTCAAGCCACGTTAGGCCCGTGGCACGCCATGGCCTAATGTGTAGTTTTTGTAATGCGATATTTGGTTTTTCTTTATGTTTTTAATGTTTTATTTGCAAGTTTTTAATATACATAACCTAATTTAACTTGCTTATTACTATTGACTCATTGAGTAACACAACAAAACATATGTTTTTTTACATATAATATTATATATAAACTAGAAATTTGACGCAATAAGTCATGCCTTGAAAACGTCATGGCTTCGTCGTGGCTCCTAAGGCTTGACCTCGCCGCCACGCCACGCCTTACGTCATTTAGAACCTTGATATTCTTTATAGTGAAAAGCTTCTCATTTACATTGTAGATGGACCATGGAAATTTTCATGGAAATCCGACGAGGTCGGTCCGGACGAGAAAACGCAAAGGGTACCCCTTTAGTGTATTGGCCAAAAATGTGTATCACGTTTAAACATCCATAACTTTTGCTACGAGACTCAGTTTCAGCCCATGACCAGTCAAAACGAACCTTGGAACGAGCATCATGCCATAGGCAGGTCATTTTCTGCCAACACACAACATGATTTGAATGGTTTTCGATAAACTACACGACGTACATTCTTTCGGTTTGGCCCATGCGTGGCTTCGGCAATATCCGGCACGAGAGAGGGTTTTTACAAGTTATTTATAGTGAAAACCTTCTCGTTTACATTGTTTATGGACAATGTAAATTTTCATGGAAATCCGACAAGGTCGGTCCGGACGAGAAAACGCAAAGGGTACCCTCTTTGTTGTATTGGCCAAAAAATTGGTGTTGCACTTAAACGTTCATATCTTTTACTACGGAACTCCATTTCAGGACCATGAGCAGTCAAAACGAACCTTGGAACAAGGATCGCGCCATGGGAAGTTATTTTTCTGACAATACACCATGATTTGAGTGGTTTTCCATAAATTACACAACGTACGTTTTTTCGGTTTTGCCAATACGTGAATCCGGCAATTTCCGGTACGAGAGAGGGTTTCTTCAAATTCTTTATATTGAAAAGCTTCTCATTTACATTGTATATGGACCATGTAACTTTTCATAGAATTCCGACGAGGTTGGTCCGGACGAGACAACGCAAAGGGTACCCCCTTTGGTGTATTGGCCAAAAACGTGTGTCTCGTTTAAATGTCCATAAATTTTGCTACGAGACTCAGTTTCAGCCCATGACCAGTCAAAATGAACATTGGGACGAGCATCACTCCGTGGGAAGGTCGTTTTCTGGCAATACAACATGATTTTAATGGTTTTCGAGAAACTACACGACGTACGTTCTTTCAGTTTGGCCAATACGTGGCTTCGGAAATTTCCGACACGAGAGCGGGTTTTTACAAGTTATTTATAATGAAAAACTTCTCGTTTACATTGTAGATGGACCATGTCAATTTTCATTGAAATCCGACAAGGTTGGTCCGGACGAGAAAACGCAAAGGTTACCCTCTTTACTGTATTGGCCAAAAAATAGGTGTCGCGCTTAGACTTCCATAACTTTTTTTACGGGACTCCTTTTCAAAACCATGAGTAGTCAAAACGAACCTTGTAGCGAGGATCACGCCATGGGAAGGTATGTTCCTGACAATACACCTTGATTTGAGTGGTTTTCGATAAATTACACGACGTACGTTTTTTCAGTTTGGCCAATACGTGACTCCGGCAATTTTCGGTACGAGAGCGGGTTTCTTCATATTCTTCACTGTTCTAAAAAACTCGCCGCACAACCGTCATGGCGCGCCATGGCACCAAGACTTGTGTCTCAAGCCACGTTAGGCCCGTGGCACGCCATGGCCTAATGTGTAGTTTTTGTAATGCGATATTTGGTTTTTCTTTATGTTTTTAATGTTTTATTTGCAAGTTTTTAATATACATAACCTAATTTAACTTGCTTATTACTATTGACTCATTGAGTAACACAACAAAACATATGTTTTTTTACATATAATATTATATATAAACTAGAAATTTGACGCAATAAGTCATGCCTTGAAAACGTTATGGCTTCGTCGTGGCTCCTAAGGCTTGACCTCGCCGCCACGCCACGCCTTACGCCATTTAGAACCTTGATATTCTTTATAGTGAAAAGCTTCTCATTTACATTGTAGATGGACCATGGAAATTTTCATGGAAATCCGACGAGGTCGGTCCGGACGAGAAAACGCAAAGGGTACCCCTTTAGTGTATTGGCCAAAAATGTGTATCACGTTTAAACATCCATAACTTTTGCTACGAGACTCAGTTTCAGCCCATGACCAGTCAAAACGAACCTTGGAACGAGCATCATGCCATGGGCAGGTCATTTTCTGCCAACACACAACATGATTTGAATGGTTTTCGATAAACTACACGACGTACATTCTTTCGGTTTGGCCCATGCGTGGCTTCGGCAATATCCGGCACGAGAGAGGGTTTTTACAAGTTATTTATAGTGAAAACCTTCTCGTTTACATTGTATATGGACAATGTAAATTTTCATGGAAATCCGACAAGGTCGGTCCGGACGAGAAAACGCAAAGGGTACCCTCTTTGTTGTATTGGCCAAAAAATCGGTGTTGCACTTAAACGTTCATATCTTTTACTACGGAACTCCGTTTCAGGACCATGAGCAGTCAAAACGAACTTTGGAATGATAATCACGACATGGGAAGGTCTTTCTCTGGCAATACACCATGATTTGAGAGGTTTTCGATAAACTACGCGACGTATGTTTTTCGGTTTGGCCATTACGTGACTCCGACAATTTACGGCACGAGAGAAGGTTTCTTCAAATTCTTTATAGTGAAAACCTACTCATTTACATTGTAGATGGACCATGGAAATCCGACAAATTCGGTCCGGACGAGAAAACCGAAAGGGTACCCCTTTTTCTATATTGGCCAAAAAATAGGTGGCGCGCTTAAACGTCCATAATTTTTGCTATGGGGTCCGTGTCAGAACCATGAACAGTCATTATGAACCTGGGAACGAGGATCATGCCATGAGAAGGTATTTTTCTGACAATACACCATGATTTGAGTGGTTTTCGTTAAATTAAACGACGTACGTTTTTTCGGTTTGGCTAATACGTGACTCCGGAAATTTCCGGTATGAGAGCGGGTTTCTTCAAATTATTTATAGTGAAAAGCTTCTAATTTACATTATATATGCACCATGTAAATTTTCATAGAAATCCGATGAGGTTGGTCCGGACGAGAAAACACAAAGGGTGCCTCATTTGGTGTAATGTCCAAAAACGTGTGTCGCGTTTAATCGTCCATAACTTTTGCTACGAGACTCAGTTTCAGCCCATGACCAGTCAAAACGAACCTTCGAACAAGCATCACGCCATGGGCAGGTCGTTTTCTGGCAATACAACATGATTTAAATGGTTTTTGATAAACTACACGACGTACGTTCTTTCGTTTTAGCTCATGTGTGGCTTCGGCAATTTCCGGAACGAGAGCGGATTTTTACAAGTTATTTAGAGTGAAAACCTTCTCGTTTACATTGTAGATGGACCATGTAAATTTCATGGGAATCCGACAATGTCGGTCCGGACGAGAAAACGAAATGGGTACCCTCTTTTCTGTATTGGCCAAAAATTAGGTGTCGCGCTTAGACGTCCATAATTTTTGCTATGGGAGTCCGTTTCAGGACCATGGGCAGTCAAAACGAACCTTGGAATGAGTATCACGCCATGGGAAGTTTTTTTTCTGACAATGCACCATGATTTGAGTGGTTTTCGATAAACTACGCGACGTACGTTTTTTCTATTTGGCTAATGCGTGACCCTGGCAATTTACGGCACGAGAGCAGGTTTCTTCAAATTTTTTATAGTGAAAACCTTCTCGTTTACATTGTAGATAGACCATGTAAATTTTCATTGAAATCTTACAAGGTCGGTCCGGACGAGAAACGCAAAGCGTACCCCCTTTGATGTATTGGCCAAAAAATGGGTGGCGCGCTTACACGTCCATAATTTTTGCTATGGGACTCCGTTTCAGGACCATGAGCAGTCAAAACGAACCTTGGAACGATGATCATGCCATGGGAAGGTTTTTTTCTACCAATACACCATGATTTGAGTGGTTTTTGATAAACTACTCGACGTACGTTTTTTCGGTTTGGCCAATGCATGACTCCGGCAATTTACTGCACGAGAGCAGGTTTCTTCAAATTATTTATAGTGAAAACCTTCTCATTTACATTGTATATGGACCATGTAAATTTTCATGGAAATCTGACAAATTCGGTCCGGACGATAAACCGAAAGGGTACCCCCTTTGCTGTATTGGCCAAAAAATGGGTGGCGCGCTTACACGTCCATAATTTTTGCTATGGGACTCCGTTTCAGGACCATGAGTAGTCAAAATGAACCTTGGAACGAGGATCACGCCATGGGAAGGTATTTTTCTGACAATACACCATGATTTGAGTTGTTTTCGATAAATTACACGACGTACGTTTTTCCGGTTTGGCCAATACATGACTCCGGAAATTTCTGGTACGAGAGCGGATTTCTTCAAATTCTTTGTAGTGAAAAGCTTCTCATTTATATTGTAGATGAACCATGTAAATTTTCATGGAAATCCGATGAGGTCGGTCCGGACGAGAAAACGCAAAGGGTACCACCCCCTTTGGTGTATTGGCCAAAAATGTGTGTCGTGTTTAAACGTCCATAACTTTTGCTACGAGACTCAGTTTCAGCCCATGACCATTTATAACGAACCTTGGAACGAGCATTACGCCATGGGCAAGTCGTTTTCTGGTAATACAACATGATTTGAATGGTTTTCGATAAACTACACGACGTACGTTCTTTCGGTTTGGCTAATATGTGGCTTCGGCAATTTCCGGCACGAGAGCAGGTTTTTACAAGTTATTTATAGTGAAAACCTTCTTGTTTACATTGTAGATGGACCATGTAAATTTTCATGGAAATCCGACAAGGTCGGTCCAGACGAGAAAACGCAAAGGAAACCTCCTTTGCTGTATTGGCCAAAAAATAGGTGTCGCGCTTAGACGTTCATACACCATGATTTGGGTGGTTTTCGATAAACTATACGACATACGTACGCTCGATTTGGGCAACACATGACTCCGAAAATTTTCGACACGAGAACGGTTCTTTTCAAATTCTTTTTGGTGAAGAACTTCTCATTAAAATTGTTGATGACACACGATTTTCATAGCAATCTGACACGATCTGTTTGGACGAGAAAAACCCAAGGGTATACTCTTGGTGTATCGGCCAAAAATGAGTGTCGTTCTTAAACGCATATAACTTTTGTTGTAACACCCGTAATTTCAGTACGTCTCTATCAAGAATCTCTCTAATTATTATAATCCTTAATCAGATTATAGATCGTTTTTTTATGAATCTAGTGTTGGGATCGAAAGCACCTTGGGTCGAAAACGGAAGTAACGGGGCTTCGGTACACCCGGGGCGATTGTGCCCACGATTGTGACAGTGGTCACTCTCGCGGGGCACAACCGCGGGGCTTGTACCGTAAGAGGGGGAGAGGTGGCGACTGTGCCACGCGATTGTAACATCAGTCACTCTCGTCGGGCGTTGTCGCGGAAGTTGTACCGAGAGGGGGGTACCTGGCGCGACCTTGCCAACGATTGTGACAAATGTCACAGTCGTCGGTCACTATCGCTAGCGGGCCTAGGGCATTAAATACATCACAGTCGATTTTTAGTTCATTTGTTCTAGTTTCTCTTGTTTTCGGCGATTTTCTCCTCCAAGCTAAGGTGAGAACTTTCTCTCCTTGTTAAATTCTCTTGAAGGGAAAGCATTAAATGGGGTTTTATGGTTGATTTAGGTGGACTTTGGTTTAGAGAACCCAAGTGATTAAAGATTCAAGTTCCACTCCATCATTCTCTCTCAAGTGTCATCATCTAGGGTTTCTTATAAACTTTGCAAGGTAAGTTTCCTATCTTTGATCTCACATGATTACTAAGGGTCATGTGTTCTGGCTCTCATCTATGTCACTAATCTTGTATTTGGGTGTTGTATTTTGACCTAAACATGTGTTTTGGGAATATTAGGGTTTTGAAACCTAAACAAGTATGTTTGAGAAATGTGTTTTAAACTATGATTAATGGTCCTCTATGCTTCCCTACATACTTGGTAGCCAACCCTTGTTCTATGGGATTTTGGTGAACCTAAAGTGAAATTAGGGTTTTGGTGAGATTCAAGTATTGGGTTAGTTATTGATAACCTTGAATTTGGAATGGGATTATAATATTATGTTGTTGGGTTGTATTGATAAATTCTCCTTAAGATGGGAGTTAAGACTCCATGTTGGTAAACTTATACATGTGCTTTGGTTTTAACCCTCACATACATGTCTAATGACGAATGTGTTAGCATGTTTTGGTATTTAGTCTTAGTGCAATTGATCCCTAGGCACGATGTCCTTATTGTCCCATTTTGGACATTAAGATCACCACTTTGGCACGGAATAGGCATCGGGTCACCATGGTAAGTAAGGTGTGGACCTATACGGTCGGGCAGCGTCCAATGGGCAGTAAGATGTAATTCACTTGTGCTTGAGTTCCCGTTTTGGAACTCTCAAGAATAGACCCAGAGGGGTTGACTTGATGTTTTCGAGCAATAGACTTAGAGGAGTTGAGCTCACTATGTGACTGTGTTTATATGTACCATATTACGTTCACTAATAGTTTACTTGGTTGCTTTGATTTAGCTCACGGCTATATCTACCATACGACGACAAATGGGTTTATTACTTCTATTTTTTCTTTATTTGTTCTTACTAGGCTTTCGCCTAACGCTTGCTCTTTGATTGTCATGTATGACAGGTCATCTTAGCGGTAGGGCTCGTCGGGACTGAGTGGACGACATTGATGTCGTGAGTGGTCTTTTTGGAGAAATAGTGACCAACACATTTGTTTTTGAAGATACATATTTTGAAAGGATAGTGACACCCGACTAATTTATTTGACGAATTTAGATTATTAGGTTGTCGATTTTATTCTTCATTCTTATTGGGTTGTAATCACCATACTTTGTCTTCCCCGTTTTGGGATGTTACACTTTAGTTTTTGATATGTCATTACCTTGTTATTCAGGTCTTGATTGGCCCTTATTTAGGGTGAACAGGTTTCCTCTACTTATAGACATCATATTACCGAATTTTTGAATTTTAAATTTACCCTAAATTTTAGGATGTTACATTTGCTATGAGACTTTGTATTAAACCCATGATCAGTCAAATTGAAGCTTGAAACAAGGAGTACACCATGGATAGGAAGTTTTGTTGTTAGGGGTCGTAAATATGCATGAACATCAAACCTAAAATAAAAAAATACTATAAATTTTTTTAATTAAACAAAAACTAATAACATCTACAAAAGAATTGATTGCATAAAAATTAAACAATACCCACAAAAGTTGTGTTCAAAAATCACCTCCTCTCTTGGACACCATAAACTTTGTCTTAGTAGCTTCATGTCCAAGCTATAGTTAAAACCAACAAATTTTTGTTATGTCTGGGCTATAAGTTTTTTTCTAAACTTGTCGCTCTCAATTAAAAATAATGCTTCTTTCATCTATGAAAAAACTCTTCCAAATAAAAACCTTCTCAATCTATATGGACAAATTAATCCATATAAAAAGTTTTTTCTATACAAAACTTAATGAAAAACCAACGAAACAATCTCAATGTGTTCATTTACAGCTTAATCATTAAGCCATTAGCCAAAATAACTATAAAAGCCACCTCTCCCTTGTCCCGTTAGTCTTCCATCCTTCAAAGTTCAAACAGACAAATTTACTAATTTATCCAGACAAAATATAGAATTATCAATTGGACACAAGAATCTTTGAAGCAAACTCAATAAATGACCCAAAAAAGGTGCCAAAATTTAACATCACAACATAAGGAAAAACAATTAAATATAAGAGTATGATGTGTCATACAACCTCTACTAAGATTACAACACTCAAAAGTCCAATATTAAAAGAGGGGGGGGGGGGAGGGGGGGATAGGATAGTAGTATGGTTTCCATGAAACACATGTTTTTTAGTCAACATCCAAGTCTTGGAAGCACCATGGTTCTGGGTAAAAAGTGTGCAAACATGGTCCAAACTTCAAACCCTGATTGCACCATCAACAACTTCAAACGCAACTTGTGTGTCGACTAAACCTATGTGCTCGGTGCAGCAGCTTCGGGCTTCCCCTCCGAAGCTCCTTCCGCCACCTTGCTGGTTGCACCCGTCTTTGTTTCCGCTTCTTGACCTACAATGTTGAACACCTTGTTACTATTGTACAAATGAGCCAAGTTGTAAAGTTAGGGTATGTTTGGTACACAAGGGTGAAAATGAAGCAAGTTTTAGGGTTTTAATTTGACACAGGTAGCTTGGTAATTTGTCAATCTTGTCTCATCTCCTTGATTTTTGTTCCATCCATTTTGATGGGATGGAAAAAATGCATCTTTGTCCCACTCAGATACTGTCATCCCACAACCCCAGACGCACCCTTAATAAACAAAACTTTTTTTTGCATAAACTAAGCTTAGCATTCAAACGATAATAATTCTACATCTCTTCCATACAAGCCATGTAAAACAAAATTTGGTTAAACCAAACACACTTAGGTGGCGTTTATTTTTTAAGAGGTCTGAAGTCTGAAGTCTTATTTCACTTCTAATTAATAAGAGATAGTGCTGAAGTCTTAAATCTGAAAATCAATAAGACTGTTTGTTTTTGTAACGTTTGGAGGCGTCTTGAGAGAAAAGAGAGCATATGAAATGAGGCGCGATAAGAGATTTTAAGAAGTTAGGTCACTACTTATTTAAGATGTATTTAAGAGCCATTAAGAGGTTCTGAAAATTAGAAAAAAAACAAAAAGATTGGCGCTCCAATTTTGGGAAAGTTAGGAGAACAGTTTGTATGCATGGATTACAGCATTTGCGGTGTTAATTAGTTACCTTCATCATCGCTGTCTTCAAGATCATCACCCATTGAAAAATCACCCATGTCGGGCATACCAGGCATCCCCATGCCGCCCATGCCAGGCATCCCCATGCCGCCCATGCCAGGCATCCCCATGCCGCCCATACCAGGCATCCCCATGCCGCCCATACCAGGCATGCCGCCCATGCCACCCATGCCGCCCATGTCCCCAAATTTCTGTAAAAAGTCATTTGATGGAAGTCATTAACAAGATTAATAGAAAATTAAATGATATTTGTAAGCTATGACTTCCTTACCGAGAAATCCATTCCTCCCATGTCAACATCCGTGGGACCTAACACAAGAAAGCAAATATAATCAAATTTGTGTACGTGGATGGAACCAATTAATGGCAAATTGGAATATGGTGTAACATACCAGCTTCATCATCTTCGTCTACCCATTTGTCCCAATCAACTTTCACATAATGTGGGGTCTTGCCGTCTCCAGACAGAAGTTTGTTCCACCATTTTGGCTCTGCTTTCTCCAAAATACAAAACACACTTCTCTCACCGATATTTATTTTGCTTTCCTACATAAAGGCAACAAAAACAGGTAAACATCAAATTAGTAAAAAATAAAATTGTGAGACCCCATGTCGGTTGGAGAGGGGAACAAAGGTTGCTTTACAAGAGACTGAATACCTCCCCTATCAAACGCGCTTTAAAAACCATGACCAAGTATGCATAAAATGAAGAATATCTGGTATGGTTGGTAGAGGATGTTACAAAAATAAGGCCACTTAGAAATGTAGAACAACAAATTATTATGTAAAACGGCTTAACGCCCATTTGAATAGACAAAAAAGGCAAAAAGGTTCATTTACTTTGGTACCAGTAAGTAACAGGAAACACCAAACTGATTTGGACCAATTTTCAACTCATACATTGAAAGGTTATGGGCCTATTGTAAAACACCGAAATCAACAAAAGGGGTATATAAGATATGAAGAACTACTTACATCTACATTAACTTTGTCGAAAAGCTCAAGCTTCAGGTCATACTGATGTGTACCAGCTGTGGCAGAGAATGTAAAAACTCCTTCTGGAGCAAGATTGACTTTGGCATCTTTGGTATCCGCCAATACCACTGTGATGAAAACTTTGTCTTCCCTCTGAGCCCACTTCACCTCTGGATTGCGACTACAAAGATCAAAACATTTCAGAAATTCCATTAGCTACATGAATAAGCACAGAAATAAGACATTCAATACTCGGGCATTCATCTTTACAACATGCACACTCATCAAAATGGTAAAGAACAGCCACACAAAGATGAAAAGGGCAAACAAATACGCTAAATATTCAAAAATATAGCACAATAACATACCTCCTGAAGAGAAGAAACACTATGATTAATTCAAGCATCAAATCATATTCAATGGAATATACAGATTTGGGGTCAATTTAATATTACAGTTCCAGTGTTCATAACCGGACAAAATTGGAACATACTGGAAATCTGGTCTCGACGGGCAACATAATATCAGCTTGGTGAGGAAAAATAGAATTAGATATTGATATAAAAGTAACAATATGGTTTGACAGTCCAACAACCTTCTTATTAAACAGTATATAGATACACAGTTCAATCCAAACACAACTTATGGGCAACAATCTAGGTCCTTTATTCCGTCCGATAATCCCATCAACTGAAAGAAGAAAAAACATCTCTATAAGATATGATAATTAAAAAAATGAATAGCTCAAAAAGCCCACCATTTATTGCTCAACTAACAGCTACCAAATACCTAGAGATCTCAATAAATATACACCAAACAGGAACTAATTGCCCCAACAACTGTTCACCAAATACAAAACAACACTAACATTTCCAATCAATAATTTTATCAACAAATTACTTTCTCTAAAACCACTTAAACATGACCTAAATTCTAAGTTGCTACACAACATCAAAACCTCAGAGAAAACGTAACGATATCACCATCATCAAACAAATTAATCAAAAATAACAATTGTCCGGTCCAATCCATTGCTCAAATCCCAAATTAAACTCCCCAACCGCTAATCTCTCGAGAAAATACACAAATGCTAATCAATCACCTACCTTTCCGAAACCTCATTACATAATCACCTCCGAATCACACAACAGTTCAGAAACAAAGTAAACTTCAACAAAAATACGCCACAAAACAACAACAAACAGTGAAGTACAAAAACAATAAACGCAAGATCGAAGGAAATTAAATTGAAGTCTGCAACAAAAACAGTAGGAAGAAACAGAAGATTGATTACCTCATCTTTGTATCTAGAAGAGGAAAGAAGAAAGTGATGAAAACCCTAGAAAACGCAGTTAAGTTTCTGAAGAAAAAAAGGGTGAGCGTGATTACTTCCTTTAGTAGCTTCTCTCTTAAACCCTTAAAAAAAGATTCCAAAAGTGTTGCGTACGTTGGGCTTTCTTTCACAAACTGGGCCCAAAAATTTTGGCCCAATTTATTTTGAGAATTTATTTTGGGCCTTTAGTTTTGATGGGCCTAGTCCTTATTAAAGTCTAAAGATATGAAAATATAAATCTTCAAGCCCAATGTATTTGGAGGTGTGTGTTGTTGTAGGCTACAACTTGGAGGTACGGGTGTTCATCCATACCGACAAACTGCACAAACCGTCCATACCGCACCACATCGCACTGTACCGTAAAACGTGGTTTAGGACTTTTGCGGTACGGTTTGCATTTTTACCAAACCGCACTATGCGGTTTGCGGTTTTGAGTTTTCAAACCGCACCGCACCGCACCTTTTAAACTTTTAATTATATATATATATATATATATATATATAATTTAATATTTATATAATTAGTCTTGTGTTTTTAAATTTTAATTATGAACTTTAAGTATTTATAAGTCTTCTTAAAAGTTTAAGGCCCAACAAATGAAAAAAAATGGGCATTGGCAATTGGGAGTCAAGATGAAGGCGAAAGAAAAAATTGGAGACGTCACTTTATCCGTTTATCGTATTGAAACAATTTATTTTTTTAGACTATTTCTTTGACTATTTTTAATTATGCATTTTGGAGTTGGATATATTCAAACTTTTTATTTTTTTGGACTACGGTCACTAAATCATTGATTTTCTAATGTATTTTAAACTTATAATTTTTTGGATTGTAGGCATAAAGTGCGATAGGGACAAACCGCATAAACCGCACCGCATTTCGCGGTGAGGTTTGATGTGGTTTGAGGTATATGCGGTGCGGTTTGCGGTTTGGGAAAATGCTCAAACCGCACATGCGGTGCGGTTTGCGGTTTTGCCCCAAACCGCACCGCGAACACCCCTACTTATAGGGGTGTTTTTTAAGGGTGTTTTAGGCTATGCCTAAAGTAATCCCTTGACAAATTATGACTGTAAGACATCAGCCTTTATTAAACTTTAGCGGCCATAATTGTTATGTACACGTAGATTCGAACCCTGGACAGATAGGATATTCCACCACATCCCCCAGGGCCTTAATTAGTACGCCACAACTCTTGTGGTTAACTTGTAGGGGTGTTTGTTGTGTGGTTTGGGGAAAAACCACAAACTGCACAACATATGCGGTTTAAACATTGTTTTTTAAATCGCAAACCGTATCTTATATATCTTAAATCGTAAAAAAACACATTATGAAATGTGGTGTGGTTTATGTGGTTTGTATCTAACGCATTTTACATCTACAATCCAATAATTATAAGATTAAAACTTCATTATAAAAAGCAACGATAAAGTTACCGTAATCCAAAAAAATTTAAAATTCAACAAGTTTGATTTGAAATAAATATTTCAATTATTATATATATATATATATATATATGTGTGTATATATATGTAATATATATAATTAAAAATATCTATCTATCTATCTATCTATATAAAAGGAGAACCCACCAAGATGATGTGGCACAATTGAGAAGAGAATTTGTCCAAAGGAATTTTCTCATTGTTTTGAGTTTTTTAAATATTAAATAAGTTAATGACTATTCTACCCCTAAATGAAAAATATATATTTCATTACAAGAAGGCTTCTTTAGTAATTTCACTTCCAATATAATTAGTTTTGACTTTCAAACTACATAACTCCCTAGCTATATTCATTATAGTATTTTCATCTTTCCATCTACTAATTAAGAGAAAACCTACAACAAATGATTTGGCACATTGTTACAAAATGATTCATTATAGAGATAATTAAGTTAAAGACTTTATAAAATGTTAAATAAGTTAAAAAATTGTCTATTCGTGAATGAAAAGTGGCATCTTCTAGAGGCTATAATCTTATTTATCCTTTTTTCATATTTATGAATTAATTTTTAATAAAAATTATTAATAAATAAACAAACCTTTCATTTTCTCTTTGATTTTTTTTTTAATATTTCTAAATATTAAATAATAATACTCTTATTCATTAGTAAAGTAATTTATTTATGTTTTTTGAATATTTTTAAATATTAAATAATAAAATTTTTATTTGTTAATATAATATTTTATTCATATTGTAAAAAACAAATTTCATATATATATATGAATTAACTTTATTATATAACACATAATTTTAATTTTATTTTAATATATATATATATATATATATATGTGTGTGTGTGTGTGTATATATATAAAGATAAAAAGAGAATTGAATTTAGAATCCATATCCCCATATGTAAGTTATATTTTCATTAAATTTATTGGGATTTTTGTACTTATACATACACATTGAAATTTATGTTATTTAACTATTCGATTTCCTTTCTTTAGGTTAGATAACAATTCATTTTCCCTTATTTATGTTAATTAATTATTCATTTCTCTTATTTATTTAACCTTGTGGTCTTCATTTTTTAGTTGTCTACCTAATGGTTTGGTTTTTTGTCAAACAATTTTTCTCTCACTATATTTGATCATCTAAGGTATGAACTTATGTATGTTGTTAAGTTATATGGTGTTATATATATTTTATATGTTTTTTTTTTTGTAGAAAGTGCACAAACAAAAGACAAAACAAATGAGATATTGTCTAAATAAGTTGTGAAAGTTGTTGAACATATTGAAGAACATTAAGGTGCCGTTTGTTTTTTAAGAGGTTTAAAGTCTAAAGTCTTAATTTAGTTATAATTAATAAGAGATGGTGTATAAAAATGTCTAAACGATTCAGACTTAAGAGACATTAAGAGGTTTTTGTAAAAAAACAAACAACCCCTAAAACTTCATGGACAACATATGCATATATTATGAAATGTAAGTCATTCAGTCTACAATTACTACAATCTCAATTTAAAATTGGTTTCATCTATTTTGTAATTTCATGATTTATTATTATCTAACCCTCATTTCTATTTTTTATTCCAAAAGAGTCATCACATTGCTAATAGATTAGTGCTCTCCTATTCCTACTGTCCTAGAGCCTCCGGTTAACGTGTTGAATTTGTTTATTATGATATGACGTTGTTACTAGCAAACTACATTTTTAGTTTTGATTTTTAAGTATGGCGTCAATTCTATGTCATTTTTGTATTAATTTATTTTAATTAAATTTTGTATTATATAATAGATGTTTAAACTATGGTTGTTATTAATAATTTCATTACACATCTAATATACTTTATAATACTATTAATTAAATAGGCTTATAATCAATCTTTACATGCTAAATTGAGAACAATATTGTTCATCGACACTCAATTTCATCATTAAAGACATTGTATAATGTTTTGCAACATGGTCTAAATTTATAAAAACAATAAATAAAAATAACTTATACATTTTCAACATGATTTTTGACAATCTCGCAACGCTGGATGTCGAATATTAATATTAATATATATAAAGAAAGATCAATCAAATCAATAAGAAACCTCCGTTTCTGTATATTTATTTCGTTATAATTTTGATTTATTTTTAATTAAATAAATCACATTTTTATTTTACTACGTTTTCAATTTCTTTTTTACATAACAATTATTACATACATTTTTCTACAAATAACAACATTATTTATCTTACATTTTTTAATAACAATTAATTAATATATTAATTTTATTTTTATTTACTAATTTATTATTATTAAAACATATATTTTAATTTTTTTTTCATTTTTTACATAAACAAAAAATTATTGGTGAGGTAAAATAGATTTAAAATATAAATTTATATTATTTAATTTATATTTTTAGATAACAATTAACAAATATATTCATTTTATTTTTTATTTACTTTATTATTATTATTATATTCAAACATACATTTAAATTTAAATTTTTTTTCTTTTTCTTAACATAATCAAAAAATTATTGATAAGTTAAGAATGATTATAAATTAAGAGTAGAGTTATATGAATCTAATTTTTTTTTTTGTAAAAACTAATGAAATATAACTTTTACTTTTATTAACTTTGATATTATTAATTGAACATGTATTTTATTTATTTTTATATCGATAACTTAATCATTGATTACAAATAATATTATTTGTTAAAATAAAGTAACAATAATTATAAATCAATATTTTTATTTATCTTTTCGTTAACTCCAAAACATTTCATCTTCTTTTTAATTATATATCATCAATATATAAATGAATACTTATTACGATCAATATAAAAGAATAAAAAATACAAAAATATTTAATATATACAAAAATAGAATAAAAGATTAGTTGTGTAATTGTGTAACCCCCAAACTCATCATTTGCTCCTTTTATTATATGTTTTTAATTCTCAATGCAACATTTAATTTTCCTACCAAAGAAATAAATATTTAAATACCAAACATAGAAGAGAAATAGGTTGATCAAAAATACGGAATCAAGTACTCCTTAAAAAAATACTATTACCATGCACCGCACGGGTCACACACTAGTATATATAATATGTGTGTGGTGCAGTTTGAGACGCGATTTGATAACTCAAAACCGCAAACCGCATCACATAGTACGGTTTGGTAAAAATGCAAACCGCACCGTTGATGTTCTAAACCGCGTTTTGTGGCGTGGTGTGAAGGGTTTATGCGGTTTGGCGGTGTAGATGAACACCCCTAATTTTTTGTTTCAAGTAAATTACGATTTTCGTTCTTGTGGTTTGCTAATGATTTCGGTTTTTGTCGTTGTGGTTTTAAAATTATGTTTTTCATCTCTATAGTTTGTAATTTATTACTATTTTCGTTGTTGGACTAATTCATACCTTTAAGTATGAGGGACTAAAGCGGTAAAGAATTGTAAACCATAGGGACCGAAACAACAATAAATTATAAATTATAAGAATAAAAATAGAAATGAATTACAAACCATATAAAAGAAAATTACAATTTCTAAACCACAGGAACAAAAATCGCAATTTTTAACAAGCTACGAAGATGAAAAACGTAATTTACTCTTTAGTTTTTTATTGTTTTAAATATATAAATTGAACAAAAGTGTATGTAGAAGTATAATTGTTTATAAACTCAATAAATCTTACATACTTTTCATACGTTGTCTCACATATGAAATGATAGTGTGAAAATGCAGTATATGTATAGTGTTGTTTGACTTGTTTCATAAGTGAAACATTCATGATTGTTTTATTTATAAGAAAAAAACATTCTTGAACGTTTCATATATGAAACAACATTGTATATTTATACATGAATTAAATAACAATGAAAAGTTGTTTATAAATTTGTAGGAATTATTAGGTTTGTGAAAGAAATGGAGTCGGCAAAAATACTAATATAACATTAGCAATTATAAAAACAAATTTATTATTAAAAAATCATATTCACAACTACCATAATCTAATCTCAAGTAATTTGAGAGTATGTTAGTATATTTTTAAAATACAAGTAAATAAATGAAGTCGTGTTCGGTTGGTTTTTTATTAAATCTTATATGGATAAAGCTTCTTATATAGATTAATTTGTCTGTATATATTGATAAAGTTATTTTTTAGAGACTTTTTTCATAGATAAAAGGAGTGTGTTTTTTAATTGAGATGAATAGATTTGGAAAGAAAAAAAGCTTGGTTTTCTACATAAATATCTTCCTAAAAGCTTATTGAATAAATCACTTTTTATATTATTAAAGCACTAACAAACAATCATATATATTTGATTGAATAAATTGTACAATAAGCTCATTAAGCTGCTCAACAAACAAGTTCTTAATCCTATTTTAAAAAAGATACCAATTATGTCTCGAAAAGTCTTCCATGAAGGACCCCTGTGGGTTGACAAAGTGGTCGTAAAATTTATTACACTATGAGACAAAGAGAGGTGATGTTTATTTCATCAATACTGAAAATGACCCAAATAATTAGTTCCTAAAATATATAAATAACTGGGTCATTAGAAGGAAAAAAAAAGTAGTTCAATGTGTACGATAAAGATTATCGATTGAAACTCTCAGGTCACTCTTGTAATCAACCCAAACTTCAAAAAAAACACTCATTTCAGATAAAAAGTTGGAAAAAATATTAACTGCTATTTTAATAAAAATAGTTGTCTCTGTTTTTTCAAAGATGACAGTGAACAAATATGTGGTGATTGATTTGTCGTGTTAAATTCTCATGTCGTGACTCCAAAAACCATGTACAAAGCATATTTACACATCATTTGTGTAAATATCGATGACAACCCATATAAAAATACGAATAAATTAAAAATTGGACCGTAAATCGATTCCCTAAAAAACTCACTTTAGAACTAAAAATAACAAATTAAACACAGATAAGACGAAAAAAAATTCAAATTTAATTTTTGAAAAAATTTCAGGTATATAATATTTACATGTCAAATTAAACTTATACACACTTCTTATAGTTGGTGGGATTTAAACCATTAAGTATATAATATTTAGATACAACAACCTCCACCTTCACCACCATCGGCTACCTACTACCATCAATTACCATCTTCACCTCCACCACAGTAGCCACCATCACCTCTGCCTCCTCCACTACCACTACCACCACCACCACCTTTATATCCACCACTGTCGGCAACCACCGTCTCCACCTCCTCACAACCACCGTAGCTGCCACCACCATCGGCCACCTTTGCCTCTCCCACAATCACCACCTCCTCTTCCACCAACAGTAAGGTGTTAACCATGATACAAAATCACTAAACAACATTCAGGGATCGTTTACCAAACACTTTCCGGCAGGAGTCATCATCTTCACTTACCTTATCGGGTAACATTTCCGGTCATCAAAATGAGTTGTTGGTAAGCATCTATCACCTGCCAAGTGCTTACCGGTAAGAGTCATCACTCACGAGGTAAGACTTTTGATCTTTATATTGCCTCTTACCGGGTACGATTTTCTGTCCTTGCTATGCTCACCCGGTAAGGTAATTGATCTGAAATGTGTTTACCTTGTAAACATGGCTTCTTAGGGGCAACTTGTCCAACTCCAACCTAGTTCTGTACGGTCCTAATTGTGTCAAACACCAAACAGACAATTTGTTCTATCCAATCTTGTCCGATTAAGTCCTCTTCTCTTGTCCAGTTCAGTTTACCTCGTCCTGTCATGTCCAACTCTTTCTATAACGGAGAAGTGGTGGAACGTGCATAAGCATACCAAATGTTGCCTTAAAAAATTAGGTTATTTAGTACCGTTAGATCAATAGTTCTTTGGTAATTCCTAATTAACGAAAGTTTTTAAATAAAACCAACACATAAAACACTTGAAAAGGTGAAATATGGGACAAAATCATAAAATACAAGAAGAAAAGGGCAAAAATGAAAGAAACAATAAACTAGATGAAAGATTCTAATCGGCAACCATTCCACCACCATACAATTTCCACTAAGGTCGCTTTTGGTCAAAAAAAAAAATCAATCCGACCAAAATAGCCAAGATTCTGTAATGTTATTTCATTGTAAAATGTATTTTTTATTCTGAATCAAATATGATTCTTGCGAAATTGGCGTGACAGCTAATGGAATGGAACCACAAGGGTTGTGGCGTACTGGTTAAAGCCATGAGGATGTGGTGGAATATACCATCTACCCAGGGTTCGAATCCAGACGTACACAACAATATTATATACTTCATAAAAAAAATGGTTTATTAAATATGATTATAAAAACTAAATTATATATTACAATAACGACAGGATGATTTAGGGATTGTTTGGTTGTTTTCCATTAAGTCTTTTACGGATAAAGTTGTTTGTGTGAATTAATTTGTCCATTTAAATTTGGATGGTTTTTGTTTAGGATGGTCTTTTCATAAATGGAATGACTGCGTTTTTTAATGGGAGTGGCAAATTTGGAAGAAAAAAAACTTGACTTCCCGTATAAAGTTCCCCATTAAAAGCTTAATGAAACAATCATGTTAACTAACTAAATAAGTTACGAGTCTCATTAAACCAATTACACTGCTAACAAACATAACCTTATTTAATAAACTGATCTACAAGTTTGCTTTAACCCATCTGGTTTTATATATATAGTTAGGCCTTCTTTGTTTTTTTCATTTTAAGCTCTTAATCATCACTTATGTCTGATTCGGTCAGACGTTTTATAATTTATACTGTTTATTTTCTTATTATTTTCAGAGCTTGTTATCTCTTAATATGGTATGGACAAAAAAGTGGTAACTCTATCTCTTCAATCTCTTATTTTCGTCCAACCCCATTTTTTCGATTTCAACATTGTTTTTGACCCAAATGCACCTCGAATTTGCAAAAACGCAAAACAAAAAGATTGTAGATCTGTGTGTTAGCTTTCCAGAACATTTTGAATCGCTTAAATCGGGGCTTCGGTGTGTGAGATATAATTAAAACTCCACAGACTCTCAAATTTGTCAGCATCCTTCTTTTGTTTATATTTTTTTCGTTACGTCCTTCGATCATCGATGCTCACTTCAATTGACGTATTTAAGCTGAATTTTTTAGAAATAAAATATACAATTATACATATTCAGACATTTGTCAGTTTACAAAAATAAACAGTTTTATTGATTCAGATTTCAGCATTCAGCACCACCTCTTAGAAATCAGAAGTGAAATCAGACTTCAACACCTCTTAAAAAAAAAAACACCACCTTACGCTAGTTTTGAAATTATGCTTATTTAACACGTTAAATATAAAATATACCCGGTTTAAATAAACAAGTCAAAAATATAAGTTCTCCGAGCTATAACCACTTCTCATGCTTCTCAAATTCATATCACTTCTCACCAAAACTCAACCCCCTATATATACAATACTTCCATCTTTGTTTTGCATTTTTCTTTTGGTTGCAGATTTTTGAGATCAAACATGACTTCTGCTTCATCTTTCATCACATCTCTTTCTTGTTCTTCAACACCCGCCATGGCCGCCGCCGACGACACCACCTCCGTCATCGTCGTCCTTCAATCGCTACGCTTCATCGTCCTCTCTCCATGCCCTCAAAGACTGCTACTATCTTCCATCGACACCCTCTTTCTCGTCATCTTCTTCTTCCTTTTCGCATTAACCACTGCCAACAACGGCGGTTCCGCCACCGTTAATCAACCTCTCGTCCCGAAAACCACCAAAATCACTCTCTGGTTCAAACTATCCCTCCTCGTTTCCGCCATTTTAGCTCTTTTATCCATCGGTTCATCCGTTTTAGCGTTTACCCAAAACACCCGGATGCCGTTAAAGCTCGTAGATGGAGCTTGTTGGTTAATTCAAGCGATTTCTTTCGTTATCATCACCATTTTCATTAATTCTCGGAAAAGATTTCAAGATTCAACTCATCCAATCTTTCTTCGTGTCTTCTGGGTAGTAAATTTCGTCGTCGTATCTCTAATCGCCATTTCCGGTATCGTTCGTCTGGTTTCGAACACCGAATTATCGAAATCCGGCGACTTGATCGCGTCCGTTTTTCTGCCATTTTCGGCTTTCTTCTTCATTGCATCTGTAACTGGTTCTACTGGGATTACAGTGATCCAAGAAGCTGATGAACATGAAAAAGAATTGAGTAAATCTTTCGTTAGTGGATGGGCGTCTGCTTCGATCGTTTCGAAAACGTTTTGGTTATGGATGAATCCGTTGTTGAAGAAAGGATATGAAACCGCGTTAACGATCGACGACATCCCGACGCTTTCGCCGGAACATCGAGCGGAAAAAATGTCGTTGCTTTTCGAACAAAACTGGCCCGAACCCGAAGAGAATTTGAACCACCCGGTTCGAACCACGCTCCTTCGTTGCTTCTGGAGACATATCGTCTTCACCGGGTTCTTAGCGATTGTACGGATCGGTGTTACGTACGTCGGGCCGTTACTGATCCAAAGATTTGTCGATTTCACGTCCGGAAAATCGAATTCTCCGTTCGAAGGGTATTATTTGGTGTTAATTCTTCTCGTTTCGAAATTCGTCGAAGTTTTGGCGGCACACCAGTTTAATTTCCACTCCCAGAAGCTCGGGATGTTAATCCGATCGACGCTGATAACGGCTCTATATAAGAAGGGGTTAAAGCTCTCGAGCTCGGCTCGACAAGCTCACGGTGTTGGCCAAATCGTGAACTACATGGCCGTAGACGCTCAACAGCTCTCGGATATCATGATTCAATTGCACGCGATTTGGCTCATGCCGGTTCAGGTTGCGGTGGCATTAGGCATTCTCTATGCATACCTCGGTCCATCGACCGTGGTCACGTTGATCGCGGTTATTTTGATCCTGGCGTTCGTTTTCGTGGGTACGAAACGGAACAACCGGTTCCAGTTCAACATAATGACGAGCCGTGACTCGAGGATGAAAGCCACGAACGAGATGCTTAACTACATGCGGGTGATCAAGTTCCAAGCCTGGGAAGAACATTTCAACGAGCGGATTCAGGCGTTCCGTGAGTCGGAATACGGTTGGCTTTGCAAATTCATGTATTCGGTTGGTGGAAACATGATCGCTTTGTGGAGCACGCCTTTGCTCATCTCGACAGTCACGTTCGGGAGCGGGATTTTGCTCGGGATCGAGCTCGATGCCGGGACGGTTTTCACCGCCACGTCGCTGTTCAAGAACTTGCAAGAACCGATTTGGAGTTTTCCGCAGTCGATGATCTCGCTCTCTCAGGCGATGATCTCGTTGGGGAGATTGGACGAGTATATGATCAGTAAGGAGTTGGAGGAGGGTTCGGTAGAGCGGGAGGACGACGGCACCCGCACCACCACCACGACTGCCATCGAGGTCCAAAACGGGTCGTTTAGCTGGCACGACGAGCCTTCAGAAGGCAACGTGATCAAGAACTTGAACTTCGAGATCAAGAAAGGCGAACTTGCAGCCATTGTCGGGACCGTAGGATCCGGGAAATCGTCACTACTCGCATCCGTTATCGGCGAGATGCACAAAATCTCAGGGACGGTGAGAGTTTCCGGGAGCACAGGATATGTTGCACAAACAGCATGGATTCAAAATGGGACAATTCAAGAGAACATTCTATTTGGTTCACCAATGGATAGAAACAAGTACAAGAATGTAATAAGAACTTGTTGCTTAGAGAAAGACTTAGAAATGATGGAATTCGGAGATCAAACCGAGATCGGGGAGCGTGGGATCAATCTCAGCGGTGGCCAAAAGCAGCGGATTCAGCTCGCACGAGCTGTTTATCAAGATTCCGACATTTATCTTCTTGATGATGTCTTTAGTGCCGTGGATGCTCACACCGGTTCGGAAATATTCAAGGTAATCATTGAACATCAGCCGCTCTACCGCAGACCACACCTCCAGGCGGGATATACCAGGCTCGTTTGGTTTGGTTATTACAGACCAATCCTAGCATAGCGTCTATCGTATTCGTATTTCTGTACAAATTCTCATAAATTTCATTGCAGGAATGTGTGAGGGGAGCGCTCAGAGACAAGACCATCTTACTCGTTACCCACCAAGTTGACTTCCTCCATAACGTTGATCTTATCCTAGTGAGTAATATCTTTCTGTTTTCAAGGTTTGGGGATTCGTGTTTGTGGTTGTTTTCTGTTAGGATATGTGAAACCCTTTTGAATTCTCTCTGAAAGAACCCTTATAGAGAGATGATAGGCTTATATATATATATATATATATATATACACACACATAGATTTGATGGTTCGTGGCCGGCTGCTGGGGGCTTCCAACACGCCCCCTCAAATGATGGCTAGACAGAGCCCCCTAGAACGGAGGCGAAAGAGTGTGTCAAGTCTCTAGATGCGGTAGACCCAGGCCCTCATATCAATGTTAGGATATGTAGAACCCTTGTAAAAAGGAGTTGTGTGTGTGTGTGGGGGGGGGGGGTCCCTATGTGTGTATATATACATATATAGAAAAAAAGAGAGGGGGGGGGAGAGAAGTTTGGTTGAGAACCCGGGAATCGCCCACAACGCGCCACGTGTCCCTTTTCAGGATGAATATTTATCATGAATAACACAATCATGATGAATAGCATATTCATCAAGAATCACACATTCATGATGAATATGGACATGTTATTCATCATGAATCACAATGTGTCGCCCTGCGGGCGGTCCCCCGGTTCCTAATGGAACCTGCCTTTTATATATATATATAGAGAGAGAGGTTCCTACATATATATATATATTTGACGTCCGTGTCTAGCTAATGTAGGACTCCAACACGCTTTTCTAATTTAACTTACCTCTCTCTCTCTCTCTCTCTCAGGTGATGCGCGAAGGCATGATCGTCCAATCAGGAAAGTACGACGAACTGGTTCAATCCGGCCTGGATTTTACAGCTTTTGTCTCTGCCCATGAGACCTCAATGCAGCTAGTACAAATGGATTCCACCACACCAGAAACCATAACAAAATCTCCTACCCCTAACACCACAAACCAGAAATCACAAACCCAAGAACACCAGAAACCTTTAGAACGATCCCACTCGAGTTCCATCATAGGAACATCAAAACTGATTGAAGATGAGGAATGAGAAACAGGAAGAGTCAGCTCGTATGTCTACAAAGTGTACGCTACCGAGGCTTTTGGCTGGTCCGGTGTGATTCTAGTTTTGCTGTTATCGATCTTGTGGCAAGCATCACAGATGACTAGTGATTACTGGTTGGCATACGAAACTTCAGAGGAACGGGCTGCATTTTTTGACCCTTCTTTGTTCATAGAAGTCTATGCTGTTATTGCAGCCATTTCCTTCATCCTGATGTTTGGCAGAACCGCTTTCTCTATGCTTTTGGGGCTCAAAACTTCACAAAAGTTCTTTAAACAGATTCTTCACAGCATCCTTCATGCTCCAATGTCGTTTTTCGACACCACCCCTTCAGGAAGAATTCTTAGTCGGGTAAAGTTTCCTTTTTCTGGGCAACAATTACATGAAGTAACAACCTTTTTTTCTTTTTTGGGAAGGGTGTCCTAGGCTATGCCTAGACTAATCCCTTGGTAAATTATGACGGTAAGACATCAGCCCTGATTAAACCTCAGTGGCCACAATTGTTGTGTACGACTGGATTCGAACCCTGGGCAGATGGGATATTCCACCACATCCCCTAGGGCCTTAACCTTCCCAGAGGTATCCAGGTTCCTGTGGGTCCCAGACTCCCTGGACCCCACCTCTATGTGGGATATATTGGGTTCGTTCGGTTTGGTTTTGTTTGACTATATGAAGTACTAAGCTTCAGGTATCTAGGTTACCGGTAGATCCTAAACTCCCTGGGCCTGAAGGTCAAGGGCTCAAGCCTCCCCAGACCCTATCTCTGTGTGGGATATAGTTAACTGGGTTCGCTTGGTTCGGTTTTGTTTGATTAAATGGAGGTACCAACCTTCCTTGAGGTATCCGGATTATTGGTAGATCCCAAACTCCCTGGAGCCTGGAGGTCAAACCTACCTCTGTGTGGGATATACTCGGTTCGTTTGGTTGATTATATAAAGTACCAACCTTCCTGGACGTATATGGGTTACCCGTAGATCCTAAACTCCCTCAAGGTCAAGGGTTCAAGCCTCCCTAGACCCTTACCCTCTGTGTGGGATATAACGGGTTCATTTGGTTTGGTTATATGAAGTACCAATAGGAACTTATGCTTTTTGTTCGATGTTTTTTAGGCATCAAGTGATCAAACCAACATTGATGTTCTCCTTCCGTTCATGACGATCCTGAGCCTTTCTTTGTATATGTCTGTGATTAGTGTTATCATCATAACCTGTCAATATGCTTGGCCAACCGTCTTCCTACTGGTTCCACTTGGTTGGCTCAATATATGGTATCGGGTTAGTATGTGTGTGTGTGTGTGTGAAGTCCTTAGAATATAATTTTGTACGTTATTTATGTTAAGAATCCCACATCAGCTAGACACAGTCCCTTTAACCCTCCCCCCCCCCCCCCCCACACACACACCAACAAATGATCTTTTTGACTGATTTCTTCAGGGGTATTACCTTGCAACATCTCGTGAAATAACCCGACTCGACTCGATTACGAAAGCACCTGTCATTCACCACTTTTCAGAGAGCATCTCTGGAGTTATGACAATCCGGTGTTTCAGAAAACAAGACAGGTTTGTTCAAGAAAACGTTGACCGTGTGGATGGAAATCTACGTATGGATTTCCACAACAACGGAGCCAACGGGTGGTTAGGCTTCCGTATGGAGTTTCTTGGAAGCATGTTTCTTTGCGTTTCCACAGTTTTCATGATCCTCTTACCTAGCAACGTCATTAAACCAGGTATATAATATATTCTCACTTCTAAACTAAGATGTTGTGCGGTTGTTTTTTCATTAAACTCTGTATGGATTAAGCTAAACTACTTATAGTGTTGTTTGTTCGTTGTGTTGAATAAAGTGTTTGAATGACGGAAATGACTATTTTACCCCTCAGTCTAGATTAAATGTTGAATTACCTTGCATATCTAGGTTTCTCTAGAGAGATGATCTAACGGGAACTAATATGATTGCAGAGTACGTTGGATTGTCACTTTCGTATGGATTGTCACTCAACGGTCTGTTGTTTTGGGCTTTATACACGAGTTGTTTTGTTGAAAACCGAATGGTTTCTGTCGAGAGGATAAAACAGTTCACCAACATACCATCAGAAGCAGAGTGGGTGAAAAAAGACACTTCCCCTCCGCCAAATTGGCCTAATCATGGCAGCGTGGAGCTCCGAGACTTGCAGGTAATAACCTGCAAATTCTATGATCGAGATTCGCCACTCTCCAACTTATATTTGGTATGAAATAGTGAAATCCAAAGAGAACTTGAGCACTCGAATGTTTGCTTGTGAGCAGGTTAGATATCGTCCAAACACGCCTCTTGTGCTTAAAGGGATTACTTTAAACATTCAAGGGGGCAAAAAGATTGGTGTTGTCGGTAGAACAGGTGGTGGGAAATCAACTTTAATCCAGGTTCTGTTTAGGCTAGTCGAGCCCTCTGGAGGAAGTATTATCATTGATGGTATCGACATTTCCACGCTCGGACTCCATGATCTTAGGTCTCGATTCGGCATCATTCCTCAAGAACCGATCCTTTTTGAAGGCACGGTGAGAAGCAACATTGACCCTATTGGTCAACATTCTGATGAGGAGATATGGAGGGTAATACTACTGTTTGGTTGGTTTTCCATTAAGGGACTGTTTAATTTTTGTTTACATTAAGCCCTGTATGGGTTAAGTTATCTGTCTGATAAATCTGTCTGTTTGAGGGACGGGAGAAATCTGTCTGTTTGAGGGACGGGAGACCAATGAGTTTGAGGGAGGCAAAGAGAGGGTTGGATTGTTTCCGGGCATTTCTGGTATTGATTTGTTTAAGATGGCTTAATGGGGACAAGTGAGGGGTCCTGGCTTATTCCATATAGCCATTTTAGCCATAAATAAACACTCATGTATGGCTAAGCGAATAAGCCGCCAGACCATTAAGCTCATTAAGCTGTAAGTAAACATCCCCTTAAGTCTTGTATGGATAAAGTTGTCTATGCGGATTAGTTTGTCTGTATAGATTGGGAAGGTTTTTGTTTGGTAAGGTTTTTTCATAGATGGAAGAACATGTTTTTTAATTGGAAGGGGTAGGTTTGGGGAAAAAAGGTGGCTTTCTGCATAAAGCTCCCCCCGAGAAGCTTACTGAATAGTCACTTTCTATATCATTAAGCCACTACCAAACATCCATGTATAGCTGACCGAATAAGTTGTGAATCCCATTAAGCTCATTAAGCTACTAACAAACATGCCCTTAGCCAGTTTTTCAAAACTTTATCTTATCTGACTTTCTCTCTTTGTCACACTTTAGTCGGGGGTCTTCACGGGAATAACCACTCTAGTCTTTCGGGTAGAGGTCAGGTCTGCGTACATCTTATTTTCCCCAGACCCCACCTTTGGATGGAATATACCGGGTTCGTTTGGTTTAGATATGGAGGGTAAATTAGTCCTATTCTTTCTTACCCCGTTTGTAAGATCCATGATCATGTACATGTCCATCTCTCTTTGACTTCCTTTGACTTAGCTAACCTGATAACCTGCATTCTAGAGCCTCGAACGATGCCAACTTAATGATGTCGTGGCTGCAAAACCTGGGAAACTTGATTCCGCAGGTACTTTAAACTGATCAAGAAACGTTTTTTTTGGTAGTAAATTGAGAAAAAGACGATCGTTTTCACTTATATAAATAGTGTTTGTTTTTACATTTTAGTTGTTGATAACGGCGATAACTGGAGTGTGGGACAAAGACAACTTCTTTGTCTAGGAAGGGTGTTGCTGAAGCACAGCAGGCTGCTGTTCATGGACGAAGCAACAGCTTCTGTTGATTCACAAACAGATGCCGTGATTCAGAAAGTCATACGAGAAGACTTTGCAGACTGTACTATTGTTAGCATTGCTCACAGGATACCCACCGTCATGGATTGTGATCGGGTTCTAGTCATTGATGCAGGTAACTTTTATCATCGGGGGCAGGTTCTAATCAGAACCGTTAAAAAAATTTAGAACCTCGGGAACCAACTATTCATAATGACATGATATTCATGATTAAAGTGCATGATATTCATAATGAATAACGTTCATGATTCATGATTATGCAGGGCTATTCATCATGAATAATACATGATATTCATAATGAATAATACATGATATTCATAATGAATAATTGTTGTTTTTCTCAAGAAACACTTGATGCATGATCATAAGATTCTGCACCTAATTACGGGCAAGTTTTGTTAAAGCCAACTAAGCGCTAACTTATTTGCGATGTGTTCTAACAGGGTATGCAAAAGAATTTGACAAACCTTCGCGTTTGATTGAGAAGCCTTCGCTTTTTGGAGCATTGGTTCAAGAATATGCAAACAGATCATCTGGTTTATGAACATATGTGAACGACATTGATGCTACTCATATAATTTGATCTGAATGAAATCGTTTCTTATATAACATGCCCTTTCTAGAAGAATGAACCATGATTTAGGCATCAACAGAAACCGAAAGCAAGCTACAACTTATTTTAAACTTCTTACTTGATTGTAAAACCTCTATGTATACAAGGCTTCTACCAGTATGATGGACGATGCTGGTATTGTTTAGATTCCTAAGAACGCACGGGATTGCGATTGCCAGTGCTCCTTTGTCTGCCTAATCCTTTCTGCTCTCTCGGTTCGAAGCCTTTCCTCCCAATATTCAGGACAACTATACAAGTTCATAAAATCCCAATTCAGATTGTAAAACTACAACTGATAATTCTAGAGACAAGTATGTAATGCCCCATAGCCCAAAGCAACAAGTTATTGGTAGCTTAAAACTTTGAGCTTATAAGAGCATCTCCAACAGCTATGCCAAAATAGAGATTTTGGAGATTTTTTTGCTTCAACAGTTATGCTATAATGTATGCTAAAATAGAGAAAAGAAAATTTGAAGAAATCTATAAAACCCAGTATTTAATTCCTTCCCACCAACAAAAGACATTGAAATTAAATGTTTAGGAGAGAGATAAAATTTTATTAAATATGTTGAATATTTTAATAATATAATTAATGTTGGAATCTCTAAAATAGAGTAGCTGTTGGAGTTAATTGTAATTTTTTTATAGATTTTTTGACTTTTTTTTGGGAAGGTGTCCTAGGCTCTGCCTAGACTAATCCCTTGGCAAATTATGATTGTAAGACATCAACCCTGATTAAACCTCAGTAGTCATAATCGTTCACAATTGTTGTGTACGCCTGGATTCAAACCTGGATAGATGGGATATTCCACCACATCCCCCAGGGCCTTAACCAGTACGCCACAACCTTAACTAGTACGCCACAGGTTAAGATTTTTTGATTTCTGATACTCTATTTTAGAACAATTATAGAGTATCTGTCAGAGGTGCTCTAAGGAGCTCACATATTTAACTTTCTATCCATGCGGAACAAATTGTTATAAGTGAGAGTGTGTTTGTCACCTAAAGAGCTTACCTTCGACTCAGTAAAATGTTAAGCTCATCCAAATGGAGAGATCCCTGGTACACTCCTGCCTGTAAAACAACCAAAAAAAATTCACCAAATGTATATGATGGAAAGTTTAAAGAAAGATGGAAGAGAGAAGGTACATACCTCTCGACAAAGAGGACATTTTGCGGTAGGCTTTGTTGCCTGCAATCCATCTACAATTGTTACTGATCCAGACTTGCAAGCACACATAAAGCAGAAGATGTGTCCACAAGTCAGATATACAGGATCAAATACAGTATCCTGATAAAACAAACACAAAGAGCCGGTAAATAACCCATCTTTACATAAAGCCAATACTTGAATAGAAATATAGAATAAAGCCCAGCTGGGCTTGTTTAAGTGGCTGGAGTTAGTTCAGGATAATCTAAGGGCACTACAACAAAATCGGGTTTATTGGACATAAAAAATGTCCGAGTGTCCTAATAGACTACTTTATAGGACTTCAGTTTATAGGACCAAACACTTGTGTGTCCTATCTAAAGATGTTGTAATAAGTTTATATGACGCTTTGGGCGTCTTAAGAAGCTTTTAGGACACTTTTGAAAGGAAGTATCCAATTAGCCCTTTTATAGGACACTATTTGAAAAAATTGTCTCATAAAACAAGCGTCCTATAAAAAGATGTGTTTATAAGACACTTCTTAAAAAGTGTCCTACAAAAGGGCTAATAGGACGCTTCGTTTCAAAAGTGTCATGAAAGCTTGTTAAGACGCCTAAAAGCATCCTATAAACTTATTACAACACTTGTAGACATGACATACAAAGGGTTGGTCCTATAAACTTAAAGTCCTACAAAGTAATCTATTAGGACACTAAAACACCTTTGACGTCCTATAAACTCAACTTCTTTGCAGTGAGGTCATGAGTTTTTTTGGTAACGTGGGTGTCGCCACGAAAATCCCCGATGCCTCTAAAGAGACTCGAACTCACAACCTATGGGTAGAATTCCAAGGCCCAGCCTCTATTTGTCGGTTGAGCCAACCCTCAGCGTTAAAAGTCATGAGTTTGAATTACACATTTATGGGTTTCACCCTTCATGATATCCTTAACGTGTGACATCTGCTGGTTCTTCAAAAAAATAGTTACGTAAGAAAAAAACATGGACTGACCAAGCATACGGAGCAAGTCAAGTCTATCTCCAGCTTGACAGTATCAGAGAGCTCACAAGAAAGCGATGGTTTTCCGTCACTAAATATGAGAGAGCAGCCCTCAAATAATTCCGAACCCTTCTTCATATCTGCCTTTGTTTCACTCAAATTAATATGGAATGCAATAAGCTCGCAAAGCCATGGAGACTGAAGGATTTCCATGTGCATGCTCTTGACTTGTGACCTGAATGCTTGACCTTGCTTAGAGTCATGTATCTGCAGTAAAAAGTAAAAACTTCATGTTTAAGATGAAAAATACTAACCCGTTGATTCTTAGGTGCATTTGGTACGCAGACCAGACGGGACAGGGCAGAGTGAGGTAGGCGGATGAAGGAATTGTGGAAGGTTTTAGGGACTTCATTTGACAGGGGTAGTTTAGTAATTTACCAACCCTTACAAAAAAATGCAATTTTGTCCCACTCAATCCTGTCCAACCTGGGACAACAAGTCGACAGTTTTGATAATGTCTTGTCTCGTCCTGTCCTACGTACCAAACACAAAGGGACAAACGAACCTTATCATATTTCTTAAGAATTTTTCGCATAGCGATAGCATTGATAATTGCATAACCAACAAGGTTTTCGCCTTCTTGTATTAAAGCACCATGTTTCCTCTGAAACTTGCCTCTGCACCATACAAAGTATTTGTGGAACCCTGTTGCCAGATGAACATCAAGCACCTTCTGTGCACGCTCGTTAAAGCATCCAACCACCATAGACATCTCCTTCATAAGGGAAGGAAAGAAACTTCCATCACAGACTACATACAGATTTATTAGAAACAAATCAGAAGCATCCAATGGTGTGACTTATAAGAACCTCCTTTTTGCACTTTCTTTAGTCACATCATTGCTAACTCAACATATTAAGAACTACCATAAAACTCCACAATGGTAATGAATAATAAGAACCTCCTTTTGTGGGTCCCACATATTATTTCAACATCATAATATGGATATATAAATAAAATAAAAACTATATAAAAAAACTAATAAAATGTTATTTCAAACAAAATTCAAGGTAAGAACCAAGGTTGTTGTACAACAACTCCAAAAATGTGGGTGATTTATAAGACCTCTTTAGCCTCTCTGATGCACTTTTTGCTTATAAGAACCTCTCGTTGGAGATTATATCTTTGTTTTTCTCTACTCACTAAAAATGCCAAAAGGATTTAAATTTTAATGTCCTTCAGAAATTGGTTTTACATCTATGCATTGGGAAAAAAATAAATGCAATATATGAAATAGAAAGTTTTCATTTTGTTCATTTCTTTCTCATCAGAATCCAAACACCAAGTGGGTTTATTGCTATGAATACATTAGCTGTAAACAAAAAGAGATAAGTAAGAAGAAAGAAATGATGTTTATGTGAACAATTCCAAGAAAACAGTACTGAATTATCTTGATCATCATCTCCATCTCTCTGTTTTTTTTTAAATGGGTGTGATTCTCAAAATATCTTGGTAATATTATCTAAATTCTTACAGATTTAGATTACGATTTCTTTTACAAATAATTTTATCATCTGGGTTTATGGTTCTACTTCAAGATTTGACAAAAAAAATAGCAAGCGTGCAACAAAAGCACCTTTTTGCGGCAATTCATCAAACACCTTACAGACAAAGTCAAAAATCATAAATAAAAGCAAAAAAACCACCAACCAAATACCGAATTAAGAATCAAAAACATCTCTAAATCAACAAAATTAACCTCATTCATACCAGGGCAAGGATGGAGGCAAAGCGCAGAAGTATTATCAGAAGAATCATTATGAAGCAATGACGATTGTGATTGCAATGAATTCCTCTGTGAATGATTCATATCCCTACGACATCGCTTCAATATCTTCTTGAGATTTTTAAAACCCACACCAGGTAGTTTCTTCTGATCTTGTGTTTGCATGTACTCCTCGTATTTCTTACAGAACTTCATCTTCTCAAATTCTTCCTTGATACCATCAAGAATCACAATTATTTCAATGGCGATTGATCTGGGTAATTATGAAATGTGATTATCAACACTTTTTACTAACTTTTCTTGAAGAGAAAAATGGAATCAATTTTATCTCACCTTTATTTGCGGGTTCTTTGTACAAAAGAACGGTGTGAAATTATCAAGTTTCCGAAGATAAATACAAGAAACAGTCAATTCTATTGCAAGTTTCTCTAGATTTTCCACCAATTTTTTTAATTTGAAATTATATTTTAATGTAATAAAATATTTAAGAAATTAATTTTTTAATAAATTTATCTATACTATATTATAAAGACGGAATAAAAAACTCTTAATTACTACTTATAAAACATAAGGTACTACCATTTTATGCATACATTTCAAAAATCTCTTAATCACAACTTAATATGCATAAGGTACAACTCATTTGAAAAAAAAATCAAACTTTACTTTTTCAGTACCTTCCATATTCAAGTTTTTTCCCTTCCATTTGGGGTTTCTTCAAAAGAAGAAAAATTATTTACTTGCTCAAATTAACATATTTCTTTAATTATGATTGTACATGTATTTTCTTCATGTATACAAGTTTTTAAAGCCTTTTGAATTCTATAAAACTAACTAATAATGAACCTATATATACGTTTAGATACAAAATAATACTATCCAACATTATATTTGTTATTTTTATCTATTCTATATTTCAGTATTTTGAAAAAATATTATCATTCGTTAGATATCGCTGATTAATACATGTTTTTAAAATTCAAATATACATTTAACGATTACTTTAATATAATTTTCTTAATGCTTCGTGATTGAAAAAACTCAAGTTATGCATTTATCACTACTAATGCTACATAAATTATAAATATATGATTTACTCCATATATATATCTTTTTTTCTGATAAACTATTACATTAATTTTTTATTTTCATTTACAATTGCTCACTCCGATGCATTGCACGGGTTCACTGCTAGTTTCTATATAGAGAGTATATCAAACTGTTATATCTTTTATATAAATAATAAATTAAATACTATTTTTTGATTCAAAATAAATACTCCATTTATTATAAAACAATAAAATATTATTAACTATTGTTATTCAATATGTATTTTTTTCATAATATTTGGGTAAAAAGTTACCGACAATCTGATTGGGCATTGTTTGGCAAAAAAAAACTAACTTATAAGCTAGTTTTTTTTGTACATGTTTGGATGACCATAAGCTAACTTATTGAAAAACTACTCATAGTAACGTTTTGAAAAGCTAGCTTATTAGCTAAGGGATCAAATTCAAACTTTAGACCTGTCTTTTATTTGGACGAAGTGACCTCGTCATTTTGCCAACTGAGCTACGGTTGGGACATATCTTTACATTTAAAAAAAACATTAATGAATTTTTTAGCATTAATAAGAAATTTAATTACTTGTTAATATATTTTTGGAAATTTATTAAAATATATTTTAATCATTAATAAATTATTGTATTTTAAAAGAATATTAATTAAATGCTTTAAATAATAGTAATTATTAATTAAATAAATTTTAAATTAACAACCTTAGATTTATTTGTATTATATGTAATAACTATTTAAAATTATTAATTCATGTGATATTTTTTTTAAATTCATATTTAGTTAAGCTGGTGATACTTTCACAAAATTTGTTATTAACATGTGATGATCCTGGTGACAGGATATTAAAATTTAGTAATAATCTTGCAAATGTTATATGGAATGTAAAATAATGTCTATTAAACTTAGGCTATGTTCGGTAAACTAGCTTATAAGCTAGCTTGTAGTTGATAAACTAGTTTTTCAAAACGCTACTTTGAGTAGTGTTTCAATAAGCTAGCTTATGTATAAGCTAGCTTATGGTCATCCGAACGTGTACCAGGAAAAAAACAGCTAGCTTTTTTTGCCGAACATAACCTTAAATACGTATAAATTAAATTTTTTTATTTTTCTTATTACTTGTTTTAGTATGTTGAAATATATTAATGGTTTGTTTTAATTATATTATATAATGTTAGAATCGAGTAATGTTTAGCATATTTTTTTATTCAATTTAATTAATTAACTAATTTATCAATTATGTTTTATTAAAAATGATTATTTATCAGATAGTTTATCAGTCAATAGCTAACTTTTTAGCTTCTATTTAACTTATCAGTTTGTTAAATATACCACTTAATGAATTAATTAAGCAATGGTTTACCAATAAACTGTAATCAAACACATCTATATGTCTTAAAAAATTAAGTTATAAATCCATTAAGCTCATTAAGTTAAAAATAATAAACCATTTTTAATAAAAAAAAATAACTGATAAATTAATTGAACGGTATAAAATTAATTTCACCAACCCACTTAAAATAATTCATTAAAAACTAATTTTTCTTATAAATGGAGATGTAGGGAAATGATTTCCACTCATAGCTTTTCACGTAAATTTTAAAAGAATTTCTTCTTTATTTATTTCACGATAATTAATTTACGAACGAAAATCTAGGTTTTTAAATTTTACCGACTTATAAATATTGAAAACAACTTCAAAAAATCATTTCAGTCGAAGTTATAAGTCAAGAGTTATAACCCTTAAAAATTTACTGCGAAAAATGTACACCAAATTGTTTATGACAGGTTATGATAAGTTTATGAACTAGTTACTATGATGTATATTCGCAATTTTTATTCGTTTGTAGGCTATAAAAACGACTTAATCTGAGTTACGAGTCAAAGAGTTGTAACCTTTCGAAGTTCACAACGACACTGGTTATGAAATTGTTGCAAAACATTTTATAAAGTATTTACGATATGTTTACAAACTGATTATGATGATCTAGATTCACAAAATTTTCCAACCTGTAGATTTTGTAAAAACAAGCAACTTCAAAAAAAACGTCTCAATTTGAATTTCGAGTCAAGATTATGGCATCCCAAATTTCACTACGAAAATGGTTACGAAATTGTTACATTTTTTTATGACGAGTTCACAAACTGGTTATGATTATCTAGATTCTCAAATTTTACTGGTTAAACAACTTAAAAAATGGTATCAATCTGAGTTATGAGTCAAGAGTTACGACCTCCTAACATTCACTTCAAAAATACTTGTGGAATTTTGTTAGAAAACACTCGATGCTTTTTTTTTTTGGAAAGATAAGAGTGATTCATCTGAATTTATAGTCAAAATTTCATCAATTGTTGACGTATGGTTATGTTTATCAATTATGCCTTTTTCAATTGTTTACTTAAGATTAATGAAGTTACATGATAGATCTTGTTTTTTCACTTGTCATTTATTGAAATATTAATAAAATATTGATTTTCTCTCTAAATATTTAATTTCAAGATTTTTTTTTGATGAAAATATAATAAAATTACATTTTTATTGTAAATTTTTTTGAAGAGTTCTCCGATTTTTTAGAATTACAACTTCTCTCCTATTTTTTTTATTTTAGAGAAAAGTTTCAGAAAAAATAAAATCTATTATTATTATAAAAAGGTTTTATAAATAGAGACGTGGGAAAATGATTTCACTAACCCACTTAAAGTGATAGTGGCCATTTTGAACAAATATCAATGAAACTTTTTAGACATTTTGTCTGCCAATGTAATTGTTCTTTTATCTTTAATGTAATTAAGGTTTTTATGTCGATAAAACCTTAAAAATCTTATATAGTAGTTTATATTTATTTAATCAAATCAATAACATTATTATTATTTTAAGTATGGGGTTTTGAGTTTCTTTTTCTATTTCTTAAACCTAATTTCCTATAATCCATTTTTTGTGTTGTTTAAGTTTGGTTATAATGATTAATTTAGGGTTGATAATGGGTAAGGGTAAACCCGTTACCCGTTAAGTTTCGACCCGTTGGATGAGTGCATGGATACTTATCCATTACGCGTTTATCCGAAATTTTAGTGGGTAGGGTATGGATAAACGGTTTTTTGTTATCCATTACCCGTTACGATATAATATATATGTATGTATAAATATATAAAACTAAATATTAGTGTATATACACATAATTATATTAAGTTAATTATTAATATTTTTATAATGTTGCCATATATTAACGTGTCTTTAACTTATTTTTTATATTTATCGAGTAAAAGATTTCATGATTATTAAATGAGAAACAAGACGGATTTAAAAAAATAAATAAAACGAAAAGTGTTAGTCTTATAATTTTCATATTGTTTTTAGAAATATTATACTATGATTATATTTAGAGTAATAAAATGTTTACTACAATAAATCAGATATAAAATAATAACTATATTTATGAACTTACGTTCTACTTATATGTTGAGGTTTAACAATATCAATTGTAGTCCAAAATAAAATTTTGTCTTACCATTTATCCATTACCCGTTTCGTTACCCGCAACTTTTAATGGGTAGGATAGGATACGGATAATAGTTTTATGAGATGAATAATTACCCGTTTCGTTACACACTATTTTAAATGGATTGGATAACGGATTAACCCTTACCCTATCTATACCCTACCCGTTGCCAGCCTTATTGATTATAGTAAAAAATGTTAATATTTTTTTAGAAAAGTATAGTTTACTCCTCGATAAGTCTTGGTGGAAATGTATAAATTATAACAACATATTTGATGGTTGTGAATTGCTGATTTCAAAAGTCGAATATCATCATTACAAAAAAAATTATAACAAAATTATATTTTATTTAATATTTGTACTTCATTTATGTTGGAAAATTTTAGTAAAAATTGTGATTTTTACTAACTTTAGACACAAATAAATACATGTATATGTATTGTATATATCTAACTATTCGTGAGTTTATGTTGTCCTAAATGAGAGCTTCAAAACGATATATTATGTGTCCAAAACGAAATATGTGTGAATGAGATATCGATGCTCAAAGTTGAGTGTTTGGGATGAAAATTGGCAAAATCAAATGGGTGTGGGAACTTGTCCCACATAGGAAGGAGGACCAAAGTTTTTAGTGGTTTATAACTAAAAATCTGGGAGGGACTGTTAAGTCCTTAGTTTGGTTTTACTCCATCACCTACCCGCGCGCAGGGGAGGGTGCCGATTGCGGCCTTTGTAGGTGCGACCTGCGGACACGAATGCAGCTCCGAAATCTTGTGCTCGCACAAGTTGGTTTTTGCTAAAATTTTGTTTTGAACCAGTGTATTTCGCGAGTAAGGTCGCGGGTTTACCCGCGCCGTAAGTCGCGAAATGTTCTGAATATGGACCATGAAACAGCGAGTTAAGCCGCGGGCTTACTCGCGCAGTAAGTCGCGAAATTCACTGTTTGTAGACGATAAACAGTGAACTACGCGGGTTGTGCTGCGACTTCACCCGCGTGGCAAGTCGCGACATGCAACGTTACTGATTCAGTTTGTAACTCCTGAAATACTCATTTATATAGAAGATTAATGATAATTAAAATTCATTTTAATTATTGATTAATTTTGTATTCATGTGTCGGTTTCAATATCGAGTATATAAAGGGAGTTCAGGTTCACTTCTCAACGCGCGAAACACGAGATATACAAAACAAAAAGAATACACACAATTCTCTGCATACGTTTATCAGTTTACCGGAAATTTTCAGGCAAGAGGTTCTATCCAGCAGTACACACTGTTTACGCTGTTGTACCCTGGGAACAGACGGCAAATCTGTTTAAGGGAATCGTGTCCAACACGAGCCTCAGAATCGTTTGAATATATGATTTATTCGTTTTACGATTTCTGTCGATTCCCTTTCTATTTGATATGTTCTAATCATTGGTTGATTAAATTTTGTTATTTTATATTTGTAATTATATATATTATTGAAATATATATATCGCATACTAACAATTTATATGGTATAGAGAAAACAAGACTAGTTTAAACTGATTTCAAGAAATTTAAGTTTTTTAGTTGATTTCCAGATATTTTTTTGGTTGATGTCTCATATATTTTCTAATATCCAGAGCACTCCTCAGATTTTAGTGGATGCACCTTTCATACCCAAACAAAAATATATCTATATATATATATACATAAGAAAATCGGTTGAGCAAAAGCACGAAAACCCGCTACATTTTTGGCCAAGAACAAAGAAGCAAGAAAATTCTTATAAACTTACAATCATCAAATTCAAAATTAAACTTTGCAGACAACAAGATTAATCACATAATACGTTTCATTTTAACATAATCAGTTTATTAGTTTATTCGAAAATAGTTGTCTAAAAACCCGTTTTTCTAGCAGACCCAATTAATCATGTGTCTAACTAGTTGTCCCACCCGTAAACAACTCTACATCGAATTGAACTAAAATCCAACCATACTTTCATCCTTAATGGGCTGGGTTAGGAAAACGGATCCAATATTTTTTACGGGTCGGGTTAAGAACTAGATCCAAATATCTTCATGGGTTGGGTTGGGCCTATATTGGGCCTTCACCCCTAACACAACTTTAGATCCATGGCCCAAATTGAGCCCAAAAGATGGATATTTGGGCAAGTTGGGTGAAATGTGAATAGGACACAACTCAAAAAGATTTTAGTGCCTTTATGAAGATGATAAAAGGAACCAAAACCTCTTCTATTCTATCTTCTTCTTTATATCCTCAATCTTAATCCTACTTTTGGCCACCAACAAGCATCTTTTAATCAACTTTCTTATCATATTTTTTTATATCTTTTCGTAAACCGAATACTGTGTATATCTGACCAGTCTGCTAATTGAACTTATCGTCGTTTTAAATCGATAGAATTCCACATAATTCAAGAATAAATTCCAGTTTTAATAATATAGAAAATGATTTATTTTAGTAAGTTTTTAGGGGGAACTTTATGCAAAACTCTACGTTTTTTTCCATACTTACACCTCACGATTAAAAAACACACTCATTCCATATATGAAAAAGCTCTCGCAAACAAAAACCTTCTCATCTATACAAACAGATTGATCCACACATACAACTTTATCGATACAGAACTTAATAGCAAACCAACCAAACAACCCCTAAGTCCACGTAATTTGATGATACAACAGAATGAACGATCATTTAACCCAAAATAAACAAACAAAAAAAAGTATAGATAATGAGACAATCTTTTTTTCAAATAGGTTTAAAACTAATAAAATTTCAAGTTATGCTAGTTATATGAGGAGTCAATTGTTGTTCCCAATACTGAAATATCAGATACAATATCGGTATTTAGACAAAAAGGAGTGTGTTGAAATCTACTAATGAATATATACGAGGATATAATCATTGAATATAATATTACAATGATACATAATGAGGAAAGAAAGGAGACGTCAACTTGTCAACAACGACGTTATTGCAATTGTACCACGTGCTTATCTTTCCATATAAGATATCTTTTGGGAAAAATACATCGAAAATAAAATTATAAAAAATATATAACAACTTGCAATAAATAACATCAAACTTTTATTTTATTTCTAAATACAACTTTGAACTTCAAGATCGTTACTGAACCCTTAATTTTTTAGAGTCGTTAATTTCAGACACCGTTATTAAGCCAACTTTCTTTGAAATCATGTGAGATAAGTTATTTTGTGGACATTTATTTTGGGATAATAACCATTAACCAAAATGAACTTTTTACAAAGTTTAAACAATTATCTAATATTTTTTAAACTTTAGTGTCCAAAATAGAAATAAAATAAAGTTAAGAGTGAATTGAGGATTTGGTCCCTGTGGTTTAGTGATTTCTTTGACCATGTTTCTCATTCTATGTTTATTGTGGATTTGGTTCTTGTGGTATTCAATTTATTTTGGTCATAATCCTTCTGACTAACACTTCCATTAACTTTGTTAAATCAAGAACCATTTTAGCCATTTTGCCTATTTTTTATCCTTTTTTGATAAGAAAAATATAAACAATATTTTTATACACACATGTATATAAATATATATATATAACGATATTAAAATAAATAAAATAATACATTATTGTATGATTTAATTGTTTAATTTTTTTTAATTAATTATATTAAATACGATTTAATTTTATTATTTTATTGCAATTGTGGAAAAATATATATAGTTTTATTGTTTTAATGTAATTAAAATTTCAATTTAAACAAATCAGATCATAAAACTATATCTTATTTTATTTAGAGCGAATAAAATAAAATATGGTTTTAAAATTTGATTTATTGAATAAAAATTTTAATTAAGTCAAAGATGATTTAATTATATTGTTTTTTTATTATCATTGCAACAAACAAGCTTATTGTTGATATTTTAACACAAAAAAATCATTAAAACCCGTTGAGAAATAAACTTTAATTTTATCATACTAAAAACAATATAAAAATTGATTTTGAGTTTTTGACTGAAAAACAATATGAAAATTGGAGCTTCTAATTTTAAGATGATAAAATTATAGTTCATTTATCAACGATTTTCAATGACTTTTGGTGTTAAAATATCAACAATAAGCTTGTTTGTTGCAATAATAGTAAAAGAACAATATAATTAAATCGTCTCTAACTTAATTAAAATTTTAATTCAATAAATCAAATCATAAAACCATATTTTATTTTATTCGATCTAAATAAATAAGATATAGTTTTATGATCTGGTTTGTTTAAATTGAAATTTTAATTACATTAAAACAATAAAACTATATCTTTTTTCACAATTACAATAAAATAATAAAATTAAATCGTATTTAATATAATTAATTTTAAAAAAATTAAACAATTAAATCATACAATAATGTCTTATTTTATTTATTTTAATATCGTTATATATATATATATATATATATGTATGTATAAAAATATTGTTTATATTTTTCTTATCAAAAATAGGCAAAATGACTAAAATGATCATTGATTTAACAAAGTTAATGGAAGTGTTAGTCAGAAGAACCATAACCAAAATAAATTAAATACCAGAAGGACCAAATCCACAATAAACATAGAATGAGGACCATAGTCAAAGAAATGACCAAACCACAAGGATCAAATCCACAATTCACTCTAAAGTTAATTGTCGACAACATTTTTGCATGTTAACAACTTACTGAAACTAACGGCGTTAATTCTCCGTCGAATCGGTTCTCTACTTCGTCTATTTAAACTGTGATTTCTGAATTTTGTAAGCAACTGCTTCCACTGAACACACACACACACAACAATGGCGGCAACTGCAAAACCGGTGATGGTCGTCGGAGTTGACGACAGCGAGCAGAGTTTTTTCGCACTGGAATGGACACTGGATCACTTCTTAGCACCGTCGGCACCAAATCCGCCGTTCAATCTGATCATCGTTCACTCAAAACCTACTCCTACGTCTTCCATGGGATTTCCGATTCCAGGTAATTAAAGTTAATTTTCCGATGATGATTAGATTTGTTGCTGAATTTGATTGAATTTGCAGGTGTGGATATCATATCGCATGTGGATACGGATTTGAGGAACATCGCTAATCGAGTGATCGAAAGGGCGCAGGAGCTTTGCGTTTCTAAATCGGTTTGTGATTCTGGTTTATGATGTGATGAAATTGCGAGAAATTTGTTCGATTTTAGTCCAATGTCGCTTTTGAATTAATTGGAATCAGAATTATATCTATGATCATTTGCTTATCGAATTTTCAATTTGAATGATCATCGGTTATCGAATTTCAATTTTGAGTGATCATTTGCTTATCGAATTTCAAATTTGAGTGATCGTTTGCTTATTGAATTTCAATTTGAATGATCATTGGTTATCGAATATCAATTTTGAGTGATCATTTGATCATCGAATTTGAATTTGAATTTGAAAGATGTATATATGCAGGTGAATGATGTATCACTGGAAATTGTTGAAGGCGATGCTAGAAACGTTCTATGTGATGCTGTGGAGAGGCACAATGCTATCATGCTGGTTGTTGGTAGCCATGGTTATGGAGCAATAAAAAGGTAAAAAGATTAATAATTTAATTTATATAGCGGTATTACAACAATTTAGGATGAAGTTAGATGATCTAACAAGTTCTATCGATGAATTTGGACAATCTGAAAGAAAAAAGTAAGCAATAAATCATCTTGTTAGTCTTTTTATAAGGCATTTTTGTAAAATTTCATTTTGTTTTTTGAAAAGTATAGCATAAAAGGACATTTAATTTTGTTGTGTTCTAATAGATTGTTCGTTGAACTTGTTATAATTTTGTCATAAAAAATTATCGGAACACCATTTTTTAGCATTGAAAGTTGTTGGTCTTATAAACCTAACTCTTATTAAGGTGTTTTTTTGTACGCGGGACAGAGCATGACATGACGGAATACAAATTTGTTGTCTTACGTTTGGTGCGACATTAAGATTGGTACATGACACGACTATGTGGGAAAAATTGCATTTTTTGTCCCAGTAAAATGGGTGGAATAAAAATCAGGGAGATGAGACATGATTGACAAATTACTAAACTACCCAAGTCAAATTAAAACCCTAACCTTACACAATTTTTGCAACTCCTTACCTTATTATTGCCTATCCAGTCTCATTTTCTCATTTGCATACCCGTCCCACATGAATAAAAAAGTAGATTTATAAGCTACTAATAACTTCTACCGGGTTTTAAGTTAAATTCGAAAATTAATAAGTCAGTCTGTTGCTTTGGTCTTGGGGCGTTCCAGTATCTTAACATGGTATTCAATGCTTTTTGTAGGGCGGTTTTGGGGAGTGTCAGTGACTACGTTACGCATCATGCTCACTGCACCGTGATGGTCGTGAAGACGCCTAAGACCAAACATGAAAACCACCATCATTAGCGCCTTTCATAGCAACCATTGGCGTCGTTTGTAACAACTATGATGTGATCTACCCTTATTACCTGTTTGCATTGAAATCTCAACACCATTGTCAGCCTAGTATATGCATGTTTAACTTTGTTCATCTGTAATTTAAAAACCTTATTTCTTTCTTGTAATTGTAATTTGTAAGTTTCATTATAAATAACGCTTTGGTGCAATGAGAAAATCCGGTTTCTGATATACATATTGACATAAACATAAGGAGGATTTAACATTATTTACAAACCTTTTTTTTTTGGAGAAGGGTGTCCTTGGCTATGTCTAGACTAACAAACGTTGCTTGTTGGTGGCAAGACCATTGGGTTTTCTATAACAGACTCTTTAACTATCATATAAAAAGTAGTTATACAAACAGTTAAAATATAAAATTTGATATAACAATATTTATTTATATCACTTTTTTAGAGTAATGTATTTGTTTCATAAATTAAAGTAACTAATTTGTAACATGCAAGTAATATTGGCAAAACATGTTCATAAATCATAATGTCTGCATGTGTGCTAGAATGTAGTTCTAGTAATTTGCTATTTAATGAAATGTTTAATTTATATAATAAGATAATTTAATTAGAAGTTAATTATGAATAATACAATTTATTAAGTCATTGAAAATATTTAAAAAAAAAGGTGAAGATAATCTGTAAAAGTTAATAAACATAAGAATATTATTGAAAATTCATAGAATTGAAGACAAAAATGAATATACTTAACATATTTAATTATTTATTTTTAATGTAAAAAACAGCATTATCCACTAAAGAAGAAGCATTGTTTGCATCATTTTATTTACCAAATAATGTAAAACTTGATGTTATATATATATATATGGGTTAAATCATGTGAGAACCAAAAATAGATTGAGAACCGATCTAAGCCGTAATTTGGTTTTGATCCTATGGTTTTAATTAAAAATTGTTTAACTTCCAATTTATTTCGAATTGTCATTGCCTTTAATGACCATGGATTAAAATTAATCAATGGTTTAGATTGGTTTTCACGGTTCCCAACCTATTTTTGGTTCTCATTTGATTATCGTTCTATATATATATATATATATATAGTGGAAGGATATTTTGCAACCCTGAAAAAGGTTGCAACCCTTGCAACCCACATCTTAACCGTTGGATTCATGATCGACGGTTATTTTATTTTTATTTTTCTGTTTTTTTAATTAAAAATATTGGGCCTCATATCTATTATAACCGCCGATCATGAATCCGACGGTTAAGATGTGGGTTGCAAGGGTTGCAACCTTTTTAAGGGTTGCAAATGAAACAACCCATATATATATATATATATATATATATATATATATATATATGGAGAGGTTCATTTGAGAAATGGTAAATATATGAGAAATAGAGAAATAATCTTAGCCATTCATCTGGTCAACATTTGCGGCTTTGACCGCGAAACACCGGATAATTTCTTGTGTGGTCTATAGAAGGTAGAGGGGTAATTTCGTAAAATACACGGGATGAGTTCATATATGAATTTGTTAGTTAGTTCAACTGATTCATATATGAATCACAAAGGTTTATATATGAATCAGTTAAAAGAGTTCAATTGTGAATTGCACTGGTTCATATATGAACATATAGTTCATATGTGAATTATACATGTTCATATATGAACACAGCCTGTGTGTTTTGTAAAATTTACGAAATTGTCCTTCTATTTTTGGGATAGCCGCAACTTTTGACCAGTCAAAGCCGCAAGTTTTGACCGGTCAAAGCCACAATATTTGACTAGTCAAATCCGATCTTGACTATATGAATGGCTAGGATTACTTCTCTATTTCTCATATACTTACCATTTCTCAAATGAACTAAACACTATATATATATATATATATATAAGAGATATTTATATATAAGTCGCCCGCGTACCGTTATTTTTGCACGACTTCCCCGTTAATGTAAAATCACTTATGATTTTGTATGTGATTTGCCGTTCTCGTGTTCTTTTAAATAGGTACCGTTGATCCTCCCTCTATTTATGTATATAACTATCACATGAGATTTTAATTAAATCTATGACCTTTACCGTTGATCCTCCCTCCATTCTCGAATATCAAACCCACTCAATGGTTACAAAATCTTTCTTAGCTTACCCAACAAGAAGTGATATTGGGACCAAAGATTTTACTTTCGAAACTTGAAGATTCACGATAGTTATCGATGGGCAAGTGGGGGAAATTGGTTCGGGTTATGCACAAATCCAAAGGACCAATCTTTCAACAAGCACACGATGCCAAAGCAACGCCTGAATACGACATACGAAACTACATCGCAGTTGGGATATCAAGATGCCAAAAGTAGAATGTAAAATGGCAAACTTGATGCACAAGTTCGCGTAAGAATCCAACAATTTAATGAAACTGATTCACTTGATATGTATATAATGTATGTCTGTATTATAAAGTATTGAGGTCAGACTCGTAAAAACTCTTAAATTTCAATTTTCGAGAATACAAACTATAAAACACCAAGTATAAATCATTAATGTATTAGAGCATCTCCAACATATTCTCTAAAATTGAGAAAATGAAGATTTTTTTTTCTCTATCATACACATCTATAATACATTTTATTTTACTTTATTCAAACATATATTCCGTATTTTCCTTTTTAACTAAGAATTATTTAAAAATAAAAGTTTATATCTCGCTACAATGCACAGATACACTGGTTTATAATAAATAAATAAAAACAAATAAAAAGTAAAGTGGTCATAAAATGTAATCTTGTACCATATTTTGGCATATGAATGGGGTTATCTTTCTAGTTTGCTTAGTAATGCTTCCATTGGAGGCAACTCCTTCACAATTTGGTTCCAATCAGGCAACCCCTATACAAATAATTACAAATTTAGCCCTTTGACCTCAAAAGTCAAACCGATCGACAAATAAGAATTAAAACGAACCATCGTACTTGGCTTTTCGTTGCAAGAACCGAACCTTTTTTCTTTGGAAAAAGACCAAAAACACCGTAGTTTGCTAAAAAAGACCGGATTTTGGTGAAAACCAAAAGAGAATATCGAAAAATGGTTGGTCTATACCCGAAAGCCAACTACAACGGTTACGAAGTTCATCCACTCGAAAATAATTATACGAAAATAAAATGGGTACTAACCCTCCCTGATCTTCGAACTCGACCATCAAGACGAAGTATAATATATACATCCTCACCGGGAGTAACTCCTTCTGACTTCTGTTGCTCCTTTATCCACCTTCTCGATTTTGGTCAAAGAAGCTAAAGTTAATAAAAACACCGCGTACCACAAAAATTTCAATGGTTTTCATGAAAATTGCAACGTTCTCCTTTTTACCCTTTGGGGTAGAGATCAATGATTACTATCATACCCCTACCCCACTTTAGGTGGGATATTCGGGGCTCGTTCACAAGCCAGGGGTCTTCACGAAAACAACTAATCTACTCTTTGGGTAGAGGTCAGGTCTGCATATATCTTAGGGGGTGGTTGGTTGGTTTTTCTATCAAGTCCTGTATGAATAGAGCTGAATGAGTGAATTAATCTGTTTGTATAGATTGGGAGGGAAATTCAGAAAAAACTTGGCTTCCCGCATAAAGATCTCGCCTAGAAGCTTACTGAATAAGCCACTTTCTATATCATTAAGCCACTACCAAACAGTCGTGTATAGCTGACTGAATAAGTTGTGAGTCCTATTAAGCTCATTAAATTGTTAATAAACAGACCCTTACCCACCCCAAACCCCACCTCAGATGGGATATACTGGGTTCGTTTGGTTTGATTTTTGGCTAAACATGCATCTAAAGACGAATAAGATAATCACTAACCTTTCCCACTCCCCGGATGATACGACCTCGGCCTTGAATCGAATCTCAGATTTCAGTTTTGATTTTGCAGTTATGGACTGAGCCCGGGTCTCAAAATCCTCCTATGATGATGTCATCCACGTAGTACCGAAGAAAATAAACAAACCATAATCAATTACAGTTCTATATCAAGACGCAAGATGATTTGTGGAGTTATTTACGCTTACCCCAACCGAAGGAAGAGATGCAGTCGCTTTTTTGGGACCACCGAAGCCTTTCTTCTCGGTTTGCGACTCTTTTTCACCCCAGATGACGGGAACAAGTATAACACCTCGGTTAAGGAGCTCCATTCGAAACCTCTCCGCCTTTTGAATGGCCAAAGAAACCGTCTCTTTCTTCCCCGCCAATATAACCTTGATTCAAAATCGCATAAACAATATCGCCCATCAAAATGTATTCGGTAACCGTTTGCTTGTTAAGGGGTGCGTTTGTTATGTGGGACAGCGCAGTACAAAAACTTGCTGTCCCATATTTGGCCTGACACTAAACTGGGACAGGACAGGACCTGAGTAGGATAAAAATGCATTTTTTCTGTCCAACCAAAATAGGTGGAACAAGAATCAGAGAGATGAGACAAGATTGATAATTCAGTAAACCACCCATGTCAAATCAAAACCCTAAAATCTTCCAAAATTCTTTCGCCCGCCTACCTCACTCTACCAAAAGTACCCTAAGGAAGCTAAATCACAATGAGTAAATCACTCGATGTTTAACCTTCACTACAACCAAATTGGGTTTATAGGACACAAAAAATGTCTAAGCGTCCTAATAGACTGCTTTATAAGGCTTAATTTATAGGACCAACCAATAAAGTGTCATATCTAAAGGTGTTGTAATAAGTTTATAGAATGTTTTGGATGTCGTAACAAGTTTTTTAGACATTTTTATATAAAAAAATATCGTATTAGCTATTTTATAGGATACTATTTGAAAAATGTCTTATAAAAACAAGTGTCCTATAAAAAGATGTGTTCATAGGACACTTATCAAAAATGTCCTATAAAATAGCTAATATGACATTTTGTATTGGAAGTGTCTTAAAAACTTCTTAAGATGCCCAAAAGCGTCCTATAAACTTATTACAACACCTTTTAGATAGGATGTTTTATTGTTTGGTCCTATAAAGCGGTCTATTGGGGCACCTAGAAATGGTTGGCATTCTATAAACCCGATTCTGTTGTAGTGCCTGATTATCATTGTGAGAATCAGAAAAACACCATGTTCAAAATATCGTTTTCGCATAAAAAATGGGTAAAAAAAATAACTTTTTAGGTGAAGGGTTCTATAAATTTTCTTGAATTTGAAAGGAGAACTCGATAATTTTCGATGGTAACAAAACTCGGATACTAACCGGTCTTGCGGTGTCTCTTAATTGCACAAGTTCAACCACCCGATTAGTCGAGAGGCGCAGAGGCAACCTCGATAGTGTTTCATTTCTAGATATTTGAGCAAGTTGTTCTTCCTCTTTCTTGTTATCCCAAATAATCAATGCCACGAAAACTATAATGCCTGAAAATAGCCGATTGAAATGCGTATAGTTAGGGGAAAGTTCAAACAAGAACCGTAAATATTTTTAGAACTTGGGAATCCACCATTTCATGTATTATTCACAATGAATAACCCTAAATAATCATGAATATAATGCATTTTCATTATGAATAATATTTATCATGGCATCATGAATAATCCTAAATACTTCGTGTATTATTCATGATGAATATCTATCACGATATGCATCTATCACTATTTCATGTCTTACTATGAATAATCCTAAATAATCATGAATATCATGCATATTCATTATGAATAATTTTCATCATGAACATCTATCACGATATTCGTTATGAATAAAGCATGAATAGTTGGTTCCCAATTGCACCTCCTCTGCCTAGTTATGACAACATTTTCAGGATTTAATGTTCTACCTGCAATATTGATGGCAGCGTTTTCGGAAGTTGCCAAGATATCAGGAGCACCGTCACCGCCTTTGATAGCAAGAAACAGTCTAGGTATAGTAAGGAACAACGAGATTCCAGCAGCTGCCGTAAATGCCAGAAAGAAGAACCTTCTAACCCCACGAAACGGAGCTTGAACTTCACTAATGAGTTTCAAATCTCTTCGGAAACCGTACCCTACATCTTCCCCACCTAACCTAGCCTGTAAATAGTTTTCATCTTTAAGTTACTTTGATTCTTGATCAATCTTGAAATACACACTTGGGGCCCATTTGGTTTGCGGGATTTGGTAGGATTTGAAGGGATTTGGAATTGAATTCCATTACAATCCCATGTTTGTTTTGAAGGATTTCCTGGATTTGAAATCCCACAAACATAGGATTTTTAAATCCCACGGGGGTGGTTGGTATTTTACGGGGTTTCGTAAGATTTGTATGTAATAATGTTTTGAAATATGTTAAAAATACTTGTTTTGTAATAATCAATTAATAAAAAGGTATTTTAGTTATTTTTATAATTATTTATAATTTGTTTTTGTAAATTATCTACAAAGAATGGAATTCAATTTCATTCCATTCCAAATTCTACAAACCAATCACACCAAAGATTCCAAATCCCTCAAAGACATTCCGTCAAACCAAAGGAAAATGGAACGGTTGGGTTCCGTCGTTCCGATGAGAACAATTTTTTTTTGGTGAGAACACCGGATTCATCACCTTTCATCCACGTGCATTCACACATCTTCATTTACCTCTGCATACTTATTTGTATCACCATGACTGAAACTTTAACAAATTTATGCACTTGAAGGTGACAGAAGGTATCTGATTTCAGGTGAAGGTGGATGAAGGTAGATGAAAGTCCGCGTTTTTTTGTGAGCCATCAGATAATTAAAAAAACTCATCAAAATGCACAATAATGTTCTCACCGTTCTCACCAAAGACATTATTCTCACGTGATCCCAACTCTCAAATAGAAAAATCCAAACTTTATGAAATAACTATCACAAACAAGGAAGAAAGAGAAAGCACAGATGAAAACCTCTTCTTGTAGTTCTTTAAATTCAGGCAAAACTCTGAAGGAGGCCAAGTCAGGATCGTTTAGAATTGTTCCAAATTTTAAGTTATATTCCTTAAGAGCGGTGCGAAGACAATCCGCGGCTTTCTTTCCCTCCCCTCTTCCTCCAAAGAGATAAAAAGTGAAATTCAATGATATTGTCAAAACAAAACCAACCCAGTATATCCCACTCAAAAGTTTGAAAGTAGGGTATGGGGAAGGTGAGATGTATGCATCTGCCCAATAGGGTAAAGCGTTTGGATCCATAAAGACCCCCGGTTTGTGCAAGAGATTGAGCAAACAGATGGAAGGAATAAAGACTAATATAACAGTGAAGAATTGACTTTCAAAAAAAAAAAATAGAGAGAGAGAGGGGGGGGGGGGGATCAAACGAGAATGCTACTATTTAAGAGAATACGAAAGCGGCCAATTACATGCAAAATCACGTGATTTTACATTAACGGTCAAAAAAGGCGTGCGAGCGACTTTGGTCGCGGGGAAAGTCGCGTGAATCACATGTGATTTTGTACGTGATGTTAGTGTAAAATCACATGTGAGTCGACCGTCTTCTTATTCTCTTAAATAGATATCACTCTCGTTTGAACCTGACTCTCTCTCTCTCTCTCTCTCTCTCTCTCTATATATATATATATATATATATATATATATATATATATATATATATAGAAGTGGCAATATGGGTATTCACTAAATGGAGTCAACAATATAGAAGAAAACTCGATACATCTAACCCCTAAGCAAATAGGGTATTTACCAAACGAAACGAACCCAATATATCCCACACAGAGGTCGGGTCTGGGGGTAGGATGTATGCAGACCTTGCCTTTACCCCAAGGGGTAGAGAGAGACTGTTTCCATGGAAACCCCAACTTGCAAAACAACAATTACAAAGGCGACAAGTGAGAAAAGTAGCAACGAGTGTGCAAAATATAGATCATAATGATGAATCAATGAAAAGAAAACCAAACCGCATACCTATAAGCGTGACAGCAGGCTTTGTTATAAAGTGCAGCTTGAGCCTCGATAGGATTAGGATTTAAGGTAAGCGCTGTTTCGAATTGGATGAGAGCATCTTTAACCTGAAAGAAAGAAAAACATGCATAACATTATTCGCTTTTTGTAAAAATTAATTTTTGCTTATTTGCCATCACTCGTTAAAAGATAAAAAGGGCGTTCGACTATTTGTCAAAATATCTAAAATAACCTTCAACGATAACAAAATAAACGAATCTTGTAGATCAAAATCGATAGCATCAATTTCTTGTAATGGTGACAAAGGGAAAACAATTGATTATCAATTGAAAACTTAGGGAAAATGAAAATTGTTGCAATTTTCATGGGAAGGAGAAGGATTTTATTATTTTATAGTCAAATTTCAGAGTTCAAGGAAAGAAATGTTGCAAGTTCCCCATCATAATTCATCTCAATGCTAAGGATATATTTTGTTTTTATCACAATGAATGATATTTTGGAAATTGTCCAAAATAGCCATTCTGAACTCCTCAATTCATTTTATAGCCGTTTTTCTACTCAATTGACTGAAATAACCAAGATTTCACAAGTAGCACTTTAGCCACTTGCGAAATCTACTTTTTATGAATTTAATATTCATAAAGTAACACTTTAGCAAGTGCTAAAGTTGCAAAATGCTGACTTGGCAAGTAACACTTTAGCAAGTAGCATAAGTGGCACTTCCCGTAAGCATTTCGCAAATAGCACTTTAACAACTTGCGAAATTGCTACTTTATGAGTATTATATTAATAAAAAGTGGATTTCGCAAGTTGCTAAAGTACTCCTTGCAAAATCTTTGCTATTTCGGTAGTAAAGTGAATTGCGGGTTAAAAAACGGATATTTTGGACAATTTCCAATGATCTTTTATCTCAACAAGTACAAGATTCACTCTTTTAGCCCATGGTTCCAAAAACTTTGGATCCATCCAACCAATTTAAACTCTCCACTCCAAATTTCAAATTGTTATGTACGTTTTTAGCAATTTACTTTCAAATTACTTGCATAATCGTAATACATTGTTATACTTCAATACTATAATCATATGATACTTTGCATCCAACCTAACTCTTATCAATTTTTAAAGAATTTAACGTTCAGAATCCATCCCAAATTACAATAAACCCACTCGTTAGAACCCTAGAAACACCAAATGAGCTAATCAAAAGGAGACATTTCCAACATACACAATCGGATGAATTTATACTCATAATGAAATGATAATTACACATCTGAAATTCAAATTTATAGAAATGAGATCGAATTAAAGGATGAGAATTACACATATGAATTCAAAATTTCATAGAAATGAGATCGACTTTTAAAGGATGAGAAATGAATGGAAGTACCCGTCCTTTAGAGAAGAGAGTAAGCCCCAAGTTGACGCATGATTCTGGTGTCTCTGAACTAACTTCCGGCGACGGGGACGGGGACGGTGGTGGTGGTGGTGATGGTGAGGTTGAAGATGAGCAAGAAATTGGGGGAAAAAGAGGTTTTTTTGAGGAATTCAAAGTGGAGTTTCGGTGGTGGAGGAGTAGTGAGGATATTGATTGATTTGAGGTGATGAAGGAGAAGGAGTAGTGATGGCGGTGGTGGTGATGGTGGTGGTGACGGAGAACGGGATTCACCACATCCATTGAGGTTTCATGGAACATAACCGTTTATCCACTTCTTTTCTTTGTATTAAAAAACCCAACTTTTTTTGCGCCTACTTTTTCAATGTTTTTTTTTAGAGCAAAATTTTGTTTAAAGGTGGGACCTGTATTTTCAGGAGCATGTAAACGGTAAGGGGTAATACTAACGACACATTTATTAATGGCAAAATCAGGTCAATTCATGTATTGAAAATGTAAAAAGCAGATTTTGATTTGATGTGTTTGAAGAAAATTATTTATAAGGGTGCCATTAGCCTCCCCATCTGTAAATTATTGTTGTGGTTTTTATTTTACTCTAAAACTAACCTCTATCTATTTATTTCCCCCGTTCGAACGAAGGACATTTAAGTATTTTTATCAGAATCTTTAACTTTCTTTTCAAAAAGTAACTCGAATTTTTCTTTTGAAAAATAACAAATATTAGACCAAGAGAGAAATTTAAAAACATATATAAAGTATAAAATAAAATATAATATTATTCTTAAAAGAAAATTAAATATTTTGATAAAATGACTGAAATGCCCTTTGTTCTAACGGGGAAAATAAACATAGTTAACAACTAGGGACCACATTCATAGAAAAATGAAAACCACAAGGAAGAAAGGTTCAGGTCCTACTTTCGGACGAAATTTGAAGTTTACTCTTTGTTTTATTTTCATTTTAGATCATAATAATAAGTACAAAAAATTAAAATTTATGTTGAAGGATAAGCGTGTCATAGTTAAAAGGATATGACAGTAGAGATAGTTAGAAATTTTTAAAGTTATATATTGAAGTAAATCCCCTCCCATGTTTATCATTATATCTATATAATCGTCTCTATTTAAAGAACTTGCAATCGGCCGATTATTGAGTTTTCAAAACCATCAATCAATTCCGTAATTGCTACTACAATGACGGAATCATGTTCTTATAAACTAGATAACAAGCCTGTCGTTAGTCGTTTAAGTCATTTCACATTATTGTTTACGTTTTCACAAACCTGCATCAAAACGACTCGTTGAGCTATCGATCGAGTTCGATTGTAATCAAAATCCGTCGTTGGAAATAAACAAGATTCTTATACATTCAAAGAGTCAAAATCAAATGAGCTTTATATGCTCAATAAAACTACAACATGATTTGAAGATTCCTTGCAATAAAAACTGTAATGATTCGACATCGGTTTTTACTTCACGATCACGCGCTTGGCACCATCCAACGTGTTTTTAAGGAGCATCGCTACGGTCATGGGCCCCACACCGCCTGGAACGGGTGTAATCCATCCTGCTACTTTGCATGCTTCCTGAAAATCGACATCGCCCACAAGCCGGTATCCGGATTTTCTACTAGGATCGTCAACCGCATTCGTTCCCACGTCAATAACTGCCGCACCGGGCTTAATCCAACTACCTTTTATCTAGAAAGATCCGGAAAGTGGAAAAAGATTAGGCAAGAAACGAGAGTCCAACGTTCAACATCAATCTTTTCATATAATCCCTCTAACATTTGGATTCACATATACTCCATGTCTCCCAAAATAAATGTCCATAATAAAAAAAGCACACATATTTAGAAATGTGTAGTTATTACACTTGTTAATTAACCAAAAGACAATTTTACCCTTCACAATAGAGCGAGTAATGAGTTTGTCCGTTTCATGCTTAAGGGTAGAATCAGAAAGTAGACAGTTTTGAGACTAATTTTGGGAAAAACTAATATAGAAACGTGGTTATTTTTCCATTAAGTCTTGTATGGATAAAGTTGACTGTTAATCTATCTTTATAGATCGGGAGGGTTTTTGTTTGGGTGGGTTTTTTCATAGATTGAAGGATCGTGTTTTTTAATTGGAGGGGCATGTTTGGATAAAACTTGGCTTTTTGTATAAAGCTCCCCCTAGTAGCTTACCAAATAAGCCACTTTCTATATCATTAAGCCAATGAATTACTGACCGAATAAGTTGTTAGTCTCATTAAGCTCGTTAAGATGTTAACAAACATGCCTAAGACTAGTGTAAAACAAACATGTCATGCAAGTACCTAAAATACCCTTTTTCGATAAAAGAATCTTGTTGGCATAAATAACGTGCAACGAACTATGCTTACCATCATAGCTTGTCCGGCTGCAGCAACAACAATGTCCGCTTCACGAATGATGGTTTCTGGATCCACCGTGTGCGAATGAACTACAGTAACGGTGGCGTCGGCCTTCAGCAGTAGCAGCGAAACCGGTAAGCCAACAATGTTACTTCGACCAACCACGACTGCCCGCTTTCCCTTTATGGTAATACCACTGCGTTTAAGAAGTTCAATACATCCCTGTTGGAAGGTGAAAGAAATAATTTAATTTCCGTTCGTTTATACCATTCATTTTCATTCTTTATTTTCCGTTTTGTTGGTCTCATCTTAACTTCTAAACCGCACTGACAACCATATCTTAGTTTCTTCTCAAACCAAAGGGTGCGTTTGGTACGATGATGAGACTAGACATAACCGAACGAATGAGAGTGAGGTAGGCGGGTGAAAGAATTGCGGAAGGTTTTAAGGTTTTAACTTGACATGGGTAGTTTAGTAATTTACCAATCTTATCTCATCTCCTTGATTATGTTCCACCTATTTTGACGGGAAAGGAAAAAAAATGCATTTTTCTCCCACTCAGTTACGTCTGGTCCGAGTCTAACTGTCATACCAAACGTGGAACAATAAGTTTTTGTTCTGTCTTGTATTGTCCGACATACCAAACGCACCCATAAAGACACAATACACAAGGATCTTACTCTAGCTCATGACATGTTAATGCAAGAAAGTAAACAAAGGAAAACGCTTCTAAAAAGAACCGAGGTTAAAAGTTATTGCCTTTGGGGTGCAAGGAAGAAAGAGCGGTTCTCGGCCTTTCATAGCAAGTTTGCCAATGTTCAGAGGATGAAAGCCATCTACATCCTTGTCGATGCTGATTGCAGTTAAAACTTTTTCTTCATTTATGTGTTTCGGCAAAGGAAGTTGAACCAATATGCCTGCATCATTACAAAATCGGCCTACTGAATTCTCCAAAAACCAAACCAAACAATCCCAGTAAATCACAAGCAGGTAGGGCCTGGGGGTAAGATGTATGCCGACCTTTTTTCTACCCTATAAAGAGGTAGAGAGGATGTATATGTGAAGACCCCCAACTTGTAAAACAAAAAAGACACAATAGAACAAGTTACTTGGTAAGACGTAAGAATGTGTGCAAACAAGCAACGGGTACATTTAAGAAAAAGGAAAACATGTTAAAACAATCAAGAAAACACAAAGCGCAATACTGATACTGAAACAAAAGCCAAGACTAGCATATAGTAGTAGTAGTAGTCAGGAACAAATAATGACCGGTCCTATCATTTACTCTTTGGGTAGAAGTCAGGTATGCGTACATCCCCCCCCCCCCTACCGTACTTTTGAGTGGGATTTACTTACTCTTTAGGGTAGAGATCAGGTCTACATACATCCCCCCCCCAAAAAAAAAGACCCTACTTTTGAGTGAGATTTATTGGGTCCATTTGGTTTTGGTATTTTTTATACAAGTAAACTTCATATATACTAATAATAATTTGCTGACCATGAACATCGGGGTCTGCATTTAACTCATGGACCTTTGCGATCAACTCATCTTCGGGTACTTGCTCAGGAAGGTCTATGTCAATAGACTTAATTCCAACCTCGGCACACGCTTTTCTCTTCATATTTACGTAGCTCTGTGAATCTTTTCTATGTCCAACGATGACTACAGCAAGTCCTGGTGCCTGAAAGAAAAATAAAGAGATTGCGGAATCATAAGTCACACTTTGGAAACACAAAATACACGTTAAAAAACTTTCAACGTCTAGTTATATATTGACCGCTAAAATAACATTCTTTAAGACTTTCGTCACACTTTCTAACTTCATAAAATGAGAAATGCAAACGAATTCAAGATTTTTCAACCTTGCCATATTTCTCGATCAAGTTACTGACTTCAGAAGCTATTTCTGAACGGATTGTTTGCGCGATTGCTTTTCCATCGATGATGTTGGCCTTATGATCTACAGGCAACGCCATAGTGATTAACTACTTGGATATCGAGACTCCACCAACCCTGCGGTAAAACATGAGATATTTCATTATACGAGATCTAAATGGAAACAAGAGAAAAATAAGAAAATTTTGTAAATTTTCAGATGTGTAAGTTGTAAAGAACTTCTAACCGTAAATATTTTGAGAAACTGACAAACAACTATTGTAAATTATTCATGATAAATATCGCGAATAGATGTTGAAAACCATGACATTCATGAATATTTTAGGGTTATTCATAATGAACAACTCATTAAATACTTGGTACACGGGGTGTAAACAAGTGAGCTTCTAACGAGCTACTCAAGCTCGAGCCTAATAATTATCGAGCTCGAGTCGATCTCGAACACAAAATAAAGCTCGCTTAACTTAACGAGTCGAGCTCCATAACACCAATGTTCGACTCGACTCGTTTGAAACTCGAAAGCTCGATTAAACTTTACAATTCTAGTCGAGTCAATTAGGGCCATTCGAGCCTACACTTTTTCGAGCCAAACATATTCATATGTTTACAAACTATATAATCAAAATATAAAAATTATCAAGCTTGAGTAAATAAACGAATTAATCTATCTAGCATTCGAGCTCATAAACGAGCATCGAGCTCGAGCTCAAACATTGAAAAAATATTCGAGCTCGAGCGAGATATTAATTTTTCAAGCCCGGCTCGATTAGCCTGCTATCGACTCGACTCGTTTACCCTTTTCTTGTAACATAGATCAAATTTCCCAGTGAAAGATTATTTAAACAAACACCAAGATCCCAATAACTTTCGACATCTAGTGATCTTGTTGATCACTAACTTGCCATCTTGATGAAATGAAAAATGCAACTGAATTCAAGATTATTCAAGCAGAAACTAAATCTAGATTTGAGTTCAAAAGGTAATGATTTGCTCCAGATTTCTGTCAACCAATTGATTTTGAAGATAATATTAAAAGCTTTGAACATGAACCAAAGCAATTAACCGCACTTAGGGTTTCAGAAAAATCGATTCAAATTCGAACTAAACTAGCTCGAATTCGATCTTGGAACCACAAAATTAAAGAAACACAAAGGTGTTAACCGACGAATCTTCAATCCATTCACAAGATTCGAGTTCGGATTTCGTATATAGAAGGTATACTCAAACGAATTCAGCTGAAGTATCGTAAATCAATTCACGTAAACAGTATAATTGTTACCAAATCTACTCAGAAGACGAACAGATTGATCTTAATTTCGAAATGAATACGAAGACGAGTGAAAGAAGTTTACTTGAGTAGGCGCCACAAACAGCAGAAATCCAGATCTTTTTTGCTAGTTTTTAGGATCGTATAAACCTTATCTTCTAGGGTTTTATGATTCAGATCACATCAACCAGATGAAATTCAGCCAAATTCGCGATGATTTGAGAGGTATGAGTTGCAGAAAACGGAATCTTGTGGATTTGGGATTTTGCGTATTATGAAGTCTATATTTGCAATCAAATAAAGGGTATTTTTGTAATTTTACATTATTTCATTCGGATTACTTTGTAAACGATATAGATACAAAAAGATTCCAATTCATTTGGTTGGAAGGTTTAATGTAAAATGATTAAGTGGTTTTTATGATATAGTGTAAAATGAAATATGGTTGTTTGCTAATTGTTCATAATAAAATAAGGGCTCTTAATGATTAAGGGAGAGTCAGGATACAAAACCATTAAGAGGCAACTCTTTTTTTTGTCAAACAGGATTTACCTCTTAACGATTCAAAGGTTGTCTCTTAATGGAACCATTAAGAGGTAAACAAACAACCCATAAGTACCATTTCCTGCTAACTAAACACTTGATCAAACCTGATATTATTTCATTTCAGTTATTTCCGGATTACAATTCGTTTGACAGGTTCCATTCCTTTAGAAAACGTTTTGTGAACCAAACGCACCCTAATACATTTGATAGACAAATAAAAACATAAAATGACCGGTTTACCCCTTCAACCGGTAACTTTTTTGGTCAAAAACATGAATAGATTTGGTATGGTACGAAGTTTTTTTCCCCTCTGGTGTATCAACCAATTATAATTGGTATATAAATTTTTTATAGAGTAAACTACGATTTTAGTCCCTGTGGTTTGATGCTCATAACGGTTTTCGTCCTTGGTCTTTTAAAACTGTTTTTTTAGTCCTTATGATTTTTATTTGTTTCTATTTTCATCTCTCCCTCCAATTTTATTAATATTAAGTGTTAATTTATTTAAAAATTAAATAAACAAATTACATATTTGGTCCTTGTGGTATATAAACTTTTACATTTTTATCCTAATTTATATGTTTTTACTTTTTCTTTATTTAATGTATTTCATCAAGACATTTATTTTTTATTAATTATATTGTATATTTTCATAATTATTATAGCTTTAATTATAAAAATAATCAAATAATTTCATTAAAAATATTGATAAATACATGATATTTATCATTTCAAAGTTTTAGGTTTAAATCTCCTAAAATTAATATTTTTTTTATCTATTGATTTATTAAAGTTATTTCTTATTTTAAATTATCATTGAAAAAAGTTTAATAAAATTCAAGAAAAAAATATTATTATTTTATAACAACCGGTTGTTTTTTGTTAAATGCAATTTACTACACTATTCTAAATTATTATTTAATCTTTATTTTTTATTAACTAATCAAATTTGTTTAATATTTAAATAAGTCATACACACATAAACACACACACACTCCATTTTAAATTGGGTTATATATTAAAAACAAAAAATAAGAAAATAAAAGGATAAGAATATTTCAATATGTTGTTATAAAAATCATGCAATGGGTCATGACGTGTCTCAAAATTAACGTGACGTCAAACACAAACATTATTTAAAACCTTGATATATCTATACATATAATAAATAAAGTGAATTGTGGATTTGGTCCCTATGGTTTAATGATTTCTTTGACCATGGACCTCATTCTATGTATATTGTGGATTTGGTCCTTGTGGTATTCAATTTATTTTGGTCATTGTTCTTCTGACTAACACTTCCATTAACTTTGTTAAATCAATAACCATTTTAGTCATTTTGCCTATTTTTTGTCCTTTTTTGATAAGAAAAATATAAACAATATTTTTATACACATAAACACACATGCATACACATATATATATATAAGGATATTAAAATAAATAAAATAAGACATTATTGTATGATTTAATTGTTTAATTTTTTTAAAATTAATTATATTAAATACAATTTAATTTTATTATTTTATTGTAATTGTGAAAAAAGATATAGTTTTATTGTTTTAATGTAATTAAAATTTCAATTTAAACAAATCAGATCATAAAACTATATCTTATTTATTTAGATCGAATAAAATAAAATATATTTTTATAATTTGATTTATTGAATTAAAATTTTAATTAAGTTAGAGACGATTTAATTATATTGTTCTTTTACTATCATTGCAACAAACAAGTTTATTGTTGATATTTTAACACCAAAAATCATTGAAAATCGTTTAGAAATGAACTATAATTTTATCATCTTAAAATTAGAAGCTCCATTTTTCATATTGTTTTTCAGTCAAAAACTCAAAATCAATTTTCATATTGTTTTTAGTATGATAAAATTAAAGTTCATTTCTCAACGGGTTTTAATGATTTTTTTGTGTTAAAATATCAACATTAAGCTTGTTTGTTGCAATGATAATAAAAGAACAATATAATTAAATCGTCTTTAACTTAATTAAAATTTTAATTCACTAAATCAAATCATAAAACCATATTTTATTTTATTCACTCTAAATAAAATAATATATAGTTTATTATCTGATTTGTTTAAATTGAAATTTTAATTCCATTAAAACAATAAAACTATATATATTTTTTCATAATTACAATAAAATAATAAAATTAAATCGTATTTAATATAATTAATTTTTAAAAAAAATTAAACAATTAAATCATACAATAATGTCTTATTTTATTTATTTTAATATCGTTATATATATATATATATATATACATGTGTGTATGCATGTGTGTTTGTGTGTATAAAAGTATTGTTTATATTTTTTTTATCAAAAAAGGACAAAAAATAGGCAAAATGACTAAAATGGTCATTGATTTAACAAAGTTAATGGAAGTGTTAGTCAGAAAGACCATGACCAAAATAAATTGAATACCACAAGGACCAAATCTACAATAAACATAGAATGAGGATCATGGTCAAAGAAATCACTAAACCACATGGACCAAATCCACAATTCACTATAATAAATAAGTAACTTGAGGGACACGTGTCGCCTCCTGGTGAGTCCATTTTTTCATTTTCCCGCCTAAAATGAACCTGGATGCATTTTACACTATAAGTTCATTTAGCAAATTCACATTCATTCTTTATTTAATCTTTTCTTAATTTAATTTTTTTAATTTATACCTTACATTTACTACCCTTATAATTAGATAGGTAGGTTACTTTTAATCCCTTATTTTTTTTTTTAGACTCTTATCATATAAACATAAATAATGTGTATGAACCAAAATGTATTAAAAAAACATTTTTATTTTTTATAAATTATACCATTGTAATCGCTTCGTCAATACCTTCAAAATGAGTCTAATATTAAATATTTTTAGATTTAATTATATTATTAAATATCATAAATATATACGAATTAGTGTGTCGTGATTAGTATGAGATTTGTTGAAATTAATATATAATTTGATACAAATAATCACTAAATAGTCTTAATTTTCTTTTGGCTATTTCATAACAATTTTTACTTCAAGAGTTTTTTATAAAAATTTCATCCTCTTTAAATTTTATTCAAGAATTTTGATTTTTATCATGAAGTTTTATAAAATAACATTTTTTTATTTTATTTTCTTGACATTATGATATTTAGTATATTTTACTTATATATAAGTATAAATTATTGATTGTTGACATTGAAAAAATCAATGAAACTCATAAAATTTGATTGTTGATATTTAGTATATTTTACTTATATATAAGTATAAACTTTTTTCAATGACAATTTAAAATAAGAAATAGCTTTAATAAATCAACAGAAAAAAATATTAATTTTAAGAGATCTAAACCTAAAGCTTTGAAAAAAAATCATGTATTTATTAGTATTTTAATAAAATTATTTGATTATTTTTATAATTAAAGTAATAATAATTATGAAAATATACAATATAATTAATAGAAAAATAAATGTCATGATGAAATACAATAAATAAAGAAAAAGTAAAAAAAAATGTAAATTAAGATAAAAATGTAAAATTTTATATACCATAAGGACCAAATATGTAATTTGTTTATTTAATTTTTAAATGAATTAACATTTAATATTAATAAAATTGGAGGGAGGGATAAAAATTGAAGCAAATAGAAACCACAAGGACTAAAAAAGTAGTTTTAAAAGACCAGAGACGAAAATCGTTATAAACATCAAACCATGGGGACTAAAATCGTAGTTTATGTAACATCACGGTTTTCAAAACTCTCAAATCTCTATTTTAATCTCCAAAAGTGATCATTTTAAAACCACCAAAAATACGGGATGTTAATTTTTAATCGAGACTTCGAAATGTCCGCTTTAAATTGTTACGTTTTATCCATTTTTCCAAAACATAAGCCAACCCAAAAGTTAAGATTTACAATCCTAAAGTTTACTTACAAACAACCGGGGACATATCTACCCGATAGAAAATTTACATATTTATATATAACACACCAAAAGCAAGTACTAATATACCCAAAAGATCTTAATCAACGCTTGAAACAACACCTGAACTAAGATTCCTTATCTTTACCTTTGTCTACAATCCTCTTTCCTGAAAAAAATAATCAACAACGGGTAAGCTATAAAGCTTAGTGAGTTCTATATGAAAATACATGGTTATAATGCCTTATATAGTTATATTAATTGAAGAATGAAACGAAATCTCGAAACGAAAAGCTATTATAACATCGAAGACCAACAACTCGGAGAATTCCATGATTACATTCCAAAAGACTTACCAGACTCATAAACATAACATAACAATATCAAGAAAATCAATACATCATAAGTTCAATAACAACATACGTTCTTATCGACAAGCTCGACAACGAAATGTCAATCGTGCCATACGAACACCTATCACATGGATCAAGTACCGTATCATGTAAACATATCATGAATCAATTATAAAATATCAAGAATAGTGCACCACTCCCACCTTTATCTACTGGGTACGTGCAGAATAGTACTCACACTCGTCTCCTAACACACGAGATACGTGAGTACAACGGACCGGTATGCCACACCCAACCTCCGTCTCCCTGGGATACGTGGACATACACCGCTTTCCAGCGTACTACACGAAGTAGTACCCGTATTCACGGTTTACCAAGAGATCAACAAAACAGTCGCGGATCCGGACTCGACCGACATCGCAAAAAGATCATACGAATACCAACCGGAATCATAGGGACTTACACTTGTTAAGCATTACGAAAACATGAAACACAACTAATGCAAACAAAAGTGCATATACATATAAGTACTCATAAACATGTATTTCATATAAACTCACAGTGCACAAAATGGTCCAACCGTATGTGTCGTTCCAACTCTGTAGTCCGAGTATGTATGGCACTCCAAAAGCTTCCAATTATACTCTTATACTCCCTGGAGTATACATATTCAATTCCATAAGTATATAATTACACTATCTCATTATATTCCAATTTTACTGTATAACCCTCTGTTCTAACACATTTTTAACCATCTTAAACTCAAAATTACATTCTGACTTCTATACAAGAAATAAAATAGACTCTTTTATCGTTCATATGCCACTGACCTCATGTCCATTGGATTTTTCTTTGATTTTATATAAATTTTACAACACAGCAGCTACAAGCTGTCAAAGTTCAGCTTGACAACCCTGTACTAAATGCATTTTAGCACATCTTAAACCTGTAATTAGGTTATAATGTCTTCATATAAAATAAACTAGACATTTATACCTTTCTAATGCCACTGGAATCACCCTTTTACGATTTTTCTGTGATTTTATACAATTTTTCAAAGTCTGCGTATTTACATTGTCATTCCACTCGAAAATCTTCATTTTTACATGTTCCAAAAGCCAATTCAACTCTAAATGCCCCTAATTTCATATTTTCATCATAAACTATCATATTTTAACTATTTCTAGCAAAACTTCATGAAATCTTGCATAATTTCTCATTCCATAACCTTTACCTATGAGTTGTACCATATGCTTTAAGACTTGTACATTTTGTTCATAAGCTTGTAAAATTACTTGAATGCATTCATCATTACCATCATAATCATGATACACTACCATATTTTAACAAGAAATATACTTAATCACTAAAATTCATACCCATCATAAACCCCAATTTCATGATAATATCGAAAACATAAACTAATCATCATCTAGCATCAATATCATGTTATACAACCATTTTTTTAACATGAAAATACCAAAAATCCTAACCACATGAAACCCTAGATTCCTTAAATCACCATCAAAACACCAAAAATCATGAAATGAGTTCAAGATAGTGTTTATACCTTTGTTTAATCTTTCAATTTCACCAAAATCTTGTTGAATCTCCTTGATTTTGAGTTTGGATGAGTGTACTATGTGTGAATCGCACCTTGAGTGTGTGTTAAAGTTCTGGAACTGAAAATTATCAAGTAGAAGTAAAAATCCCGTTTTTGTACTATTTTGGTCAATAAGTCAACATATTTTTCCACTGTTGGCAGATTTAGTCCCTCATGCGTATCTTGGTCGTTTCAACTCCATTTCGAACGAAACTTTCCAGATCTCTTAATTAATATATAAGAAGCTTAAGTATAAAATTTCAGCCTCTAATTCGACCCAGAAGTCCATTTTTCAATCTTACTTTGATATTTTTCACTTATTACATCGTACTTCTATAACTCCCAAACGGTTGAATTTCTTTAAGTTCCGTCACTTCTAGCACTTCTTAATATATTGATCTAGGGTGTTCCAACTTGTTTCACTCAATTTGGATCATCCGTTCAAGTTTTGGGTAGATTTTTCCCATTTAGGCACTTTAGTGATCTACCCGATTTTCATTTAAGCAATGCACTTTGTATTTTGAACCCTCACATCATCCAATTATGTCATTTGTGAGGTGTTAGCACCAATCTTACCTTCTACATCTCAATCTAACTATGATCTCTACTTATAGCTCACTAACACACTTAGCATTTTAGCAAATTCTCTTTTTACATAATTAACACATAAAACATGTTTTAACGTATAATACATATTTCGAATCACTAGTTAAGCATATTTAGGAGGGTGGATGTTACAGTTTACTCTTTTTTATACCATGTACCAATTAACTGTAATTGGAACCATCTTTTTCGGTTGGTTAGATTATGTTAACATGGTTAGTTTCGTGTATGTTAAGCTTTTTGTTTGTCTACATCAATGCCATCGAAGTTTGTCTTAATTATGAAAATGCCATTGTATCCATTAGGTCCGTCGGATCAAGTTGCACGATTCACCCAACAGTATTGAGGTGGTTCATATGGTTCTTATGAAAAGTTATAGATTTTTTAATGGCGATCTTTATTTATTTTTTTCGTATTGTATATAAGTGATATTGGTTTTAATAGACATATAACCACTAACATTTTTTATCTGGTTTCATATTTTAATAATAGACACATAATATTTCTTACATAAATTAAGAATTTAAAATCAACTAAATAATACCCTCTAACCATAGGTTTATTTTTGTAACTTGAATTCTCGAACTTACGTTTTTAACCATTACTTTTGTTTCATTTAACTTTCAAAACAGAAAAAAACAGTGCATTTACTGTTATACTATACAATTATATTAAAACAAATAATTACAGATAAAAAAAGATTCGTAAAGAAATTCCAACAACGAAGAAGTACTAGTAATATGTTGTTTCATTAATAATTCTTATGATCTACAACAATAAACACTTATGTGTACCATTAATTCCCCGATTCTTAAATCAAAAAATCATGATCGATCACTTAACGAAGTCATATAATACTCGACTTACATCAGTATACAAACAACAAAAATCGTAACTACGTATGGCTCCACGACCCCAGGAACATGATCGTTCTCATTGGATCTTCCGCATTTGTTTTTCGTTTCGGCCTCTTGATTTCTTTCGCATACGGAACTCTTCTTTCCGATTCCAAACTTCCAGTTCGATTATCAGCAGCCAATACAGTAGCTTGAATGGCTTGACGAAGTTTTTCTCCGACTCTTTTGCACTCGTGAATCATAGAGGTATCGTTTGAGATGTGATGAGGCTTCATCGTTCGAACTGAGTTGTGATTTCTGTATGTGTACTGAGACGAAAATAATGAAGGTATACAAATAATATTGATGAAAACAGTGAAGGTATAGAGAGAATATTGAAGTGTATTTATAGAAAAATATGAGTAAGAGTGGTGGCCCACAAAGAAGCCCAATAAGGGCCCACTTAGGATAGGGTAGATGCTTTATGTTTTGTTGTGGAATACACATAGGCTTTTAGGTAGTTGTTTTGTTTGTGCCTTCTATAAAGTGGGGATTTTACCTTTTCTTTTAAATTTCTTTTAAACCCTTTTTAACTTTTTGACTTTATTTTTTAACATATTTTTATTTTCTTAATTAAGTCACGCTATTAAAGAATTTCTACCATAATAGTATGCTAGAGATACACAAGACATGAACTTTTTCGGGTCCAAATATGAGCCTTCCAAACATGTTTTCAGTTAGCAAAAATTAAAGTTGACGCTTTTATAGGCTCGGGTCGGACTGGACTAGGTTTTGGGGTTCAAAAGGGTCTGGATCAGATTTTTTCATAACGGACCTAGACCTAGCCGTCCAGGTCTGTCCCCAAATTTTTGTCCTGCTCAGGCTTTAAGGCCTGGCTCGGATCGGGCTTCGGGTTCAACATGGCTCGGGTTTTTCGTGTCATGTTTCAGACTTGTGTTTTTTGTGCATGTCTAATGTATGCTCGTGGAGGAGCATGCATGTCCGAATGAAGTTTGAGGTTGATGCAAATAGATAAAATTTATTGAAAATGAAACATTTTTTTTCATAGAAGATGTAAAAGACATATGTAATAAAGAGCTAATAGAACAACTGGATATTCGAGAGACAAAAACTCGTTATTTTGAATTATCCATTTAAAGCCTATCATTGTTTATAATGAATTTCTAGATTTTGATCATCAATTTCATTTACATAGTTTTTTTTATTTTTTTGATAAATTAGGGGTGTTCAGTATTTAGGTTGAATTTGGAAAACCTAATTTGAGATTTAGAAATTTGATTTGGTTCATGGTTTTCGATTTTGTTTATAATCTAAACCGAATTTGATATTCAATTTTTCCTTTGGAGTTTTAAAGTCGGATATACTTAAACCAAATCAACACAAAAAGGTTGAATGATATATATATATATAAAAGTTTTCTTTTTTCTTTATATAAGTTTTTTGGTTATATTTTGTCAATATATGATGTGACTTGTCTAAACCAGAAAGCATATAAACAAATCGATTTTCTATAGTTATTAGTTGAATTCGGTTTGGTTGGGCCACCAAAATAAAATCCATAGACAAATTAATTTGTGGGTTAATCAGTTTCAGCCCCAATTTCGAATTCCATTGGTTTTACGAATCATAACTGAAAATTTTCTTAAACCGAAGATACCAAAAAAGCCAAACTGATCATAAACACATTACTACATATTTTATAAATAGGGTATAACATCATGAGGTGCATAAGATACTACCAATGTGTGACATATAAAATGGTATTTGAGTGTAACCTTACGACTTTTAAACACCATTTTATTTACTATGTAATATGTACACACTGTATGTAAATACCTACACACTTATTTTTTTGAAAGGGTATCATGAGCCTATGACCCAGATTAATCCCTGGCAATTAGGGCATTTGGTCCAGCTGCTAAAGCGTGCAGCCCTGAGTTTATCCTCAGTGGCCACAAGTGCTGCTAGTGGGGCTCGAACCCGGGTTGAACGCTATGAACTTCCCAAGCCTTTACCACCACACCATAGCCCTTGTGGTTAAATACCTACACACTTATGATAGTATGGTTTTTTACAAATTGTGTTGGCAGTTCGTAAAAAAAAAGCTGCCAACATTTCAAAAACATAGTAACCTCACATATTAATATTAAATAATTATACTTTTTACAAAATGTAATATTAAGAGGTTTGAGAGGGGTTTAAACACGAAGACGGTCAACTTGCTAGAAGTGCAAGAAGGCTAAATCACATATGGTTCTAAAGTAGATTCACATGTGAAACAAATACGTCCCTTTGACCATCCATTATGCAGGGCGAGTTTTCATGCAATTTTTGTCGTGTTGACCAAGTCGCCCGTGTCCTTTTGAACGTGTTGTAACACATGTGATTCCACCCTATAATCACATGTGATATGCCATTTCTCGCAAGTTGACCGACTTCTCGCATGAACTTATAAGGGTAACTCGACACTTGAAGAGATATAATCTATACTATATTATAAAGTACGGATAAAAAACTCTTAAATACAAATTATTAGACACAAGGTACCATCATTTTATATAAGATTTTAAAAATATCTTAATTTACAAGTATCAAAGGACAAGATACATATTATTACTGCATGCTTCTAACACCCACCAATTTGGTATGTGTAGAATCTTCCTTTTATGCAGACATTTCCATGTATCACTATTAATTAATATATTATATTACTATAATTTTGTTTTAATTATATTATTAAATATGTAATTGATTATTTTTTCTAGATGCCATTAAAATATATAAAATAAATAATTGAATTCTAACAAAATACTTAATTTTTTTATATAAAAAATATTATATTATTAAGCCTAAATTAAACAAATTTATATATAAAAAAACATTCACTTTCTTAAAATCATCAAAAATCGTACTGTAAATCGACAAAAAAATAAAATGAAACATTAAAATCGTGATGTATCTCGTTGCATTACGTGAATACACTGCTAGTAAAATAATAAAATAGCTTACATGTTAAATATTAAGTACTTATTTTCTTTACAAATAAAAAGAGATAAATTAAAATTAAAATATCATCTTAAATAATTTCATATTTATTTTGATATAAAAATATATTACTTTAAAGTTATTTTAACTTTAAGAAAAATATCCCATGAAGGGTCGACATGTGGATACATATATACACACACAAGTATTTTTCAAGAAAAAGAAAACAATATTAATATTAGAGTAAACTCCAACTTTGGTCCCTGAGGTTTATTGATTTCTTTGAAAGAGGTCCCTATGGTTTCATAATTCAAGTTTACATCCCCAAGGTTTAGATTTTGCTCTAGAAATGGTCCCTGACCCCTAACGATGTCAAAATGGTCCGTTAGAGGCAAGGGTATTTTTGTCCAACCATAATTTTGTCCCTCTTTTGTAATTTTCTTTGTTTCTTCTTTTTATTATGTAGAATCATAAAAACTTAGGGACTAAATTTGTTAATAACTCTAATTTATATATATATATATATATATATATATATATATATATATATATATAAAAGTGTGTGTGTGATATATGTATGTATGTATGATAAAAAAAACTCCTTCGTTCTGCATCCACCGCCACCGCCACCGCCATCGTCTCCTTCTCCCCTCGTTTCTCGGCCACCACCATCCCATCCCCTCCGCCATGCCTTCACGCCACTGCCACCGCGATCGTCTCCTTCTCCACTCGTTTCTCGACCACCACCATCCCATCCCCTCAGCCATGCCTTCCCGGCGAAGGGGGTTCTCGTTCTGGAAATCGACAGGAACAAGGGGAGGGGGTTCTTGTTATGGTTCTGGATATCGACATGATCAAACAGGGGGAATGGATCCTGATTTTTGATGTTCAGACTAAACTCCAATTTTACAATATAGAGTAAACTTCAATTTTGGATCAAGTTTTGGGTTTTGATTTTGGTTTTAAGGTTTAGGTTTAGATTAGAGTTTGTCTGATTTTAGTTTTTCATGTTAATGTTTAGGTTTGGATTTGGTCTTGGTTTAATTGATGTTGGTGTTTGGATTAAGGTTTGGACTTTGGATTAGAGTTTGTGTCTGAATTTTTTTTGGCCGGAGAAGATGACCGGTGATTTGGCCGGAGAAGATGTTCAGATTAGGATTTGATTGCAGTCTGTTTTTTTACAGCCCATATGGTTCCAGCAAATTTTGGTTTTTATTGGGGTTGATTTTTTTTCAAAACTTCTCTTAAATCTCTTCAGGCAGACAGTAATAAGGATATGGGTGTACCCAGTAAACGATTGGATAGGATTTCCATACTATCACCATTCTTCTCAATATATTTTAGATTGTGTTACATCTTGCATTAGCAATTTTCTGGCTAAATTCAATGGATCTCTTTTCTTTGAAACAAGTGATAAACATTAACAAAAGGTTGCATCTATAGAAAAGTTCAGGCATACACGTTTTATACCAGCCTAGCAGATAACTAGATCTATGATCCTGATGTCACATGAGCAATTCCTAGCAACTGTAAGCTATCATTATGGACTAGGTGTTCAAAGCATGATTCTTTTTTCAATCGGTGTACAGTTGAAATTGTTAAGTTTTGCAGCTACTCCTGGTGCAATGGAAAATAAAGGAAAAGATGGGCAACAGTTTGAGGCCCTAAACCACAGCCCATTGCTCTTCTACCTTCCGTTTCTAACCTCCCCCTCTCCATGCTGCTTAGATGCAGGACGAACACAAGGAAAACATAGCTTTTGGCACCATCTAAAGACCCCAACACAGCATAAGATCAAAATCAATCAAAAGCTCAACATAAATGTCTAAAAGATTCTTCCTAGACATAAGCCTTCACCAGTGTTAAAAACACTGCCTTTCATCAACATCCTTGGAAGAACACGGACATTGTAACACCCCGATTTTCGAAAGGTATCGATCCAAGTTAATTCAGAAACCGAGATATTAAGGAAAAATAAGATTTTTAATTTTGGACTTGAATCCTTGATTTTATAGTCTAGATGGATGAAGGATTCAATTACGAGTCCAGCGGTTCTTTCCGGAGCAAAAACGGAGCTATAACGAAGAAGTTATGACCAAAACGGTTTTCGGGGAAATCATAGGTCGGCTGGAGGGGGCGCACGGGCCGTGCACGGGCCCTTCACAAAAGCGCACGGGTCGTGCGCATCAGGCCGAGACTCGGGTTATAAACCTGATTCAGCCGCATTTCTCAACCAAAACTTCATTTCTTCATATCTTTTGATCTAGAGCTCCGATTTGGGTGATTCAAGTTGCTATGGTTTCGTTTTTGAGAGTTTTTCAAGGATATGGCAAGAGATTGGAAGTCTATTGAAGTATACTAGAGTATTCTGTGGTGGTAAGCTTCTCATCTCTCACTATTCATCTTCTTCCCCAAAGTTTTCTAGGGTTTCATCCACCCTTTTTCTCCCTTTTCATAGATTGAAGGTTTGTGATCATTTTGGTGAACTAGAAGTGTTTTGGTTGGTGAATTCAAGCTTGGGTAAAGGTAATCTTCTATTCTCTTCGGTTATGGAAGTTAGGGTTTCGGTATTAGTTGAGGTATCCATGTATATGGTTTGGGAAATGTTTGTTTATGGTAGAATATGTATATTTATGGTTGGAACCTTGTGGATCTAGGTTTTGGAAGATTTGGTTTGAAGAATCAAGTTCTTCAAGGAAAGTTCTAAGTGGGTAAAATCTAGATTTAGTCTAAATCTAGCAAGGTGAGTTTACTAAACTTTTGTTAAAACTGGATACACATCATATTTGCTTATTTGTTGTTATTATCACATATTTGCTCAAAATGTTCATCTTTACGGGTTTAAGTATTTGATGGTGTTTTCGTGAGACTATATGAGAAATATGTTTTAACAAGTATCATCCCATGATTTACTTTATTTTGTGAAAGTATTTGGGGTCTTCATTATGTACACCCACGATGGGTATTTTGGGTTATCTTTTATGAGTATTTGCCATGATTTGCTCTATTGGTCGAATATTTGGGACTTGCTCCATGAATGTACATTGTTGGCATTTTGGCATGATATGGATTATATGTGGTATAACAGATGATAAATTCTACTTTGAATGCCTTCTTGGTGATTTAATTATTGAACATTGAATATATTGGAATTTGAGTCTCACATTGGACTTATGTGAGGATGGTAGCATAGTACCCATGGTTGGTATCGAAATGCATTGGTAGATATATACCTAAAGACCTCCTATATATATTATGTTGGACGAACCAAGTCGGTAGACACTAGGAGGATGTAGTCTTGGGCGCCACCGTGTGGGTATGTGCCTAGACCTCCGCCATTCGGGGTAATGCCATGGTTGTAGTCCTCGGGTGTGCCGGGCCTTTGGGTGTCACTCTTAGTAGTTGGCACTAAGGTACATTGTCTCTTTGGGTGGAACTGATTGGTGCTATGGGTCTCCCCTATTGACTCCACATTGTTGAACTCTGGTTAACTGCTGATAAGAATTGTAACTGCTAATGCATGCTTATTATTGTTCAACTCACTAGGCTTTTTGGCCTAACACTTGCTTGGTGTCAATGTGTATCTCAGGTTATAGCGGCGCTGGTTCTAAGCTGGCATAGATGCTTGGGTGAGAGATTGAGGGATATTGCATTTGGACTTACTTTTGGTAGGAGAACCTTTGGATTTATAAATGACACCCTTAATTGTAATCTCTTTTCTAGTTATGGAAATTAGATTAGTTGGTTGTTATTTATCGTCCGTTTAATTACAACTGTATTTAAACAGGTTTGTGTATTTTCCCCATTTAAGGAGGCTCTTGCTTTGGCAATTTTTAGTATACCTCATGTCCGTTTTTCGGATTTTTGTTATCCCTATTTTTAGGGTGTTACAGACATGAATTCTCTTCAACTTTTCACTAACCAAAACACATCTAAACCCCCAAAACACTTCCAACCAACATTTACCTCACTGCAATCTCTGCCTCAGGCTCATCTAACACAACAAAACTTATTATACTTACCTACAGCTGAACTACCTGCGATTTCAAATTGTCGACGATAACCTCCTTAAAACAATTCCTAAAAGTCATCATCTTCTACCAGAACTCTTACTTCCTTAAAACATCGGCTTAATATACTTCACATCATTGAACATCGTCAATTCCTCCTTTGCCTCAAAACACACGATCAAATTACATAATTGATCAGACACGATAACCGTAATTAAGAAAACAAAATACATAAATTTGTTTTTTATCGATTTCTCTTCTTTGATCTGGTCGATGTCTTTGATCTGTTCGATTTGGTTTTGGGCTGGTCGATGTATTTAAATACCCCAACAATCTCCATCACCTTTTTTTCCCACTTCTACTACGAAACCAAACCAAAGGAAACGAGACGAAACGAAACGAGGGTGGTGCCGGAAAAAGAGAAGAAGAGGGGTGCTGGTGGATTTTCTGGTGAAGTTGGGGATGATGGGGGGGGGATGATGGTCCTGTAGAAACATACATACATATCACACACTTATATATATATATATATATATATATACATACATACATACATATAAATTAGAGTTATTAACATATGGTCCCTAAACTTTATGATTTTATATAAGAATAAGAAGAAACAAAAAAAATGCAAAAAAGGATAAAAAAGATGGTTGGATGAAAATGCCCCTGAATCTAACGGAGTTTTTAACGTTGTTAGTGTCCAGGGACCATTTCTAGAGCAAAATCCAAACCTTGGGGATGTAAACTTGAATTATGAAACCATAGGGACCTCTTTCAAAGAAATCAATAAACCTCAGGGACCAAAGTTGGAGTTTACTCTTAATATTATTTTCAAATAATATATATATATATATATATATATATATATATATATATATTAGTCTCATTTATATCAGTATTTTTCAGAAAAAGAAATTTGTTACGCATTAAGAGCTCCGCGATGTTTCTAAAAAGAGATTCTGTTTCCGGATATGCTTAACATGTGAACATGTAAACTTTTGTTGATGTAACAAGTCGTAAGACCTAATATTTCCTCTTTTTATTGCATAATGGAGAAAGATACATTTTAAAGAACTGCTTTTTTTCATGAAAAAGAAAAAATCAAAAAATTCAATTCTTTTTATTTGACAAAAAATATTTCCGATATATTTATTTTAGAGTAAACTACAAATTTGGTCCCCATGGTTTATCAAAAATAACACTTTTTGTTTTTGTAGTTTGAAAATTACAAGATGGTCATCATGGTTTGTAAAAACGTCAGGATTTGGTCCCTCCTTCTAACGACCGTTAAATAAGAGGCATTTTCATTCATTTATCGATTTTTTTGTCTTTTACCCAATCTAGACCGATTTTATGATTTTGGCCCGTCTGATTTTTGATTGAGTAAACGACAAAAAATCGCTAAAATGACGAAAAATGTCTCTCATTTAAAGGATTTTTTAACGGTCGTTAGAGAAAGAGATCAAATCCAGACGTTTTTGCAAACCACGATGGTCATCATGTAATTTTGAAACCGCAGAGACAAAAAATGTTATTTTTTACAAAGCGAAGGGACCAAATTTATAGTCTACTCTTTATTTTATAATATCGCTTTACCATATCGGTGGCATTTTAGATTTTTATTTTTCTCAACTCTGATTTAAAAAAGACTGATTATATCCAAAAATTTATAATTTCAGTGTTGATTTAATATTTTTATATTTAAAAAATATTGACCATGATATGAACTTTATAAACAGTAATACAAATTAAAAGCTATATCCAAAAAATAGTAACAAATATATTTTTTTACTTATATTTTAAATATTTTAAGCAAGAATTAAACGATATTTGAGTGGCCCAAAACAACATATTCCCCTGCTATATTACAATACCTTGCTTTTTATACAGGAGTAACTTTGACCGAATATTTTAAGTACCGTGAACAACACAATTCAATCATTTATGAACAAGTTCAAGCCTATGACCCTTTTACAAATGTTTATTTTTGTTGTGATCACTACTTGTATGTATTCAGTTGAAATTAATAAAGAAAATCATAACAGAAATAGATATACTTGATAATTAACTCGAATGCTAAGAGCATTGATCTCTTTCGGGGGAGAATGGGAACTCGTAGTTCGTCAATGACTTAAACGACGGTAATTATGACTACATTAGTCGTTTGTTGATACCAGATTACAAAACACGCAGACGACTTCTCTTGCACTCTAGACATACCCACGTCTCTTGCAAGACGTTAACAAGTTTTGTAGCTTTCAGTTACTGACCAATTATTGTTTTCGGATGTGAATCTGTTACTCTTTGCCCATCTGATTTTGAGAACTAGTGAGAACAAACAAGAACCAACATCGTATTCGCTCCTATTCGTTCCACGACAATTTCTGTAAGATCCCACATCGTTTGGGCAGGGGGGAACAAATGTTGTCTTGTAAAGGATCAGATACCTTCTTTATTAGACGTGTTTACAACCGTGAGTCCAAGTGTTGACAAATCAAACGATATCTGATACGTTAGCCTAAGATGTTAAAAATGGTATCAGAGCCAAGAACATGACTAGTTTGCCAGCGAGGACGTTGGGCTCACAAGGGGGGTGGATTGTGAGATCCCACACCGGTTAGGGAGGGGAACAAAAGTTGTCTTATAAGAGACTGAATACTCTTTCATCAGACACGTTTTAAAACTGTGAGTCTAGGTGTAAACAAAACTGATGATTAGACTGAGATGTTACAATTTCACGTTAAATTTCTTTATACATCTTATGTTATCATCATAACTTAATTAAATCAATATGGTATATTGCAAACATCAAAAAATTTTAATTCTTTATTAAAAGTCTTTTAAAAGATACTGGTTTAACCATACAATTTCGTCAACTGACAAAATATCATAGCTCTTACAAGAACCACATAATATAGATATTTGTCGAGCGCTTGAGATGTTGAAATAACGTTAAGAAACAACGATAAACGGTCAAATACGGGTCGAAAAACAACAAACATTTTTATTTTTTATTTAATATTTTTGGTGCAAATTTTGGGAAATGGGAAGTCTACTCATTTAATTGCTTTTTGAAATTTAAGGATAGGATACGACAACAAGTTTACAAGGAAAAAGGATTTATTTTTGTTGCATCGAAGGAGGATGTCGGACGGTATGCATGTGCCAAAGCTATTTTATTAATCCTTATTTCATTATTTACAGAAAGCGTACTGCGCAATACAACGAGATATATCACGATTTTAATGTTTCATTTTATTTTTTGTTTTTTTGTCGGTTTACAGTACGATTTTGGATGGTTTTTAAAAAGTTATAATATTTTTTTTATAAATTTGTTTAATTTAAACTTAATAATATAATGTTTTTTATATAAAAAAATTATTTTGTTAGAAATCTATGATTATCTTATATATTTTAATGACATCTAGAAAAAAATAACCAATTATATATTTAATAATATAATTAAAACAAATTTATAGTAATATAATATATTAATTAATAGTGATACATGAAAATGTCTGCATAAAAGGAAGGTCTTACATATACCAAACTGATGGGTGTTAGAAGTCTGCAGTAGTAATATGTATCTTATGCTTTGATACTTGTAAATTAAAAGATTTTTAAAATTTTGCATAAAATGATGGTACCTTATGTTTAATAATTTGTATTTAAGAGTTTTTTTTATCTATGCTTTATCATATAGTATAAATATAGATAATTTGTAAAAAACAAAGTATAAATAATAACATCACCTTTTACTGATAGAGAGAAAATATCAAAAGAAAAACCTTTAAAAAAACCTGAGAACTACGAAAAAAGAATAAAAAATATATTAAAATAAATGTCAATCTAAAAATAATAAAGTGATTGATTTTTTGGTGTAATTTATTTCGTTTCAATATTTGTTATATTTAACTGTTTTTTGATTTAAAAAAATAGAAATAAAAAAATTGTATTTTTTTAAAATATGGTTATAACCATGAGAGATCATTTCAATCTAACGACTTGTATGGATTATTCTGGGATTCTCCCTCAATCTCACCTTACAAAAGAAAATTGTCTTCTAACATATTTTTGAAAAGAATTATAAAGAAAAAAATCTTATAAAATCCCATCTCCCTCAATCTCACCTTACAAAAGAAAAATGTCTTCCAACATATATATACTATCTATATCTATACTATATTATAAAGATGACATAAAAAACTCTTAAAAACAAATCTTAAAACTTAATGTACCGCTATTTAATGCTAATTACTTAAAAAACAACCATAAAAGCTGTATGTACTACATTTAATGCTATTCATTAATTTTCAATCATTATCTCTAACCATTTTAAATCCCCTAAAATCATTTCCCACTTTAACTCCCCTAAAATAACTCTCAGCATATTTTAGATATATAAAATCTAAAATATAATTAAAAAATCTTACAGAATATTTTATAAAAAAAATTATATTATTAAACCAAAATAAATTACATTATATTATTAAGTTTAAATTAAACAAATTTATATAAAAAAAATCATTATCACTCTCTCACAACCATCCAAAATCGTAATGTAAATCGACAAAAAACAGAAAATAAAATGAAACATTAAAATCGTGATGTATCTAGCTGCATTGCGCGAGTACAATTCTAGTATTATAAAACACGGATAAAAAAAACTCTTAAATACAAATTATTAGGCACAAGGTACCATCATTTTATGCAAGATTTTAAAAATCTCTTAATTTATAAGTATCAAAGCACAAGATACATATTAATACTGCAGACTCTTACACTCATCAATTTGGTATGTACAGGGTCTTCGTTTTATCCAAATCTTTCCATGTATCACTATTAATTGATATATTATATTACTATAATTTTGTTTTAATTATTTTATTAAATATATAATTGGTTATTTTTTCTAGATGTCATTAAAATATATAAAATAATTATTGAATTATAACAAAATACTTAATTTTTTATATAAAAAATTATATTATTAAGCCTAAATTAAACAAATTTATAGAAAAACATTATCACTTTCTCAAAACCATCCAAAATCGTACTATAAATCGACAATAATAAAATAAAATGAAACATTAAAATCGTGATGTATCTCGCTTCATTGCGCGAGTATGCTTCTAGTTTTTTTAAATAAATTAAAAAACACATATCTTATAAAATCCCATAAAATACCAACTTTCCAATGAGATTAGATCAAATTTTATGGGATTTCAATTCCAGGCTTTCCTATAAACCAAACACACCATCTATCTCTTCCAGTCTTATAAAGGAAAGAAAGCAGGATGAACAGGCTTGAGAATATAAAAAAAAAACATGCCTTCAAAAACTCCATTTCAAATATTCTAACAAAGATACTCTAAAACGCAATCTATTTATCCAAATTCCAATTCATATAAATAAAAAGATGAAACAATCAACGAGTAGATTGAATTGGCTGTTGGCTGCTTTGTTAAAAGCAGTGTGGTCCATTCCTATACACCATCAATCAAACAATTAAGGGGCCGTTTACCAAAATACTTACCGACAAGAACATTACCCACATTTACCTTATCGTATAACATTCTAGACCATCAAAGTTGATTGTTGGTAAACATCTTAACCCGGCAAGTTACCAGGTAGAAGTCATTTCTCTCACTTACCGGGTAAGACTCTAGGTCTTTGTTATGACTCTTACCGGTAAGATTCTAGATAGTTTCCATGCTCAATAGGTAAGAACCGTAAAGTATTTAGTAAACGGCCCCTAAATCTGTATTTGTTACGCAAACGACACAACCATTCAAAAGCAAAGTTTGTTATATACTTATACATACAAACCATGGTCTTTTAAGTTTATCCGAAACAACTGTCTGGGTGTCGGTAAAGAGATTAAGACTCCCGCTTTTAAGAAAGAAAGTGTAATGGTCCATTTTACAAGTTACGTTTACGTAGATGATGATGCTGATGATGTTATTTACATATAATACCCACAAAGTTGATGAATTTACTTACCATTTATATACAACTCTATTGCTATTCCTCTCCTTTTACAAACAGTCTTCGGGTTTCACGAAATTATGATATTCCAGTTGTGTCATCTCCCCACCGCTTGCAGGATCAAATTTGCATCTATAAAAACTGCACCAAAACTCAAACCCCATTCAATCTATGTATATATATATATATCCAATAATTATGCATTAACAGAACAAAAGGTTATTATCAATAGGTGCAAGGGTTTGAACTTCACCTTTTGAGGAGTGTGCATGGCAACATGAGTACTATTTGCTATATATATATATATATATATATATATATATATATATATATGTGCAGAGAGAGAGAGAGACTTTTTAGAAACCTAAAATGAATAACACATTCATGATGAATAACGCGTCCATATTACAGATGAATATGCCACGTGTCATGCTATGGGCAGTTCTCGGGTTCCTAATCAATTTTAGATTCTTAACTCCATGCCCTTGTATATATATATATATATATATAGTGAGGGTCAAATAAAAAAGCTAAATATCATGAGAAGGTAAGAAGAGAAGGTTCATATGCGAATCTGCAAAAATCGAGAAAAAATCTATTTGAAGATGCATATGTAAACCGACGTTACAGGTTATTCACATGGTTTCACATATGCATCTTCAAATGGATTTATAATGATTATTCCCTTCTTGCCTTCCCACTATATTTAGCATTCTTACTTGAACCAACCCCTATATATATATGTATATATATATATATTATAGAGAGAGAGAGAGAGAGAGAGAGAGAGAGAGAGAGAGAGAGTGCAAGAATATCAAATATAAACTCAATATTTGTTACAAACCCGTAGAAACCAATCATAATCATTCAACGACTTTGATTTTAAGTTGTAATTCATATGGTTTCACATGTTCTATTCTTGTGTATGTTTATGGGCTTGTATGCATGCGTGTGTGTGTGTTTATATATGAAACATATATTGATGTTTTTTTCCACATGTAAAACAAGCATGAAAGTTTCATATGTGAAACAGCACTACATGAACAATGCATGTTTCCCAAATGAAACAACACATGAAAACGAGTTTGTAGGTTTGTAACAAATATTGTGTTCATATTTAATATGCCCTATATAATATTATATACTTATTACAAAGTTATGAATACTATAACGTTCCAACTGACACAAAAAAGATACCAGAGTCTTGGCCTAAACAACTTCTTTATGTAGTCAACCTTTTTTTTTCTAACCCCACTTTTTTATAACCGATCTACAAAATAAAAGTTAAATACCAAAAAGAACACAAACCTTGTCACATTTAACATCCTGTAGCTACTACAATACTACTACTCCCTCATCATATCTACTATTGTTTTAACTTATTTTCGTCACAATTTCCTGTTACTTGTTTGCACACACTCACACCTGTAGCTTGCTCTCTTGTTTCTTTAGTTTCGCAAGCCGGGGATTTTCACAGGAACAATATCTCTACCCCTTCCCAGACCCTACATCCGCATGGGGTTTACTGGGTTTGGTTTCGTATTCTAAAAGTATAATATAAGCATATCTAGTACACCAACAACTTTTATCTATGCCTAACGACTGTCATCAAGTTTAATGTAGTCATCAAAACTTTCTTAACAGTTGAGTCTCAAATGCGCACACCAAATTGTTTGATCATCAAAGTTGAAGTGTTGGCTTTCTTTTTCTTTTCAGGAATGGATAATGATTAGTGTGCAACTTGTAAAAGCATTTTACTCTGAGAAAAAGTTTCAGTCACTCACCTTCCATCCATGCCAAGTATAACAACTGTATTCTTTTGGTGGCCAAATGCAACAATGTACTGAGAACCTTCAACTAAACGGAACTGAGCCACTGACCACTCTGAGCTGAAGTACTTGGGCAGCACTCCTGAAATAAAAATTTAGTGTGAGCCACAAAAGCATGTAATAATCTTTACAAACTTCCAAAGCAACAATATCTTGAAAAGAATAGCCTCATATACTTCAGTTTCACTTTTAGTTGATTTAGTTATGGTAAGAAGAGTGATTCTATTTTAATTTTTCCATGATCAGTAATCCACCAGAGTACTTGAAGAAAAAAGCCTAGAGATGCACAAAAAAGCCCAAGCCCGAAGATCGGCCTGAAAAAGCCCAGGGCTAGTGAGCCAGAAGCCCGTTCAGGACCAGGCCACAAAGCCCAATCAGGCCGAAATTTTGGGGGGAGGCCCAGGCCTAGGCCCGGCCCAAAAAACCCGACCTGAAAAATAGTGGAAAACACTGAAAAAGGCCCTTTTTCAACCCCAAAGCCGGCTTGGGCCTAAAAAAGCCCGGGACTTTTTTTGCTCACTAAAAATGGGCTTGGAAGGCCCGGGGGCGGGCCTTGTGCATCTCTACTTAGAACTAACCAATTTTGCAAGGAAATCAACTTATCCTCTGTCTTCTATACCTTTAATGAAAGAAAGAGATGAGCTTGATGAAGAAACAGGAGTACTGTGGTCCGATGATTCAATAGTCTTGTCAATGCCTTGGTTTCCTTGAGTAATCTTGAGGCTGAAAACATGAACAGTGCCCTTATCACTTGAGACTGCCAGCCACTGGACAGTAGATGAAAATGCCAGGCTGTATATTTCTGCTCTATCTGCTCCCCTCCTTACCTGCATCAATTGCTTTTAGTCTACTACAAGAATGAAATTAGAATTTAATCATGCATGTTTTTTTTACATTGATAAACGAACTGAAGGCAAACATTTAGCTGATTACATTGCAACGAGGAACAAATCAAACTGTAGGTCTTTCATAAAGGTTAAAAAAAACTGTCTTACATATGTGAGGACCCCCTAAATAACCTATCACCATATCAACATCCATCATTACTTCTCTTTTATACTCCTTCGATGCAGCACAAATTCGACAAATTTTTTTAAACTTCTACCAACATCCATAACCTTATTTGTCATCTTTCTTTTCCTAAACATTTAACCTCAAATACAATTATCAGTTATGTACTTTTCCTCAAAAGGACACTAGCAACCAACATTTTTTGCTAATGGAAACAGTTGATCAAGTGTTCTTATTGTTTGTCATCACCATATTGTTTACAGATGATAATCATATTTTTCTTAACAATGTACAAGATTTCCTTATATTTTTTGCCTATTTGGATTCATAAGCCATTCAACAACTCAAGTTAGTATTAAATATCAGGTAAAAACAAAATACAATCTGAAATATATGCAATCCTCTTCCTAGCTCTAATAACAGTGGCCATGACAATACTCCTGACAATGGCAATACAAATCTTAGCATTTTTTTTCTGCACCATAGCAAGAGACACTTGCAGGAAAAGAAAAAGAGAAGATGATGCATTTTGCAAACTCGGTAAGCTTAAAGTTATTTTGCAAAAAACGCTACAATCTATAAATTAGGTGTAATGATGCAAACAAATAACACATAGAGATTGAGTTCTGAGCATGATAAAGTGTAATTATAGAAACATAGACAAATATTGCTTGTACATAACCGACGACTATGGTAATCATATCCATGAAACCCGCAGGTTAAGAGTCAGAAACTGCATAGCCGAATTAAACAATATCTTGACAAAGTGCTTACCACACACCAGTTTTGATCATAATCCTCAATTAACAAAACAAAATCAAGGCGTACCTCTTGCAACAGCGTGCCATCATGAGTATCAAAAATTCGAATCAGAGTTCCCTTGGAGCTGGCTGTAGCAAGCATATGCCCATCCTGCGCCAGGGTAAAGCAGGCAATCCTTGAATCGTGAGCTAGAATAAACTTTGTTTTCTTCGAAGCATAATGTTCAACCCTAACTTGCCCCTTCTGCAAACCTAGAGAAACAAGCACAAAATTACTCGATCCTTGCGAAACCTCACAAAGCCCTTTCGGATTCGCAAACGTTTCAATCTGATGCAACAACTTCAAATCCACAAAATTGTACACGAATATCTTCTGCTCCAAAACGACAATAATCCGGTCTCGTCTCAGCCGAACTCCACGAACTTCAGACCGAAAAGACAGCTCACCGATGCATTGGCTCTTATGATCGTCCCAAATCATAACCTTATTGGGAGGATACTGCGGTTCCGGACCTCCACCGACTAACGCAAGTATATTGCAACGAAATAGCATCTCCACTATCCCAATGCCGCCTCCGTTTTCAAAATCTCGACGGAAAATCTCGCGAAACGGATCACAGTTGTAGATTCTAAATCCATGATTTATACCGCAAGCAAAACAACCGTGATCCTGATTGAACGAAACGTGGATCAACGAAAGAGGTAAAGGAGGAGAAGCATGCTCGTGGAAATCAGGCGCCGGAATCGGAACTGGAACCGGCGCCGGAATCGGATCTTCAGATGATCGAGTTACGTCGTGAATATCTTCGTTATCTGGAAGAAACTGGTTAAGCCATTCCCTAACATTCCCATCGCCGTCTTCGTGATTGTATTGAGCTTGTTGTTGTTGAGTAGGGTTTGTTTTGATCGGCGGCAGCAGTGATGAGAGATCTTCGCCGACGTCTACGGCGGGGAGTATAGAGGAGTGATCGTCGGAGTGATGATCGGAGTTAGGGTTAGGGTTTGGCCACGTCGGAGAAGGGAAAGACGAAACGGTTGCCATTGTTGATGATCGGAATTTGTTGAGTCTACCGTAGACTTTTATCCACATCCAAAAACTTTATATTTGTGCTAATATTACTCTTAGACGCCTTATACATTTAAAAATCTACATTTTTGGTCCCTCTACTTATACTTATATCACTTTAGGTTAGATTTTGATATGATATTTGGATAATACGATGTTTTATTACTTCTTTTGTGTTAAAATATGTGATGTTGATTAGGCATGTAGTTTAGGGAGGGTCTATTTTTTTGTTAAACTAGAAGTTTACTCATGCAATGTAATGTGATATATCTTATTTTAATGTTTTTTTATTTGTCGATTTTATAATAGGACTTCGTCGATTTAGGTTTAATAATGATGTAACTTATTTTAGGTTTAATAATGTAATGTTTTTATAAATAACTAGAAACGTACTCGTGCAATGCAGCGAGATACATCACGATTTTAATGTTTATTTTTATTTTTTTATTGATTTACAGTACGATTTTGGATGGTTTTTATTGAGTGATAATGATTTTTTTATATATAAATTTGTTTAATTTAGGCCTAACAATATAATGTTTTTATATAAAAAAAATTAAGTAGTTTGTTAAAATTCATTAATTATCTTATATATTTTAAATTTTTTATATTTAAATTGAGATGTTTATCCTGTTTTGATTATGTTTATCAGAATTCAAATTTCATAATTTTAGGATTTGGGGATTAGAGATAAGGATTTTGGGGGATAAGAATGAAATATTTTAATTAAAGTTAAAAACTTTACAGGTAGTACATATTGCTTCATTAATTGTTTTTTAAGAGATTTTAAGTAAATTAACATTAAGTAATTACATCACGATTTTAATGTTTATTTTTATTTTTTGTTTTTATTGATTTACAGTACGATTTTGGATTATTTTAATTTGTTTAATTTAGGCTTAACAATATAATGTTTTTATATAAAAAAAATTAAGTAGTTTGTTAAAATTCATTAATTATCTTATATATTTTAAATTTTTTATATTTAAATTGAGATGTTTATCCTGTTTTGATTATGTTTATCAGAATTCAAATTTCATAATTTTAGGATTTGGGGATTAGAGATAAGGATTTTGGGGGATAAGAATGCAATATTTTAATTAAGGTTAAAAGCTTTACAGGTAGTACATTAGGCTTTAGTAGTTATTTTTAAGAGATTTTAAGTAGATAGCTTTAAATGATAGTACATAAAACTTAGTGAGTTGTAATTAAGAGTTTTTTATGTCATTTTTATAATATAGTATAGATGATTAAGTATTCTGTTAGAATTTAAGGATTATCCTGATTATATTTTAAAATATTTATTATTTAAAATAAGATGTTTATCATGTATTTGATTATGTTTATCGGTTAGTTATGAATTCAAACATGCGACTTTAAAAAGTTGTAGTCATGTATCATTTACTTGTAATTCTGAATTTTAAGTAATACGTATTAATAAACAATACTTGATGCATAAAATTTTGTTTTTAAGAGTTTTTCTCAAATGTTTTATAATATAATATAGATATCTAAAATATTTATTAATAAATACAAAAAAAAAGGGGGGAAATTATGGACATAAATCAATTCAGTGATATTTTATAATGATCAGTAATGAATTTTGAATTGAAACCATGAATATGTTGCATCTTTTTGAGACAACATAATATTGCATTCAGTTTGAGATAAAGTACAAATATGTGCATCAGTTGTGATTTGTGAATGTTCTTAAAAACAACCTCTGTCTTTTGAGATACACTAATGGTAACCATTGGATCATTTAATATTACTTTTAGATGATATATACTAAGTTTGTATAATTTAGTTTACTTTTATAAATACATGCATGTTTAAGGAATCATTATTGGTAAATTGAAACAATCAAGAGATGACCCAAAGTTTAGTCAATTCATACAAGGAAAATGCTTGATATTAATCATGTTGGACCAATGAGGTCAATGGTTCAAATGCACATTTATTCGTAGGTTGATATCTGTATGTCAAACAATAGAGATGTACAAAAAAAAAAAAACTGAAGCTTGGTCCTAACCAAGCCTTAAAGCCTGATCAAGCCGAAAGTTTGAAGGCATCCCGACCTGAAAAAGCCCAAAAAGGCTCGCCTTAAAAGCCCGATCGAACCCTTTTTCAACCCCAAATCCCGACCTAGGCCTAAAAAAACCCGAACATTGTCCCCCTCCATGAAAACGGGCTTAGAAGGCCTAGGCCTTATACATCTCTATCAAACAGTCAAATAATCACTTGCAATTACAAAAGAAATTTATAAAACAACATTCATATTTCATACTACACCATATAATTACTAAATATATTTAAAACAAACACTATTTGCACAAAAGAAACAAGTTCCATACCTTTTATCGGCTTGCAAGTCGTAGTTTAGGGGTTGAAGTGAATAATGATGAAATATAGGGGGCAAAAGTTGAATTAGAAATAGTAGAGGGAGCAAAGTGTAGTTTCAGTATTCGGTAATTGGAGTACAAGTAACACAAAAATGAATTTTTAGATGCTTTGGCTTGACTCCTTTCCACGCAATCCAATGGATACTTCAATATGCTGCATCTTTGACTTGTACATTGCCTTCTTTATGTTGCATCTTTGACTTGTACCTTGTATTTTTTTATGCTTATTTAACTTGACTTGTATCTTGTTTTTTTTAACTAAAAAAAAACAGATCACACATAAAGGCTCGGACCTTCCAAAACCGTTTTCAATATAGAAAAAGGTTCGGACGTTTTCAAGATTGGGCTGGGCCCGAGCTATGGGTGTGAAAATAATCCCAATCGGGCTTTTCCTTTGTTCAAATTAGAGGCGGACCGGTTTTTCTTTTCAAACAATGGCAATATTTGATCCAAGGTTCTATATGGCGTGACGTTTGACATGGCGGCGAGGTCTAGCCCAAAGGCGGACCTACATATCACAATACAACGGTTCAGACCACTGCTTCATGGTTCTGTCGTAAGAAAAAAAAAATACACTTCTAAAGAGTGCCACCGTATAGTTTTTGAAATTGAAATCTTGATGCAAATCTTTAATGACAGAGTTGGCAAATGTTGCTCACTATGTACAAAAGCCACAGGTTCTGTCAAATTTCTTAGTTCTCAGCTAAAATTTGGTGTTTTTCGTATACCTCTTATATTTAAAAAAAAAATGATAGCTAGGACTCGAACCCAGGTTCTTTATGTGGAAGGACAAAGAACCAACCAACCAATTTATACTGATATTAGGAAATATTTCTGCAGATTTATTATTATAGTCAAATTGTGTCACCACTTAAAAAAATATGGGTCCACCTCTAGTCAAACCTCAAGTCTTAGGGGACGTTTGGTTCGCAGAATGAAATTTGATGGAATTGGAATGAAATTTGATGGAATTTGACCAAGCGTTTGGTTGGTAGAAATTGGATGGAAGTCGATTATTTCACATGAATTCCTTGATTTGTGTAATTCAATGGAATTCAAAGGATTTCATCATGATCAATATGTGAACCAAACAAAGGAATTGGAATTTGGTCAAATGAATTATCTATTCCAATTCCTTCGAATTCCTTCAAAATCCATGAACCAAACACCCCCTTAGGAGCCATGACGACGAGACCATGATGTTTTCCAAGGCGTGATTTATGGCAGCAAATCCATATATATATATAATTACATATATACACATTTCTTTTTTACTGTTACTCAATATGTCAATGATATTAACTAATTTAAATTAGGTTACTACTAAAAACTAAAAGGTATATAAAAACCCAACATTAAGCCACAGTCATGTGCCACAGGCTTAACATGGCGTGAAAAACAATTTAAACCAACTCAACAATTACAAACTTCTGTCGTAAGATTAGTTTTAAGAAATACAGGGGAGACGCAACTAAACATTACAGTGGCACCTAAAAAGACCGTAAACTTTTTTCCACCACAACAGAACAATGAAGCGGTGGCACCTTATGCCCCTACCTAGGTTAGACCCTGGCTCAAATCTAACCTTGATTCGAACTCCAACAATGGCAACAAGTGCTTTTACCAACACAAATTGGGTAAACACTAACCGGTTGAGACTGTAAGAGGTTTGGTCAGGATAAACGACGACTGAAAATGGTTGTTTACAAGTGTTTCGTATTAAACCTTTACCGATAAAAAATTACCCGAGCATGGCTAGAAATAATAACGTTGGCCCCACAAGTGAAATAATAATGCGGGCCAGGTAGGTGCTTACCTACGGTCAGATCAGTCCCTAAGTAAACATGTTTGATGCTGACTGAGTCAACCGTGCTAACCGAATCAGAAAAGTGGTTAGCACCAAGTAAACATTAGAAATATTTACCACTCAATCTAACCTTAATTCTAAAGAACACTAGAAATACAATAACAAAGAAAATGGGACTACTTGCTATGTGTACCATGGCTCAAATGACAAATCTAACCTTGATACGGACTCCATCCATGGCTCAAATCTGGGAGAAATATGTCGATAAAATGATGCTCTCTTCCTTCCCAATTGCATTTACTTCTTTCCTGTTTGAAGAATCGAGAGAAAACATGCCTCAATATCCGAATACGAATACGGAGAGAACTAAAATTAGAGTATTAGACACATAAAAGTACCAATTTTAGCAAGGAGCGAGTAGTGAACGTACCAGGGAGGGTAAACACGAACCAGGGTCCCAACATCAAGCTCTACGTCGCTACATAATCTTGAGCTAAAGATGATCATCAAGTTCCTCCTTTTTATCATGTTTAGAGGGTTATTTGGCCTTAAACTCTGCAGAAGCATGCGACAATATTTTAATCAATCCGAAACATGCATGAAAGAAAAGAGAACCAGAAGGAGATACGGACCGGACTGGAAGGGTGAGAGCGAAGTAGGCAGGTGAAAGAATTCCGGAAGGTTTTAGGTTTTTAATTTGATACGGGTAGTTTAATAAATTACCAAATTTGTCTCTATCTCCTTTATTTTGTTCCACCTATTTTGGTGGGCAGAAAAAAATGTACTTTTGTCCTACTCAGGTCCTATCCTATCATAACCCGGTCCAATGTCACGTTAAGCATGGGACAAGTTTTTGTACTGTCCTATCCCGCGTACCAAAAGCACATACAGTTGTAGTTGTGAGAAAGGATTGGCACATACAGAAGGTTTGCCATTTAGAATTTGGGCATGTTAATTGTTCATGGTAAGACTGACTTCTCCTCTGACCTGAGTGGCTTGAGTGTCACATGAAAACTTTCTCGACGTTTGAAATGTCAATAAAACCAAACCAAACCAAATACACCCGGTATGTCCCACTCAAAAGTAGGGTTTTGGGTAAGATGTACGCACATCTGACCTCTACCCAATTTCTAACATAATTACTATGGAGACTATTCATGTGAGAACCACAAAATATTTGAGAACTGTGAGAACCTATGCATTCATTGATGCATATACACTAATGAATTTCAGTGAGTATATGCATCGATGCATATATACTTGCATACATAGTAGATATGTATTGATGAATATATTCATTATCAATATGAATATACAGGTTCTCACGATTCTCAATTTTTTTGTGGTTCTCAAATGCAAAGAAGGTTCTAGTCCGGTGTCCAGTTATAACGACATATATTATAGTCGGTCAACGTGCACCTTGTCATTTTCAATGGAAGAACATGAACAGACGGTCAGTTTTCCTTCCAGTGACTTCGACAGTATCTTCACGTCAAAACAACTTGCTTCATCTGAATTGAAAAAGAAACGAATTGTGTCACTTCTCATACATTTACAAAACCAAACCAAACAAATCCAATATATTCCACACAAAGGTAGGGTCTTGGGGGTAGGATGTACGCAAACCTTGCCTCTACATAGAGGAGAATGCATGCATTAATGTACCTTCTTTTTGAAACTGGTTCAAGAAGTATGAATCTCTTTCCTTCTCACTTTGCATTATGCGCTGCAACTTTCCAAATAAACCGAAACTACAATTTTGGTATTGAAGAAGAAGCATAAGCAGTTAGATATTTAATTCCACTTCGGGTATAAACAACAGAAGTGTTTCAAGACAACCGAGACTTCAACTGAGATCACCCACCCTGTATGTCTAGGAACTGCATTTATGTTCCCCTCTTCATTTGTAGTAGCAGCACCTAAAGCTTCCTGAAATTGATCAGCTATAGTCTTCTGTCTGGACTCCAGCTCGATGGGCTCTTGAATTTGATGGTTGTCCTGGAACCAGAGGAAAAGCAGTTAGCCACTTAATCGATGGTGAACCATTGTAACAACAAGGGTGTGTTTGGTACAGAAACGGGATGGGACTAGACGGGTGAGAGTGAGGTAGGCGGGTGAAAGAATTGTATATGGTTTTAGGGTTTAATTTGACATAGGTAGTTTAGTAATATATCAATCTTGTTCCATCTGTTATGTCCCAGTCTAATGTCGCACCAAACGTGGGACAAGTTTTTTGTTCTGTCATGTCCCATCCTGTCCTGCGTACCAAATGCACACTATTGAAGCACCTATTCAATTGCATACCTCATCTTCATCTGATGAATCACTGCCCAAACAGTCGGGATCATCATCTATGTCTCTATGACGCATTGACAATATACTTCTCTTGACGGAAAGTTGTTCGGAAGTGCCTTTTGTTTTATTGTACTGGAGCAGATAAAATATCACGTCCGAGTGTGACGTGTGAAGCTAATGAGCAAAGGGATAATATATACTACAAGAGCTACCTTCATAGTACTTCCTTCTGGCAGATCGTGTTCATCCCGAATGCGAACGAGGAGCTCAGCCATTGAAGTCGTGCTATGAGCATGTGAGACTGGCAATTCAGCTGCCTTCGTATCATTCTTCAACTCATCCATCTCTTTTCCCTGAAAAACTTACGGAATTTGGGACGAGTATTGTACGACTGGATTCAGTTACATCACATGATGGACCAACCTTAATTGATGTGCGACTTTCATACGCTTGGCTAACATCTGTTAAGAGGTTGTCATTATGTGAATGTGTCCGAAAAGAAAACTTGCGTTTGGCTTTGCCTTCGCCACCTGGCAGCAGATGATTAAGCATCAAAGGCAATTGTAATCGACCGAATCGATGAGATGCAAATTATCTTCAGATTGTAATAAACTAGCTTTATTGTTCTGTTGCCCGAGCAGAAAAAAAGAAGAAAATAAGAGTTTGTTACCTTTACATGATCTCTTGGCTCTGGCAGACGCATGACGAAATGTAGTAGAATCAGCATTATTGTTCACATCGCCTAGTGCATCTGCTTCTGCATTTGCTGCAAGCCAAGTGCAAACTCCATCTTTTCTATTTACTCCGAAACTAGAAGGTCCTATTTTCTGATAGTTATCAGCCTCGGAAGTGAAGCATTTACTTGACTGCATGCAGTTTCCTCTCACCTTAAAATCACAAAGCTAACACTTCAGATTCGGACATAAAATGAAAGGGTAGCTTAGCTTTGAAGTATTGCATCACTGTTCTGTGTAGACTGTAGTATGCACCTCGTTATCAGAGAGAATTTCTTCATCTGAGTTGCACACAGAAGCGTTTTGTAGGGTGTAGGTGAATTCACACTTGTTGGCAAAAAATGGGAATTCAACATCATCTTCAACACAGATATCCGCTTGCCTCTGGTAACACAAGGTGAGACAGAAAACCTCTTTGGAAACCATGAAAGTGGGTAACATCATTGGTATTAACCGAACTGAATAAAAACTCGCAGCTGTGCCATTAAATGAGTTGCAAAAGATATTAATTTACTGTCCCATTTCTAGAAACCACAATAATGCTCTATACTAGTCCATAGGACTTCATTTCCTTCAATCTTCCCCATCAGCGAGCTAAATTGCATATATGTTTTTGTTTGAAGCTGAAGCCATTAACTTTTATAACAGCAATAGTAAGTGATGATACATTGTTCTGGGCAGAAATTTGCTGGCAGCATACCATATTTGTAAAGCGTGAATTGGCTTTGATCACAACCTACCTTTTGAAGTAAACTAGTTTGATTCCTTTGATGCACGGCTTCATTAGCATCTGCACCTGATCACACCATAATTCTTAAAAACACATTCAATGAACAATTTCCAGTGACAGATTATATGGATTGTAATCAAATACTGGAAAAAATGATCGAACAAATTGTACCTCTGAGCATATCAAGTTGAGAAAGAATTTGTACTTCACCCTGCCCAATTGTACATATAATGAGGTCACACAACTAATGATCTCCAAGTATTGCAACACTCTGTGACATGCAGTTATATAAAGAAATCAAACATTCAAGTGTTAGATATGCCTACTAATCTGAAACCTAACAGAAGTAGGTAAGCTCCATGATTCCCCTGTGTTTCTCTCTTATTGTGCATGAATATTCAAGACGTTCCTCATCTTGTATCCATCCACCTACACACTCACTCGTAACACAAATATGGCTCAAAGCTTGCACACTGAGGCAGTAATCATTTGATTATTATATATATATATATATATATATTTTTAATATATATATATATATATAGAGAGAGAGAGAGAGAGAGTAATCATTTGTTCAACTGGCTCACTGTGAATCATCCTGCTTTTTGATACATAACTTTTTGTAGAAATCCATAAAAACCAAATTCTTTTTCTAATCCCCCTTCACAACTACCAGCACAAATCAAATCTGAAACTTGGATTACAAAGTCATTCATGATCTATTTGGCTCCGTAAAAAGGGTATACGCCACCCTGTGTAGTGCCCCCACCACACCGTCCCACGGTCATCATGGGGAGGTACAGAGCCTTGAGTCAATAGCAGGTGGTAGTGCCTGGGTTGATCCTGGGGTATCCTTTCCGGATTCTTACCATCCTACTGCTGAGGCAACTGACGGGGGGAAGGCTCCGTCAATTCCATGGCTTGGAAAGAAAATTGGAGCCTTCACTACCAATTTCATTGTTTGATTCTTATTACATTTAATATTTATATGGATTACAATCCTAGAAATTCTTATCTACAAATTGATTCTCCACTAAACCTAGACTTTTCCAACTAAACCCGACGGAATTGATAGTTTGGGAGCTGAAGTTACACGTGCTAAGTACTATTAGACAAAACACACTAGCTTTATCATATTCACATCACTACACATCTTCATGCTGAAAAAAAGAGCATATTTTTTTCTTCTTTTAAATTGTAATATGCTTAATTAGTAGTTTTTCAAGAAACAGTCTTCTTTCTTCTTTTTGTTTTTTCCTTATGATACATGTAAGATGAAGGAATAAGGCTCGAGCCTGTGAGTATGCATAATAAATTGACATTTTTGGCAATTATGGGCGGTAGTGTATAACAAACTAAAACCTGGTTGAATCGAAGAACTAGAATTTCAAATGACTTGCAAGGAATTCCATTATTGTACCCAATGGTGGAATTTGACATGCATGGTTTTGTATTTCTTTCAAGGATAGTTCGAGAGAATGACGTGTAATTTCAATTCTATAAAAAGGATCCTCAAGTAAAGCAACAGAGGACTAGTAATGGCTAATGACAAGTATATATGTGGCTATGCCTTGTCAGGGAATGATATATGAAGCAAGAAGGTTGGACGGAACTATGCCCAAGCACAAATAAACGGAGCCAATCCGAAATCCCAACCACCTCAGGTTGCAACATCCCTTGTGGTCCATAACAAACTCGGAAGGGGTAAAGGACCCAGGAAGGCAAGACAAACCCTAAGAGCACCTTCAGAATTCTTGGAATACAAACACAATTAGTTACACATGGCAGATGAACTTGAAGGGTAAGGGACCTTTAACAATTTCGTGTATCTATACTCTTACTCTAAGAGTCTGTTTGTTAGCAGCTTAACGAGCTTAATAGGACACATAATTTATTCGGTTAGCTATACATGATTAGCAGTAGGCTACTAGGAGGAGCTTTATGCAGAAAGCCAAGTTTTTTTTTTCTAAACTTGCCCCTCCCAATTAAAAAACACACTCCGACCATTTATGAAAAAACCTTCATGATCTATACACATTAATCTACACAGACAACTTTACCTATACAGAACTTAATATGGAAACCAACCAAACAACCCCTAAGTACTTTCTTTTAGGTCTTTACTCTCCTGAAACTGAGTTAACTCTCCCGCTGTCCGTTTGATTGGACTAGACTGGAAAAGAACTAGCTGCATGTATGTGTACAAGCATGTGTATTCAGCAGAACATTAACCTCTTCTATATGTTCCTAATCAGTTAAACCTACAAAATTCACATCTATTCTCACATAGTACAGAATATTAACCTTTTTTGCAGCTGGAACGCCTAATGATACATGATCTTCTGGCAAGTCTCCATTCAAATCATCATCCTCTTCAAGCAAAAAACAAATCCGATTTCAACTTTGCATTTGTTTCTATCAATGAAATCAAAGCTTACAGTAAAGCTCAAATCGACCAATTGTAGCTCAAATTACATTACCTGATATACTCTGATCAGAATTTTCATTTTCCTGCCATCAACAACTAATCAATAATAAGTAAAAATTCAACAAATTCCAAACTTATTTTGAATCAATTAACTACTTGATTTGGAACATAAAATTGCTAGTCTCGTATCTCTAATTTACCTCGCTTATTCTCGGATTAAACTACATCAAATGTAACGTTACTTACGGATGATTGTAAACGATTATCACAATAATAAGTCAAAATTCGAGCATAACTCACCGGAAATGCGGTGCTCCGCCACATATCTGCGTCGTGAGAAGAATCGCCTCCGACTTCCGACGAGAAATTTGCTCCTCCCACACACGTCGGTCGTCGGACCGTTTGGTATCAGCAGACAGCTGCTCAACGTCAACTCAACTCAAAAACAAATTTTGCTTACCGTCTATTAGTTGGGCCTTTAGCACATAAAATGGCCCATGTAGAGAAATGAAATTGGCCCATTTAAAAACCATTTTACGGTTTTAAAACATGTCTGAGAGAGAATTAATCAAGTCCCTTATAAAGCAACATTCGTTCCCCTCCCCAATCAATGTGGGATCTTACAATCCACCCTCCTTGGGAGCCCAACGTCCTCACTGGCACCAGCCCGGTTTCCGGCTCTGAGGAGGCTGGCACACCAATCTGGTTTCCGGCCTCTAATACCATTTGTAACATCTCAGGCCAACCACACTAAATATTGTCTATTTTGTCTACACTCCACACATCTGGACTCACGGTTTTAAAACGGGTCTGATAGAGGAAGTATCAAATCCCTTATAAAGCAACATTCATTCCCCTCCCAACCAATGTGGGATCTTACAATGGTCTAATGTGCACTTTTTGTAAAGTGATATTTGATTCTTTTTTCTTTTAGCTTTGTAGATTTTGCTTTTTAATTTTATGTATATAACTTACTTAGGGGCCGTTTACCAAACACTTACCGTGTAAACGTGTATTGGATCAATTACCTTACCGGATGAGCATAACAATGACCGAGAATTTATCCAGTAAGAGGCAAGGTAAGGATTGAGAGTCTTACCCGGTAAGTCGGGGTGATGATTTTTACTTGGTAAGCGCTTACTAGGCGATAAACGCGTAACAATAATTCATTTTGATAGTCGAGAATGGTACCCGATATGGTAAGTGATGGTGATGAATCTTGCCGATAAGCGCTTACCCCTAAGCATTTGGTAAGCGACCCTTTAGATTATTTAATATTATTGACTCATGGAGTAATATTATAAACATATGTGTGTGTGTGTATATATATATATATATATATATATATATAGAGAGAGAGAGAGAGAGAGAGAGAGAGAGGGAGGGATGATCAAACGAGAACAGTAACTATTTAAAAGAATACGAGAACTAACAAAATCATTAATGATTGTACATTAATGCGTAAAAAAGTCACGCGGACTTGAAGCCGCGGCCAAAGTCTCTTTTTTGCGTGTTAATGTAAAATCACTAATGATTTTGTTAGTTCTTATATTCTTTTAAATAGTTACTGTTCTCGTTTGAACTCAACTCTCTCTCTCTCTCTCTCTCTATATATATATATATATATGTGTGTGTGTGTGTGTGTGTGTCGCTATAAGTTACGCCTTGCAAAATGTCATGAGCTCGCCGTGGCCACGTGGCTTATAAGACTTGAGGTTTGACCTTGCTCACACGCCTCACCCTGTTTTACAACCTCGAGTATAATGTAATTCCACTCGTAAAATTTAAACATTGTATGATTTTATCTAATGTAATCTTAAATAATTTGTAATACGATTGTTCATCGGGCCTAAACCAGATCCAACCCGGAACTAAAACAGAAAAAAGGAACAACTAACCGAAAACAATATCAATCCCAAAATGGACTATGAATGTGAACTTTTATTTTTCTTTCATTTGAAAAATATAAGCAAAAACGACGTTATTTTTCAAGTTGGAAAAAACAATTAAATAAATGAAAAGAATTCGCCAAACGAGTCTGAGAACTGATTTTGTCAAAAAAATAAAAAATGAAGTACACTTTTGAAAATTATGTAATAATCTTTAACTTTTTTACAAAAATTAAAAGTTACAGTCATTCACTTGTTGATTACTTATCGACGGTCTCTATGAAATATCGGCATATAAATGTTTTTCTGTCATTTTATTAAATTACTTTTTGCTAAATTATTGTCATTAGAAGACAAATTGACACATTACAGAACTACCTTTCTTGTTTTGTTGCCTGCTTTAATCGAAAGTTTTTTTAGTCAATCTATTTTAGGCAATTTTTGATACATATAAGAATGGTGTTTGACTAAAACACGAATACAAAATCTAAATTCATACAGGCTCGAGCCTAACATCAAAAACCAAGTTATACACATATCCAAAGTTAGATAGGTTTTTGTCGATCTCCTTCGTCCTCAATATGGGAAAGATGCGAATTTTTAAAACCTATGACAAAATATCTACGAAAACGGTTTTCAAAGCTCGATTTTTCTTTCAATACGGACAATGAATAAGTGAATAAAAAACAACATTATTGTTCAAGTATTTGAAAGAGTGAAAATTGCTATCAATATATTATTTGTCTAGGAATTGAAGGTTGGAGCTTGTTTTGTCATCATACATCTGAAAGTTACATTTTTAGTTTATTTTTACGTTACAAAATGACTGATGATTTGTCATGTGTATATATTTCGAACACAAAGTTCCAAAAACTATACAAGAATTTCTACAGAAAGTAGAGGATATGATAACCCATAAAAGAATATCCTAAACCTATGTATAAAAAACGAACTCTTAAAACACTATGAAGAATAGGGTCTGAATTCATCGTCATCGCATACAAAGCCAAACACATTCTGATAGAAAATTAACGTGGCCCACAAGAAGATATAGTAACACCAACGAGATTCGTACATGAAACACTTTGCTGGAAAAAAGTTGTGGAATTAAGTTCTGAAACTATAGTCTTGACTTCGTTTATAATCAAAAGAACTTAGAATGACAGTAGCAAAATAAATTACGCTTGTTAACATGTTTCTGCAAAAGGGTTTGTAACCAGCAACCCCCAAACCGCACTACACTACCTCGTCCTAAGAGTATCATGTTAGAGACAAATCAGATGCATAGAGGTCCGCTAAAGTGGCCGGCTTAAAAGAACAGTGCCCACAAGGAGTCTAATCGTCAAAGGAATTGTAACTCCAATACTATATCTACTATATTCAAACCTTCGCTTATTTGTGCAACTATATCACCTCAAAAACAATCGTGTTACCAAAGGGCTTTTGGCCTAGCAGTAACTAATAATCCAACCTTCTTAGAGATTAAAGGTTCAGGTCTCGCCGAAAACAAGGAGTGTGTATGAGTTTAATTTGTTGTATATAAATATTATATAATTAAAATGACAACTTATTTTCAACAAAAAAAAACTGTGTTATACACTATGGATGTTTATTACTCCCTTCGTCCCAAAATAATGTCCACAATGAAAATGACACACAGTTTTAAGATTGTGTAATTATTATATTTTTTAAATAACTCGATGACACTTTTACCCAAGGTTCTAAATGGTGTGAGACGTGGCGTGGTGGCGAAGTCAAGCCTCAAACCTTACGAGTTATGGCGAGGTCATGGCGTTTTCCAAGGCATGGCTTAAGGCGGCAAATCTGTATATAATTTATATGTGATGTGTGTGTTTTTATCGATGTATTGAACAATAATGAAGGACTTATTATCAATTTAAATTCATATAAAACGATAAACAAAAAGATTTCTAAGCTATAATCGATACTAATGGGTAAATTCCAATCGAATTTCGAAGTACACAAATTCGAAGTTGTAACGCCATAACGCGCCATGGCGGGCCATAGCGGGCCATGGCGCGCCATAACGAGCTCGACGCCTTATCTTGACGCCAAAGGGTAAAACGTGGCGACAAGGCCACGCCTCGACGCCATGGCGCGCCAAGGCGAGTTTTTTTAGAACCTTGCTTTTTACCCATAATAAATAGAAAAATAAACTTTCTCCATCTTATAATTAAGGGTATAATGGGAAAAATAGAAACTTACTTTTGAAAATGGATATTCATTTTGGACAAACTAAAATAGAAATGTGTACACTCAATTTGGGATCATGAAGTAACATGTTTATCAAATTAACGAGGATTATGCAAAAAATAGGTCAACTTGTGAAAAGTGTGAGAAACACTAGATAACATATGATTTTAGGGTAAAATCACATGTGATACAACACGTCGGCCAACAGGACATGGACGACTTGGTTAACAATCAAGTCGCATGAAAACTTATCCCCGCAATGGCGAGTAACACGACATGCTTGTATCACATGCAATTTTACTCTAAAATCACATATGATTTGACCTTTTTCATATTTTTCACAAATTAACTGTCTTCTCGTTTGAAACTGATTGTATTAGATTAAACCACCAAACAATTAATCATATTGCCGAAAAGAATCCATAATTTGCATAAATGGTTTTAACAACGTGTTAAAAATCGTTTTCCATTTCCATCGTCAATATTTGGATTTTCCTTAATATAATAATAAATTGATTTATTTGTCATCACTTGTACCTTGTGCTTAAAAATTATAACCTTAATTTGTTTCATTAAAATTTAAAATTTTATTTTTTTAAGTACACTAAATCTAATAGATTTTCTATTTATATAGAGCTAGAAGCGTACTCGCGCAATGCAACGAGATACATCACGATTTTAATGTTTTATTTTATTTTTTTATCGATTTACAATACGATTTTGGATGGTTTTAAGAAATTATAATGTATTTTTTATAAATTTGTTTAATTTAGGCTTAATAATATAATGTTTTTATATAAAAAAATTAAATATTTTGTTAAAATTCAATTATTATCTTATATATTTTAATGACATCTAGAAAAAATAACCAATTGCATATTTAATAATATAATTAAAACAAAATTATAGTAATATAATATATTAATTAATAGTGATACATGGAAAGGTCTGCATAAAATGAAGATTCTGCACATACCAAATTGGTGGGTGTTAGAAGACTGCAGTAGTAATATGTATCTTGTGCTTTGATACTTGTAAATTAAGATATTTTTAAAATCTTGCATAAAATGATGGTACATTGTGCCTAATAATTTGTATTTAAGAGTTTTTTATCCGTGCTTTATAATATAGTATAGATATAAATATATATATAGATAATGGTATAAAAAAATTATCTTTCTTCATACAAATTTCTATAGGATTATCTAAATTTGAAGTTTTTTCATGTTTTCATTATTTTAATAAATAATATAGACAATCAATCTTATACAGTAAAATAGATAACAAAATATACATTTTTTGTATTTTAAAAAATATGTTGGAAATGCTTTAAATGGCTAAGAAATTGTCATTTCATTTGATTCCCGTCATTTGCAAAACTCATAAAGCAGATAAAGAAAGTTTGGTCCAAATTATGTAATTTATCAGTTCTAATTATATTTCTAATTTAAATAATATTTTAAAACATGCATTTTGAACAATTATTTGATGTAAAATATATATATATATATAAAATAAAATATTATATAAAGAATTTTCATCAAATTTTATTTTTATTTCCAAATATTAATACACGTGGGAACTTATTCGAATATGCTCAAATTTGGGTGACAACAGAAGTATTTCGTTGACAAAAAAAAATATTTATTTATTTTTAATCAATTAGCAATTTTTTATTATTAAAAGTTCAATTATTTTGTTGACAAAACTTAATAAAATACCTTTTTAGGTAAATTATGTAATGTGATCATTATTTATATGGTGAGTAGGAAAGGTCGTGGTACGAAGTTCTATAGATTTTAAAAGATCGTTTAGTTTAATTTCAATCAAGTCTGCTAAGAATAAAATTGTCTGTACTGTCTATATAGATTGAAAACATTTTTTGTAGATAAAAGGAACATGTTTTTTTTTAATGTGAAGGGGTAGATTTGGAAAAAAAAACTTGATTTTCTGTATAAAGTTCCCTTATAAACTTATTGAATAAGTCACTTTCTATATCATTGCGTCACCTACCAAACAGTCATGTATAACTGATCGAATAAGTTGTGTGTATTGTCTATATAGATTGAGAACATTTTTCGTAGATAAAAGGAACATGTTTTTTTTAATGTGAAGGGGTAAATTTGAAAAAAAAAAACTTGACTTTTTGCATAAGGTTCTCTTAGAAACTTATTGAATAAATCATTTTCTATATCATTGTGTCACTACCAAACAATCATGTATAACTGACCGAATAAGTTGTGAGTCTCATTAAGCTTATCAAGTTGTTAACAAACAAACAAATCATAACACGTATAATCATATAACTATAATAAATTCTAAATGATTGGCTATAAAAGTAAACCCTAAAATTTATTTATAAAATACGTTTATAATGCACACAGTACAAACTCCTCGATCTATTGATCGTAATCAAACACACGCACACAATTTGGAGGCATGCGCGTGCGGAAAAACATCTGATTTGATATTTTTTTTATTTGTAACTTTTTTATTTTAATAAAATATAGTGTTATTTTGTAATTTATAATAACGAAAATTTATTTCAAACAATAAACCATGTAAAACTGAAAGACGTTAATAACTCGTGATGATTTGATAGTGTTTCGGCATTCTAGAACACAAAGGTGCCGTTTGTTTTTTAAGAGATCTAAAGTCTGAAGTCTTATTTTAGTTATGATTAATAAGAGGTTGTGTGTAAAAAGGTCTGAACGATTCAGACTTAAGAGTCATTAAGAGGTTTAAAAAAAAAAAACGACCCCAAAGTAAAATAAGAACAGTTACATACACACAAAAGACGGGTTTTATATAGTTCACTTGTTAAGGAAGTTACGTCAGTAGGTTTGTTTGTAATGGACATATAATACAAGGAATTTGACCAAAATGACTAAGTGGCTCCCTTCTATTTACTTTTTAGCCCATTTTTTGGGAATTAAATTACTTATTTGTTTTATTGTCGTTGTAAAAAATTCAACAATACTGATACGAAATATCTGTAAAAAGATATTTTAAGAAAGAATTATAAACCATTCTCCAATCAAACGTTCCAATTCCAATGTTACTTTTTTCTTAGGCTTTGGACGTTTTCAGCTCAACTATTTATAGATGTAAAACAGTGATTTTTATTACACCGAACAAACTTAAAATTTTTTAATAGTAAATATAGCTATTAAAACATTAATAACGTTTATAAAATTAATTACTATGATATTCACAAAAATAGACACATTTGGAGATGATATCTTACAAAATAACCAACTTTTTAGAAATTACCACAAACCACCCATTTCGCAAAATATTTATGTAAAAGATCCCATTTTATTCCCGCAAAACCACGTCCTGTCAAATTATTTACTTTTTCTGGGCCCATCGTACAAAAATGGTCCGCAAAATCCTAATCCGTGAGCAAAATGTATCCATAAAACCATAGTTTTTGCGAAAACTATAAAACCTTATGAATTACGGTCGATAAGACAGTTGATATTAAAATTCAACAGTGATCGAAGATTTTCATCGCAATTAGAAGTGCAAAAAGCTCTCCTCAAATCTCCGCAAAATTTTAACTGCAAGTAATATAACAACCCAACCAAGAACGACAAGATAACATTTAAATCTTAATAATAATCCATGCCAAAACGGCCCCAAGCGTACAATAAAATTTCAAGGTTTGCAAAGGTTTCCTATTCACAACTGAGATATTAATAAAAAGAAACTAAGATGACGATCTTCTATATGATCCCGCTACTTTCTCTTTTCCTTTATCCGCCCTCCCTAATTCACGTCTGCCTGAAAAGATTTTTAGTTTTGAAAGAGTGAGGGTTAGACCGAAGGTCTAGTGAGTCCCCTCTAACAGATAAACAACAATAAAACTTTCCAGAAATTTAATCAACAAATTTATGAACACACAAGGATAAAACACGCTACTGACCACATTACCGTCAAAGACGATGTGTCTAACTCGCGCTGCCTTAATTTTGGGACGCACCCCCAATGGCATAAACGGGTTACACTCCCCGACACGAGTAGGCGGGCCACACTCCCCGACTTAGGTCACACTCTTCACATATAATGTATGCATACATGTAAAATATCAACGATTTATAACACGCTTTAATAATTTCATAATGATCATGCCATCATAAATAAACCAAGTTTAAAATTAAACTTCACATGCTTTCGTAAACAAATGTTTAGTTCAGAAAAACTCACCTGTCGTCCTTAGCTCAAATCTCGCGTCTACTCATATAAATCGGTCGCCGAAACCTATAAAGGAAACATTGACCGATGAACACCCGATTCTTTCTATTTTAAAGCAAGGTTGACCTTAACACCAAAATTCCGACGTCGCCTATTTTCTAAAATATCCTCGGCCCACAAGATTAACAACTTGAGACAAAGTACCTTGAATAATCAAAAATGGGCCGATAACTTAAAACAACCAAAGCCCAACACATAGCTCTCCCATAAAAATAACCATGGGCTTCGGCCCACCAACCAAACCCGGGGACCGGGGCGCAGCCCGGTGTGGACGCTGACCGGGGTCTCACCCCCCCCGGTGACCGACGCTTGACACGGACCGGTGCCCACCCCAAGGACCGAGGTCCCTCTAACGACCGGAGTCTCGACCGGGGTGTAGGTTGACCGACCTTTGAGGTCGACCGGTGTCTCCTTTCGACTGATGCCAACTTCTTTGACCGGTGCCTCAATTCGACCGAGGCCAACGCAATCCGGTGACCGAAGTCACTCAGACAGATTATCGAACGAAACCCCATCGACTCATTTAAAGATAACCCCAAACGCATGCAAAACTCAGAAAACCATAGCAATCTAACCCAAAACCCGTAATCAGATGCAGAACTCGATAAACATTTGATAACTCATTTTTAACCAAATCCATTAATCACATAGGTATTCCATAGCCATTTCTAATCCACAATCAGAAACCCAAACAACCAACAACAGATTTTTGAGAAATAGAATGCTAAATCCTTACTTGACAAGGAGAATAGGATTAAACTTACCTTGGATGATTTGATGAACACTAACAAATTTCAGTCGCTTTCTCCCTTCGATCGATCGGCCAAAGTTCCTTCTCTCGCTCTTTCCCAAAATGTCAGTCGCCACAACAATTCTACAAGGTTATAGGGTTAAATTCATATTATCCTCTCTTTTACAAATAGACCCCTTTACTAAGGACCCTTTCAACTTTTTCACCCAAAATTTAAATTCATTGATTTTTAGCCTGGTTATTACAATATCCCCCCCTCAATAGAATTTCGTCCCTGAAATTCCTTCACTGAACAAACTGAGGTAATGAGTTCTCATAGCTGAATCTAATTCCCAAGTCGCTTCTTGGCCCTTGTGGAATTGCTACTGAACTTTCACCAGTTGAATTTCCTTGTTCCTCAATTTCTTCACTTTACGATCTAAGATGACCACCGGTTCCTCCACATAACTTATTTTCTCATCTACTTGGATATCCTCTAATGGCACGACAACATCGTTATCTGCTAAACATTTCTTCAAATTAGATACATGGAAAACGGGGTGCACTCCTCGCAGATCCAAAGGTAATTCCAATTTATAAGCTACCTCCCCAACACGTTCCATGATAGTAAACGGCCCCACAAATCTCGGCCTCAACTTGCCTTTCTTGCCGAAACGAACAACTCCCTTCCATGGCGAAACTTTTAACATCACCAAGTCTCCCACTTGGAACTGTATCGACTTTCTTCGCTTATTTGCGTACATCTTCTGACGATCTTGGGTTATCTTTAACCTTTCTCGGATCTGACAGACCTTATCGGCTGTCATTTGTACAATTTCTGGTCCGGCTAGCTGCTTTTCACCCACAACATTCCAACATAAAGGTGTTCTACACTTTTGTCCGTACAACGCTTCAAACGAAGCGACTCAAATACTAGCATGATAACTATTGTTATAAGAGAATTCGATCAAAGGCAGATGCGTCTCCCACGAACCTTTGAATTCAATAACACATGCTCGAAGCATGTCTTCCAGTGTTTGAATAGTTCTTTCACTCTGGCCATCCGTCTACGGATGGTACGCTGTACTCAATTTAAGTTGCGTACCCAACTCTCTTTGAAGGCTTCTCCAAAACGACGACGTGAAGCGAGCATCCCGATCTGACACGATAGATGACGGTACTCCATGCCTGGATTTAATCTCATCAATGTACAGCTTTGCCAATTTCTCCAACGGGTACGTCTCCTTGATCGGCAGAAAATGAGCAGATTTTGTGAGTCGGTCCACTATCACCCAAATAGCGTCATGTCCCTTGGGTGAGCGCGGCAACCCAGTCACAAAATCCATCACGATTTCATCCCACTTCCACACGGGTATTTCCAACGGTTGCAATTCTCCATAAGGTCTTTGGTGCTCCACTTTCACCTTCAAACACGTTAGACATTGCTCAACGAAGTAAGCTATGTCTTTCTTCAAACCGGACCACCAATAACTCTGTTTCAAGTCTTGATACATCTTATTGGTTCCTGGATGTATCGAGTATCGCGACTTATGAGCTTCTTCCAACACTCTCTTTCGAAGATCTCCCAACTTTGGAATCCGCACTCTTTTCTCGAAGCATTTAACTCTGCGATTGTTAACGGTAAGCGAATCAACAATTCCAATGATTCTCTCGCTTCTCAAGTTTTCTTCCGATACCGCTTCCTCTTGACAATTCTTGACTTCCTATAAGAAACTAGAAGTTGCCTCAACTCGGAACGCCACCACTTTAGATACCACACTATGTTCTTTCCGACTCAAGGCGTCCGCCACCACATTGGCTTTTCCTGGGTGGTATAGAATCTCACAATCATAATCACTTAGTAATTCCATCCACCTTCGCTGCCTCATGTTCAACTATTTCTGATTGAATAGGTGTTGAAAACTCTTATGATCGGTGTAAATTTGACACCTTACTCCATATAAGTAATGCCTCCAAATCTTCAACGCGAATACCACAGCTGCCAGCTCAAGATCGTGCATCGGATAATTCTTCTCATGATCTTTTAGTTGACGAGACGCATAAGCGATCACCTTCCCATTTTGCATCAACACACACCCAGTCTCATCTTTGAAGCATCACTATAGATCACGAACCCTTTTGTACCGCTGGGTAAAGATAGTATAGGTGCACTATTCAATCTTTTCTTCAGTTCACTGAACGCATCCTCCTGAGCTTCCTTCCATGCAAACTTAACATATTTCCTTGTTAGAGCCGTTAATGGCGTGGCTATCATCGAGAAGTCTTGGATGAACCTTCGATAGTAACCCGCCAAGCCAAGGAAACTCCTCACTTCAGACGACGTTTTCGGCACTTCCCACTCTTTGATTGCTTTAATCTTTCCTGGATCCACCTTAATCCCGTCTTCCGACACCACGTGCCTTAAAAACTGCACTTCTCTTAGCCAAAACTCGCATTTCGAGAATTTGGTGTATAACTTCTCCCGCTTGAGCAACTCCAACAAGGATCTCAAATGCGCTTCATGGTCGCTCATGGACTGTGAATAAATTAGTATGTCATCGTTGAAAACGATGACACACTTGTCCAGAAATGGACTACATACTCTATTCATCAGATCCATGAATGTTGTTGGTGCGTTTATCAACCCAAATGGCATGACAAGAAATTCGAAATGTCCATACCTCGTGCGAAAAGAAGTCTTGGGTACATCCTCCTCTCTTACTTTCAGTTGATGATGACCCGAACGCAAATCTATCTTTGAGAAGTAACTCGCTCCTTGCAATTGATCGAAAAGATCATCAATTCTGGGGAGCGGATACTTATTCTTGACTATTACTTTGTTGAGCTCTCGGTAGTCTATACACATTCTCATAGACCCGTCCTTCTTCTTGACGAATAACACCGACGCTCCCCACGGTGACGTGCTGGGACGAATAAAACCTTTATCCATCAACTCTTGCAGTTGAGTCATTATCTCCTTCATTTCGGCCGATGCCAAACGATAAGGTGCCCTTGCTAAACTCCACTTGCCGATCTGGTGTCAAGGTGGTTAAGTCTTCCGGAAACACTTCCGGGTACTCACACGCTATCGGAATAGATTCTAATCCCTTCTTCTCTTTCTTAGCGTCTACCACATACGCTAAGAATCCCACACACCCTTTCACTAGGCAACACCTAGCCTTGATCATAGAAATCAAGCACGACTTCCTATCCCGACGATCCCCGTACACTATAACTTCCTTCTGATCAGGAAAAGCTATACGAATTAGCTTCTTATTACAGACAATGTTGGCATCGTTAGACGCTAACCAATCCATCCCCACAATGACATCAAATTCCCCCATGCCCATCGGGTATAACCGCAATGGAAAGGTATGACTGTCAATGTCTATACTACACTCGTCATATACTTCTCCCACTAAGACTCGACTATCATCTGCTACTTCTACTTCAAACCCTTGACTAAGCTTCTTGGGTTTTACACGCAACTTATGCATGAAATTCGGAGACACAAATGAACGATTTGCGCCCGAGTCAAATAACACTTTAGCTAAAATCGCGTCTATGGGAAAAATACCTGTCACCACATCTGGCGTCTCCACCGCCTCTTCCGCTGTCATATTAAATGCTCTAGCTCTTGCCTGAGCTGGCTCCACCTTCTTCTCGCCTCCCTTATCCCCAGATCCTCCAACTGCTCTTTTCTTCAACTACGGGCAATCGATCCTGATATGATCAGGAGACCCACACTGGTAACAGGATCTTGACCCGCGGCAATCACGATCCAGGTGACCAGTCTTTCCACACTTGAAGCACCCTTCCTGCTACAAGAGACACTCTCCCTTATGCATTATGTTACATTTGTTGCACGACCTACTATCATTCTTGGAAACAACCCGCTGATCAGATTTAGCGGATTTGAATGATCTGGAATCACGGACAATCCCCTCCCATTTTTGCTTGTCCCCACTCCTCTCTGTAGCTTGACGATTCTTTTCCTTCTCTCTCAACTCGGCGGCTTTCACTGTCTCTTGAAATGTAGCAGGTTCCCTGTTCGAAACGAATTCTCTAATGTTGCTTCTCAAACCAAAAATAAAACGCTCCACTCGCCTTTCCTCATTAGGCACATAGACTTCTGCAAATCTGGATTTCTCAATGAATTTTGTTATATACTCCCGGACTGTCATATCTCTCTGTTCCAAACTCAGAAATTCTTCCTCTAACTTTTTAATCGCCGCCAAAGGGCAAAACTGCGCCTTGAATCTTTTCACGAACTCACTCCAAGACATTTCTCTAGACGCCGCCGAACCCTGCCCCATGACTCCACGTCCCATCACATTACTGCCTCATATTTCAGCATAGATAGCGCGTACACGACCTTATCCCCTTCAGAACACTTGCTGGTATCGAATGCCAATTCCATCCCTTTCACCCATTTCATCGCCAACACGTGATCACTTTCTTCTTTGTAAGTAGGAGGTTTGAAAGGAGCAAACTCCTTGAAACTACAACCTCTCTCAACCACCGCTTTGGTCAATAATGCAGGAGTTGACTGCGAGTGGCTTCCCACCACAGTCACCGACGAGTCAGGAATCTCAGACACCTCTCTATCCTCACTATTTTTCTTACTTGTTGATACTTCAGTAGTTCGTTGAGCCAACAATGCATTCAGAGTTTCTTGCAGTTTCACCATCTCAACCGCAAAGGTTTCTTGCGTAACAAATCCCTGTGTTCGTCCCCACCACGGTTCCTTGCCTGCCTTCGACCCCTCACTGAAGCTGAACTCTCCTGAAGAGAGGTTTCTTGCTCAGATCTCGCCTCAACACTTCTAGCTCGGCGAACAACACAAGTCGCCATTCCCTTGAGTGGTTGTTTTCTTCGTTGTTTTCCCTTTAGGTCGGCCGCGACCCTTCCCTCGATTAGCAGCTGCATGAGGAGGAGCAACTGGTCCATCCTCAACGACTTCATTCACAGGTGCCACCTCTACTGCCGACACCGATCTGCTTCTAGTTACTCTTTCCGACATAACTACAGATAAGACACCAACACACAAACTTCATTAAGTTGAACCCCACAGCAATAAAGCAAGTTAAGCACGCACATGTACCTGTAAATTTATAATTACACTGGCCAGATGTAATTTTAAATTCACCTTACATGTTAGTCCTTACTACTCTATCACTCGTCTTCCTAAGGTCATCCTATAATCTCAGTTGTGACTTACTCTCTAAGTTTAAGTTAGGCCCGTCCGGTCACCTAGATCGCTTAAAATATGGCTCTGATACCAACTATAACAACCCAACCAAGAACGACAATATAACATTTAAATCTTAATAATAATCCATGCCAAAGCGGCCCCAAGCATACAATAAAATTTCAAGGTTTGCAAAGGTTTCCTATTCACAACTGAGATATTAATAAAAAGAAACTAAGATGACCGTCTTCTATCTGATCCCGCTATATCTTCTCTTTTCCTTTATCCGCCCTCCCTAATTCACGCCTGCCTGAAAAGATTTTTAGTTTTGAAAAAGCGAGGGTTAGACCGAATGTCTAGTGAGTCCCCTCTAACAGATAAGCAACAATAAAATTTTCAGAAATTTAATCAACAGATTTATGAACACACAAGGATAAAACACGCTACTGACCACATTACCGTCAAAGACGATGTGTCTAACTCGCGCTACCTTAATTTTGGGACACACCCCCAATGGCATAAACGGACCACACTCCCCGACACGAGTAGGCGGGCCACACTCCCCGACTTAGGTCACAATCTCCACATATAATGTATGCATACATGTAAAATATCAACGATTTATAACACGCTTTAATAATTTCATAATGATCATGCCATCATAAATAAACCAAGTTTAAAATTAAACTTCACATGCTTTCGTAAACAAAGGTTTAGTTCAGAAAAACTCACCTGCCGTCCTTATCTCAAATCTCGCGTCTACTCCTATAAATCGGTCTGAAACCTATAAAGGAAACATTGACCGATGAACACCCGATTCTTTCTATTTTAAATCAAGGTTGACCTTAACACCAAAATTCCGACGTCACCTATTTTCTAAAATATCCTCGGCCCACAAGATTAACAACTCGAGACAAAGTACCTTGAATAATCGAAAATGGGCCGATAACTTAAAACAACCAAAGCCCAACACATAGATCTCCCATAAAAATAACCATGGGCTTCGGCCCACCAACCAAACCCGGGGACCGGGGCGCAGCCCGGTGTGGACGCCGCCCGGGGTCTCACCCCCCTGGTGAACGACGCTTGACAAGGACCGGTGCCCACCCCAAGGACCGGGGTCCCTCTAACGACCGGAGTCTCGACCGGGGCGTGGGTTGACCGATGATGACACTAATTATTTAGTGCCATTAGGCTCTTTTATTTTGCTTTTTAGAATAGTTTTTACTTTCTAATCCCAACATTTGAGTCATTTTATTACTTATTTATCGTTTATTTGTTTCTTGGAGCTAAAGTTAATGGATAACCTGTTTTATTGCTTTGAATTGCTAATTTTGTGTGTTTTGACAGATTTTGAATAGAACAGATCCAGTGCTGCAGCATTTCTGTAGCATCTGCAGCTGTCAACAAACTTTTGGGAGAACGTGTAGGGACTTATTGTGGGAGGACATGAGCTGGATTTTGGACTGTCATGGGAAGCTTCTAGATGCAGAAAAGGCTGGATAATTAGCCTTTGGTCTTTACCTTTTGGTTATTTTAGCTTTTGGTTATTAACCTATGGTTATTTAACTTTTGTACTTGATGGTACTTGTAGTACTTTGTTAGTTTCTAATTACTCTTTTTGCCACTCCCTTTTAGTATAAAAAGGGAGTTTGGGGTTGTAGTTTCATTATCTAATCCTTTATCTTATTAGCTAAGAAATCTAAGGTTGACACCATTAACCTTGAGATTTGTACTTTCACTTTAAAATTCCAAGTAACTTTTAAGTCTTCATCTCTTGTTCTTCCATTTATGCTTTATTATTAGTTCTTTATATTACTTGCAATTTAAATTCAAGTCATTTATATTTATTGTAATTTACATTTCCGTCATTTTATTTCTTGTAATTTATAATTCCGTCATTTAAATTCATGTATTTAATTTATGTACTTTATCGCTTTATGTATTTACATTTTAGTATGAGTAGCTAAATCCATTAGCTTGGGTGTGAGATGGATGAGTGAGATTTCAAACCAAAGAAAGGTGGACGTTGTTTCGCAATAACAATGTTCCATCATTTCATTCAAGTTTTATAAAATCCAATGACACTTCTTGACGAGTTGATCGCTTTAAAAGTGTGAAAGTGCTATGGCCTAGAGATAAGCCATAATATGCACATCAACTTGAATGATATGAGAAGCCGACTTGAGAGAGTGACTGATAAAGAGATTTATCGCCTCTATTTTTCATCTTGATTTATTCTTGACGGGTTGGTCGCTTGTTAAAAGTGTTAAATTGTAGAGGATTCAGAGATGAACCCCTTCGAACACTCCAACTTGAATGATATGGGAATTAACTCGAGAGAGTAGTTTTTATACAAAGAGATTTATAAATCCATATATTTTGAGGACTCTACTCTTCATTATCAATAGTTGGAAACTGCATAGAGATATGTTCAGTTGAATCTAAACAGTAGTGGGAGTATTGAAGTCCGAGAGGAATACCCTCAAAATAGATGGTGGATCTGTTTATGCTGAACTCATGCTGCAGCATACCTGCAGCATAGTCTGCTGGAATTTGTGTTTGAGTCTCACCTAAAAGTCTTGCACCATTGCTACCTTTATTATTCTGTATCTTAATCAACTGTTAATCAACCAAACCAAATCAAGTCTTTAAATTCGCCATCTGAAATCTTTTCTTTCTCTAACTTTTTATTAAAATTTTACTCCAATCTATGTGGGACGATATCCGGTACTTTACCGTTTTATTACTTGAAAGACGATATTAGATCTCATTGTATACTTGCTTTGAGGTTTAATTAGCACACGTCTATAGGTGTATTCCAAGCACTATCAACCGACCTTTGAGGTCGACCGGTGTCTCCTTTCGACCGATGCCAACTTCTTTGACCGATGCCTCAATTCGACCGGGGCCAACGCAATCCGGTGACCGAAGTCACTCGGACAGATTATCGAACGAAACCCCATCGACTCATTTACAGATAACCCCAAACGCAGGCAAAACTCATAAAACCATAACAATCTAACCAAAACCCCGTAATCAGATGCAGAACTCGATAAACATTTGATAACTCGATTTTTAACCAAATCCATTAATCACATAGGTATTCCATAACCATTTCTAATCCACAATCAGAAACCCAAACAACCAACAACATATTTTTGAGAAATAGAATGCTAAATCCTTACTTGACAAGGAGAATAGGATTAAACTTACCTTGGATGATTTGATGAACACCAACAAATTTCAGTCGCTTTCTCCCTTCGATCGATCGGCCAAAGTTCCTTCTCTCGCTCTTTCCCAAAATGCCAGCCGCCACAACAATTCTACAAGGTTATAGGGTTAAATCCCTATTATCCTCTCTTTTACAAATAGACCCCTTTACTAAGGACCCTTTCAACTTTTTCACCCAAAATTTAAATTCATTGATTTTTTAGCCCGGTTATTACAAGTAAGTTCGTTTTCGTTTGGTGGTTTTTGCAGCGAGTACCCATGATGTAATTGTTTGGTCAGCGTTGAATAGCCATAAAGTATTTGTTTGGTTTGTTAGTAGTGTCTAGTTAAATACATTAGTATTTATGGGAATTAACTCGAGAGAGTAGTTTTTATACAAAGAGATTTGTAAATCCATATATTTTGAGGACTCTACTCTTCATTATCAATAGTTGGAAACTGCATAGAGATATGTTCAGTTGAATCTAAACAGTAGTGGGAATATTGAAGTCCGAGAGGAATACCCTCAAAATAGATGGTGGATCTGTTTATGCTGAACTCATGCTGCAGCATACCTGCATCATAGTCTGCTGGAATTTGTGTTTGAGTCTCACCTAAAAGTCTTGCACCATTGCTACCTTTATTATTCTGTATCTTAATCAACTGTTAATCAACCAAACCAAATCAAGTCTTTAAATTCGCCATCTGAAATCTTTTCTTTCTCTAACTTTTTATTAAACTTTTACTCCAATCTCTGTGGGACGATATCCGGTACTTTACCGTTTTATTACTTGAAAGACGATATTAGATCTCATTGTATACTTGCTTTGAGGTTTAATTAGCACACGTCTATAGGTGTATTCCAAGCACTATCAACCGACCTTTGAGGTCGACCGGTGTCTCCTTTCGACCGATGCCAACTTCTTTGACCGATGCCTCAATTCGACCGGGGCCAACGCAATCCGGTGACCAAAGTCACTCGGACAGATTATCGAACGAAACCCCATCGACTCATTTACAGATAACCCCAAACGCAGGCAAAACTCATAAAACCATAACAATCTAACCCAAAACCCGTAATCAGATGCAGAACTCGATAAACATTTGATAACTCGATTTTTAACCAAATCCATTAATCACATAGGTATTCCATAACCATTTCTAATCCACAATCAGAAACCCAAACAACCAACAACAGATTTTTGAGAAATAGAATGCTAAATCCTTACTTGACAAGGAGAATAGGATTAAACTTACCTTGGATGATTTGATGAACACCAACAAATTTCAGTCGCTTTCTCCCTTCGATCGATCGGCCAAAGTTCCTTCTCTCGCTCTTTCCCAAAATGCCAGCCGCCACAACAATTCTACAAGGTTATAGGGTTAAATCCCTATTATCCTCTCTTTTACAAATAGACCCCTTTACTAAGGACCCTTTCAACTTTTTCACCCAAAATTTAAATTCATTGATTTTTTAGCCCGGTTATTACAAGTAAGTTCGTTTTCGTTTGGTGGTTTTTGCAGCGAGTACCCATGATGTAATTGTTTGGTCAGCGTTGAGTAGCCATAAAGTATTTGTTTGGTTTGTTTGTATTGTCTAGGTAAATACTTTAGTAAAATTAAATTTTAGCAAAAATTCACAAAAAAAGAACCAATCGTTCAACTAACTCGCAAAATTTTGCATAAACACCTCAACATCATTAATTGTCGCCAACTAACTCGAAAACGTCACCATGTGGACGATGTTCGTAAGATTACCTAAAGCCACTACGTGAATCTACTAAATTTAACTTTCTTGCCACAATATTAACCAACGCATAATGCATTACGCGTAATGGTGAAGCTGCAATATGCCGACAACATTTCTAACAACATATACTCCAAAACCCTATAACCACCTCCCACACTCGTCCATTACAAATAAACATCATAACTTTCTCATTTTGTGATTTCACACGATCCTTCACCTATATATATATATATGTTCAACTCCAATAGCGTTTCAATTTTGAAGATTACAACATTGTTTTTATTATTAAAATGTTAAATATATTTAATAAAGTATTATTTATATATCTTCTAAACATTTAAAGTTTTTTTTATTAGTGAGAATATAACAAAAAGATATTTTTGGTAATCATTTTTTAGTTCTTTAAATTTGGAGAATTTCACACACTCTCTCATATTTCTGTTTCAGAGATTCTCTTGAAACAAATAACTTATACAAAACCCTGAATATTCATTTTTTTTTAAATCTATTGGAAACATTATAATATATCTATACTATCTATACTATATTATAAAGCACGGATAAAAAACTCTTAAATACAAATTATTAGGCACAAGATACCATCATTTTATGCAAGATTTTAAAAATCTCTTAATTTACAAGTTTCAAAGCACAAGATACATATTACTAATGCAAGATTCTAACACCCACCAATTTGGTATATGCAAGAACTTCCTTTTATGCAGACTTTTCCATGTATCATTATTAATTAATATATTATATTATTATAAATTTGTTTTAATTATATTATTAAATGTTAAAGGAAAAACTAAACAAAACAACAATAGAATTAAATGAAGAGAATGAATCTGTAATTTTCATTAATCAAAAGCCCTTTAAATAGGGATGAGTTACAAGTAGATAACTATGAGATATTTCAGTTCTAATCTAACTATGATATACTTATCTCTATCGTCATATCCTTTAAACGATGACACACTTATCCTACAACACTCCCCCTTGTGCCGAGTTAAAGGAGTGACGGTGCACAATTGTTGCCTCGTTAAAACCTTACGCCAAAATAAAAACCCAGTGGGAAAAAATAAAAGTCTGACGAAGGAAAGAGTACAACGCACTAACTTCTTTGCAATATATAGACTTATCCTTCAGTCTAGTTTTCTCTTAGATTCGTACATTAATCATGAGAGTTAGGAAAGCATGATGGTATATAAACAGTTGCCTCACTAAAACCTTACACCAAGGAACAAAACCCAATGGGAAAAATAAAACCTTGGTTGAAGGAAAGAGCACAACATACCAATATCACAAATATAGTAGACTCCCCCTTTTGTCTACTACTCCCCCTGATTCGTGCATTAATCAAGGGAGTTTGGAAAACATTTGCACTTACTTTCTACATGTTTCCCAATATATGGTTTTAGGTAATGACTTGGTAAAATATGTCACATTCTTTTGACACCTACTTAATTCACTTGAATTTAAAGGAGAGTCTTTTATTACTGATTGTATAGAAACTTAAGCAGAATATGCTTTGTATTATCACCCTTGATGTATCTTATGTTCATTTATTTGATACATGATCCATTATTTCCATATATGCAAGTAGGATATTGGTTGAACCCAAAATTACTAGCTCCTCTAATATATGTAATGATAGTCCTTAATCATATACATTCTTTAATTATCTCATGGAGAGTAATATTCTTGGAATAGTTCATGGAGGTAGTTACAAGGGTTTGCTTAGCTTACTTTCAAACAATCTGGGTGTTCATTGTGGTAATTCCTTATCTAGTTTGAGAACAACCTTTCTATGAGTCAGACATATACTTAATATCAACAAACACATACCAAGACATTTGTTTGGTGTTTTTCTATAAGAGCTAGTACTTTTGCTGCTTATATTCTAAGTAGGTATTGAAATTCCATTATCAGTCTCATTTTTCTTTCTATAGGGAAAGTAAAAACCCATATCAATGGTTTCAAAATATTAATTTTGATATCATTCAAATGACTTTGCGTTGGCGCTGAGCTAAATCTAGCTAATAAGTTCATTGAGAAATACAATATATGGTCAAGTGTATTATGCTAAGTACGACAATGCACATATTGTACTTATATAGGGAATTCCAGCTCCCAACATTTTTCATCATCATCCTTTAGACGAAATGGACCTTTCCTTATATCCGACACTTCGACCGATCATGGGAGTGCTAACCGGATGTGCTTTGTCCATATTAAGTTGCCTGATTATTTTCTGGACATATGCGATCGGTGAATTAATATTTCACAAACTCGGTGTCCTAGCTCAAATATCTAGACAAAACCAAGTTTTCCCAATATCTTTTCTCTCAAAATCAGATTTCAAGTAACCTGTGGTTCCTCGTATTTCATCAAGAGTGTCTATTATGTTCATAGCATTGACATATAGAGCTACTTTGAAAATCTGGAACTTGTTTTCCATAATAAATACGCAAGGGAACAGTTCATTGTTCTTATATATCCTTTCCCAATCAAGTATTCCATTAGGCGGGTATACCACATCCGCTTAGAGTTATAAAGTGGGCGTTTCAATTTTATTGTAAACGCATTTCATGGTTTAGAGTTACTTGATTTTGGTAATGTAATATCATCAAGCACTTTTATATATCTCTAAATCTAGATCCCCGTAGAGATATGTGGTAACCACATTCATGAGTTGTATTTCCAGTCCTTCGGAAACTACTAGGCTAACAAATTATTCGAATGTCATAACATCCATCATGAGAGAGTAAGTCTCCTCGTGGTCAATCCAGGGCGTTGTGACAAAACCTTGCGCCAAAGGAGAGCATTACATATTAGGACTTCATTATTCTCGTTACGCTTTTTGACAAAGACTCAGTTATGTCCTACGGGCTTTACACTTGGTAGGTTAGCACTACCAGACCAAATACCCGATCCTTTGTCAAATAATATAATTCTTTCTGGATTGTTTCTTTACATTTAGGTCAATATGATCTTTGTTGATATTATTCAACTGAGCCTAGTTCGATGTTGTCATGCTCGATCATCTTATGAGCCATCGTATATGCGAATAAATCATCAATGATTATATATGATCTGTCCATCGACTCATATGTACTCTCATAGTTCATTTGAGATTAATATTCATCTCTAGAATCAATATTAACTTCGGAGCGTCCTCCAGTGATGATTCATGGACATAATTATAGTTAGAGACAATCTCATGAGAGTTTTATGTATTGATGATAAATGGGTGTGCCTAACTATTATCTTCCTTTAGAATAGTATCCATCGAACCAAGTAGCTTCCACCACTTCCATTTGGTAGCTACGACCTCAACCACACATCCACTATGTGTGATTGCAACGCACTTTCTAATGGCGTTGTGCCCCTGTTGGGGACTTTTTAACCTTGCGAGTATATTTGCAACTCGTATATGTGATCATGTCACTTTTGGAATAACATTAAACGTATCAGGTATCGAGTCTGATTCGTTTGACTTCAACATTACGTTGTGAAGTTTTGGGGATCAAAATGAGACAGAGTGGGAATATTCAATGACACTTCCTGTTGTTCCCATGGAAAATCCTTTTTCCTATCTCCCCCTAACGACGGGAAGACTGTCTCATGAAAGTGACAACCTGCAAATCTAGCGGTAAAAAGATCACTAGTCAAATATTCTAATTAGCGGATAATTGTTGGAGATTCATATCCAACATATACCAAGTCGTCTTTAAGGACCCATTTCGATGCGCTGTGGGGGCGCAATTGGCACATATAATCAAACATGCGTAAATGTAAAGTATCAGGCTTATATCCAGTTACCAACTGGTACGCATGAGGCTGGTTAGCAAGCAGTGGGTCTAAAAACGAAAAAAAAAACTACATATAATAATTGCATAACCCCAGGTAGATGTGGGTAAATTGGTGCGCATTACTAATACCCTAGATGTCATCATATTCTTTTGATAACAACTTCTATGAGACCATTTTATATATACACATGTGGTATAGGAAACTTTATATTGATCCTAATACATATGCAATTAACATCAAATCCTTATGATGTAAATTCTCTAGCATTCCAAGTCATGTAGACTTGATGAAATAATCAGGGTGGTGAGCCCTTAAACATATAGCTAGTGCTAGGAGTGCAGTATTTCATGTGGACAATAATACGACATGCGTTCATCGTGTCGAAACCAGAACCATAAAGTACTTTAATGGCCCTCATTCTGGATGTTTATGTCCATAAATATCACCTTGTATTTGTTGTAACAATGGAATATTTTTTGTATTATGTCCTTAGCTTTAGGATGATCTCATTCTTGTCTTGGCTAAGGATTAGGGTATATACAAAAGTTTTAGGTATTTGAGAGGGCATACTATGATGGCAATGTTGTTTCTTATGCTGCAGAAGTCAACAGTTGCAATTTGCCTCGTTTTGCCTTTCACTCGAAAAAGAATGTGTTTATGTGTATTTTGCAATACACGGATCACTATGTCATAACCATGGTGTCCCATATGGTCATGTCGAAACATATATGTGTCATTTCCTTAAAGTTCTTTATTGGTGACAAAAATGTTTCGAGGACTCAATAATATACTAGTTTGACACATAGTTTCCATGATATATATGTTTACTTTCATATTCATTAGAACTTATGTATATATATGCTCATTTCCATTTGATACGAATATTTTTACAAGATTCCTATTGATCTTGTACCAACAAGAAAATGACAGTCCATCGTCTAAGTATTTTGGTTGGAATAAGTATTACTCTATCTTTTTTAGATTATGTGAGAAGTCAAAAAATATCAATTCTCCTCGATACATTCCTACACGGAACGGAGAATATTGAAATTTTTGCATTTTTAACGATGTATTTCTTTACATCTATAATGGTTACATATTCGATTTTACTTTAGCAAAGAAATTAATTTTGATACTTAAAATTAATTTCAAAGAAACATATGCTTAACCAATATTAAACATTAAATTAATATGTTATAGTTCATTTTTAAACTTGTTCCCTTTTTGATAGAAACATTTTTTAGTGCATTTCTTATTTGATTGTCCATTATCATTTAGGGTAGTAGTTGTATCCCTACTCTAGGTGTTGAAAAATCCTTATTGACTCTTACCAAGACCCTGACCCTTTCTAGGGTCTCGTCCACATAGTGCATAAATGTCACATGTGTGAAATTGTTTTTAACTCTCTGTTCTGTGACATTGTTTTTAACTCTCTGTTCTTTGGAGTTGTTTCCACCTTTAATGCTTTCATTATTGATCTCGAGAAGTTTCTTTGTCTCGACATACGTGGTATTGTTATTCGAAAGGACCTTGTTATGTCTCTCAACCACTTGCAGTAGGTTGATGAGTTTGTCTAAATGTTACATTCCAACTTATATTAGTTCATTAATATTTTTGATATATGAAAGGTGAGTTCCTTGCCACAGAGATTGAGACACGTTTTGGATATAACATTTTTTTTTGTTGAAATCAATTACCTTTTTGTAATCGAGTAAGTGAGTTTCATTCCACTGTACGATTATTTCGGGAAGTACATATTCATGAGTACTCTCGATTATCCCTTTCGGGACATCTCACATTTCTTTAGGGGTTTCTAGTAAAGGTATTCTTATAAAACTTAAGATTTATATGTCGTCTCAAAACATAAGGGTATTTGCTTGTACCTTTTCAAGAGGTTGGTTTTAGAGTAAATGGGGAGTTGATGGACTTAATTTTTTTGTTGTACCTTTTCAAAAGGAGGTTTATATACTTATTTATGATACTCAAATTCTTTTGAGTTTACGACGTTGATTTTGGGATGAGTTGTTTCAACCATTTACATATATAAATGATAATATATGATTTTATTTTTGATAAGAAAATGGATTATGGTTATGAAATTTCATTATCATAACAATATTGGATTTTTGTATGCTTATATTTTATTGATAATACTTAATCAATATTTCAATTTGCGAAAAAAAAAATCACTCAATCTATTAGATTTCCAGGTAGTAGGGGAATCACATGGATTTCTTAAGTCCCTAAAAACCTTAAGGTTGTTTACACCCGTTTGACAAAATTCAGTTGATATCTTGTGATTTATTTCATTTAAATATAACATTATTAATTATAGATCATTTGACATGAGACCAAATTGACTATGAGTTTGACATATGAATCCAATTTTAATATTTTAATACCTTAATAGTATTTTTGGAGCTTTTGGTAAATACCAAAATATATGGGGTTAGAAGTGTAACTTCTAAAAATTAATTATATAGTTTAAAATTATGAGGAAGAACTCACAATCAAGATAAATGTTTGAATTTAACATTTTCATGCTATTTTTGGACCTTTTGGTAAAATAACAAAAGTTATGGGGGTTGGAATTGTAAATTTCAATTATAATTTATAAGATTGAGGTTAATGAGTAGGAACTCATAACCAAGATAAGCCTTTGAAATATAACAATTATTAATTAGGATAAACATTTGAATATTATTATAAACAAATAAATAAATAAATGGTATTGTAAACTAATTGGATAACCATTTAAATATATGAATATTGTAATATTATTTGATAAACATTAATAAGTAATAATAATATTTCAAAATGATAAATATTATCATATCTAAAAGTTATCATACCAAATGAAATAATAACATGTTGAATCAAAATTAAACTAATATAACAACCTAATATAATAATGTGACAAATATTTTTCAAATAAAAAGAATCCAATCAATAAATATGATGAGCTACATTTATGTCGGTCCTAAAAAAATTGGTTTTAGAATACAGTTTTTTTTTATTTGAACTAATTCTTTACAACAATTTTAAAGTTGCAAAACCCTGAGATGGTCTTAAATCAATAATAACCAATATAAATTACATGTAATTTGTTGGTTTAATTAAACATATATTAACAAAGACTAAATAATAGTAAGTTCATTATTATCAAAGCATATATCATAATTAAAAAAATATAATTTAAAATTTAAAAATAATTTTGTAATTAGGTTTAGAGAAATGTGTCAATTTTTTTTTCTTGTTAAAAGAACTAAAATAATTACAAAAGTACATAAATATTCATCCAATTTTTTTAAATCGATTAATTAGTAAAATAAAAGAGTTTTCTAAAGACTCAACAACATGGATAAAAAAAAGAATAAAATATTTATTATCATCCATTGAAAAATTAAAAAAAATTATATTCACATATTTATAGTCATGTATATATTTATCATCATATTTGATTATCGTCATAAAAATATTAACAATTTATTTTTATAATCATATTTTATAAAGCAGAAAAACAACACGTGAATTAAAATTTCATGAGATTTGACAAATCATATTTTTCGTTTATAACATAAAACATAGCCGGATGATGTTTATAATTTAAACATATAATAAAAAAACATGATTCTATGAACTCGTCATATTTGTTCATAACATAAAACATAATATGGTGATGTTCTATAGTTAAAACATATAAAAGTTACCTCAAATATCGAAGTGTAGCTTGATTTCACGATCACTTTGTTCTAAGGAGCGTATGTGCTGATAACGTGTTAAAGGAAAAACTAAACAAAACAACAATAGAATAAAGAGAATGAATATGTAATTCTCATTAATAAAAAGCCCTTTAAATAGGGATGAGTTACAAGTAGATAACTATGATATATTTCAGTTCTAATATAACTCTGATATACTTATCTCTATCGTCATATCCTTTAAACGATGACACACTTATCCTACAACATTAAATATGTAATTGGTTATTTTTTAGATGTCATTAAAATATATAAGAAAATCATTGAATTTTAATAAAATACTTAATTTTTTATATAAAAAACATTATATTATTAAGCCTAAATTAAACAAATTTATAAAAAAAACATTATTATTTTCTCAAAACCATCCAAAATCGTACTGTAAATCGACAAAAATACAAAAAATAAAATGAAACATTAAAATCGTGATGTATCTCACTGCATTACGCGAATACGTTTCTAGTAATTCTTAAATATGTTTATTTTCAGTTTTAAATATCCCTTAAAAATATCGAACAAAACAAAATGTCAACGGAGCCAAGAGTTGACTTGTATCATATAGTACTCCGTACCATAATAATCCAGTGATTAAAAAAGGTAGATGACAACACAAAGTTTTAAATTAATTAATTAAATATTCAACTCGAGAATTTTTTTTTTTTTTGAGTTGATTTTTTGAGACGCGATATGAACACGGTATCATTTGTATTATTTCCTTTAAATATATTTTTTTTAATGTTTTTTAATTGTCTGATAATATATCATTTGATTTTTAAAAATAAATGACGTGTTATTTAAATTTATCAAGCGTTTATTCAAATGATAGTTAACATTTTAATTTTATAAGTACTATTTGGTAATTGGTAAATTTAATTATGTGTGAATTTTCGAGTCTTTCAAAAATGGTACTTTATTGATCAATTTGCTATAATTTTTTTTAAATATATAATTAAAAGATTTTTATAAAAAATTATACTCAATTTCAAAAGATTATTTATTTTAAAATTTTCAAAATTAATTATATTATTAGAATATTCTATACTTTAATCATTTCAATAAGCTTTTAGAATTTTTTTATATAATAATAATAATAATTAAATCTCATCCATGGAAGAATAAAAAAAATATTTTTAATTCAATTTTATCTAAACTTGAGTTTTCTTTATAAACAATATAGAGAATCAATTAGCGTAAAATAAAGAACAAAATCTGCATTTTCTGTATATATGTTAGAAATGCTCACATAAATCGTCCCTCTAGTGTTCACAACTATAAGAATTGTACGCCATCACAAACCAAAAAAGTCACATCAAGTTAAAACTTGCTCTCATTGATGGTATTTGGCGTTGATAGACGTTAAATCCATCCGTTAACAGAGATGCGTTTTCGTTATTTTGCATGAGTTTTTATATAAAACAATTAATATATAAGTCTTTAAAACTAATATACAAGTTATTTCAATTTTTTTTTTAAACTATCAAAAACTACGTCAACTTTGTTGTAGTGTATATTATTATATGTTGTTAAATACCATAAAATCAATTTATAAAATTTAGATTGTTAAAATAAAAAATGTTTTTAATAATAATTTTGTTAACAGTTTTATTAAGAATTTTGTTTTTAATCATGACTTGTCATCAATAATCTTGAAAAGAAAAGTGAACATCTAAACAAGACAAAATTAATAATAATTTAATATACTAGGAAATGCTTTAAACCTTTAATTGGTCATTTGTGAAGACTGTCACTGCCACTTTTTTTTCTAAGAGTTGATTATACTTTTGGTTCATGTAATTTGGTAAATACTCCTAACGTTTTATAGATTTCATTTATTACAAATTTATGTTTACTATTTACTTTATATTATAAAACAAAGACACTTCACTGACGAAAAAATCAGTTGGTAATTTACCGGAAAAAGCCATCACCGAACGAAAGTAACCTGCCGGTGATCCGCCGAAAATTACAGGCGAAAAAATCCGTCTGTAAAGTCTCTTTGTTTTGTAGTATTGGTTTTCGTATTTTTAAACGCAGGGTAAATGTCTTTAGTTGAGTGCCCCTCTTGTAAGGACATTCTAGTCATTTTTTATTTATTATAAAGTAGTTTTTATTATACAATCTCAAGTAAAACATATGTACAACCATTTGAATATATGTGACATGTGATTTTAACAAAAGAAAAAAAACTAACCCTAAAATCAAAACTGTTGTCGCACCCAGTGGCGGAGCCACATACAACTCAATGGGGTCTCTTGAGCCCAGTCAAAAATTAAGAAAAACTAGATTTAACTTAGAAAAAAGATTTACCCTTAACAAATGATTTAGTTTTATACTTGAAGAACCCATTCGATTTTTACAAGACCCCACATATTTGATTTTTTTTCTACCAAAACCAAAAGGAATAAGTTCATCTCAAAATCCATTTCAAGATTAGGCATCTCAATATCTAGACATCTCAATATCTTGTTATTTTAGCTTTAATATAAAATGGTTTATGATATATTAATTGTTTTATATGTTCAAAGCTTCAAACCAATTATCTAGATATAAAATATATAAAATTATGGTATAATTTGCTATTGGGTTTAACCGTTATAACAAAACAATAACTGAAATTAAACGTTTTTCCCGAAAACCAAATAACCCGAAACCAGTTAGGTTCAGGTGGGTTATTTTCGGTTTTGGAAAATTTTCAACACTCCTAAGTCTGACCCCAGTCACCTGAGTTTCTAGATCCGCCACTGGTCGCACCTTCCCCTCTTCTTCACTTACCCTTTCCTCCGAATCCTCCCTTTGTTCCTCACGTGCTCCTTCCTACGTAACCACCACCACCTTTAATGTCGCTACAGACCTTTGCACCTCCGTCAATGCTTTTGCTTCTGCCAGCGTGCTCTGTTGCCGCCATCCTGCTTTATTCCTCCTCCTCATCCTCATGAGTTTTAATTTATAATACATAGGTTTATATCACAAATTTTTGGAATGAGTTTGCATATATTTGTCGTACATATTCACAGTATTTGTTGCATATGCTCATTGATATTCTTGAATGCTAATAAATTTTTTCCTAATGCCCTATTCATGTTCTCAATTTTCCCGAATGTTTGTGTTCTTGATTTTCTTGATGCCACGACATCGAGCATAAGCAAAATGACAAAATACCCTGTAACACCCCGAAAATCGCATACGTTGTGACACTTTCTTGAATATCATATGTGTGACTTTCTATGTTAAAATTTTATGCTTCTATGTTTACATATTATTGCATGTAGCGATTTTATGTCGTATCAATGTCCTTGGAATCAACCCAATGTACCCTGGCATCGTCGGATCGTATTTCGGGGCTGAAAGCGAGAAATTCAGAGCCTGGAGGTAGTCGGCGAGAGTGTCTGGCGATGTAATAACCGAGTTTAAAGTGAGCAATATTAGAAGTTGGGTACGATAGTAGAAAAGGCTCATTAAGGAGGGGTCAATAGTGTAAAAATGGAAAAAGGGGGTTTAACCCTAGGAAATTAGTGTGTGTGTGTGTGTGGGGGGGGGTGGCGGCTCATTCTTGAGAAGGAGTTTGGAGCGATTTTAGAGTGAGAGACCGAGGAAGAAGGGAGATTGCAAGAAATTTTCAAATTTGGATCATTCCTCGCTGAAGGTAGATTTCCTTATGCTTAAAACTCTTCAATTTATTATTGATTTAATCATAGTAGTTATGTTTGGGGGTGGAGTTTTGAATCTGAAGTTGGCTTTCTGAGTTGGAATTAAAAGGAAAATTGTCATAAGATTTTCTAAGTAATTAATGGAAATGTTGGTGAAATTAAGCTTATCATTTGATTTTGGTTGCTGGGTTAAGTTGCTTTGATTTCAAGAATTTAGCTGCAGTTTTGGAGTTATCGATTTCTGGGTTTGCTCGTTCGTTTGGGCACCGGTCGACTTGGTGGTCCGGTCCTCGGGTTGGACACCAGTCTTTATTTGACACCGGTCGGCTAATGGGGGAGACCCCGGTCGGCAATTAAGGGGGGAGACCCCGATCGGAAAATAAGGGGGAGGCCTCGGTGGGAAAATAGGGGGGAGACCCCGGTCGACAATTAGGGGGGATACCCTGGTCGTAATTCACACCCCGGACGACCACTTAGGTTCGGTCCCTAGTGTCCTGGGATGGGCCGAAGCCCAAGGCTAAGCTGTTGGACCGAAGCCCAAGATAAATAAGTAGTTTAAATCAAGTTTTATTTGGTTTGGATTATTGTAGTGTTGGGCTTAGGTATGGTGGTCTGGCCCATTTTCATTTTTGGGTATAAGAGGATGTTTTATTTGTTGCCTTGAGTTGATTTTAGCGAGTCGGGTTTTCTTAATTAATAGGAGGCCGTTGAGATTTTTGGGGTTTAGTGTCAGCTCTGCTATAATGGAAAGTATCGAAAATTCACAGGCAATGCCTTGTTTTATAGGTTTCGGTTCGGATTATAAAAGTAGACGAAAAGCTTTTAACTGAGGACGACAGGTGAGTTTTCTGAACTAAACCTCGTTGGTAACAAAAGCATGTGAAGTTTAATTTTTAAACTTTGATTTATTTATGATGGCATGATATCTATGAAATGTTTTCAAGCGTGTTATAAATCGTTGTTGTTTAAATGTATGCATACATTCTATGTGGAGATTTTGACCTAAGTCGGGGAGTGTGACCCGCCTACTCGTGTCGGGGAGTGTGGCCCGTTTATGCCGTTGGGGTGTGTCCCAACATTAAGGCAGCTCGAATTAGACACATCGTCTTTGACGGTCGTGTGGTCAGTAGCGTGCTTATCCTTGTGTGTTTATAAATTGTTGATTTAATTCTGGAAAGCTATTTTGTTGCTTAATTGTTTGAGGGGATTCACTAGACCTATGGTCTAACCTTCGCTCTTTCAAAACTAAAAATCTTTTCAGGCAAGCGTGAAATTATTGAGATCAGATAAGGGCAAGGAGAAGATGTAGCGGAAAGAGTTAGAAGACTGTCATCTGAGATATTCCTTGTTATTATCTCAGTTGTGTAGGTTGACTTTGAGAACCTTGAAATTTTCGATTGTAAGTTTGGGGTCGATTTGGCATGAATTTTTATTTATATTATTAAGGTTTAAGTTGCTAGTTAGTTGCTTCTGGTTGGGTTGTTACATGTGACATTGTCGTGGTCACTCTCACATGTGTCACTGTTGCACCGAGAAAGAGACCTACGGTACACCTGGGACGAGAGTGCCCCGCAATAGTGTTGTGGTCACTCTCGCAGGGGCATAATCGGGGCAAAGAAGCCACCTGCGGTACATCCGAGGCGATAGTGCCCGGCAACCTTGCCAGGGCATAATCGCGGCAAAGAAGCCACCTGCGGTACATCCGGGGCGATAGTGCCCGACGACCTTGCCAGGGCACTATCGCGGTGTCACTATCGCCCGCGACCCGCGACCCCCTCTCCTTTTAACTGCGATTTTTCCAAATTAAACACCCACTTCTCACAAATTATTTCCAAGACTTTCTCCTTATTCTCCCAACCCACGGTTTCTCTCTTCTTCCCTCTCCTTTCATTTAATTCTTGACCTAAACCCACCTACACTATTTATTAAGCTTCATCTACCTCAACTATCTCAACTTAGTGAAGCTCTAGAGCCATTAAAGCTCTAAGGAGAAATCACCACCAACTTAGGGTTTCTTCATTTTAGGGTTTTCACTTTACAAACCCTATAGGTGAGTTTTCTACTAAGTTTCTTCCATATAAATGCTTATGCGCTATATTTAATTGCTATGGAATTGTCATTTATGTAATTTTGACCTAACTATGGAAATGAAGGTTATTTTGTACTTGTTATGTTGTCTTGGTGATTGTTTGAAGTTATGAACACTTATCAAGTCATAGGTATGGATAGTGTTGATTATATGATAGTTCATAAACCTATTTTAGCATGTGTTATGTGAAGACTTGTAACAATATTAGACCCAACTCTTGTGCATGAGAGTTGGGTGGGTAAATGTTGGTCTTATAAATCGTGAACGGATGATTAGAGGGTGAACACTAAAGGATTTACTCCTTGAGGTGGAACTCTACTAAATTAAGGGTAGGCACTAAGGTTCAATAAACCTTGAGGTGTGTTATTCCTAGATTCAAGTTCTAATTGCTACAAACAATCAAGATGATAATTTGAAATCACAAGTCATTGAACAAATCTCAATCAATTACAAATTCTCTCTTTCTCTCTCTACTTTCTCACTCTAGAAATGTTTACAATGACCTATTCTCTCATATGCTCTCTCAATCACAATGACTTACAATCTTAATTCTCTTCTTACGTACTTACTGATTACAAAGGAAACAAGGTATTTATACCTCCAACAAATACAAAGAAACAAAAATACAATTACATTGACTTTGACTTTATTAACAAAATGACTTTGACTTTCACTGAGAGTTGACTTTCCAACATTGACTTCTTGAACTTTGGTCTTCAATCTTTATGATCTTGAATCCAACAAATCTGTGCTCTAACAATCTCCCCCTTTGGATCAAGATCATTACTAAAAGATTTAGCAATGCGATCTTCTCTCTTTAAGCTCGATTGAAATAACTTCCCCTTTGATCAACCTTTATCTTCTCTTGTAATCTCCCCTTTGATACAAACATGATTTACATTCTCCCCCTTAACACAATAAAATTCTTCTTTGATAAGCTCAGAAAATTCTCTCCCAAAGATGGTAGAAACAATCTTCAATAATCTCTTCAGAACTATCACAATACTCTTTCAAACTTCAGAAAGAAATTATCTTCAGATTTAGCACGACTTGTTACAACAAATAATCTTCAGAGTCTTTCAGTTCAATCAAATCTTGAACATCTCTCCCATATCTTGAATTTCGGACATTTCTTTTTCAAACATCCCTTGAAACAAATAGTTGTAATGGACATTTCTTCAAACTTTATCTTCTCTCCCTTTTTGATGATTAGAGCATCAATATCATCAAAACTTTCCCAAGAAATGTCTTAGATCATTTTGATCTGTCAAGAGCCTCTGATTCACTTGTCAAGTCATCATCTATATCTTTTCAAATCCAGACAAAATAGGAAGATAACACCTTAATCAACAAATGAATCAGTTAACATGCCTGTCAGTAACACGAAGTCATTGTGTGTAACGAATACACATTGTAAAGGAGCTTTTTGATATGTTCACTCCCCCAGGACTTCCATCCAATCATCGAAACACCACAAAGGCAATTTCTATGAATGTTATGACAAGAATACAAATTCTTTGTGTGTTCGTGCAAGTGTAGAAAGAATTAAGTCATCAAATGCTTATAAAGGCTCAAAATTGTGTAAACCACTGAGACAACAGTAGATAAACACAGACTCAATGTGCATGATTGAAGTGCGAAGGTGGGGCAGACTTCCTTCTTTTTCAATATCCAGATTTTCCAAATGAAAATCAGATAGTATATGTGTTGCGTCCCCTTTGAAATATGAAACACTTTCTTTTTGAGAAGAAAATGAGTGGTTGGTGGGGGTTTTTGTCAAGAGTTGGCATGGACTAGTTGTCTGTTTCAATAATGTTCACCAAGAATTGTGAAACATTAGTAATGTGGATGCCCGACTCAGAAAGTAGTTGATGCAGAGTTTGATATTCTTTTACTCTGATCTCACACCCTCTTTCTTTTTAATCATTAAGCTCACATCTAACCAAACTCTCATTTCCATTTTACCACAACCCACAACCCACACTCATTTCTTTTAGACTCCTCACACTCAATCACTATGTATTAACTTCTTGGGTAGGAGACACTGGTAATCGTGAATCCATAGAAGTTCATTTAAGTCCTAGCACAAAGAACCCATATTCCTATGAAGCAAATGTTGCTCAAAAATGGTTTAACTAAATCAGTTAAAGATCGAATACAAGTCAGATAAATGTACGCTCATAATATAATCATGAATATATAAGCATTTTTAAACATTGAAGTATTTTCAAACAAGTAAATTGAATGAATGAACATGAATGCAAGAGACTTGTTTGAAAATCTGACATTGTATGAAAATAAGCATAAATGATATGATATATCAACCAAGGTTTACGGTCAAGAATAATGGATATTGTCTATATGAAACAAAATATAGACATTCTTGAAATGAACGTTTAGAAATGAATTAACTCTCAAAAATTCATTGAAGTGCAATCGGGGTGTCTTACCATTGAAAAATATGTATCAAATATGAGACATGGTAAGAACAAGTTGAACAAAAATTCAAACCGGTGTGTGTGAATACTTGAAAGTATATAGAAAAGATAATACACAAGTATTTATCTTTGGAAACACACGGTTTATAATCATGTAAGCACAAAATAAAAATGAAAACATTTAAAATCACACTTCCAATTCATGAAATCTGTTTAAGAATCGGGAAGTGGTTTGAACATTTAAGAACATGTTTTCTATATCTGAAAGTTGTCCTTCTTTCAACCATATATGAGATTAAGATAAGAAATTAACCTTTTTCGCTTCGTCTTAAATCTCATAAAGTCACGCTGTAAGTCATAAAGATATAATCTTGATAGCTTCTCTCATTCTGCACAAGTCTCAAAGTCATGTCAAAACAACTTTATTTACAAAAATTTATTCAAAACAATAAAAGACATAAAGCAGTAAAACAATTATAGTACGAGTTCTGATCAGAAGTAATCAGAAATCATGATTCTTTACTCCCCCTGAAAATATGCATCTGAAATTTGTCAGTAAAAGGCACATGATAGAGATCTATAACTCCCTTTGAAGTGTAGTTCGTCATATCTTCCGAATACATATTTTCAGAAAAATTTATGTACTCCCCCTTGAAGGTTGATTTCCTCTTCTGAGTATCTGAGTACACTCTCTTATCAGCCCGGGAGTAGCATTTCTTTTTCATCATTAAAGAGCGAGTCCTACACTGTTGTGTTTAGAAGTCAAACTTCGTTGAAGTACGGGTTCTAAGCTGATGTGCTTAGAAGCCTTAATTCTCTTACTCCCCCTTGACTTGAGGTGCCTGCAACACAGAATCAATCTTTGTTTTTGGTACCCACTGGTATTTGGGTCCATATGTGTTAGTTACAGTTCGAATGGGAGTAACTGAATAAGAACCATACCAATAATGATCACTTGCTTTGTGAACATGATCATGTGTACGACAATAAGAACAATAATTTTTCTTACCTGATAACCTGATTAATTGATCTCTCATGTAGATATGATCAGGTTTACCTTTACGTGCATTGTTCTTCTTTGCTTTCGTCTCATGTACACATGATTTCTTTCCTTTCAGCTCATTCTTCTTCTCATCTTTCTTTTCATCTTCTACTGGTTTCTTTTTCCAGACCAGTTTTTCTTCTTTGTATCTCCTTCTTCTTCTTCTTATTTTGTATGTATCTGAACCATCTACATTTTCATCAAAGAAAATGTTAGTAGTACGAATCTGATCAAATGAATTGACTAACCTTCTTGAAGAAACATGTTTCAAATGTGAGCTTGAGGTTGTCTTTTTGAAGTCAGCTGAATTATTTCTAGGTGTGTGGATTTGTGACTCTGGAGTCGTTTGCTCAGTCACCACCACCTTGGAAACAATCTTTTCAAGCTCTTTAACCTTTGACGAATAACTGTCTCTTTCTTTAACAAGCAGGTCAATCTTCATCTCGAATTCAAAATTCGTTTTTTGCTCTTTAAGCATACTTTCTAATAGTTCAGATAACTTGTCAGTCAGCTTCGTTATTTCTGCTTCAAACAAACTTCTTTCTTCATCAAAGCCCTTTTCAGCATTTGTTCTCTGACCAGATATCTCTTTGAAGATTCCAACATTCTTCTGTTCTATGATCTTTCTTTCCTTTGCAAACTTTTCTCTTTCCAAAATAATCACTTTCTCAAAGTCAGAAACTTATTGAGAAAGCTTTATACATTTAAGCTCAACTGTTTTCTTCTCTTCAACACTCTTCTTGGAAAACTCTGAGAATTTCTTAGCAAACTCTTTCTTTTCTTTATCAAAAACTGATCTTTCTTCAACAATTTGCAATTCTAATTCAAAGATCTTCTTTTCATTAGCACACCCTGTTTGCTGAAACTTGACAATGTGATCTTCTAATTCTGAGATCTTTCTCTTTAATTCAGTGTCTTCAGCTTCCAAAAACAAGACCTTTTCTTCATTAAGCCCATAAGTCTGTTTCAGAAGATCTTCATTAATAGTCTTTAATGCACTGACTTCTTCTCTCAGTAACTTTCTTTCATCAGAATATCTCTTTGACCGCTTAGAATAGTAGTCAACTAAAGAAGCGAGATTTTTGTTTTCTAATTCGAGCTTGGCAATCTTCTTTTCATCATCATCGAAAAAATATCCCATCTTGAATATCTGTTACAAAAAGAAACTTGAAATGATCGTTAGTAATTCAGAAATTTTGATCACAATAAGAACTTTGTTCCCCCTCCGCAGACTTAGCACGGGGGTCCTGCTACCCGGTTAGCGGGTGGGGTCAAGGGGCAACGCCCTTGCAGGGTCTGGGGGCATCGCCCCGAGAGAAAAAAAAATTCACTATTAAAGGCCATATTACAGTTTTGAAAATTTCTCAGAAAATATTCTAAGTATGGAAACTCGCAGATCACTAAAAAAATTTGAAACTCGCAGATCACTATTCATAGAAAACTCGCAGATAGAGGCGTGCGCGTTTTCAGAACTCGCAAATGCCTACTTGCGCGTTTTGAACAAACTCGCAGATTACTATTCCGAAGAAACTCGCAAGCTTAGTCTTGCGCGTTTGGAGAACTCGCAAAGGTCTTCTTGCGCGTTTCAACACTTATTTTTTTTTTCTTTCCAATTTTCAAACTCGCAGACTGAAGAGCTAAACTCCCAGGCTTCGATCTGCACGTTTCTAGAACTCGCTAACCACACTTTGCGCGTTTTCGTCCAGAAAAAAATTCTTCAGCTTGCGCGTTCTTCCAGATGAAGCTTGCACGTTTCACAGATCTTGCGTGTTCTTGGGTTCTTCGAACAAAAAATCAAACTTTTACACTGAAATCCATCGAAACCTTCAAATTTGATCTCGAAACTTTGTCAATTTGCTCTATTCCATATCTCGATCAGATTACAATACAAGAATTACAAAAACAAACACACATCGATGGATTTTGATCCTATAACAGTAAATACAGACTTCGAATATGAATTTAAGAAAAATCCAAAATTCGGACAATCTATTGTGAATTAAGAAGAACAAATCAAATAAAAAACAATCTAAACAACAAATCTAATCTAATACAATCAATTTCAGCTTCAAAACAACACTTAATCAAGAAATTCGAATGCTACAGTACGTTTGACGATGAACAATTCAAAATCTTCAATTTCGATCCGATTTTCTGAATTTCTATCTGCTCTGATACCAATTGTTATTCCTAGATTCAAGTTCTAATTGCTACAAACAATCAAGATGATAATTTGAAATCACAAGTCATTGAACAAATCTCAATCAATTACAAATTCTCTCTTTCTCTCTCTACTTTCTCACTCTAGAAATGTTTACAATGACCTATTCTCTCATATGCTCTCTCAATCACAATGACTTACAATCTTAATTCTCTTCTTACGTACTTACTGATTACAAAGGAAACAAGGTATTTATACCTCCAACAAATACAAAGAAACAAAAATACAATTACATTGACTTTGACTTTATTAACAAAATGACTTTGACTTTCACTGAGAGTTGACTTTCCAGCATTGACTTCTTGAACTTTGGTCTTCAACCTTTATGGTCTTGAATCCAACAAATTCGTGCTCTAACAAGGTGAAACTCTACGAAGTAGACACTAAAGGTGATAAAGATGCTTGAGGTGACGCCGGATATGGTGTGCCCTAAAGTAAGAGCCTGAAGTGTGAATCCCCATACTAAACTCAAGCGACTCCATTCATGGGTCCAGTCACTTGATAGGTCATGGGTCTCCCCCGTAAAAAAACATGTAATGTCTTGTGAAGAATTGTGAGCAGGTTGGACCCCATGTATTATAAGCGGAATGAGAACGGGAAATCATCACGGTTGTGGTAACTTGGAAGTTCTTCATGTTTTAATATTAAATTATTTATATGCTTGTGTGTGACCTCACTAGGCTCCTAGCCTAATACTCTTTGTTGTGTACCCTCTACAGGTCTTTCTAGTGGGGTGCAAAGGGCACATTGAGTACCGGTCGTTACTTAGAAGTTTGGAGGACCGTGTTTTTGGGATTTCGTTGAGAAGAGCGTTTTGGAGGCATAGCAACACCCACCTTAATCTAATTTTGATATTGTTCTAGATTAAATAGATTGTTGTAATTTATGTCACATTATTCCGCTACTCCGTTTGTTGCAAACTTCCCCCCCAACCTCTTTGGGTTTTAGTTGTCATTATTTACAGGGTTAGAAACCTTCGTATTTTAGACGTTATATTACCGAAATTTTAAATTTTAAATTGTACTTATTTTGGGAGTGTTATATACCCACACACGAGGAGCACATAGGGGCACTTAACACGGGACACACACAACGACCGTGATAGGGAATAGCGAAGATTAAAAATGAAATGCAACCTCTCTACTTCTTAAGATAGATGAATGATTTACGTACATTTAAAATACACCTTGAAAAAATTTCGACCTGTTAAAGGGAAAAACAAATAGAACAACAATATGGAGAGAATAACAATAAGACAGAGAGAAGAAGTCTATATTTCTCATTAATCATAAGCCCTTTAAATAGGGAGGAGTTACAAGTAGATAGTTAGGAGATATTTCAGTTCTAATCTAACTCTGATATATTTATCTCTATCTCTATCGTCATATCCTTTAGACGATGGCACACTTATCCTACAACACTCCCCCTTGTGCCGAGTTAAAGGAGTGGTGGTGCACAGTTGTTGCCTCGTTAAAACCTTACGCCAAAATAAAACCCAGTGGGAAAAAATAAAAATATGACGAAGGAAAGAGTACAACGCACCAACTTCTTTGCAATACATAGACTTATCCTTCAGTCTAGTTTTCTCTTAGATTCATACTTTAATCTTGAGAGTTAAGAAAACATGATGATATATAAACAGTTGCCTCACTAAAACCTTACACCAAGGAACAAAACCCAATGGGAAAAATAAAACCTTGGTTGAAGGAAAGAGCACAACATACCAATATCACAAATATAGTAGACTCCCCCTTTTGTCTACTACTCCCCCTGATTCGTGCATTAACCAAGGGAATTTGGAAAACATTTCCATTTACTTTCTACACGTTTCCCAATATATGGTTTTAGGTAATGACTTGGTAAAATATGTCACATTCTTTTGACACCTTACTTGATTCACTTGAATCTAAAGGAGAATCTTTTATTGCTGATTGTATAGAAACTTAAGCAGAATATGCTTTGTGTTATTACCCCTGCTGTATCTTATGTTCATTTCTTCGATACATGATACGTTATTTCCATATATGCAAGTAGGATACTGGTTGAACCCAGAATTACTAACTCCTATAATATATGTAATGATAGTTCTTAATCATATACATTATTTTATTATCTCATGGAGAGTAATATTCTTGGATTAATTCAAGGAGGTAGTTACAAAGGATCGCTTAGTTTACTTCCAAGCAATCGACGTGTTCCTTGTGGTAATTCTTTATTCAGTTTGGGAACATCATTTGTATGGGTCAGACAGATACCTAATATCAGCAAACATATACCAAGACATTATTTGGTGTTTTTCTATAAGAGCTAGCTAATACTTTTGCTGCTTACATTCTAATTAGGTATTGAAGTTCCATTATCAATCCCATTTTTCTTTCTATAGGGAAAGTATAAATCATGTCAATGGTTCCAAAAGATTAATTTAATAACATTCCAATGATTTTGAGTTGGCGCTGAGCTAAATCTAGCTAACAAGTTCACTGAGAAATACAATATATGGTCAAGTGTATTATGTTAAGTACGATAATGCGCATATTGTACTTAGATAGGGAATTCCAGCTCCCAACATCTTTCGTCATCATCCTTTAGACGAAATGGATCTTTCCTTATATCCGACACTTCGACCGATCATGGGAGTGCTAACCGGATGCGCTTTGTCCATATTAAATTGCCTGATTATTTTCTGGACATATGCGATCGGTGAATTAATATTTCACAAACTCGGTGTCCTAGCTCAAATATCTAGACAAAACCAAGTTTTCCCAAGATCTTTCCTCTCAAAATCAGATTTCAAGTAGCTTGTGGTTCCTCTCATTTCATCAAGAGTGCCTATTATGTTCATAACATTGACATATAGAGCTACTTTGAAAATCTGGAATTTGTTTTCCATAATAAATAAGCAAGAGAACATTTCATCGTTCTTATATATCCTTTCCCAAATCAAGTATTCCATTAGGCGGGTATACCACATCCACTTGTATTGTTTTAATCTATAAAGTGGGCGTTTCAATTTATTGCAAACGCATTTCGTGGTTTAGAGTTGCTTGATTTTGGTAATGTAATATCATCAAGCACTTTTATATATCTCTAAATCTAGATCCTCGTATAGATATGTGGTAACCACATTCATGAGTTGCATTTCCAGTCCTTCGGAAACTACTATGCTAGTAAATTATACGGATGTCATAACATCCATCATGAGAAAGTAAGTCTCCTCGTGGTCAATCCAGGGCGTTGTGAGAAACCTTGCGCCAAAGGAGAGTCTCATACATTATGACTTAATTATTCTCATTACGCTTTAGGACAAATGATTTATCTATGTCTTACAGGCTTTACACTTGGTGGGTTAGCACTACCAAACCAAATACCTGTTCATTTGTCAAATAATATGATTCTCCTGGATTGCTTATTTAGGCCAGTTTGCTCTTTGTTGATATTTTCCAACTGAGCATGGTTCGAAATATATCATCAATAATTATATATGATCTGTCCATCGACTCATATGTGCTCTCATAGTTCATTTGAGATTAGTATTCATCTCTAGAATCAATATTAACTTCGGAGCGTCCTCCAGTGATGATTCATAGACATAGTTTAATCAGAGACAATCTCATGAGAGGTTTATGTATTGATGACAAATAGTTGTGCCTTACTCTTCTCTTCCTTTAGATGAGTATCTATCGAACCAAGTAGCTTCCCCCATTTCCGTTTGGGAGCTACGACCTCAACCACACCTCCACTGTGTGTGATTGCAACGCACTTTCCAATGGCGTTGTGCCCCTGTTGGGGACTTTTTAACCTTGCAAGTATATTTGCAGCTCGTATATGTGATCTTGTCACTTTTGGAATATTAAACGTATCAGGTATCGAGTCTGATTCGTTTGACTTCAACATTACGTTGTGAAGTTTTGGGGATCGAAATGAGACAGAGTGGGAATATTCAATGACACTTCCTGCCGTTCCCATGGAAAATCCTTTTTCCTATCTCCCCCTAACGACGGGAAGACTGTCTCATGAAAGTGACAACCCGCAAATCTAGCGGTAAAGAGATCACTAGTCAAATATTATAATTAGCGGATAATTGTTGGGGATTCATATCCAACATATACCAAATCGTCTTTAAGGACCCATTTTGATGCGCTGTGGGGGCGCAATTGGCACATATAACCAAACATGCTTAAATGTAAAGTATCAGGCTTATATCCAGTTACCAATTGGTACGCATGAGCAAGTAGTGGGTCTAAAAACGAAAAAAAACTGCATACAATAATTGCATAACCCCAGGTAGATGTGGGTAAATTGGTGCGCATTACTAATACCCTAGATGTCATCATATTCTTTTGATAACAACTTCTATGAGACCATTTTATATATACACATGGGGTATAGGAAACTTTACATTGATCCTAATACATATGCAATTAACATCAAAACCTTATGATATAAATTCTCCAGCATTCAAAGTCATGTAGACTTGATGAAATAATCAGGGTGGTGAGACCTTAAACGTATAGTTAGTGCTAGTAGTGCAGTATTTCATGTGGACAATAATACGACATGCGTTCATCGTGACGAAACCAGAACCATAAAGTACTTTAATGGCCCGCATTCTGGATGTTTATGTCCATAAATATCACCTTGTATTCGTTGTAACAATGGAATATTTTTGTATTATGTCCTTAGCTTTAGGATGGTCTCAATCATGTCTTGGCTAAGGAGTAGGTTATATACAAAAGTATTAGGTATTCGAGAGGGCATATAGCAATGTTGTTTCTTATGCTACAGAAGTCAACAGTTGCAATTTTCCTCATTCTGCCTTTCACTCGAAAGAGAATGTGTCTATGTGTATTTTGCAATACACGGATCACTATGTCATAACCACGGTGTCCCGCATGGTCATGCCAAAACATATATGTGTTATTGCCCCCAAAAGTTATTTATTGGTGACAAAATATGTTCCGATGACTCAATAATCTACTAGTTTGACACATTAGTTTCCATGATATATGTTTACTTTCATATATTCATTAGAACTTATGTATATATGTTCATTTCCATTTCCATTTCCATTTCCATTTGATACGAATATCTTTACAAGGTTCCTATTAATTTTGTACCAACAAGAGAGTGACAGTCCATCGTCTAAGTAATTTGGTTGGATGTATTATAAAACAAGTATTAGTCTATCTTTTTTTCAAGGGTGTGATAGGTAAAAAAAAAATCAATTCTCCTCGATACATTCCTACACGGAACGGAGAATATTGAATTTTTTTTTTGTATTTGTTTTGATGTATTTCTTTACATCTATAATGGTTACATATTCGATTTTACTTTAGCAAAGAAATTAATTTTTTAAAATTAATTTCAAAGAAACATATGCATAATCAATATTAAATATTAAAACAAATATGTTATATTTCATTTTCATCGTGTTCCCTTTTTTATAGAAGCATTTTTAGTGCATATCTTATTTGATTGTCCATGAAAGTAGTTGTATCCTACTCTAGGTGTTGAAAAATCCTTCCTGACTCTTACCAATACCCTGACCCTTTCTAGGGTCTCGTCCACATGGTGCAGAAATGTCATATGTGTGAAATGGTTTTTAACTCACAATCATTTGGAGTTGTTTCCACTTCTAACACTTTCATTATTGATATCATGAATTTTCTTTATCCCGACATATGTGGTGTTATTCGAAAGAACCGTGTTGTGTCTCTCAACCACTTGCAGTAGGTTGATGAGTTTGTCTAAATGTTACATTCCAACTTATATTGGTTCATTAATATTTACTTATATATGAAATGTGGAAATGATATTAGGAATCATGTCATCTTCTGTGAGCTCCTTGCCACAGAGATTGAGACGCGTTTTGGATATAACATTTCTTTGTTGAAAACAGTTACCTTTTTGTAATCGAGTAAGTGGATTTCATTCCACTATACGATTAGTTCGAGAAGTACATATTCATCAGTACTCCCGATTATCCCTTTCGGAACATCCCACATTTCTTTGGGGGTTTCTAGTAAAGGTATCCTATGAAACTTAGGATTTATATGTCGTCTCAAAACATGAGGGTATTTGTTTGTACCTTTTCAAGAGGTTGATTTTAGAGTCAATGGGGAGTTGATAGACTTTAGGTATTTTCTTGTACCTTTTCAAAAGGAGGTTTATGTACTCATTTATGATACTCATATTCTTTTGAGTTTATGACATTGATTTTGGGATGAGTTGTTTCAACCATTTACATATATAAATAATAATATATGATTTTCTTTTTGATAAGGAAATGGATTTTGGTTATGAAATTTCATTATCATAACAATATTGGATTTTTGTATGTTTTAGTTTTATTGATAATACTTCATCAATATTTCAATTTGCAAAAAAAATCACTCAATCTATTGGATTTCCAGGTAGTAGGGGAATCACATGGATTTCTTAAATCCCTACAAACCTTAGGGATATTTACACCCGTTTGACAAAATCCTTTCGATGTATTGCGATTAATTCTTCAGTGAAATACATAGATAACATTTGTTATTTGGTAAATTTTGACATGAGGTCAAAAAAAAATCATACCATATTGGTATTTTGGGATCTTTTGGCAAGAGGTCAAAGTGACTATGAATTTGGCATATGAAACAATTTTAATACCTTAATAGCATTTTTTGGAGTTTTTGGTAAAGATCAAAATATATGAGCTTGGATGTGTAACTTCCAAAAAATAATTATATAGTTTAAAATCATGAGTAGGAACTCACAATCAAGATAAATGTTTGAATTTAACATTTTCATGTTATTTTTAAACCTTTTGGCAAAATAACAGAAGTTATGGGGGTTGAAATTGTAAATTTCAAAGATAATTTGTAAGTCATAACTAAGATAAACATCTGAATTATACTAACAATTATTAGGATAAACATTTGAATATTAACACAAACAAATAGTAAATAAATATATAATATTGTAACTAAATGGATAATCATTTAAATATATGAATATTTTAATCTAATTTGATAAACATTAATAAATCATAATAATATTTTAAAACAATAAAAGTTATACTAACACAATTAAAATAAATAAGATGACACAAATATTAAAATAGTTAATAGTCTAATTCATTATTTGGACTAGTGTAAAAGAATATATATTTAATCGGTCGAATTAAATAAAATTAAGTAAACATGTCAGAAAATAAGTCAAGATTGGCTCGCATAGATAAAGTATATTAAACTTAAATAAAAGTTAATATAATAAATATTTATTAAACAAAAACGTAAATTAATGGGGAAAAAAACAAATTAAGTTTTGTTTTAGTTAAATAAAACAATAATACTTATCCCTTGTGGATACTTAAAAATTATTTATTTAATTTCTTTTGATAATTAAAAAAAAATAAAAACAAAATCATTCAATTATCCTAATAATTCAGATAATTATATAATAATCATATTAAAATCACGTATAAATTCCAATAATTATCTTTTAATATAGGTTTTTTTTACGTCAATATAATTTTCATTTATTTAATTATTTCAATAAAAATAAATAAATAATCATGAATTCGATTTTTTTAATTCAATTAATATCAATCACGAAAATAACGGAAGTATTCTACAGAAAACTTAAGAAAAAAAAAATAAACATGATTCATAATATTCACTTATGAAGAAATTGATAGAAAACTTACTAGATTTTTTTTTGACATGCGTGGCAATGAGCAAAAGATAACGCAGTAGCGATGCAATTTTGCGCAAACCGTTCAACGACAACGTGCACCAATCGTTTAGAGACGATGAAAAACAGCTTTGAGCTTTACGTGCTGATAACGTGTTAAAGGGAAAAACAAATAGAACAACAATATGGAGAGAATAACAATAAGACAGAGAGAAGAAGTCTATATTTCTCATTAATCATAAGCCCTTTAAATAGGGAGGAGTTACAAGTAGATAGTTAGGAGATATTTCAGTTCTAATCTAACTCTGATATATTTATCTCTATCTCTATCGTCATATCCTTTAGACGATGACACACTTATCCTACAACACGACCCATTTTTAGTTAATATTTAATTTTATCTATTAAAATAAGATATAAACAAAATCAACCAACTTTTAAGTAAATGGATTAAATTGGCCCCTCTAAATTCTAGTTATCAAGTAGAATATATTTTTAAGTATATTTTTTTTACCATATAATTTCTTAGATAATTACTGTAGAATAGAAAATATTATCCGGATTTGAGTGGTAAAAGAGTTTACATTGGTGGAATTGAAAAATGGGGCACAAGCGTTGACAAAAGTGCCAATAATTGGAAATTAAAAATTAAAATAATTTGTATAATTTAAAATTCTAATTACGTGATGTTAACGAATTAGTCCATGGACGCATGTTAAATTAGGGTGTGTAAATCCGAATGGTCCGAAAATCCGAACCAAAAATGAGGTTTTTGTGTAAAACTTGAAGCCTCGAAATTTAAAAATTCAAAACCTGCTTTTTGAAGGGATATTTGGTTTGGGTTGGATTTGATTTTTGGCTACCCAATCAGTCTGAAAACCCGAAATATGTATATATATATATATATATATAATTTTAAAATATTATATAAATATATTTATTTATCCAATTATTTTTCTAAAATCTAAAATCTTAGTCTGCTGTACTTTTTCTAATTTCTAAACCCACAATCAATTTCAACAATTCTCTCAATCAATGAATTCATCATCAAAATCGATTATATATATATATATAGAGAGAGAGAGAGAGAGAGAGGAATGATCATGCGAAAAGTTAAACATTTTACGAGAAGACGATAAGTCTCAATATCATATATGATTACACGTCATTTGAGTGTGTTTAATCATATATGATTAAGTATCTACATATTTTTAATATAACGTGTGTTTAATCATATATGATTAATCTTGTGTATCATATATGATATCACATTTCTCGTTTTCTTCGCAAAATGTTTAGCTTCTCGTTTAAACCTGCCCATATATATAACTATACCTGAACCCAAAGCAATTCAAAATTCGAAATCCAAAATTCAGGGCTTTGATTCTATATCCAAAATCCTATCGGATTTTTGGTTTGTCCACCCAAAACCGTCTGATTTGCCCGATGCACACCCCTAATGTTATTATATGTAACAACTCGTTTCACATAGATAAAAAATGAGATTTGTGAACTTATTATAAGGCTCAATTTTTTTTTGAACGACGGAATTTTATAACACTAGCAAGAAGCTAGAAAAAGAAGCAGTTACATCGAAGTAATGGCAAGGGACAGATTAGTAAGCCAACCAACCCAATTAATAGACAAATTGCTACTTCTATGAATTACCAAAAAATAAACACGAGTTATAATGTTCTCAAAAAGCATCGTCTTCATTAAAGAGGTGCTAGCCTAGTGGTAAGGCCCTGGGGGGATAGTGCATAGTATGTCTATCTACCAGGGTTCGAATCCTGGGGGACACACTTCAGCGATACCCAGACCTTGGGTCGGCCTTCGGTTTGGTTCGGGTCCAGGTTTACGGGCATACCAGTCTATGGGTATGCGGGTTCAGTCTTGACCGAGCTTAGTCGTACCTGGGCGGGTCCAGTCGATTTGGGCTGGGCCGGGTCGCCGTGAATTAGTCGGTGCTGCCCAATTGGATGCCCGGATACCGCGGGTGCGTGTGTGTGTGGGCATAGCCCAAGTTGTCGTACAAAAAAAAAGCATCGCCTTCTTTGGCTTCGAGTTGCCAAAGAGAATACCATTCCGAAACACCCATATAGACCATAAAGTGGTAAGCATAACTGCCTCAAAACACAGGAAAACCTCCCTCTTCAACTGAATAGAGTCGATCCAAGATATCCAATCCGAATAAGTATGGAGATTTGGAATATCCATACGCCACTAGCGACCGATGAGAGCCCATAAGTCTTTAGCGATAGGACATGAAAAGAAAAGATGACTGCAGTCCTCCACTCCTATATCACAATTAGGACATAAAAGAGAGGAAACATCGATGCCTCTTTTATCCAAATTTATCCGAGTAGGGAGCCTGTCGGTCCAACAATACTTTATAACAAGTTCTTAGAAACAACACAATAAGATTACCAACTTGTTTGATATATAAAATAACGATTACAAGGTTGATCGATTAAGCTTTGCTTTGTGTTCTCTATGTTTTCTCTCAAATACACCTTGATGTGTGTGTCTGTATTAGTGATCTACGATCTGATGTATGAGAGATTGAGAGATACACTTAGATAATATCTAGAATAAATATTATCTAAATCTAATCTACCTAACAACTTGCAAGAGCAAGTTGTAGTATTAAACTAATATAACTACATAATATCTAACAAATAGATATTATGTCTAACTAAGTTAATATATAACTAACCAAGTTACCTAAGTTAACTAATATCTAATATACTAGATATTAAGTTAACTTTTACAATAATAAACAAATACATTGATTACATTGACATTTATTACAAATAGACATAGACTTTTATATCGAGAGTCAACGTTCCGGCTTTAGCTTCAGATTACGATCTTTAGTTTGGATGATCTTGAATCCAATGAGACTGTGTCTTAACAATCTCCCCCTTTGGATCAAGATCATTACGAAAATGATTTAGCAATACAATCTTCTCTTTCAGCACAAAAGAAGATGCAATCTCTTTCTCTAGCTCTGAAATCAGCATGTCTTCAATCTAATAATCTCCCCTTTTGAAGAGTAGACGTGATTCTTGAAACATGTGATCTTTGCCATTTCTTCTGTAGTCATTGTCCCCCTTTTTGATGTTAAGTGCAACGACTTCATCAAAATTTGTGGTAAGAAATGTCAATCTGACGGTTAGAGCCCCTGATTCGTCAATTCATAAGAGATTCATCTAGATCTTTGCAAATCCAGACAAATGTGTCGTGTAACACCTGAAATCAACTAATGAATCAGTTAGAATGTCTGTCAGTAACACTAAGTTATTATATGTAACGAATACACATGGGAAAGGAGCTGTTTTGATGTTGACTCCCCCAGGGCTTCCATTTAATCATCGAAACACCACAAAGGTTATTTCTATAAACGTTATGACAAAGAAACTAATTCCTTGTGTGTTCGTGCTTGTGATAGAAAGAATTAAGCACTTGATGATTGCTTATTTGGCTCAAAATTGTGTAAACCACTGAGACAACAGTAAGTTAAACACAAACTCAATGTGCATGATTGAAGTGCGAAGGTGGGGTAGACTTCCTTCTTTTCAATATCCAGATTTTCCAAAATGAAAATCAGATAGCAAATGTGTTGCATCCCCTTAGAAAATGTGAAACACTTTCTATTTGAGAAGAAAATGAGTAGATGGTGAGGTTTGATCAAGAGGTGGCATGGGTTAGTTGCCTGTTTTAATAATGTTCACCAAAGAATTGTGAAACACTAGTAATGTGGCTACCTGGCTCAGAAAAAGTTGGTGCAGAGTTGTGATATTCTTTTAACTCTGTTCTCACACGCTCTTTCTTTTAAACTTTTTGCTTTCTCTAATCACACTCATTTCTTGTCTATTTGCACACTCAATCACTAAGGATTAACTTCTTGGGTAGAAATCACTGGTTAAGGTGATTCCATAGAAGTTGTGTTAATTCCTAGCACAATTATTCTTTGTTTTCCTAGATGCACGTGATGCTCAGATTGGTTTAACTATTTCAGTTAAAGCACAATATTGATCATGAAAACATTTAAAAATACACTCCCAAAATATAAAATCTGTGGAAAAATCGGGAAGTGGTTTGAACATTAAAAACAATGTTTTCGATGATTGAAAGTTGTCCTTCTTTCAACCATATATGAGATGAAGATAAAGGTTTATACCTTAACGAGTGATCTTTCATCTCATGAAGCTAAGCGTAAAGTCATAAACATATGAACTTGTAAGCTTCTCTCAAAAATTCTGCAAAAGTCTAATGTCAAGTCAAAGTAATAATTATTCACTTATATTGAAAAGACAAAAAACAGTAAAACTTTTAAAGTACGAGTTCTGATCAGAAGTAATCAGAAGTCATCACCTTTTTACTCCCCCTGAAATTATGCATTAGTACATAATGTTAGTGAAAAACATAAACACTAACTCCTTCTCAAATATTGATCAACATATCTGAGAAATGCATAAAACTTCAGACAAATATGTATGTACTCCCCCTTGATGGTTGATTTCCTCATTCGAGTATCGGAGTATGTTAAGACCCAGTCTCATTGGATTCAAGATCATCCAATATAAAGATTGCAATCTGAAGCTAAAGCCGGAACGTCGACTCTCGATAATAAAGTCTATGTCGTTTGTAATAAATGTCAATATATTTCAATGTAATGTATATATTTATTTTTGTAAAAGTTAACTTAATATCTATTTGTTAGATATTAGGTAACTTAGGTAACTATATTAGTTTAGTTAGTTTCTAGTTTCTAGATTTAATATCTAGAATTAATATCTAGATATTATCTAGGTTGTGTGTTCAACACACTTAGTAGATTAAGATGTATCTCTCAATCTCTCTAAGAATCAGATAAGAACTTATCACACACACAAACACACACATCAAAGTGTAAAAGAGAGAAAACATAGAGAACACAAAGCAAAGCTTAATCGATCAACCTTGTAATCGTTATTTTATATATCAAACAGGTTGGTAATCTTATTGTTGTTGTTTCTTAGAACTTGTTATAAAGTATTGTTGGACCGACAGAGTACAATCTCTTTTTCAGCACGGAGTAAGGTCTTTTGATCATTGAAGTGCGAGTCCTAAACTGTTGTGTTTAGAAGTCAAACTTCGTTGAAGTACGGGTTTTGAACTGCTGTGTTCAAAAGCCATCATTCTTCCTACTCCCCCTTGACAGTAGGTGCCTGCAACACAGGTTTAGTTTTCTTTGGTACCCACTGGTATTTGGGTCCATATGTGTTAGTTGCAGTTCGTATGGGGGTTACTGAGTAAGAACCATACCAGTAATGGTCACTAGTCTTGTGAACAGGATCATGTGTACGACAATAAGAACAATAAAATTTCTTACCTGACAAACTGATTAATTTATCTCTTGAGTAAACAAAATCAGGTTTACCTTTCAGCGCATTGTTCTTCTTGGCAATCGGCGTATGCACACATGAGTTTTTACATTTCAGCTCTTCTTTAACTGGTTTCCTGTTCCAGACCAGTTCAGCTTCTTCCTGGAAGCTTCTTCTCCTTCTTTGATGTGTACCTGAAAAATCTTTATTCATGTCATAGAAAAGATTAGTAGAATGAATCTGATTAGAAGATTTAACTGACCTTCTGAAAAGAGCAGTTTTCTGATGTGAGCTTGCGGCTGGTTTGTTAGAACCAACTGAATTATTTCTAGGTGAGTGGATTTTTGACTCTAGTCGGAGAGCCATTAACGAGAACCGACCCCATCGAGTCCTCAAGGCATCCACGAATCCACCCACGCCAAACTATGCCAATTCCCATTTTCACTAGAATTAAATCTAGGTAATCCCACCTTAAACAATCGTAAGCTTTCTCAAAATCAACTTTAAGAATCAGAAGCTTAGACCAAATTTTTTTATACCAATTCATAGCTTCATTCAAAATTAAAGGGCCATCAAGAATCTGACGCCCTTTTATGAAAGCAGATTGCTCGCTACTAACGATATCCCCAATAACCATACTAAGTCGATTAGCAAGAAGTTTACTAATTATTTTATATTGGCAACCTATAAGACTAATCGACCTATAGTCTTTAACAAATTTAGCATCATGGACCTTCGGAATAAGAGCAATGAAAGAAGGGTTACATCCTTTCGGGAATCGACTAGACTCAGAGAAATCGCCCACCAATTTCACCACGTTATTTTCAATGAGATGCCAAAATTTCTTGAAAAAATGGAAAGTAAAACCATCCGGTCCCGGGGCTTTATCCGCTCCACAATCCCAAACGACTTTTTTAATTTCATCCCGTGCAAAAGGCTCCTCAAGAAAGGAAGCTTGATCCGAAGACAGAACGTTCGGAAACTCCACCTCTAGATTGGAGCGAGCTCCCTCACCACAAGTGCTGAAACGATCTTTAAAATGGGAATAAAACTCATCTTTGACCTTGGTTGGCTCCACAACCCAATCGCCATCAATCATAACTCCACGAATGGCTAGTTGATGTCTTTTCTTTTTAAGAATTCCATGGAAAAACTTGGAATTCTCATCTCCTTCAACTCCCCAACGAATTTTAGATTTTTGAACCACATCCATATTTTCTACCCTTTCCAAGTCACCCAAAGTCTTCATAAATTGGATACGAGATTCCATATCCAATCTAGAAGCATTACCCGAATCAATCCGAGCGTCAATGTCCCTAATACTTGTTTTTAAGCCAATTTTCACCTCCATATCACTCTTTCTTTTATCATTAATCCACATGCGGAGATTTTTCTTTAATAATTGAAGCTTCTTTTTAAAAGCAATCATACCATTAGGATCACTAACACTATCAACATACCAAGATTTTTTCACAATTTGGCCGAAATCAGGCATATCGAACCAAGAGTGAAAAAGACGGAACGACGTAGGCCCGTAATCAAAGGCTAACTCCCTAAAAAGAATAGGCCTATGGTCGGAAAGCTTACGATCAAGCACCAGACCCGAAATGTTGGGCATTATATCTAAAAGACCACCGGACAAAAGGAACCGATCAAGCTTACTCATTTTAGAAGCCCATTTATTTGTCCACGTGAATGAATACCCTCCAAGGGGAAGGTCATGAAGGTCGGCGTCACGAATGAAGGCATTGAATCTGTCTGCGGAGTTAACCTGAAAAGTCGAGCCTAGTCTTTCATAAGAGGCGCGGACCTCATTAAAATCACCCATCACAATGACCTCTCTATGCCATATACTAATCATACCCAAAAGCATAGACCATAAATTGATTTTCAGAGCCGTCTCTTGAGGCGCGTACACAGAGATAACCAACAAAGATAGTCTATTAGGCACCCAAATTCCTTCTATAGCCACAAAATACTCCGAATAAAAAACTCGATACTTTTTAAATAAAGTGTTGTCCCAAATGCATAAAATGCCACCAGATCTACCCCTAGCCGAACTAGAGGCAAAGTCAAAAAAGAATTACCCCAAAGGAATTTCACCACAGATAAATCAAGCCTAGTCATTTTCGTCTCTTGGAGAGACAAGAAGTTTACCCCATAACAAACACTCAAATTAAGATTTATCAATAACTTCTATTATAGATTTAAGTTGGAATCAAAATTATTAGGTCAACCTGTTTCTTTGGGCTTGGGACGATAGAATACATAATTGAGTACTATTTTTGTTCTATTCATAAATTTATTTTTCAATTGACATGCAACAACATCAAAAAGGTTAGTGTATATTTTTCAGATAATCTAAAATAAGATAGCATTTGCATTTTCTTTAAACCCTGAAAAAACCGGACGCAACTTTAACATTAATATGTAAAATTATTAATTAAAGTTAGTTTTTAGAATTCTTTTTAGTTTTTATAACCCACTCAAATTTATCCAGTTTTACATTTTGTTATGTTATCTTAAAAGAACAAAATATGAGTAATTAATGATGATCACTTCTTATTCATTTGTGTTCGTTCGTTTATGTTCATTTGTGTTTGTTTCAGTTCGAGCGTTTACGTTCCTTCGTTTAAGTTTGTTTAACATCTTAATGAACGAACACGAACAAAAAAATTTCATTCGTTAATTACCATTCATGTTTCGTTTGTTCGGTTAAGCTAAACGACGAGTTTGTTTGTGTTCGATTACAATCCTTGATGCAACTATTTTGAATAAAAATCAAATAGATGATATTACTATTTTAATAACATATATCTATTTAATATTAAAAAAGATTATAATAATATTTGAATATCATTAAATATAGTAGTATTGTAAATTTGAATATTGATAGCAAATTATTTTTGATAAACTTTGTAAAAATTTATCATTATATTTATAAAAAAAAACTCCATTATTAAAACTAATTAAATAAATTACATATTTATTTTTAGATCTAAAAGATCTAAGCTATAATAAATTTTGAATTAGATATAGTATACCAAAAAATGACATTATCATTGCTTTAATTTGACATAAACATCGATTTATTTTGAGTTTTTATTTTTTATTCAAACTAGCAAACAAGTTTAACCACCTTATGCTTTATATTTTATTTGACATAAATTTTGTATTTTTTGATAAAAAATTACAATAAGTTTTCATTTTTACTTCAAGGAAAATCTGACATCCTACTACAACGTAGTGGTATATGACTAGAATATATTTATATTGTGTTCAATATTTACAAATTACAATGTTAATATGTATTTTTTAATTTTATCAATAATATATTTTAGATTTTTGATTAATAATAAAAAATATTTTGATGATCACTTATTTTTAGAAAAATATATATTATAACCGTGTCTAAATATAGTAAAATTACTCAAATTTATAGAAAATAATATTATAAGCCTCAACCTTTTTTTTTTAATGTTTTTGGAAAAAGTTCATAAAAACCCAACAAACTATTCTATTTTGAATGGTTAAGTTCATAAACTAATTTTTTGAATGAAAAAACCATTAAACTTTCTCATTTTGAATGAGTAAGTCCCTGAACTATTTTTTTGAATGAAAAAACCATTAAACTTTCTCATTTTGAATGAAAAAATCATTAAAATTTTCAATTTCGAATGATTAAATCCCTGCATATTTTTTTTCAATAAATTAAATCATCGAACTTTTAAAAATTGGTTAGTTACATCATTTTAACCCAAAAAAACTATATGGAACTGATTATCTTTTAATTCTTCCTCTTTTGATAAATAAAAAATAGATCAAAAAGAGGGAGATTGATGCCAGGAGCAACAACGTGTTAGGTGATATGGAGAACGGACAATGTAAGGGCAATGGGGAGAGGCGAGACAGAGTGATACGATTGTCTATGAGGGGTTTTAATGGCGTATAATTTGAGAACGGTAAAACTGATTTTGATTTGTTTTTACTTTAAAACATTAATCGTCAGTTCCAGGTATCGTTAAAAAAAGGTAACCAATTTTTAAAAGTTCGATGATTTATTTATTCAAAAAAAATGTTGAAGGACTTAATAATTCAAAATTAAAAAGTTTAATGGTTTTTTCGTTCAAAAAAATAGTTGAGGGACTTAATCATTCAAAATGAGAAAGTTTAATGATTTTTTCATTCAAAAAAATAGTCGAGGGAATTAACCATTCAAACTATGATAGTTTGTTAGGTTTTTTTGAACTTTTCCCATTGTTTTTTTTTGTCTTCATATGATAACAATAAAATAAAAGAGTAAACTACATATTTGGTTCTATGGTTTCTCGAAAATAACACAATTCGTCCCTTCAGTTTCAAAATTATAAAATGACCATTATAGTTTGTGAAAAACGTTCGTATTTGGTCCCTCCCTCTAACAACCATTAAAACATTTTGTCAAATTTGGGGCATTTTTGTCTTTTTATCTATTTCTTCACTTTTACCCAATCAAAATCAGTTTTATGATTTTGGTTCTTATGGTTTTCGATTGACTAAAATACAAAAAATCGATAAAAGACCGAAAATACCTCTCATTTAATGATTTTTTTTAATAGCCGTTAGAGTTAAAGATCAAATCCAAACGTTTTTACAAACCACAATAACCATCTATTTTCTTCACTTTTACCCAATCAAAATCATTTTTATGATTTTGGTCCTTGTGGTTTTCGATTGAGTAAAATACAAAAAATCGATAAAAGACCAAAAAGACATCTCATTTAACGAATTTTTTAACGGCCGTTAGAGGAAGAAACCAAATCCAAACGTTTTTACAAACCACAATAACCATCCATTTCTTCACTTTTATCCAATCAAAATAAATTTTATGATTTTGGTCCTTATCGTTTTCGATTGAGTAAAATACAAAAAATCGTTAAAAGACTGAAAACCCCTCTCATTTAATAATTATTTTAATGGCCGTTAGAGGGACAGACCAAATCTAAACGTTTTTACTAACCACAATAGCCATCTTGTAACTTCGAAACTGCAGGAGACTAAAACTGTTATTTTCAACGAACCATAAGGACCAAATTTGTAATTTACTCAAAATTAAAACTCCTGAACCTGCTCGGCTCTATATAACAACCACCAAATCTCCATTGTTTCTTCCCACTCCATCATCTTCTTCCAATCTCGCCGGAATTCAGTACCACCGGCGGCATGTCTACTCCCGGCAGCAGCAAAAGAAACTCCAATGTCGTCAGTATCCAAGAAGACGACGATCACGAAAACCACAACCAAATCTATTCTCACCAAACGCCCGATCCTCTACTTCCGGAAATCGAGCTCCCCAGGTTAAAACGTCACGATTCGCTAGATATCGAGTCTGCTAAAATTCACGGACACCACGGTCACCATGGCACCAAGGTCAGTAATATGAAAAAGACATACAGTTTTAGAAAATATGTAATTATTACAGTAAGGGTTGGTTCAAAATATCGTGAGAAAGTAAGAAGGAAGGTTCATATGTGAACCATTGAAAAATACAAAAAAAAAATCTATTTGAAATGCATATGTGAACCGACGTTACAGATTATTCATATGGGTTCACATATGCATTTTCAAATGGATTTTTTTTTCTCAATGATTCACGTATGAATCTTCATTTAACCTTACGTTCTTTTATTTCTCACGATATTTAACCTTCTTATTTGAACATCCACTACTATACTAAATGACAATTTTACGCTTAATAATAAATGGGGTAATTAATTTATCATAATTACAGGTAGAATTAGAAAATAGTCACTTACTTTTGAAAGTGGATAATTATTTTTTCCGATAAACTAAAATAGAATTGTAGTAATTAATCTCTTTAATTTGTGTACTTATGTGATGGTTAATTTGGATTCAATGGCTAAAAAATGATATTGATGGAATTGTTTGAAGGATTGGGGGATAATACTAAGGCTAGCTTTCCAAAGCATTGGGGTGGTTTATGGCGACATCGGGACGTCGCCGTTGTATGTGTACTCGAGCACTTTTACTAACGGGATCAAACACGAAGATGACATCTTGGGCGTGTTATCGCTCATCTTTTACACTATCACGTTAATTCCTGTAATTAAGTACGTTATGATCGTCTTACATGCCAACGATAACGGCGATGGTACGCATTCTTTCCTCTATCGTGTTTCTATTGCATATTTTGTGTTTTAACTTGTGCCATTTAACGAAAAAATGACACATAAAGTATTGAAATACATGAAAAAAACAACGGGTATTCGTCTAAATGAGACCATCTTGCTACCGTTGGGATTATGTGAGACCTCCCAGTTTTCGTGAGATCATCTTGTAGCCATTGGATTAGATTTCACCAAACCTTTTTTTGAAGTAATATATATATATATATATATATATATATATATATATATATATATATATGATTTTCGGTAAGAATAATAGTTATCATGAGAAGAGTAAGAAGGGATCTATACCATTTGATTAATCCTAATTAAAGATTAATTGAAAATTCTCTTCTGAACTAATTCATGGGTTATTTTGAAACTTAATCTAAACCATTAGATCAACACTAAAAATGATCAAGAGTCCAAAATCTCTTTTTACATTTCTCACCTTAACTATTATTCTCATACGATTCTTCGTGTGTATATATTATATATATACATGTGTATAAATAAATATATATATATATATATATATATATATAGGCGTATGATCGTGTGAGAAGTTGAGTTAACAGTGAGAAGCGTGAGAAGTTAATCTGAACTGTTGATCTTTTTTAATCTCAAGTCCTCTCATGAATTGCGGCTTAGAATATAGTTTATCTCGGTACATCTCATCCTAATGTGCGCCCCATTTCTCAACCACCGGTTGATAACCATTTCTCACGTTTCCCACCGTTAACTCAACTTCTCACTGGATACCCAACTCTCTCTCTCTCTCTCTCTCTATATATATATAAAATATATATAATCCTAAGATGCTTTGAATCAAGGTTAGATCTACATGGGGCATGGAATGCAACTCACCGTTGACTACATATTGTGCATATAATTAAATATTTATCTAAAAAAATAATTAAATCACGATAAATATATTTAGTAATAATTACGTTTTTATTTTTCATTTTTCATTTTTGTAATGTTAAACTTGTTTATTCAGTCAGGATCCTTAACGTTGTTTGATTCAAATATTTTTTTGACCATCGTCTGATTCAAATAATTAATTTGTGTTTTTTTGTGGATAACAGGGGGTACTTTTGCATTGTACTCGAAACTATGTCGGTTTGCAAAGGTCGGTTTAATCCCGAGCGAGCAAGCAGAGGACCGAGAGGTTTCCAATTTCCAACTTGAATTGCCGAGCAAAGTTAACACAATATCGTCAAAGCTCAAGAAAAATCTCGAGAATAGCCAGTTTGCCAAGTTTTGCCTTTTATTCGCTGCCATGCTCGGGACTTCTATGGTTATCGGTGACGGCATCCTCACTCCCTCCATATCAGGTGACTAAGGGATTGTTTGTTTACCTCTTAATGGTCCCATTAAGAGACAACCTCTGAATCGTTAAAAGGTGAATCTTGTTTGGCAAAAAAAAAGTCAGTCTCTTAATGGTCCCAAAACCCTCCGAATGATTTTGTATCATGGGTCTCCCTTAACCATTCAAAGCCTTGATTTCATTATGAACAATTACCAAACAACCATATTTCGTTTTACACTATATTATAAGAGTCTCTTAATCATTCTAACCACTTAATCATTCTGCATCAAACTATTCAACAACTGTCAAACAACCCCTAACTTTACCCTTCTGATTCTTCATATATGTTAGAGTCCCACATCAGTAATAACAGATCCATTAATTTTAGTTATAGTGTCAGAATTCAAATCTATAATTTTTGGGGGTGAAAAGTAGATATATATATATATATATTTATAAAAAATCAAATTTGAAAATTTATGTGGTCAGCTGACCCATCTCTTGAGCATCTATCCGTTCATGTACATCAGCTAGATTTGGATTATTTCTTCTCAGTATATGTCAGAATTTTCACTTTTATAAAAAATAATCTAATGAGATTTTATATATTCTCACAATATCTGTATTTAACTAATTTTAACATATAAAAATTTCTTTACAGTTTTATCAGCAGTATCAGGGCTTAAGGAAGCAACAGATACCATGACAGAAGGTGAGTTTTGAGTTTTCTTTTAATTATATATAAATATAATTTATCTTTTAATTATTAAGACATAATTATTAAATGATAAAATTAAAATATATGTTAAAATGTTAAATGGGGACGTTGTTAACGTGGGGAGGGTGGATCTCAAGAAACACATAATATATATATATATATTTTTTTTTCAAATACGATTTTATTTTAGAATAAATTATGATTTTCATTTCAGTAGTTTGTTAATGATTTTGATTTTTATCCTTATGTTTTAAAAATTATGATTTCATCTTATATAGTTTATAATTTATTGTTATTTTCATTGTTGGACTAATTCATACCTTTAAGTTTAAGCGACTAAAACATTAAATAAATGTAAACAACAGGAATTGAAACAACAATAAATTAAAAATCATAAAAACGAAAGTAAAAAAAAAGGTTTATTGGCGGGGACCCAAGCCCCGTGACCCACTTTTGTGGACCCTACAGACCCTACCTCTATAAGCCTGCACCGGAAAAGACATCCTGTCTCCCCCCGGATTCGAACCCTAGTACGGGAACCCCAGGTAGAAGCGTTTACGGAAGAGAGGTGGTCACTAGGCCAAAGACCTAGTGGTTAAAAACGAAAGTAGCAATGAGTTACAAACGATAAGGATGAAAACCGTAATTTCTAAGCTAGAGGAACGAAAATCACAATATTTAACAAACCACATGGACAAAAAATATAATTTACTCTTTATTTTAATTTGTTCGTATAATTCACGTAATATATATATATATATATATATATATATAGAGGGATATTCAAATGCAAACTTTTTAATGGTGCAAACCTATGCAACCCACTTATCTACCACATATTTTATTTTCCCATTTTTTTATTAAAAAGGTAAAAACAAAATATGTGGTAGATAAGTGGGTTGCATGGTTTGCACAATTAAAAAGTTTGTATTTGAAGTTCTATATATATATATATATATATATATATATATATATATATATATATATATATATATATATTCCTACGTTATTTGAAAAAACTTTAATTAAGCTTTTGTTAACCTTAGATTTATTAAAATCGATCCTAAACCCTAGAAAATGTTATATACATTTACTATTGGATAAAAAAAACGTTATTTCAATGAACGAATTCGTCGGTAAAACACTAGAAAGAAATTGAAAATAACCGACGGGATTTTTTTTTATCATTTGTCGTAAAATAAAACGTTGCAAATAATCGATCTTTTGTCGTGAGAATTAATATACCGCAACTTTCCTGATTACTTGGAATTGGCGGATTGATGCAGGTCGGATTGTAATCATATCGGTTATAATCTTGATAACGTTATTCATGGTTCAAAGGTTTGGAACCGATAAAGTTGGCTACTCTTTTGCCCCGATCATTTGTGTCTGGTTTGCCCTCATTGCCGGAATCGGTGTCTTCAACTTCATCAAGTTCGACCCTTCTGTCGCCAAAGCCATAAACCCTAAATACATCATCGATTACTTCAAACGAAACAAAAAGGATGCTTGGATTTCGCTTGGAGGCATCGTGCTCGCCATTACAGGTACTTTCGATACAACAAAATCAGCTTTAGAGGACGCCAAATATATCTGAATGTCTTAGACTGCTGCTTTATAAGATCAAACAAATATTGTGTGTACGTCATATGTAAAGGTGTTATATTAAGTCACTTTTAAATATATAATTTGACTTCTGATTTTGTTGCAGTTTTCACTACAAAAAATTGGGTTTATATGATGCCAAAATATTCTAAGCTTCTAATTATAAACCGATTTATAAGACTTAATTTATATTACCAAAAAATAAAACGTTATATCTAAAGACGTTGTAATAAGTTTATGACGTTTTTGGGTAGCGTAACAAGTCTTTTAGGACATTTTTATAAAAAAAATATATCGTATTAGCTATTTTATAAGACATTATTTTTATAAGATATATATATATATATATATATATATATATATATATGACTTTTTCTAAAAAATGTCCTATAAAATAGTTAATGCAACACTTTATATTAAAAGGGTCATAAAAAACTTGTTAAGACACCCAAAAACGTCCTATAAATTTTTATTTTTTGATCATATAAATTAAGTTTTATAAAACAGTTTATTAGGATGCTTAACAATTAGTGGCGTCTTATAAACTTAATTTCGTTATAGTTTTTGACAAATTGATTCGAATACAACAGGAACCGAGGCGATGTTTGCCGATCTTGGACACTTTACGGTCAAATCGATACAAATAAGCATGGGTTGTGTCGTTTATCCGGCCTTGATCACAGCGTATAGTGGTCAAGCGTCGTGGCTAAGAAAGCACCAAGACGAAGTAGCCGACACCTTCTATAAGTCGGCTCCGGACGCCTTGTACTGGCCGGTTTTCGTGGTGGCGGTTATGGCAGCAATTATAGCCAGCCAGGCTATGATATCGGGGACATTCTCGATTATCAAACAGTCGCTTTCGCTCGGGTGCTTTCCTCGTGTTACGGTTGTGCACACGTCGGAGAAGTACGAAGGACAAGTTTTTATACCGGAAATGAACTATCTTCTTATGATCGGTTGTGTTCTTGTTACCGTTTCATTCAGAACGACCGAAAACATCGGTCATGCTTACGGTAAGATTTTTGCACGTTTTGTTACCGTTCAACTTTCTAGAACAAAATATGCTTTAACCACAAGGATTGTGACGTACTGATTAAGGCCCTAGGGGATGTGGTGGAATATTCTTTCTACCCAGAATTCGAATCCAGGCGTACACAACAATTGTGGCCACTGAGGTTTAATCAGAGTTGATGTCTTACGGTCATAATTTGTCAAGGGATTAGTCTAGGCATAGCCTAGGACACCCTTCCAAAAAAAATCGGCTTTGTAAGACACCAAATATGTCTATATGTCTTAATAGACTGCTTTATAGAACCAAACAATTGTACATGTGCCAAATATTAACATGTTATAATAAGTTGATATGATGATTTTGGTAGTCCTAACAGGTTTTTTAATACAGTTTTGAAATAAAACATCCTATTAGTTTTTTATATGACATTATATAGAAAAAAAATGTGTTATAAAAACAAGCAACGTATAAAATACGTGTTCATGGAATACCCAAATACGTCATAACATCTTATTGTAACAACTTTATATAGGACACAATTATTTGGCCCAATAAATCTTATTAAGCAGTATGTTATGACATTCCGACGTATTTGACGTCCTATAAATCCGATTTTGCTGCAATGACTCGAACTCACAATAATATTTTTTTTGTGTGTTTTCTAACATGTTTAACTCGAACTTTTGTCGTCCAATCGATGAAGGTATCGCGGTGATATTTGCCGAGACGCTCACATCGTCGTTCATGGTGGTGATCATGCTCGTTATATGGAAAACAAACGTACTTCTGGTGATCTTATACGTTCTTGTGATTAGCTCAACGGAATACTTCTATCTAAGCTCGGTTTTGTACAAATTCGGCGAAGGCGGATACTTGCCCTTTTCATTCGCGGTCGTGCTTATGTTCATAATGTGCACATGGAACTACGTTCATCGCGCAAAATACAACTACGAGCTCGATCACAAGGTGCCACGAGAAGTCATAAAAGACATGGTTTCGGACACGAGCATTAGTAAGATGCGTGGACTCGCAATCTTCTACTCCGAGCTCGCCCATGGAATTCCCCCAATCTTTAAACACTATGTCGATAACGTACCCGCTTTACACTCGGTTCTCGTGTTCGTTTCCATCAAATCGTTGCCGATAAGTAGGGTGGCACCCGAAGAAAGGTTCTTGTTCCGAAGGGTGAAGCCAAACGAGCTCTATGTTTTTAGATGTGTCGTGAGGTACGGGTACACGGACGTGCGCAACGAAAAGGACTCGTTCGAGAAGATTTTGATCGAACGTTTGAAGGAATTCGTGGAAACCGATTACGGAGTTCCCGAAGCACAAAATGGTCGTATCGGGGATGAAGATGTGATGGTTCTAGATAAAGGATGGCGAGCCGGAGTCGTGCATTTGGTGGGCGAGCACGAGATCGTGTCGAAATCGGGGTCTTCGATCGGGAAGAGATTTTTGATCGATTACGCGTACAATTTCATGAAGAAAAACTTGAGGCAAAGTTCGAGCGTGTTCGAAATTCCTCATAAAAGGATGTTGAAGGTCGGAATGACTTACGAGCTTTAAGGACAACGATGAAGTATGTTTATATATCGATCACTATATAAATACTGTATTTCGATAAAAAAATAACGTTTGAAAGGCGAAAATATCGAATTTGGAGATGGTATCGTTTTATATTTTCACGTAAGGTTTTGTGTTTGAGTTTCGATTGTTCGATATGAACTTGAACGATCAGATTTCGTAAATAGAGTTGAAACTGAGGCCACAAGGGTGTAAGTTATTTCATGTGTTGTTTCACATATGAAACAATAAATGAAATTTGATTTATAAGTTTCTATAAATTATTGGGTTTGTAAATGACGTTTAAGTGTGGGCTGTTGGAATTTTAGTGTGAGGTTGGAAGTTTTCCATCCCACATTGGTAGAGACACAAAAGAATTCTATGTTTATAAGCCTATCCTCTCAAATGGGTATCGAGTAAAATGGTGGGCTTATGGTGGGGGTCTCAAAGAAGTGCTCTCCAACGATCTCTAAGCTCTCATATTCTCGTTCTCTATCTAAGTTCTGTCTCAAACTTGCATTATAACTTAACACTATTGCTGTTAGTGTTAAGCATATTGCATCAAATCCTGGGGGTTTGGCTTAGTGTTAATCTCCCAGCAACTAAAGGGATCCGCCAAAACCTTTAAGGACAGGTTTACATACCGTGCAGTTCAAGTTCGAGTGTGGGTTCGTCAAGATCGTCTAAACAGGTTAGTTTTATATTTCTGTTCTGTATTTTGTTTCCGTCCAGTAGAGTGGACACTCACTCTGTTTCTACCCCTTTCTTCTAACGAATCTATCGAGAAGGATAGTATCGTTGTTAGGTTCATCTTATTATAATTAAAACAGATTGTTCTTATTTAATTATTAAATCTTTGATAATAAAGTTTGGATCTTTTTACTGTTTTAATTATAAATCTTGTTGTTTTAATTTATAATTGAATTTTACTAATCGAAAAATTATTGGGTTTGTAAATGACTTTTAAGTGTGGGCTATGGTAGATAATTATATTAGGAGTGTTCAACGACAGATCCATGATTTTTGCTGAGCGGATACAACTTTAAAGTGGATCAAAGGTCCACAAAATCTTCCGATATGTTTTTAGACGAATTCTACATTTCCAAGAATTAATAAGTTTTTTTGATAGATTTCGAAATATTTTAAAGTTTTTTGGTTCATTTTAACAAAAAAATTTCAAAAATTTCAGTTGATTTTGAAATACTTTTTCGTTTTTTTGGTTGATTTCAAGGGATTTTTTTCATTTTTTTTTATATTGATGTTCCTTGTATGTTCTAATATCCTGGAGCACCGCTCAAATATTAGCGAATGCACCTTTTATGCCCCAAATTTTTTTACCTATAAAACTTAGTTAAGCAGATTTAATTTGGTACAAAATTGTCGCCCCTACAATTAATCCAGTTTTTGGGGCTTCTGCCTAATTCCATTTTTTTTCTATCTGTAGTTTCTTTTTCGAAAATTTGCCTCGTAAACAAAATGAGAAACAAACATGATCGATAATGATATTGATATCTGTATTTAGGGACATGTTCAAATGAGAAGCTAAACATTTTGCGAGAAGGCGAGTGCTTAATCATATATGATACACAAGCTTAATCATATATGATTAAACACATGTTATATTGGCAATACATAGACGTTTAATCATATATGATTAAACACACCTACAGGCTGTGTAATCATATATGATATCACACTTCTCGTCTTCTCGTCAGTGGCGGATCTAGAAAAAATAATTGATGGGGGCCCATATAAATTTTTTTTGCCAAAAGATACGATTTCATTAAAAATGGTAAGAAGTTACCTTTTACAATTGAGTCATGCGAGTCTTCATCTTTTGGAATTGGCTAATTACATCATCGCTTGTAACATCGAGAAGTGCTTCTTTTTCGATTTCGCAAGGCATTGAAGGAGCAGAATTCGATTCAGGTGTTGATGCTTTCCTTTTAAAAAACCTTTCCATTTTTTCTAGCAATAACAATAGCAAGATAATTACATAAACAAAATTGCAATTTACACATTTACTTTGAACTTTTAAGTATAAAATTGTACCTAGATATAACACATTTAGTTTGAACTTTAAACAAAATTGCAATTTACAAAATTAACCTAAGTATAAACAAAACACATTAGTTTAAAACTTACATAATCAATCCCAAATCCCAAATTGCAAAATACCAAATAGGCAAATACCAAATTGCAAATACCAAATATCAACTAAAATCAAGAATTCAAGAGTATAAATCAAATTAGGTTTTTACCCAAATCTGAAATAAGGCATGCAACAACCAGCAGCAGCGTGCAGCGAACCAGGCTGCAGCGATTGAGCCTGAACGAGAGAAAGCAGCGAAGGGAGCGACGAGCGAGAGAACTGAGAAGGAACAACGTCAACAGCGTTAGTAGACAACAGCGATTGAGCCGGTCGGTTTCAGTGTCTCACGGAGGAACATGCGAAGGACTCAACTCTCAAGGAGCGTTTTCTGTTTTCAGGAATTGGGAAGGGGCCTTTGATAAATTTTGTTGGGGGCCCATAATTAAGCTATACGAAACTAAAATACAAGTAAAAAAAAAATTTAGTTGTCACGTGCAAGGCTGGTTGGGGGCCAGGACCCCTACCAGCTCTTACTGCATCCGCCCCTGCTTCTCGTAAAATGTTTAACTTCTCGTATGATCATTTCTCTCTGTCTTTATTATTTGTCTTTGTTTTTTAAACATTTGTCACAAAAACTAAACAAGACAAGCATGAATTTCAATTTTTTAGATATTAATTATTACCAAATATGGAATCAACGAATGTAATTTCATGACATATTCGTCATTGTTACAAAAAAAGACAAATAATTTCGTTACCAAAAAATATTTAAATTAATTAAACATAAAAAAAGCTAAAAAAAATAAAAAAATATATGGTCTTTTTATTTCTTTAAGGGGCTGTTTGTTTACATCTTAATGATTCCATTAAAAAGCAACATCTGAATTGCTAAGAGATAAATCTTGTTTTGCAAAAAAAAATGTTGCCTCTTAATGGTTCCAAAATCCTCTTAATATTTTGTATCCTGACCCTCCCTTAACCATTAAGAGCCCTGATTTCATTATGAACAATTACCAAACAACCATATTTCATTTACACTATATCATAAAAACCTCTTAATCATTCTGCACTAAACCATTCAACAACTGCGAAACAACCCCAAGTATTTAAAAACGAGATTATATATAATAAAAATATTGAAAGGAATCTTCCGATCTTCCAGAAGTGGGGCTATTAAGTTCAAATTAATTAATAATATTTGTACAACATATTCTTTTTATGAATCGTAAAGATATAAACCTTATGATTTACAAATATTATATTAAAAGATTAGTAAGATTGATCATATTCGAAGCCAAAATCTTTTTCTATAACAAAAATACATATTTTCTACCCCAATTAAAATGGTTTTGATTTTTGTTACGAAATTTAATAATCTAGTTTAATTGTAACAAGGTCTGAGTTAATATTTGTCATATTAGCCCTTTTATACGACAATATTTGAAAAAATGTCTTATAAAATAAGTGTTTTATAAAAAAAATATGGTTTTAGGATACTTCTAAAAACTGTTATATAAAAAGTCCTAAGATAATTAGTAAGACATCTTGTTTCAGAAATGTCCTAAGATAATTAGTAAGACGCACAAAGACATCAGATAAATTTATTACAAAACTTTGATAGAACAAACAAATGTTTGGTTCTTTAAATTTAACTCCTGTAAAGTAATCTATTAGGACATTCAAACACTTTGGTGTTCTATAAACCTGATTTTGTTGTAGCGTATCCAATAAAGACCTACAAAATGGATAACAAATTAAATATGTCATTATATTTAGCAAGCGCAATGACTAAGACTTGTGATCATGTAAGACCAAGCTGCTTTTGTGAGACCGCATATATATATAACAGTAAACCTTTACAGCAAAATATTGTGAGGGTAAACCTTCACAATCTTTTTGTTGTGAAGGTTCAGTGATTTTTGGTAGTTTCACAATATTTTGTTGTAAAGTTAGTTTTATTGTTATTTTAGTATTCTCACAAAAACAGGTTAGTCTAATTCAACCCCATTGACTAATACATGTAGAACATTTTAATTTATCTTCAATATAATAAAGGGTGATTGAAACATTTGTTGACTTATAGTTATTATATTTTGAATATTTGAATATAATTAACATTTATAAAAGCTAATTTTTATAAAGCTAACGTGGTAATAAACGCAATGAATACGAGAGTTAAATATGTTGTACCGTTGGATCTACATATTTTTAGGTGCATCAAATCGGGCTTCAAAATTTCAAAAAAAAACTTGTGAATAATACATATTCATTAATGAATATATAGAAATCAAGTTAATGAATTCTTGTGTTAGAAGTTCAGTATCTACACAACTCAATTAATATAACAACTACGTGTTTCTTCCCACTCCATTTTCCCGACTTGCCGGAATCCGAAGGCCGCCATGCCGGAATCAAGAAACTCCGGCGACAGCAGAAGAAACTCCGATGTTGTCAACATTGAAGAAGAAGAAGATGATGATGAACACCACGACGAAATTTATTCCCAACAAACACCCGATCTACCAATTCCCGAAAGCCAAATCCCCCGTTTAAAGCGTCACGATTCCTTAGATATCGAGTCTGCTAAAATTCACAGCCACCACGGTCACCACGACACCAAAGTCAGTATGTATTCGTAATTTTCTTTTCAATTTATATATCTATATACCGAGGGGCTGTTTACTAAATACTTACCGTTTCTTATCTTATCGATAACCATACGTTTATTGTCTCTTACCGGATAAGAGTCACTTACCGAGTCAGAGATTTACCAACAATCTTACCGTACCATTTTACTAACTAAGGTGGCGTTTGTTTTTTAAGAGGTTTGAAGTATGAAGTCTTATTTCACTTCTGATTAATAAGAGGTGGTGCTTAAGTCTGAAATCTGAATCGATAAGATTGTTTGTTTTTGTAACGTTTGGAGTCGTCTTGAGATAAAATAGAGCATATGAAACGAGGCGGCGATGAGAGGTTTTAAGAAGTTAGGTCACCACTTCTTATTTCAGATGCATTTAAGAGTTAAGAGGTTCAGAAAACTGGAAAGAAAATCAAACGGTCTGATTTCTGAATGTAAAAAGGTCTGACCGATTCAGACTTAAGAGGCATTAACAACTTTTTTTTAAAAAAAACAAACAACCCCTAAGAATCTTACATGGTAATTAAGTGATGGTGGTGACTCTGACTTAATTAGCGCTTACAAGGTAAGAGACACTTAGGGGCTGGTTGTTTTTCTTAACATACCTCTTAATGACTCATAAGTCTGAATCGTTCAGAGCTTTTGACATTCAGACTGTTTGTTTTTTTCCAGTTTTCAAAACTTCGTAACTCTTAAATACACATGAAATAAGAAAAAGTGGTGACCTAACCTTTTAAAATCTCTTATCGCCGCTTCATTTCATATGCTCTCCTTTCTCTCAAGACGCCTCCATACGTTACAAAAACAAACACTCTTATTAATTCAGATTCCAGACTTCAACACCACCTCTTATTAATCAGAAGTGGAATAAGACTTCAGAGTTCAGACCTATTAAAAAACAAACGCCACCTTATATTATGATATTTTGATGACAGAGAATGGTAAGGTAAGCGAGAGTGCTCTTACCTAGTAAGCGAGAGTGCTCCTACCTAGTAAGGGTTGTTTGTTTTTTTAAAAATACCTCTTAATGACTCTTAAATCTGAATCGTTCAGACATTTTGACATTCAGACGGCTTGTTTTTTTTTTCCAATTTTCAGAACTTCTTAATGGCTTTTAAATACATCTGAAATAAGAAGTGGTGACCTAACTTCTTAAAATTTCTTATCGCCGCCTCATTTCATATGTTCTCATTTCTCTCAAAACGTCTCTAGACGTTAAAAAACAAACAGTCTTATTGATTCATATTTCAGACTTCAACAACACCTTTTATTAATCAGAAGTGAAATAAGACTTCAGACTTATGACCTCTTAAAAAACAAACACCACCTTATTGTGGATTATATCGCTAAATTTTTTTGAATGAAATTGTTTGAAGGATTGGGGAACGATACTCAGGCTAGCATTTCAAAGCATCGGGGTGGTTTACGGCGACATTGGGACGTCGCCGTTGTATGTGTATGCGAGCACTTTTAGTGACGGAATCAAACACGAAGACGACATTTTGGGTGTTTTGTCCATCATATTTTACACTATTACGTTAATTCCAGTGATTAAGTACGTTTTGATCGTCTTACATGCCAACGATAACGGAGACGGTACTCATTATTTTACTTTTTATCTTTGTCGATTCATTGCATCCTTTAAGTTTTAGTTGTGTTATTACAACAAAATCGGGTTTATAGGGACGCCAAATTTTTATAAGTGTCACAATAGACTGCTTTATATACAAAACAACCGTGCTTTCTATGTAAAAATGTTGCAATAAATTTATAAGACATTTTTGGGTATTTTAACAAGTTTTTCTAAGACACTTTTAACATAAAGTGACATTAGTTTTTTTACAAAACCCTTCTGAGAAGGTCCTGTAAATGAACACATCTATTTATTAAACACGTGTTTTTATAACATAAAATTTTCATATAATATCATATAAAAAATTAATAAGACGTATTAAAAATGTCTTAAAAAAACCTTTTAATACATCCAAAAACGTCTGATAAACGCATTGCAAAGTTTTTACATATGACGTACAATTGTTTGGTCCTATAAACTTAAGTCATGTAAATCATTTTATTAGGACACTTAAACATTTTTGGCGTCCTATAAACCCGATTTTTTTGTAATGTGTCATATGACGGGAAAAAAAATGAATTGTGTGTTTTTTTGGATATATAGGGGGTACTTTTGCATTGTACTCGAAATTATGTCGATATGCGAAGGTAGGTTTAATCCCGAGCGAGCAAGCAGAGGACCGAGAGGTCTCCAACTTTCGACTCGAATTGCCGGCCAAAAATAACGCGATATCGTCAAAGCTCAAGAAAAGTCTCGAGAATAGTCGGTTCGCCAAGTTTTCGCTTCTATTCATCGCCATGCTCGGGACGTGTATGGTTATCGGTGATGGTATCCTCACTCCCTCCATATCCGGTGACGTACTAAATTTTATTTAATCATATGAGAATACGTGAAACCCCGTTAAATTACTTAAAAAAACGAGGTTTCAATATATATTGTATCGAATGTTTCTAAATGTTTTTAACATATTTAAATTTCGTTACAGTTTTATCAGCAGTATCGGGGCTAAAGAAAGCAACAGATACCATGACGGAAAGTAAGTTTGCTCGTCATGAATTAGTGATCTTTATGTCGTGAAAAATAAAATAATACCGTTATCTTGATTGCAGGGGTGATTGTTGTCGTATCGGTTGTTATCTTGATAACGTTATTCATGGTTCAACGGTTCGGAACCGATAAAGTTGGCTACTCTTTTGCCCCGATCATTTGTGTCTGGTTCGGCCTCATTGCCGGAATCGGTGTTTTCAATTTCTTCAAGTTCGACCCTTCTGTCGCCAAAGCCATAAACCCTAAATACATCGTCGATTACTTCAAACGAAACAAAAAGGATGCTTGGATTTCGCTTGGAGGCATCGTGCTCGCCATTACAGGTACTTTCGCTACAACAAAATCAGTTTTATAGGACGCCAAATATATCTGAATGTCGTAGGGTATGTTGTTAGCAGCTTAATGAGCTTAATGAGATCCACACTATAAATAATTGTTTGGTAGCAGCTTAATGATATAGAAAGTGGCTTATTCAGTAAGTTTCTAAGGGAACCTTATGCAGAAAGTTTTTTTCAAACCTGTCCCTCCCATCTAAAAAAACAAGTTGATTCCATTTATTAAAAAAACCCTCTTAAACAAAAACTTTCCAGATCTATACAGACAGACTGATGAACACAGACGGTTTTATCCAAACAAGACTTAATGGAAAACCAACCAAACAACCCCTTTATAGAACCAAACAATTATATGTGCACCTATATAAAGGTATTACAATAAGTTGATATGATTTTGTTACAATTTCTAACAACTTTATTTGAATATAACAGGAACCGAGGCGATGTTTGCCGATCTTGGACACTTTTCGGTTAAATCGATACAAATGAGCATGTGTTGTGTCGTTTATCCGGCGTTGATCATGTCGTATAGTGGTCAGGCTTCGTGGCTAAGAAAGCACGAAGACGGTGTAGCCGATACGTTCTTTAAGTCGACCCCAGAGGTCTTGTATTGGTCGGTTTTTGTGACGGCTGTTATGGCGGCTATTGTAGCAAGTCAGGCGATGATATCGGGGACTTTCTCGATCATCAAACAGTCGCTCTCGCTCGGGTGCTTTCCTCGTGTTACGGTCGTGCATACTTCGGCCGAGTATGAAGGACAAGTTTTCATACCGGAAATGAACTATCTGCTTATGATCGGTTGTGTTCTTGTCACCATTACATTCAGAACTACCGAAAACATCGGCCATGCTTACGGTAAGATTTTTATACGTTTTTAAATAGTTTTTAGGACATAACATCTGATAAGAGTAAACCACAAGGGTTGTGACGTACCGGTTAAAGTCCTGGGGGATGTGGTGGAATATCCCATCTGCCCAGGGTTCGAATCCAGCGCAAACAACAATTGTGCCCACTGAAGTTTAATCAGGGCTGATGTCTTCAGGCATAATTTGCTAAGGGATTAGTCTAGGCACATCATAGGACACCCTTCTCAAAAAAAAAAAAAAAAAAATCTGATAAGAGTACTTGGAGACAGAGGATTAAGGTTGCACACTAGATGTGGGGACTTGTAACGAATTGGAGGGATACTTTTAATTTGTTTTTGTTGTCCTGTCTCATTCTTGTCCACCAATCATATGAAGCCACATCATCATTTTTTTAAGCCGAAAGAAAAAAAATTAATTAAATAAAATAATGATGTGTGTTGAAATGATTGGTGAGACATGGAGCACTACAATAAAATCAGATTTATAGGATGCCAACAATGTCCAAATATCCTAATAAATCGTTTTATAGGTCTTAAGTTTGTAGGTTGAAACAATAAAGTGTCGTATCTAAAAGTGTAATATTACATTTTTTCGAGTGGTCATGCATAATTGTGTTAAGTCATCGGCTCATCTCGGTTGTAATCACTTTTTTGGTTTTTAATAAAGGTTGCCTTTCAAAAAAAAATATTACATTTATAAACGTTTTCGGGCGTTTTAACAAGTTTTTAGGACATTTTTAAAATACAACGTCATATTAACTATTTTATAGGACACTTTTGATAAGTGTTATAAATGCATCTTTTTCTATGACACTTCTTTTATAGGACCTTTTTAAAGTAATGTATTATAAAAATAGATAATACGACACTTTATTTTAAAAATGTTCTAAAAAGTTTGTAAGACACTTAAAAACGTTCTATAAACTTATTGCAACACTCTTAGATAGACCGTTTTATCATGATCTTACAAACTTAAATCATATAAAGAAGTCTATTGGGATGCTTAGACATTTTTAGCGTCTTATAAATCCAATTTGTTGCAGTGGAGGGAACATGAAATTTGGGTCCCACCTTTTTATTTTTTTTTTGAAAAAACTCTATGAACAAGATCACCCGTTATGGATGCTCTGACCGGTAACATGTTGAACTTGAACGTTTGCCGTTAATCAATGAAGGTATTGCGGTGATATTTGCGGAGACGCTAACGTCGTTTTTCATGGTGGTAATGATGCTCGTCATATGGAAAACGAACCTACTTCTAGTGATCGTATATATACTTGTGATTAGCTCCACGGAATACATCTATTTAAGCTCGGTTTTGTACAAATTCAGCGAAGGCGGATACTTGCCATTTTCATTCGCAGTCGTGCTAATGTTCATAATGTGCACTTGGAACTACGTTTATCGAGCGAAATACAACTACGAGCTCGATAACAAAGTGTCACAAGAAGTCATAAAAGACATGGTTTCGGGCTCGAACATTAGTCGTATGCCCGGACTCGCAATCTTTTACTCGGAGCTCGCCCATGGAATTCCCCCAATTTTTAAACATTACGTTGACAACGTGCCGGCTTTACATTCGGTTCTTGTGTTCGTTTCCATCAAGTCGTTACCGATAAGTAAGGTGGCGCTAGACGAGAGGTTTTTGTTCCGAAGAGTGAAGCCAAACGAGCTCTATGTTTTTAGATGCGTGGTGAGGTACGGGTACATGGACGTGCGCAACAAAAAGGAGTCGTTTGAGAAGATTTTGATCGAACACTTGGCGGATTTCATCCAATCGGATTATGAAGTCTCCGAAGCACAACAAGATGTGGTGGTAGTAGAAAACGCTTGGCGAGCGGGTGTGGTGCATTTGGTCGGCGAGCACGAGATCATGTCGAGATCGGGGTCGTCGATCGGGAAGAGGTTCTTGATCGATTATGTTTACGATTTCGTGAAGAAGAACTCGAGGCAAAGCGAAAGCGTGTTCGAAATTCCTCATAAAAGGATGTTGAAGGTCGGAATGACTTACGAGCTTTAACGACGATTTAAATATCTTGTAATCGTTGCTAAGAAGTAAACACGTTTTTTAATCATCGTATTAATTTGTAGTTTTGCTAGAAACTAATATGACATTAAAACATGAACATTAAGAAAAAAAAACGTAATGTTTACTATAATAGGGGTGTACGCTTTTAACTAATGAGCTACTTGAGCTCGAGCTTAATAATTCTCGAGCTCAGAGTCAATTTCGAACATAAAACAAAGTTTATTTAATTCAATAAGTCGAGCTCCATAATACCAATTTTCAATTCGATTCGTTCAAAAAGCTTTGATTAAATTTTTTAGTCGAATAAAATTTAGCCGTTTGAGTATACACTTTTTTGAGCCAAACATTATCTCTGGTCTTTGTTCGAGGGATTAAGTTGATTTAAATCCAGGACTGATTCGAAGTTCCCCAATTTGACCCCAAACCCAACTCGTTTTTAAATTATTATTTTTTAATTTTTAAACAAAGTGTTATATAAAATTTTAGTATGATTTTTGAAATTGAGCACTTAAATACATTTGAAATATTATATTAAATAAAAAAACTTGGAAAACCATTCGTTTGGTTTTCAAATTTTTTTCCATAAAATCCGAATTCGTAAAAAAGATTTTATGAAACCAAACGAGCCTAATTCTTGGGGCATGCATTTCTTCTAGGGGTGTGCAAAACCCGAATGGTCCGAAAACCTGAACCGAAAATAAGATGTTTGTGTAAAATCCGAATACCTTAAAATTCAAAATTTTGAAACCTGATTATTGAAATGATATTTGAGTTCGAGTTGGGTTTATTTGGTGAGGTATATGATACATGTTAGAGTATCTCCAACAACATTGATATAGTTTCTCTAAAATAGAGAACCAAAAATGAAAATCTCTAAAAAGTATTATATTCATCTCTAACAGATTTGCTATTTTAGAGATTTTAAAACAACTTATATTATTATAATATTATATAATTTATCATCCCAATACACTTTTAAAAAAAATCTTAATCTATATCTATACTATATTATAAAGACGGAATAAAAAACTCTTAATTACTACTTATAAAACATAAGGTACTACCATTTTATGCATACATTTCAAAAATCTCTTAATCACAACTTAGTATGCATAAGGTACAACTCATTTGAAAAAAATTCAAACTTTACTTTTTCACTACCTTCCTTATTCAAGTTTTTTTTCTTCCATTTGGGGTTTTTCCAAAAGAAGAAAAGTTATTACTTGCTCAAATTAACATATTTCTTTAATTATGATAGTACATGTATTTTCTTCATGAATACAAGTTTTTAAAGCTTTTTGAATTCTATAAAGCTAACTAATAATGACCTATATATACGTTTAGATACAAAATAATATTATCCAACATTATATTTGTTATTTTTACCTATTCTATATTTCAGTATTTTGAAAAAAATATTATCATTCGTTATATATCGTTGATTAATACATGTTTTTAAAATTCAAATATACATTTAACGATCACTTTAATATAATTTCTTAATGCTTCATGATTGAAAAAAACTCAAGTTATGCGTTTATCACTACTAATGCTACATAAATTATAAATATATGATTTACTCCATATATATATATATATATATATATATATATATATATATATTTTCCTGACAAGCTATTACATTAATTTTTTATTTCCATTTACAATTGCTCACTTCGATGCATTGCACGGGTACACTGCTAGTATAAAATAATAAAAATTGAATTTCATTGGTGGTATTGAATAAAATAATAATTTCTCTCTCCTACCATCAAGTTTTAGAGAATTTTCTAAATTTGGAAAATTTTCAACTTTTCTTTATTATAACAAACAAAATAGCAAAACTGTTGGAGAGGTTTAGAGAATAAAAATCAATTTTTTTCTATTTTAACAATGCTGTTGGAGATGCTGTTTATCATCTTTAAACAATAAGCTCATAAATCTATAATAGTTGTTTCTAGGAAGATATTTGTTTATTAATTAGTAATTAATTTACTTTAAAATTAATTAATGTTGGCTTTATAGAAGATTTTGAATGGCCTTGAAATACGAGTCATTTCCTGAGTTCATGGGAGATGATCCAATTGCAATCCATTCATTTAATTTAATACTTGTAATTCTTCCTAAAAAGAATCTTTTTTTTTTAATTATAATAATATAAACTTAGATGTCGTCATGTACCAAAATAAATTTCTTTCAATTTGTTTACAAGAGAATCTTCAACTAACACAAAATAAAATTAAAAATCAAAATATCTAACAAAAATTAGATTCAATTTCGAGAGATGTTCTATTTTTTTAAATTATAACTAGAAGCGTACTCGCGCAATGCAGCGAGATAAATCACGATTTTAATGTTTCATTTCATTTTTTTTTGTCGATTTACAGTACGATTTTGGATGATTTTGAGAAAATAATAATGTTTTTTTTATAAATTTGTTTAATTTAGGCATAATAATATAATGTTTTTTTTTTATAAAAAAGAACTAAGTATTTTGTTATAATTCAATGATTATCTTATATATTTTAATGTCATCTAGAAAAAATAATTAATTACATATTTAATAATATAATTAAAATAAATTTATAGTAATATAATATATTAATTAATAGTGATACATGGAAATGTCTGCATAAAAGGAAGACCCTGCACATACCAAATTGGTGGGTGTTAGAAACCTGCAGTAGTAATATGTATCTTGTGCTTTGATACTTGTAAATTAAGAGATTTTTAAAATCTTGCATAAAATGATGGTACCTTGTGCCTAATAATTTGTATTTAAGAGTTTTTTTTATCCCTACTTTATAATATAGTATAGATATTAGCTATATTAATTAAAATATGTAATATTTATAATATATTACTAGACTAGATTACAAACGGGCATCGAGTTCAACCACCCACAATCTATACCTCAAGCCTTCAATAGAGGTTACGCGGTTATCGAGTTCAACCACCTACGATCTATACCTCGAGCTCCCGCTAGCCATAAACAATATCCAGTCCCAAAACGGGGATAAAGTCCCCCACTAAACCAACCGACTGACTCATATGCCTATGGATCCAAAGCATGACAGTCTAAACGTTACATGACTCAAACGAATGAACTAACGCATTCAAAACATGTAACTCTCCAATAAGATGCAATTAAGTACACCATACGTCCAAGGCTCCCTAACGAGCTACCAAAACTGAACAAAAGTACCAAAGACTCAACCGAGTACAAAGCAAACCCTAAAAGGCTTAATAGACGTTTGACTAAAACACGAGAGCTAATATGGTTACATAAACCAATTTACATCTTTCCCCAAAACTTTGTTCCTCAAATCACAATTGGTCTTCGGCCCAAACCAAAAGGTTTTCCATTCCCCAAAGTCGGGAATGACCCAAAACCAAAGGACTCACACATTCGTACTATTCAAAACACCCATTTCATGAATGATGCATAAAACCCGACAAATACTTAAAAGTGCATTTTTGACCAAATACCTATTTATGCAATAAATCATCAAACATATTCATTTGTGACACATTTATCGAAATGCCCAAAAATACCAAATATGAGTGTTTTACAAGCTTAATAAGCTAAACACTTCAATAATCAAAAGTTACCAAATAACTCGACAATTGATAATTTCATGTAAAACATATAAATGCTTTAAAATAGACATTTTGGCATGTACAACGTTTTCACAAATCAACTTGAACTCACATTGCTAGATTTAGGCTAAATCTAGATTTTACCCCACATAGAACTTCTTTCAAGAAACTTGAATCCACAAGCAAATTCTTCCAAAAACCTAGATCCACCAGTTTCCAACCGTAAATATACATATTCCACTATATATAATTGTTCCCCAAACATTTTACACAAAGACCTCATCATATATCCAAAACCCTAATTTCCATAAATGAAGAAAATAGGAGGTTACCTTAACCATAACTTCAATCCACAAACCAAGATACTTCTAGGTCACCAAGATGAGCCATAAACTCCCAAACTTTAAGTGATGAAAAGGGTTGGATGAAAACCCTAGACAATTGATGAAGATGATGAAGGAGATGGAGAGGATGAGGATAGCTTAACTCTAGCTTCCACATCTTGCTAGATGAGGAGGAATCACTTGAAACACTCTAGGTTTGATGTTTCAAATGCCCAAAATCAACAATGGGGGTAAAGGGTTCGGTTCTTGGGAGAGAAGAATGAGATGGGTGAAGAGACAAATGAGAAAAAGGCTAAAAACTTGATTTTAAGCAATCTGGCCCCGAATGCGATTATGCCAAGCGAAAGTGACATGGTCACTCTCGCTGAGAGTGTACCACGGCCATAAGGCCCTCCGCGAGAGTGACACGCGATTGTGACACATGTCACTTTAGCCCAGACTCCCCGAAACCCGAAAATCCGATTTTTTCGACACTAAGGCCCTCAACACTCTTTGGAACTTTTAGTAATGTTTTCCCAACATGAATCCCACCAAACACAAGGTACATAAACGCCTGGGTGCTCCTATACTTACCGAAAATTACGGGTGTTACATGAAATATAAAAATTGTATTGGATTTCATGAGGTGAAAAACCAAATAAATGAAAATTGTGTTTTATTTCATGAGGTGAAATAGCATGGTGAATATGTGTTTCATTTGGTGAATCTTTGTTACCAAAATGAAAATTATACCCTTTTCATGTGCTGAAACAACTTTCAATTAAAACCATTCGATCAAAACTAAATAAGGGCTTAGATCGTTTCCCATGGCTTTTCAACTTTTTTGTGGTTTACATTTGATTATCGTCTTATATATATATATATATATATATATATATATATATATATATATATAGAGAGAGAGAGAGAGAGAGAGAGAGGGTCATTCTTTTGTTAACCAATTATTATGTGTTAACTATGTTAACTAATCTGGACCCTTAATCTTGAAAATTAATGGTTGTGATTAAAACAGATTTTTAAATTAAAAAAAAGAAAAAAAAATCGGTGCAAAGTTGATGTTGCTATATGAATAAGGGTAAAAAAGTAAAATTGTATTTGTTGATAAATTGGGAAACGTATCATACCCTCCAAAATAGTCGGCACCAGTTTCCCTAAACCTATTCCAGTGGCGATTTCGAAGGAGGAGATAAAGCTTGGGTCGATTTCTTGCCAAGCGATTGAAGATCTTCATAAACGAACACAAAATCACATTCATAATGGCGGACTTACAAGGCGGGAACCAGGTCAATTGAGGTAATATCTCAAAATCTAGGGTTTATAAATCGAAATCACTATATAATGTTCATAACAATTTCGATTTCAGTAAGGAAGAAAAGTTCAAGGATTGCTTTGAAAACCTCCTTCTCGAACTTCAAAAACACCATGGAAGACCCAGTTGATGTTGAAGCAGACGAGGACGCGATGGTATCAAAGGTTGTAAACAAAATTACAAAGAGTGTGGTCATCTCAACAAAGAAGAACACTAGCAGAGAAAACAAAGAAGGTACCCTTCAGATGTGTTGAACTTGGATTATAGTTTAGAGTTTGTTTCAAGAAATTTACATTCATATTCTTTAATTAAAAGAAAGAAGTTTCTAATTTTGAAATTTACAAACTTAAGATTCAATATGATTAACTTTCACCAGACCAATTTCTGAAAGTGAACTGATCTGACTTAGGTTGCATTTCCCCATCTTTATTTGTTTTCTTACCTGGTTCCATTCAAATGTTCTGTGACTCTGTATTCTTATATTGCACATAATTGATGTATTGAATATGATTGATGTTCATACATGGAATTGTTTTTTGGTTCATATATGATGGTATGGATTCATTTATGAAATTGGTAAGTTTTATTTCTATTAACTATCACTTTAAATGTTCATATTTAATTTTAACCAAGCTACCATGTAAATCTAGCTTCGTATATGATATTTATATATGAAGTACCAATTCATATATGAATGTGGTTATACACACTACACCAAATGTCACTTAGGCAACAAATGAAAAATGTTGCTTAAGAGGGGTTTAAATGTTGCCTAAGGCTTAGGCAACATGCCTATGTTGCCTAAGCAATGTTGCCTTATCAATGTTGCATAAGAACTTAGGCAACATATGAAAACATCATATGTTGCCTAAGGAGACTCCTTAAGCAACAAACAACAGGTTATGTTGCATATGAAAAAAACATATGTTGCACCAAACAAACACTAAGACAACATTAGATTTATGTATGTGTTGCCTAAGGTATCAACTTAGACAACATACTATATTTGCATATGTTGCCATTGATCTTTGATTAAAAATTTAAAATAACATAATATTTTCACTTAGGCAACATTTAGAGATAAGTTGCCTAGGATGTTTTATATATAAAAAAAATTACTGTTCATTTTGTGCACCACTCGTAAACAAACAAACTCGTGTGAATCGGCAAACAACTTCAATTACCAAACAAAACTAATAAATTCAATAATTGAAATATAACGTTTTTCCTAAAATACGTACAAAAATAAGCAACAAGTTCGAAAACATTAAATAAAAATCAACCTAAAGCATTGTTCGTCGGGGTTGTTGTGTTGGAGTTTGCATCACTAGCACCACCGCACATACGCATCAAAGATTCTATCATTTTTCTTTGTTCGACGGCTTCCTTTTTTGCCTCCTCTTGTGCCTCTTTTAGTAAGCGAATCTCCTCGTCGCATTCGGCAAGTTATCGCCGCAAATCATCCTCTCGAACCTACTCTTCAACGTCACTTCAAAAAAACCCAAATCGAACCTGCTGTTCTTCAACGTCGCTGAAAAAAAAACCCAAATCGAACCTGTTGTTCTTCAACGTCGCTGAAAAAACCCCCGAAATCGAACATCACTACAAACCTCAAAATGTGTTTTTATTAACTATACAAAAGACAAAGAGCAAAGACTATCGAACATACATGTATATAAATCTTAATTCAAACAAAACAAATCGAACAACAGGTATATAAATCTTAATTCAAAAAAACCCAAATCGAACATGAAAGCAATGTGAAACGGTATTCTCCTTTTGCTTAGCTTCAGTTTCTTTTTCAACCTCCTCCCGATAGGCTTCAACGACTTTCTGCTCCTGCATATGTTGTTTTACCATAATTCAGAACTTCATCAAATCATGACCACCCTTTGTGGAATGAAGTTACAAAATTTAATCTTGAGTGTTTTAACGCCCCATTTCTCTAAACAAACGTCAAAAACTGAATCCATTCAACCAATATTCAGATTCATTGGCCCCCTACAATAAGCAGATCAGCTAGTAGTCTGATCAAAGCAACAAGGGAGCATATGTTATCATCCACCGACTATTTAGATCTTCACTTATAAAAGGTCCCTCGTTTCTAAAACAAAATTTTAATGAATTGTAAATCATGGAGGTAGTATTATTTTCTAGAAATTATAGATATAAGCATTTCATACTGCATCAGCAGACGCATATACTAAGCAAATTAACTTCAAGTTTTCAACTGAAGCAAAATCTTCCACTGGACATGCACACCCACCCCCCAAAAAAGAAAAGAGAGAACTCTAGTCCATCACATTTCTAACTTTAAACAAAATGTTCAAATTCACATAAACTGTACCATAATGTGTAATAGAAGACGATATGAAATCTTCTATCCTTGAAAACAAGGATCCAAAGAAATAAATACTTTTGGTCACACAAACATATAGATATTAATATTGGATAACAAAACAAATGAGACAGCGTATCCCATTTGGAGGTGGGATTTACACAAACATGTCCTCTACCCAAGGGAGTACAACTATTTTCTTCAAAACACCCAACTAGTGTGCCTGTGTGCGAGACAAAAACAGTTTGCCCAAAAAAAAATCAAGATTTTGAAAAAGCCAAGAACACGAAAGTGGGGGACTTGAGTCAAGAAAGAAAGATATGTCAAAGTCTGAAAGGAAGAACTAAAACTAGTTAAAACTATGCAACACCATAAAAACACCTAGCAAGTAGAAAGAAAAAATAGAAAAGGGTTGAACCATCTCTTGGGGCATTAAGGGCAGCTTCAAGAGCAGCGAACTTAGCTTCGTCTTTCTTTTCATACAAGAGCTGAACCATCTCTCTTCTAATGGCCCTCAATCTCTTTTCTTTCTTCGATCTCATTGATTTCGCCATTTTTCCTTTCTCCTTCCTCTCAGGCAGCTTCACCTCGCAGAGATTGGAAAAAGTTAAGCAAAAGAAACAGAAATATGTGTGTGCGTGTGCAGAAACAGAAATATGAAAGCACCATCGAATTTTTGGTGGTGACGAGGACCGAGGACCGCCAACCAACCGACGATGGTGTTGGTGGCTGTTGATGATGCAGGCGATGGTGTTGGTGGCTGTCGACGATGGTGATGGTGGCTGGCGACGATATAATGGCGTTGGTGGCTGGTGGCTGGCGACGATGGTGTTGGTGGTGTTGGTGGCTGCCGATGGTGGTTTAGACCTGCAGAATTCCACCGAGCAACTGTACTTCTCTGTCCAAAAGTAACAAATAGCATTACAGTTTTTATTATATCACAGTAAAATCGAACCTGCAGAAACGTGGTGGCGATGGTGGTTTAGACCTGCAGAATCGAACCTGGTTAGGGAGGTGGCTGGATGTGTCGATGTATTGAGGAAGAAGATGGAGACTTTTTTTTAACCTAAGTCTTTAGGGAGGAATCAGGGAGGTAAGTCAGGGAACCCAAAAAAAGGGGGAGGAAAGAAGGAAAGAGAGGGAACTAATTTTTGGTTTTCATACATTTGAATTTTTGTTAAAAATTTTGATTTGTGTTTTTAATTTTAAATAAATAATTTTTAGATAATAAATAATTTTAATTTAATTTGTTTTTTAATCTAAAATAAATAATTTAGTTGATAAATGTTGTTTTGTTAAAAAAGAGATAATAAATTTAGTATTCAATATATAGGGTTGGGTTTCGATGATAAATTGAGTTAACGGTGAGAAACGTAAGAATTGGTTATCAGTCGTTTGATAAGAAATAGAGGCACATTAGGCCTAATGAAACCCTTTTAAACCCAATAGAACCATTTAAAGCCCGAAAGATTAGTTAAGGCCCAACGAAAACCTTTAAAGGTCAATAGAACCGATTAAAGTTCGGTATAATTAATTAAACCTTAATAGATCCATTAAGACCTAATGAACCCCTTTAAATCCCGATAGATCCATTAAGGCCCAATGAAACCCTTTACAAGCCAATAGAACCCTTTAAAGTCTGATATATCAATTAAGTCCCAATGAAACCCTTTAAAGCCCGAATGATCAGTTAAGGCCCAATGAAAACTTTTAAAACCCAATAGAACCCCTTAAAGCCCGATAGATCCATTAAAGCCCAATAAAAACCTTTAAAGGCCAATAGAACCAATTAAAGTTCGGGAGAACTAATTAAACCCCAATATATTCATTAAGACCCAATGAAACCCTTTAAAGCCTGAAGGATCAGTTAAGGCCCAATGAAAACCTTTAAAACCCAATAGAACCCCTTAAAGCCCGATAAAAAAGAACCAATATATACCAACAAAACCTTTCATGACTTATTAAGGTCCAATAACAGTAATGGTGACTTAATATGTGTTTGTATGTAGATATGTACTACATATATGCATGTGATGTGTATTGGGATCAAATGGATCCTTTAAAACCCAATCAATCCATATGGATCTGTTAAAAGCCTAACCGATCAGTTAAATCCCAAATTAATCTATTAAAGCCCAACCGATACATTAAAGCCCAACCGAACTTTTAAAGCCTAAATAGGACCCTTTAAATCCCGATAGATCCATTAAGACCTAATTAAACCCTTTTAAACCCAATAGAACCTTTTAAAGCCCCATAGATCCATTAATGTCCAATGAAATCATTTAAAGCACAATATAACCCTTTAAAGCCCGATAAAACCAATTAAGATCTATTATAGTCCAATAAGGCCCACTATAGCCTACTAAGAACCATTAAAGCCTAGTAAGAACCAATATAGACCAACAAAACCTTTCATGACTTGTTAAGGCCCAATAACACCAATGGTGACTTAATATGTGTTTGTATGTAGATATGTACTACATCTATGCATGTGATGTGTACTGGGATCAATAAGGCCACTAAGGCCCACTATAGCTTACTAAGAACCATTAAAGCCTAGTAAGAACCAATATAGACCAACAAAACCTTTCATGACTTGTTAAGGCCCAATAACACCAATGGTGACTTAATATGTGTTTGTATGTAGATATGTACTACATTTATGCATGTGATGTGTACTGGGATCAATAAGGCCACTAAGGCCCACTATAGCTTACTAAGAACCATTAAAGCCTAGTAAGAACCAATATATACCAACAAAACCTTTCATGACTTATTGAGGCCCAATAACACTAATGGTGACTTAATATGTGTTTGTCTGCAAATATAATATGTACTACATATGCATGTGAAGTGTATTGGGATCAAATGGATCCTTTAAAGCTTAATCGATCCACATGGTTCCGTTAAAAGCCCAACCGATCCGTTAAAAGCCCAAATGAATCCAGTAAAACCGAAATGGAACCATTAAAGCCCAAGTGGATCCATTAAAGACTAAATGGATCCATTAAATCCCAATCGATACATTAAAGCCCAATCGATCCATTAAAGACCAATTAGATCAATTAAACCCTAATTGGGTCTATTAAAGTCCAAGTGGATCCATTAAATCCCAACTGATACATTAAAGCCCAAATTGATGTTGAATATTTTTGAAGACTTGAAGGTTAGATTTGTACGATCGATATTATTCGGCGTGGTCTCGTAGACAGATATGACTAAGATAAAAGGACTTGAGAACTGATAGAAAAGACGAGCCGCTAAAAGTTTAAAATCATAAAAAAAACGTAAAAGTTTTGGCCGGGTTGACGGCTTGGTCGGGTTACTTTGGGCCAAACTCGTTTCCAACCCAATAGATGCTTATACAAGTTATTACATTTTTAACTACCTATATACATTTATATGTTTAACCTTAGGCAACATAGAAACAAGAAAATATGTTGCCTAAGATAACTTTCATTGATTTAAAAAAAACATTATACAAGTTATTAAATTTTCGACTACCTATATTTAGTTATATTTTTTACCTTAGGCAACATAGAAACAAGAAAATATGTTGTCTAAGATAACTTTCATTGATTTAAAAAAAAACATTATACAAGTTATTACATTTTTAACTACCTATATTTATTTATATTTTTGACCTTAGGCAACATAGAAACAAGAAAATATGTTGCCTAAGATAACTTTCATTGATTAAAAAAAACATTATACAAGTTATTAAATTTTCGATTACCTATATTTATTTATATTTTTGACCTTAGGCAACATAGAAACAAGAAAATATGTTGCCTAAGATAACTTTCATTGATTAAAAAAAAACATTATACAAGTTATTAAATTTTCGATTACCTATATTTATTTATATTTTTGACCTTAGGCAACATAGAAACAAGAAAATATGTTGCCTAAGATAACTTTTATTGATTAAAAAAAACATTATACATGTTATTAAATTTTCGATTACCTATATTTATTTATATTTTTGACCTTAGGCAACATAGAAACAAGAAAATATATTGCCTAAGATAACTTTCATTGATTAAAAAAAAAACATTATAAAACTAAGGCAACATAAGAAAAAATGTTGCTTAAGATAGTTGAGGCAACATATAATTATTCATATGTTGCATAAGGTCTGACTTAGGCAACATATAACTACATGTTGCCTAAGAGCAAACTTAGGCAACATATATTAGCCTTTGTTGCCTAAGCTTATCTTAAGCAACATATACAATTAACATATGTTGCCTAAGACAACTTTTGGTGTAGTGACACCTGTAGTTGATATATGAAAGTTATTTTGGGTTCATATATATACAAAGATGTGTATTCATATATGAATTTAAACGTGTAAACTTGTTTTGGTTATCATGTATGGAACACCTGTGGTGGATTTATGAGAGTTATTTTGGGCTCATATATGAAGATGTGGGTTCATATGTGAATGTACATGTGTAGATTTTGTTTTGCTATTTAAAAGAGAGTTTGCATTCATGTATGGTGATATGGTTTTTGTGCATATATGAAATAAGGGTTGTGTTCACATATGAAATGGTACATCATATGTTTTTTTGTCTATCTATGAAATTAGGTATGTGTTTTTATGTTCATATATGAAAGTGGTCCTATTTGAAATTGGAACTCTGCCTACTTTGTTTTTATGTTCATATATGAATATATTGGTTCACAGATGTAGATATTGAGTTGGCGCAAGCTATTTCGGAATACCCCGACGACCCCGATTTTCATAATTACATTTTTAAATTTTTTTTATATAATTAATGACAATGATTCATATTATTTTTATGCATTTTAGACGATATTAGTTCTTTTTTTATGAATTGACATGGTTTTATAGTGTTAATTATTTGTTGATTGAATGGAGAAGATTGTTTTGTTCACATAATTTTATTAAGATGTTAAATTATGAACATCTGTTTTCATTGTTGTGCATGATAAAAAAAAAAGGAAAAAAACTCAGGATTATAGGAAGAACAAGACACATGAATGAATATTAAAAAAAAAAAACAAAGTGATGATAAGAATATTGAAGATAAGAGATTAAAAAAAAGAATCAATCCCATAATTATCTCAAATCTCATAAATATCTCAATATGTGATTATGATATAATATAATATTAGATAAATTCAAAATTCCTAATTTACACTTAATAAAAAACAGTTACAATTACTAAACCAAAAAAATCTTTGCATTCCTATTGGTCTAATTAGAAAATGGTTAACATGGTTAACACAAAATTGTTGGTTAACAAAAGGAGACCCTATATTACTAGAAGCGTACTCGCGCAATTCAACGAGATACATCATTATTTTAACGTTTCATTTTATTTTTTTGTCGATTTACAGTACGAATTTGGATGGTTTTGAGAAAGTGATAATGTCTTTTTTTTTATAAATTTGTTTAATTTAATTAGGCTTAATAATATAATGTTTTTTATATAAAAAAATTAAGTATTTTGTTATAATTCAATGATTATCTTATATATTTTAATGATATCTAGAAAAAATAACCAATTACACATATTTAATAATATAATTAAAACAAAATTATAATAATATAATATATTAATTAATAGTGATACATGGAAAAGTCTGCATAAAAGGAAGGCCCTGCACATACCAAATTGGTGGGTGTTAGAAGTCTGCATTAGTAATATGTATCTTGTGCTTTGATACTTGTAAATTAAGAGAATTTTAAAATCTTGCATAAAATGATAGTACATTGTGCCTAATAATTTGTATTTAAGAATTTTTTATCCGTGTTTTATAATATAGTATAGATTTCGCTTTTTAAAATATTTAACATCAAGGTTTTATCGATAGGAGTATAATAAAAATTAATTTTTTTCTCATGATATTTTTTGGAAATTCTCTAAATTTAACTCTCTTCTACTTTATTCATTTATGGGATTTTTTTTTGGAGATTTTGTTAGAGTGAAAATTTGTCCAAAATTTTTATTTTCTTCATTTTTGAGAATCTGTCGAAGATGTTTAATTTTAATGTGTTTACGACTTATTTGCAAACAGGTTTATAATTGTACTGATTGTATATATGAATATAGGGCACGGTGCTTCTTTCTCTTCTCATTTCACTTATAATAGAAGCAATGGTGACATTTGGGAGCGGAATAAATCATCCACCAAAAATGTACGTACGGTTCCAATTTCCATCAAATTTTCCTCAAACATACGTGTATTATACCATTATACAATTTCGAGCTTTATTCCCTGAATTTAGTTCGAGCTTCATTCGTGGAGGGTTAAGTTGCGATGGTGGTGGTTCGATGCAGATAGAGGGTTGATGTGGTTCAGACAGGTGCAAGGGGGTTGTTTGAGGGTAGTGATGGAAAAAGGGTTTGGTTGAATGTATATGACTTCTCTTGCGAATAAGCCGTTTTTGACCCATTAAGCCACTTCCGAACACTTATGAATGGCTTACAAAATAAGCCGTACATGTTATATATACAACCCATTAAGCCGTTATCGAACATGCCCTAAGTGATATACCATCATATCATATCATATCATATCATATCATATCATGGTATAATAGAAAAGGAAATAAGTCATTCCAATTTTCACCATCAAGAGATCAACCATTTTATTAACAACAACAAATTGATCAAACATTACCAAGGTCAAATGTGAAGTTTTAAAAAGTTATACGAATATAATAATAAAGTTGTATATATATATATATATATATATATAGAGAGAGAGAGAGAGAGAGAGATTATTAACAATATAACATGATACATATATAATCCATAAACAATTTTGTATTTTTAATAAGAGAGACCAAGAAGTAATTAAGTTGGAATGATAGAAGATTTAGGTTTTAGTTTTGCCTTATTAATTTGTTTTTAATTTTGTAGTTAGTTTAAATGAAAACGTTAAACGTAGGTAATTAAATAATGGTTTATAAATCATGTTTTAGTTAAGGAAGATAATTTGTATTGTGGGGGAAAGTGTATATATGCAGATGGGGTTTTTGATGACAGAGATGAATAAAGCAACCCATGGCCGTCTAGGGTTTCACAAGAACCCTAACCCCAAAACATATTTATAGTACTATTTACCTATAAACAATATCTACAGTACTATATATATATAATTATACCCCAAAACATATTTATAGTACTATTTACCTATGAACGATATTTACAGTACTATATATATATATATATATATATATATATATATATATATAATTATAGGGGCAGGTTCAAGGTAAAACCTCAAAAAAATAGAAAACTGAGAAACACCCTGATAGTCATTCATCTGGACGGTATGTACTTGTGCATACAATTAATTTGTAACATGCACACGTGCATATGCATAAGTGCATAAAACCAAAAAACACCTTAATTTACTTGTATGCATAAGTGTATACCGTCGAGATAAATGGCTACTAGGGTATTCCTCAGTTTTCCATTTTTTTGAGGTTTTTGCTTGAACCTCCCTCTATAATTATATATATATATATAGACAGAGGTTCAGGGAAAACCTAAAAAAAACGGAAAACTGAAACACACTCTGGTAACCCTTCATCTGGATAGTATGCACTTGTGCATACATGTAAATTATGTTGTTTTTTGGTTTTTATGCACAAGTGCATTATGAACTTGTGCATATGCACAAATGCATGTTACAAATTACCTGTATGCACAAGTGCATACCGTCCAGATGAAGGGCTACCAGGGTGTTCTTCAGTTTTTCGTTTTTTTGAGGTTTTCCCCTGAACCGGACCCTATATATATATATATATATATATATATATAGAGAGAGAGAGAGAGAGAGAGAGAGAGAGGAACCCAAAATTGTTTAAAAACCCATGAAGCTCACGGCATGCCATGCGTCTCTCTTTGGGATGAATATTTATCATGAATAACATAATTATGATAAATATGGAAGAGTTATTCATAATGAACCACACATTTATTATGAATATAAGTGTGTTGCGGACATGTTATTCATGAATCATACGTTCATGATTAATATGTTACGTACAATGTTTATGATGAATAACATGTTTATATTCTTGATGAAAATGTCATGTGTCGCGTTGTGAAAGGTTCTCGGGTTCCTACTCAATTTTAGGTTCCTTACGGAACATGTGCCTATATATATATATGACAAATCAAAAGTGAGAATCACAAAAATGTTACAAACCCTCATGCAATAACCGATATTAAAAAAACATGTGATTTTTTTCAATCAAATGCTAAGATTTAAGGGATTGTTTCACATATATTTGTTCCATAATATGATAATTTTACATATTTTTGTTTCAAATGTGAAACTTTTACGTGTACTTTCGGTTCACTATATGTGAATCAGGGGAAAATTTTGACAATGTAAACACAAACATATGTAAAACATTATCTTAAATCATAGTTTTTATAAAAAAAAAATCAAGTAAAAATTATTTTTATACATGTTCAACTATTCTAATGAGTTTGTAAATTTTTGTGGTTCTCATTTTATATAAACGGGTAAATAATTTACAAACCCAATAAATCCTACAAATTTAGATCCATTGTAAAACAACATGCGAGAAAATGCAATACCTATACAATATTGTTTTCTTATGTGAAACATTATGAACTGTTTTGTGTGTTAAAAAACACTCGTTCAAGATAACCTAGAATTCTCAAGTCGAATCTAATTAACAGTCCGATATTAGTTACAGTGTCATGATCGATTATGATGGATTAATTAACCGACAAACATGAGAAGTTGCATCCTTTAGTTGATTACATATATATGGTGTTATTTTAACAAGTGTATATGATAAATCCTAACAAATAATAGCCCTTAGGCGTTTGTCACTCAGATGGCAAAGAGGCAGAACGATAATTAGTAACAAATAATAGAGTTTGATCTTGGGAAGGAAGATGAACCCTTGATCCTATTTCTGGGTGAGGAGCACCCGAAGGCGGTGAAGAAGGAGGCAATTAAAGGGTCGGTTGTGGCGAGAAGTAGACCAATCAAACCATACGTTTATATATGTTATTCATCGTGTTGGAGTTCAAACACGGATTCAAATTAAATTCTTTGGTCAAGTCATTGTATGCATAAAAATCTAAAAGTCCATGCTTAGAGAGTTCAAACATGATATATACAAGACTCAAGCTCCAAACTTACTAAGCTCGAGATCGAGTAGTTCATTATAAATTAATGATCAAATCTATAACACAAAACTTCATTCGTTGTTGATGCAATCCATATTCAAGAAAATGACAATAGCTAAAAACAATATAACAACCCTAAAACATAATTAATTTGTTCAAATCGATCCAAACGTTAAACTTCAAAAACTGTAATAATTATCATTCATCATGTCGATATAAGCTCAAACTTTATCAATGATACATTATATATATGATACGAAAACCTCATCATCTTCAAAAGGCACACCATATATAATTAGATCAAATTCCCTTATATTTTGGGCATTTTGTAACCCTAGACGTAGATCAACACACACAAAAACCTAGCAAACTCGAAGAACACACTTTTATTTTTATTTGGGGGGGTGAGGATATCACTATAACTTAGCGTCATATCGTCTATATCATACAAGTATCGAAATCTACTTTGAGGGATCTAAGAAACCCCTAAATCTCTCACCCATAAAAGTAATTAACAACATGAACCCTAAATTAAAATCTATTTCTTTTGTCGATAACGGCGAATTTAAAAAGATTCGGGGATGTAGAAACAATAGCTTTTCGAGGAACTTGTTTACCTTCAGATCTATAATTTGATGAATTCTCTTGATGCGGATTCGGAAGATAATTATTATTATCTTTGATCATCTCTTCGTTACTGCTACTACTACCCCCTTTATTATTTTGGTTAGCCCTTTCATTATCAAACTCCCTAATCTTATGCAAATACCTCTTTAATGGTTCAGCATAATCATCAAACCCTAGATTCAACATCGCCCAACAAACGTCGTCACCGTTGACCGTTTTCCTCTTCTCTTTTCGACAATGATCCGAGGCTTCTCCTGTCACGAAGCTAATGAACTCCGAGACACATTCTTGCATGGTTTCTTTGGCTTCTTTCGAGATCTTTGCATTCGGGGGAAGGATTTGCTTCATGATACGACCGACATTAGCGATCGGTAGCAATCGATCTTGCTCGTTGACGACGACACCGCGATCGAGTAGTACTTCTTGAGATGCACTTGTGGTGTTATTAGCATCATACGTGAAGTTTAAAACTTGTCTACTTGGGTTATTAGATCCTATATTGTGAACCATTTTTTTGGGTTTAGTAAATCTTGATCCTCTTAAACATAGACACGTTGCTCTTTTATATCAATTAGTACTCTCCCAATATATATATATATACACAAAGTGTATGTATATATTAATATATATATACATATATGTACAAAGTGAATTTGGTTGTTTTATACAGAACAAGATGCGGTCTTTATCGTTAATTTAAAAATATATAACATGCTGACGTTATATAGCGTGTCGATCCACTTACTAGAACCTACTGTATTACCACTAATAATTAACGAATGCTTATGACATTTTCGAATACGGAATTAAATAGGTTATAGTTATCAAGTAGAACTAAAAGAAAAACGAATCTGATAAAAGTAACACAGACAGACAAACTTTGATGATTAAAAATTTTCAAAGAGTTAGGTTTGGTTGATTCAAATGAGTTCCTAAAAAAAGAAATTAAGAAATTGACATGAAATGGTCCCCTCTAATTAGGTCAATAATTTTGGTAATGGTGTCAATAATTTTTGGATTAAAGAGGGTTTTTAATTAAATGCTTTTGATTTTGAGGAGAAGCACGTGTCCACCTCGTAACATGAGTGCTATCAAACAAAGCCTAAAAAGAATTTATTAAAGATTTATAAAACAAAACTTAGGTTGCCAAGATTACCTATAATCTTACCTCTTTTTAACACTTTGTGTCGCCAAAAATAGGTCAAGCCAACATCTAATTAAGATAATACTATATTGAGTTGGGTTTCGGTGAGAAGTTGAGGTTCACGTGAGAAACGTGAGAAGTGGTTATCAATCGTTAGATGAGAAATGAATGCACATTAGGATGAGATGCACCAAGATGCACTAGATCAATTCCCTTCTAAACCGCAATTCATGGGAGAACATTTGATTAAAAGTGATCAACGGTTCAGATCCACTTCTCAATGCTCCTCACGTTAACCTCAATTTTTCACACGATCATTCGTCATACTGTATTCGTCTTTAAATAAGTACTTATATTTCTGTTTTAGTTTGTTCTGAAATAATTGTTCACTTTTAAAAATAAGTGTCTACTTTTCTATTCTATCGTTTATTATTTGGCTTTTTTTTTCTAGTCAAACCAAAAGCTAACTCTTTCTTTTTTGTCCAACGAAAAACTTTGAAAAGAGAATGCCGATAAGAAAAGAAAGAAGATCCCTTAAAAAGAGGACTTCCGACTATTTCAAAAGAAAGGGGCAATTCAAATGCTTCATAGCTAGATAACCCTCAATGTCTCTTCCCGTCTAACTCGATGGGAGATCGAAGAGCGGTTTGCACTTTGCGCCACAACCCCCTTAACTAATGCATGTATACTTAGACACCCTGGAACTGAATTTGTAAGTTATGTCTAAGGCAGGATAGAGTTTCATTACTGTCTGAACCTGTAAGCTACATTGGGCAGGATAGAGTTTCATTACTGTCTCTATTATCAAGAGTAAAATTGTCATTTACTTAATTAAAAAGTATGAAATGTTATATTTGTATAAAAGTGCATAACTGTTACATTATAAACATTTATTTTAAGACGAACAAAGCATAAAATATGATGTATTCATCAAAGCATATTAATGTAATTAACAATAAGCTTGGTATAAAATATAATATATAAATTAAATTTGACCTTAATTAATAACGTATTCTTGGTAACCTATTTATCATACAAGTTAAATATAACACAAGTCAAAGATTTTGGGATGCTATAACCAAAATTTTGTATTTTATACTCTTTATGTTTTAAAATATAATAAATTATTTAAATAAATGTATTTTATTAAATTCTTTTTAAAAAATATAATTTAAAAAGTCACATTTATGAGTAAATATAACTTAAAATATTATACTTATATATTTTTAAGAACATTTTACAAGATATTGTAGGGGAGTTTAAAACTTAAAAAAATAAAGAAATTTGTGAGTTTCAAGGTCCATATATTGAGGAAGGAAATACTAAAAATGGAAAGCTAATTAATAGGCTTTATATGTGTCGGTTTATGGCAGGCAAACCTATGAAATCGACTTGTTTTACTACTTTCATTCCACTTTGCATTTCATTAAAATTTGATTTCTTATATTCAAGTAGGTCAATTATATCATAACTATAATTCTAACATTTTGAAAGATATGTTTTAACATATATTCATTCTTAAAATATTCATCCATTTTCAATTTTAGCTAGGTGACGTTTGTTTTTTAAAATGTCTGAAATCTGGAATCTTATTTCACTTCTAAAAGTCTGAAAGTCAAATTAATAAGACTGTTGTTTTGGATGTGTTTTGAGAGAAAAAAGAGCATATGAAATGATGTGGCGATAAGAGGTTTTAAGAAAGTTACGTCACCGCTTTTAATTTAAGATGTATTTAAGAGTTAAGAGATTCCGAAAACTGGAAAAAAACAAACAGTCTGAATGTAAAAGGTCTGACCGATTCATGAATACTCAATGATAATTTGATGGTTGATTGATTGATCTTTGAATTAGTCAACACGCACATATCTAAAAAAGTAAGCAATTTTTTTTTATCTCAATCAGAGATACGAGTGAAAAATTATGACCTCATAATTCCTACACGAAGAAAACTTGATAGAACTCGATGACAAATTGATGGTTAGTCGATATAGATCCAAAATTTTTCAGCATGTAGTTTTTCAAAAAAAAAAACATAAGAAATTTAAAGAACGTTTTAGGGAATTTGTTTGAACAAAAAGTAGCTTAAAATCCCTAAAAAATTAATTTTAAAGAATCTATTGGAGACGCTCTCAACATTTAAATCTTGAAAAGAAAGCCATTCAAAAAATAATTTGGATCCGAGTTAGTTATGAGTGACGAGTTATAGCTTCACAATTATCACACGATGGTTCCTTGAGAGAACTCAATAACATTTTGATGGGTTTTTTTTGGAAAGGGTATCCTGGGCCTATGACCCAGACTAATCTCTGGCAATTAAGGCCTTTGGCCCAGCTGCTAAAGCGTGCAGCCCTGAGTTTATCCTCAGTGGCCACAAGTGTTGCTAGTGGGGTTTGTACCCGGGTTGAGCGCTATGAACTCCCCAAGCCTTTACCACCACACCACAGCCCTTGTGGTTTACATTTTGATGGTTGCTTGATAGTTTCCGTCGAAGAATATCTTTTGAAAACTTTTATGATTTGATGACTGAAGATGACAACGACGATAAATTTTGAATTAACTTTGTTTGGGAAATTTGAGTTTCCGCATTGGTACTGACTTTTTACGATAAAAAGGATGAACGAGGAAATAAGATAAAACTAAAAGGAGATAAAAGAAAAGTCCAAAAAATATAAGAAGTATTTTTTGGTATAAAAAAAGATGAGCATATTTTCAACATTGTATTGATGATGTTTGGGGGTCTCATTATATTAACAACTCAAATTCCCCTTTGAATAATATACATATATATTATATATATATTTCTATTATTGGTAATGGTAATGGTCAAACATATCTTTTAAGTTATCATTCACTAATTAACTAAAAATATTTTTAGTTAGGTAGTTGGTTGGGAAATTTACTATTTATCCGTGGGTTTTTTTATCGATATAAAATTTTTTGACGATGATTTCTGATTCTATGTGAAAATGCCATACATTCTAGACCAATGTTAGACCAAAAAAGAAAAGAGATGAAAAGAACTTATGCAAATATGCTAGTCGGTTTTTTGAATTTAGAAGATCTGTACTTTTGAATTTCACTTTTTTCATATCCTACTTTCTTATATATCAAGAATACAAAAACCTACAAGCTTAGAAATGTTATAAACAATCATAAACAAGCATAATACAAGATGACAAGTAAATCGTGACAACGAGATTTTATATAATTTCATTATCAGTGTAAATAGTGAGATACCGATCCGTACTGTTATTGTTGTCAAATATTTTTAAAAAGAAGAATATCATCCATTGCACAGGGATCGAGTCGTGTAGCTAGAATCCATAAGTAAAAATACACCAACATAAGTGTTAATAGATTTTTTAAAAATAAATTAGTGTATGAGGTTATTAATTAATGACTTAAAATTTTAATCAACCCAAAATGGCCAAAAACCGAGTCCTAATAATTATTTCATAATTAATTTTTATTTGTTATATTATGCCAATTATTTTGTGATAAGACTAACAAAATATTCTTGATCCACCTTCGCCAAGAAGAAATACCATTCCCGCCATCATCACCAGTCAACTCAAGGTTCCTTGGTCAAACCAGGTTCCCGCTTGTTATATTATTTTGTTGCCATCTTTAGTCCTATAAAGACGACAAGAAGTACGCAATTAATATTGTATATATATAATTATCATATCATATACTTTTGTTAACATGGTATAAAGCCATATAGTTATGGTTTCAGACATATATTCAGGGTGCAAAATCTAATCAAACTTGTTATATTATTTTATATATAACAAGATAACATGATACAATTATAACAAGTGTAGAGATGTGAATATAGTACTTGGTTAAGTAAATAATATTGAAGCAAGTGGATGTTGGCAAACACACTTGACTTTAAAAAAATGTGGCTTTTTTGGGGACTTGAGAAAGTTTAGATTGAAATATTCTCCACTCCAACCATCCATCCCCTATTTATAGTACTCTTTGCTTAGTGGCCTAAGTATCTCAAACATTTTTAACTACAAAGTTGATTCTTCTTATTTTGCATAAAGAATATGCAAATAATAGGGTTTGACCTTCTATATATCCACTTCAAATAGATCTATAGGCACATCATATATCTTGAACATCAATATACATATTGGGAGTTTCAAATATAAACTCAATAATACATACAAACTAAATCTTGGTCCTTGATTTTAAAATTTAAAAGCGCTTATCAAATAAATAAAAAAATACGGTTAAAAGTAAATTTAGGAATTCATTTAATCCACACTATTGATTATATACATGGACGTATGATATTGGTTTGTAGGCTTTGTATTAATGACATGGTCTGTTGAAACTCCATATATATATATATATATATATATATATAGGTGGAGATTCAAACGAGAATACATTCGTATTCGAAAATGCAAGAACAACCTTATTACATGCGATAATACATGTTTGGGGCCTGATATGTGTCTTCGATTTAGCATTACATGTGATTGACTATAGTATCACATATGATTGACTATAATAAATATATGTTTTCATGTTTTTGTAAAATAAATGTATTCTCGTTTGAACCCTTTATCATACACAAAATACATATAGGGTTGCATTCGGTAAGAACATGAGAAAAAAAACCTTCATATACATTCATATACCTTATACTACCTTTATTTACCTATTTTTATTATCATAACCGAAACTTTAACAAATTAATGTATGTAAAAGTTCGTTAAAATGACTAAAATTGAAGAAAAATGTGAAGATAAAGGTAAATGGAGATATTTGAAAGTAGATGAATGTAGATGAAAGTAATTGAAAGTAAAAGCTAGATCAAAAAGTCAGCTCATCTAAAAGTTCACAAGTGTTCTTACCATTCTCATCATAACTGTTATTCTCACACAATCATATAAGAACCACAAAATTTTGAGAACCATGAGAAAATATATATTCATTGATGCATATATACCATCAAAATAAATATTCCTTCGATGAGTATATTTATCAATGCATATCTATTATGTATGCAAGTAAATATACATTGATACATATACTCATTGAAATTAATTAGTGTATATGCTTCATTGAATATACAGGTTCTCACGATTTTTAAATTTTTTGAATAATCGACCTATATATATATGTATGTGGAGGGGGGTGTAGAGTCAACCCTCATGGGTGATAAAAATTAATATGCAATGCATGATGTATAATAGACATCCAATGGTAGCTATTGCCAAAGTCTAAAAGCACATAAATGGTACATAAGATTTATAACAAAAAAAAGGAACATGAAGATGATATGCTTACACAAGTTGACCTCTTTATAATGGAAAAGAATATATGAAGAAGCTAGAGGAATAAAACAAGTTAAAAGTCAAAAGGGGAAAGGGGAAAGTTTTAAAAATTAAAGCATAACCCAACCACAACAAATGCACTCTTTATCAAAACTGGCAACTGTTATCTCCATTATGCAAAAGAAAAAAGAAAAAAAAGATTATAAACATATCTACTTTAAAATGGCTAATTTTGTTTCAAAATGTGTTCAATGAGACTCTTGGGAGTTATTTATAAACACGCGACTACAATCTACAGTTAAGAAGGTTGCAGATATCTTGAAGATCCTACTAGGCATGACAAAGATGCATAAATGGCTTAAGGCAACGAAAAAGAAGTCAAAATTCTTAAGCGATATGGCTTGTACGTAAGACTAGTTCTTGTATTTGTTTAACTTTGTTTTGGTTATCAGATATGTGGTATGGAGGTTGTTCCAACATTTCTGTTCAGCTATTTGATTAATGTACTTCATCTCGACCTTTGGGGCTTGTCCCAGTAGGTTGAGTGAACATGCTTGTTGGTGGGAGTCTCACCTTACTATAGGTTGCCCTCCTTCCTTGAAAAAGGTACTCAAGTTTGAAATCAAGTGTTGACTTGGAGGCTATATTTCAGGCACTTTCAGAAAATAAATGATGTTGATTATAGATCTATGTTTATAATCATAATTTATATGTGTCGGATGGGAAAAAGTCATCGGTTTCAGAATTATTCCAGAGCAAGCACAAACATGAGAGAAAACAAGTACAAGAGGTAGAAGAGTATGTAATAGAATGGTAGTTGTTGGGTAATGCCTCCCAATATTTCATCCTAACTATTTGTTTGTCACGTTAGGATGTTTGTATACATGTTTAGATCACAACCATAAATACCAATCTAGTTGCTATTGGAAACTAGATTGGTATTTTGGTTGCATTTGGAGCATTGTTGTGCTTCATGTGTAATCACTAATGTGCTCATATTACATAACATTTATTCCTGAAAGTAACATCATGCATGTTTAACTCAGTACTATCGGCGAAACAATTACAAGAAAGAGCCTCTGACGTGTACCTCAGTTAGCAAAGGGGCGTGACGACTTTGCCTAAATACAAGAAAGGTCTTGGGTTCAATCACCCCCGCTAGCTCACCTATTGAGTGAGCCAAAAAAGAAGTCCTCTCACTTTGGTGTCCTTGGAGGCAAGTTACGCGTGGGGTCAATTAGGGGTTGTCGGTAATCAACTTTTTACCTAAATTACAAGTATGATATTACGGTTTCAAAGTAATATGGATCTCATTGTGGTAATCTTACGATCTATACACTAAATATATCAACAAAACAATAAAACCTAAGGATGGTAAGTAAAGGATACAATACAAAAACAAGATCAAACGAACAAATTAGATCAAACAAACAAGACGACATGATTCAGTTAAGTCTACAAACTATCAATATTTACCAAGTAACTTGTGTTCATCTGATTGACATGATAGATCATGACCAAAATCAACACAGATTTACATGTGCAACCTGCAGAAGAGATCCAAGTAGAAAATGATTCTCCTTCTTACATTGAATGCAACTTCAAATTGGATCATTCGGTCCCAATTCGGTTTCACTTTGATCAAATTTTGTAAATCCACCGCCAATTTTACGGTTTTGAATGAAAATTATTAATTGACAATTTCTTTTTAGCTTTTGTTTTAATTTTCAAAATGTGGGTTACAATATATCTATGTGGCTTCCCTGCCTTTTGGCTTTTACTAGTACATGGGCCTACCGTGAACCAATACTGAAAAAAGCCCAATAAAAGTTGGCCCAATAAGCCCATACTATGCAAATTTGTAGTATTCTAAAAAATAATTTAAATCTACAAAATGTTTGTTTTCAGATGACAATTTTATTTAAATATGCAAATTTGGCCCAATAAGAACATATTGTTTTCACCATGTGGATGAGTAACAACATACTCTCTTGATACGGATCCTGTAATACATATAAATATAAAAATATAATAAATGTTATTTTTTTTTCTAAATTTCGGCCTGTAAATTAAACATCTTTAAATTAAATCAACCTAATATTTTAACAATATTTGGCAACCCAAACTGTACATATAATAACGTAATAGGAACAAAGTAAGCAACAAAACTTACGTTCACTTGACTCATCTGTAGACAAATGAAGTATCGTATCGTGCTTCCGGACGCCTCCCCTGACCGTTTCTTTGTGTTCATCAATCTATTGGTAATTTGGCATTTTACCGATGGATTTTCAACCAACATTTTTTTAAAAATTGAAAAATGACTCATTTGTGAACGCATACTATACATAAAGAATACTTACACACATTATATATGTATATGTGTGTATGTCTATTTGCTTACATGTGTATGTATATGTAACACCCGTGTTTTCGGTACGTCCCTAATTTGATATTTTACCCTAAAGCATAGTTTATCGTTGAGAAGGGAACGTTCGGGCTGAAAACGGCCACCTTTGGGATTCGGTACGAGCCACGCGAGAGTGCCCTCGCGATTGTGACATTGTCACTCTCGCGGGGCACAATCGCCCATTTTGTACCGAGAGTTGGGGGTGGTGGCGCGAGAGTGCCCTCGCGATTATGACAGTGTCACTCTTGCGGGTCACAATCGCCGAATTGGTACCGCGGGTCATTTTCTCGGGCAAGAGTGACACGCGAGAGTGACATTGTCACTCTCGCGAGGCATAGTCGCGGTCGGGGGCAGACCCATTAAATCTCATTTTCACGACCTAAAACTCATTATTTTTACTTGAGAGCTGCTTTGGGCGATTTTTATGGTGTAAGGTAACATTCCTCTCCTCTCTTCATTAAATCCCTCTTAGTTGGAGCATTGAATGCTTATTGGTGATTCAATCTAGGTTTTGGGTTAAGCTTGACCTCAAGTGACTAAGGGTTGAAGCTTCAAGTGATCCTCATCATTTTCCTGTCCATTTCTCATCTAGGGTTTTACATAATCTTTGCAAGGTGAGTTGTTTCTCCTCTTCTAACCTTAATATATATGGGTATTTCTTGTATTTTGATCTTTCATGATTTTTAGACCAAATGGTGGATTTTGGGAAAATATTAGGGTTTACTAACCAAAGTGAAATGGTAATGAGAGTATTTCAAATATAAAAGAGGTGGTGCCTTAACATTCACTCTTTTGACCAATAACTATGATTTCTTGGGTTGTGGTGTATTAAATGGAATGTTGGACTATATTTGGGAAAAACAAGTATTTGGGTGAAATGACCAAAATGTTGGCTTGTATGTAGAACAAGAATAATGTTTTAAGGTAAAGTACTATTATCGAAAGCTCACCCATTTGGGTGTTAAGCTTTGCATGTTGGTGACCTCTCAAATGTGATTTATCTATACCTATGTTTTATATGAGTATTGTACATGCTAATTGTTGGTATTTAGTATTAGTGCAATGGATCCATAGGCACGGTGTCCCTATGTCCCCGCTTTGGGCATTGGGGGGACATAGGGATGACCACTTAGCATGGAATAGGCATCGGGTCACCATGATAAGTAAGGTGTGGACCTATACGGTCGGGCAGCGTCTCATGGGCAGTAAGGTGTAATTCCCTTGTGCTAGAGTTCTCCGTTTTGGAACTCTTAAGAATAGACCTAAAGGGGTTGACTTGATGTTTTCGAGCAATAGACTTAGAGGAGTTGAGCTCAATATGTGATTGGTGTTATTTGTATCGTATCTAATCACTAATGGTTTATTTGGTTTGTTGATTTTAGCTAATGGATATATACTCCGCGAGACTCCGAATGGGTTTAGTTATTTAATCCTTGTTTGATTTATCCTCACTAGGCTTTAGCCTAACGCTTGTTCTTATTGTCATGTTTGACAGGCTATCCTAGCGGTGAGGCACTTCGGGATTGAGGGAACGGCCTTGGAGTCGTGAGTGGTATTTTTGGATGATACGTAGTGACCAACCTACCGATTATTTTGAAGATACACATTTTGGGAGTATAGCGACACCCGACCATAATCTAGTTGCCTATTGTAGATTAGTAGGTTGTCGTCGTATGCTTCATTTATTGGGTTGTAATTACCATGCAATATACCCCGTTTGGGATGATACTCTTGGGTCTTGGAATGATTTACCCTATTTTCACAGGTTTAAATTATCCCCTATTTTAGGGTGATGGTATTATTCTATTTTCAAACGTTATATTGCCGAATTTTCGAATTTTATTTCCGCATATTTTTAGAGTGTTACAGTATATAACAATTTTTGTGTTAATTTTATGAACCAATCCAAGCCATTGATCTTGGAAATCATCGGTTGATATTGGATATTTTTTAAAAGCCTTATTAAATGTAGAATTGATAAATAATTGGGAGTGAACCATAGTGATAAGGGTAGTTTAGGAAAAAAATATCTCTAAAATCTTATGTCATTATTCCAAAAGATTCGTAACCGCCAATTGTTCCAAGATTCGAAAAGTTCACATGGTTTCATGGCCTTCTTTTTTCTTGTTTGCTTGTTGACATTGTGATTTTGTTCATAAACCCAACATTTTTAAATACACATATATCCAAGTTGGTTCATGCGTGTTCATTACCCAACTGGGTGATATTCGTTATTTGTCAACTTATTAATAATTGTTGAACCAAAATTAGACACCATTTATTAAGGCAATGTTCGGCTTGTTCATCCATGTGTTCAACAAATTATGTTCATCCATGTGTTCATTCTCGTATGGGAACACCCAGGATTATAAGCTAATTCCCAATATATATTGAATTCTTATGAAAACTTATCTTGAAGTTGTGGAACATTGGATGTTTATTGTTTATATGTGTTCACCATTATTAGTGTTCAATGTGTACAGTAATGTTCACACATGTCCAATGTATGCAGTTGTTTCCCATATGTTAATGAACACATCGATGAACACTACACACATCTAACTCCTCCATAAAATGTACAAATATATTTTATGTATGAACTTATGTGATCAACGATGGAGACATGAATCTTATGGGATGCTTAATTATTTGTTCTCATATGTTCATTAATGGTTGGGATTTTTTTTGTAATGAAAACATCATAAAACTAAATGATCAAAGCAACTCGAAACCATTCAAAAAAACTTACCCAACACAAAATTTGTTATTTGATTCGACTATATCCACATTGCAATTATCGTTGCTTTCGTTTTGGTGCTCATTCCTATTGAGTTGATTTCCATTGGCTTCATCCAATGTTGTTGTTTCCATAGATGACAATTTTTTAACAAACGCACCTCTATCGACGTCGTTAAGGGGCCCATAATTCATAATGTCGGTGGACGTTGTTGTGTTCATTTGTTGTGATGTTCATGCGATTTGGGAATTAAGATGAATATGGACAAAATTTTAAAAACAAACCATTAGCTACTTGAATTATTGGGATGTTCATACGACTTTAGCATGTAAATGATTATGGACAAATTTTGAAATCAAACCACTAGCTAGAATCATGGAACATTAATTTTTGTAACTCTCAAATAACTAGATCAAATATTGTCCAAATTAGGATTTCCCTTTCTACCATTTATCATTAATTATACACACAATCATAACAACACCCTAAGATGCATTCCTATTGGCTATTTATAACACAATCACAAAGTTAATAACATGTTTATGGTTAACAAAAGATCCTCACTGTTAATGTATATAGAGGCCCAGGCCCATGTTAGGGCCCAAGCCCTTTTAGTCTTCGTATTTATTTGTTGTATTCTGTAGATTAGGTTAAGATAACTCTCATAATTTTACTTTCAGTATTGTAAGTTTTCTCTCAATCAATACATCGAGGTTTCAAACCTTTGGCATATTCATCGTGTTCTTCATTCATATCCATCTTCTAACATGGTATCAGAGCTGTAGGTTTGTTCATCGTTTTCACTGTTCTTTGTCACAGTCAACTCGCCGTCGCCGCTGTTCTTGCCGCTGTTGCATCTCGCTGCCATCACCTCTTGCTGCTGTTGGTTTAATCGATTATTGTTTTTGATAATCGATTTCAATAATCGATTGTTTCATTGTCGCCGCCGCTGAACCCTCTTTTATTCGGTCGAATACCCCCTTCGGTCGAACACCCTTCGGTCGAACACCCTTCGGTCGAACACCCTTCGGTCAAATACCCCCATCGGTCGAAACACCCTTCGGTCGAAACATTCCTTCGGTCGAACAACCTTTGGTCGAACACCCTTCGGTCGAATACACCCTTCGGTCGAATACACCCCTCGGTCGAACATCCTTCGGTCGAACATCCTTCGGTCGAACATCCTTCGGTCGAACACACCCTTCGGTCGAACACCCCCTTCGGTCGAAACTCCCTTCGGTCGAACTTTTCTCCGGTCTTTAATACTGTTTCTCAGTATTTTTTTTTCCTTATTTCATGGCTACCAATTTCAGTCACTCAAATCCCATCTCCGTTGTTTTCAACGGTAGTAACTATATACTTTGGCATCACCATATGACAATTCTGTTAAAGTCTTATGGTCTTTACACCTATGTTACTGGCGCATCCAAAGTTCCAGTTCAAGAAACAGGTGAGAATGCTGTTAACTTTGCCAAATGAATGAATGAGTGGGATATTAATAATGCTCGAATCTTGGGCTTCATTAATGCCTCCACCACTCCTGAGATCAACCAACAGTTCCTTGGTTATATTACAGCCAAAAGTCTCTGGGATTTTCTCGCCAAGCAGTATACATCATCTGGTTTATCTCATCAGTATCAATTGTGGACCACTTTTCAGAACAAACGTCAACTTCCTGATCAATCCATCAACTCTTATATCTCTGAAATGCAGTCTCTCAGAGATCATATAAGTCTTGGAGCACCACAGATTTTTGATGAAACTGCTCAACAGTTCACCGCCTACTTCAACCAGCTGCATCTGATCACCATTTTGATGGGTTTGACTGATAAATTTGAGAATGTTCGTGCTTCCCTTCTTCATAGGCAGCCTTTACCTACTCTTGAAGAAGCAATATCTGAATTGCTAAGTGAAGAAACTCGTCTTCACATGCGTTCACCTGTGCCTGCTACTGATAGTGTTCTCTACACGCCTCATCCCAAGCCAAAAGGCAAATGGACCAATAACAATCATTCAAGATCTGTTGGAAAGGCGAACACATCCGAGTGTGCCTTCTGTCGTTCTTCGGCTCATCTTCTTCTTGATTGTCCTATCCGTAAGTGTCGTAAGTGTGGCATCACGCATCCGCGTCACTATGAGACTGACTGTCCGAAGAACTCAAAGCACACTAGTTCTCAGAATCGGACTCATGCTGTTGCTGGGCCTACCATTGCTGATACTGAGGCTTCTACAGCCTCCTCACCTGACCTAATGGAACTGATGCGTCACAATCAGGAACTTATGGAACAGATCATGTCTGGTGCTATGGGTATGAACTCTCCACACTCAGCTGCATCAGGTAACGTATGGCTTTTTGATTCTGGGTGTTGCAATCATATGACACCTTGCCCTGATGGTTTCACTTCTAAGAAACCACCTCAGCAATTTACGTCAGTCAGAACTGCTGACAACACTGGTCTACCGGACCAAAAGGGTGTTAGCCTAGTGGTAAGGCATGTGGACTATCTAGTAGCGGTCTCATGTTCGAATCATGGGGGACGCATCCTGGAGGTACGGGGGCTTCGACCCCGGGCTGCATGCTTTAGCAGTCGGGTTTCGGCCCATATTGCCAGGGATTAGTCTAAGCCCAATGTGGTCTGGGATACCCTCTCAAAAAAAAAAACACTGGTCTACCGGTATCCTTCAGTGGAAATGTTTCCACTCCTGATCGAGGTTTCAAAACTTCGGCATATTCATCGTGTTCTTCATTCATATCCATCTTCTAACACTCACCATATATATGTATGTATGTATGTATGTATGTATGTATGTATGTATGTATGTATGTATGTATGTATGAGTAGCTATAAACTACTCAACATATACATGATCATGTACATCTTATTGATCTCTTCAAACTTTACTCTGTATCTAATTTATTGTGTTCATTTGGTATGGTTTTAAGCACTTGATAATGCAGTTTTGGACGTCATAACAAACTACTTTTGTTGTAGTAATATGTGGAATATTTTATGATGTTGCAACTTCTACGATCTACCACGTATACACATAAAAGGCCATAAATGCTCATCAGCATTTGACTTTAATTCTACTTTAACCGTAAAATACTCTTTTTTTTATTGTTATATTCATTGAACAGTAACATCTCATAGATAAATGAAATCGTAGGGAAGAGAGAGTATGCATATTGCATATATTATCGAGTGTCCCATGTGTATAACCATGTGATAAAATCATTTTATTTTTGCACTTGATATGTAATTGATCTGACTCGTCGGTGATCCGTCGGTGATTCAAAAAATAAATGATTATGAATATGGCTATGGCTATGCAAATGAAATTAGCATTGAGTTAAAAAGTAATATGTTAAAATTTTGTAAGTTATTGTTTTAATTTAAAATTTTGAATTTATATATTGTATTTTAGTTTTAAACTTATTAACTAGTATGAGTTTGTTTTGCTTTAATTTACTTTTAGAAAACAAATGAGACGTATTGTTGCACTACAATAAGATCGGGTTTATACAACGTAAAAATATTTAAATGTCATAATAAACCGTTTTATCAGATTTAAATTTATAGGACCAATTAATTGTATGTCTTGTATAGAAACGTTGCAATAAGTTTATAAGATAGTTTTTTAGCGTTCTCATAGGTTATTTAGGAGTTAGGACATTTTTGAAACTATGCATCCTATTAATTTTTTGATATTATTTGAAAAAGTGTTTTATAACAATTATCCTTAAAAAGGATGGGTTTATAAGACATTTCTAAAAAATGTCATGTAAAAAAAGCTAATACGACATTTTATTTAGAAAAGGGGTAATAAAAAACTTGTTAAAATGTTAAAAGAACATCCTATAAATTTATTGCAATCCTTTTTACATATAACGCACATTTGTTGTAGTGTTACGTGGTGTAACATATATAAATATTTATTATCTTATATTAACTTTTGTTATATTAAAATACATGGTTGGGTTTATGTAAGACCAGTCTGTTTTCATGAGACCCATGAGGCCATATTTTTACACTCGAAACTTCACAGCAAAACACTGTGAAGGTAAAAAAACCGAACCTTCACAGCAAAAAACATTGTGAATGTTACATTCACAGTGTTTTGTTGTGAAGTTTCAAGTGTAAAAATGTGCTCTCACGGATCTCACAAAAATAGTTTGTGTAACACCCTCAAATTTGATAGGAGTAACTAATTAAAATTTCGATATTACATCAAGTAAAAGATAGATCTTCAAAATAAACTCTCTATTTGACCTCAACAAAAATAGACTCCAGTCTTATACAAGGACTAGACCAAGTCGGGTGTTACTTAATCCCAACTACAAGTTGCTCTTCCCGAAATAAAAATGCGGAAGACTTTACTAAGGTAACCACTTCTCGAGCACAGTACTAGCACTCCTCTCTGCACAGTGTCACTAGAGATATTCCCAACCGGAACCTGTTGCACATGCCGACAAATAAAAAGGTTAGGCTAACGCCTAGTGAGTTCAAGAGTTTTCCACATGAATAAAAATATATTTGAAAAGAAGAAATGCAGTTTAAATCATAATCTTTCAAATGATATGTTTTGAATATGAAAACAACTCGTTTTCCAATAATATGCATTTTAGGCAAAACACAAATATAAACGTTTTCAAATCCAAACTACTTCGGGGACAAGATCCCAATATAAAACGTTCTTTCGTAAATAAACTCCAACCCAACACTCCCTCAAAACGCGAATAGAAATCGAACTCTACATTTATAAAAATGCGGTTAAAACTTTATATTTTGAAACACCCAAAAAGCTGGTGGGGCATAATACTCAATCCGTAAATCATGGATAAGCTCCATTTATACAAAACGTCACCGAAACTTGGATAATAAAACTTAATACCCAAAAACAACACCTTTCGGTGACGTGGGATACCCGAATTCCATCGAAAGTGGCGGGCACACAAAGTTAAGCCACTTATCAATGTTCTCGAGCTTCATATAGAGCCATGGATCCTCGTATACGGCTCCCAATCGAGCTACCACCGCAAGATACCCAAATGACCCTAGTGTCTACTCAACCTCTAAATGAGTCTCACCACAAAGTTACAAGTCTCCGTATACGGCTCTCCAAGAGCACCACTGCAAGTCTTAGCTCCGTATACGGCTCTCCAAGAGCACCACCGCAAGCTTACATAACCACATGACTTGGGGACCACTCACTAGACTTCAAACGCGGACACTAAATTCCACGATGAGTAACCAGACTGGATTACAAACGAGCATCGAGTTCAACCACCCACGATATATACCTCGAGCCCTTCAATAAAGGTTACGCGGTTATCGAGTTCAACCACCCACGATCTGTACCTCGAGCTCCCGCTAGCCATAAACAATATCCAATCCCAAAACGGGGATAAAGACCCCACTAAACCAATTGACTGACTCATATGCCTATGGATCCAATGCATTACAGTTTAAAACATTACACGACCCAAACAGATGAACTAATGCATTCAAAACATGTAATTCTCAATTAAGATGCAATTAAGTACACCGTACGTCCAAGGCTCCTTAACAAGTTACCAAAACTGAATGAATGTTCCAAAGACTCAACCGAGTATAAATCAAGCCCCAACAGGCTTAATAGACGTTTGGCTAAAACCCGAGAGCCAATATGGTTACATAAACCAAATACACATTTTCCCAAAATCTTTGATTCTCAAAATCACCATTGGCCTTCGGCCCAAAACCCAAAATATTTTCCAGTTCTGAAATGTTTCCCAAAGTCGGGAATGACCCAAAACCAAAGGACTCACCTTCGTACTTTCCAAAATATCCCATTTCATGAATGATGCATACAAATCCGACAAACACTTAAAAGTGCATTTTTGACCAAATACCTATTTATGCAATAAATCATCAAAACACATTCCTTTGTGACACGTTTATCAAAATGTCCAAAATCCCAAATGTGGTGTTTTACAAAGTTTAATAAACCAAACACTTCAAATAATCAAAGTTACCAATTAACTCAACAGTTGATAATTTCATGTAAAACACATAAATATTTTAAAATAAACATTTTGGCATGTACAACGTTTTCACAAATCAACTTGAACTCACCTTGCTAGATTTAGGCTAAATCTAGATTTGACCCCACTTTGAGCTTCCTTGAAGAAACTTGAATCCTCAAGCCAAAACCTCCACAAACCTTAACCATAACTCCAATCCACCAACAAAACACTTCTAGCTCGCACCAAAATGAGCCATACACCCCTAATCTTCAAAATGATAAAAAGGTTTGGGTGAAAACCCTAGAAATTGAAGAGAATGGTGAAGGAGATGAAGACATCTTAGCTCTAGCTTCCAATTATGCTAGATGAAGAAGAAACACTTGATTTAGAGGAGAAAAGGCTCTAAAATGGGTTAGGGTTTGTATTGGGTCTTGGGGAAAATGGTTTGGGAGAGAGAGATATGAGAAGTGTGAAGTAAAATGAGGAGGGTGAAAATCGCATCTTTAAAAGATCCCTGGGGCTGACCGCGACTATGCCCTAGGCATAGTCGTGTGGCATTGTCGTCCGCGTCCAGCCCTCCGCGGTACAAGGCTCGCGATTGTGCCACGCGATAGTGACATGTGTCACTATCGTCGGGCATTGTCGCCCAGGCCATGCAGGGCTCTGAATCACTTCCTTTTTCGCGCTCGAAAGTTCTTGATACTCCAAGGGACTTAGATAATGTTTTCCTAACACAATCCCACCACTTACAAGTTTCAAAAACGCTCGGAGACCTTTACAAACCGAAAATTACGAGTGTTACAGTTTGTTCTCACATAATCCCAAGTCTTAATATGCATCTATATAAACAATCTATTTCATAAATGCAATGTTATAATAGTTGTCTCAAAAGTAGAGAAAATCGTCAAGTTGCTAAACAAAATTTCATTGATGAAAATCATCGACGGTACGACATTGATCCGGTGATGGATTACCGATGATTAAAAAATGTTGGTTTTTTACCGCATTTATTGATTTTTGGGGGACTTAGAAATACGTTTTAAAAAAAATTAAATATTTAAAATTACCGACGGATTGATAAAAATCTATCGCTAATTTTAGTAAGAGTTCTTAGAAAATTTAAAATTACTGACGAATTTTAATTAATTAAAATCCATCAGTAATTATAATTATAATTTTTTTTAATTACTGATGATTATCGACATAAATCATATAATCAAATAATTATTTAAATTCAATGGATTTAAGTTAAATAAGATTTTTAATTATATTTATTCCTTAAATTTACCACGGATTACCCTCAAAATTTAAGTGTTTAAATAATTTTTTAAATTATGTCGAGAATCCGCCTATAACTTAAATAAGATTTTTTTTAAATCACTGAAGGATATTAAAAATCAATCAATAACCCGCCGATATTTGCAATTATTTTATTGAAATTTTTATTTCTTGAAATTATCAAAGGATTTTAAAAATTCATCGGTAATCCATCATATCGAAATTGTTAATTTTCTTTCTTAACTTTGTAAGAAGACGAGAAATGAGATATCATATATGATACATAAGTTTAATTATATATAATTTGGATAAATTATATATAAGAGGTATCAATGTTTCGTCTCTTTTATGTCCTAATTGTGATATAGGAGTGGAGGATTGCAATCATCTTTTCTTTTCATGTCCTGTTGCTAAAGACTTGTGGGTTCTTATTGGTCGTTGGTGGCGTACGGATATTCCGAATCTCCATTCTTATTCAGATTGGTTCTCTTGGATTGACTCAATTAAGCTGAAGAGGGAGGTTTTTATGTGTTTTGAGGCCGTTACGCTTACCACTTTATGGTCTATATGGGTGTTTCGGAATGGTATTCTCTTTGGCAACCCGAAGCCAAGGAAAGTGCTGCTTTTTGAGAACATCATAACCCGTGCTTATTTTTAGGTAACTCATAGAAGTAGCAATTTGTCTATTAATTGGGTTGAGTGGCTTACTAATCCTCCTCTTGTCATTACTCTTATGTAATTGTTTCTTTTTCTAGCTTATTGCTAGTTCTATAAAATTCCGCCGTTCAAAAAAAATTATATATAATTAAACACATGTTACATTGGCAATACATAGACGTTTAATTATATATAATTAAACATACCCACAAGCCGTGTAATCATATATGATATCACATTTTTCGTCTTCTTGCAAAATGTTTAACTTTAATGATCCTTCCTCTCTCTTTCTCTGTGTGTGTGTGTGTGTGTATATATATATATATATATGGGTGGGTTCAAACGAGAACATAATGTGTTTAAAAGAATAAAGGGACAATTCTCAGCCAATCATTTTTTAAATTAATTCCAAAAATAATAGTTTCTAAAATTAAGAGTAAAAGGGCAATAAAGTCATATTACGTTATGGATAATTTAGGACAGTATTAACTTCCAAAAAAAAGGGATTATAATATTTAATTCAAATAAAAAAAGAAATCTCTTCCTAATTTATCTCAACACGTCCCAATCTCTCCCCATTTTTTCTGAAAATAAATTCAAAATTCGTTTACCATGGTAAGCACAAGTGATTCGCTGCTATAATGAATTTAAATTTGGTTTATCATGTTAATCACAAGTGATCTGCTGCTATAAAATTCAAAATTCGTTTATCATGGTAATCATAAGTGATTCGCTGCTATAATTAATTCAAAATTGGTTTATCATGTTAATCACAAGTGATTTCGTAATAAATAACTTGGATATAAAATTTGACACCAAAATCACATGTGATTTTGTTCTAAATACTTAACACCAAATTAATAATTAACACCAAAATCATATATGATTTCGTACTAAATAACTTGGCTATAATACTTAACACCAAAATCATATGTGATTTTGTTCTAAATACTTAACACCAAATTCATACTAACACCAAAAATCATATGTGATTTTGTACTAAATAACTTGGCTATTCAACATTATCAATTTTATTACCCAAACTACTATTCTCAAAAATACTTTCCATAATTTCATCTCTTTTAACCCCCTTATCCTTCTTATCATTTTGAACTACAGAATTCAAAATAGGTTGAGCATGAACACCATTATCATTCGAACATTTCACATTAACATCTCTTGGGGTAACCACATCATTTGATTTCTTAGCATTTGGGAACAAAACATAATCCACCACTTGCTCCAAAACTGGTTCAAACTCAGATCCACTATTAACATTTGATTTTCCAGACTCAAACCCATTAGCATTCTTAAACGATGTCAAAACCTTATTTTGCTCAAAACCCGAGGCCATAGCAGAAATACCAACACTATTACCAACACTATTACCCAGATTAGGAGATGAAATACTAACATTCGATTCAACAACACCCTTACCAATCAATTCTAAATCAATACCCCCATTATCACCAACACTCTTTCGACCAGTAACGAGCACAAAGAAGAAATCGATTCAGGAAGAACTTGGGATAAAGGAATAGCATCCAACAAATCAGACTGCGGCGCACAAGACTTAGCAGATTGAACATCCTCCCAATCGACCTCATCCATCTGATTTTGAGAACAATCACCTTCCGAAATAGTGATATTACCCTTCCCATCAATAATCAGACAATCTTCCTCTCCAATAGCAGAAAGATTTTCGACCTCCATAGCAGCCTTAGACGCACTTTGATCCACCTTGATAATGAAATTGTTGAAGATTACCCATATGAAACTTGAATGATTTTAAAATCGAGAGAGAGAGAGAGAGAGAGAGAGAGAGAGAGAGCTAATAATTAGGAAAATTGAAATTATCCTAAAATAATCAATAGTAAAAAATACCAAAATACCCTTTTATAAATTTCTTTATTTAAAAAATAAATTAATTGTTTAATAATTATGATTGGTCCAAAATTGTCCCTTTATTCCTTTGAATCGTTACCATTCTCGTATGAACCTATCTCTCTCTCTCTCTCTCTCTCTCTCTATATATATATATATATATATATATATATATATATATATATATATAAGGGCAAGTTCAAACGAGAAGGTAGTCAATTTGCAAAATGTGATATTTGGTTAAAATTGTGATTTTTTTTATTAAAAGTATATTTAGAAAAAAAATTAAAAAATAATTGAAATTAAAAAATAAATAAATCTAAAATATATAATGAGATTTTTAAGGATTTATCCAATTTAAAATGATAATTATCCTAATTTATAAAACTATTTTTTATTTACGGTTTTTTTAATTAACAAATTATGTGGTCCACATTCATTCTCTGTCTTCTCGCAAATTACTTTGCTTCTCGCATGATCATCACTCTCTCTCTCTCTCTCTATATATATATATGTAACTTTTTTACTAAAAGAATGACAAATAGAAGACAATTATCAAGTTTACCATCAAATCTATCTTTTTATTTTCTATAATTTCAACCATTATATTTATTTTTCATCACAAATGAATTGAACTACCATTCTTTTGAAAATGTTATGGAAACTTTGTTTATGATCTTGGGATGTTTTATGAATTGATTTTATCTAGATTTTCAATATTTTATATTTGGAGATTATTGATTTACAACAAACAATATATTTAATTTCTTGAATTAAACGGTTTAAATAATTTATAGAGGAATAAAAAAAACACAATATATAGTTGGTTTTATATGAAAAAAGGGGATCATTCTTTAGACAAAAAAAGATTTTTTTGTATTTTTTTAAAAACTACGGTGTTTTATTAAAAGATAAATAAATTTTATAATTGTTATAAATTTATTATAAAAATTTAATAAATAAGTAGTATAATGGTCATTTTGTAATAAAATTAAGACCATTTCTATTTTAATAACCCCTCCTATATGAGTGGTATGTGGGTGACGCGGGACGAGGTATAAAATATAAGTGGTGTGAGTGATATTGCTAACCCGTCTTTATTTTTCAAGTTACAAAAGTACTATTGATCTTTCGATAATTACCGACATAAATATTTATCAATAAAAGTCCATTATTATTATTTTTTTTTTTTAGTAGTAAATGTTTTGTATTAGAGGTGTTACACTTTATCAACTTTTTTGGGATAGAATAAATTTATAAACTATGGATGACAAGGTTAATACCTTATAATTAATTATGCTTTGAAACTATGGTGATGATTAATGATTTTTGGCTACACCATTAAAATAAAACAGGCTATTAATGATGCTTTGATATGATAATTTTTAAAAGGGAAAATTGTATTAAAATGAAACCAACTTTGAGTTGATTCTTATTTTAGGGAACAAACTTTCAAAACTATATCTAAAACAAACTTTCAATTTATTTAAGTGTCTCTATTAGTCTATTACCTGATTACCTGCTAGTAGTAATGACATGGCCACAAAAAAACTAACAAAATTCCATGTCATATTTTAAAATTAAAAAAAAACTTTGAAATGATGACATGTAATGATTTTTTAGAGTACAAACTTTGATGCTATTTGTACAAGTACACAAAACATTTTAAGGAAAAAAATACAAATATAAACCCAATTGGTTGCTTCATCTCCGGTCACCTTCGGGTCATCTTCTCCGGCGAGAAGACATCTATTTCTTTCTCTCTCTCTCACACACACAACATAGCCAAACTCATTGGTTTATTCAACAAAAATCGATATCCATATTAAAAAACGAAGCCCAGATTCGATTTATATAACAAAACCAATTTTCTTGAAGAGCAAAATCAAATGGGAAAAATGGTATGGGCAAGAACTGAAATTGGTACAGCAACAACTCAGATCGGAAAATGGGTTTACACCCTTTGTGTTCATCGACAAACCAGATCCACATCCAAAGTGCGTCGATATTTCGTTTTGTTCATCAGGTGTTTTCGTCACTGTATAATCGATTGACGGGTTGAATACAAAAATAACTCCCAAATCGAGATCTCATGGAGTAGAAAAGAAGACGAAGCAACACAAATTGTTACTCATTTTATTTCACCGTTAGATGAAAGTTCGATTTCAAATCTGGAGTTTTCTAGGAGGAAATTTTTACTTCAAAACTTTAGATCTGGACTTTGATTTTATCTATTCATAAAGAATACTATGGTACCAGAAAATGAATTTTTGTTGCATGTTTAGATATGAAAGGTTTAGAGATATGTAAAAATGATGGGGCTGACTACGAGCAAAGAAGCGGTGTAGAGAATGGAGGGGATGAAGAGTTGGGTGGGGGAAAAGTTTGGGTTTTGTGGCTTTTCCATTTTTCAATGTGCATTTGTTTTTTTTGTTTTTTTATGCCACATCATCTAGAGGTAATTTGTTACCTGTTGAATAGGTAATGAAGATCTTTAAATAAATGAAAAGTTTGTTTAACGCCCTAAAATGATAGTTTTAAAAATTTGTTCCCTAAAATAGTAATCAACTCAAAGTTGGTTCCATTTTAATGCAATTTACCCTTTTTAAAAAGTGAGACTTTTGGGATCGTATTAGGTTGTCTATCTTTGTTTTAACAACTTATCGTTTCATAAATATAAAACTTGTTAGTTTGTATAACTTTGATCTAATAACTATATAATCTTAATGTCTTTGTATATGTCATAGCACAATCGTTGGTCGTATAAACTTTAATTCGCTCCGTTCTCAAGTTTTGGAAAGAAAGAAAAAAAAGGGGAAGAAACGAAAGGGTTTTTTTCTTTTTCTTTTTCTTTTCTTTTTTAGAGTAAAAGGAAATGAAGTAAAAGAAATAAATTTTCATGTTCTTGAGCAGGAGATAAAGGAAAGAAAACGCATTGTTTTTACAAACATACCCATTATTTATTTTATAGTTGAATGTAATTGATGGATAAATGTGTAATTTTATAAATACTTTTAATTGTAATAAATTCTTTCATTTCCTCCCACATTTGGGAGGAAAATCAACATGATTTCCCTTCCCCCCTTAAAAAAACTTGAGAACACAATATTTTTTCTTCCCCCTACTTTCCTTCCCTTTCTCTTCTTTCCGCTGTAAAAAAACACTCAAAAACATAGCATAAGCCTCTCTATTCCTTGAGTAGAGGTAAGGCCTTTGTACATTTCATCTCTCCAAACCTTACTTGGTGTGAGATTTATTGTATTCATCTAGTCCAGTCTGATCTGGTCTTAAGTATTTCATAAGGTGGTTGTGGATGTCATAACATACCAATTTTGTTGTAATAAATACGACAAATCATTTGCATAATATTTTGTTATGATGTTGCAGCTTTTACGGCCTACCATGTATGCACCGAAAAAGCCATAAATGCTCATCAACATTTGACTTTAATTTTACTTTAACCGTAAAATATTGTTTTTTCAGCATTGTTATGAAGTCATTGAACACTATCATCTCAGAGATAAATGAAACTTGAAGGGAAGAGAGCATGAAATGTGTGTTGTATATTATTGTGTGTTACATGTGTATGACCATTTGACAAAAATAATTTTTATTTTTGCAATCTTTGTTGCATTTGATATGTAATTCATCTTGTAACAACCCAACTTGCGACATAAAGCAAAACTAACATTATTAATCAACAACGCCATACGACCCAAAACTATATTAAAAATTCAAGGTTTGCGGAAAGACAACCTAACACACAACTAAGATTACCAGGAACGAAAGCTAAAATTGAGGTCTTCTAACCCAGCTCTGGCTCACACCTTCTCCTTACCCTTGCTCGATCCTCCTACCTCACGGCTGCCTGAAAAGGTTTTTAGTTTAAAAGGGCGATGTAACATCCCGCCTGCCTCGACAACAATATTGTCCGCTTTGCCCCTGGATTTAACCAACGTGTAGCGCACGGATTTGTTTCTGGCGACCTGGTGAGAAACTTCCCAGGGGGTCACCCATCTTGGGACTACTCCCACCCAAGAACGCTTAACCTCAGAGTTCCCAGAACCTGACGTGCTTGTGGCCCCAAAACGCGTTGTTGTTAGGAAGGCCAAGATATTACTTATAACACCCAGCATCACTCCTGTCCACGGCCAATATGGGATATGTCTAAGGTGTTACAAACACCCCCCCTTGGGACTCATCGTCCTCGATGAGGTTTGCCCCATATCCCGAACGGCACATGAGTGGCTCTGATACCATCTGTAACATCCCGCCTGCCTCAACAACAATATTGTCCGCTTTGCCCCTGGATTTAACCAACGTGTAGCGCACGGATTTGTTTCTGGCGACCTGGTGAGAAACTTCCCAGGGGGTCACCCATCCTAGGACTACTCCCACCCAAGCACGCTTAACCTCAGAGTTCCCAGAATCTGACGTGCTTGTGGCCCCAAAACGCGTTGTTGTTAGGAAGGCCAAGATATTACTTATAACACCCAGCATCACTCCTGTCCACGCCCGATATGGGATATGCCTAAGGTGTTACAGGCGAGGGTTAGACCGAAATGTCTAGTGAGCTCCCTCTAATAACGATTCACAAATTCAGCATCAAATAAAAGATTTATAAGCAATTATAAACCAATTCAGTTTTTATAAAAATAACCACGTTCATAAACTCGCTTTCGGCACACACTACCGTCACTTGAAAGTGACAGCGTGTCTGGCTCATACTGCCTTAATCTGGGACACCCCCCCATTGGCATAAACGGGACACCTCCCCCCCCCCCCCGATACTAGCGCAGGTAGGACACCCCCCCCCCCCCCCCGTCTTAGGCCATACTCGCCAACTACAATGTATGCATACATTTAACCAACCACAAAAGTGTAAAACCACATTTAAGGTAAAACTCGCATATATATAAAGCATACATAAATAAATAAAACGCTTTAAATGACTTCCACATGCTTTTAACCACTTTATCATCAAAGAGCATTTAGTTTAGAAAACTCACCTGGCTGATCCACACAATAGCTTAACTCACGCCTTAACCTTAAGGACAGTCACCTATCAAAACAACAAGGCGAATGATAAGAGGTCGGACTTCTAACGAATACCCCAACTACTCACAACAAGGACTAAGTTCGATTTCTAACTCTCCATGACCGACTCCTGGTCCCGTGCCGTCTCCCGGCCCCGTGCCGCCTCCCGGCCTCGACAAACCCCCGGGCGCCCTGACTTCCGGGGTTCCACGCCCGGGTTCCCACTTCCTCAACATTTCCCCCGGTAGAACCACCACCGGCCACCCCGGTCGAGTGACTCCTGCCCAGGCTCCCCCGCCTCCCAGGATCACGGCCCGGTGCTAGACCCCCCCCCCCGGGGGGGCTCCCCCGCCTCCCGGGGTCATGGCCCGGTGTCTTCCCAGGCCACCCCGGTCACGACGATAGACAAAGGGGCAAATCCCCATTGCCATCGCACCCAGGTTATCCGAGTCCAACGAACCGATTCTGATTAACCAGATGACGACAACCCCCATTTGACACCAAAACACGCCCGTTTAAGAACCCTAAGTCCTCAAATCAAAGGACTAAACTCAAGGGTTTTTGCAATCCCAAACATAAATCAGAGGTTAGGGTAACTTCAAGAAATCACCCATTTTCTAGCATAAAACAACCAACACGGTTTCCCCAATCTTTACAACACTAGAAGAGATAAAGATTTAGAACATACCTTGAAAAATCTCATGCAGGCTTGGAAATCTAAAAGTTGCCCACTTTCTTGTTCTTCCCAAACAAAATCGCCTAAGCTGCTCTCTCTCCCTTCTAGCCATCACACACACACACCAAAATGAATTAGGGTAAAAGACTTAGCCCCTTATTGCACACTCTTACACTAGCCCCCTTCTAAATTGGGTTTTTAAACATTAACTCCCCTACTTCCAATATTTACAAAACATGGGTATGACACATCTGGCTTCTAGAAATATCCTACTTATGTTATTTATATGTATAATGGGAGGTTGAAATAAGAAATCTAAATATCGGGAGAAGGTAAGAAATGAAAGTTAAGGAGGTTAATATGTGAATCATTGAAAAAAAAAACTATTTGAACATACATATGTGAACCAACGTTTACAGATTATTCATATGGGTTCACATTTGCATCTTTGGATTGATATTTCAATGATTCACATATGAACATTCCCTTAACCTTTCCTTCTTAATTACCTTCTCGCAATATTTAGTCTTCTTATTTGAATCGGCTCCTCTATGTGTGTATTTGGGGGGGGGGGGTTGTATGTGTATATATAATGTAACACCCCGAATTTCGTTTGGCTTTGCGAGGTTGTTTTGAGTAAAAAAATGAGGTTCCTGTGGCTGTCTACAGGGCGCACGGGTCGTACGCAAGGGTCAGGGCCCGACAGTGGCTTTCACATGGGCCGTGCGCTGTGTTGGGAAGTGTGAGATGCTTTGCCTAAATATCTCATTTTGTTGAATCTCCTGAATTAATCTCAAATCTCAGTTCTCTCTCCTCCTTTTCTCTTTTTTTCTCTTTCGATCTTCAAGTCTCGTTTGGCTGCTAGTTTTCGGTGTTTCTAGCAAGGGGTCAGTGTTTTAAGCTTCACCTCTACGTCGTGATCGTTATCTGGTTTTCCGGGCTTTATTATGAAAACCTACCGGTGAGTTCCTACTACCATTTTACAAACTTTATACATGTCAAAACTCTTATTTGCGAAATCCGAAGTATTTCTACGGTATGATTTCATGTTCTCTACATTTTGATATAAATGAAGTTTTTGGTGATTTTCAGGGTTCCCGATCAGTTTTGACTAAAATGACTGGTTCCGCCTTATTAAAAGTAAAATGATGTTTTACTTGCACATTATGTGGATATGTGAAAAGAATGTTTATGAACTCATTTTAATGATTTTCATTCTTACCAGAAGTTGAACTGGAAATGACATTTTGTTTATAAAATGTGTTAATACCATATGTTTATTTATGGTTGGTCACATATGTTGTTGTGACGAGTCTGTACCATTACTAGCGAATCCCTAGGTTTTGAGTCGACTGTTTTGTTGGGATGATATATTCCCCAAATTTGTAGCTATGGATCATTTGTTCCTCGGGGGCAACTTGGTACGGTTATGTGAGGCCGGATACTAGCCATGGTTCATAGTGATCCTAGCGAAGGAGTATACATTGGTTTTGCGCTTGGGGCTTGATCTCACGTTGAAGCACGGACTTTTGTGTTCGTATCCGCGGATTCCAATTTTTTAGCTCATAACTCGGATTTTGGCCTACTTAGTGTTACGCCACAATCCTTGGTAAAATGGTCCCTTTTGTCATCATTTAACGAGTTATGGACCGAAAAGGCCCGGTTGTGGCGAAATGTTATCTTTATGAACTAAACCTTTATGAAAAGATTTTCTTATGATATTGATGTTTATATCTTTTGAGCTTTATAAACTGTATGTTCTCACCAGGTTTTAAGTCTGACACTTTTTCTCAAATGATGCGTATAACAGGTTTCCCTTAGCGGTGGGTTGTCGGGGTTTTGAGAGATGGGTTTGTGTTAGGACACAGTCTCATTGGATTCAAGATCATCCAAAACGAAGATCGCAATCTGAAGTTAATGCTGAAAGTCGCTCTCAACAATAGTCTAGGGTCTATTCTGTAATAAAGTCAAAGTTATAATATCTAGATATTTATTATTTAGATATTATGTTTTTAGTTTTAATATTAGTTTATTAAGTTTTGATAATATCTTAAACAGATATTATCTCTTTCTCTCTGATCATCGATAAAAAAAAAACAGAACACACAATACACATACTACAAGGTGTAAAGAGAGAAAAACAAGCAGAGAAACCATATCAAGAAATCAACCGTGTAATCCGCGTTTGTAATCCAAACAGGTTGGTTTATCATCTATTGTTTGTTGTTTTGATTATCTGGTAACGATCACGGACTCACAATTGGTATCAGAGCTGATCCAGATTCAAAATCAAAAAAATTTACTCTCTGTGTTCTTCATTTTTGAAGAACACTGTGCAATAGATCAAAACTTGATTTTGCGGTTATTTTCGAAATCAAAAGGTTGTGTATTGTTGTTGTTGGTAAGGAGAACATACTGTCAAAATTTGGTGTGGTAAATCGACCTCTAGCTGGGTTAATTTTAGAGTTACAGGTTGATTTAATCGGAGAAGACGACGTATCGGTCTTATGCGTACCGGTCAAACCTTAGTTTTTACATTCTATCGGTCTTAAGCATTCGACCGGACTCTTGCAAATACCGGTCGAAGATCATTTTTTATCGGTCGAATCTCACAAACTTTTGGTATCGGTCAAACACTCTCCGGTCAAATCCCACTTTGTATCGGTCGAATATATTTTTTTTATCCGGTCGAATATATTTTTTTTATACGGTCAAAGTAAACCTCAATTCCGGTCGAACCCCACTTTTCCACCTCACTTCCCCGATCAAACATCTCTTTCGGTCGAAACCCTCACAAATACCGGTCGAATCACACAAATCAAATACACTTCCCCGGTCTTCCTCTCTCTCTCGGTCTTCTAGTCTCTCATCCGGTCATCTACACTCCACTCACATTTGTAAACAACTCACTCTCACACAAATCATTTCGGTCCACTCACTACTCACACTCTCACATCACGTGACCTAATGCAAACCTAAGAAACATCAATTTACATGCAAACACACCCACTTTTTCATGCAAGAGAATTTTCATTCATGCAAAAGAATTTTCACGTGTCCAATGCAAAAGAATTTTCATGCAAAAATATCTTCTCAATTTTCATGCAAAACAATTTTCATGCAAAATAATTTCCACCTCGTGTCTAACAATTTCTCACACTCGAACTCAAATATACTTTCGGTCCAATCTTTTTACCGGTCAATCAATTTTACCGGTCGAAAATTTTATCGGTTCTTACGTCTTATCGGTCGATCCTCACTTTGCGCAATCAACATCTCGCGCAAACTTTTGAATTTTAAAATTCTCTCATCTCTCAAAGCCTCTCGCATATCAAGCCTCACGCATCTCAAAGCCTCTCGCATCTTAAATCTTGTTCAATTATGACTTCCAGAGAAGCTCTTGCCATCGGAACTGATTCCAAACCACCAGTTCTATTTAAAGGTGAATACGAACAGTAGAAGGATCGGTTTCTAAACTTCATAGACAGACATGAGCTTTGTGAGTTCATCAGACAGTCATTTGCAGAAGGAAATATGCAACCAATAAAGACAACTCGTCTGGTTGGAACAGTGCCAATACAAGTTGAACTGAAGTACCATGAGCTTGACGGTGACAACCTAAACAGAGCTAAAGGTGATAAGCTAGCTATGTCATACATTCTTCAAGGAATCCCCAATGAAATCTACATAAAGATTGACATCTACAAGGCCTCAGCTAAGGAAATGTGGGATCAGCTGGAGAAGATGATGCTGGGTTCTAAGGTGGGAAATCAACTGAAGATCTCCAACTGCCTAAATAACTATGAAGAATTTAGAGGCAGAGCTGGAGAAACCTTAGAAGAAGTACATGACAGGTTTGTGACCTTGCTGAATGAGCTAAGCAAGAACAAGGTCCACAAATCTCAAATTGAGCTAAACGTCAAATTTCTAAGCGTTCTACAGCCAGAATGGAAGAGATTTGCGAGACAGATGAAGCAGATTAAAGATCTGAATGAGATTCCACTTCATGAGGTGTATGAGACCCTCAAACAAAATGAAGAAGAAGTGGATGAAATTCTAGAAGAGAAAAGGCAGAGAGGAAAGAAGGTTGAAGACACAGTTGCTCTTGTTGTCAAGAAAAAGAAGAACAAAGCGACTGTGTATGAATCAGATGAAGATAAAGCTGAAGCAAACTCTGACAAAGATGAATGTGAACAACTAAAGCAAGCATTGCTTTTGTTGACTAAGGCTTTCCAGAAGAAATTCTACACAAAGCCAAGCTCAAACAGTCAGAGGTATTCGTCTGGTCCAAACAACTACGCTCATAGAGAAAGGGTCGAAGGAAGTAGATTTGAAGGAAGAAGGTTTGAAGGAAGGAGAATGAAGGAGAGGAAACCAGAAGATAGAAGAGATCTTGCTGAAGGAAAGAGATAAGAGGAAAGGAAACCTGAAGAGAGAAGGTTTCAAGCAGAAGGATTAGGTCAGACAGAACCTATAACGTGCTACAACTGTGGCAAAACCGGTCATTATGCCAGAGATTGCCGAAAGCCAAAAGTCAAGAACTCGGACTACTACAAGAACAAGATGTTGCTTGCAAAGCAACAAGAGGCTGGGAAGGCATTGATGGCTGAAGACGTTTTCTGGCTCGATCATTCTGATGATGATGAAGAAGATGAAGAGAAAGATGAAGTTGTCAACATGTGCTTGATGGGAAAGCATGAATTAGATGATGAAGCTGATTCAGAGAATGAAGAAGAGGTATGCAACTTATCGTATGCTGAATTCATAAATCAATTGCATGCCATGAATGATAAACTCAAAGAGTTAGAGTCGAACCTAAAGCATGAAAAGGGTGTCATTACTGACAAAAACTAATCAATACAGAAACTTAGCAATGAAATTGCTGAGAAGAAAGTATTGGTTGAGGTTTTACATAAAAACAATGACACCAACGCAACGGAGAAGACAATAATTCTTAGTGAGAATTCTGAACTCAAGTCTAAACTGCTAAAACGTGAGATTGACTTATACGAGGTTACACAAATGCATTCTTCGTCTATCGAAGAAAACAAATATTTAATTGCAAAAATGGATGCTTTGGAAAAGAAGTTGTACTCATTAGGTCAAACTGAGCAAACCATTCATCTTAACAAACCAATAGAGAACAAAGAAAGATGGGGAATCAGTTATAAGAATCCTCACTATCTTCAAAAGGGAATGTTTGAAGTTCCTGCACTTTATGATATTCTTTCTATGAAGTTAGCTAGAAGAATCCCTGAACTTAAAGTTTATTGGACTAAACTATCTGAAGAGGATGAAGCCAAAGAAACAGAAAAACATTTAATATCATCTAAAGTTCATCTTCCATTTTATTATGCGAAGCTGAATAATAGCTATGATAAGAAACCTGAAAAGAAGAAAACTCTTTCAGATGACTTCTTTCTAAGTTATTCTGAAAAGGAAATGGAGGCGAAACCTACTCAAGGTAAACTATATGTCCCTCCTCTCGTTTTAGAAAGTAAAATTTCTGAACTCGAGAATTCCTTGTCAGATGAAAGACTTTTGATAAACATTGAACAGAATGTTTTTACAACTGTGTTTACAAATTCTGTTCTTTCTAAGGCTTCAAACTTTGAGAATATGGTTAGTTCATCAAATCAAGGGTTTGATTTTCTGAACTCTAACGGTGGTTTAGATGATTGTCTTGAACAATTTAACTTTAATGCAAAACTTCCAAACCATTCATCCTTTCTTAAGAAATCTGTTGGATCAACCAGTAAGCCTGTTAACAATGCAAAATCAACGCGAGTTGATAACTCAGTCTCTGTGAAAGCTAAAAATGCTAAAGGCAAGAAGCATTCACAGAAGCCGATCAATACTGGTAACCCAAAGAAAATGCATTCAGTTGTTTCTCTAATGTCTAACTCAAAGGTTTCAACTGTTTCAGATATGACCAAGAAATGGCAACCCAAACGGAAGCTTGACAAGACTTTTAAATCTTTTGATTCTGTTTATTGTAATAAGAATATGTCTAGTTCAGATACTTTGAATATGAATGTTGCTCCTAAACTGAAATACTCTTTTAATCAACTATTCCTGTTATCTAAAACTGCTAGACAATCTTCCTTTTATGATAAACATGCTTCTAATTTCTGTCAAGATTCTGCTATGCGGTTTGAATCATCTCATGTGCATTCTTATCATTATCCTACTTCATATCTATTTCAAAAGAAAAGAGTACCCAATTTGCAATGGGTACCAAAATCAAAACCTTGTGCTAACACAGCAGGACCCAAATTCAAGTGGGTACCAAAATCTAAATCTGTGTTGCAGGCACCCAATGTTTAGCAAAACATGTGGCTTCTGATTACAACAGATCAGAACCCGTACCTCAATAGAGAAAATGATTCTTGAGTACGACAGCTCAAGACTCGGACTTCAAAGACAAGACGATGGTTTCTGAACACGTCTGTTCAGAACCCGTGCTTAAGAAAAATAGGCTTTTGAATTCATCAGTTCAAAACCCGTACTTTAATATTAACGCTCCAACGTCTTACTCATTTATAATGCTTAAAATCTAAATCTGTGTCTCGTTATTTCTCCTATGCAGATCCGTCATATGTGGTATTTGGACAGCGGTTGCTCCAAACACATGACAGGACAGAAAGATATGCTGACAAACTTTACAGAGAAATACTGCGGAACAGTCAGATACGGAAATGATCAGTTTTCACCAATATTAGGCTACGGTGATATACAACGGGAAAATATAACGATCAAGAAGGTGAGCTACGTAGAAGGGTTAGGACACAACCTGTTCAGCATAGGTCAGTTCTGTGACAAAAACCTAGAGGTCAACTTCAAAGCCAAGAGGTGTTCTGTTCGCACAGAAGAAGGCGAAGAACTCTTGGTCGGCACTCGAAAGTCAGACCTCTACACGATCAATTTATCAGACGTCCAGACTGACAAGCAGATTTGTCTTCTATCTAAAGCATCGATGCAACAAAGCTGGCTATGGCATCGACGACTCTCTCATCTCAACTTTCGCTACATCAACAAACTGGTTAGTGGCAACTTAGTCAAAGGACTTCCAGAGCTCAAATATGACAAAGATCATCTGTGTGCAGCCTGTGAGAAGGGCAAGATGAAGAGGGCTCCGCATAAACCGAAGCCTGAACCAAGTACAAGCGCTCCGCTAGAGCTATTGCATATGGATCTCTGTGGTCCAATGCGAACTCAGAGTCTAGGAGGCAAGAAGTACATTCTAGTGATCGTGGACGACTACTCACGATACACTTGGGTCAAGTTCCTACGATCAAAGGATGAGACACCTGATATGCTCATCACTTTCCTGAAGACGACCCAGGTGAATCTGCAGAAACCGATAAAGCTTCTAAGAACAGACAACGGCACAGAGTTCAAGAACAAAACTGTTCAAGAATATCTCGAATCTAAAGGGATAACTCATCAGTACTCTGCTGCACGTACGCCTCAACAAAATGGAGTGGTGGAAAGAAGGAATCGGACGCTAGTCGAGGCAGCTCGCACTATGCTAAGTCATTCCGACCTACCTCTATTCTTATGGGCAGAAGCTATATCTACCGCATGCTATACGCAGAACCGGTCCATGATTCACAGACGATTCAAGAAGACTCCTTATGCGTTGATCAACAACCGAACACCTACAATCAAATACTTCCATATCTTTGGATGTAAGTGTTTCTGTCGGTCCAACAATACTACTTAAAAAGTTCTAAGAAACAACAACACATTAACGATTACCAACCTGTATTGAATATAGAAACGATTACAAGGTTGAATGATTAAGCTTGAATGTGTTCTCAATGTTTTCTCTCAAATACACCTTGATGTGTGTGTTTGTATGTGTGATGAGTGATCTGATTGTGAGAGAGGAGAGACACAATATCTAAACCTAGTGTGTAGAACACACAATCTAAGTTAATATCTAGATATTTTATCTAGATATTAAATCTAATATAAACTAGAAACTAACTAATAACTAACTAGAAACTAATAAAGCTAACTAATAACTTTATCTAACTATTACAATATTATAACTTAGATATTAAATCTAAGTAAACTATTACAAATACATTGACATTTATTACAAATAGACATAGACTTTATTATCGAGAGTCGACGTTCCGGCTTTAGCTTCAGATTACGATCTTCAGATTGGATGATCTTGAATCCAATGAGACTGTGGTCTAACAGTTTCGTTCTAAACGATAGGGAGAATCTCAACAAGTTCAGCGCCAAGGCAGATGAAGGAATCTTCATTGGATACTCCTCATCATCAACTGCATTCAGAATCTACTTCAAGAAGTCAAAGACGGTGATTGAAAGCGTCAACGTCACCTTTGATGAAGAGATGGCTTCCGAACAATACTGTTCAGAACCCGTTTTAACCGGAGTACTAGCTTCTGGGCAACTCAGTCCAGAACATGCGTCTCAACAGAACAAATCAGATGAAGCTTCAACATCAACTAACCCTTTATCTGATTTAGATTTATTATTTGAATTGTTTTATGACGAATTTCTTGGAACTAACATAAAGAAATCTGTTTTGGTTGACAGGATAGAAGAACCAACGCCTACTCATCCAACCAGTTCAGACATTCCAAATGAATCAAGTACCCCTATTCATCAAGACGTCACAATTCAAATACCAACTCCTACAGTTCAAGAAGTGCCAAGTCATGCAGAGTCAGAAGTAGCTGAACCAGTAGGATGTTCAATTCAGATCAATCTACAGCTGGAACAAGCTGTACCTACTGAGACTTCTGCACCAACTACTTCAACTGAACCCCCCATTCCTTTTTATATTGATCTATCATCATATAATACACTCCCACCAATTACTTCAACTGAAATCATCATTCCTCCAGAACAAGCCGAAGAAGGTACAAGTGGATTTATAGATAATTCAATTGACATACATTCATATAATCCACTGCCTCATGAACGTAAATGGACCAAAGCGCACCCTGCAAGTCAAATCATAGGTGATCCATCCAAGTCGGTGCAAACTAGGTCAGCGTCAATCAACTGGTGCATGCACGACTCCTTTCTAAGCAAGATTGAGCCAACTCGAGTATCAGAGGCTCTTGCGGATCCAGATTGGGTAGTCTCTATGCAAGAAGAATTGAACCAGTTCGACGCACTGCAAGTCTGGAGACTCGTACCAAAGCCTAAAGGTAAAACAATCATCGGTACGAAGTGGATCTTCAAGATTAAAAAGGACGAAGCTGGTACCGTCATCAGAAACAAGGCGAGACTAGTAGCCAAAGGATACAGACAAGAGGAAGGATTAGACTATGACGAGACATACGCTCCTGTGGAGCGTTTAGAGGCAATCAGAATGTTCTTAGCCTACGCTGCCCACAAGAACTTCACGGTCTTTCAAATGGACGTGAAGACAACATTCCTGAACGAAATTCTGAAAGAGGAAGTATACGTCTCTCAGCCAGAGGGATTTGTCAATCAAGAGAAGCCGGACCACGTCTACTTTCTCGACAAAGCTCTCTACGGTCTGAAACAAGCCCTCGAGCCTGGTATGATGTCCTTTCCACTTTTCTAGTCAAGTCTGGGTTTTCAAAAGGTACGGTGGATACCACCTTGTTCATAAAGAAAGAAAAAGCCGATATCGTTTTAATACAAATCTATGTCGACGATATTATTTTTGGTTCAACTAATACTAAGTACTGTAAGAATTTTGCAAACCTTATGGTGTCTAGATTTCAAATGAACTTGATGGGAGAGATGAACTTCTTTCTCGGGCTTCAAGTAAAACAATTTTCTACGGGTATCTTTATCAATCAATCTAAGTACATTAGGGAAATTCTCCGGAAATTCCAAATGGAAAATACAAAACCGATTGGTACTCCAATGGCACCAGGAACTAAGATTGGCACCGATCCTTCGGGAAAGGCTGTTGATATTAGGACCTACAGAGGAATGATAGGTTCTTTAATGTATCTTACTAGTAGTAGACCAGACATAATGTTTTCAACATGTCTTTGTGCCCGATATCAGGCTAATCCAAAAGAAATCCATTTGACTGTTGTTAAGCGTATATTCAGGTATCTAAAGGGCACCGCAGATCTCGGTCTGTGGTATCCCAAAGATACTACTTTTGAACTAACAGCGTACACAGATGCAGATCATGCAGGTTGTATGTTAGACAGGAAGAGCACGTCAGGACACATATAGTTCCTCGGTGACAAACTAGTAAGATGGGGATCGAAGAAGCAACTTTGCGTTTCAACTTCCACGGCCGAAGCAGAATATGTAGCTGCTGCTAGTTGCTGTTCTCAGGTTTTGTGGATGCAAACACAACTTCGCGACTACGGTTTCCACTTCAACAAAATCCCGATCTACTGCGACTCCAAGAGCGCCATCGCAATAACAGCGAATCCTGTTCAACACACAAAAACCAAACATATCGACGTCAGGTATCACTTTATCAAAGATCATGTAGAAAAAGGAAACATAGAACTTTTCTTTGTAAAAACAGATTATCAACTTGCAGATTTGTTTACCAAGGCGTTAGATGAAAAGAGATTCAACTTTCTTATCTCTAAGCTTGGTATGCTAAATCTTAAGACATAATCAGTAGTTACCTATAAAAGTTCACTATTGTTTACTTTTTCCTCATATCTTTATGCTTAATTGTGAATAATATCTGTATTTCATATGTTAATGTTCATGATTCTAGGGGGAGTATGAGAAGAAACTCATACTTGGTCAATATTAATTTGAGGGGGAGCTCATAAGATTTCTGCACTTACGTTTTATGACAAATTTTTGTAATGCAAGATTTTAGGGGGAGCTCTTCACGTCAAAGGAGTTCGGATATGACTTCTGATCAATTCAGATCAGAACTCGTTCTTTAAAAAGTTTTACTGCTTTTTGTCTTTTCAATATAAGTGAATAAATTTACTTTTAATTGACCTAAGACTTTTGCAGAAGTTTGAGAGAAGCTTAGAAGTTTATATCTTTATGACTTACAGCAAAGCTTCATGAGATATAAGATCAAACTTTAAGGTATTACCTTTCATCTTAATCTCCAATATGGTTGAAAGAAGGACAACTTTCAATCATTGAAAACATCGTTCTTAAACGTTCAAACCACTTCCCAATTTTTCATTCGATTTTATATTTTGGGAGTGTACTTTAAATGTTTTACATAAGCTTAATCGACAAGCTAAACCTTTTTGAGCAACTTATTCTTTAAAAGTTATACGGAATCAGTGTGCAAGAACTAAAACGCCTCGTTTGATATTTGCATAAGTTCCTTTTGCTTCTGATCAAATGAAGGAAATTATTTGAAATCATTTCAACTTCTATGGAATCATGTTAACCTATGATTTCTACCCATGAAGTTAATCCTTAGTGATTGAGTGAGTGTGTCAAAAGAAATGAGTGTAGATTGGATAATGAGTTTCAATGCCAAAAGAGTGAGCTTAATCTTTAAAAGAAAGAGTGTGTGAGATCAGAGTTAAAAGAATATCAGAACTCTGCACCGACTACTTTCTAGACGGGCAGCCACATTTCTAGTGTTTCACAAATCTTTGGTGAACATTATTGAAACAGGCAACTAGCCCATGCCAACTCTTGAATTACCCCACCAACTACTCATTTTCTACTCAATTAGAAAGTGTTTCACTTTCTAAGGGGATGCAACACATTTGCTATCTGATTTTCATTTGAAAAATCTAGATATTGAAAAGAAGGAAGTCTGCCCCACCTTCGCACTTCAATCATGCACATTGAGTCTGTGTTTAACTTACTGTTGTCTCAGTGGTTTACACAATTTCGAGCCAAATAAGCAATCATCAAGTGCTTAATTCTTTCTATCACAAGCACGAACACACAAGGAATTTGTTTCTTTGTCATAACGTTTATAGAAATAACCTTTGTGGTGTTTCGATGATTAAATGGAAGCCCTAGGGGAGTCAACATCAAACAGCTCCTTTCCCATGTGTATTCGTTACACACAGTGACTTAGTGTTACTGACAGACATTCTAACTGATTCATTAGTTGATTCAGGTGTTACATGATTATTTTGTCTAGATTTGCAAAGATCTGGATGAATAACTATTGAATTGACGGATCAAAGACTCCAAGTGGTTGACATTTCTTACTCAAAGTTTTGATGAAGTCGTTGCACTTTCCATCAAAAAGGGGGAGAATCTAAAGCTTGAAGAAATGTTCAGTCCATGACATTACAAGACCAAGAACTGCGAGATCAAAGTATTCTGAAGACATGCTGATTTCAGATAAATTTTCTTTGAAGATACTTTGCTAAAGCATTCTAAGCTAGAGAAAGAGATTGCATCTTCTGTGCTGAAAGAGAAGATCGTATTGCCAAATCATTTTCGTAATGATCTTGATCCAAAGGGGGAGATTGTTAGGACACAGTCTCATTGGATTCAAGATCATCCAAAACGAAGATCGCAATCTGAAGTTAATGCTGAAAGTCGCTGATACGAAATGTTTGTACACCTTTAAGACATGTGATAATTGAATCTCATAGCAAGTATACAATGGGATCCAATATCGTCTTTTCAAGTAATAAAATGGTAAGAACCAAGTATCGTACTCCACAGGGATAGGTATCTTAAGTTGCAAGATCTCGAGATGAAAAACTAACTTCAGATGACGAGTTTGAAGACTTTGTTTGGGTTGGTTAACAGTGATATGATTAACAAGATATATAAAGATAGAATGGGTGCAAGACTTAAAGTGAGGAGTAAACACAAATTCTGGAGGCCAATGCTATAGAAATGCTATAGCACTAATTCAGCAACAACAAGTTCCACCATGTACTTTAAAGAGTATCCTTCCGGATATCTACCATTGCACTTTTGTTTAGCCTTCAATCAACATATGCCTATGCAAATGTCCGGACCAGTGTGAGTGTCAAATGGTTTCTTTAAAGTATATGGAAAAACAAATGTCTTTGTTTAAAAATCACCCTTCCGAGTCGATTCCCATATCATTCAAGTTGACGTGTTCTTAGTGGCTCATTCCTGAGTCCACTACACTTTAACACTTTGACTAGTGATCAACCCGTCAAGAATCAATCGGTTTGAAAAACAAAGATAGCAAGTTCCCTTGCTAGCAACTCTTCCAAGTATACTTCCCGTATCATTCAAACTGACGTGCTTTTTCATGGCTTATTCCTAAGTCCATGGCACTTTCACACTTTAAGAAGTGATCAATTCGTCAAGAAATGCGTTTGGATTTATAAAACTTAAAATGACATAGTGGAACAATGTTATTGAAGAACAAAGTCCACTAGTTTTTGGTTTACAACCTCCCTTTTTGTCTCACACCCAAACTATAAAATTAGCTACTCATTACGTAAAATAAATTGCAAGAAATGTAAATAAAGTAAAAACATAATGTAAATGACGGAATGTAAATTACTAAATATAAATGACTGAAAGTAAAGAGCATAAAGTAAATGACATAAAACAATAAATTAAACTAGAAGAATTTGTCATGCAATGCTATAGCAACCCATGTGTAAGAACAAGAATTCTAAAAGATTAAAGACTTGATATTAAAAGTTCTAGAGAGAGAGTCACAATATCAGTTCTAAAACTGATTTATTACCTCCTTTTTCAAAACACAAAGCCATCACCCCTATTTATACCAAACAAGGATGGCAAAGATGTAAATAAAAAGCTTAAAATAATAATAAAAGTACAACAACTAAAGTTTTTTCCAAAGTTACACTCCAAGTGATGCCAACACTCCAACTCCAGCCAACTACTACTTCTATTATTGCCAAAAATATCTGGTTCCATTGTAACAAAAGGTTGGATTTGGATTAATTTCGTTGGCCATCTTCATCAAATTCGTCCATGGCTCTTCCAACAAGCAGATCGGGATGCTGTAGCATTGACTGGCAGTAATGAAATCAGCGTAAAACATATGTTAGCTTCCATAAGTAGTAAAAGACAGGAAAATCATAAACTTAGCTCCATATAATAGAAAAGGGAAAATAAGATAAGAAAAATGGACTCAAAGTTGGGATTAAACAAAATGATCTATCTAAAAAGAAAGAAAAGGTGTTCTTATGCATTGAATTCTCAATGCATATCAGTCGCTCTCAACAATAGTCTAGGGTCTATTCTGTAATAAAGTCAAAGTTATAATATCTAGATATTTATTATTTAGATATTATGTTTTTAGTTTTAATATTAGTTTATTAAGTTTTGATAATATCTTAAACATATATTATCTCTTTCTCTCTGATCATCGATAAAAAAAAAACAGAACACACAATACACATACTACAAGGTGTAAAGAGAGAAAAACAAACAGAGAAACCATATCAAGAAATCAACCGTGTAATCCGCGTTTGTAATCCAAACAGGTTGGTTTATCATCTATTGTTTGTTGTTTTGATTATCTGGTAACGATCACGGACTCACAGTTTGGTCTCGAGGCATTTTGAGATGACTAGTATTGTTTCAGGGCATTTGTTAAGTCCCATTCTTTTGGTATATTATGGATTGTCAACTGATGTAATCTTGATATAGGTGTCTAGATTAGTTTGTTGACAAACTCTATATCGATACAGGTTTTTGTAAAGTCTTAAGGACTGATCCCCTTCTTGGGAGGTTATTATCAATACGAATGTCATGTTGCCAGGTTTTCCAGGTTTTAATTTACTCTGATTTTTAGGGTGTTACATATAAATAGATAGGGAGAGAGCAGGAACCCAAAATTGATTAGGAACCTATGAACCGCTCACATCGCAGTACATGTCCCTCTTCAAGATAAATATTCATCATGTATAACACATTCATGATGAATATAGAAGTGTTATTCATCATGAATCATACATTCATGATGAATATAGACGTGTTATTCATCATAAATCACACATTCATGATGAATAATACGTCCATATTCTTGATGGATATGCCACGTGCAGTGTTATGGGCGGTCATGAGTTCCTAATCAATTTTAGGTTCCTAACGAAATTTGTCCACACACACATGCAGTGGCGGATCCAGGATTTTTACCTGCTGGGGGCACCTTCAAGGTACATTAAAGGCCCGCAAAGTCAAACGATGTATTTTTAGCTTAATTCCACATTTTCGATGGATTTTTAAAGTTTTTTGGTTGATTTCGAAGAGTTTTTAAGTATTTTGTCGATTTCGAGGGACTTTTTCGGGGTTTTTTGGTTGATTTTGAGAGATTTTTTGGTTTTTTTTTTGTTGATTTCCAGGTAATTTTATTGGTTCGTGGGGGCACTGACAAAAAAATACTGGGGGGACAAATGGTAGAAAGTAAAAATACAATTGTTTTTAACCTATAAAAATGAAAAAAATATTTTTTTTAATGGGGGCTCTTCCCTCCACCCTTTACCTTATACATCCGCCCCTGCACACACACATGTGTGTGTATATATATATATATATATATATATATATATATATATATATATATATATCGACGACATGTCATAGCTATAGCTTGTGGATGAAACGTATATCCGCTAAAGGCATATCGCTAGGCTAAATGCACCCCTTATATGTTACTAAATGTACCCCTACCTACTAATTTTTTCTCACACACAATATATTTATACTTACTTTTTACATTCTCAATGCATTATTTGACCTGATTCTGATATTAAAAAGGGATGCATATAATAACATCGTCTTTAATAAATAAGTTTTAATTGAAATAAAATAGACAAAAGATATGTTTAAATTAAAATATAAGGAAATAAATTAATCTTCAAGAGCATGGTTGAAGAAAAAGAATTTTAAATTTAAGGTATGAAATCTTCATACCCTTTTTTTTTTTACTTAAAAAGATATAATAAATGAGTCTAACAAACTAGATATTGGTGATAAATACAATATAACTAATAAAACTAACTTTTTCTGAATTGTATGTATTTATATGTAAACACAGAAAACATATCCATTTCATATAGTGTGACACATAAATCATACAATGTTAATCTATATATACTGAGTTAATTAATAATTTCTAAAACAATATAGATATCATAAGTTGAGATCTCATAGCTTGTAAGTTGTTTGATATATAATTTCTTTTTACTAAAATGATGACAAGTATAGAACAATTATCAAAGTTTACTATCAAAACTATCTTTTTATTTTCTATACAATAAATAGATTGTAGATGTTTTTAACCATTATATCTAGTTTTTCATTACAAATGTACTATCATTCTTTTGAAAATGTTATGGAAGCTATGTTTATGATAGTGATTTTGGGAATTCATTTCACCTTTTTTTGTATTAAAAAATTATTAATTTACAACAAACAACATAGTTTGTTGAATTAAGCGGTTTTAAATAATTTATAAAGAAAAAACACTGTAGTTGGATTTTTATAAAAAAGCGCTCCTTTCTAGGAAAAAAAGTCTTGTTGTATTTTTGTAAAAACAACAACGTTTTATTAAAAATAAATGAATTTTATAATTGTCATAAATTTATCGGATAAAAAATAATAAATGAATAGTATACTGGTCATTTTGTAATAAAATTTACGGCCAATTTTATTCATATTATAACCCCCTTCTATACGAGTTGTATGCGAATAACAAAGGGGTATAAAACGTGAGTGACGAGGAGTATGAATAGCAAACATCTAAAATTAATATTTTCACCTCTAAATATATAGACACCCAATTTCTTTTCCTTAGTTCCTTTCTCTAAAACCACCTAAGTCCTCAAGATCTCTCACCATCTTCAACAACTTCATTTCTTTTATACCCATAAGAAGGTATATAATTTTAACTCTATTCTCTATGTGTTTTCCCTTTTTTCTTGCATTCTCATTTTATTGTTCTTTTGTTCATAATCTATGTATATCTTCTAGACATGAGCTTGTATTATTTCATGCATCTTAACTTCATTTCTACATGTGGCTCTTGTTACCTACAAATTTGTATGCAAGTTCAACCAAAAAAAAAAAAAAAAAGTCCTTAATTTTTTGAATTTTTTTTGAATTTTTTGGGTTTGTTTCGTAGTTATAATTTATATGTTGAATCGTCTGAGACGGTGTTCTAAATAAAGGATTTTTGGTAAAAGTACTGATTCATCGGAAAATGGCGTTAATTTTGTTGATGATCGATCGATGATGATTTGATTTTTTATGTCCAAGTTATAGAAGAAGTTCAGTATTATCAGTGATATCATAATTGAGCATCATCTAATTATACGAAGTCGAAATTAGTGTTAAAGGTGTTGAAAATTCCCAATTGAACATTGATAAAATCTCTCTTTTGATGGAGGATTGTTGAAATTGTTTGTATTTTCGGACAATTTACTTAGCTTCCGATTAGGTTCATTATTCTTGTTTGATTAGCTATATATGGCATGAATCGATGATTCTGTTGGTCATGAATCGGCGATCATTAGACCGAATGCTTTCCGATTAAGTTTAATGCTCGTGTTTGATGATCTACCGAATATTTTGCTTTTTTAGGGTTTAGATTGTTTTGCTTGATTTAATCTTTTGGGTATTAATCGGCTTTTCAATATTTGCTTTAATTTGTTAGTACAAAAAAAAAATCAATCGGAGGAGATTGTGCGAAAATGGTAAATAAAATCAAATATCATCGATCGATCCACACGATGGATTTCTAGCAAAACCCATAAATTAAATCGGAAAAAGGGTGTGTCAATGTATCTACAGACATGTATAGATAGATATTTCATATGAGGGTTAGGTTCACGTGAGACCAACTTGTTTTCGTGAGACCTGTGAGACCATATTTTTACACTTGAAACTTCACAGCAAAACACTGTGAAGGTAAAAAAATTCGAACCTTCACAGCAAAAAAACACGTTCACTGTATTTTGCTGTGAAGTTTCAAGTGTAAAAATATGGTTTCACGTGTCTCACGAAAACCGGTCGATCTCACATGATCCCAAATCTTTCAGGGTGATTGAGACTTTCAAACGATAATAACTTGTAGAGGTTCTAACTTCAATATTAACCAATGGGTATATCTAAGGGGTTGTTTGGTTGTTTTTCCATTAAGTCTTGTGCACATAAAGTTGGTTGTATGAATTAGATAAAATTGTTTATTTGTTTGTTGTCCTGAATAAACTGTCCTAACGATGAAAATGACAGTTTTACCCTACAAAAATATTTGATTTCATTGCTCTAAGAAGAAATTGAAGCCACCAGGCAATTAGATGATCAAATCATCTGCCTATGTGAATGATTCAATATAAAGAACATTGAGAACAAAAGTCTTGATTTTTTTTTTAAATTTTCCATTTTGTAGATCATACTTGAGTTTCTTTCTTCGATCTATAGTTGTTATGTGATTTAGCATTTGATTCATGGTAATCTTACTAATGGTTTTGTTTTTATTTAGTTCTACTTTCTTGATCAAATCTCACACTATTTTTCGGTTTTCATCAGATTGGTGAGTAAAAGGCTAACAGTATGGATAATTTTCGCAAACCAAAACCGACTACACGAGTTGGAGTCGAGAACCAAGCAAAAATCCCGCGTTTGATGGAAAAGCACGAACCTTCAGAGCTCACATGTTACGATCTCCCGATTCCAGTCACATGGGTTCGTAGTAATCAACCTAAAACCAGCAACGAAAACGCAATTGAATCTAACGATGCACGTGAATCGGCTACGGTGGATGGTGAATTGATTCCTCTTCCTGGTTTATGGATTGAACCTTGGAGTGCCATCGAACATGGTAGTTTTCTTCTCGGTATATACGTATTCCCAAAGAATTTTCGTCTCGTGAAAAGACTCATCGGGAGCAAGAGAATGAGAAGCGTAATCAGTTACTACTATCGGGATTTCCATAAATCCGGTGCTCATGACATATGGTCGAAATGGCGAAATGACACGCTTAAGAGACCATGCTATGCGAGAAAGCTTTTCACCGGGTGGAACCATCAAGAGCTTATATCTCGTTTATCTTCTAACGTGACCGACGAATGCAAAGATCGTTTGATCAAGGTATTTCTCTAAGAATTCGCTACCCTTTTACGCTATTTACGCGCTATCAATCATATATATCTAATTCATGTTTAGCACTTTCTTGCATTTTCACAAAGCTTACGTTATCTGCAATCATGTAGTAAAGGTGCATTACTTTTGATCCGTGCCTAATCTCTACTAAGGTTCGTTGATTCGTCGAATAGTGAACCTTAGGCTTCAAACTTCTGATTCACAAGAACTCAAAATTTGGAAGAAAAATCGAAATTTCTAGATTCATACTTTGACCATCCAACTTACACAAACAGAGTTTAAATAAGAAGGCGAAAACAAAATGGGTCCGGAAAAAGTTCATGGGCCGAACAAAAACGCCCAATGAAAATGCAAAAAAAGAAGAAAAAACACTAAAATGTCAGTGTTTTTAGGGTTCAAACCCTAAACAGCGTTTTTTCACGGCATGCATCTCGTTCCGGGCTTCGAATCAATCGGTCGTGGGTATGAAACGGAGCCCCGTAGCCAAAGTTACAACTTTTTAAGCGTGACTAACATTGGTAGCCCGATCATCGGCTTCCAAGACTAATAGGGCCCAATCCTCCATGCCAAGGCCCGCATTATTCTGTGAAAGGCAAATTCGAATTTTATTTTCTATGACATGAACCTGATCCGAGACTCTGATCTTGTCGAAATTTATCAGTTTTTATTGTTATTCAAGAAATTTTCGTTCCGAGTTTTTTGTACTTGTTCTACGAATTCTTTCAGGATGGTACGAAATATATCGAAGGAAGACTTTCACTTACGAGGTTCGTATTCGCTCTAAAGGAAAACGTCGGCATGAATCTGCTCATCGAAGCTGTCGCCATTGGACAAGAAGATCGCGACCTTTTGGAGTTTCGACCGATCAGCGATTGGTTTTATGTGAACATAGAGGTCCCTATCGGCAACGCTTGCTCCTCTCACACACCACAAGAAATCCTCAAAATCTTGAAGGGTGATGTGAGATTAAGCAAAGCGAGGTCGAGCGACCTCTTTTGGAACGCGGTCTGGCCGCGTCTTTTAGCCCGAGGATGGCATTGCGTGCAGCCGAGAAATAACGGTCTTCAAAACTCGAAGAATTTGGTGTTTCTGGTACCTGGTGTAGTCGCTGAGTTATCGCGTAACGAACTTACGAAAGGAGTCCACTACTTCGATTCTCTAACCGATGTCTTGAGTAAAGTTGCTTCCGAGCCCGAGCTTCTTGAACTTGAATCCAACCCAGACGAGCCGGTGGGCTCGGATGCAAACCAAGACCCTCAGGATTACGTCGAGACAAATGTTCCTCAAAGCGATCGAGATTTGAAGCTGTTTACGATCGTGGATATTAGTTCGGATCGTGACCGGGATGGGGTTATTAAATCGATCGAACTCCCAAGTTTGCCTGTTTCCGAACCAATTTATATCGTCGAACAAGGGCCTGATCGCGATGAGCAAGATCTTAACGAGTTCTGCAACAACAACAACAACTCGGTAAACCATCTTGATCTAAAACGTAGCGAGTGCTACAACGAGCCGAAGCGAGTAGATGATACTGACGAAAACATTGGATTTCAAGTGAAAACGCCATCAGGGAACGGTGAAAATGAAGAAACGGTCGAAGAACCGTGCTCAAATCGCAAACTCGACCAAGGGGTCGTCATAGACCCGAACCTCTTTCAAATGGCTCCGGACTCGGACTCCGATCAATCATCACTTTCTGTAAAACCAGCCGCGAACCCGCTTGAGTTTTCGAATGCGGGAGCCGTTATACTGCAGCAGCCGGTCTCGGTGCCACAAAGGCAAAGTACGAGAAGCCGAATGTTAAGCACAAAAGCGTTGGAAGCTCTTGCTTTCGGGTATCTAAGCCCAAAGAAGAAACGGAAGCGCACAGAGGAGAAGTCGTCATTTAGCACCGCTACAAAATTGGTTTTATAGGACGCCACCAATTTCTAGACGTCTAATAGACTGCTTTATAAGACTTCATTTATAGGACCAAAAACTAAAGGGTTGTAATAAGCTTATAGGACACCTTTAGAGGTCTTAATGGATTGTTAGACACTTCTAATATAAAACGTCGCATTAGCTATTTTATAGGACACTTTTGAAAAAACGTCCTATAAATTCATCTTTTTATAACACTTGTTTTTATAGGACAAATTTTGAAATAGTGTTCTATAAAACAACTAATACGACGTTTTTTTTAAATGTTCTCAAAAACTTGTTACAACGCCCAAAAACGTCCTAAAAACTTATTATGACACTTTGTTATTTTTGATCCTATAAATTAAGTCTTATAAAGCAGTCTATTATGACACTTAGAAAATTTTGACGTCCTATAAACCTAATTTTGTTATAGTGTAGGTGGGTTCGTGGCAAGACTGCTACGGTCTCAAGTGGTGGTGCAGGGAATGTTGATAACGCGATGGATGGTCCGTTCAGTGGTTCGATGGCTAGGCTGTCTAATGTCGTGATCCCTTGCCAGTGCTTCTAGCCGATATCGACATGTAGGGTTAATTAATTAAGTGAAATCTGAATAAAATGAACATAAGAGCTGTTTCGGTTTTTATCTAGAGTTAGGTCAAGTACAAATAGCGTGAACATGCGCTTGTTTTATCAAGCGAACTTGTTGTGTTTTTTTTTTTTTTATCGAGACTACCATAAAGTTTGAAAGTTGAAATGATGCATATATTTGTCGTTTGATTGCGATTTGTGAATTAGTATTTTGTACCTCGATTGTGCACTTCTTATTATGAGCTTGTTTCATCAAGCGAACTTGTTGTGTTTTGGTTTTTCATCGAGATTAGTAATAACGTTTGAAAGTTGAAATGATGTATATATTTGTCGTTTGATTGCGAGTTGTGAATTAGTGTTTTGTACCTCGATCATGCGCTTCTTATTATGACCGTAAGCAACTTATGGCGGAGCTCAAGCTCGGTTCGATCGGTCGTATTCGACTATGCTCGAAATCGATTTGATAGCTTCATCTTAGTGCAGGCTCAAGCTTGACTTGAGAAATAATATTGAAGCTCTTGAATGACTTCAAAAATATTTAGGGGTTGTTTGTTTTTTTCTAAAAACCTCTTAATGGCTCTTAAGTCTGAATCATTCAGACATTTTTACACACCACCTCTTATTAATCATAACTAGAATAAGAGTTCAGACTTTAGACCTCTTAAAAAACAAACGGCACCTTAGTGTAACTAGATTAAATAAATCAAGCTTAATTATAAAGAGTTTAAATGGCTAGAAAATATATATCGAAATTATGTGCGATAAAACAAACTCGATTAGAATTTCTAGAAATTTATACTCAAGTTATTATTCAAAATATTACAATTAGAATACAAAATCTAACACATCTTCAAAAGATTTGAAGATGTTTAAAAACAATCTCTAAAACTTGAGAGAGAACTCAGAGAAAATTTTGATGAGAAAAAAATAAAATGAAATCTTCTTGTTACAATTTTCAGCAGGAAAAAATATTTATAATTCCTTTTATTTTCAAAATAAAAAAAACTAGTAGGTTCAAACGATTTATTTAATGACGATGTGAAACAAACATTATTAACACTAAGGAAAGAATAGTTAACAACCTTTTCTATACCGTATTTAACTTTTCCTTCAACAACATAATCATCAAAACGTTTAGGATTACAAATGAAATACTTTGTTCAGATTGATTTGAGACATTACCCTCAGAAGGGGACCCCAAATGTTCATCATTTTGATGTTCATTATCAGATTGTCGAACACTTAATCTAGGAAAATTAGCAGCTTGTGATCGACTGGCAGCATCAGTACTACCAGAATCATTTGATCCGGCAGCTCTGTTTGAATCACTAGATGCAGCTTCAGTACTACCAGGATCATTTGATCTGGCAGCTCTGTTTGAATCACTGGATGCAGTACTACCAGGACCATTTGATCCGGCAGCTCTGTTTGAGTCACTAAATGTAGTATCACCAGAATGATCACAGTTACTAGTATCATTTGATGGGTTCACCCTAACTTCATCATTGGGCACACCAAAAATTAGATCATCAGTTTGTAAAATAACAGTATCAAAAAATTTCAAGGAATTTATACCACTAGAGTCATTAGTAAGCTGATTTGAACTCATCTTGAATGGAAATATGGTTTCGTAAAACTTAACGTCTCTTGAGACAACTATTTGTTTTGATTCCAGGCTATAGAGTCTATAGCCCTTTTTTGAATTTGAATATCCCAAAAGAACACGTTTTTCGGACCGTGAAGAAAATTTATCTGTAACATTAGGTTTGACAGCAAAGCATAAACAACCAAAATTTCTAAGATGAGTCAAAACAGGAGCAAATCCAAAAACTAACTCATAAGGACACTTTCCTTTCAAAACAGAAGAAGGAGTGCGATTAATAAGATATGTAGCTGTCAAAATGCACTCAGTCCACATATTCAAAGGAAGATTTCCTTGAAACATTAAAGCTCTAGCTACATTTAAAAGATGTCGATGCTTGCGTTCAACTACCCCATTTTGTTGGGGAGTGTAAACACAAGTGGTTTGATGTAAAATTCCTTTAGACTTAAAAAAATCTCCTAACCTGTTATTAACGAATTCCGTCCCATTATCACTTCTGAAAATTTTCACATGTTTCCCAAACTGGGTAAGCAGCAAACTGTGAAAAGCAACAATGTTGTCAAAGACTTCATCTTTACTTTTCAACAAGTACACCCACACAGACCTAGTGTAGTCATCCACTATAGTTAAAAAATACCTATACCCTTCTCTACTAGGAACACGATAAGGTCCCCAGAGATCCAAATGAATTAATTCCCCGAGGACCTGTGAAGTGTGAATACTAACATTAAATTTGTCCCTTGTTTGTTTAGCTAAATGACAAATGTCACACGGAGAAGACACATGTTCATGTTCAATATTCAGAGTTTCTTTTAGAACTCCTAGCACTTGATCAGCTGGATGTCCCAGCCGACTGTGCCACAATTGACGAGAAACATAGCAGGTAATAGACATATTAGATTTGTTAACAAAATTTCTACTAACACCTTGAGACATAAACTGATCAAAGAAATAGAGACCACCTTGCTCGCTACCAGTCCCCACAATTCTCTTTTGAAGAGAACCCTGAAGAAGGTAACACTTATATTCATCAAATCCAACAAAAATTTTGCTATCTCTAGCTATTTTATGAACAGATAACAAATTTACATGAAAATCAGGAACAACAAGAACATCAAACAGAATCACTTTATCATTCAGTCTATAATTCCCAATTTGATTGATTTTTGCTTCTTCCCCATTAGGTTGAGTCACTTTGAGATTTAAATCGGAAATATCAAAAATATTTTCGAGAAGATAGGAGGAGCAAGTCATATGTTGATTTGCTCCCGAATCAATAATCCAACCAGACTGAGAATTAGAAGAACTTCCTATATCGACAGACTGCATACCTGCCATATTGACAGAAATGTTGTCTGTCTGCTTTTGGTCAAGGAGAGAAAGGAGCTTGTTTATTTGATCTTCAGTGAGGGATCCAGTAGTATTGGAACCATGACCAGTAACATCTGTGGTACACACATTACTAGAAGATGGCTTAACACTTTGATTAGTTTTAGATTTGGTGAATTGAAAATCTTTGGGAAATCCAATCAATTTATAACACCTTTCTATCGTATGACCAGATAGACCACAATGCTTACAGATAAGGGGAGACCTCCCCAACTTTTTCTTATCATTAGTTTTACCAAAAAAAGCAGTGTGCTGGCCTCCCTGTATCTGATGATCGAGTCACACCTCTGTGTGATTCTTCTCTGGATACCAAAGAGAAAGCATTTTTAACAGAAGGTAAGGGGTCTGTTGTTAAAATACTACTTCGAATATGAACATAATTGTCATCCAGACCCATTAGAAACTGCATAAGTTTCAATAACTGATTATGCTTAGAAAACTCATGGGCAGCATTACAAGTACATGAAGGTAATTTGACTAAAGCATCGAATTGTTTCCATAGAGCATTTAACTTGTGGTAATAATCTGAGACAACAGCACCATTTTGAGTAAGAGAGTTTATTTTCTGATGCAAGTTAAATGTCACAGAACCATCAATCTTATCATATGTTTCTTTTAATTCTAGCCATACTTCAGAAGCAACTCTAGAAAACACTTGACTCACAAAAAGATCTTCAGAAACAGAATTTAAAATCCAGGACAAGACAACAGAATTACACCTATCCCATTGTTTACCCAAAATATCATTATCAATAGAGCGAATAACCGTACCATCAATAAAGCCCAGTTTGTTTTTGGTTTCAAGAGCCAAGATCATAGCACAAGACCATACTTTATAGTTATCGGTACCAATAAGATTCAAGGTTAAAATTGAAGCACCAGAAGTGTCACTAGGATGGAGATAGAGCGGATCTCCAAAGTCCAGTTTCGCGATCAAAGACCGCTCCTCTGGGACTTTGGATGGTTCAGCTCCAGTCATAGTAACAACCCAAAGAAAAACAAACAAGACACACAAACAAAAAACCGAGAGACTTAGAGACAGGATTCCTTGCCACTCAAGAGGTGGTAGGTCAAGCCAATCCCTCAGTTGTCAAAGAACAACCACACAGAAGAGAAGAGAACTTACAGTGCGGTTAGATGAGAATCAGAACGGACTTACAGAGAAAACCTTAGTAACAGATGCAGCGGAAGAGGAGAGGCTAACAGATCTGAGCCGAAAAGAGGAGGTCCAGAGGCCGGTCCACAGTCAACCTCAAGAATAACCTGAACAAATAAAAAAATGCAGGAATCCAAGATCTCATGGAAACCATGCACACCACACAACAGCCGAGGAAGCAAAAAAAACAGTAAACAATTACAGAGAAGCCAACAGATACTAAGGAAGACACAACAGATCTTCAGTGTATGATGAATCATAAGAGATCTCAAAGATCAATCCTGGTAATACACTTCATGAGATTTCTTCCTGAGCTTAAAAGGAAAAACAGATCTTAAACCGGCCTTTAAACAGAAAAGGATAACAGATCTTCAAAGGAAAACATATTCTTACATCATCCCTCAAACAGAAAATGATAACAGCCCTTTCGTTTCAAACACAAAAGATCTAGACAAGATCTACACAGATCAGATCTAGAAGTTTGAGCATTCGTTTAAAGGCAAGGTGAAAGAAAATAAGCTCAAGACCAGATCTACACAGATCAAATCTAGAGAATGATGATATGAACGAAATGTAAAGAAGATATGAACAACAAACAAAGCTCAAGACCAGATCTATATGCAGATCAGATCTCAAGGTACGTTTGTATGAACGAAAAAAAAATAAAAAAAAATCTAGACAAGATCTACACAGATCAGATCTAGAAGTTTGAGCATTCGTTCAAAGACAAGATGAAAGAAAATAAACTCAAGACCAGATCTACACAGATCAGATCTAGAGAACGATGATATGAACAAAATGTAAAGAAGATATGAACAACAACAGGAAGCTAAAGACCATATCTATACGCAGATCAGTCAAGGACGATAGAAGAGAAAACCACAGAGATAGACGATAGACAGAATACCTTTCAGTTGGTAGAGGATGAACGATCGTCGGCCTTGCAGCTCTGATACCATCTAAAAATTTATACTCAAGTTATTATTCAAAATATTACAATTAGAATACAAAATCTAACACATCTTCAAAAGATTTGAAGATGTTTAAAAACAATCTCTAAAACTTGAGAGAGAACTGAGAGAAAATTTTGATGAGAAAAAAATAAAATGAAATCTTCTTGTTACAATTTTCAGCAGGAAAAAATATTTATAATTCCTTTTATTTTCAAAATAGTCCTTCTCCATCTTTCATTTAATTGCTCCGCTACTCCTACACTTTCAACATCTTTCAAAATAAACCCTCAACTACCTGAAAATATAAAACAACCATATTAAATTAAATATGATGACAAGATTGATAGATATTAAGAAACACATTTTAACAGAATTTGACCAAGAATATATTATATATACAAAATTCAAATTGTCGTTTAAATTTTCGAATCCTCTTGGACGGACCTGTTAAATAATTTTAAAAATTATTTAAATATTTTCGACGAGTATTTGGCAGAAACCAAAATATTAATAATTAAATTCCTGAACTTCTTTCGATGATTTTTCAACAGAATCTTCGACGATTTTTCAGCGGAATATTAAGAACAAGAAGAATCATACTTTTTTGAAATTGTTTTCGACGAATACATGTCATCGTTTATCTACTGAAAAGGCAGCGAAAATTTTCGATGGGATTTTTGTCGTCTAAAAGTAATCGAATATCGATCGGTCTAAGAATTTGGTGCTTACAAGTTCACCAAAAAGTTCATGTACCGGTAGATTGTAACAACCCAAACTCTCGACATAAAGCAAAACTAACTTTATTCAATAACAACGCCACACGGCCTAAATCAACATCTAAAATTAAAGGTTTGCGGAAAGACAATCTAACACACAACTGAGATTACAAGAAAGGAAAACTAAAATGGAGGTCTTCTAACCCAGCTCTGGCTCACACCTTCTCCATATCCTTGTTCGATCCTCCTATCTCACGCCTGCCTGAAAAGGTTTTTAGTTTTGAAAGAGCGAGGGTTAGACCGAAGGTCTACTAAGTCCCCTCTAACGACAGTTCAACAAGAGAAATATAGAAAAGATTTATAACAACATAAACCCATTCAGATATAAACATTTCAACACTTGCAACCATACTTCTGGCACACACTACCGTCACCCGAAGGTGACAGCGTGTCTGATTCACACTGCCTTAACTGGGACCCCCCCAGTATGAGTTCAAGCGAGACACACCCCTCGACTTTGGTCGTACTTTCTCACAATAATGCATGCATACATTTGAACACCAACTTCAATATAAACCACATTTAATGAATCTCGCGTAAATATAAAGCATAAATAACGAACAAAATGCTTTAAATAAACCTTCACATGTTTTTATCCACTTAAACATTTTCAACGGTTTAGTTAGAAAACTCACCTGATTGCAAGGACTCCCTCCCGCTCCCTTACACACGTTCCAACTCCTAAAACGGTCACCTAAAGAGATAAGATAAATAAGTCCCGTAAAGAAACACTCCGGCCGAAACCTTCCCTGGACATCAATCGGGTCTCCCCCTTTTTCCCTTCCCACTGTCGGCGATCGGCCAACTACCAGGGTCGCCCGACTCCCGGGCCCCCCCGGTTTACCCCGCCTCCCGGGGTCAAACTCCCTCCCCGGGCGCCCCGACTCCCGAGGTCCCCGCCCGGGTTACACCTCCGCCGCCCAGGTTCATTTACTCCCGGGATCCCCCGACTCCCAGGGGTCATGGCTCGGTTCTTCACCGAACCCTAACTCCCGGGGTCGCACACCCCTGGGGCCTCGCAACGACCGGGACTCCCCCAGTTTCTCCCTGTCTCTCGGGGCATCAACCAACACCGGTCACTCGCCTCCCGAGTCCACACGGTGTTGCAGTTCACCCAGTTACAGAATGAGGGCGATTAAGGGTTTTTAGTGCGAGCCCAAAAACCCCGAATCCCAAGCAAATCCTTAATAAACATGATGTTGTGCTTAGTAAAACAAATGATTAAAACAACATTTCATCCATAACCAACTCCTTTCAACTAATTCCATTTATATGATTCCCAAATAATAAAAAGGGAATTTCCATCCATTTCCTTTACAAAAACTTAATTAATGAAAACCAAACAACCATCAAGGCATAAGATGATAAGGAAGAAGATTACCTTGATCGATTGATGAGGTTAAAATCCCAAGAACAAATGGCTCATTTGCTTTCTTCTCCAAGATCACCCTCTCCCTTCCTCCCTAAAACCTTGAGCCACCAAACACAAATGAAAGGAGAAGGAGAGAGTTAGGGGCGTTTGGTTCGCAGAATGTTTTTGGATTGAATGGAATCTGTCAAATGAATTTGACTTTGAAGGAATTGGAATGGAATGTTTTCAGGTTTGACCACTTGTTTGGTTGACAGAATTGGAATGGAATCTGTTAAATGAATTGGAATTTTTCTGTTTGGTTCACAGATTGTAGCTTTAGAATTGGAATGGAATTTTGGTAAATGACCAAAATACCCTTTTTGTTTATTTTAATTTTTTTCAACAAAAATTACTTTAATGAAAACAGTCATTAAATAGTTTAATTTTTAACTAAAATTGCTTTGATTATTTTAGCACGCGAATGATAATGAGAGAGAGAGAGAGAGAAGAGAGAGAGGAGAGGGAGGGAGAGAGAAGAGGTGGTGGTGGCTGGTGTTGGTAGCCGGATTTGGTGGTGGCTGGTGGTCGGTGGCGGTGGTGGTGGTAGTGGTGGTGGTGGCCGGATGTGGTGGTGGCCGGTGTTGGTAGCCGGAGGTGGTGGTGGCTGGTGGTGGTCAATGGTGGTCGGAGGTGGTGGTGGTGGTGGCCGGAGGTGGTGGGCCGGTGGCGGTTGCCGGAGGTGGTGGCTGGAGGTGGTGGCCGGAAGTGGTGGTGGCCGGATGTGGTGTTGGTCGGTGTTGGTAGCCGGAGGTGGTGGTGGTGGTGGCTGGAGGTGATGGGCTGGTGTTGGTAGCCGAAGGTGGTGGTCAATGGTGGCCGATGGCGGTGGCCGATGGCGGTGGCCGATGGTGGTGGCCGGAGGTGGTGGTGCATATTAGGATGAGGGGCAATTTTGTCCAAAAAAATATATGACATTCCATTCCAATGAAATACCACCTCCCCCCCCCCCCCCCCCCCAAGGAATGTTGAATTTCTTCATTTGTGGAATTCATTGGAATTCAACATTCCAATTCCTTAAAAAGAATGAACCAAACGATGTAATGGAATCTGGTCAACGGAATTCAGCATTCCAATTCCATCAGATTCCATCAGAATCTGTGAACCAAACGCCCCCTTAGGGTAAAATCCCTTCTCCCCACAAATTCCAACTTGCCCCCTCCAACTTTCGGCTTGATGCTAAACTTTCACCCAATCTTCAATTTATTAACTTCTAACACGGTTACTACACAAACTCTAAAATTAAACACTTGATCAGTCCGGATATTACATAGATCCTATTACTCGGGACTCAGGAGCGACATCTTCTTATAAGCTTCGTCTATCCTCATATTGTCTGCTTTACAACTCAATATAGCCTATTATAACCCATTACAACCTACTTGAATTGTCATCAAACAATTCGAGTTATATGTATAATTTAATGTCAAATTGTGGTGTATATTTAGGTCAAGTCCTAATTCTTATATATATATATATATATATATATATATATATATATATATATATATATGGGTTTACGTGATACCTGTTGGAAAATTTTAGTAAAAATGTGTTTTTTTACTAACTTTGGACACAATTAAATATATGTATATGTATTGAATATATCTAACTCTTCGTGGGTTTGTGTTCTTCTATATGAGAGCTTCGAAACGATATATTATGTGTCCAAAACAGAATATGTGTGAATGAGATATCGATGCTTAAAGTTGAGTGATTGGGATGAAATTAGCAAAAATCAAATGGGTGTGGAATGTGTCCCACATTGGAAGGAGTAGTAAACCTTTTGTGGTTTATAACCTTGAATGTGGAAGGAGCTTACAAGCTCTTTGTTTGGTTTTACTCCAACACCTACCCGCACGCAGAGGGGGTGCCGATTGAGATTTTCGTAGGCTAAAATCGGCGAACTTGTGCGTGGGCGCGACCTGCGGACACGAATGCAGCTCCGAAATCTTGTGCTCGCGCAGGTTGGTTTTTGCGAAATTTTTGTTTCGACCTGCGGGTTAGGTCGCGGACTTACCCGCACCGTAAGTCGCGACATGCACTGTCGAGAGGATGAGAAACAGTGCACCATGCGGGTTGTGCCGCGAATTTACCCGCATGGCAAGTCGTGACATTCACTGTTTCAAATTCAACTTTGTAACTCCTTTGATACTCATCATTATAAGGATTAATATGATTAATGGTCAAATAATTCAGTTTAATGACCGATTAATTTAATGTTAATTCTTCGGTTTTCAATTGTGAGTATAAAAAGAGGAGTCCGGATTCATTCCAAATGACCCGAATATTGAACGATACATATTCTCTCTAATCTTCTCTGCATACGGTTTCTCTCCAACGAATTTTCAGGCAAGTAGTTATATCCGGCAGTACATACTACTTACGCTGTTGTACCCTGGGAACAGACGACGAATTTGTTTAAGGGAATCGTGTTATACACGAGCCTCAGCGTCGTTTCAGTTTATCTACGGTTTATTCGTTATTTTCTGTCGATTCCCTTATATACGAATTTCTCTAATCATTTGTTGATTGTATTCAGTTTTTACATTTGTTGTAATATTATATGTATTGTTAAAATACATATCGTTTGTACTAACAATCTTAAACAGATTCGTATCGAGTTTGTCTTGATACTTTTGGTTCTCTGTTTTTTGTAAACAGATTAATACTTGTTGGTATCGATTTCTGTTTTGTGTAAACAGAGTGATTTCATGATACTAACTGTACCCGAGATTCGAATCGAGTTTAGCTCGATTCAATTGGTTGTTTGTTTTGTGTAAACAGATATTATATTGAATTTATTTCAATTTGATACGAATCGAGTTTTGTCACGATTTAAGGGTATAAGTATATACTTGTATAAACAAATAGATAATCGATTTGTTTCGATTTAATTCGTTTTAAGTGGAAAAGAATTTATATCGACTTTGGTTCGATTTATTTCTTTTATGTTTTGTGTGAACATAGTTTAAATCGTATTTGTCGATTTAAGTAATTACTGTTTGTAAACAGTTTGTAAAATCGAATTTGTTTCGATTTTTGTGTAAAAAGATTCTAAATCGATTTTGTATCGATTTTGGGGAAATAGAATCCAAATCGTGCTTGTTTTAGATTTGTGGAAAAAGATTTTAAATCGAGTTTATCTCGATTGTGTTCCGATTTTGTGGAAACGGAATCTAAAATCGAATTTGTTTCGATTTTGTGGAAAAGGTTCTAAATCGAATTTGTTTTTTTTTATAAACAAATTCTAAAACAAGTTTGTTTTTGATTTAAGACCTTTTCTGTTTGTATAAAAGGATTCTCAATCAAATTTGTATTTGATTTAGTTTCTTTTCTGTTTTGTGTAAATAGATAGAGATTGCGTTCACGTGAAATTTATTTTCCACGATGGTGAACGAGTATGTGGTGGGAATGATCACGGATCCCACGGCCATGGTCTCAGAGTTGAATGTGATTGGTGCAAACTCTAGAGAATGGTGAGTTGATACCGGAGCGACCCGTCATGTGTGTCATGACAAGAGAAACTTCAACATCTACAAGGATGTTGATGATGGGCAAAAGCTCGTTATGGGAAATTCCGCCACCGCCGATGTCAAGGGTATTGGAGACGTCATTTTGAAGATGACCTCCGGGAAAGAGCTCAAGCTTAAGGATGTTTTGTATGTCCCAAAGCTTCGAAAGAACCTCGTTTCGGGTTGGTTGTTAAATAAGTTTGGTTTCAAACTAGTGTTTGAGTCGGATGAACTTGTTTTGTCCAAGAATGGTATGTATGTGGGAATGGGATATGCCTTAGATGGCATGTTCAAGTTGAATGTAACCGTTATCAATGGAATGAATAAAACAAATGCTAGTTCTGCTTATTTGCTTGAGTTTTCAAACGTTTGGCATGACCGTTTAGGACATGTAAACTTTAATTCCATTCAACGTTTAATTAAACTAAATTACATACCTAAATTTGATATTGACTCGAATCACAAGTGCCCCACATGTGTAGAATCCAAACTTACTATAACATCTTTCAAATCGATTGAAAGGAAAACCGAACCCCTTGATTTAATTCACACTGATGTGTGTGATTTAAAATCGATTCCTACTAGAGGTGGGAACAAATACTTTATCACGTTTATCGATGATAGCACGAAATATTGCTACGTATATTTACTTAAGAGTAAAGATGAAGCAATAGACAAGTTTATCTTGTATAAAAATGAAGTTGAAAATCAACTTAACAAGAAAATCAAGGTTGTTAGAAGCGATAGGGGAGGTGAATACGTTTCACCGTTTGCTGGATTTTTGTTCTAACAATGGAATTCGACATGAATTCACAGCACCCTACTCACCTCAGCAAAACGGTATGGCTGAGAGAAAGAATTGCACCTTGAAAGAGATGGTGAATGCCATGTTGATCCGTTCTGGCTTAAGTCAGAACATGTGGGGGGAAGCTATTTTGTCAGCTAATTATCTTTTGAATAAAATACCCCGTAAGAAACAAGATGAGACACTGTATGAGCTTTGGATGAGTAGAAAACCATCTTACAAGTACTTACGAGTGTGGGGGTGCCTAGCTAAAGTGATTGTACCTCCTCCTAAGGTACAAAATTTAGGACCTAAAACAGTGGATTGTGTATTCATTGGATATGCACAAAATAGTAGTGCTTATCGGTTTCTTGTGTATGAATCTAAAAATCCCGAGATACACAAGAATACAATTATGGAGTCAAGAAATGCTTCATTCTTCGAAGACATGTTTCCTTGTTTGAACAAGGAAGATCAAACACCATCTTCTAAAGGTAAAGAAATTGTTCGAGAGGATGAACAAATTCTATCTGATGAAGAAGTGGTGGAACCTAGAAGAAGTAAACGGGCTCGGGTTGAAAAACGTTTGGTCCCGATTTTCACACCTACATGGTGGAAAGTGAACCCAAAACCTATCGTGAGGCGGTCACGTCTTCGGAGGGACCTCAATGGAAAGAAGCCATCAAAAGTGAGATAGAATCTATCTTACAAAACCATACATGGGAACTAGTGGACCTACCACCGGGTTGTAAGCCACTAGGTTACCGTTGGATCTTTAAAAGAAAGATGAAAGTTGATGGCAGTATTGACAAATACAAAGCGAGATTAGTGATCAAAGGATATAGACAAAAGGAAGGTGTAGAGTACTTTGATACTTATTCGCTGGTGACAAGAATATCATCCATTAGATTGTTGTTAGCTATTGAAGCTGTTAGAAATCTGCAAATTCACCAAATGGATGTGAAAAATGCTTTTCTAAACGGAGATTTAGAAGAAGAAATCTATATGGAGCAGCCTAAGGGATTCGTTGCCTCGGGACAAGAGAACAAAGTTTGTAAACTTATTAAATCCTTGTATGGCCTAAAGCAAGCTCCAAAGCAATGGCATCAAAAGTTTGATCAAGCCATGTTAGAAAGAGGTTTTAAGATAAATGAGTGTGATAAGTGTGTTTATATGAAAGACACCGTGTAACACCCCGATTTTTGAAAATGTATCATTTAAAGTTAATACAGAAACCGATATATTGAGGAAAAATAAGATACATGATTTTGGACTCGAATCTTAGATTTTATAGTCTTGATGGATAAAGGATTCAATTACGAGTCCAACGGTTCCTTCCGAAGCGAAATCGGAGCTAAAACGAAGAAGTTATGGCCAAAACAGCGTTCGGTACCCTCTTGGCTATTGTGACAGCGATTGTGACAATGTCACTATAGCCGTCACAATAGCCAGAGTTGGCGATTGTGCCAGCGATTGTGCCACTGGCACAATAGCCTGGCACTATAGCTAAAGCCAATAACCTCACGGTACAATCTCGGCGATTGTGCCAGTGATTGTGCCACTGGCACTATAGCCTGCGCGTACCAGTGGGTTAAATGTTGCGATTTTCACCATTTCTTTTCATTTTCTCATTTCTATCTTCTCCCCTTTTCTCTCCCAAACCCCAAAACCAAACCCTAACCTATTTTGGGGGTTTTCCTGTAACACCCGTAATTTCGGTAAGTAGTGGCCACCCGGAAGTTTCTGTATCTTGTAAATGGTGGGATGTTTGGTGGGAAATCATTATTTAAAGTCCCTTGGAGTATCGGGAGCTTTCGATCGCGAAAAAGGAAGGAATTCGGAACTTTGCACAGCTTAGGCGACAGTGCCCGGCGATAGTGACATATGTCACTATCGCGTGGCACAATCGCGGGGATGGTACCGTGAGTGCCTGGACGCGGGAGACAATGCCACGCGACTATGCCAAGGGCATAGTCGCCGATCATTGTCGCGGTTGGGGGCAGGGGCCTTTAAAGCTCGAATTTTGTCTACTCATTCCATTTGTTTCAACCTCCTTCAACCCTACCCTCTCGTTTCTCTCTAAACCGAACCTCTTGACCACCATTGTTGATTTTGAGCTTTTGATACTCAATATCTCGGGATTTCAAGTGTTATTTCACCATCTAGCAAGGTTATGGAAGCTTAAGCTCAATCTATCCACTTTATCATATTCACCTTCAACTTTCTAGGGTTTTATCAAACCCTCCTTATGACCCTCACCATTCTCTCAAAGGTTGTAGTGGTGGCTTCCGTGGGTGACCAAGAGATGTATAGTTGATAGATTCAACCTATGGTAAGGTAATGTCTCGTTTTCTTCATATATGGAATAAGGGTTTGGGTACAAGTTGGGGTTTTTTATGTTTAAATGTTTGGGGAAGGATTCTAGAAGGTTGAATATGTTTATTTATGGTTGGAAATCTATGGATCTAGGTTTTTGAAGAATTTTGCTTGTGGACTCGGATTTCTTCAAGGAAGCTTATAGCGGGGTAAAATCTAGATTTAGCCTAAATCTAGCAAGGTGAGTTCAAGTTGATTTGTGAAAACGATGTACATGCCAAAATGTTTATTTTAAAGTGTTTGTGTTTTACACTAAATTGTTAACTGCTGATAAGTTTGGATTTTTGGAAATGTTTAGCTTTATAAACTTATATAACCCATATCTTTGGGATTTTTGGAAATGTTGATAAATAAATTATTTTGATATGTTCCTTGATGATACAGTATATAAAGGGAGGTCATTTTATATAATTGTCCATTTGGTGCATACGATTTTATAAACCATGGGAAAATGCATATCATTTGCGTTAAGAGTCATTTTGGAAACATGAAGGGGATGAGTCCATTTGGAAAACATTTTATTTCAACCAGTGAGAAGTTTTGGGTTAATTACTTTTGGGTTGTAGTGTTTACATAATTGTTGGTAAAACGCGTTTCAATGTTTATGCTCAATTCCATTGGAGGGTTATATAAATTGTTAGGCCTTTAGCTCGGTTTTCGGTTTTGTCAGGTCTTGGGGACTCATGTCCGGTTTAATAACCTAAGTGGAGATTTGGGGTGTGAGTTGCATTTATTGCATTTTATTTTGGAGAATACATGTTTTGGGTGCGTGAGTCATTCTTTTGGAGTCATGTATTCTAGACGGTATTGCATTGGATCCATAGGCATGTAAGTCAGTCATGTTTAATGGTGAGGACTCTTGGGATTCTCACTTTGGGAAATAATGTCGTGTTGGCATTGGTGTTGTCCCGGTTGTTTTGCGAAGAGGAGCCCTCATGGGTTGTACTTCGAGACCTTGGGTCTGGTGTTTAGATGTCTAATTCTTGTGCACGAGGGTTAGACATCGGGTGTTATCAAGTAAGGAGTTGAGGCTCCTATCTTGACTGATAGGGAGTAGGCACTAAGGGTCAAGTGGGCACCCTGAGGATGAAACTCCCTAGAGACCGAACAGGCAATAAGATCGCATATCCTTGAGGTGTAGCTCGGCAGAGCAGGCAATAAGGGATACGGTGGGGTGGAGACTTGAAATATAGTCATGACTGGAGGTGTAGCTCGGCAGAGCAGGCAATACGGTCACGATCTGAGGTGTAGTTCGACAACATAGTTATGTGGCTTAACTTTGTGTTCCGCCACGTACAATGGAATCGGGTATCCCCCGTCACCAGAAGGTGCTTTTTGGGTATTTTATTTGTGTCATTTTATCATCCATGTTTTCGGTGACGCTTTACTTTTGGGGAGTTGGTTACTCAAGATTTATGGATTGTGTTTTATGACCCGTCCATGTTTGAAGGGTTTCGAGAAGTAAAGTTTATTTCATACTCTTACAAAGTGAGCGCTTTGTTTACTATTCATCTCTTCAGATTGCTCACAATGACGTTTTTCACGAGCAAACGAAGCATATTGAAATTGACTGTCACTTTGTTCGTCAACACGTGACTCGTTAGACTATTCAGCTTCTTCCTATTTCAACTATTGATCAACCGACCGACATTTTCACTAAAGATCATCTACCAGGACGGTTTCGTGATCTACTTTCCAAACTCCATCTGGCTCATTCTTCTCCCGATTGAGTTTGAGGGGGGATGTTAATGTACATATGTGTATTAGGCCCAAGCCCGTGGGCCCATATAGTCTGTGTATATATTTCTCTTGTATCTTCTAGTTTAGGTTAAGCCGCTATTTTTACTTTCATCATATTGTACATTTTCTCTCAATCAATATATCGAGGTTTTAAACCTTTAGCATATTTATCGTCTTCTTCAATCTTATTCATCTTCTAACAGCGGGGTTGAACTTCGGTACCCATGTTTTATGACCGGAAACTTTACAAGTGATCGCTAGGAGGGTTGAGTCGGCTAGTGCTACCGGAGTAGTAGGCGCTAGGACCTCCGTCGCTTGAAGTAATGCCTGAGAGGTAGTCTTTAAGCGTGTCGGGCCTTCGGGATGGAGTTCCTCGGAATGATCCATCAAGGTCAACTGACTTGGGGTGACACTTGTAAAGAAGCCGTAGGGACACCGGGCTGGGATGTCGGGAGGTGTCATGCGATTAACGTTGTTTGGGTGGTATACTTTTATGTTCCCTCCACTCTCAACGGATACGGGTTTCCCCCGTTGTTGGCTATCAGTATTTTAAATATAAGAACGTCTTATTTTATTGTCATTGGTTCCTTACGGCCGCGTGAGTATTGGACCAAGTGTCCATGTTTTCGGACGTCCGGTATATGTGGTTTTGATAACGATTCATGGGTCAAGCATTCTGTCCCGCCCGCATTTTGGGTACTTTGGGTTATAAATGGTTATTCATGTTTTTACCAATTAAGTGTCGAACTATGATCCCGTTTGGGTGAGTTATGCGTTGCGCATTTTATAAGAAATGTGTGTTTTGGGAGTTTTGCCTTTAAAAGTGCATATTATGGGAAAATATGTCGTTTCCATTTTTAAGTATAATATTTCGATGGACCTTGCTTTAAACTGAATTCTTTTCTTTTAAAGATATATACTCTATGTTAAAACTCTTGAGCTCACTAGGCGTTAAGCCTAACCTTTTTATTTGTCGGCATGTGCATCAGGTTTCAAGATTGAGAGTTGGTTCTAGCAATCCTGTGAAGAGTAAAGCCTTAGCTAGATCCGAAAGTAAGTATTCGGTGAAGTCTTCCGCATTATGGAGATAGTGACTATGCATGGGTATTAGTAGCACCCGTCCCTTATAGTCTGTATATATATAAGATGGTATACGTGTATTGTAGTTAAATCTAAATCCATGGTTGTAGACGATTCATTTATTGATGTATTTAGAAAATTTTAAATAAGTTGTCATTTCCAGATTTGAGAGTGTTACACACCACTCATGGATATGTCATCTTGTGTTTATATGTAGATGATATGCTTATCATCGGTAGTGATGACAAAATGATAAGGTCCACAAAGGATATGTTGAAATCTAAATTTGACATGAAAGATTTGGGTTTAGCGGATGTGATTCTTGGGATAAAAATCACAAGAACCCAAAATGGTCAGGTGTTAAATCAGACACATTATGTGGACAAGATTCTTGAGAAATTCAATGAAGGAGATACTAGTATAGCTAGAACTCTGATTGACACTAGTCAACATCTATCTAAGAATAGAGGGGAAGGTGTTGCACAAGTGGAATACTCAAGAATAATTGGCAGTTTGATGTATCTTATGAGTTGTACTAGATCTGACTTAGCATATGCAGTGAGCAGGCTAAGTCGGTATACTAGTAATCCCAGTTTAGAACACTGGAAGAGTATTACTAGATTATTAAGATATTTAAGATACACACGTGAATATGGACTGCATTATGGAAAATATCCAATGGTAATCGAAGGTTACAGTGATGCAAATTGGATATCTGATATCAAGGATTTCAGATCGACAAGTGGTTATGTGTTTACACTTGGAGGTGCGGCTATATCTTGGAAATCATCCAAGCAAACTGTTATATCCAGATCCACGATGGAATCTGAATTTATTGCCTTAGATAAATGTGGTGAAGAGACAGAATGGCTACGTCAGTTCATGGAAGATATTCCCAAATGGCCTAAACCGGTAACGGCTATATGTATACATTGTGATAGCCAATCGGTAATTGGTAGAGCTCAAAGTACAATGTATAATGAGAAATCTAGACATATTAGACATAGACATAATACGATTCGACAATTACTCTCTACTGGAGTTATCACGATTGACTATGTGAAGTCAAAGGATAACATTGCGGATCCGCTTACGAAAGGCCTAAGTAGAGATTTGGTATACAAGTCGTCGAGAGGAATGGGACTAAAGCCCTTGAATGAGTAATTCATGCAAAGGAAACCTTACCCAGAAGACTGGAGATCCCAAGATCTGGGTTCAAAAGGACAACCTAGTTGTATGAATAAGGGAAGTTACTATGGGGGAGTTAATAAACTTCCTAGTCCATTTCTGAAATTAGTGATAGTGAGGTTAAGCGTAAGGCTTTTAATGATTATTGGAAAGTCACCTATGTGAGAGAGAAGTGGGGTCACTTCGAAGGGAATTGTGGGGGCGCAGGCTAGTGTTCATGACCATAACGAACACGACTATGAGGATATGACCTTGTTAGGAAGATTCTGTGTGAAATGTATTGTCGCCTACATAAATGGCAGTTCAGTTCAAGGACATCGAGTCTACTGATAGCTAGGAGGCTAAGTGGGTTTCACAAGGGAATGTTTAAAGGATAACACCTACCTATCCTATGCAGGATTCGACCATTGGAAATTTCGTAGGGAAATTTTCGTATGCAAAGATCGATCTCCATTCATGTGGAGGATTGTTGGAAAATTTTAGTAAAAATGTGGTTTTTTACTAACTTTGGACACAATTAAATACATGTATATGTATTGAATATTTCTAACTCTTCGTGGGTTTGTGTTCTCCTATATGAGAGCTTTGAACCGATATATTATGTGTCCAAAACAGAATATGTGTGAATGAGATATCAATGCTCAAAGTTGAGTGATTGGGATGAAATTAGCAAAAATCAAATGGGTGTGGAATGTGTCCCACATTGTAAGGAGTAATAAACCTTTTGTGGTTTATAACCTTGAATGTGGAAGGAGCTTACAAGCTCTTTGTTTGGTTTTACTCCAACACCTACCCGCACGCAGGGGGGGTGCCGATTGAGATTTTCGTAGGCTAAAATCGGCGAACTTGTGCGTGGGCGCAACCTGCGGACACGAATGCAGCTCCGAAATCTTGTGCTCGTGCAGGTTGGCTTTTGCGAAATTTTTGTTTTGACCCAGTGCATTACTTGGGTTTACCCGCGTGACAACTCGCGACATGCACTGGAATGTCGACAAAAACAGTGAATCACGCGGGTTAGGTCGCGGGCTTACCCGCGCCATAAGTCGCGACATGCACTGTCGAGAGGATGAGAAACAGTGCACCACGCGGTTTGTGCCGCGAGTTTACCCGTGTAGCAAGTCGCGACATTCACTGTTTCAGATTCAACTTTGTAACTCCTTTGATACTCATCATTATAAGGATTAATATGATTAATGGTCAAATAATTCAGTTTCATGACCGATTAATTTCATATTAGTTCTTCGGTTTTCAATCGTGAGTATAAAAAGAGGAGTCCGGATTCATTCCAAATGACCCGAATATTGAACGATACATATTCTCTCTAATCTTCTCTGCATACGGTTTCTCTCCAACGAATTTTCAGGCAAGTAGTTATATCCGGCAGTACACACTGCTTACGCTGTTGTACCCTGGGAACAGATGGCGAATCTGTTTAAGGGAATCGTGTTATACACGAGCCTCAGCGCCGTTTCAGTTTATCTACGGTTTATTCGTTATTTTCTGTCGATTCCTTTATATACGAATTTCTCTAATCATTTGTTGATTGTATTCAGTTTTTACATTTGTTGTAATATTATATGTATTGTTAAAATACATATCGTTTGTACTAACAAGACCAACCTCTTTTCATGAGACCCTTGAGACCAAGATTTTACACTTGAAACTTCTCACCAAAACACTGTGAAGGTAAAAAAAAATCCGAACTTTCACAGTGTGTTGTTGTGAAACCTTCATAATGTTTTGTTGTGAAGTTTCAAGTTTAAAAATGTGGTCTCATGAAAACAGGGTGGTCTCATGAAAACAGGTTGGTCTCACGTGATCCTAAGTCTAGAGATGCTTTATTCGGATTATTGAAACCGGTTCTTTGGAATAGTTGTTTTTGATAAGGGCTTAGTTACATTTTTGTTCAAATATGCATATCTTTGTACCTAGTTTTCGGTATATATATATATATAGGGGCAAGTTCAAACGAGAAGTTAAACATTTTGCGAGAAGGCGAGAAGTGTTTAATCATATATGATTAAACACATGTTATATTGGCAATACATAGACGTTTAATCATATATGATTAAATACACCTAGAGGCCGTGTAATCATATATGATATCACACTTCTCGCATTCTCGCAAAATGTTTAACTTCTCGCATGATCCTTCATCTATATATATATATATATATATATATATAGATAGATAGATAGATAGATAGATAGATAGATAGATAGATAGATAGATAGATAGATAGATAGATAGATAGATAGATAGATGTATATTCAAACCATTTAAACTCTAATTATATATGCTTGATTTATTTAACATAGTTACAATAAATATTTTTGGGTCATTCAAGAGCTTCAATTTTTCTCAAGTTGTTAGGTCTAAATAATGTATCCAAGATTTAATAGGAAAGTCAAAGTGGTAAAGTCAACAATGTCAAAGTCAAAATAGTCAAAGTTGTGTTTAGTTTCCTTTGTGTTTAAGTCTTGTAATAGGGTGTGGGTATAAATAGCTTTAGGGCTTTGTAATTTTTGTAAGCACGTTATTGTAAAATTCATATTGTGAGATTAATGTCAGATCTACTTTCTCTCTCTACTATCTCTCTCTAGTTCTTGATTATAAATCTTGTTTGAGATTAGCTTGATTGTTTGGGATTTTACATTTACAATTGGTATCAGAGCTATTCTAAATCTGAGAGAATTGAGAGAATCATTTTTTTAAACTGAATTTGTAAACAATTCAGAAAATTTGATTGATTTTCTTGATTTCGATCAAGAAAATCTCGTTTTCTGAATTTTCACAAATTCTTGCTGTTTTGTGAACGATTTGTCTTGTATTTTGGTTCGTTGGATCCGGTTTTATAAGTAGAACACTTTTGTTTCACATCATTTTGCAAGAAAATCAAGTTTTGAAGTTCAATTTTGAAAATTTTCAAGTTTCTGGAAAAGTTCGTTAACGAACTGTGTGTTTCTCGTTTTTACGATTTTGCTAATTTTGATCGAATTGTTTGTTTGAAAGTGTTTAAAAACATGTTTTCGATCATATATGTGTGCGAAACTGTCATCAATTTTATTTTTCTAATCGATTTTAGAAGTTGTTTCTTGAAATTCTGTGTTTTGTGCCAGATCTAATATTTGCGCCAGTTCTTCAGGGTTTTGCGCGAGTTCATCAGGAATTTGCGCTAGATTCATCCAGATTCATTGAACTTTGCGCCAGTTCATTGAGTTGTACGCCAGTTCATCCTCTGCTTTGCGCTAGTTTCTTCAGAAAAGTACAAGTTCACGAATAGTACAAGTTCTCTCCATCCACTCATTGCGCAAAGTAAAGTTTGCGTCATCCTCATTTCACAAAAAAAAATCAGTTTCTGTGTAAGTTATCTTTGCGCCAACTTTGTAACGTGGAAAGTTACATTTGCGCCACCAACATCTCACGCAAAGAAAGGTTCTCGCCACCAACGACTCACGCAAATCAGTTTTACGCCACCTTCATCTAACACAAATCTTCTTTTGCGTCACCTACTTTTCAAGCAAATAAAGGTTCTCGCCACTATCATCTCACGCAAAGAATATTTTGCGCCATCTACATATCACGCAAATTCAAGTTCGCGCCACCAACGCCTCGCGCAAATCATAATTTATGCCACCTTTGTCTCGCGCAAAGTCAAGTTTGCGCTAGTCACTGGTCACGCAAATCTCCTATTTGCTTCCAGACTTGGATTTTTTCTGAAGTTTTTCTCTATGGATTCTGCAAAGTTTGCGTTTCAAGCTCAGTTCTACAAGAATGATATCATGATGTCGTTGGGCACAGAAACTCGTCATCCGGTTCTGGTTGATGAGAATGAGTTCACTCAATGGCAAGATCGGTTTCTTAATTTCATCGAGCGTCAAAAGAACGGAGATGACATGATGAAGATTATAACTGAAGGATCTTTTGAAAAGCCCATACTGGCTTCTGGGATGACAAAGCATATCTCTAAATACACACCCGATGAGTCGTTGCAATATAAAGCCGATCGTGATATAAAGGCAAATATGATGCTAGCCTTGCCAAATTCTATCTACAATAGGATTGATTGTTACAAAAACAATCCTAAACTAATGTGGGCACAGTTAGAGAAGATTATGCTTGGGTCTACAGTTGCAACACAACTTCGGCATACGCGTTTCAAGAACAATTTTGAAGAGTTCAAAGCCAAAGATGGGGAATCTCTGAAAAGTGTTTTTGACAGGTTCTGTGCGGTGATAAACGATTTGCGAAAGATAAAAGTGGAAAAGACTGAGCTAGAGACCAATCTGAAGTTCCTCAACTATCTTCAATCGGAATGGAACAAATCTTGTCATAGATTGAGAAATGATGTTCGAATCTCTACCATGCAAATTCAAGAGATGTATGAGATTTTGCTGACAGATGAGTGCATAGTCACAGAGAAGAAATCCAAACTTGACAAGAAAAACAAGAAGACTGTGGACCCGATTGCACTTCTAACAAGCCAACTGGCTGATCAAGCATTGTCTGATAATGCTTACGACGGGACCACTGATGATGATGGTGAGGCGCTACAGAAGACAATGATTCTTCTCTCTCAGCACTATCACAAGAAGTTCAACATCATTCGGGTTCCAACAATCTTCGCTTCATTTCTGGGTCTAAGAATGTCAAAGTTCCTGAGGTTAAGTAAGCAGTTGCATGCTTTAACTGTGGAAAGCTAGGTCACATCGCTAAGGAGTGTAGAGTGAAGAAAGTTCAGGATTTGGCGTATTATCGAAAGAAAACGGAACTAGCTGAAAAAAGAGAGAATGGAACCGCTCTGCTAGCTGATGAAGAATTCTGGCTAGATCACTCCGACAATGAAGCTGACAATGTGGAAACTGCTCATATGTGCTTCATTGGAGATGATCAGAGTGATGATGGTGATGATGATTCTTCCACTGATGAAGATGAGGTACCTTCTGATTTTGACTTCAAATTTATATCCTCACAGATGAATATCATTATAACTGCTTTACATGATTTACGCTCAAAGTTATTATCTGAAAAACATTTAAACATAGAAAAGTCAAATTTAATTGACAAATTGCAAATTTCTTTGAAAGATGAAAAATCTATTTTGATTCATACAAAAGAAATTTTTCAAAAGAAATTAGATGATTTGGAAATTTCAAATAAGACTTATCTTGATTCTTTGACAGAAATGACCAAATTAAAAGATAATTTTTCAGATAAAATAAATGAGTTGGAAGAAAAATTATATCTAAGGAATCAAACTGAACAAACTATTTATTTCAACAAACCATGGAGTTATGAGTCTATCAAAGAAAAATGGGGACTTGGTTTTGAAAATCCACATTGTTTAAACAATGCTATAGAAAAATCTCCCACTTTATATAAATTCGATTATCTAAATTTTGCTAAATATGCTCCTCAATTTAAAATTGATTGGTTGAATGAAAAACAAGTTTTAGATATCAAAAATGAGAAAATAATTAACAACAAGAAAAAGGAAATTTCTTTTGTTTACATACGTGAAAATGCTAAATATTTTCCCGAAAAATCAAAGAAGAATAGAAACAGTTTAAATAACATTTCTTCTATTAAATCTTCATTGTCTGATGATTATTTTGATATTTGTGCTACTAACACTAATAAAGAAAATATCTCTCCAGTTTCTTATGATTCTAAGAGATATATTCCTCCATTATTGTTAGAAAGCAAAATCATTGATCTTGAAGATAAAATAGAAGAACAACATATTCAAAGCGAAATTGAATCAGATGTTATTTTTTCTTTTATGACGACAAGTCTTGAAGAAAAATTAATTTCTCAAAAACAAGATTCTGTTTCTAGATTTTCTTCTGATTTTAAGGAAAACAAAAAGGAAAATCTGAAAACTGAAAACTTTTCTCAAAATTTTTCTGACTCCGAGGCAAGTTCAGATTTAATGACTGATCAGTTTGGCTTCTTAGGTAAAATTGCTTCTTCTGATTCTGTTGGGAAATTCAGAAATGAACAAGTATGATTAATGCTGCTAGAACAAAATAGTTACTACTTCTGAAGTTAATGCTGCTGAACAAGATTAATGCTGCTAGTCAAAGATTAATACTGCTGGATGAAGTTACTACTGCTAAGCAATTTTAGTACTGCTAGTAGTTAGTACTTCTGAAATTAATACTGCTCAAAGTATTAATGCTGCTGAAGACTTAGTGCTGCTTAAAAGATTATCAAGATTCGTGCAGATCAAGATTGAAGATTATGGAAAGCTTGGAGATAAAGATGGAAGATTATTCTGAAGATCTTTTATTATTTGTAATTATCTTTTATCTTCAGTATATATATAGAATAGTTTAGAATTGATAGACAATTAATTCTGAATTTCTGAATTTTTGTTTTTCATAGAGAGAATCAACCTCAAGGTTTATAATCCTAATTCTAGAGAAGTAGAATTCGTATTGGTGAGCCTGTTCATCAATATTGAGGTTGAGTGTTGAATCTTGTAGCTTTACAATCATTAAATAAAGTTTACAAGTTGTTATTCTGATTCACTGTTTCATTGAATATTAAAGTGTTATTCCGCAAACTTCTTTAATATTGTTTCTGAGTGTTTATTCTTGTTAAGAATTGAGATCCTGACAAGTGGTATCAGAGCAAGTATTCTCAGAAATCTTATTCATCATGGAAAACACAGTTAAATCAAACAGTACTCTGGTTTCAAAGGTTCCAATGCTCAGATCCAATGAATTTGACATGTGGAAGATTAGAATCAAGCAATACATTCTACTCACAGATTACTCCATGTGGGACATCATTGAAAATGGCCCATCTGATGCAGGAAAGATTGGTGAAAATGGAAAAAGAACCCCACCAAAGACGGATGCAGAAAGAAAGACAAGGCAGACAGAGATGAAAGCCTTGAGCACACTGCTCTTGGCCATTCCCAATGAGTATCAACACCAATTCTGTAATTGCATTGATGCACAAATGCTCTGGAATGCTCTAGAGAAGAGATTCTCTGGTACTAAAAGTACCAAGAGAAATCAAAAGGCAATCTTGAAACAACAGTATGAAAACTTTATGTCAACTAAGAATGAGTCCATGACTCAAACTTTTGACAGGTTTAACAAGCTGATTGGTGAACTAGCTACTATGGGAGTACAGATTGATCAAGATGATGTAAACAGAAAGTTCTTAAGGTCCCTTGGAGATGAGTGGACCATGTACACTGTTTCATTAAGACAGAATGAACAATTGGAAGAGAAAGAACTTGATGATTTGTACAATGATCTTAGAGTATTTGAAGCTGAGGTGGAGGCAAAGAAGAAACCTTCTGGATATATTCATAATGATGCACTCCTATCAGCATCAATTGATTCTACTGCTAACCCTGAATCAGTTAATGCTGCTACTGGAGCAAATCAAGAAAAAGGCATTGATTCTGTGTTTGAAGCATTTCTTTCCAGCCATGGAAACTCTTCTTTAATTAATGATGATTTGGAACAACTTCATCCTGAAGATTTGGAAGAGATGGATATTAAATGGCAGATGGCCATGCTTTCCATGAGGGTGAAGAAGTTCATCAAGAGAACTGGGAGGGACAACTTCTCCCAAAGAAGAGAAGATGGAGCAGGGTTTGATAAATCAAAGGTGGAGTGCTATAAATGTCATCAGAAGGGACACTTTGCCAGGGAATGCAGAAGTGGAGTGTCTCACACCAACAACCACCAACAAGCACAGTCTGGAAACCTCAACCATAACAGAAACTCTGCTCAAGCCCTTGTTTCTCAACAAGGAATGGGGTTTGACTGGAGTGATCAAGCAGAAGAGGCTATCCAAAATCAAGCACTTATGGCTGAAGTATCTGATCTCCCAACTGAGGTGAGTTCTAATCTCTGTTCTAAAACTTGCATAGACACTGTTAAAAGGTACAAGGATCACAACTAGAAGATGAGTGATGACCTTAAGAGATTAGAAAAAGATATAAAAGACTATGTGAGAATTGTTGAGAGGTTTGAGGAACAGATTAAAGGTTTTCAAGCCAATGAACTCCAACACTCATATGACACCAATTACTAGAAGTGGGAGAAAAAGGATCTAGAACTTAAACTGACCAAATCTAAAGAGGATAGTGAAAAGTTGAGAGAGGAGATAACCAAGGTTAAGCTTGATGTGGAAAAGTTTTCCAATGCTTCTAAATCAATGGACTCTTTACTACAAACTCAGATTCATGACAAGCTGAGAAGAGGAATTGGATATAATGCCACACCACCACCATATAACAACTACATTCCTCCTACTTCAGACTTGCTAGAAACCAAAGATAGGAAGGACTTTCCTGAGGGAGCCACTGAGATAGATCCCTTAGATGAGGTAGTTGTTGAGGATAAGACTGAGAAAGAGGTTGGTAAGAGTAAGGAGAACAATGTGAGTGGTGAGATTCCTCTAGAGAATAACATTATCACCAATGAGGATTGTGGAAGGGCTTGGATCAAATCAAAGGACATAGAGAAGACAGAAGGAAAGTCTGGTAAGGTCCATTACAAACAGACCACAGTTGTGAATCCAGTTCCTTGCAAACAGTGTGCATGTAAGAAGACTGAACCCCTAAAACATGATAAAAAGAGGGGAAATCAAAGAAACTGGAATAATCAGTGGGCACAAAAACAAGGGGTTGATTTGAGTAAAATCAATAGACCAAAACCTTGTTTTATCTATGGCAAATTGAATCATCTTGCCAAATATTGTTATTTCAATCCTATAAACCAAAGGATGAATTTTCAAAGATCTATGCAAAAACCCTTTGGTTATAGGAAGAGTGAAAGGAATCATGTGGCTAAGAAATCTGTTAAATCTAAAAGCCACATGAAGAAAAAGACTTTTAAAGAAAGTGTCAATATGTGGGTCCCTAAAAGCACTAAAACTGTTAGTACTGCTACCACAAATAGTGTTGCTGACAAATATAGTGCTGCTAGAAGTAATACTACTGCTAACTCTGTTAGTACTTTCAAAGTTAGTGCTGCTTCTAGTGTTTGTGCTGCTAAGCCAATCATATTGACAAAGTACTCCAATAAAGAGTGCTCTGAGTTTAAAAACCTCATCAAAAAGGAATGTAAATACTTTGATGAGAAAGGGAGACCCAAGACCACTTTGGCTTGGGTTCCCAATCAATACTAATTGTTTAATCTTATGTGCAGGGCAACCAACAGCTCAAGGGGAAGAGCATCTGGCATGTTGATAGTGGTTGCTCAAGGCACATGACAGGGAACATGTCATGCCTCAAGAATTTCAAGAAAATTGATGGTGGGCATGTTGCCTTTGGTAATACTCCAGATGGAGGTAAGATCAGTGGTAAGGGGGATGTAACCAAAGGTAAAATGACCTTTGAAGATGTATTCTATGTTGAGCAATTAAGGTACAACCTGTTAAGTGTATCACAGGTTTGTGACAAACAACATAGTATATTATTTACTGATTCTGAATGCATCATCCTTGCTCCTGGATTCAAGGTAGTTGATGAAAAGATGATACTACTAAGAACTCCCAGAAAGGATAATTTTTATTGCTTAGATATGGAAAGTGTTTCAACTGATGCATCCCTAAACTGTCTTGTTTCAAAAGCTTCTTTGGATGAATCATCACTTTGGCACAGAAGGATGTGTCACATGAACTTTAAAACAATGAATAAACTTGTTAAAAACAACCTTGTAAGAGGCTTACCTTCCAAAGTCTTTTCATGTGATGATCATTGTGTTGCATGTCTCAAAGGCAAACAACACAAAACTTCTCATAAGTCCAAAGAGTTGAACACAATCTCTAATTCTCTTCAGTTGTTGCATATGGATCTGTTTGGTCCTACAAATGTTATGAGTATAGGTAAGAAATCATACTGCCTAGTTATTGTTGATGATTACTCTAGATTTACTTGGGTATATTTTCTAAGGACTAAGGATGAGACAAGTGGACGGATCAAATCCTTTATTCTAAGAATTGAAAACCAAACAAATCAAAAGGTAAAAGTCATTAGGTCAGACAATGGTACTGAATTTAAAAATCATGACCTAAACACCTTTTGTGAGGAAAAAAGAATTGAGAGGCAATACAGTGCTCCTAGGTCTCCACAACAAAATGGTGTTGCTGAGAGAAGGAATAGGACACTGATTGAAGCTGCTAGATCTCTGTTGGCAGATTCAAAACTTCAAATTACTTTCTGGGCTGAAGCAGTTAATACTGCTTGCTATGTCCAAAACAGAGTTCTAGTAGTCAAGCCTAAAAACAAGACACCATATGAACTTTTAAATAAAAGAAAACCATTTATTGGATTTTTCAAACCTTTTGGGTGTCCTTGTACCATTCTCAATACCAAGACTCACTTAGGAAAGTTTGATAGCAAGGCAGATGATGGTTTTCTTGTTGGTTACTCATTTCAGAGTAAGGCTTACAGAGTTTTTAACTCTTCTTCTAGAATAATTGAAGAAAGTGACAATGTCAAATGCAATGAGAACACACCAAATCCTATTGGGTCTGGTCCTCAGTGGTTATTTGACATTGATTCACTAACTAACTCTTTGGGTTCCAGTAGTGATTATCATGCAGGTTCAGGAAGTGGAGGATCAGGGGATGAACAAGTACAAGTACAAGACATTATTCCTCAGTCTGTGATCTTTCCCATACCTACAATAGAGCCTGTTGATGTCTGTGCAAAGGCAACCATGACTAAACCAATTCAGAGTGAAGAAGAAGGAAGAGATGAGGAGAATCAAGTGCATGAAGAGCTAGAAGCAGCTGATGAGATCCCCTCAGCTGACTTAAATGATTCCAATCTGGATGTGGGAATTAATGAAGAACCTAGTCATCAGACTAGAACTCAAAAGAACCATCCTCCAGAGTTGGTCATAGGAGACATCTTGTCAGGATCGAATTCTTAACAAGAATTATAAATACTCAGAAACAATATCAAAGAAGTTGCGGAATAACACTTTGATATTCAATGTAACAGTAAACAAACAGTGTATATGATTAACAACTTGTAAACTTGTATTAAATGATTAAAATCACAAGATTACACACTCAACCTCAATCTTGAAGAACAGACTCTTTCAAGACGAATTCTACTTCTCTAGAATTAGGATCTATGTCTTGAGGTTGATTCTCTCTTGAACAAAAACTTAAACAAATTAAATTGAATTATTCTAAACTATTCTATCAATTCTATACATATACTGAATAAAAGATAATTACAATAAATAAAATATCTTCAGTATATCTTCCATGAATATCTTCAAGCTTTCCATAATCTTTAGTCCATCCAGCTGTCATCCTTCCATGCGAATTCTTTATCACATAAGCAGCATTATTCTTCAGCAGCATTAATACTCTGAGCAGTATTAACTCTAGCAGTACTAACCATGCTCAGCAACATTAATCTCTTCAAGCAGTACTAACTTTGAACTAGCAGTATTAATCACAGAAGTACTAACTAGAAGTATTAACTGTTTTCTTCTAGCAACATTAACTTTACTTGTGCTTGTACTTGTGCAATTTCTTCAGTTCCCAACAATCTCCCCCTAACTTGACTTTTAGGAAGAGAAGTCAAGTTCTTCAGATCTGATCTTCAAGATGCTTTCAACACATCAGGTTCAGTTTCCCAAATTTGGATCTAGGCCCAAACTTTGATTTACAGTTCTTCTTACCATAATCTTGGCCATTTCTGAATCCTTTGTGCACACTAGCTTGGCATTGAGCATTCCTACTAGCTTCTCCTTGCTATGCTCATAGATTTTGTCCACCAGGTAGTATTCATGATAACAGTTGTCAATAGTAATCATGTATACTCCACAGTTTTCAAACAATATCCATTTATCAATCTTCTTGAATACAAACTCATGATTATGATCTTTAATCCTATAAGCCACTCTCTCTGGATCAAACATTATGCACAAGTATTCCATTGCTACCTTGAGAAGATTTTCTTCAGTACCTTTCAACACAGGCTCATAGAGTTTCATCCCCACTTTGTACATTTCCTCTATATCTGCTCTTGAACAACTTCTGATAACTCTCCTCCATGTTGAATATACTTCAAATGTATCACAATTTCTTTTGAGTCTAAAGAAATCCTTTCCATTGTCTCTTAGAATATCCCAAAAGATGATCTCTGGAGCTTTCATGGAGATTGGAACAGCCTTCATAGGTTCTACTATAGTCATATACAGCCCCATTTGCTTATCTGATTGCTCTTTGGACTGTTCTGGGTTCTGCACAAGTTCTGTTGAAGGTGTGACTGAAGGTTCTGCTTCAGTTTCTGCTCTTTCTTCCACTCTTGGCTTTTTAGACTGCCTTTTTGAAGCAATTGTCTTCACCCTCTTTCCAGATTTTGCTTCTTCACCAACACCCTCATGCTCTTCCTTCATCTCTTTAGTTTGGTCTTTTGAGGGTGTGGTCTCCTCAGGGAATGGTCTTTGTATGTTCAGGTCATGCCTTTCCTTCATTCTTCTCTCAGCCTCTTCCCTTTGGACTGAATCCCCTTAAAGCTTGGACATCTCTTTCTGATACAACTCCTCAACCTGAGTGTATGCCATGTTGGTGAACATCTCCCCCTTGACACCAATTGCACCTTTCAGGAAATTTATCATTTTTCTTCTCTCCTGATTGGCCAAAAATGTCTTGGAGGGTTGTCTTTTCTGTTTCTGTTTTTGGATTGGCATCTTTTTAACTTGAAGTTTCTTGGCCTAAGCTGCTTCTTTGATGCTTTTCTGATATTCTGCATTCAACTTTCTTGCCATGATCTTTGCAAGTTCTTTGTCTGTTTCTGTTTGCAACTGTTCCTCCTTTTCCATTTGGTCTTGAAGCTGCTTTGCTATTGCCTCATCCATTTCAATCTGGGACTTCTTCTTTGCAGGCAGTTCAGCTTCAACTATCTTCTCCTTTCCTTTTCCTTTTGACTCCTTTGCCTTTTCTGTTTCCTTCTGTTGAATTCTTCCTTCATTGATGACTACTCCCTTGGCCTCTTGAGTAGCCTTAGGAGTGTCATTTTTGGCTTTAACTAGTGTTTCTGCAATCTCCAGTTCCTCCACAGAAAGCCCTGTTGTTTCTTTTATCTCAGCAACATTAACTGTTTCTGCTGCTTGAGCAGTATTAACAGTTTCTGCTGCTGCTTGTTCTATTTCAGTTCTTGCTTCTTGCTCCCCCTCAACTGTTTCTTTATCCCCTTCACCATCAAATCTCTCCTCAGAATGTCTTTCCTTCTCTGTTTCATTCTCTTTATTCTCCCCCTTGTTGGAAGCATCTTTTTCAGGTTTCCTCTGCCTCAACACATATTGTTTTCTCCTCTTCTTCTGTACAAGCTTTGTCACCATCTTCTTTAATTTGGCAATCTGAACTTGTTGTGACAGGATTACCAGCTTCATCTCTTCAATTTCTTTCCCTTGTTTAAGAACATCTTGGTTGATGTTGCCCATTGTTTCCATCAATTCATAGTAGTTATATATGTCCTCACCTTCTCTAGAAGTGTTACCCTCTATTGAAGGATCATGGGATCTTTTTGTAGTAGAAGCCTTCTGCCTAGCAGAAGCACTATCCACCCCCGTGGTTTCTTGGCACCTGGGACCTTTGAATGATTGTCCATTCAAAGTTGCCATGGGGGAGGTCTTATTTATGTTACCACTGTCCTTCTCTGTGCTAGCAGAAGTAGTGGCAGCCTGCTCACCCATATGCTCTTCCTCCTCCTCAGAGAGCACCTCCTTGGGGTTGGGAGACACCCCTTTGGTTTCCCTATTGATATTCTCTAAAGGAGAATTCTCCCTTAGAGGGCTTAAAGGCTGAGTGGGTGAAGGTACAAGAAGGGAAGGAGCCTTCTTTACCTGTTTCCTTTTGTAAGTTTGGGTAATTGGTGAAGTTGGTTTATCAAGAAGAGATTGGGGAATTGATATAGAGTGGGAAGGTTGGGATTGGCTAGCAGTGGGATGGTCTAATGGGGGCCTTGACCCTGCTGCCATACCTTCATCAGTGTGGGACACCACCATCATTGTAGAGAACAATGGGATGTCAACTCCTTCCGAGTCCTCAGCAGATCTTCTCATATTTGAGAAAACTTTGCCTTTAGGGGGTTTAGGTACATATACCCCATCAAAATGAGGCATATCCGTCAATTCGTGGGTGATAACTGCTTGAACAAACCTGGGGTACATATAGAAGCTTTTTTTGTTTCCCAAGTTTGAGACAAGATCATTGAAAATCATTTTAGAAAAATTGTACTTTCTGGCAGTGGCCAAGCACACCAAAGCATAAGCAATGGTGCTACTGAACTCACTCCATCCAGTAGTCTTTTTAGAGATACAGTGCATAAGGGTATGGACAAAGAAACGCCATTGGGGTGAAAATTTGGCTTTTGAGAACTTGAATACACCCAATGGGCCTCCATACCCCATTCTTGTAAGAGTAGAAAACAATTCATCATTAGAGATAGAAGTTATACCAGAGGCATTGTAACACCCCGAATTTCGTTATGTAACCTTGGTATTCTAGTGTTAAGCTTTTGTCGTTAGCACCGCGGTTGTTACCAAGTTTGAGTTTGGCTTTTGATGGTTTTGGACAAACCTCAGTGAGCTACGCGAGTTATGCCGTGGGTTGAGGTCGCGGCATATCCCGCGAAACCCTCTGGATGGGTTTGGTTTTGTGAAAGCGGGCGAGTTATGCCGCGAGTGGAAGTCGCGGCATAACCCGCGAGATGGCCTGGCCGACTTATACCCTTTTCAGTCTAAAAATATCTCATTTGAGATTCATATTCTGAAATCTCAATCTCTCTCTTCTCTCTCTCTAAAAAAATCATTCTCTCTTTTCTCTCTCTCTCTCTCCCTAAGAGTTGGTTGGTAACTCTTGGTGGTTAGGATCTAGTTTATGATCCGAGGTTTCGGTGTTGAAAGCTTCGTCTTATCAAGAGGATCGATATCTGGTTCTTCGGGTTTTCATATAAACCTATTGGCTGAGTTCCTACTACCTTTCTAAAACTTTATACATGTCAAATGGTTACATTTTGAACTCCTATGTATCTCCATGATTTCAGATTTAAGATTTATACATTTTTGGATATAAGTTAACTTTTGGGAGATTTTAGGGTTCCGATCATTTTATGATGGATTCTATATTATTTGAAGTAAAATGATGTTTTACTTACACATTATGTGGACATGTGAAAGAATGTTTATGGACTCATTTTGATGATTTTCATTCTTATCGGAAGTTGAACTTGAGAAGGCATTTTGTTTATAAAATGTTTTATACCATATGACTACCTATGGTTGTTTACAAAGTTATTGGGATGTCTATTCCCCATCAAAGAAAAGGCATTTTGTTTATAAAATGTTTTATACCATATGACTATCTATGGTTGGTCACATAATTGTTGTGACAAGTTTGTACCATTACTAGCGGATCCCTAGGTTTTGAGTCGACTTATATTTCATTATTTGAGATTACCAAATAATGTAAATATAGAGCTACATGTGCATTAAATTGTGAGGCTCTGGCCGTTAACAAATATAGAGCTACATGTGCATTAAATTGTGAGGCTCTGGCTGTTAACAAATATAGAACTACATGTGCATTAAATTGTGAGGTTCTGGCCGTTAATAAATTATGGAACTACATGTGCATTAAATTGTGAGGTTCCATAAGGTAATCAAAACGAAGAACTACATGTGCATTAAATTGTGAGGTTCTGGAAAGAAGGTTTATGACCTTATTTTAATGGATTTTATTCCTAACATCAGTTAACTTGGAAATGCTTGTTTGAAAGGTTTCCTTTTTGGATGTAAATGTTATATCCCCTGAAATTTATAAACTGTATGTTCTCACTAGGCTTTTAAGCCTAACACTTTTTCTCAAATGATATGTATATCAGGTTCTCGTTAGCGGCGGGTTGCTAAGGGATTGAGTGTCGGGATTGATCTCGAGGGTTTTTGAGATTGTGTAGTATTGGATTGTTGGGCGTTGTTAAGTCCCACATTTTTAGATAATTCTGGATCAACAACTTATGTAATCTAGATAGTATATGTTTAGATTAGTTGGTTGATGAATTCTATATCCGTTCAGATTTTGTATAGTCTTAAGGACTGATCCCCTTTATGGGAAGTTTATATCAATACGGATGTCTTGTTGCCATATTTCCAGGTTTTAATTTACTCTGAATTTTAGAGTGTTACAGACATCGTCTAGATGTAGACTGATGCGAATTACCTCTTCAGTAACTGTTAAGGGCTTGCCACACACCTTTGTCTTGATCATTTGCACACCATTCTCAGTAACAATGGTGGCATGTGCCCAGAATTGCCTTTAATGCTCGATAAAGATTGATGGCGAGACAGTGAGAGCATGGGCAATGTGGGTTGTCTTGAGGAAATCCATAATCTGGTGGAAACCAGCGGCTTGTTTGGGCTTCAGTAGCATCGCGATTTCATTGTGCTCGTCTATGAAAGCCATTGATGCCATTGATCTTGGACGTTCTTGCCTGAAAACTTTGAACTTGAGAGAGAAAGGGTTTAGAGCGCAAGTGAACAGTATGCAAAGAGTCGTTATGAACTTTTTAGGCGGGCAAAGAGTATTTATAGTATTCGGGACATAAGCAGTATTAACTAGTAAGCAGTATTAACGGCGAGCAGTATTAACCGCTAGCAGTAGTAACTAACGAGCGGTATTAACTGAGAGCAGTATTAACTACTAGCAGTATTAACTAACTAGCAGTATTAACTGAGAGCAGTATTAACCACTAGCAGTATTAACTAACTAGCAGTATTAACTGAAAGCAGTATTAACTACTAGCAGAATTAACTAACTAGCAGTATTAACTGAGAGCAGTATTAACCACTAGCAGTATTAACTAACTAGCAGTATTAACTGAGAGCAGTATTAACCACTAGCAGTATTAACTAACTAGTAGTATTAACTACTAGCAGTATTAACTGTGCACTGGCAGTATTAACCATACTTACTCTTTTAAGCTTGTGATACACTGAGTACTGCTATATATATCCTGAAAAAAAAAGATTAGTAATACCAAATAAAACCAATATACAGGTATTTAACCACTTTTTGAGAAGGAACTTATTCAGAGTTGATCATTCCCACACTTGTTACCAAGAAAGTGAACCTACCCACATCAAAGGCTTTGGTGAATAGATCAGCAAACTGGTTATCAGTATGAACTTTCACAACTTGAATAAGTTTCTTTTCATTACAGTCTCTTATAAAGTGATACCTGATCTCAATGTGTTTTGTCTTTGAGTGCTTGACAGGATTATTCACAATGCTAATAGCACTGCTATTATCAATAAAAATTGGAGTGTGTAGAAAGGTTACCCCATAGTCCAACATTTGATTCTGAATCCATAAGACTTGAGAACAGCAACTAGCAGCTGCTATGTACTCTGCCTCTGTTGTAGATGTGGACACTGTGGTTTGTTTCTTGCACTGCCATGACACTAGTCTTGCACCCAAAAACTGACATCCTCTAGAAGTAGATTTTCTGTCCAAGTTTGCTCCACCTAGATCACTGTCTGAGTATGCAAGTAGGTCAAATGGTGAGTCATGAGGATACCAAAGTCCCAATCTGGGTTGCCCTTTGAGATATCTGAATATCCTCTTAACAACTTGATAGTGAGATTGCTTTGGCCTAACTTGGAATATTGCACATACACATACTGGAAACATAATATCTGGCCTAGAGGCTGTAAGATACATGAGAGAGCCAATCATGGACCTATAATGATGAACATCCATATCCTCCCCCTCAAGATCTGCTATTATCTACTTGTGTGTCTCCATAGGTGTGCTGGCAGGTTTTGAATCTGAGAAACCAAACTTGGTTAGAATATCCTGCACATACTTGGACTAACAGATAAAAATACCATTTGACTTCTGTTGAACTTAGAGTCCAAGGAAGAAGGTAAGTTCCCCCATGGAACTCATTTTGAACCTTTGATGCATTAGTCCCTCAAACTCCTTGCACATGTTGTCTCTTGTAGATCCAAAGATAATATCATCAACATAGATTTGGACCAGCAAAATATCCTTCTTCTTTCTCTTGACAAATAGAGTCTTATCAATGACTCCTCTTTCAAAGCCATTTTCCAGGAGATAGGATGACAGAGTGTCATACCATGCTCTTGGAGCTTGATGTAGTCCATAAAGTGCTTTCTTCAATTTGTATACCCTGTCTGGATAGCTTGGGTTTTCAAACCCTGGTGGTTGACAAACATATACTTCTTTTTCAATTGAGCCATAAAGAAATGCACTTTTGACATCCATTTGATAGACTTTGAATTTCATATAGGAAGCATAAGCCAGAAATAATCTAATTGCTTCTATCCTGGCCACAGGTGCAAATACTTCTTCATAGTCTATTCCTTCTTCTTGTGTATACCCTTGAGCCACCAACCTTGCTTTGTTCCTTATTACTATGCCTCTTTCATCTCTCTTATTCCTGAAGACCCATTTTGTTCCTATTGCTCTTTGGCCTTTAGGAAGGTCTACCAGATCCCAAACATCTTGCAGCTTGAACTGCAGTAGCTCTTCTTGCATGGCTTCTATCCAGCTGGACTCTTTCATAGCATCATGTGCCTTCTTAGGCTCAAGCTGGGATAAAAAACAAGACAACACTGTATGTTGTTGGTCTTGCATTTCTTGCAGCCTGCTTTGATTTCTAGTCATCATAGGAGAAGATATATCTTCTATTACCAGCTGTGGAGGATGATTCTTTTGAGTTCTGGTGTGATGACTAGGTTCTTTATTAAGTCCCACCTCTAGATTAGAGTCATTCAAGTCAACTGAGGTGTTTTCAGCAGCTACTTCTGGATTGTAACACCCTGAATTTTGGGATTGGGTGAGAAGTTGACCTTTACCCAAAGTTCAAGGGGGTATAATGTAACTTGGGCTATATATATAGAAATCAAATCTGAGATATTTTTAATATCTCATTTGATCAGATCTTGTTTTGGAGAAGCCAGAGAAGAAGGAGAAGGCAGGAGAGAAGCTTTGTTTTGGGTCGATCATTTTGGGCAAATCGAGGTACGAATCTAGCTTAATGCTTTGATCTAAATGCTTTTAGCCACGTAGAATCTCGTTGTGAAGGTTTTGAACCATTCCATTTTGAGATCTGAGTATTTTTCTCATTTGGATCTGGGTTGAATCTGGGTTCTGCATCGTACTGTTCTTGATGAACAAGACGATCGGATGGGCAAAGGACCGATGGTCATTCGACCGGTAGTCCTTTGGCCCGATGAGGGTTCGACCGGGGGGTTGTGCCCGACCGGAGGTGGTTCGACCGGAGGTGGTTCGACCGGAGGTGGTTCGACCGGGGGGTTGTGCCCGACCGGAGGTCGTTCGACCGGAGGTGGTTCGACCGGGGGGGGGGGGGGGGTTGTGCTCGACCGTAGGTCGTTCGACCGGTGTTGTAGTAGACCGGAGTTGTCCTTTGACCGGATTAGGTTCTGTTAAGTTGTTAGCTTCTGTGTCTATTGAGTCCTATTCAAATAACGAGAGGTTTATCTGTATTTCGACTTACCGATTCTTTCGGTGTTATCATAGGTAGCGCTCGTTAAGAAGAAGGAAACAGAGGTGAGTTCCTACTATCATTTTAAACGGTATACATATCAAAAGTTACCTTTTTGATCTTATCTTATTTTAAAAGTAAAATGATGTTTTACCTGTGCGTTTATGCGAAAGAAATATTCAAAGGATCTTCTTTTAAATGATTTTCATTCTTACAGGAAATTGAACTGGGAATAGCATTTTGTTTATAAAAATGTGTTTGTAACCATATGTTTATTTATGGTTGGTCACATACGTTGTTGTGACGAGTCCTTACCATTACTAGTGGATCCATAGGTTTTGGAGTAGACTGTATTATTGGGATGTTACATTCCCCAGAATTGTAGCTATGGATCACTTGTTCCTCGGGGGCAACTTGGTACGGTTATGTGAGGCCGGATACTAGCCATGGTTCATAGTGATCCTAGCGAAGGAGTATACCTTGGTTTTGCGCTTGGGGCTTGATCTCACGTTGAAGCACGGACTTTGTGATTCGTATCCGCGGACTCCAATTGGTTTAGCTCGTAACTCGGTTTGTTGGCCTAACTTTGTGTTTCGCCACAATCCTTGGTAAAATGTTTTGCTTCGGTCCTTTTATGGCATGTTTATAACGAAAAAGCCCGTTTGTGGCAAGGACCTATTGTGTAAACTTAATCTCTTTGGAAATGTTATCTTGATGCAAATGTTTTATCTTTTGAGCTTCATAAACTGTATGTTCTCACCAGGCTTTAAGTCTGACACTTTTTCTCAAATGATATGTGTATCAGGTTTCCATTAGCGGTGGGTTGCCGGGGTTTTTGGAGAGACGAGTTTTGAGTCTCGAGGTTTTTGGGATTGATTAGTATTATTGTTGGGCATTGTTAAGTCCCATTCTTTTGATGAAATCCTTGTATAGGATTGTATAGTCTTAAGGACTAATCCCATTTATGGGAAGTTAATGGAATTGCTTGCGTCATATTGTCAGATTTCCAGGTTTTAATTTACTCTGATTTTCGAGGTGTTACAAGTTGGTATCAGAGCCCTAGTTTAAGCGAACTAGGCATGAATGTAAGATGTCTAGACTTAGACTGCGTATGCTAAGAATTGATCCGCGAGATTTGGGTAGAGCTCCTAAGATGGGTTAGTCTTAGAGTCAACGGAAGGTACGTTTATCAAGCGTTGTAGTAGTGGTGACAAGAATCATTATGTGTTGTATGTTCATAATTTCACTTAGCTAATGTTATTATGAGGATATTGTACGTAAGAGTCCTTGAATTGCTATTAATATGACATTTGGTAATGTGGTAGTACGTTTTCCCTTCGTGTTTCTCTATCTTTCTTATCTCTTCCATTGCTCTGTGTAGCAGTTCAGAATGGTAGGTACGCGTGGGAGACCGCGTGCTCGTGTTGATGGTCAGGAAGCGACAGCCTCTACAGCGGGTCAGCCGGAATGAGTTGAGGTTATCGTTCGACCACCCGTTCAGCAAGTACTAGGTGGGGGGCCAGAGGTCATTCCGAGAGTAGACCTGGCTTCGTCCCACCCAGTAATCGGGGATGCTAATCCCCAGTCAGAGTTGCTGGCCAGCGTGATGTTGGCGATGAGGGAAGAGATGGCGAAGCAGCAAGAGTTTCTGCTTAAAGCGATGGAGGACCGCGACGTAAACCATCGGAGAAGCGAGACGGTGGTAGAGAATGTCGTAGTAGGTTCTGGTAATGATGGTATAAGGGTCACGGCGGTAGAGCGCAGGAGTTCTGAAGCTCCGGGGAACAGGAAGGGTTGTTCCTATAAGTCCTTTCTGGGCTGCGGACCGCCAGAATTCTTCGGTTCTGACGACCCGGTGGTGTGCGTTAAGTGGATCCGAGCGGTTGAGCAAGCTTTTGGCTCTTCCGAATGTGGTGATGATCAGAGGGTGCGGTTTGGTACCCAATTGCTGAGGGACACTGCACTCATCTGGTGGAATATCATCCAATCCACTCTATCTCCGGAAGTACTGGCTCAGTTGTCGTGGGCCGAGTTCAAGAAAAAGCTGTTAGAAGAGTTTTGCAACGAGAGGACCATGGACCGAATTGAGAAAGAATTCCGGTCCTTGGTAAAGGGAAGCCTGACGGTGAGGGAGTACACCCGTCAGTTTATGGAGAAACTTGGTCTGGTAGGGCATGCTGCCCCAACAGAGAAAGACAAGATGAAAGCTTATCTCAACGGCTTGCCTGCGGACATGCAATCCATGGTCCATAATTTCAAGGCTTCTAACCTCCGAGAGATGGTAGAGGAAGCTCAATTTATGGAAGAGATGTTCGCGAAGGGCAAATCTGAGAAGGCAGTGGTGGTGCCTGAAAAGAGAAAGTGGGAGAACAGTTCAGTACCTCCCAAGCGGACCCGACCTTTTGTCGGAAACCGCAACTTTAGCAGTTATCAAGAAGCTAAGTGGTGCCCGAGGTGTCGAACCAAGCATCACGGTAACTGTTACAACAATTCTCAAGTTTGCTATAAGTGTGGGAAGCCCGGTCACACTGTCAGAGATTGCACGGTCAGTGGAATCGTCTGTTACGAGTGTAAGGCACCGGGGCATGTAAAGAGAGATTGCCCGAAGCTTGTGTCGGGTAGCGCGCCAGCAAGGAAGGAGAACCCTCCGAAGGTTCAGGGCCGAGCTTTTCAGATGACGGCCGAAGAGGCTAGGGCATCCGCTGATGTGGTATCGGGTACTTTTCTTATAAACTCTGTACCTGCTCGTATTTTATTCGATACGGGTGCTAGTTTCTCTTTCGTATCTGAATTGTTCCGTCAGAAAATTTCTATGCCCACTACTAGTCTTGAGGATGCATTAGTGGTAGAAATAGCAGATGGTAGGCAAGTTCTGATCCATGAAGTTCTGAAGCAGTGTGCTCTTAGTATCGAAGGGAGAGAATTCCCGATCGATCTGCTACCAATGTCAATCGGGGGTTTTGACGTTGTAATCGGTATGGATTGGTTGTCAAACAATCAGGCCGAGTTCGTGTGTTCCAAAAAGATGATTCGACTTCCCAACCCCTCTGGTGAGGTAGTGGTCATCTATGGCGAAAAGAGAAAGGGTGATGTGGCAATAATCACGATGGCAAAAGCACGTAAGTGTTTAGTAAAAGGATGTTCGTCCTTCCTAGCCTATGTGATCGATGTCAAGTTAGAGAAGTCCAAGCTGGAAGATGTGAAGATCGTGCGGGAGTATCCAGATGTCTTTCCGGACGACTTGCCCGGGTTGCCGCCCGATCGTCAGGTAGAGTTTCGGATTGATCTCGTGCCAGGCGCTGCACCGATCGCTAAAGCACCTTATCGTTTAGCGCCATCAGAGATGCAAGAGATGGTAGCACAACTCCAAGAGCTTTTTGAGAAGGGATTCATAAGACCGAGTTCGTCACCTTGGGGAGCTCCGGTCTTATTCGTTAAGAAGAAGGATGGCACAATGAGAATGTGCATCGACTATCGTGAGTTGAACAAAGCTACAGTGAAGAACAGGTATCCGCTTCCGAGAATAGACGACTTGTTCGATCAACTTCAAGGAGCGGGTTGTTTCTCCAAAGTCGACTTACGATCAGGCTATCACCAAGTGAAGGTGAGAGAAGAAGATGTTCCGAAGACGGCATTCAGAACGCGTTACGGCCATTACGAATTCCTTGTAATGCCTTTTGGCCTGACGAACGCACCAGCGGTGTTTATGGACTTGATGAATAGAGTGTGCCGACCATTCCTTGACAAGTCGGTCATTGTATTCATTGACGACATACTCGTGTACTCCAAGAGTGAGACAGAGCACGAGCAGCACTTGCGTGAAGTTCTGGAAGTATTGAGAAAAGAGAGATTGTACGCCAAGTTTTCCAAGTGCGACTTTTGGCTTAAAGAAGTACAATTTCTGGGGCACGTAGTCACTCGAGACGGAGTGAAAGTAGATCCCTCCAAGATTGAAGCAATGATGAATTGGGAGCCTCCTAAGAGTCCGTTAGAGATCCGAAGTTTCCTGGGTCTGGCGGGATACTACAGGAGATTCATTCAAGACTTTTCCAAGATCGCTTCTTCCTTGACAGTTCTGACTCGGAAGAATGTGAAGTTTGAATGGACCGAAACCCAAGAGAAGGCGTTCCGGATCCTTCAAAAGAAGTTGTGTGAAGCTCCGATCTTGACGTTACCTGAAGGGTCGGAAGATTTCGTGGTGTACAGCGACGCTTCAAAGATGGGATTGGGTTGCGTGTTGATGCAACGAGGCAAGGTAATCGCTTATGCCTCGAGGCATCTTAAGATACACGAGCAGAATTATCCAACCCATGATCTGGAGTTAGCAGCGGTGGTGTTCGCTTTGAAGCTTTGGCGACATTACCTCTACGGCACGAAGTGTACTCTTTACACGGATCACAAGAGTCTGAAGTATGTCTTTGGTCAGAAAGAGCTGAATATGAGGCAAAGGCGGTGGCTCGAGTTGTTGAAAGACTACGACTGTGAATTGCTTTACCATCCCGGTAAGGCGAACGTGGTGGCCGATGCGCTAAGTCGGAAGGACTATAGCGGGAGTATTCAGGCTACTCATTCAAGAATCGAGCTAGTGTCTAGTCTTGTTGAGAAGATCAAGACATCTCAGATGGAAGCATTGTTGGAAGAGAATCTCAAAGAGGAAGTCATGACAAAACAGCGTTTACTCTTAACGGAAGATAGCCGTGGGGTAAAACTGTTCAGCGGTCGTGTGTGGGTGCCCAAGGTTGGGGGAAACCGTGAGCTGTTGCTAGAAGATGCACACAAGTCCAAGTATTCCATTCACCCGGGAAGTACGAAGATGTACAGGGACTTGAAGTTGCACTATTGGTGGCCGGTAATGAAGCTTGATGTGGCACGTTACGTTGAGCGTTGTGTGACGTGTTCGCAAGTTAAGGCCGAACATCAGAGACCGTATGGGAGTCTTCAGTCCTTAGAGATTCCCGAGTGGAAATGGGAGCATATCACCATGGACTTCGTGACGAAGTTGCCTAAAACTCTTCGGGGACACGATACCATCTGGGTGATAGTGGATAGATTGACGAAGAGCGCTCACTTTCTGCCTATGCGCGAGACTTTACCGATGGATAAGTTGGCGAAGCTTTATATCGATGAGGTGGTCTCGAGGCATGGAATACCATTGTCGATCGTGTCGGATCGCGACAGTCGGTTCACTTCGAACTTCTGGGATGGATTTCAGAAAGAGCTTGGTACGCGAGTTAAGTTGAGTACGGCTTACCATCCGCAGACCGACGGGCAGAGCGAACGAACAATCCAAACCTTGGAAGACATGTTGAGGTCTTGTGTCATCGATTTCGGGGGTAGTTGGGACTCTCACCTGCCTTTGGTGGAGTTTGCTTACAACAATAGCTACCACTCGAGTATTGGGATGGCACCTTTTGAAGCACTGTATGGGCGAAAGTGTCGGACTCCCGTGTGTTGGCTAGAAGCGGGAGAGAAGCAGTTCGCCGGACCTGAAATCGTGCAAGAGACTGCCGATAAGGTCAAGAGTATTAGAGAGAGGATGAAAGCGGCTCAAGATCGTCAGAAGAGCTATGCCGATAAGAAGAGGCGACCGATGGAATTCCAAGTAGGCGACCGCGTTATGCTTAAGGTATCGCCATGGAAGGGCATCATACGGTTCGGAAAACGTGGGAAGCTGAGTCCTCGTTTCCTCGGACCTTTCAAAGTACTTAAGCGTATAGGGTTGCAGGCCTACCAGTTGGAACTGCCACCGGAGTTGAGTAGAATACACAACACGTTTCATGTCTGCTACCTCCGGAAGTGTTTGGCGGTAGAAGACAGCGTCATTCCCCTCTCAGAGTTAAGGGTTGACGAAGGTAACCGTTGTGTGGAAGAACCCGACGCCATCTTAGAGAGAAAGACTAAGAAGTTGCGTCATAAGGAAGTCACTTTGGTCAAGGTGCAGTGGAAGCATCACCGAGGAGCAAATGTGACTTGGGAATCCGAGGAGGATATGAAGCATAGATATCCTCATCTCTTTGTATAGTTGGATTTCGGGGACGAAATCATTCCCAAGTTGGGGAGGATTGTAACACCCTGAATTTTGGGATTGGGTGAGAAGTTGACCTTTACCCAAAGTTCAAGGGGGTATAATGTAACTTGGGCTATATATATAGAAATCAAATCTGAGATATTTTTAATATCTCATTTGATCAGATCTTGTTTTGGAGAAGCCAGAGAAGAAGGAGAAGGCAGGAGAGAAGCTTTGTTTTGGGTCGATCATTTTGGGCAAATCGAGGTACGAATCTAGCTTAATGCTTTGATCTAAATGCTTTTAGCCGCGTAGAATCTCGTTGTGAAGGTTTTGAACCATTCCATTTTGAGATCTGAGTATTTTCTCATTTGGATCTGGGTTGAATCTGGGTTCTGCATCGTACTGTTCTTGATGAACAAGACGATCGGATGGGCAAAGGACCGATGGTCATTCGACCGGTAGTCCTTTGGCCCGATGAGGGTTCGACCGGGGGGTTGTGCCCGACCGGAGGTGGTTCGACCGGAGGTGGTTCGACCGGGGGGTTGTGCCCGACCGGAGGTGGTTCGACCGGAGGTGGTTCGACCGGGGGGGGTTGTGCTCGACCGTAGGTCGTTCGACCGGTGTTGTAGTAGACCGGAGTTGTCCTTTGACCGGATTAGGTTCTGTTAAGTTGTTAGCTTCTGTGTCTATTGAGTCCTATTCAAATAACGAGAGGTTTATCTGTATTTCGACTTACCGATTCTTTCGGTGTTATCATAGGTAGCGCTCGTTAAGAAGAAGGAAACAGAGGTGAGTTCCTACTATCATTTTAAACGGTATACATATCAAAAGTTACCTTTTTGATCTTATCTTATTTTAAAAGTAAAATGATGTTTTACCTGTGCGTTTATGCGAAAGAAATATTCAAAGGATCTTCTTTTAAATGATTTTCATTCTTACAGGAAATTGAACTGGGAATAGCATTTTGTTTATAAAAATGTGTTTGTAACCATATGTTTATTTATGGTTGGTCACATACGTTGTTGTGACGAGTCCTTACCATTACTAGTGGATCCATAGGTTTTGGAGTAGACTGTATTATTGGGATGTTACATTCCCCAGAATTGTAGCTATGGATCACTTGTTCCTCGGGGGCAACTTGGTACGGTTATGTGAGGCCGGATACTAGCCATGGTTCATAGTGATCCTAGCGAAGGAGTATACCTTGGTTTTGCGCTTGGGGCTTGATCTCACGTTGAAGCACGGACTTTGTGATTCGTATCCGCGGACTCCAATTGGTTTAGCTCGTAACTCGGTTTGTTGGCCTAACTTTGTGTTTCGCCACAATCCTTGGTAAAATGTTTTGCTTCGGTCCTTTTATGGCATGTTTATAACGAAAAAGCCCGTTTGTGGCAAGGACCTATTGTGTAAACTTAATCTCTTTGGAAATGTTATCTTGATGCAAATGTTTTATCTTTTGAGCTTCATAAACTGTATGTTCTCACCAGGCTTTAAGTCTGACACTTTTTCTCAAATGATATGTGTATCAGGTTTCCATTAGCGGTGGGTTGCCGGGGTTTTTGGAGAGACGAGTTTTGAGTCTCGAGGTTTTTGGGATTGATTAGTATTATTGTTGGGCATTGTTAAGTCCCATTCTTTTGATGAAATCCTTGTATAGGATTGTATAGTCTTAAGGACTAATCCCATTTATGGGAAGTTAATGGAATTGCTTGCGTCATATTGTCAGATTTCCAGGTTTTAATTTACTCTGATTTTCGAGGTGTTACATGGTTCTTGATTTTCTTGATTCTCATCATCTCTACTTTCTTCTTCACTCTGATTTAGTCCAGTAGATGGTTCCTTTTCACAGTCTTCAACAGAATCCACTGTTGGTATGGGAAAGATCACGGATTGAGATAAACTATCTTGAACTTGTGTGGTCCCTGATCCTCCATACCCTGAACCTGCATAATCATTACTACTGAAACCAAAAGAGTTAGTTAGTGAATCAATGTCAAACAGCCACTGAGGACCAAACCCAATAGGATTTGGTGTGTTCTCATTGCATTTGACATTGTCACTTTCTTCAATTATTCTAGAAGAAGAGTTAAAAACTCTGTAAGCCTTACTCTGAGATGAATACCCAACAAGAAATCCATCATCTGCTTTGCTATCAAACTTACCTAAGTGAGATTTGGTATTGAGAATTGTACAAGGACACCCAAAAGGTTTGAAAAATCCAATGAAAGGTTTTCTTTTATTTAAAAGCTCATAAAGGGTCTTGTTCTTTGTCTTGACCACTAGAACTCTGTTTTGGACATAACAGGTAGTATTAACTGCTTCAGCCCAGAAGGTAATTGGCAGTTTTGAATCAGCCAACAGAGATCTAGCAGCCTCTATTAGTGTCCTATTCCTCCTCTCAGCAACTCCATTCTGTTGAGGAGTCCTAGGGGCACTATATTGTCTCTCAATTCCTTTTTCTTCACAAAAGGTGTTTAGATCAAGATTTTTAAATTCAGTTCCATTGTCTGATCTAATGACTTTTACTCTTTGATTAGTTTGGTTTTCAATTCTTAGGATAAAGGATTTGATCAGTCCACTTGTCTCATCCTTAGTCCTTAGAAAATATACCCAGGTAAATCTAGAGTAATCATCAACAATAACCAAGCAGTAAGATTTCTTGCCTATACTCATAACATTTGTAGGACCAAACAGATTCATATGCAATAACTGGAGACAAGAAGAAATTGTATTTAACTCTTTGGTCTTATGAGAAGTTTTGTGTTGTTTGCCTTTAAGACATGCAACACAATGATCATCACATGAAAAGACTTTTGAAGGTAAACCTCTTACAAGATTGTTTTTAACAAGTTTGTTCATAGTCTTGAAGTTCATGTGACACATCCTTCTGTGCCAAAGAGAGGATTCATCCACAGAAGCTTTTGAAACAAGACAGTTCAGGGATGAATCACTATCAACATTGTCCATATCTAGACAATAAACATTGTCCTTTCTTGGAGTTCTAAGTAGTATCATGCTTTCATCAACTACCTTGAACCCTGGAGCAAGGATCATACACTCTGTATTAGTAAATAATATGCTATGTTGTTTGTCACAAACCTGTGATACACTTAACAGGTTGTACTTCAATTGATCAACATAGTAGACATCCTCAAATGTCATTATACATTTTGTAACATTACCTTTTCCACTTATTTTACCACCAGTAAGATTATCTCCAAATGCAACATGTCCTCCATTGATATGCTTGAAATCCTGAAGGCAGGACATGTTGCCTGTCATGTGCCTAGAGCAACCACTATCAACATGCCATATGCTCTTTCCCTTGAGATGTTGGTTGCCCTGCACATATAATAAATCAGTTAGTATGAAATAGGAACCCAAGCCAAAGTGGTCTTGGGTACCCCTTTCTCATCAAAATATTTACATTCTTTCTTGACAAGATTTTTAAACTTTGACTCCTCATTTCTTGAGTACTTTGTCACAATGATTGGTTTGGAAACACATTTGCTAGAAGCAGTACTGGTTTTAGAAGTACTAACTGCATTAGCAGCACTTGCATGCTTAGCAGTACTAACCTTGTTAGAAGCAGTAACTGTGTTAGCAGCAGTAACTGTGTTAGCAGTATTAAAATTTTCAGCAGTACTAACACTGGTAGCAACAGTAATGCTTCTTGCAGCACTATCTCTGTCAGCAGTACTAACAGTTTTAGTGCTTCTAGGCACCCATATTTTGATACTTTCTTTTAAAACCTTTTTCTTCATGGGGCCTTTGGTTTCAACAGATTTCTTCCCTATATGTTTCTTTCCAGCCTTCCTATAACCAACAGGTTTTTGCACAAATCTTTGAAAGTTCATCTGTTGGTTAATAGGATTGAAGAAACAGTACTTAGCCAAATGATTCAACTTGCCACATATGAAACAGGGTTTTGGCCTGATTATTTTATTCAGATCAACTCCTTGTTTCTGAGCCCATTGATTATTCCAGTTTCTTTGGTTACCTCTTTTTATACCAGAATTTAGGCTCTTAGATTTATTGCAAACACACTGTTTACAAGATCCAGGATTCACAACAGTGGTTTGTTTGTAATGGACCTTGTTATCCTCACCTTTGGTCTTCTCTATCTCCTTGGACTTGACCCAGATTTTTCCACATCCCTCATTGGTGATAATGTTGTTTTCTAATGGTATCTCTTTACTCACAGCATTATTCCTATTCTCACTGGCTTCTTTCTCAGTCAAATCTTTAACTACTACCTTATCCAAAGGATCTGCCTTAAATGCTTCATCAGACAAGTCATTTTTCTCCTTGGTCTCTAACAAGTCTGAAGTAGGAGAGATATAGTTGTTGTTGTAAAGAGGGGGTGTATTGTTGTATCCAATACCAGGCTTCATCTTATCATGAATCTGAGCTTTTAGAAGAGAATCCATTGCTTTTGAAGCATATGAAAACTTTTTTATATCAAGCTTAACCTTAGATAGTTCCTCTTTCAACCTATCATTCTCTTCAATGGACTTAGACAGTTTGGTCTCTAACTCATTCTTTTCCCACTTCCAATAGTTTGTGTCATAAGAGTGTTATAAATCTAAAATCCAAAAAAGTATTATAAATCGAAAATCGAAATTGCTTATCCAATAGTTTGTGTCATAAAATCCAAAAAAGTATTATAAATCGAAAATCTAAAATCCAAAAAAGTATTATAATACTTATCCAATAGTTTGTGTCATAAAAATTAAAAATTGAAAATTCACAAAAAGGTACAAATCCAAAATTCAAATGAAAGTATTATAAATCTAAATTTTATAGTTCAAATTTAATAGTTTTAATCAAATCAAAAACATTAAAAATCCAAACATTAAAAAGAAAACTTATAATATATATGTATATACATATATATATATATATATATATATATATATAAAAACGGGTTATTCGGGTCATTTTCGAGTTGAAAATTTTGACCCTGACCTTACCCGTTTAATTTTCGTGTCGTGTCGTGTCAACTCGTTTACTTAAACGGGTTGAAATGTATTACCCAAACCCGTTTATTTCGTGTCGAGTTCGTGTCGGGTTAGCGTGTCGTGTCATTTTTTGCCAGGTCTAGTTTGTACTCAAAAGAAGGGAACCAGTGACTGATGCTCCCAAAAAGGGGGAGTCAGAAGCTGAAGTAAACATGGAAGATGCCAAAGATAAGGGGGAGCAGGAGAAAGTTGATTTTAAGGGGGAGAAAGAAAAAGAAACAGAGTTTGTACAAGCAGCAGAAACATCAAGCAGAGCAGTAGTAACAGAACAAGCAACATTAACAGTTAATGCTGCTGAATCAAGCAAAGTAGCAGAAACTGTTAATACTGCTGAACTGAATGAAGCAGCAGAAATAGTGCAAGAAGTACTAACATATCTTGAAATTGCTGAAACCTTAATCAAAGCCAAACATGATACTCCCAAGGTCACCTCAAAGGCCAAAGGAGTTGTCATCAAAGAAAGAGGTGAGGCTGTAAAGAAAGCAAGTGTTGAGAAGGTGATAAGCCAAGATAAAGGCAAAGCTAAAATGGTGGAGTCTGATCAACCAATCAAAAAGCAAAAGTTGGTTGAGTCAGATGAAGGTTTGGCCAGGAAGATGCAGGATGATCTTGAGCAAGAAGAAAGGGTTCAAGTTGAAAAAGACAGGGAGATGGCTAAGGCTCTGGCTGCAGAATTAAATTAAGCTTATCAACAAAGTCTGACAACTGAAATAGCACAAAAGAAAGTTGCAACCATGAAGAAATCTGTGTTGGTCAAAAGAGTTGCAAAGAAGAGACAACCCTCAAAGACATTCCTTGGTACTCAAGAAAGAAATAAGATGATTACATTTCTCAAAGGTGCTGTAGGAGTCAGAAAGGAGATGTTCTCAAAGATGACTTTTGAACAGATTAAAGAGCTGTATAATTCAGAGATGACCAAGCTTCAAGGGAATGAAACAACAAGAGTTGAAATGGAGAAGAGAATGAAAGAAAGCAATGACTTTCTGATAGAAAAGCCTTTTCCAGATGAGCAAGAAACACCAAAGAAAGAAGCTACTCTAGGTGAAAGTCTGAGGACTTTAAAAAGAACCAAAATGATGGCCAGAAGAAAATCAGCCAAGAAGCCTAGAGTAGCTGAAGAAGAAGCTAAGAAGGTTGCTGAAGAAGAAGGGGCACCTAAGCCAATTGAACAGAAAGAACCATCAAGTATTGTTGATGTGAATCTGTACATGGTAGTGATAGACAAAGTGCCTGAACCTATTACAGTTGAACCTGTTGGTGTTAAACCTCCTGAGGTCATTCTCTGGGATACACTGAAGGTTGATGGAAAAGAGTACATCAGGCTCAAAAGAAAAGATGAGAAGTATGAAGTGTACAATACTTGGGAAAAGATTGTCAGAACATGTTCCAAGTCAGATCTAGAAGAGATGTTTGAAATAGGAATGAAGTTGTATGCAGATCAATTAAAAGCTCCAGAGATTTCAATCACAAAACTTGTGATGGAGTATCTGTGTATGATGTTCAAACCTGAAGAAGTGGAGCATGTGATCAGAAATGTGTTTAAAACTGTCAACAACTGGACTCTATATGAAACTAGTGGAGTATATGCACTAACTATGGACACAAATCACATAGAGTACTTCCTAGTGGATAGAGTGTACAACCACAGTAGATTGAAGCTACATGCAATGTTGAAGAAGAAGCTTGGATGTGTTCCAGATTCAGAAATGGCAAAGTATCTGATTCAAAGAACAATCAATCAGAGTTTGGGGTTAGATGCAAATACAGGTGTATGAGCTATGAAGTTTTGGGAGCATCTTAAAGACCATCTGAAGAACTTGACTTCTCTTCCTAAAAGTCAAGTTAGGGGGAGATTGTTGGGAAATTCAGAAATGAACAAGTATGGTTAATGTTGCTAGAACAAAATAGTTACTACTTCTGAAGTTAATGCTGCTGAACAAGATTAATGCTGCTAGTCAAAGATTAATACTGCTGGATGAAGTTACTATTGCTAAGTAATTTTAGTACTGCTAGTAGTTAGTACTTCTGAAATTAATATTGCTCACAGTATTAATGCTGCTGAAGACTTAGTGATGCTTAAAAGATTATCAAGATTCGTGCAGATCAAGATTGAAGATTATGGAAAGCTTGGAGATAAAGATGGAAGATTATTCTAAAGATCTTTTATTATTTGTAATTATCTTTTATCTTCAGTATATATATAGAATATTTTAGAATTGATAGACAATTAATTCTGAAATTCTGAATTTTTGTTTTTCATAGAGAGAATCAACCTCAAGGTTTATAATCCTAATTCTAGAGAAGTAGAATTCGTATTGGTGAGTCTGTTCATCAATATTGAGGTTGAGTGTTGAATCTTGTAGCTTTACAATCATTAAATAAAGTTTACAAGTTGTTATTCTGATTCACTGTTTCGTGTTATTCCGCAAACTTCTTTAATATTGTTTCTGTGTGTTTATTCTTGTTAAGAATTGAGATCCTGACAGATTCAAATCTTAAATCAAAAATTCTTGATGAATCTTTTACGCTAAATGATGATTATTATAAACCAAAGCGTAAAAGAAATAGGTCAAAGAAGTCAAAGAAACAAGCTAAAGTCATTTCTGACTGTTCTAATTCTTGTGATTCAAATATTTCATATAAGACTTTGATCACTCCTACGAGGTAGATATGGAGTGTCAAGCGGACATCTGATGAATCTGCGACTGATGAGGATAGATATGTAGACAAATTCTATAAAAGTGCTTCATTTGCTGTTTGTAATAAAATTTCAAAATACTCAATAAAGCAAATGATTCAAATTTCACAAGTCAGGCTTGAGCCTGCATGTAACACCCTAAAAATAGGGATGACAAAAATCCGAAAAACGGACATGAGGTATACTAAAATTGTCATAGCAAGAGCCTCCCAAAAATGGGGAATATATAAATAACATGTTTAATCACAATTTGTAATTTAAACAGACGATAAAATAATAACCAACTAATCTAATTTCTACATCTAGAAAAGAGATTACAAAAGGGTTGTCATCTATAAGCCCAACGGTTCAATCCCAAAAGAAGTAGCGTCCAAGTGCAAAATCCCCAAGCTCTCACCCAAAGCATCTAAACCTGCTTAGGAACGGCGCCGCTAGAACCTGAGATACACATCGACACCAAACAAGTGTTAGGCCAAAAATCCTAGTGAGTTGAACAATAATAAGCATGCATGATCAGTTACAATTCTTATCAGCAGTTAACCAGAGTTCAATATATGTGGAGTCAATAGGGGAGACCCATAGCACCAATCAAGTTCCACCCAAAGAGTCGATATACCTTGATGTCATCTATCAAGAGACATCCGAAAGGCTCGGCACACCCGAGAACTATACCAAAGAAAATTCCTCGAATGGCGGAGGTCTAGGCACATACCATCACAGTGGCGCCCAAGACTACATCCTCCTAGTGTCTACTGACTTGGTTCATCCAACATAATTTATAGGAGGTATTGAGGTATATTTCAACCAACACATTTCGATACCAACCAAGGGTACAATGTTACCATCCTAACACATAAGTCCATTATGAGACCCAAATACCAACATAATCAATGTTTAGACATATTATCACCAAAAAGGCATTCCGGGTAGAATTTATCATCTACTATAATCCATACATCCCAAATTGTAACACCCCGGATTTTCCATTGTGTAACCTTGCTATTCTTATGTTAAGCTTTTGTCGTTAGCTCCGTGTTTGGTTGGTTGTCGTTTTGGATTTTGTGAAGTTTGGGGAGAAACAGTGAATTACACGAGTTACACCGCGACTAGAGGTCGCGGCACAACCCGCGTAACCCTCTGTTGGATATGGGATTTTGAGAACTACGAGAGTTATACCGCGACTAGAGGTCGCGGCACAACCCGCGAAACCCACTGGATGATTAGGGTTTTTGGGACACGGGCGAGTTATGCCGCGGGTTGAAGTCGCGGCATAACCCGCGAAGTTGCATAGACCGTCTAAAGGGGTTCAGTTTCCCAAATATCTCATTCTCTCAAATCACAAATATCTTTTCTCTCTCTTCCTTTTCTCTCTTTTCATCTTTCGATCTTCGAAGTCTCGTTTGGTTGCTAGTTTTCGGTGTTTCTAGCAAGGGGTCGTTGTTTTAAGCTTCACCTCTTCGTCGTGATCGATTAGGGATGGCAAAAAAAAACCGAACCCGACGGTGAAAACCGAAAACCGAACATTTCGGGTCGGGTTCGGGGACTTCTTATCGGGGACGGGGCGGGGATCGGGGATACTATCGGGGATGTTAACGGGGACGGGGACGGTACTCACCGCCCCGGCCCGGCCCGAAATATAATATATGTATATAATAATTTTATATATTATATAAAAGGTAAAAGCCTATTCAGATTTCAGCCCAACGGCCCCAACCCAATTACCCAAATCCCTAATGCTTATTAGTTTCTTACGGTCTAAGTGAAGTCTAACCCCATCGGAGAGACGGCGACTGCAGCAGAGTCATACAATCTCCCTCCCACCGCACCGCCCACGCCTCGACAATTCAGTGACGTCGGCGGCGACTGCAGAGTCAGTCAGTCCAGTGACGTCGACAGCCTCCCTTCCAGACTCGCCTCCCATCGACGTTCAACTCCAGTCTCAAGTCCCAATCGACGTTCAACTCCACTCTCCCCCATTGTCGTTCAACTCCAGACTCGCGACTGGCGTTCAACTCCAGACTCCCATCGAAGTTCAACTCCAGGTTTGATTTTATACCTCTTTACCTCATCGATTAAGTTGTTGAATTTAGGTTTAAAATTGTTTGATTACTCAAATAAAAATCGCATTCGGTGTTAAACTGTTAATTAGATTTTGATGTTGATGTTTGGATTCTTTAGAATACGATCTGAAAATCTGTGATTGAGTTTTGCATTTGAGTTTTGCATTTAAGTTTTGAAAATCTGAAAATCTTTAGAATACGATCTGAAAATCTGTTAATTAGGTTTTGATGTTGAGTTTTGCCTCAAAATTCCTTGTAATATCATTATTTGAATAGCCATTTGATGTATGTCGGTAACCATTTGATACAAGTTGTTATTTGTTAATTGGGTTTTGATGTTGAGTCTGCTCTTGATTCGGTATTCGGTATTTAAGAAATATGAATTTTTCGGTTTCGGGTTTCGAGTATAACCAACGGGTCACGGTGATTTTTTTGCCTTAACGGTTCCCCAATGGGGATCGGGGAAACCGCGGGGACCCGATGGGGATCCCCGATAAGATCCCCTACGGGGATCGGGACGGTTTCGGGGACCATTTTGCTTATCGGTTTCGGGGATGGGGATACCAATCCCCGGCCCGAACCCGGCCCGTTGCCATTCCTATGATCGATATCTGGTTTTCTGGGTTTTATTCCAAAAACCTATCGGTGAGTTCCTACTACCATTTTACAAACTTTATACATGCCAAAACTCTTATTTGCGAAATCGGAAGTATTTCTACGGTATGATTTTATGTTCTCAACATTTTGTTATAAATAAAGTTTTTGGTGATTTTCGGGGTTCCCGGTCAGATTTGACCAAAATGACGGGTTCCGCCTTATTGAAGTAAAATGATGTTTTACTTGCACATTATGTGGTCATTTGAAAAGAATGTTTATGAACTCATTTTAATGATTTTCATTCTTACCAGAAGTTGAACTGAGAATAGCATTTTGTTTATAAAATGTACTTATACCATATATTTATTTATGGTTGGTCACATATGTTGTTGTGACGAGTCCTTACCATTACTAGTGGATCCCTAGGTTTTGAGTAGACTGTATTGCTGGGATGATACATTCCCCAAATTTGTAGCTATGGATCACTTGTTCCTAGAGGGCAACTTAGTACGGTTATGTGAGGCACGATACTAGCCATGGTTCATATTGATCCTAGCGAAGGAGTATACCTTGGTTTTGCGCTTGGGGCTTGATCTCACGTTGAAGCACGGACTTTGTGATTCGTATTCGCGGATTCCAATTGGTTTAGCTCGTAACTCGAATTGTTGGCCTAACTTTGTGTTACGCCACTATCCTTGGTAAAATGTTTTGTTTTCGGTCCTTTTATGGCATGTTTATAACGAAAAAGCCCGATTGTGGCAAGGACCTAAATTGTAAACTTGATCTCTTTGGAAATGTTATCTTGAAACTGATGTTTTATCTTTTGAACTTATAAACTGTATGATCTCACCAGGATTTAAAGTCTGACACTTTTTCTCAAATGATGTGTATAACAGGTTTCCATTAGCGGTGGGTGCCGGGGTTTTTTGGAGAGACGAGTTTTGAGTCTCGAGGTTTTTGGAGATGTTTTAGTATTGATGTTGGGCGTTGTTAAGACCCATTCTTTTGATGAAATCCTTGTATAGGATTGTATAGTTTAAAGGACTAATCCCATTTATGGGAAGTTAATGGATTTACTTTCGTCTTATTGTCAGGTTTTCCATGTTTTAAATTACTCTGATTTTTAGGGTGTTACACAAATCATGCCAAGATATCCAATATATATATATATATATATATATATATATATTCATGGGGTCAACGCCCAATACCCGATTCCATAAAGTAAACATGGCATTTCACACAAAATCATATTCTCAACTTTTCTTCATGATTAAATCCCACATACTTGAACATATAGAGATAAATTGTAACACCCGCTATTTTGGAGTTGGGTGAAAAGTTGACCTTTACCCAAAGTTCAAGGGGGTAAAATGAAACTTGGGTTATATAAATATAAATCAAGTTAGATATTTGTTTCTAAATATCACAAATCTGATATTCTAAAGAAATCAGAGAGAGAGAGAGAGAGAAGGAAGCAGGAAGAAGAGGTCGATCGATTTTCTCCAAATCAAGGTACGAATCTAGCTTAATGCTTTGATCTGAGTGTTATCTGCCGTATAGAATCTCGTTGTGAAGGTTTTTAACCGTTTCATTTTGAGATTTACGTATTTTGATTTGGATCTGGGTTCTGTAAACGTCCCATCATAATAATACCGGGAATATGGTCTCGATCGGTCTCGACCGATATTGGGTTCGACCAGAATTCGGCTCGACCGGAAGTCGGTTCGATCGGAACTGGCATTCGACCGATATGTTGTTTCGACCGGTATTGTGGTTTCGACCGGTAGTAGTACTCGACCGGTACTTTGTTTTGGCAGTGTGTTGTGTGTTGTATTCAAGAATTGTAAGTCAGTGAGTTGTCTATATTTTTGGCTTACCGATTTATCGGTGTTATCATAGGTAGCAATCGTAAGAAGCAGACTTTAAACAGGAAGAAATCTGAGGTGAGACCTTTAAGCTAAATCCGTCTGTATTACGAAAGCTATGTGATAAATGTATTTGTTTAAATGTGGAAAACCACGTTTTAATATGGCATATTGTTGTTGGGTAATGATTTCTAAATCCCATCATTTTAAGAACCAAGATTTATTGAATTGAACTATTGTTCATATGAATTGCCTGTATATTTGATTTAATATGAGTATGTTATGAAATGACATGCTTTGGCTTTGGCTTTGAGTCTTGTGCAATGGATCCACAGGCACTGTGTTCCCATGTCCCCGTTTTGGGCATCTGGTTCACGTTTTAGCACGGAATAGGCATCGGGTTGTCATGATAAGTAAGGTGTGGGCCTATACGGCCGGGCAGCGTCTCATGGTGCAGTAAGGTGTAATTCCATATGGTGCTTGAGTTCCCCCTGTTTTGAGAACTCTCAAGAATAGATCCAGAGGGGTTGACTTGATGTTTTGAGCAACAGATCTAGAGGGGTTGAGCTCGTTATGTGATTGGTGTTATTTGTACCATGTTTAATCACTAATGGTTTATTTGATTTCTTGACTTAGCTCATGGATATACTCACCGCGTGACATCGATTTGGTTTAGTATTCCTTTTTATTTGGCTTGTTCTCACTAGGCTTTAGTTTAACACTTGCTCTTGGTTGTCATGTTGGCAGGTCATCTTAACAGTGGGGCTCGCCGGGACTGAGGGAACGACCTTGGGGTCGTGAGTGGTCTTTTTGAGGATATCTAGTGACCATCGTACAGTGATTTTTGAATATGCACATTTTGGAAGGATAGCGATACTCGACCCTAATCTAGTTACTTAATTGTAGATTAGTAGGTTGTCGTCGTATGCTTCATTTATTGACCATGTTTATGTCTAACCCATACTCCATTTGGAATAACATTGTATGTTGGTATTGTAATACCTTATTCCGCAAGTTTAGTCTATTGCAGAATTTCGATTTTTTATTTCCGCTAATTTTTAGGGTGTTACAAGTTGGTATCAGAGCATTGGTTTAAGTGAATTAGGTATGACTGTAAGATGCCTAGACTTTACCCGAGACTATTAAGCTATGACTCGTGAGATGGGGTAGACTTTCTAAGATAGGATGCTCTTAGGGTCAACGGAAACTTGCACAAATTGAAAGTTGTAACGATGGTAATTAACACTCTTACGTATTATGTATTCATAATTTCACTTAGCTAACGTTATTATGAAAATGTTTTACGTGAGCATACTTAAATTACTGTTGTTATAATAATTGATAAGTGTAGTATTACGTTCCTGGTATTTTTCGTAATCCTTATCCCGTTCTTTTGCATGTTTGCGTTCAGAAGAACCATGGTGAATACCAGGAATCGTCCGGAAGGTCAGGAGGCCGAAATATCTGCGGCCGATCATCCGCTGGTGATTGAAGTGGGTGATGTGCTGGGTGGAGGACCCGAGCACATTCCTCGACGCAATTTGGAAACTGCAGAGCCTATTATTGAGGAAGTGACGGCAGAAACGAGAATGATGTACCGTATAATGTTGGCCATGAACAGGTCCATGGCGCAACAACAGGAGGTATTCTTGAAACTCCTTGAGGACCGAGAGGTTAACAACCGTAGGCACGAAACGGTTGGCGAGAATGTGATTGTTGCAGGATCCAGGGGTGTTGGACCTGTAATTCTCCCTGTGGTGACTGCAGCCCTGGGTATCAGGCGAGCGGCGAAGACTTGCACGATCAAAGCTTTTCTGGGTTGCCGACCCCCAGACTTTAAAGGCTCGGACAATCCCCTAGATTGTATGGCCTGGGTTCTAGAGATGGAGCAAGCTTTTTGCTCAAGTGAATGTGGGGAGGAACAGAGGGTTATCTTTGGTTCCCGAATGTTACGGGGTATAGCTCTTACTTTGTGGGATGTGTACTCTGCTTCGCTTGAACCGACTGTTCTGGACCAACTGTCTTGGTCTACCTTCAAAGAGAAACTGCTAGAGGAGTACTGTAACGAGAGGTCGTTGGACCGAATCAAGGAGGAATTTCAGAACTTGAAGAAAGGAGGTATGTCTGTGAGGGTGTACAACCGTCTCTTCATGGACAAGCTGGGTTTTGTGGGACTTCTGGTCCCGACAGAGAAAGATAAGATCAAGGCTTACATCAAGGGCCTCCCATCGGACATGATGTCGATGGTGCGTGTAACAAAGACCTCCACCCTTTGGGAGGCAATGGAAGAAGCTCAACTCATGGAGGATGCTTACAGCCTCGGCAGGGATCAAAGTGGTCGCCAAGTCGAGAAGAGGAAATGGGAGGGAAGCTCGATGCCCTCAAAGAAACCCTTTTATGCCAACAGCAGCGCTCAGCGAGGAGCTGATCCTAGACGTGATGCCAAGTGGTGCTCCAAGTGTCGAAGCAAACATTTCAGCCCATGCAAATTTGTTCCCGGAATGTGCTACAAGTGCGGAAAGATGGGTCACACATTCCGAGATTGCCCTCTTAAGGGGCAAATATGTTTTGAATGTAAGGAACTGGGGCACGTAAGGGCGGAATGCCCGAAGCTCAAGGCTAGGGGATTTGGCGGGAAAAAGATGGAACCTCCACGGTCGACCGGAAGGGCTTTCCAGATGTCGTCAGAGGAAGCTAAAGCATCGACCGATGTGGTGTTGGGTACGTTCTTTCTAAATTCTGTACCTACACGTGTGTTATTTGATTCTGGTGCTAGCTACTCGTTCATATCTGATTTGTTCTGTCAAAGGCTTGCTATGTCTAAGAGTATGCTAGAGAATGTTGTTGTCGTAGAAATAGCAAATGGAGGTCAAGTTCTAATTCATAATATCCTTAGAGATTGTATCTTAGAGCTTAAGGGAAAGAAATTTCCCATTAACTTATTACCTATGCAAATTGGCGGATTCGATGTGGTTGTGGGTATGGACTGGTTATCAAAGAACCAGGCCGAAATTGTATGTTCCAAGAAAATGATTTGTTTACCTGTGGCAAACGGAGAAGCGACAATAATCTACGGCGAAGGAAGGAAAGGCGATGTGGCGATTATTTCAGTAATCAGAGCTAGGAAGTGTTTGGTGAAAGGATGTTTATCTTTCCTGGCTTATGCTATCGATACCAAACTCGACCAGCGGAAACTGGAAGATGTTAGGGTGGTACGCGAGTTTCCCGATGTGTTTTCGGAAGACTTTCCCGGGTTGCCACCCAATCGTGTTGTGGAATTCCGTATAGACCTCATTTCAGGAGTGGCTCCAATTGCTCGAGCTCCTTATCGTTTGGCTCCTACCGAAATGCAAGAGATGGTGGTTCAACTCCAGGACCTTCTCGAGAAAGGTTTCATCCGACCGAGCTCGTCACCTTGGGGAGCTCCAGTCCTATTTGTCAAGAAAAAGGACGGTGTAATGAGAATGTGTATCGACTACAGAGAACTGAACAAAGTAACGGTGAAGAACAGATATCCACTTCCGAGAATCGACGATCTGTTCGATCAACTTCAGGGAGCAGGTTGTTTCTCAAAGATCGACCTTCGATCGGGGTATCACCAAGTGAAGGTAGCAAAGGATGACATCCCAAAGACGGCATTTAGGACACGCTATGGACACTACGAATTTCCGGTGATGCCATTCGGCCTAACCAACGCACCGACAATATTTATGGACTTGATGAACCGAGTGTGCCGACCGTTCCTCGACAAATCGGTAATCGTGTTCATCGACGACATCCTAGTTTACTCCAAGAATGAAGAAGAGCATGAGCAACATCTCCGTGAAGTGTTGGATGTTTTAAGGCGAGAAAGACTTTACGCGAAGTTTTCAAAGTGCGACTTTTGGCTCCCAGAGGTGCAGTTTTTGGGGCATGTGGTTTCAAAGGAAGGAGTAAAAGTGGATCCCGCAAAGATTGAGGCAATGACAAATTGGGAACCTCCCAAGAGTCCGTCTGAAATCCGAAGTTTCCTAGGTTTGGCAGGGTACTACCGGAGATTCATACAAGGCTTCTCGAAGATAGCCTCGTCGTTGACGGCCTTGACCCGAAAGAACGTGAAATTTATGTGGACCGAGAGGCAAGAAGAGGTGTTCCGCACCTTACAAAAGAAGCTTTGTGAAGCTCCTATCCTATCCTTACCTGACGGGACGGAAGATTTTGTGGTATGCAGCGATGCGTTGAAGATAGGTTTGGGTTGTGTCCTGATGCAAAGAGGGAAGGTGATCGCTTACGCATCAAGGCAACTTAAAGTGCACGAAGTCAACTACCTTACTTATGACTTGGAATTGGCAGCGGTGGTGTTTGCACTGAAGTTGTGGCGAAACTACCTTTACGGTACGAAATGCACTCTTTATACTAACCACAAGAGTCTGAAGCATATCTTTGATCAGAAAGAGCTAAACATGAGGCAGCGGAGATGGTTGGAGTTGTTGAAGGATTATGATTGCGAGTTGCTCTACCATCCGGGTAAGGCAAACGTTGTTGCCGACGCCTTGATTAGGAAAGTTTGTGGAGGAAATTCTCGTGCTACCTTTGCACGGATTGAAATAACTTCAACACTCATTGACAGAATCAAGAAATCGCAAGCCGAAACCTTGCTAGAGGAAAATCTCAAAGGAGAAGTCATGGCAAAACAACATCTTCTGTTGACTGAAGATAGTCGAGGGGTGAAACTTTTCAATGGGAGAATTTGGGTGCCTAAGATAGGGGGTAATAGAGAACTTCTTCTCGAAGATGCCCACAAGTCAAAATACTCCATTCACCCAGGAAGCACGAAAATGTATAGAGATTTGAAATTGCATTATTGGTGGCCAATCATGAAGCTTGATGTGGCGCACTATGTGGAACAATGTGTAACTTGTTTGCAAGTGAAGGCTGAACACCAAAGACCTTACGGAAGTTTGCAATCCTTGGAAATTCCGGAATGGAAATGGGAACACATCACGATGGATTTCGTGACGAAGCTGCCAAAGAGCTTGAAAGGTCACGACACCATTTGGGTTATAGTAGATCGCTTGACCAAAAGTGCTCATTTCTTGGCCATGCGGGAGACTTTGCCAATTTATCCATTGGCGAAGTTGTACATCGATGAAGTAATTTCCCGACACGGTGTGTCGCTATCTATTGTCTCTGATCAGGATAGTCGGTTCACGTCGCATTTTTGGGACGGTTTACAAAAGGAATTGGGTACACGTGTGAAGTTGAGCACGACTTACCATCCTCAAACTGACAGCCAAAGCGAGAGGACAATACAGACTCTGGAAGACATGTTAAGATCGTGTGTGATCGACTTTGGGGGTAGTTGGGATACGCACCTGCCTTTGGTAGAGTTCGCGTACAATAATAGCTACCACTCGAGTATAGGGATGGCACCGTTTGAAGCGTTATACGGTCGCAAGTGTCGAACTCCCGTATGTTGGCTCGAGGAGGGGGAAAAGCAGTTCGCCGGACCTGAAATTGTGCAAGAAACGGCGGACAAGGTCAAGGGCATCCGCGAACGCTTGAAGGCGGCGCAAGATCGACAGAAAAGTTACGCCGATAAGAAAAGACGACCAATGGAATTCCAAGTAGGAGATCGGGTTATGTTGAAGGTATCCCCTTGGAAGGGAATTATTAGATTTGGGAAGCGTGGGAAGTTGAGCCCCCGTTTCCTTGGACCGTTCACCGTGACTAAGCTGATAGGACTTCAAGCTTATCAACTGGAACTTCCTCCGGAGATGAAGGGAATGCATAACACATTTCATGTGTGCTACCTTCAGAAGTGTCTAGCAAAAGAGGAGAGTGTCATTCCACTCTCCGAGATCAGAGTGGATGAGGGAAATCATTGCGTTGAAGAACCTGAAGTGATTTTGGAAAGAAAGACGAAGAAGCTTCGTCACCGGGAAGTCACAATGGTCAAGGTTCAGTGGAAGCATCATCGGGGTGCCAACGTGACTTGGGAAGCGGAAGAGGACTTGAAGCGGAGGTACCCTCACCTCTTTCCATAGCCGAGATTTCGAGGACGAAATCTTCTCCAAGTTGGGGAGGATTGTAACACCCGCTATTTTGGAGTTGGGTGAAAAGTTGACATTTACCCAAAGTTCATGGGGGTAAAATGTAACTTGGGTTATATAAATATAAATCAAGTTAGATATTTGTTTCTAAATATCACAAATCTGATATTCTAAAGAAATTAGAGAGAGAGAGAGAGAAGGAAGCAGAAAGAAGAGGTCGATCGATTTTCTCTAAATCAAGGTACGAATCTAGCTTAATGCTTTGATCTGAGTGTTATTTGCCGTATAGACTCTCGTTGTGAAGGTTTTTAACCGTTTCATTTTGAGATTTACGTATTTTGATTTGGATATGGGTCCTGTAAACGTCCCATCATAATAAGACCGGGAAGATGGTCTCGATCGATCTCGACCGATATTGGGTTCGACCGGAAGTCGGCTCATCCGGAAGTCGGCTCGGCCGGAAGTCGGTTCGACTGGAACTGCATTCGACCGATATGTTGTTTCGACCGGTATTGTGGTTTCGACCGGTAGTAGTACTCGGCCGGTACTTTGTTTTGGCAGTGTGTTGTGTATTGTATTCAAGAATTGTAAGTCAGTGAGTTGTCTATATTTTTGGCTTACCGATTTATCGGTGTTGTCATAGGTAGCAATCGTAAGAAGCAGACTTTAAACAGGAAGAAATCTGAGGTGAGACCTTTAAGCTAAATCCGTCTGTATTACGAAAGCTATGTGATAAATGTATTTGTTTAAATGTGGAAAACCACGTTTTAATATGGCATATTGTTGTTGGGTAATGATTTCTAAATCCCATCATTTTAAGAACCAAGATTTATTGAATTGAACTATTGTTCATATGAATTGCCTGTATATTTGATTTAATATGAGTATGTTATGAAATGACATGCTTTGGCTTTGGCTTTGAGTCTTGCGCAATGGATCCACAGGCACTGTGTTCCCATGTCCCCGTTTTGGGCATCTGGTTCACGTTTTAGCACGGAATAGGCATCGGGTTGTCATGATAAGTAAGGTGTGGGCCTATACGGCCGGGCAGCGTCTCATGGTGCAGTAAGGTGTAATTCCATATGGTGCTTGAGTTCCCCCTGTTTTGGGAACTCTCAAGAATAGATCCAGAGGGGTTGACTTGATGTTTTGAGCAACAGATCTAGAGGGGTTGAGCTCGTTATGTGATTGGTGTTATTTGTACCATGTTTAATCACTAATGGTTTATTTGATTTCTTGACTTAGCTCATGGTTATACTCACCGCGTGACGTCGATTGGGTTTAGTATTCCTTTTTATTTGGCTTGTTCTCACTAGGCTTTAGCCTAACACTTGCTTTTGGTTGTCATGTTGGCAGGTCATCTTAACAGTGGGGCTCGCCGGGACTGAGGGAACGACCTTGGGGTCGTGAGTGGTCTTTTTGAGGATATCTAGTGACCATCGTACAATGATTTTTGAAGATGCACATTTTGGAAGAATAGCGACACCCGACCCTAATCTAGTTACTTAATTGTAGATTAGTAGGTTGTCGTCGTATGCTTCATTTATTGACCATGTTTATGTCTAACCCATACTCCGTTTGGAATAACATTGTATGTTGGGATTGTAATACCTTATTCCGCAAGTTTAGTCTATTGCAGAATTTTGATTTTTTATTTCCGCTAATTTTTAGGGTGTTACATAAATAACAACAACTAGAAGAATATGACGTGTATCTAGATTTAAAAAAGGTTAGTAAACTCACAATCTGGGTTTTTGGACCAAAACCTAGAAAAGTGTCAAACCCTAGAAGTTGGAGAAGATGAGACTTGAAGTGGAGAAGGTGAACTTGAAGAAACCCTAGAAATCTTCTTGGTAGGTAGTAAATGCAAGGTCCACAACCCCAACCACCAAAATGGTTTGCAATAAATGAGAGTTAGGGTTTGGAGAGGTATGGGTATGGTTTTGAGCTCTCAAAATCGCCAAAGAGAAAAGATGAAATGTGAGGAATCAAATGAAAATCGGCTGGAACTCATTTAAATGGAATTCCCCCGTCGGCGATAGTGCCCGGCGATAGTGCCATGGGCACTATTGCATGTCACAATCGCGAAGGTTCCCACCCCCACGGTACAAGCTCGGCGATAGTGCCTTTGGCGATAGTGCCAAGGCACAATCGCGGGGCACAATCGCTGGCATCCTTCAGCCCACGGTACGTCCCTGGCGATAGTGCAATGGCACAATCGCCAGGCACAATCGCGCCAACCCAAAACAGACCGAAACTTAACCAAATTCGATAGCGAGTGAGAGGTTTGAACGATTAACAAAGGTAATTCAATTATATGACATTTCAACATAAAAATGATCATAAAGGTGCGCACAAAGACACGTATTCACACATAAGCACAATTAATGTATTAAGAGAGACAGGATACTTACCTTAAGAATTTACGGGTGTTACACTGCATTAAGATGGAGCTATCAATTTGATCTCAAGCCTAGCCGATACGGTCGAACAGGGACGGGTCCAGAATTTTTTTAATACTTTGGAATCATAAAATATAGACAAAAAATAATTACAAAAAACATTGTTTTTATCGATGTGTCTTCATCTTTTTACCAACGTTCAATATCGTCCGGTGTGTTTATAACCTAATTCCACCTCTTCAAGAGATTTTTAAAGTTTTTTTTATTGATTTCGAGAAAATTTTACGTTTTTTATTGATTTCCAGGGATTTTTTTCAGTTTTTTGGTTGATTTCAAAAGTTTTTTTTTTCGTTTTTTTGGTTGATTTCAATAGTTATTTATTTTATTTTTATTTTTTTGGTTGATTAAGAGGTACGATTACACCTTCTTGAACTCTTGGATATCATAGGGTGACACCTTCTAAAACGTAAAACTTTTAACCTTTCGGCGGAAAGATAATGCGATGACACGTGCCACATTGGCCCTTCTTTGGTCCGTCCATGCGGCCAAACCACACTTTCGCTCCGCCGTGACTTGCTTACGGTCACAACAAGAAGTGCACGAGGTACAAAATATTAATTTATACAAATCGCAATCAAACGACAAATATAAGCACCATTTCAACTTTCAAACTTTACTATAGTCTCGATGAAAAACCGAAAAACACAACAAGTTCGCTTGATAAAACAAGCGCATTTTCGCTTTATTTTGATTCGACCCAACTCTAGATAAAAAAAAAACCGAAAACAACTCAAAAGTTCGATTGAGAAAACAAACATATGAACATTGTTCATGTTCATTTTATTAGATTTCACTTAACCTTAAAAGTCGTCCACCGTATCGATCGCACCACCGAACGCACCATCCACCGCGTTCTCGACATTCCCCGCACCACCGCTCGAGACCGCATCGGTCTTTCCACGAACCCGCCTAGGCGTTTTCTCCTCTGCGCCCTTTCGTTTCTTCTTTGGGCTTAGATCCCCGAAAGCAAGAGCTTCCAACGCTTTTGTGCTCAACATTCGGCTTCTCGTACTATAACGCCTTTGCGGCACTACAACCGGCTGCTGCTGCATATTGGCGGATCCTGCAGCATTCGAAAACTCAACCTGGTTCGCAATTGGTATTGGGGAAAGTGATGATCGATCAGGGTCTGTGTACGGAACCGTTTGATAGACGTCTAAGTCTATGACGATCTGTTGCTCGTGCTCGTTCTTTGAGCACGGTTCTTCGACAATTTCTTCACGTTCACCGTTCCCCGATGGTGTTTTTTCCTGAAATCCAATGTTTTCGCCGGTATCATCTACCGGGTTCGACTCATTGTAGGACTCGATACTTTTTCGATCAAGATCGTTCGCCAAGTTGTTGTTGATGCAGCTCTCGTTAATTTCTCGCTCAGGAGCCCCTTTTTCGACCATATAAGTCGGGAGTTCCATCAATTTAACGATCCCATCTTTATCACGATCCGAACTAGCATCCACAATCGTAAACATATTCGAATCTTGATTGGTTTCACGAACGTCTGGCTCGAGGTCATCCTGATGTTCTTCGCGGTTGAGGTCTTGGTTCGTATCCGAATCCACCGACTCGTCTCGATGATCAGATTCAAGTTCGAGAAGCTCGGGCTCGGAAGCAACTTTACTCAAGACATCGGTTAGAGAATCGAAGTAGTGGATTCCTTTCTTCAGTTCGTTACGCGAAAACTCATCGACACCGGGTACCAGAAACACGAAATTGTTCGAATTTTCGACAACATTATGTCTCGGCTTCTCGGAATGCCATCCTCGGGCTAAAAGACGCGGCCAGACCTCGTCCCAGAAGAGATCGCTCGACCTCGCTTTGCTTAATCTCCCGTCACCGTTCAACGTCCTAACGATTTCTTGTGGCGTAAGAGAGGAACCGGGGTTGTTGATTGGTACTACCTCTAGATTGACATTAGGCTGATCGTTGATCGGTCGAAACTCCAATAAGTCGCGATCTTCTTGTCCGATGGCGACAGCTTCGACGAGATGATCCATGCCGACGTTTTGCTTTAGAGCGAATACGAACCTTGTAAGTGATTGTCTTCCTTCGATATATTTCGTACCGTCCTGAAAGAATTTGTAGAACAAGTACGTAAAACACGGAAGGAAATTTTCTTGAATAACAATATAAACTGCATGTCTCATTCATGTCCCATCAATGAAATTAAGAGTTTAAGACACGTCAAGTTTTATATATTTTTAACCTTAGTTAATTCAGGTTCATATTTTCTATAACATGTATTCATGTGATTAGTGGACATGAATGAGACATTATAATTTAGGACAATAGATTTTTATTCGTCTAGAGCGTTGTAATAAGTTTATAGACATATGCTTTGAAGTGTCGTAACAAGTATTTTATGACACTTTAAATATAAAGTGTTGCATTAACTATTTTATAGGACATTTTTGGGGAAAAAAAGAAGTCCTATAAACTCATCTTTATATATGACACTTGTTTTTATAAGACATTTTTTTCAAATAGTGTTCTATAAAATAGCTAATACGACATGTTTTTATAAAAATGTCCTAGAAATACAACGCCCAAAAGCATCCTATAAACTTATTACTAACACCTTTAGATAAGATCTTTCATCTTTTGGTCCCATAAATTAAGCCCTGTAAAGCGGTCTTTATGACGCTTAGAAAATTCTGACATCCTATAAACTCAATTTTGTTGTAGTGAAAACATGAATTAGATTTAGCTATATGAATATGATTGTATAGCGTAATTGGTAGCGCAAGAAATTGTGATTATTAGAGAAATACCCGGATCAAACGAACTTTGGATTCTTCTGTCGCGTTAGAAGATAAACGGGACATAAGTTCTTGATAGCTCCAACCGATAAAAAGCTTTCGTGCATTTAGCGGCCTCGTACACCTATCCATTCGCCATTTCGTCCATCTATTATAGTCACCCGATTTATAGAACTCCCCATAGTAGTAACCGCTTATGCTTCCAATTTCTTTGCTCCCCATGAATCTTTCCACGAGACGAAAATTCTTCGCGAAAAAATATAAACCGAGAAGAAAACTACCACGTTCGATAGCGCTCCAAGTTTCAGTCGATAAACCAGGAAGAGGAAGCAAATTATCGTTGTCGGGTTCACCTGCATTATTGTTAGATTCAATTGCTTCTTCGTTGTTGGTTTTAGGTTGATCGTTACGAACCCATGTGACTGGAATTGGGAGACCGTAACGCATAAGCTCTGGAGGTTCGTATTTTTCCATCACGGACGGAATGATTGCTTGGTACGCGATTCCAACTCGAGTAGTCTTTTTTGGCTTGCCGAATTTAACCATATTGTTAGCGTTTTACTCGACAATCTGATAAAAAACGAAAAATAGTGTGAGATTTGATGAATAAAAATCACTTGTCCTAAAATCACAAGTCTCATTCCTGTCCCACCAATGAAATTAAGACGCATCAGATTTTTATTTGTTTTGAATTTATTTAATTCATGTTCTCTCTCTCTCTCTCTCTCTCTCTCTCTCTCTCTCTCTCTCTCTCTCTCTCTCTCTCTCTCTCTCTGTGTGTGTGTGTGTGTGAATACATGTATTCATATGATAGGTGGACATAAAAATTTGGGATAGTTGATTTTAATCCAGATTTAATCAAAGAAAGTACAACTAAATAAAACAAATATTAGTAAGATTACCATGAATCAAATGCTAAATCACATAAGGCTATTAAAGAAAGAAACTCAAGTATGATGTACAAATGGAAAAAAATAAAAAATCAAGACTTTTGTTCTCAAGGTTCTTTATTTTGAATCATTAACATAGGCAGCTGGTTTGATCATATAATTTCTTCTTATTGAAATTTTGTATTCTAAGGGGTGTTTACATACAGCTTAATGAGTTTAATGGTCTGAATGACTTATTCGTTTGACCAAACAATGTGTTCCTTTACAGCTTAATCATTAAGCCACTAAACCAAATTACATGCCTATAAGAGATAAGTTAGAAATGCTCTATAAATAATCCGGCCCACTCTCTTTACCCTCCCTCAAACCCATCAGTGTCACTTGGACAGACAAATTTATCTGGACAGACAACTTAACTTATGAAGAGCTTAATGAATTATTTTTTTTTTAAAAAGCGAACAACTCCTAAGTTAAATATATATATTTTGACGCACTTTAATTATGGATTTTGCTAGAAATCTATTGTGTCGATGGATCGGATGATATTTGATATCTTTACCATTCTCACAAAATCTCCTCCGATTGATTTGTTTTTGTACTAATAATGCAAAAACAGAAAGAGCAATTAACACCCAAAATTCTAAATCAAACAAAACAATCTAAAACCTAAAAACAAAATCATCGCAATCATAGATCGTCAAACAAGAACTTTAAACTTAATCGAAAGGAACCATTTCTAATTAAGCATTTCGATCTAATAACGATCGCCCTTTTTCCAATTTAATTATGGGTTTTGCTAGAAACGCATCGTGTGGATGGATCGATGATATTCGATAGATTTCTTTACCATTTTCACAAAATCGCCTCGGATTGATTTGTTTTTGTGCTAACAATGCAAAAACATAAAGAGCGATTAACACCCAAAATTTTAAATCGAGCGAAACAATCTAAAACCTAAAATCAAAATCATCGTCGTGATCCAATAGATCATCAAAAAGAGCATTAAACTTAAATCGGAAGAAACCATGTACAAGAATTAATTCGGTCTAATAATCATCACCGATTCACCGACAGAATCATCAATCCATTAATTCTTGAATCCACAAAACATATAGATACGCAAAACTCAAAAGGCAAGAGCGGCTAAAAAAAAACATCAAACAAATAAAACGAATGCAACGAACTACAAGCAAAACTCCATACACATTCGAGATGAAATTTTGGCATCGGTATAGCTATATTTTTGCAAACTCATTCGATATGTTAGAACCAAACATAAACTCTAATTTTCCGATGGATCGGTACTTTTACCAAAAACCCATTATTTAGAACACCGTTTCAGATTCAACCAAGTAATGTATAACTACAAAACAAACCCCAAAAAAAACTCAAAAGGGAGGGATTTTTTGTTAAACTTGCATACAAACTTGTAGGTAACAAAAGCCTCATCTAGAAGTGTCATTAAGCAAATGAGTAATGAAAAACTGAGGAACACTCTGATAACAGTTTATCTGGATGGATTGTGCATACAGGGTGTTCCTCAGTTTTTCATTTTTTTTTGGGGTTTTCTTGGAACCCCTCTCTCTCTATATAGTTTTGCATGAAAAAATAATACAAGCTCATGCCTAGAAGATATACATAGACTATGAACAAAAGAATCATGAAAATAAAATGCAAGAGAAAAGGACAACACATAGAGTAGAGTTCATATGGATATAAAAAGAAATGAAGTTGTTCTCACCAGGGAAGATTGTGAGAGATCTTGAGGGCTTAGAGGGTGATTTTATTTTAGAGAATGGCACTAATAAAAAGAGGTTGGGTGTCTATTATAAATAAGGAGAGACCATAAATTTTATTACAAAAAACCATAATACTATTCATTCATTATTTATTTTTTTATAGAAATTTTATGACAATTATAAATATTTTATTTATGTATATGTAAAACGCTATCGTTTTTACGAAAGTACAAAAAGACTTTTTACTAAAAATGGACGATATTTTATAAAAAGCCAACAATCGCGTGTTTTTTTCTTCATAAAGTATTTGAAACCGCTTAATTCAACAAATTATGATGTTTGTTGGAAATTAAATTAATAATTTCCGAATCTCAAATAATCTTCAAATTTTACAATTCATAAAATCCCCAAAGATGGTAAAAGAAGAGATTCTATAACATTTTTCAAAAGAATGATAGTACATTTGATGAAAACCTAAATATGATGGTTAAAAAAACTACAATTTGTTTATTTTATAGCAAATAAAAGGTAAAGTTAGTGGTAAATTTGATAATTGTTTTCTATTGGTAATTTAGTGAAAAGTGTTATATTATACATTTTTGCCTCGGTCCTTTTTTCTTTCTTTATTCATATTATCAAGATAGAGGTTCATCTAGACGGTATACACTTGTGCATATAAGTAAATTAAGTTATTTTTTTGGTTTTTATGTACATATACATTAGGCATTTATGCAAGTTAATTATATGCACAAGTGTATACCGTATTTGATTCATCTTTGCATGAGTTGTGTGTTGTTATACTCATAACTGAGATTTAAGTGACCCGTTGTGAGAAAAGAATTTGTTTTTCTGTATTTTATGTTTATATATATATGTAATTTTGAAATGGTTAGTTTTATTTATTGTATTGTATTTATCATCAATATCTATACCATTAGATTCATTCATTATACCTTTGAATGATAAAAAAATAGTGGTATATCAATTATTTTAAGTAATAGAAATGGTATGTTGATTTTGTATATCAAATTTTGTAACACCCCCGATTTCGAAAGGTACCGTTTCAAGTTAATACAGAAATCGGTAATTTTAAGGGAAAATAAGATATAGGAGTTTGGACTTGAATCCTAGATTTTATAGTCTTGATGGATGAAGGATTCAATTACGAGTTCAACGGTTCTTTCCGGAGCAAAATCGGAGCTATAACGAAAAAGTTACGGCCAAAACAGTGAACGGGTGGAAAACCGAGCGGACAGTGCATTACGCGATTTGTGCCGCAGCTTAGAGTCAACCGCGCGACTTAGGTGAAGTGGTCAACTTATGCCGCGACTTAAGGTCGCGGCATAACCCACGGAATGCACTATCGAGATAAAACTCGATTTTCAGCCATCAAGCCTCATTCCTCACAACTCAAACCCTACATTTTCTCCCCTTTTCTCTCCCAAACCGGCCCCCAAACCCCAAAATTGAACCCTAGCCATTTTGAGGGTTTTTCCTCCTTAAACCACATGATTCTTCATCATCTAGCTAGTTGAGATCGTGAACCACCTTCATCTTCATCTTCTTCACCAAGTTATTGAGGATTTCATCTAACCCTTTTCACCATTTGAAGATTGGAAGCTTATGGTTCGTTTTGGTGACCTACAAGTGTTTGGTTGGTGGATTCAAGCTTTTGGTTGAGGTAATCTTTTCCTTCTTCAAGTATGAAAAATTAGGGTTTTTGGTATAAGATGAAAAGTTCATGTAAATGCTTGGGGAGCAATTCTAAAAAGGTTGAATATGTTTATTTATGGTCGGAAATGTGTGAATCTAGGTTTTGGAAGAATCGTGCTTATGGATTCAAGTTTCTTCAAGAAAGCTCTAAGTGGGGTAAAATCTAGATTTAACCTAAATCTAGCAAGGTGAGTTCAAGTTGGTTTGTGAAAACGTTGTACATGCCAAAATGTTTATTTTAAAAGCATTTATGTGTTTTACATGAAATTATCAACTGTTGAGTTATTTGGTAACTTTTGATTATTTGAAGTGTTTAGCTTATTAAACCTTGTAAAACACCACATTTGGGATTTTTGGAATATGTTGATAAGTGTATCACAAAGGAACATGTTTTGGTGATTTAATTGCATAAATAGATATTTGGTCAAAAACGCACTTTTAAGTGTTTGTCGGGTTTTATACGTCATTCATGAAATGGGATGTTTTGAAAAGTACTAATGTGTGAGTCCTTTGGTTTTGGGTCGATCCCGACTTTGGTAACACTTTAGAAAATGACAATCCTTTTTGGGTTTTGGGCCGAAGGCCAATTGTGATTTAAGAAACAAAGTTTTGGGGAAAGATGTATTTTGGTTTATGTAACCACATTGGCTCTCGTATTTTAGCCAAACGTTCATTATGCCTTTTGGGGCTTGGTTTACACTCAAATGAGTCTTTGGAACATTTGTTCCGTTTTGGTAGCTCGTTAAGGAGTCTTGGACGTATGGTGTACTTAGTTGCATCTTATTTGAGAGTTACATGTTTTGAATGCGTTAGTTCATTCTTTTGAGTCATGTAACGTTTTAGACTACAATACATTAGATCCATAGGCATATGAGTCAGTCGGTGGGTTTAGTGGGGACTTTATCCCCGTTTTGGGACTGGACATTATTTATTGCTAGTGGGAGCTCGAGGTACAAATCGTGGGTGGTTAAACTCGATAACCGCGTAACCTTTATTGAAGGGCTCGAGGTAGAGATCGTGGGTGGTTGAACTCGATGCCCGTTTGTCATCCAGTCTGGTTACTCATCGTGGAATTTAGTGTCCGCGTTTGAATTCTAGTGAGTGGTCCCAAGTCATGTTGTTGTTATGTAAGCTTGTGGTAGTGCTCTGCAGAGCCGTATACGAAGCTAAGTCTTGCGGTGGTGCCCATTGTGAGTCGGATACGGGGACTTGTGGCTTTTGGTTGTGACACTCATTAGAGGTCGAGTAGACACTAGGGTTATTTGGGTATCTTGCGGTGGTAGCTCGGTTGGGAGCCGTATAAGGGGATCCATGGCTCTATGTGAAGCTCGAGAACATTGATAAGTGGCTTAATTTTGTGTGCCCGCCACTTTCGATGGAATTCGGGTATCCCCCGTCACCGAAAGGTGTTGTTTTTGGGTATTGAGTTTTATTATCCAAGTTTCGGTGACGTTTTGTATAAATGGATCTTATCCATGATTTACGGGTTGAGTATTATGCCCCACCAGCTTTTTGGGTGTTTCGAAATATAAAGTTTTAACCGCATTTTTATAAATGTAGAGTTCGATTTCTATTCGCGTTTTGAGTGAGTTTTGGGTTGGAGTTTACTTACGAAATAACGTTTTATATTGGGATCTTGTCCCCGAAGTAGTTTGGATATGAAAACGTTTATATTGGTGTTTTGCCCAAAAATGTATATTATTGAAAAACGAGTTGTGTTCATATTCAAAGCATATCATTTGAAAGATTATGATTTAAACTGCATTACCTCTTTTCAAAGATATCTTTACTCATCTGGAAAACTTTTGAACTCACTAGGCGTTAGTCTAACCTTTTTATTTGTCGGCATATGCAACAGGTTCCGGTTGGGAATAATTCTAGTGACAATGTGCAGAGAGGAGTGCTAGTACTGTGCTCGAGAAGTGGTTACTTTAGTAAAGTCTTCCGTATTCGTTTCGGGAAGAGCAACTTGTAGTTGAGATTAAGTAACACCCGACTTGGTCTAATCCTTGTATAAGTCTGGAGTTTATATTTGTTGAGGTCAAATAGATAATTTTATTTTGAAGATTCATCTTTTACTTGATGTAATATCGAATTTTTAATTAGTTGTTTTTACCAAATTTGAGGGTGTAACAAATTTAAAATATATTTTTTCTTCAACCATGCCTCTTGAAAAAATGATACATTAATTCTTTTTTTTTAAACTTGTCTGTTTGTTTATTGCATTTTTTTAGTTAATCTTATTTATCACTATAAGTTTGTTATAGTTTTAATTAAAAAAGCTCTAAAGATATTGTTGTTGTTAATTTGTTATAGTATATTCATTAAGGTCCTGTTTGTTTGTGGCTTAATGGGTTGTATGGTAGATATGGCTTATTCGCACAGTCATATCTACCTGTTTGGTACCAGCTTAATCGCTCAGATGGTGGCTGATTCAGTCAGCTAGATTATGGAGGTCCTTTGGGCTCAGCCATTATTATTCCCTATCTACCCTTCCCCCAACTACACCCCATTAAAGAAAAGACTTTACCATTATAAACCATCACCGCTCTCTCCATCCCCTTCTCTCCATCGACCTGCTGATTCCGACGAGCTGCTTCCGACAATCGCTGCTCTTTCTCACATGTATGATTTCTCCATCGACTTTGTGTATGCTTTCTCACATGGATTTCTCTTCTCCATCCATTTTTATGAATCTGTTGCGTATGCTTTCTCCATTGATTTTTATGAATCGATTTTGTTTATGCGTTCTCAGATGGATTTTTATGAATCGATTTTGTGTGGGTTGTGTATAGATGAACCTGCTTTCTTTCTCACTGGTATGAATTTGTCTATGATTTTTTTTTTGTGATAAGTTGTGTATATGGTTGTTTTCATACACTATGGTGTCGTTTGTTTTTTAAGAGGTATAAAGTCTGAAGTCTTAATTTAGTTATGATTAATAAGAGGTGATGTGTAAAAAGATCTGAATGATTCAGACTTAAGAGTCACTAAGAGATTTTTTGAAAAAAACAAACAACCCCTATGTATATGATTTTGTGTATGTTTTTTTTTTGTGTATGAATTTTTGTATGAATCTGTGTATGAGCACCATCTGTGCATATGAGAAGGATAAGTTATTTTCAGATTATGTTTTTCAATCTGTGTATGAGCACCATCAAAGTTGTTTTTATTTAAAAAAAAGTTTAAATTGATTATTTTTTTTTTATAATTATAAGTCATTTATTCAACATTTTTGTTTTATTTAAACAAAAATAAAGACTGGGTTAAAATGGTCATTTCTGACATTCAGACTATTTATTCAGCACAACAACCGAACAACAACTTATCTGTTAACACCTAAACAACTATATCCATACAGACATCTATATCTATACAGGTCTTAACAGAAAACGAACCGAACAACACCTAAAAGAAGAAGGGGTATTATAGACGGGAGATTCCGTCAAAAATCCATCAAAAAGTGGTGTCCTCGATGGATTTTCGACAATTGTGCCTTGACGATAAACATTTAGTCAGAAAGCAAAATTTTCAATCGAACCGTAAGGGTGCGTTTGGTTTGCGGAATTGGAATAGAATGAATTGGATTTCAAGTAAGGATTTGGATTTGGGGGATTTGAAATCCCAACCTATTGCAAAGGAATTTTAAATCCATTAGGTCAAAAATTTTAAAAAGGTCAAATAATTTCAAATCCGGTCAACAAATTACATTTCTGCAAACCAAACACATGATTGAAATGGATTTGAAATCCAAATCCATTCCAATCACGCAAACCAAACGCGCCCTAAGACTTTTCAATGAACACTTCCGTCGAAATTTCATGAAAGTTAGCAGATGTAGTTGCATAATTTCGTGGATTTTTGTTGTATTATCTTTGGATTTTCGAGAACTATTTTCGGTGGTCTTTGGACGAAATTTTATAACAGGTATTAGCGATCCTTTTATAAGTCATTTGAGTATGTCTGACCTTCATTTCACTAATTATTACTCTTTTTTTATTTAATATTTTTTTATCTTTTGACGGCTTTCAACGGAAATGAATATATATAGGGTCAGATTTAGAGGAAAACCTCATAAAAACGAAAAATCAAGAAACATCTTGGTAGTCATTCATCTGAACGGTATACACTTATGCATACAAATAAGTCTTCGTCCTTGTTTGTTCGATTCGTTTACTGAATCCTACCTTTATCTTTATTTGCTAAATTTGCGATTAGGGCCGGCCCAACAGTGCAAAGCCCATGGGACATCACGGCCCAACACTCATATAGGGCGCTCAACGGCGTTTCAATCTCCTTTTCAAAACTCGTTTTCGCCGGCGAATCTCACCGGACTCTCGGCTGTCGATCTCCGCCGTAAATCGGCGGCCGTAAGCCTGTCACTTTGTTTCTTTCTGCCGTAGCTCTTCTCTGTTTTCTGCCTTCTGGAATCTGGTGTTGGCTCTGTAGGATGTAAAGGAGCAAGTTTGAAATCTAAAAATTTGGTAAAATTTTGATTTATTAATGCTAATTTTTTTTTTTTTTTTTCATAGATGAGTTATGATGAAGTTATGGTTAGATAAGTTTATGTGTTGTTCTTTGAGTTGGTTTTTGATTTTGACTTGGAATTTTTATTGTTTTTGTTGATGAAGTTATGATTTTGATTAGGTTTATTTGATGAAGTTAATTTTGATTATTGATTGTTAATTTACTATGTAGTTCATCGTTTATGTTGTAAACTGCAAGTTATAATCATGTCAATTTTGTGAATTTTGAGCTGTTATGGAATTTGTTAGGGCATCCTAATGAATTTAATATTCCTCATATATCATGATGAATTGATCGAAATAACCAAAATTTTGCAAGTAACAGTTTAGCAACTTGTGAAATTTTTTTATTTTTTTTATCAATTTAATATTCATTTAGTAACACTTTAGCAAGTTGTTGAAGTACTAGGTGTGAAACGCTAACATGGCAAGTAACACTTTAATAAGTTGCATAGGTGGCACTTCCACGTTAGGTTTTTGTTACTTAGCAAGTAGCACTTTTAACGGTTATACATATGTAATATCCTCACTGAGTTATATAAAAGAATTCCTGAGTTACTATTTTAGTTTATCCTAAAATAAGTATCCACTTTCAAAAGTAAGTATTGCTAATTTTGTAAGTTTGGGTGTTTTACTTGTCGAATTCAAGTTTTACATCACCGTGTTAAGTTTATTCGCTCGTTTTTTTATTTTTTTTTTCTATATTCATTAATAGAAATACGTTGATGTTAATAGGAAAATCTTCTATATCTGTCACCGAGAAAGCATGGCAGGAGGGAAGATCGTGAAGGCAAAGCCCGCACGTGGAGCTGCGGGCTCTTCCAATCACTATCAAGGAGGTATATCGTTCCATAAATCAAAGGGTCAGCATATTCTGAAGAACCCTTTACTCGTTGATTCGATCATCCAGAAAGCCGGCATCAATAGCACAGATGTGATTCTTGAAATCGGTCCTGGTACGGGTAATCTTACCAAGAAACTTCTAGAAGCTGGGAAGTCTGTTGTTGCCGTTGAGCTTGACCCACGTATGGTCCTCGAGTTGCAGCGTCGTTTTCAGGGCACCCCGTTCTCTAACCGACTCAAGGCAAGTATTTCCATTTAAATTCATGCTTTTTTCAAGAGTTCAGTAGTGCATTATGGGTGTCTTAATAAGAGGGAAGTTCTGTTAGGAACCCAAAATTGATTAGGAACCCAGGAATCGTCCATAGAGCTCCATGTGTCCCTCTTCAGAGTTCAGAATGAATATTCATCATGATGATGAATATGTTACAAAATTCATGATGAATAACACGTCCATATTCATCACGTGTCGCTCTGTCTGTGGTTCCCGGGTTCTTAGTCAAATTTAGGTTCCTAACGGAACCTATCTTGTCTTAATAATGAGTTAGTTGCATGATTGGTTTATGTATTTAGACAAGGGTTTATCCTTTCTTTTCGCACACTTGGCACAAGCCGGAAGTCTTCACGGAAGTCTGTATCCATCCTCTAAATTTGACTCTCACCAACTCTCAGCTACCAGTGCAGAACATATGGTCACTCTGTCCCTTCCACCAGATCTTGCTAGACACTGTATGGCCCAAGCGTATACTCATATCCACTTTGGTGCTATGGTGCATATAGTTTGATCATCTGGTTCGTCGTCAAGGGAGTACAGGGACTCTAAATCAGAAATATCAACTGGTTCGACCTGGTTGAGACTCTCATGGATGGACCCGCTATGGTGCATACGGTGGCACGGGCCACCACTTTGTTCCTCTGTCATGGTGTAGAATTTTTTAGGCTTGTGAAAGGTGCCACCGTATTATTTTGTTGGATGCAATCATATATACTTGTTTCGTTTGGTTTTATTTCCAATTTTTGTCCAAAATAGCTCATTTTTGCAACCTATATCGTTTTTCTTTCTTGTGCTCTTGCAAGAACGATGGTCAATTTGCAACAAAAAGTCGATCACTCTTATATATACCGATAAAAATATATAGATCGGTCTATGTGAACGTTAGATTATAAGCTAACAAAATCCCTTATAAATTTCGACACTTTTTATAGGTTATCCAAGGAGACGTGCTCAAATGCGATCTTCCATATTTCGACATTTGCGTAGCCAACATTCCTTACCAGATATCGTCTCCCCTTACCTTCAAGCTATTAAATCACCGGCCGTTATTCAGATGTGCCGTGATAATGTTCCAAAGGGAATTCGCCATGAGATTAGTGGCTCAACCTGGCGACACTCTCTATTGCCGCCTTTCGGTAAACACCCAACTTTTATCTCGTGTTTCCCACTTACTAAAAGTCGGAAGAAACAACTTCCGGCCCCCACCAAAAGTTGACTCGTCGGTCGTCAGAATCGAGCCGAGAAAACCGGCCCCGGTGGTGAACTTCAAAGAATGGGACGGTTTGGTCCGAATTTGTTTCACCAGAAAGAACAAAACCCTCGGTGCAATCTTCCGGCAGAAACGCATACTTTCGATTATGGAGAAAAACTACAAAACCCTCCAAGCGTTACAACTTTCTCAGAGCACCGATGATCAAATGGCAACGGATGCTTCTGTTCTTGGAGATTCCGGTGAGTTGACCATGTTGACCGATGATGACGATGACGACAACGACGATGATATGGAAATGGACGATGGCGAGAAAAAGGGGTCGGATTTCAAAGAAAAGGTTCTCGGTGTGTTGAAACAAGGAGAATTCGAAGAAAAACGATCGTCGAAACTTGCACAAGCCGATTTTATGCATCTGCTATCGCTATTTAACCAAGCTGGAATACATTTTTCTTGAATGAGTTGCAAATGATCTTGTTGTTTTTGTTGGGATTTAATAGCGATTTTTGTCAATTATGTTCGGTTTTTTGTTGTAGATCGTTGTTTACAATCTATTCTTCAATATAATCGACCCGTTTTTTCCTTTTGATAACAAAGGCTATTTATTGAATATCTTTTTCGTACTTATTGATGACTTTTTTTTCATACGTCAGTAGGGCATGTTCATCTTCTCCGCTTGGTGTATCCTACAACCGATCTTGGTCCGTGGATCCTATCCATTTGTTCCTTCCTATGTTCTCTTGGGTTCGTATGCGGGATTGGGTGCCGATTCCACAAGATCTTCGATCAATGTTCCTCCGTCTTACTATTCTTAGACGTATATGAACTACTAAATGGAAGACTTAGTTACGGAACTTTCTCTGGGAATTCCGTCACTAAAGGGGTGATTCGTCACAAAACTATAACAAAATTTGGTGGGTAAATTGTTGGTCGGAAGCTCAAATTAGTGATAGATAACCCAAGGCCTGATTTGTTTATTTCCTTGAAATACATCAGATTCAATTGGAATCATTGGTATTTTGCAGGTAATTCGTCGGGTCTGATTTATTTATTTCTTTGGAAAATATCGAGTTCTACTGGAATCATTGGTGTTTTGTAGGTGATCTGTAACGGTTGAGGTGAGGAGGTGGGTGGTAGGGCTTGACAACCCATGGAGACAGTGAGATGATGGATGTGGGGTGGGCCGTCTCACGACGAAGGTGAGGGAGGGGGAGTAAATTGACCAAAATGCCCCTCGTTTTAACGGTCGTTAGTGGGAGGAACGAAATCCGATATATTTTGAAAACGCATGGGACAAATTTGTAATAAAATAATCGTAGGAACCAATTTCGTTGATAATGACAAACTTCAAGGACCGAAAATATATTTACCCACTATATTATTATAATATTCAATGCATTTAATATTCTAACAAACATTTTATAAAATATTCCTTTTATATTATGTCTTCTCCTTCTCTCTCATCCAAAATTTACGCCTTTGTTCTCGAGACCTTTTTACAAAGAAAAGGAAATGAAATGAAAGGAAAAAAAACTCGTATTTTTTAAACTTTTTTTAGAAAAGAAAGAAAATAAAACTTAAAGAAATAATGTTAAGTTCCTGTTAAAGTGGGAGAAACGGAAAAGAAAAAAAAATAAAATAAATTAAAACCCTTTAAAACAAGAATAAAATTACAAAACTACAATATCTTTCATTTTAAATGATATATTTTAAGTTTTTAATGGGTATATTAGTAAAAAAAAATTCCTTTCTCTCTTGTTCAACATGAAATTTTATTTTATTTCTTTTCGTTTCCTTTATTTTCTTTCCCCTTCGAGAACACAAATAAAAAATTATTTTTCTTTCTTTTCTCACCAATTTTGAGAACACATCATTACTTTTAAAGATTTTTTTCTCTCCCCTCCAAATATGGAGAAGGTTTTTTCCTGTTTATTCTCAATTTTATAGTAGAATATTTTGAAATTTTTGTTGGAGGAAAAAAAACTTCAAAATCTTTGTTTTCTTTATTTTGTAGATTTTGTTGGAGATGCTCTAACTTCTAAGATTTTAACACACTCTTCAAAAAAAAAAAAAAAAAAAGTAAATATTTTAGAATTTTTATCCTTTTCTTGTTGCAACAAATATTTCAAGATTTTCTTGAAAATGGAAAACGTACGAGAAAGAGGGTGGTATGCAAATTTGTAGAATCCTCCAAAATTAAATGTTAATGGAAAGAGAAATATTTTTTTAATACATTTTTCATTGATTAAATGGTGAAAGTTTGTTATATTAAATGTATTGAATATATTAGTAGTATATTTAAATCTTTAAAATAGATAAAAGTGTTGGAGATTGATATAAATATGTGTTAGGAGATTTTAAATTTTCATTTTATATATATTTTGGAGAAATTATGAAAAAAAAAACTATTGGAGATGCTCAAAAATAAATATTGTTGGAGAGTGAAATATATTTTATTGTTCCACCAATTAAATACCGGAAATTTGTTAGAATATTAAATGTATTATCTTTCTTAATTTGATATTTATGTAATTTTAATCGATTTAATTATAAATGATATTTTCTTTATAATATTTATTAATTTATATCTATATTATATTACAAAGCACGGATAAAAAACTCTTAAATAAAGTTATTAGACACAAAGTACCATCATTTTATGCAAGATTTTAAAAATCTCTTAATTTACAAGTATCAAAGCACAAGATACATATTACTACTACTGACTTCTAACACCCATCAATCAATTTGGTATGTGCATAGTCTTCCTTTTATACAAACATTTTCATGTATCACTATTAATTAATATATTATATTACTATAAATTTGTTTTAATTATATTGTTAAATATGTAATTGGTTATTTTTTCTAGATGTCATTAAAATATATAAACTAATCATTGAATTCTAACAAAATACTTAATTTTTTTATATAAAAAACATTATATTATTAAACCAAAATTAAACAAATTTATAAAAACATTATCACTTTCTCAAAATCATCCAAAATCGTACTGTAAATCGAGAAAAAAAAAACAAAAAAAAAAATTAAAATCGTGATGTATCTCGCTGCATTGTGCAAGTACACTTTTAGTATTATATTGGAGACTATATTTAAATTAAATTATAATATATAAGAAATTTCATTTTCGAAATAAAAAAACAAATTTCATTTTCAAACATATTAAAAGTTAAATACTTTATAATAAAATAATAATTAATTTAAAATTAATTATGTAAGAATAATTTGTTTCGGTTACAATTCTATAATATTATAATCAATAAAAGTTAAATGTAACAAAAAGAATCTATAAACAACTAATAAATATAAATATACTATTCAACGGGTCTACTTTTAAAAATCTATGAAATTGTGATAACATTGCGAATTAGTGAATCATGTGTTATTTCATTTTTTTTTTCCATCTAAGACTAAGGGGCTGTTTGGTTGGTTTTCCATTAAGTCTTGAGTGGATAAAGTTGTCTGTGTGGATTAATCTATCTGTATAGATTAGAAAGGTTTTTGTTTGGAAGGGGTTTTTCGTAGATGGAAAATGGTGTGTTTTTTAATCGGGAATGACAGGTTTGGAGAAAATTTGGCTTTCTGCATAAAGCTCCCCCTAAAAGCTTACTGAATAAGCCATTTTCTATATCATTAAGTCACTACCAAACAGTCATGTATAGCTGATTGAATAAGTTGTGAGTCACATTAAGCTCATTAAGCTGCTAACAAATAGGCCCTAACATTTAAAATATTGATTAACTTACATTTGTTTTACAATATGTTTGACTCACATGTATTTGCTTCACAAAGTAAACATTTTTTACCTATTTGTTGAAACGAAAGTTACAAGGAACAAAATTCCATATTGTGAATCAATACATACAAAATACACACGTTGTAAAACAAATATATGTTCATCAATACATTAAATGTTAGCCTTATAGGGGAAAAAAAATAATGCAAAACAATATCTTAAAGTACAAGTTCTCATGAATCTTACAAATTTTGAAGTTCTTAAATGATTAAAACTTATTATTAAATATCTATAAAAGTTAGAAAAAATATATACTTGAAATATTATATTTGATGTTAAAGCCGTTACAGTTTGGTGCAAGAAATGATATAAATTAGGTTAACAACAATACAAGAGGGACTAAAATGCTAATAAATTTTCATTAAAGGCACTAGGGACTCCCAATAACTAAATTTGGGGGACTATTATTGTAACTTATTCATAAGTTAAAGGACTATATATGTAATTTATTCATAAGAAATATAGAATTTGATTTTGTAGGGACATAACAAGTCTGCACTGTGCTTCTACTACTGTCAACTCTCATACTCACATACTAATCAACGAGAACATTGCGATTCGCCAAAAATTTAGGGTTCTTCCGAGTTGAAAAAGAATTCAGGTACTTTTCGACTGTTTGATTACTGCGAAAGTAGAAATAACGAGCAATTCGTCATTGTTCATGCTTAAAAAGTCCGATTTCGCAGGTTTTGCTTATAGTTGGAACTTGAAAGTTTATTTGTTATCGTTTGAATCTCGATTGTGTTTTATGTGATCTGATTGCTTGGAAGATGTTTATTGAATGTTATATCTTTATTTGACTTAGAAGAATTGATTTATGATTTTACTTTTATGGACTGCATTTGCACTAATTTAAGTATGAACCGTGGGATTTATAAAGAATTCAGGTACTCTTCGACACAATTGAACTGTTTGATTACTGCGAAAGTAGAAACAACGAGCAATTCGTCATTGTTTATGCTTAAAAAGTCTGATTTTGCAGGTTTTGCTTATTGTCGGAAGCTTCTTTGTTATCGTTTTAATCTCGATTGTGTATTATGTGATCCGATTGCTTGGAAGATGTTTATTATGTGCTATATCTTTATTTGACTTAGAAGAATCGATTTATGATTTTACTTTAATGGACTGCATTTACACTAATTTAAGTATGAATTGTGGATTATACATAGATTGCGATTGATTTTGGTTGTTGACTTTAAATAGCCGTTAACATAAACTTTTGTCGATTGAATCGAAAGAATTTATCAATTGAAGTAGACTTGTCGTTAAGGCCTCAATAGGAATTACGGGGTACTAATTTGGGGGTTAATTTTGGTTTTAGACAATCAAGAAACATCAAGCATCTATGATTTTGTTTTAGACATTTAAAATGCATCTAATCCATGGACAATCCTTGTCTGTAATTGATGTAGATATCAATGAAATTTTTGATTGGCCTCTGACATGCTGGTACCTAGGATTTGATTACAGTTACTACATCTTGATTCCTGAAAGCGTACAAGGTCTACATTGTGGTAACATGAGCATCCATGTCTTGCACAAATTTGTTTGGCTAGGTTGTGTTAAATTTTATTGGACTTATTAAATAAGTACACTTGATCTACAGTGGTCACAGGTACATGTCATCTCATAAGTTTGTTCAATATATGGTTTCTTGATGGATTATTATACTGTATGCAGCTTAGACTTTGTGGAAGGAGTTGTGCGACGATGACAACCTATTTGATGACCATTGAAATAGACGAAGGATGGCAGTTCATGGAGACTGGGATAACAAAGCTGAAGAGAATTTTGGAAGGGCTTCCTGAACCACAGTTTACCTGTGAAGAGTACATAATACTATACACGTATCCTGGACCCCGTTGAATCCATTTTTTCATTATATTATTATAGTGGCTCCCGTCTTTTCCTTAAATAGATTTCATCTCCTTATCCTATTACTTGTCAAAGATTAAGACTTGGTATTGTTCCTTAACTTTTGAGTACAGCACCATCTACAACATGTGCATCCAAAAGCCCCCCCATAATTATTCTGAACAGCTGTATGACAAGTACAAGGAAGCATTTCACGAATACATCAATTCAACGGTGCCCCCTTCTATTTTCTGTACATAAGCATACATCATGATTCATGCATATACACAAATAGAGGATGCTAATTGATGTCAAATTACATGCAATTTCTGCTTTAGGATAGGTTTCCTTGAAATGCACATGATTTGCACATTTCTGCATGATTATAGTCCTTATCGTTGGTTCTAAAAAAATTAGAGTGGTTATGCAAGCTTAGGAAAATCGATATCACCAAGTTCTGTCTGTATCAGTAACAAGGATTTATATAATTGATGGAAAGAAGTTGGAGGATGGTAATCCATCCTGGAAAGTCTTACTGTTACGAATTGTGAGGGGATTGACCATTCTCTAAGGGATTTGATACAAGGAGGGGGGTCAGAAATTTTATCTAGGGTTAACCCATGATATATCAAACGAAACAAGATCATCTTATGAAACATTGCAAGGAAATTTGAAGTAAAGTGAAAGATTGAGAGCTTAAGAGATTAGATTGAATAACAAAGAATCGTGAATAGTTAGATTTTTGTTTGTAAACAATTGGGAAAGAGAAACTACTTCTATTGTAGTGTTATATTGACCTCGTGATCTATTTTATTATTACATTAACGAGTTTTAATATACAAATAAAAGATAAATGACATCCATATAAATATCTAGATTATATTTTCTATACAGAACATAACTAGTGTTGAAAAATAGTATTATAAAAATCGAGGCTAGAAAAATGACATTACAAAACCTAATTATATGTAAAACATACTTATTTTTAAAAGTCTTAAAAATCTAAAATAAAAATAATGGTCAATAAATTGGGAAAATATGAAATTAAAAAACAAAAGATAAGAAAATAAAAAGACTTGTAAATTAAAAAAAAAAAGATGAAGAACAAAGACTTGTGGAGAGTCAAACACAGGATCACTTCTAGATAAATTTTATGTAATGATTTCTGTGAACAAATTATTACTGTGAGTTGAGGGTGAGTCCATGCCCATCCTGGGCACAAGGTGGCTCCACCTATGCATTGATTGTTAAACTTTCCTGTTATTTTTCATTGCATTTGACCAAGTTTAATCTTAATGGTTTTTCAAGATAATCCTCCATTAACTACTCCAATTCATAAGCTGTTCTCTTATAGTTGGCTACATATATTTATTATCGACTCACACAGTTGTATCTGCTGTCACTTTTAAGGTATTGCCGTCATTAAGAGGGAAGCATGATGAGTTTATGTTGCGGGAACTTGTGAAACGATGGACAAATCATAAAGTCATGGTTAGGTGGCTTTCTCGGTTTTTCAGTTATCTTGATCGTTATTTCATCCCAACGTGGTCCCTTCCAACACTGACTGAAGCTGGGCTAACTTGTTTCCGTGACACGGTTTGTGTAGTTAATTTATTTATCTTCTACGTTAATTAAATAGTTGAGTACATTATTCATCTTAGGTTTAGGTTTTCTTATTTTCATCGGGATACTTTTGTTGTTTGAATACAGGTTTATGAGGAGTTTAAGGATAAAGCTAAATATGCTGTTATTGCTCTTGTAAGTATTTGGATATGTTAATCCACTGTCATTTTATGTTCTATAAAAAATTGAAACTAAGGATATTTGTGAACCAGATTGATCGAGAACGAGAAGGAGAGCAGATTGATAGAGCATTGTTAAAAAATGTTCTTGATATATATGTCGAAATTGGGATGGGAGAAATGAAATACTATGAAAATGACTTCGAAAAGGACATGCTTGCTGATTCTGCTGCTTATTATTCTCGAAAAGCATCAAACTGTATTGCGGAAGATTATGGTCCCGACTACCTCTTGAAGGTAAATCTATAAGCTCTTACTGCATTTACATATTGTTATTGTTACTATTGCTACTGTTGTTTATTACTGTCACTGGTACTCACTACAACAAAATTGGGTTTATAGGACGCAAAAAATTTCTAAGCATCCTAATAGATCGCTTTATAAGACTTAATTTATAGGACCAAAAAATGAAATGTCCTGTCTAAAGGCGTTGTAATAAGTTTAGATGTTTTTGGGCGTCGTAACAAGTTTTTTAGAACATTTTTATAAAAAAGTGTCGTATTAGCTATTTTATAAGACACTATTTGAAAGTGTCTTATAAAAACAAGTGTCCTATAAAAAGATGGGTTTATAGGACACTTTCACAAAAGTGCTATAAAATAGCGAATGTGACTTTGTACTAGAAGTGTCGTAAAAAACTTGTTAAGACTCCCAAAAGCATCCTATTAACTTATTACAACGCCTTTAGAATTTAGATTAACACTTTATTTTTTGGTCCTATAAATTAAGTCTTATAAAGCGGTCTGTTAGGACGCTTAGAAATTTTTGGCGTCCTATAAACTCAATTTTGTTGTATTGACTATCATCACATCATATGTTTATGTCATCTTGTTTAACCTTCAATTTCTTTTATGAAACGCAGGCTGAGGATTGTATGAGAAAGGAGAGGGAGAGAGTGTCTCACTATCTCCATTCAAGCAGTGAACCAAAGCTTTTGGAGGTTAGTTTTTCCAGTCTATGCAGAAAGTTTAACAAAAGAGTAAAATATTAGAATTTTGGGTGAGTCAATCCAAAAAATAAATATGAGCACCAAATGCCTAGCTTTATGGTACATTGGATTCTAATCTGGTTTTGACGATGCTTCTTTCTTTTGAGACATAGTAAGGTATGTGTACATCCTACCCCTAGACCCTACCTTGGGGTGGGGTATACTAGGTTTGTTTGGTTTCTTTTGATTTTAAAGAAAACTTGTATCTTTATATGCGTTCACATTAATTTGTGGAAACCTTTTCGACATCCACATATAGTGGCAAGTTTCGGATGCAATGATGTTAGACTTTATTCTATGTTATGCAGGGCACGAGCCTATATAATCCCCCCCCCCCCCAAAAAAAAAAAATCCCAAATTAAGCGTCCACCTTTTTATTTTAGTTTGTCCCAAAACAAGTGTCCACTTTCAAAAGTTAGTTTCCGCTTTCCCATTCTACCCTTAATTATAAGGAGAAAGTTTCACTCTCTCTTATCAAGGGTAAAAGTGTCATTCAGTTATTAAAAAAATGTAATAATTACACATCCCTAAAATTGTGTGCCATTTTTATTGTGGACATTTATTCGGGATAGAGGGAGTATACTATATGTTGTTGGAGTTCTCATATATGGAATGATTTCAAATCTCTACCCTAATATTATCAACAATGCGTTAGGTGAAATGACGATTCTTCAAGATTGAATAAATAAATAGTTTACCTTAAAAGGATGAAGATCCAATACAGATTAATGGTGATGGAGAAACATTGTTGAACGTTACACAAGAACATGCTTCGACGTGTAGGGAAATTTGTTTCTTGATTTATTTTGGGGTTTCCATCCGCCTCCATTTTAATGATTTTATTTTGGGGATATCACCACCATTATGAAGCTCCCTATGCTTTTTTTTTTTTTTTTTTTTTTTTTTTGTGGATTTTGTTCACCGTTGTGGGAGCAATTGCACGTTAGTTAGCAAAGCAAAACAATAGTTTTAAAATTACTAATTTTACCTATTAGCTTTTGTCATTGGTGTGGCATAGCGGTGGTATAGCGGTTCATATAATAACTATTATATATAGAAAGAGAGAGAGAGAGTTAGGTTCATATGAGAACAGTAACGAAATAAGAGAATAAGAAAACAGTCGAATCACATGTGATTTTACACTAAAATCACATGTGATTCACGTGACCTCGGCTGCGACCTCAGGTTGCAGGCCACGTCGCCCGCACACCCTTACGTTGACCGTTGGTGTAAAATGACATGTGATTTTGCACGTGATTTGGTTGTTTTCTTATTCTCTTATTTTGTTACCGTTCTCGTTTGAACCTCCATCTATATATATATATATATATAAGTAAACATAACTCAACATATTATAATGTATTCAATAAAAATATATATAAGAATAATGATGTTCAAGTCCAAATAAAAATAAGTGAACAATGTGAATACTTCTGTTCAAAGCTAAAGGTCAAAGTGATGGTGTCCATATCAAAAAAAAAAATGGTGTCCAAGTCCAATAATATAAGAATAATGAAGCTTAAAATTGTTGGACTAAAATAAAACCCAATGCAAATCCAAAGTAGAAGCCTACAAAATTACTTCTTAACACCAAAACAACCTATCTATAGACTACAAATAACGGTTATGTGGCCGGCTTTTTGCATGCAAAATGTGGTCATTTAGCTGTCAATAGCACCGCTAATCACGGGACCGCTATATCACCACCACTAATGGTTCCATGACCGCGAACCGCAATAGTACTGCTAAAAGTTGTGTTGTTAATATCGCGATATATCGGCGATATATCGCCGATATATCGTGTATCGCCCCTACATAAAATCTCGGTGGTAAAATATCGGTCATTATATCGGCAGCCGATATATCGGCGATATTGGCCGATATATCGGCGATATTTTGGTTAAAATATCGGCCGATAATACCGATATTTTGGTAATACAATTTTGGGCCTATTTTTTTGTAATACTTATACTGGGTTGGGCTTTTTTTGTAATACTTCTTTTTTAGAGTTATATCATATGGGCCTTTTTTTTTTAATTTGTGAGAAATCTAATTAGGTTTTTAGATTTACGACTTCTTCAATTATTTCATCGACTTCTCTTCAACACAAAAGTACACTTTCATCGAATTCTTCTTCTACTGCTGTTGTTTCTTCTCTTCTTCAGAGTTGGTCGAATTCTTCTCTTTCTTTCCTGCTGTCTATTTCTTCATCAACTTCTACTGGATTACTGATATAAATATATATATATATGATATGTTTATGGATTGCATACTGAATTACTCATATAAATATATATATATATATATATATATATATATAATTATGAGAAATATTATATGAACCGATATTACCGATATATCACCGATATATCGTGTATCGGTCCCTGACCGATACACCACCGATATCCGATATTAACAGCATAGGCTAAAAGTGCAACCATGACAATGCATAAAGGTCTTCATGGACCTAGGTTGATGGGAGGGCATGTCCTATCGAAGTGAGGTGCATCGGTTACAAATATCTCAATCTTTTATTAAACGAGGACAACCAGTGTAATGTAATTTTAGAGGTGACCAAGTAGATGGTTGAGTAACGGGTTGGGTCGACTCATCAACACTGTTTCTTTCCATTTCATTTAATTTCATAAATAGTTAATGTATAAAATATTATTACAAAAATTATTACTGAAATAATGATCCAATCTTTTGGATAAAGCAATTTAGGAGGTTGTAAACACTTGGGTGGCGTTTGTTTTTTAAGAGGTCTGAAGTCTGAAGTCTTATTTCCCTTCTGATTAATAAGAGGTGGTGCTGAAGTCTGAAATCTGAATCAATAAAACTGTTTGTTTTTGTAACATTTCGACGCGTCTTGAGAGAAATGAGAGCATATGAACTGAAGCGGCGATAAGAGGTTTTAAGACGTTAGGTCACCACTTCTCATTTCAGATGTATTTAAGAGTTAAGGGTTCTAAAAAGTGGGGAAAAAAACAAACAGTCTGAATGTAAAAAGATCTAACTGATTAAGACTTAAGAGCCATTAAGAGTTTTTTTTTTTTTTTAAAACAAACATCCCCTTGGTGTATACTTTGAGTAACATTTCAATTGATTGGCCCGTTTTTTAGTTAATATTTTTTTTTACCAATTTGGCTTGTTAGCAATTGGACACGTTCGGAGGACAAGAACGACGATACCAGTGAGGATGGTAGAGAACGTGACATTCAAGGGGGTGAGGAGGAGTGGCAGGCCGAGGAGGACGTGGGAGGAGCTAAGGTTGGACATGGCAACCTTGAATACTTCCAAGGACATGACCTCTTATAGGAGGACTTGTAAACTACTATGGATGAGTGTAGGTTGGAAGGTAGGATGGGAGGAGGGTGAGAGCGACAACTAGGTTACCAGAGCCCTAGGTTTGATAGGGGGCCTCTTTGGTGACGATCACAAGTGCCATAGGTGAGGGTTACCCCGGAGGCCTTTTGGCTTACTTACCGGTCTTACATTATACCGTTCTTCATTTTTATTTTGTTTAGTTTCTCATACACTTTTATGCTTTCAATTTTTCTTATTGCCTATTGTACTTGTTCTACTTTTAAAATTCATTCTTACTTTACCAAATATGTCTCGAGCACTTCTTTAACTTTTCAAATCCATCAAATCTTTCAATTTTTTTGGACAAACTATCTAGGTCGCCCAAGAGTTCCCCAAAACTTTTTCACAAAGCGTTTATTAAGTTGGGGGTACTTACGACAACAACCTCTCTACTCCTTTGGTAGGTGGTAAGGTGACGCAGCGGGAAAGTGCGGAAAGATCGACAAACATCTAAACCCTTTAAGATAACGATCCTACAAGTGTAGCACCCGGAAAATAAGAGAACCCTTATAAAACTAGAGATAAAACTCTAAAAGATTTAATTTATTAATTATCAACTTAATTGAAAGAGAAAACAATAAACCCCATTTATAGATTAAACGAAGTAACAGATAACTATGGAACCTAAATTCAAACTCAATCGTAATCCTAAACCAACTATGAAAACATTTAAATAATAATTAAAAATGAAAACTAAATAATAATAAATATAATCTAATTATGAAGCAAATAAAAAATAAACAAATAATAATCCTAAACAATTTAGGAAACAAAATAAACAAATGAATGCAATATGTGAGGACACACGTACGACCTTGCACGCGACCTAGGTCGCAAAAGAAGCGCAAGCGACTGTGTTCAAGATTAATCTTACTTGGTCAAATCTACAATTAATTCCTTTCCTTCTCTATTACAACTCAATTTTATTCTGTCATCTCCAAGAAATATCTGATTACCTCTCCATTACTTGACCTCTCTCATTTTTAGTTATTTTCTCCCATGTTCTTTTACAAATTTTCTTTTCCTTTTTCTCTAGATCATACTTTTTCTTCTTATGCTTTTGTTTCGTCCCATTCTCGTAACCCCATTAAAATTTTCATGGCCAACAATTCAAGGATATAGTCAACATTGTATCGGGGCGCACCCTCAAATAATTGCACCCCCAAAGCATCTAACACGGGGATTCGGAAAGGGATAGAAACACCCTTGCTTCATAGGAACTAGGATTTCTTTGGAGATGATATTTTGTTCTCATTTAAATTTTGAGAACTCGCGAAATTTGGCCTCTTATTTTATAAAAGCTAAAGATACGTACATGGGATCCAAAAAATTGGTTCAATTGTTAATTCTATCTTGACATGGTGTTGAATAACAACTCTTCCTATGTATATACAGCATAAATACATACCCATAAATGAGAAGTAAGAATTGAACAAGTAGTACATTTCAACATGAATGGGCAAGCATTAAGTTTTAACTATCAATGATGCCCGAATAAGTAAATCTTAAAGGAGTTCAAGCAAATGATACATCATAATACAAAACATTGACTAAATAATAAATATACTAATTTTGGAAAAGGAACATATCTACATTTTTCATTACCGTGTTTCAAAAATATATCGGGTCCGTCGGTTTAATGACCTTAAATATTTCTTTAAAATCCATGACCTTCTGGCAGGTTTTAACAAGCCACCAGAATGCCACTTCAATACACCAAAATGCCACTAAACTTGTCAGAAGTTTTTGTTAATAAAAATCTCATTTAAAGTCAATGGCCTAAATAGTCCAAATATATCAAATACTAATTAAGTAATCATCATGACGTAAATGAATTAGTACCGTCATCACTCAAACCGCGTGCACTACCTGATACACATAGAAACTATGTGCATCTCTTTAGCTAATCAGGTTCCTATCTAAATATTAACCGTATTGACAAATCACCATTGTAACATATAATGTTTAAAAGTATCCGTCGCTTGATTGCACTCACTCTTACCTGTGGCTTGCTCTCTCGTGCTTTTTAATTTTTATCTTTACGGGAACAACCTCTCTACCCCTCGGGTTAAGTCTTTGGGTAGAAGGCCTGCTTTCACATCCCTCCCCCCCCCCCCCCCCCCCCACCTTACCTCCGGGGATTTGTTGGGTTTTCTTGGGTTGATTTGGTTTTGTTTTACCATTGTAACATACTAAACATATAATCAAATCGTACTATACGGTTCTATACAATTTACTTTTGATACCTTGGCTTATATAGTTGTTTTTCTGGATATATGTTTAGAGTTTGTTGATCCAAAACTTATGTCTATATCTACATGCATAGAAATGATTTTTGCTTGGTATATATAAGGGGAAACCAAACCAAATGATCTCAATCGAAGTAGGGTCTTGGCGGAGAGATGTATCAGGGGAAGTCATAACTAAAGAGTAATTGTACAGGACAACATTCTCATGATTAAAATCAGAATCAGAACCAAATACAAAAAGCAAATAAAACATTCGAATTAATCCAAATGAATAAATTATCAGTAGCTCTTAAGTTTGTGTTTCTGGTCGTATTCATAGCAGGTGTCTAATGTCTTCTACCGGCCCGTGATATCTTGCCATAATGTTTTTGGTCTTGCAATGTGCAAGTTGACGAATGGATTCGAATTATAACTCTCTTGGTGTAATATTCGCTTTTCTGTTTTCCCCTATTTGTAGAATGGGCAAAATGAATAGTTTGTCATATATGGTAATATGGTTGGGGTTATTTTTCATGATTATATCATGTAGATTAGAGAAGTCTAGTGATTTGTAGATCACTAGCATGCCTGCCTATGATGCCTGCTCCACTTTGTTCCACATAGAAGTCCTGCCAAACATGTTCTGTTCTGTTTAGTTCTGTTCTATCCAGTGTACCAAACGCACCCTAATTGATATTCGGCTTTGCTTTGCTTATTTTTTTTTGTGAAGGCAGAGTCATTTCATAGGCTTAATTTCCCTACTTTAAACACTTCAAATGTACAGCTATATTTATGTTTTTCTTTTCTCGTTTGTAGAATGTGCTAAACAAGTTGTTGGCTCATGGCTGTACATAGCAGTCCATTGCTTGAGAAAGAGCATTCCGAGTTCTACTCCCTGCTACAAGATAATAAGGTATTTGAATCCACACCAATGACTTTGACCTGATTATTAGGATGTGTAACTAAGTTATCTTGCTCATCTAAAACCAGGTGGATGATCTCTCGAGGATGCATAGACTCTTCTCAAGAATAGTCAAAGGATTGGATCCTGTTTCTAATTTGTTCAAGCAGGTACATGTTTAGTCATAGGAGATGATCTATATTCACTTTCTTCTATGATATCACTTATATGTTATGATTATTGTTTGATGCTAATACATTGCTGTCGAAGGGATGGCCTTAGTCCACGCTGAAGATGTTACATGTAATATGGTGAGTGCTACTTTTCATGACACTACAACAAAATTGGGTGTATAGACGCCAAAAATGTCAAAGCGTTCTAATAAACTGCTTTATAAGACTTAATTTATAGGACCAAACAATAAAGTGTCCTATCTAAAGGTGTTTGTAAATAGTTTATAAGACGTTTTTGGGATTCGTAACAAGTTTTTAAGGACATTTTTATATTAAAAAAAACATTGTATTAGCTATTTTATAGGACATTATTTGAAAAAGTGTCCTATAAAAACAAGTGTAATAGCTAATAAGACGTTTTGTATAAAAACTTAAAAAGTGTCCTAAAAACTTGTTAAGGCGCCCAAAAACATCCTATAAACTTATTACAACACCTTTAAATAAGACATTTTATTGTTTTGTCCTATAAACTTAAGTCCTATAAAGTGATCTATTGGGACACCTAGAAATGGTTGGCATTCTATAAACCCGATTTTGTTGTAGTGTGAACTTATTTTCCATGACACATTCCATCCGTTTCTTTTCGCCTATTTGATGAACTTGGCAGCATCTTTATATGCTATATCAGCTATCGTTCTTGCTTTGCTCTAATCGGTTGTTAAATTGTCAAGGCTCTAAACCAATCACAACTCTTATCATCAAAAAGTAGCTATCCAATTCAAGTACAAGCATGATAGATTGTGTTTTCAAATCTTGTCGCTGTAAATGGATTCTACATTTTTTACTCACTTGTTTCTACGTGTGCTATTGTTTCTACGCTTGTGACTCGTTTGTTGTGCATTAGTCTTACAGTTTCTTCATGTAATTGTAGTTGCCTATACTTAGCTTTGTGCTCCCTGTCCCCTTATTTGTGTAACCTATTTCCCTTTCCATTCCTCTTCCCTGTTACATTGTCCATTTACTTGTGCACACACTCTCACCAATATCTTACTCGCTTCTTATATCTATTTGTTCTGCACCCCCCCCCCCCCCCGGGCGTGGGTTGGGGGGTTGGGGGGGTCTTCATGGAAACTGTCTCTCTACCCCTAGGGGGAGAGGTAAGAACATCTCCAATGGTGTTTCTTATAAGCAAAAAAGCGTAGGTTCTTATAAGAACTACCATTGGAGAGAGTTCTTATAAGTCACTCACATATTTGGAGTCTTTGTACAAGAATCTTAGTTCTTACCTTGAACTTTGTGTGAAATGACATTTTATATTTATTTTTTGACTTTTATATAATAATTATTGATGTCGAAGAATTCATGGGACCCACAAAAGGGGTTCTTATAAGAGGTATGTCTCTTTGCTTGTCTATGATTTTTGGTTGCTTACTTCTAACTCGTCTTCCAAATCTTAGCACTACCTTTCTTGGTTTTAAGTTCTTTTTGGAATGTTCTTTTTTCGCAGTATTTTTCCGAACTATGCACAAGCCCGAGGGTCTTCACGGAAACAGTTGCGCTACCCATTTAGATGGAGGTTAGGACTGCGTACCCCCCCCCCCCCTTCCCAACAACCAAAGGATATACTAGGCCTGTTCGGTTTGGTTCAGTTACTTGTACGTCAGTCTTAGTTTTTATGTTTGCCCTATTAGTTTTAGTTTTACTGCTTTATGTTTTATTTTATGTCCCTCTCATGTATTTGTGTTCCTTTTTTTTCATTGTACCCGATGCTTGTTTGTGCACACAATGCTACTACTTCTCTCACTTGTATCCTTGTATTTTTTGTTTTGCAAGCCGGGGGTTTTCAAGGAAACAGTCTCTCTACCCCTCGGGGTAGAGTTGTGGTAAGATCTGCTTACATCCTACCTCCACCCCCACCCCCACCCCCACCCCCACCCCCACCCCTAGACCCTACCTCTGTGTGGGTATACCCGATAGTTTGGTTTGGTTTGGTTTTAGTTGCAAAAATGACATGGTCAAATCTTCAGATGTTTGTCAGGAAAGTGATCGAGCTGTACGACAGGATTATGACATACGTTACTGATTGTTTCATGAAACCACCTGCTGTTTCACAAGGTCCGTCTCTTGTGAACTATTCTCGCTTCTATTTTTGTCGGTTGGAAAATTCACTCCATGATTTATTCTTCCGTAGGCCGTTAAAGAGGCATTTGAGGTATTCTGCAATAAAGATATCGCTGGTAGCAGTGGTGGCGAGCTGTTGGCTTCGTACTGTGACAACATCCTCAAGAAGGGCGGAAATGAGAAGTTGAGCGATGATGAAGCTATCGAGGAAACCTTGGATAAGGTATGTTCATCTTATCTGTGGTCGGTTCATTTTTTTGCCATAGCATTCTGATGTTTGAGTTGCAAGACAGTCTTCACTGAAACAGTTTCTCTACCCCAAGTGGTAGAGATAAGGTCTGCATATATCCTACCCCCTCTGACAGAGGCCGATTCTGAAAATTTTCCAAACATGAGTGCGTAATAATTAACATAATATAAAATAAACAAAATTTAATTATAAAAAGTATGATTCAATTAATAATGACATAAGTGGTTTTTTCTTCAGCTGTTATTACCAAAAAAATTGAAAAATGGCCAAAAGAATTCGAACTTGCAACGTGTTTTGCTGCATGCAATGACAATACCAGTCGGCTACAACCACTTTTTGTGAGCACACATCAGATTAAAGCAGGTGCACTTTTAATACCTGATAACTCTCATTTTGAGTGTTATTTACACATTGTTTGTGTGTGTTTTTCTTTGATTTTAGTGTGTTTTCCCTTTACGTGTTCATGTTTCTCTTATTTATTTATTTATTTATTTTCATTTGGAGGTGTTGAGGATAAAAGTTTGTGTTTTGATGGTTGAAAGCATCATTTTTGGGCTAAATGTTGGACTGCAGAAAGTGGCCACTTTGTCGCCACGTTGGTGAACGATGTAAATCCGAGGACAGCTGAAAAATATCATATTTTGCATATATTTTTATGTCCACTTCAGCTGCATAATGGCATTCTTAAAGGCTAAGCTTTAGAAACCAAGAGGATGAAGAGAAGACAAGATAAAAGCAAAATCTTGGTGGAAAGATATCAATGCCAAAAATACCTATCTAAAAGCCTAAATGAGATAAAGCAAAATAGGAGCCTTTGGGTCAAAGAATGCTTGAACTCATTGAAAGGTTTTGTGGGTAAAATCCTCCAACACACTTTTCATCTTCCACTATAAATTGAAGCCATGGATGTCATTTGAAGTAGAGCTCCAACATGTAGCATAATTCAACTATTGTTCTTTCTTTTTTCTCTTAGATAGTTGTTGTAATTGTAGTTGTAATTTATTTTCTAGTATTTAATTTCCAGTTGTCGCCAAAGTGGCCACGTTGTCACCACGTTGGCAGCAACTTTTAAGTTTCATTTATGCAATTTAAGTTTATGTTCTCTCCTTTTTTCATGTCTTTTACTGTTATTATGAACTAAACACCCCCTTGGGTGTGGGTATGAGTCAAGACTAAGACTAATAGGCAACACTTGGGTGTTGCCATCTTTGCTAACTCTTAGACTTGGTCGCTCGAGTCGGGACTTCAACTCAACGCGGACAAGCCGATCACTTGTTAGTGTTAATATTAGATCTTAAACCTCGAGAAGGGCAGATCCGAAATACGGCTTGAGTGATGCAAAGAAGATTTGAGAAAGTCTTTTATAACCACGTAGAGATACGGGTTTTTGCATGACTTTAACTAAGGTTCAAAATGTCGGTCGATATAGGTGTCACAAAGAGATTTGGGCTTCTATATCCATACTGGTGGAACTGAAATCCTTAGAGGTTTACTTAGTTAAGTCGGCAAGTCTTGAGTTGGCGAAAGTGGTGACTTTGTGGGTGCAACGTGGCCACGTTCCGAGGAAGCTCACTTTCGAGAGAAAGGGGTTTTTAAGGCTGTCGTGTGTCATTTTGTTTCTGACCACGAGGTTACTACAAATGTCTTAGATAAAGCCTACACCCATCCCCTTTTCTTTAAATTATTTGTTAATTGTTAAAAGAACCAATTTCGCACAATGATATTTTCTTCTTCTCTAATTGAAACCATTGTATTCTCAGCCTACTACTCGAAACTTTGAAGTCTGATCCATGTGGATACAATCTCGGTATTTTTACCACTGTATTACTTATAGCGATCATAGTGTCCGGTGTGCACTTGCACCGCCACTGTGGCAACATAGTGGTCACTTTGTGGGACCTATACGATTTTTTCCGCTATCAATACCCCCTAAAAAAATTCATTGCATCGGAATGATAGAGCGGCAATTATTGAATCCTCTCCTTGCCCTAAGAGCTCAGACCCTACCTTTGTGAGTTTGGTTCTGTTTGGTTTCATTATGGTGTTTGAGTTGCCTCATTTTTTTCTACTGGTTGTTAAGCTTCTAGCATATATGTACACCAACAGGTGCTCATTAATCTCCATAATCTTCAGATGATGTCGAAAAATGCTAGTTTGTTCAAATTAACTAAGGGATTGTTTGTTTTTTTAAAAAAACTTCTTAGTGGCTCTTAAGTCTGAATCGTTCAGACATTTTTACACACCACCTCTTATTAATCATAACTAAAATAAAATTTCAGACTTTAGACCTCTTAAAAAACAAACGGCACCTAAATCTTATATCGTGCATATAGGAAAAAACTTTCTCACCGTTTACTTTTTGACAAGACCGTGAATGATGTAACACCCTAAAAATTGGGGTAATTTAAAACTTTAAAATTTTGGCAATATGACGGTTGTAAATTGATAAAAACCTGTTGTACAAGACCCGCCAAGGTATCCCAAGGTATCAACCCAAAAAGGGAATATAGTATAATGTGTACAAACTCATTAAATGAAGAATAAATTTACGACAACCTAAATAATCTAGATTTCCCTATCAGATTACAGTCGGGTGTCGCTATCCTCCCAAAAATGGTGACTATTCATCAAGTATACCGGTCTCTAGATCTCCCAAAATAACCGCTCTCGATCACACGATCGACCACTCATTCCCGTAGATTCCCGCCACTAGAGTTTCCTGTCATACATGACAACCAAAGAAGCAAGTGTTAGGATAAGGCCTAGTGAGAACGCATAAATACAATTTAATTTATAAAATGTAGCCTCAGTACAATAACACCGTATTTACACGACGGTCCATCAATTTGCTTCACCTGTCATAAAAGGGGAATCACAATATAATATTGTCAATGCGTTTATAATTTCTCTCAAGTCGTTTAACTTGATTAGCATCAACCCAAACGAGATATTTAGCTATTTGAGCACTCAATCCAAACCGGATCTTTAGCATATACACGACATCAACTCTAACCGAGTCTTTAGTCTATTTATAACTTCAACCCAAACCGGGCCTTTAGTCCGTACATGACTTCAACTCAAACCGAGTCTTTAGTCTATTTACGACCTCAACCCAAACCGGGTCTTTAGTCTATTCACGACCTCAACCCAAACCGGGTCTTTAGTCTATTCATAAATGGCAACTCAAGTTGAGACTTAAAATCAACATCAAATCCCAAATACAACCAAACATACAACTTATTACTCTTACATGGCTCTTGCTACATGTCTTGACCAAATAGTATGTTTAATACTCTCCATTTGCAACTTTACCCACAAATGGGGTTTTAGGTTAACTCCACATGAACAAGTAAATAAATAACCAAAATGCACATAAATACTAGCACATTATTAGACATGTATGAGAATGGAAGAGTCAAGAAAGCACTCACCTTGTTGATTTCTCACAAGAAATCAAACCCTAGAAATGAAGGATGGAGAGTTGAAAACTTGAGATGATAACACAAGCTAGGTTCACCAAAAGTTCACCCTAACCAAGCATTTACTCCTCATTAATGGTTGTTGGAGATCAATAAATGAAGAGATGAAATTTAGGGTTTGGAACTTACCAAAATCGCTGAAGAAGAGCTCCCAAATCAGTTCACAAACTCAAATAATCAGAAAATCCCGAAATCTGATTTTTATACTCAAACAGCCCGTCGGCGACTATGACACGGCGACTATGACATTCGGGGCAATGTCGCCCACGTTGGGGCCCTCTCGGTACGCCCCTCGCGACAATGACCAAGCGATAGTGACCCAGGCATAGTCGTCGGGCACTATCGCCGAACCTTTACCGCGAGCCCGTTCCCTTCCGCGATTATGCCATGCGACCTTGACACATGTCATAGTCGCCGGGCACAATCGCCTGGTGTATGAGCTGCTCGAAAATCCCTTTTTCCATTTCAAACTGATCAGATAACGATGTACGAAACTGACCACTAGCCCCGAACTCAATAACGTACTAATGCATTATGTTCCAAAGTTAATTTATATAACGATACGTGAGAGTGATATTCCACACCAAATTTGGGGTGTTACAAATGACGATCATGAAAGGCTGATCATCTCAAAGTTAAAGCAACAATTTAGTAGACAATTCACATTAAAGATGGAGGGCATGGTAATTTCTTGCCAAAAATTGGTTTGTGGGATTTAGTGAGATTTGGAGGATTCAAATTCAATCTTGTGTTTGGTTTAAAGGAAAGTGCGGAATCGAAATCCCACAAACATGGGATAGTTGGCATTTCACGTAATATGGCATTGGCAAAAAAAGAAGAATTTTTTTTTTTGTCTATTTAACGATTATATCTCCAGTAATTTAACGATCCAGGAATTGATTTAACCGTCACCGTTCTCATATGGCCAAGTTACAAAACTTCTTATCTTACCCTACCTACGGAGATGGTATGTCTCCTTCTGAATTGTTGATTCGAGATCTATTATCAAATACAATAATGGGGAAAAAAATAGGTCTTTTATTTTATGCGAAAGATGCACATGGATTTTTTCTACAAGACAAACGAAACACGAAAAGCTTACATGGATTTATTGGTTGGGAACATGCAAAGTAAAGGGTTATTATGACCAGAAAACTGGCCTTGGGAACCTATCAGGTATTGTTTGTGTAAGAAAATAACAATACTCTTCTGGTGTGTTAATTCTTTGTTTGAATGGTCTTGTCAGGCTGCAGTCCTTGTGTTGTTCAATGTGTGTGATAGACTGAGCTATTCGGAGATCAAGAATTGGTTAAATCTTGCTGACGAAGATGCGGTGAGAATACTCCAATTTCCATCTTGCGCCAAGTACAAGATTCTCACCAAAGAACCAAACACGAAGTCCGTCTCTCAGACAGACTATTTTCAGTTCAATTCCAAGTTCACGGATAGGATGAGAAGGATCAGGGTGCAAACCTACTGCATCTTTTTTCTTCTCTCTTTATCTTCATATAACGTTACATGTACCTTGCACCAATCAGATTCCTTTGCGACATTTGGATGAAAAGAAAAAGGTTGTGGAAGAGGTCAACAAGGACCGGTTGCATTCTATAGATGTTTCAATCATAAGCATAATGAAGTCCCGCAGAATTCTTCTTCATCATCACCTTGTTATGGAGTGTGTAAACCAGCTAAGCTAAGCTGCATGTGCATGTTCAAGGTTTGCCATCAAATCCTTGAAATATAACTGACAAATAACACAAACAAAACCACAAACTTACACAAACATAGGGGTTGTTTACCAAGTAAGCGCTTACCAAGTCACTTAACTTGACCCTATATATATATATATATATATATATATATATAGAGAGAGAGAGAGAGAGAGAGGAAGGTTCAAACGAGAACACTAACTATTTAAGAAAACAACAAATCATGTGCAAAATCATATATAATTCGGAATTAACGGTCAACAAAATGGACGTGGGCGACTTTGGCTGCAACTTAAGTCGCGGGCAAAGTCGCGTGAATCATATATTATTTTATACGTGAATCATATATGAATTTGTATGTATTCGGCCGTTCTCGTGTTTTCTTAAATAGATATTGTTCTCATATGAACCTACCCCTCTCTCTCTCTCTCTCTCTCTCTCTCTCTCTCTCTATATATATATATATATATATTGGTTCCGGTGAGAAGTTGAGGTTAACGTGAGAAGCGTGAGAAGTGGTTGTCGACCGTTGGATGAGAAATGGATGCACATTAGGATGAGATGCACCGGATCAATTCCCTTCTAAGCCGCAATTAATGGGAGGGCATTTGATTGATTAAAGTGATCAACGGTTCAGATCCACTTCTTATGCTTCTCAGGTTAACCTCAACTTCTCACACGATCCTTCGCCTATATGCTTATATATGCACACATACCTGCAAAAATCTTCGATAGGTTCATTGAATTGAAACAGATCTTCAGGTTGAATACCAGCATGGCTTCCTTCTACCAATAATCTGGAGAACAAATCATTGCCAGGTTTCATCATATTGGAACAGATATTTAGGTTAAACACCAGCAAAACTTTTCCCACCATTTATCTGGATAAATGAGTACAAACAAAAATAACAAATGATCATATCAATAACACTGCAGAACTAAGAAAATACCACATTTGGTTGAGCCAATAAGAAGAGGGTTATTAAATTTGGCAAAATAAATAAATAAAAGTGACGATAGGGATCGTAAAAGGTTCAAGCCTTACCAAAACTGAGTGTGTGAGTTTTTTCGTATATAAAATACTCCAGTGTCCACAATGAAAGACACAGTTTTAGAAAAGTATAATTATTACACTTTTAATGAACTAAATGACAGTTTTACCCCTAATAATAGAGGGAGTAATTAATTTTTCCATCTCATAAATAAGGGTAGAATGGGAAAATAATCACTTATTTTTCAAAAATGGATGCTTATTTTGAGACAAACTAAAATAGAAATGTTTGACACTTTAAGATGGAGAGAGCATTATATACTTCAAAAAAGAACTAAAAGTATTGCCATAGAGGGTCTTCTGTCCTAACAATGTGATACAAATGACCAAAGTTTTGGTGCATATATCTCAGTAATAGTTGTCCATATAACAATGCTAAAGCAGGAATTTTTGAGTCGTGTTATAGGCCGTGTTGTATATGTACCTCTGCAACGTTTGATTAGACATGGTTATACATAAATGTTTTGACTCTTTGTAACATGTCTAAATTGACCTTAAAGCATATGATAAAACAAGGGAACTTTTGTATATCTAGTAGCGAATCAAACCAAACAGACTCGATATATCCTAATCCCACCCAAAGGTGGGGGGGAGGGGGAGGGGGGGGGGGGACATTTAGGCGTGAACTTACCTCTGTCTCACGACACACAAAGGTTGTTACCTAGAAGACCCCCGACTTGTATCTAGTAGCAAAGAGATAATTATGAAACGTAATTTCCAACCATGTGGATGCTATACATTAACTAGTAGCTTTTAGGATTTCTGTTACTGCAGTATGCAATTTACTTACTGCAGCCAAAATCAAAAGAAGCTTTAAAAATCGACATGTAAATGTGTAGCATTCTTATAGAGTATATGTACCTGAAAGAATGAATCATTTGGCAACTATAAAGAAGATCCATAATACCACCAACCTGCCAAGGAGAGACCACAAGTTATATTAGAATCTTTCAACTGTTCTACTAGAAATTTGAAAAAAAAAAAAAAAAAGCCAGAATGTGCATCTCTTCACCAGTGGAAGTACTTATTTTTGCAAGGTGCGCATTAAAAAATGTCTAAAATACCCTTCAAGCATGCTGCTTTACGCAAAATCTCAAATAAATGCGACTTCAACAAAAATAGGACTTAATCTGAAGAGATGTTTGCAACTCATACCAATCTTTGCAAGCGCTGGCATGTGAAGAATAGACCACTCTCAAGTAAGCCACCACCATGCATTTGTAGGCCATGTATTCATGAGCACAATACCTAATAAGCCGCATTTGTTACAAGAAAGAGAAGAACGGAGCCTAAATGAGCAATTCCACAAGAAAGAAATTATACTATCTATAGAAAAAGGTCGGTATACGAAGGTAAATCCCATCAAAGAAAAAGTATGGGTATATGGGTTGGAAGCTGAATTGTCTTCCACCCCAAGAGAAAGAGGGGTTGCACATGGGTTGGGTTGGCCGGTTTGGAGGCACCCAATCCAAAATCTCAACCGTTAAAAGAAATTAATACATAACATAACCCAACCCAACCCGTACGGGTTGGGTTGGTCGGGTTGCTACATAACAGCAACACTGCAGCAACAACAACTTACTTAAACAGCCATTAGTCACTACTACGAACTAATTGATCTTTTAAGCTACATGGGGAACAAAGAAAAAACCAAGAAAAAAGTTGAAGATTCATGCAAATAGGAAACTAAAATTACGGGTGGAATTGTGATACACTTATGAAAAGAGCTAATTATGGGTTGGTCTAATGGTCTAATGTAAATATTAATTAAGGACTTAACAATCATATCAAATCCAAGGAATAGAGGGGTATCAGGTTCATTAGGTTGGGTAAGGTTCAAATGGCCCAAACCCACATCCAACCCAGTGTCTACAATTTGAAGGTTTTACAACTCGATAAGGCATCGAGTGGCTTCGGGTCCGGGTTTGTCGGGGTTTTGTGCACCCTGGACGACTGCATCCATAAAACCCGGTTTGTGTTGTTTGTGCATGGTATGAGAAATATTTTAAGAACTTGATGGAAAACCTTGATCGTGCAGCTTAGCTGGGTTACACACTCCACAACAAGCTAATGATGAAGAAGAACTTTGCAAGACTTCATATGCAAATGATTGAAGTATCTATAGCATGTCACCGGTCCTTGTTGACCTCTTCCACAATCTTCTTCTTTTCATCCAAAGGTGGCAAAGGAATCTGATTGACAAAGTAAACCACGTCAAATTATATACAAATGAAGAGAAAAAAAGAAAGATGCAAGCAGGTCCTTAAGTAGGTTTGCACCTTGATCCTCCTCATCCTTTCGGCGAACTTTGAATTGAACTGAAAATAGCCAGTCCGAGAGACAGATTTTGTGCTTGGTTCCTTAGTGAGAATCGTATACTTGGAACAAGATAGAAGATGGAGTAATCTCACCGCATCTTCGTCACCAAGATTTAACCAAGTCTTGATCTCTGAATAACCCAGTCTATCAAGAACAATGAACAGCACAAGAGCTGCAGCCTGACAAGACATTCAAACAAAGAACTAACACACCAGAAATCAGACTACTGACCAGTTGCTGTTATTTTCTTACACAAATCTACCTGATGAGTTCCCAAGATCAGTTCGATTGTTTTTTGGTCAAAATAACTATTTACATTGCATGTTCCCAAAGAATAAATCCAAGTAAGCTTTTTGTGTTTGGTTTTTGTCTCCTAGAACTCCGTAAATGCTTCCACACACTTCACCTGAAATCCGGAAGAAGAAAAAAATCCATGTTTATCTTAGTGCCCAATACACTACAGCAAAATGGGTCTTATTGGGATGCTCGACCATACTTGGAAGCACGCCCTAATAGAGTGCTTAATGGGACTTTATTTTATAAGGCCAAAAGTGGTGTCATTGTACAAATGCTTTACAACAAGTTGTTATGACAAAGTTAGACAACCTAACAAATTCTATAAACGAAGTTGGACAACCTAATAGGATTCAAAAAGTATATCACCATTTTAACACTTTTATAGTACACCTTAAAAGATATCCTATTTGCCTTTTTATAAAACATGACACTTTTCGTATTAAAAACTAATATGACGACTTAATTCTTGTGTCCTATTTGGTTGCCCAACTTCGTCGGTAGAACTTAGGTCACATAACTTTGTCCTAACAACTTATTATAACACATTTATATAGGACGCACACTTTTTGGTTTATTAGGGCACCCAATGATACTCGGGCGTCCAAAAGACTCATTTTTTGTTGTGATAATAGATCTCAAATCAACAATTCAAAAGAGCAGACATACCATCTCTGTAGGCAAGGTAAGATCAGAAGATCTTTATCTTGGCCATAAACCGGTAGCGAGAACTGTGATGGTTACATCAATCCCAAAATTAACAGTCGGATTCCTGGAGATATAATCTTTAAATTCAGTAAACACCGAGAAAGCTTTTTCCTGCATGCACGATATGATATTTAGTTAATTTGAACAAACTTGTCAAAGAACCGCGTCAACTACATAATAAAGTTCTTTGAAAAGACATGGAGCATATACAAACACATCATTGTTGCACTAAAAGAACGAGTAAATCATTAATTGCATTATATTGAACCAAGCACCATCATTCATTTCCATTCCCAATCCTTACCTCCTAACACCCCCAAACAAATATCCCCTTAGATTTTCAACTATTATACTCCTCACTTCATTGCAAAACCACCATTGTACTTTTGAAAATGCAAAAAATACTTGTGATTTGCAATTTGGGGCATTCTTTTACCAAAAGTTGATGAAATACAATGTTGGTTTTGCTAAAAAGTAAAATTTTGGTGGTTAAAAGTGGCACAAAAAGTGTATACTCCGATAATTCTTTTGCACTTTCACAAGCGTAATACGGTGTTTTGCTAACAAAGTGACATGTATGATGTTTGAAAAAATATTAATCCTAAGATCAGGACAATAGAGATTTACAAATAATCCTAGTTCTTTTTGTATGTTAGATTCAGTCATTTGTTCCATACCTGATGAGATAAACACATGAAATCTTGCAATAAACAAACCTCAACAAGTAAAAAACATGGATCTTTCATCAAGAACAGTTTGCAGTGATAACAGATCTTCATCAACTACTGATAACAAGTAAAAAAAGGAATGAACAAAAAGGAGACCTATGATGAACAGATCTGTTGATAACAAGTACACCATAAGTAAGAGGTATGAACACATCTATAACAAAAGGAACAGATTTATTGATAACGACGAAAACATAAGTAAAAGGCATGAACACATCTATAATAAACAGATATATATTAATTACATCTATAATGAACAGATCTATAGTAAAAGGTATGAACACATCTATAATAAACAGATCTATATCAATTACATCTATAATTAACAGATCTATAGTAAAAGGTATGAACACATCTATAATAAACAGATCTATATCAATTACATCTATAATGAACAGATCTATAGTAAAAGGTATGAACAAAAACAGATCTATAATAAAAGGTATGAACAAAGAACAGATCTATAATAAAAGGTATGAATTAAGAACAGATCCATAATAAAAGGTATGAATTAAGAACAGATCCATAATAAAAGGTATGAATTAAGAACAGATCTATAATAAAAGGTATGAATTAAAAAAAGATCTATAACAAAAGGTATGAACGAAAAACAGATCTATAATGAGCAGAAAACAGATCTATTTTTAAGAAGAGGATAGGTGAGGGTTACAAATATATACCAGAGAAGCGACGAGGAGGGTAGGCGAGGGTTACAGAGGGTAGGCGAGGAGATGATCGGCGATGGCGAGGCTGGAAGAGATCTGACGACGAAGAGCGTGTATTTTCTTTGCAATTTTTTGAGGAGCGTTTCTTTTAAGATGTGGGAGCGTTTTATGACAAGGGTATATATAGAAAAAACAATGGCTGAATGGATACAACACCTGTTACTCGGCTGACCGAATAAGCCACTAGCTGAGTTATTAAGCCACAACGAGCATTTCTTTTAAAATGTGGGAGCGTGTTATGACAAGGGTATATATAGAAAAAAACAATGGCTGAATGGATACAGCACCTATTACCCGGATGACTGAATAAGCCAGTAGCTGAGTCATTAAGCCACAACCGAATAACCTTGTATGGCTTACCGAGTAGCCATACAGCCTATTCACCCCATGAAGCCACAACCGTACAGTACCTATGTTACTCGCAAAGTTTTGCAGTGCCACTGTATATGACCATCTATTGAATCATATCAGCATATTTGACACTCTCAATGTAGCACGATTCTAATAAAGAGGCTATGAAGGAACTTAACGAATGCATGGATATACAGTGCTCTATGGTCAAGGTTTGATCCAAAATACTGCAAATATTAGCCAAGTGGTGCCAACTAAGTTCTAAAACTATATGTAAAAGAATGAGCAGAAACCTTACGGGATCAGCCGTGTACTTAAGATTTGTTGCCTCTTTCAGAGCACTTGCTGCAGCCTGATTGGGTGTGTCCTTTCTAAGGGGACTGGGAGCATCGTGATCCCTGCCTTTTATGACTGTTGGAGAGGGATGTCTCATATTCCTAAGCTGATCTAGCTTTCTCATCAAAAGGTCATGGATATAATTAAAATCTCATTTAAGGTTATATACCTAAATATACCCCAAAAAAGGCACGGTTGCAGCAGCTGTATCAGAAAATAGCCGGTTGATGTGAACCCATGTTTGCATATACTGACATTACAAAGATGGATTTGGTTTCTGTTACCAATTAATCTTTCTTCTGATGAACGGTTGCTTTCCAATGTGCGTTTTTTTAATAATTACAGAGTTGTTTAGCCTTGTCCCCAGAAGGCTTCTGCAATGCTATGTTATCATCATCTTCCTGTTCAAGATCAAGTTCTCCAAACAAACTTTACAAGTCTCTCTGGCCTCCCCGTTATTTCTTTTAGGATCTCCAATGCAACTTTTTGGCCCATAAGCACCATACTCACATTCAGATGTAGCAAAAAAAAATCATGTTTTAAAACACCTTTCCAAACATTTACATTTTGGAAACCATTTTCCAAAAGCTGACTACCTTTTGACTTCTTTTTGCCCCTCAAGATGATGTCCCCCCTCCACGAGCCAGTTCCATTTTGTCTTTTTCATATTCTAAGCGCCCTTCTGCATTGGAGACTTTACTAGTCCACTATCAAGAGTTCTGCTTCCCATGGAAACATATGAATTTGCTTTTCTAGAGAAAACTGAGCACGTTTTCATCAGAATTCGTGTCAGCTTCCAAAATCTTCCCAACTGAGGCATCATTTCTGTTAGGCTTCTACACCCGCCAGTCATCACAGGTGAATGCTGAATTCAAGGGTTCCTCTTTTGCTAGATCAGATGACTCGTCATTTGACTCGTGATTGAAAGCAACAACCTTTCCAAAATCCAGAGTATTACACTGTGTATGGGATAGATGATGTCCCTAGAACTAGCAACAAGTTCTTCACAAGCCAAATTGTCCATGCCTGTTTACCTCGTTACTAGAATACCGACGCCAATACAAACACCATTACCATCTATTGATTCCGTTGAAACAGAACTTCTCTGAGATGACTTTTGCTTCTTCTCTTCAAGAACATTTTGCTCAACTTTACCAGAATCAGACACATGAAGAACTGTCATGACACTTTCTTGGCTCCCATAGTGCACAGATCCACAACTACCATGTTATACTCCCAATATAACAACTATTGCTTGGAAGCTATTGATTGGCCAAATTGTATTCAATGGGAAATAGGGAAAGATAAATGACAAGGGTACTAGCAGTTCGAGAGGCTAGTCTCTCCAGAATGAGCTACACTTTTCTGCATACCTACTACCTCCATTACCAACCTACTTATAGCTATTGTCTAACTGATTTATTGGTAAAATTCCCTCACTGCCCTTACTCAACAAATTGTCTAACCAACGAATCATGCCTTTCCCTCGTGGTCCCCTTCCTTGATCTGCCCACGTGGAGCCTTTCTTCGATTGTAGGTGAATCGTAGGGGTGGGTATATAACATTACCCCGCTCCCAAAGATCCACCTTGTCCTCAAGGTGAAAAGCAGGAAAAGCTTGTCGCATGGTATCGAAATCTTCCCACGTGGATTCAAATTCAGGTAACCCCTTCCATTTAAGGAGCACTTCCAACTGTTGTACCCCCCCCCTTCTCTATTTGTCTGACGCCTAGTAAGTCCTCCGGTTCAACGTCCAAGACCATCTCCTCGGTAAGTTGTTGAGGCAGCAGTGGCGAGACAGTGGCCGCCCCTACAGTTTTCTTGAGTTGTGACACATGGAACACTGGATGGATACGGACAGTTTCTGGAAACTGGAGTTTATATGCCACTACACCCACTCGTTTAATAATCTGAAAAGGCCCATAAAAACGAGCTGCCAATTTCTGGAAGGGTCGAACCGCCACTGATTTTTGACGGTAGGGCTGGAGTTTTAAGTACACCCAATCCCCAACCTCAAATTCGACCAAACGACGCACCTTATCGGCTGATTGTTTCATGTGCTGCTGAGCCCTCAGCAGATAGGCTCGCAACTCATCCAAAATTGCATCACGATCTAACAATTGATCCTCCAAATTGGATACTCCCGTACTTCCCGGTTGCATCCGAACCAAACGTGGTGGATCCCTCCCATAGAGCGCTTTAAAGGGAGTACATCTGGTTGACACATGGTATGACGTGTTATACCAAAATTCTGCCCATGGCAGCCAATGGGCCCATGAACGCGGTTGTCCTTGAATAAAACATCGGAGATACGTCTCAACAGTCTTGTTAACGATTTCCGACTGTCCATCCGTTTGGGGATGGTAAGCCATGCTTCGAAGGAGAGTAGTTCCTTGCAATCGGAATAATTCCCGCCAAAAATTACTCATAAACACCTTATCCCGATCTGATACGATGGTAGAAGGAAATCCATGGAGTCGAACTATCTCCTTTACAAACATTGAGGCTACCATATTGGCGTTGAAAGGATGTTTTAACGCCAAAAAATGAGCATACTTGGTAAGACGATCCACCACGACAAGCACAGTGTCGAACCCTTGTGAGCGGGGCAAACCTTCAATGAAGTCCATAGTTAGTTCCTCCCAAACCTGGGAAGGAAGTGGGAGGGGCTGCAACCTGCTGGATGGGTTGTGGTTGCTTTTTGTTGCTGACATACTGAACAGTCTCGCACATATTTCGACACAGAACGACGCATACCTACCCAAAACCATTCGAAAGCCATGCGTTGGTACGTCTTGAGTTCTCCCGAGTGACCACCAATGGCGGAGTCGTGATACTCGTGGAAGAGCTTCGGGATAAAAGACGAGTTAGAAGGGATCACTAATCTTCCCTTGTATAACAGCCGACCGTGCTCTACAGAATATCCCACGTGGCTCCTCTTCTCGATCTCAATGTCTTGAATCACCCTTTGAATAAAAGGATCAACCTTGACTTCTTTCTCCAGTTCTGACATATCTATAGACCAAGACGAATTGAGAGCAACCAGCTCGCACTCCGTGAACTCTCTTGACAGAGCGTCGGCCACTCGATTCGAGCTTCCTGGTTTATACTGAATTTCAAAATCGAAACCCATTAACTTAGTTAACCACTTTTGGTAATCTGCTCCTACTTCTCGCTGCTCCATCAAGTATTTCAAGCTTCTCTGGTCTGTTCGGATCACAAAATGACGTCCCAACAAGTAATGACGCCATTTCAACACCGCAAAAACGATGGCCATCAACTCCTTCTCGTAGATGGGTTTTAGTCGGTTTCTCATACCCAACACCTGACTATAGTAAGCAATAGGGTGGTTGTTTTGCTGCAACACCGCCCCAACGCCAAACCCTGAAGCATCAGCTTCTACGATAAAGAGTTGACTGAAGTCTGGCATTGCTAAGATTGGGGTTGAAGTCAGGGTTGTCTTAAGAGACAAAAATGCTTCCGTTGCCGCTGCAGACCAACAAAATCCATCTTTCTTCAGCTGATCAGTAAGAGGAGGCAGTAAGAGGCCCTGCCACCCGGGCGTACCCGGATATAAACCGTCGATAATACCCCGTCAACCCCAGAAAACCCCGCAATTCCCGGAGGTTTCTCGGTGTAGGCCATTCCACCATTGCCTTCACTTTGTCCGGGTCCACGGCCACCCCTGCTGCCGAAATCACATGACCCAAGCAAGTATGATACTTCAGTTTTACCAAGTTCACACTTTTTGGGGTTAGCATAGAACTTGTTTTGTCCCAGTTTACTCATAACTAAAGCCAGATGCTCAATATGTTGCTGTTCACTTCGACTGTAGACAAGTATATCATCAAAAAAAACCAATACAAATTTACGGAGAAATGGTCGAAAAATGTCGTTCATCACTGATTGGAATGTGGCAGGTGCGTTAGTTAACCCGAACGGCATTACGAGGAATTCGTAATGACCTTCGTGGGTACGAAAAGCAGTCTTGGCCACGTCATCGTCCTTGACTCGTATCTGATGATATCCCGATTTGAGATCCAATTTAGAAAAAAACTGTGATCCATGTAACTCGTCCAGCAACTCATCGATTACTGGAATGGGATATTTATCCGGCACGGTTACCCGATTCAAAGGTCGATAGTCCACGCAAAATCGCCACGACCCGTCTTTTTTCTTAACGAGCAAGACCGGGCTGGAGAACGGGCCATTCGACGACCTAATGATGCCTGCCTGCAACATTTCTTGGACCAATCGTTCAATTTCCGTTTTCTGAGCATGGGGATATCGGTAAGGTCGCACCGAAACAGGTCCAGCTCCTTCTTTTAAGTTGATCGTGTGTTCCTTGTCTCTCCTAGGAGGTAAATCGCCCGGCCAATCGAATATCCTGCGGTGTTTTCGGAGCACCTCTTGCAGATAAACTGGAGCTGTCGGAAGAGTACTTGATGACACCACTTTTTTTACTTGATTTATTTGCACCAAAAATCCACTTCCTTCCTTACCGATAGTTCGCATCATATTCTTAAGAGTTATCCGTGATCTCCCCAATGATGGATCTCCCTTCAATGTGATAGAAGTGCCTCCCAATTGGAACTTCATAATTTGCGTCTTCCAATTGGTAGTCACAGCCCCGAGTTTCTCCAACCATTGAACTCCCAAAATGATGTCCGAGTTTCCCAATGTTAGAGGTAAGAAATCCTCAATTATCTCTACCCCTTGTATCTGCAAACGGATCCCTTGACACTCTCCGTTCCCCATGACAGCCTCCCCTGTTCCCAATGTGACTCCAAAACCTCCCGTCTCGCTCACTGGAATCCCCAATCTACTGATGATGGTTGTTGACAGAAAATTATGAGTCGCGCCAGGATCGATCATAACAACCACCTCTGTTCCGAGCAGATTACCCACCAATTTCAGAGTCTTCGGATTGGTGATTCCTAACACCGAGTTAAGACATATCTCGGTAGGATTCTGATCAATTTTCTCCTCACATGATGGCTCGTTTTCCTCTTCAATTTCACCATCCTCGTATGTTAACAACACACTCAACTCTTTTCTACGACAGCGGTGTCCCAAACTCCATTTCTCATCACACCGAAAACAAAGTCCTCGTTCTCTTTTATTCTGCAACTCCTTATCAGAGAGTCGACGCACCTCTCCAACCACACGACCCCCGAGGGAACCTTCTGAAGTACCTGTGGTCATCGATTGGGCAAGCGGGGTGGAAACGGATCGGGTTCATGAGGAAGGTGTCACCGGCACCGTCTGGAACGGTGATGCCTTGGCTACGAAATTTCCCACGCCTTGAGTAGATACCGAGGAACGAGTTTCCGATCGTCGACCCCAAGTCGAACGAAACTTTTCTTCAAGTTTCAAGGCCAAGTCCATCGCCTGGTCCAGGGTACGAGGCCCATGGACCCGCACTTCAGCCCTTAACTCAGTTTTGAGCCCATTTATAAAATGGCCCAACGCTATCTCTTCAGGAATTTTTGTTAACGGGGCAGCAAGTTCTATGAAACTTCTTAGATAATCGATTACAGAACTGACCTGAGTGAGGGCCAACCATTGTTCATGAAGGGAACCAGTGCTAGCCGATCGGAATTGTCGAAGGATCATCATTTTCATCTCTTCCCATCTTTGAATCGGCCGTCGTCTATGCTCCCACTGATACCAGAGAAGGGCGTCCCCTTCTAACGCCACCACCGCAGCCTCCAACTTCTCTGTCTCGTTCAGTCGATAAAACGTGAAATACCTCTCGGCCCGAATTATCCACCCATCGGGATTGATCCCATCAAACAAGGGCATATCCAATTTCCGGAATCTCCAATTGGATCCTGCCGTTGGATTTCCCGCACTACTACTTCCGTTTCCTCCGCTTCCTCCGCTCCCTCCGCTGGACGAACTTCCTATTGGTGGTGGGCCTACGAAACTGCGATTGGAATCAGACAACGTAGCCCTCACCTCTTCACGAATGAGTGACATCTGTTCCATAAACTTTGCTTGCAAGGACTTCTCCATGTTTTGTTGTAGATCTGTGATGGAAGCTCTGACAGATGCTATTTCTTCTTCCACCGATTCAACTCTCTGAGCCACTGGATCCACACGTGGAGGCACCATAGCTACCCAGGAAGGATGCTCTGATACCAATTTGTTATACTCCCAATATAACAACTATTGCTTGGAAGCTATTGATTGGCCAAATTGTATTCAATGGGAAATAGGGAAAGATAAATGACAAGGGTACTAGCAGTTCGAGAGGCTAGTCTCTCCAGAATGAGCTACACTTTTCTGCATACCTACTACCTCCATTACCAACCTACTTATAGCTATTGTCTAACTGATTTATTGGTAAAATTCCCTCACTGCCCTTACTCAACAAATTGTCTAACCAACGAATCATGCCTTTCCCTCGTGGTCCCCTTCCTTGATCTGCCCACGTGGAGCCTTTCTTCGATTGTAGGTGAATCGTAGGGTTGGGTATATAACATACCATCCCCCCACTTTTTCCTTTTCAATCAAATGCAGCAGATCATAGGGAAGCGGAGATAAGAGTAGACTTCCAGACACTGGAAACACCATCATTATCTGTTGCAACATCAAAGTAAAGGTCTTAATACTTTAAGCCATTTCATATACAAGTAAGAAAAAGTTAGTAGAATACTAACCTCAAGAATACTAGTCGGGGATACATTGGGGCCATCCTGAGGCACATGAAAAAACCGATCACTGCCAACAGGATAGCCTTCAAATGAAGATGAGGGGGAGACATCAAGCCCAAGTCCACTGTAGATTTTAGCATTTCTTCTAGTGGACCAGTTACCAATGCCAACTTCTATTCGAACCTTCAAAGACTTTTGGTCAGAAGCATTTGTGAAGTTGTGAACATGTTGTGCATTTGAAGTTGATATGTTACCACACATAGCAGGTGATGTAGGAACTTCTGTCAAACTACCATTTGTATATCCCTCCCTAGATGTTGGCAATGGTCCAGCACTAAAAGAAGCTAGTCTATGTCTTGCTGGTTGTGATTCACTTGATTGGGAAACGGAGTTCTGATGACCACCCCGTGTCGTCATACAACTTGAATCCTTTAGGTAAATCACAAGCACCCTCATAAACTCAACATTGTGTCAAAAACTTGAACAAACTTAGATTTACCATTCAACACACACCAAAAACCACCATAACTTATCATCAGGACCTTCGGGCTCCTCCCTAGAGGTCGCCGGTTCGAGTCTCCTAAGTGTCCGGGCCGGCGGGCCCCACGGAATTAGTCTTGGTAGGCGTAAGCTGGCCCGCACACCCACGGTTACCCCAAAACCACCATAACTTTATCACGAGTGTCGATACACATTATCATAATTTGAGTGCTGTCCAACTTTTTCCCCTTGAGCTAGAAATTAGAGCATTAGGCTATCAAGGAAGTGCAATTAACAACTATCAGTACTAATGAAAGAATTAATGGCATGGTCCGAATTCCAAAAAGAACCACCTCAACATGACTTTACTCAGAGATATTGTTTGCAAAAACTTTGGAGGTGACTTTGGATGAGATCAAACAGGAGATTGCTGATAAGTGGGCAAAAGGAATCATATCCCCCAAGCTTTTTTCCCTGAAAAAAAGTATATATTCTGATATGGGATTGCAGCACTGGTGGTTTTTGGATTACCAATGATCCACCAACTTACCCAAATTTTCAGCAGAAACTTCACCTTCAAACTCTTTCTGGCAATGTCCCAAAACATCTTGACGTTTCTCATACTTCAGAAATTCCTACAACGAATACACATGAGAATCAAAGAAGCATTCACGATGATAAAAAGCATGATAAGAGAATTCACAGAAAATAAAGAAAACAGCCAACTTAACATGTTAACTTCTCTGCCTACTTCAGCAAAAGACAACCAGGCTCCAATTCCTGCACTCTAAAGCTACACAATCAAAGAGTTGATGCTTACTCCACTACAAGTAATCTTCATCAGATGTGAAAAAAATGAACAAAAACAAGAGTGCAAATGTCAGGCAGCAAACTGAATGTCCACAGTTTCTACTTAAGTAACTATATCGTTTAAAGAACATAAGTGGCATCTCCAATGGGAGGTTCTTATAAGCAAAAAAAGTTTAGTTCTTATAAGTCACTCAATGTTTTGAGCTCTTGTACAAGAACCTTGGTTCTTACCTCAATTTTGTGTCAAATATTATTTTATTAGTTTTTAATATAGTTTTTTTGACTTATATAATAATTGTCGATGCTGAAAAAATACATGAGACCCATAAAAAGGAGGTTGTTGTAACTTGTAAGTGACTACCATTGTAATTTTTTGAGTTGTCAATGATTTGGAAAAGAAGTGCAAGAAAAGGAGTTGTTAAGTCAAAGATGCCCTGATATTTACATAGGCACAAAAACTTCTCACCAAATTTTACCTTTGGTAATGCATGAATGCATGGTCAGTAACTATATCATTTGAAAATTATGATATTCACATCAAGAACACAGCATGAATCTTCAAAATCTGTTTTACTGTTTCGAATAATAAAAAACCATAAAAGACAATTTCTATGGAAACATCAAAGATCGATAACACAATATAACATGCATCAAACAAAATCAAAACAATGCAAGATCATCCACGAATAGAGTTATCGATCTCTAATCAAAACTAGTTAAAAATCGCAGACCTTAAAAAAAAAGTCTGTGACGAATCCTATGGAAACATCACGATCAATAGCAAAATAACACATTCATCAAACAAAATCAAAACAATGTAACATCATCCACGACGAGAGTTATCAATCTATAATCAAAAGTAGTTAAAAATCGCAGACCTTAAAAAGAAGTCTGTGACCATTTCTATGGAAACATCAAAATCGATAACAAAATAACACATTCATCAAACAAAATCAAAACAATGTAACATCATCCACGAAGAGAGCTATCGATCTCTAATCAAAACTAGTTAAAAATCGCAGACCTAAAAAGAAGTCTGTGATGATTTCTATAGAAACATCAAAATCGAGAACACGACATAACATTCATCAATCAAAATCAAAACAATGTAACATCATCCACAACGAGATTTATCAATCTCAAATCAAAACTAGTTAAAAATCGCAGACCTTAAAAGAAGTCTGATGATTTCTATAGAAACATCAAAATCGATAACACAACATAACATTCATCAAACAAAATCAAAACAATGTAACATCATCCAAAACGAGAGTTATCAATCTCTAATCAAAACTAGTTAAAAACCGCAGACCTTAAAAAGAAGTCTATGACGATTTCTATGGAAACATCACGATCGATAACACAATATAACATGCATCAAACAAAATCAAAACAATGTAAGATCATCCACGAATAGAGTTATCAATTCTAATTAAAACTAGTTAAAAATCGCAGACCTTAAAAAGAAGTCTGTAATGAATCCTATGGAAACATCACGATCGATAACACAATAACACATTCATCAAACAAAATCAAAACAATGTAAGATCATCCACGAAGAGAGTTATCAATTCTAATCAAACCCAGTTAAAAATCGTAGACCTTAAAAAGAAGTCTGTGACGGCTTGGAGATGGTGTGCTCGACGAAATATTTTCTCCTCCATCAACCGCCGCGAACACCGCCGTCTCTCTTCATCCGATGGCTTGCATCTCCGTTCTTCCGGCAAATGAACCAATCGCGTTTCCGTCAAGCACACTACCTCCATAGCCGACACAGACCTCTTACTAGAACTTGGATCGTACAAACTGTTTACGATCTTTCCATTTTCATCCAATCGTCGTTTTCGTTTAGATTGTTCAGTAAATTACATTTTTGGTCCTTTGGAATTTTGGTTTGTCTCGGTTTGGTCCTTTCATTTTATTTTATTACTAGAAAATCCTCGTGGTTTGCATTTTGCTCGGAATTGGTCCCTTCTGACAATTAATGTAATACATGTTTGATTCTTTATATTTCGTACGCGATTTGACTGGTAACTGGTAAATCTGAAGACAACTAGTGGCATGTATATCAAGTTGTTAAGTTGTTTTGTAATTATTAATTATGTGAAAAAATATCACATCAAAATCAACCGGTGTCACGTAGGCTGAAAACTTATTTATCATGTAAATGGGTACGAAACAGAAAGAATTGAAAGTTTGTTACACTAATTGAGAGAAAAATCCATAGTTACACCAAATAGAAACTAAACCGCCATTTGATTGATTTTCTATTAAATCATGTATATGTATGGATAAAGTTGTTTATATTGATTAATCTGTCTGTATAAATTGAAAGAGTTTTTGTTTAGGGTTTTTCTGTAAATGGAATGAGCTTGTTTTTTAATTGAGAGGTGTAGGTTTGAGAAGAAAAAAACAAACTTGACTTCCTACATAAAGTTCCCCTTAAAAGCTTAATGAATAATCCATAGCCATATAGTCATGTGTATCTAACAGAATAAGATTTTCAATTCATTTTCCATTAAGACCAATATGGATAAAGTTGTTTGTAACTCTGTATTGATAAAGTTGTATGTATCATCTCCCTTCCTTTTTTTCCCCTCCAAACATCTTAGCATCATCTCTTTGATTATACCATGAAACAAGAGACATGTAGTTTCAGGAAAATGTTTGATTATTTGTAGAATGTCTAAAATACCCTTAGTAATGACAAAATAAGAAAATTATGCACTCCCAATCGATATCAACTCGAAATTCTCCAAATATAGAAACTACTGCAAATTTTCATCGAGACAAACAGAGCACGTTTACATAGTATCGGCATTCAAATCTATGAAGCCAACTGAAGATTAAACAAATAGTTACACTTTGCGGAGCACCGATTCTTTAGCTAAGCTTAGGTGCAAAATTACCATTTTACCCTCCATCGCCACACCGATAAGCATCCACTTCTGTTGCTGCTGAATGCAATCTAACTTAAGAACTCCATTGTTTATATACATAAAAACATCAACTGCAGCCAATTGACATACAAATGTACAATATATGTACCTGAAAGAAAGATTTCGTGGAACCATTAATGGGGAGAATTACCACCCGCAAAGCAGATATATCAAACGAAACTGGTATATATCCAACCAAAGGTAGGGTATGGGGCTAAGATTTACGCATACCTGACCTCTGTCCCAAAAGACAGAGAGGTTGTTTCCAAGAAAACCCTTGCTTGCAAGAAAGGTTTAGTAAAAGATATAAACGCAAGGCAGGCACAAAGCAGATAAACCAAATTAAACCGGTATATACCAACTAGAGATAGGGTCCGGAAGGAAGACGTAAGCAGACCTGACCTCTATCCCAAACGACAGAGAGGTTGTTTCCAAAAAAGACCTTAACTTGCAAGGAAGGTTTAGTAAAAAAAAGCAGATAAACCAAACGAAACCCACATATCCCACCACAAGTAGGGTCTGGGTTCCGTCCCCTTTTTCCAAACAAAAAAAAAAGTAGGGTATGGGGTAAGATGTACGCAGAACTGAACTCTGTCCCAAAAGACAGAGAGGTTGTTTCCAAAAAGATGCCGACTTGCAAGGAAGGTTTAGTAAAAAAGCAGATGAACCAAACCAAACCAATATATCCCACCACTGGTAGGGTCCGGGGGTAAGATGTACATGGATCTGACCTCTGTCCCAAAAGACAGGTTATTTCCAAAAAGACCCCGAACCAATATATCCTACCATAGGTAGGGTCTGGGGGTAAGATGTATGCAGACTCGATCTCTGTCCCAAAAGACATAGTGGTTGCTTCCAGAAGCCCCCGACTTGCAAGTAAGATTTAGTAAAAAGGCAGATAAACCAAACCAAACTTCATTTCAACCATTCTCAGAGAAATTAAGAGGGCAAAAAACAAAGCAAAAAAAAAGGTTTACCTGAAGAGCGCGCAGCACGCTTGACTAAGAAGATAGAAAGCGCTTTTCTCCAAACCCCCTATGCGCTCTCGGGTAGCACGAATGTGCGCCTCGTTGAATCAATCAAGCCGGTAATCACGTCGACGATAACAAATTGATCTTGGGATATCATGAAACGACAATCTTGATTAACAAATTAAGTTGATCATAGCAACCTTGCTCAAACACTTTGCACATTGGTCTTGAACTTGAAGCTATCCTCAATGAACCAGTAGCGCCGATGACGATCAAACGTTGTCAACTTTTATTCGAAAGTATTTACAAGCCGTGATTGCATCCCGGGTCCTTTTTTGTACCCAAGATCTTTTCTTTCCGAGAGACTGAACAAGATCGATAAAGACTGTCTTTATGGCTAAGAACTCCACTTGATTCTATACGCTTGATCTTTATTGCATACCCAGATGCAAAAAACCGCATAAAGTGATATCCGATGTGATTTCAAGTTTTTCAACTATAACGGGAATCATCTATTGATTACTTCCATCGCAACACGTACCAGCCGCAACAATTCTTCCACATCGTGGAAGTTGAAATCAAGAGCCTTTTTAACTGCAGATAGACTGGCCTCTTGTTTTGCACTAGAGGCTGCAAACGCACTTCGTGATTTCCGTGAGGCTTCCATTGCCGAATTGACATCCTGTGTCTACAAAGATTCAGAGTAACAACGTCAGAAACCGCAAATATCCACTAGGGGGTAGGTTCATTTGAGAACTGTAAATATTTTATATTTTAAGAACCATGAGAACCAACTATTCATGAATTATTCATGATGAATATTGTGATAGATATTCATAATGAATAATGAAAATTCATTATAAGGGTCGGTTCAAATAAGAAGGCTAAATATAGTAGGAAGTTAAGAAGGAAAGATTAAAAGAAGGTTCATATGTGAATCATTTTAAAAAATCCGAAAAATTTTATTTGGGGATGCATATATGAACTGACGTTACAGATTATGCATATGGGTTCACATATGCTTCTTGAAGTGGATTTTTTCAATGATTCACATATGAACCTTGAACCTTCTTATTTGAACCTCCCACATGCATTATATTCATGATGAATAATATTCATAAATAAGGTTTTCAAAATATTTACGGTTCCTAAATGAACTTTCCCCTATCCGGTAGTGTGATTCATCAATTTATTGGATTTCATGAATTATTCATGATGAATAATGTGATAGATATTCATCATGAACAACGAAAATGCATTATATTCATAATGAATAATATTCATGAATGGGGTTAAAATATTCATCAATTTATTGGCTTTCGAGAATGCACTTACAAAGTTAAGAATCCGCATAAAGTTGGGTTTGTTTCGAGCAGCGATTACATGATTTCCAGCAATTTGAGGAGCGTTAAGACCCTTGGCTGAGGCAGCCTTGTCGACGGTTGCTGGGTTGTTGTTCATGTTATCAAGATCAGAAGCGGAGGCAGAGGATGAAGGAGACTCGCCTATAAAATTCATAGAAACAGGAATTGTTTTACGCCAAAAGAAAAGATCGCCGGGAATTGATCATCCAACATGTGAGAATATGTGAAAAGAAAACCCCAAAATTACTTTCCAAAAAAGCCCTCGAGGTGAAAGGGAGTATCCATTATAATATTAAACGGGTCCAAGTCTAGCCGATGTGGGACCCCAACACGCCCCCTGCAACAAAGGCTAGACGGACACGGATTGTCCCAAAGTGTCGAGTCCCTAGAGTGGTAGACCTTGGCTCTGATACCATTAGGGGTGTTCAGGGTTCGGTTCAGTTCGGTTAGTAAGGAAAATGTGAACCGAACCGCATGAGGCGGATACCTAGTTACCCGAACCGAAATCGAACCGTAAGTTGCACCGAACCGAAATAAGGCGGTTATCCGTGGTTCGGTTCACGTTACCCGAAGTTATAAAAAAAATATCATTTACAATATAAAAATGGTACCGGAATATAACATTTAAAGCAATTATACAACAAATAAATAAAAATAATCAAAGCGCTACAGATTAAAATAAGTTTTATTGTTTAAAAACATCCATTTATCGGTTAATGTCGACTGGTTCACGACTACATACCGCCAAATTTAACCATCCATCGTAATGATCGACAACAAAACATAAAAGACTTTTACTTATTTAACTTTAGGTGAATAAATCAATAAATAATAATAATATAAATTAAATATTATATATGTATATATACATTATATCCGGTTCGGTTCGGGTACCCACGGGTACCTAAAATTCAAAACCGAAACCAACCCGTGAATACTCGGGTTTTTCAGTTTTCAGTTTTTTTATTTTCGGATTTTTGGGTTATCGGTTTTTTTGGTTTCGGATCAAACGGTTCGGCTCGGTTTCTCAATTTTGGGGTTTTTTAACACCCCATGTGAGAATAAGTATAAGACTCACTTGTAGGACCTATCTGAAGAGATGTTTGCAACTCGTTCACATCTTTGCATGCGGTGGCGTGTGAAGAATAGATGACTTTCAAGTACGCCACCTCCATGCATTTGTACGCCAAAGATGCAGTCGCCATTTCCTTGGTTCTCTCGTATTCATGAGCACAATACCTAAATAACCAGTAATCGATAAAAAGAACGGAACCCAAATCAGCAATTTCAGAAAGAAAATAATCCACCATCGATAAAAGCAGCAAGAGACGTTGAAAGTATGGCCCATCAAAGATTCGTGTGAAGACAAGATGCAAGCTTTTATTAGTTTCTTGAAAATACATAAAAAGCACGAACACTTCACTGTTAGGGTGCGTTTGGTATCCAAACATGACAGAACAGGAAAGAATAGTTGTTCAGCATTTGGTAAGACAGAACTGGATAGGACAGAACATGTAAAATGACCAATTTATCCTAATGAGTTGTTTATATCTTATATACATAAACAACGAGACGTTGAAAATATGGCCCATCAAAGATCGAGTGAAGACAAGATGCAAAATTAGTCTCTTTGACAATACATAAAGAGCACGAACTTGGTATCCAAACAGGACAGAACAAAATATTTGTTCAACGTTTGGTAAGACAGAACTGGATAGAACAAGACATGTAAAATGACCAATTTACCCCTAATGAGTTGTTTTTATATATAAATAAATGTTCTGTTTTGTCCTGTGTGGATACCAAACGCACCCTTAACACTCCCAAAAATATTGGAGACCAATAAAAAGAGACGAACAGGGCCTACATATTACTTACTCGCAAAGCTTTGCCGTGCTACTATATATAGACATTGATTGAATCATATCACCATATCTCCCAGTCTGGCTATGGCAGGATTCGAACAACGAGGCTACATGAAGAAATTTGAGGGCTGCTTGGATATAAAGGGCTCTACTCTCGAGGCTTGATCCAGAATTCTGCAAATATTAATAATTAGAAAGGGAAACAACAAAAAAGTAGGGGTGTTCGCGGTCCGATTTGGGCAGTTTAGCCCCCCTAACCACAAACCAAATCGAAATGACAGTTTAAGTTTTTTCCCAAATCGGTCAAACTAGGCCCATAAAAAGGCGGTCTGGTCTGACCGGTTCTAAGCGTTTTGGGGCTATTATGGGCTTTAAACTAAAAAAAACATAACATCTATCTCCAAAATGAAATTTCTACCAATATAACATTATTAAAAAAAATACTATACCGGATTATAAAAAAACATCTACTCCAAAATTTTAAAAAAAAAAACATCAAGAAAGTTGAAAAAAGTTAAACAATTCCACCAAAAATATTAGAGTTTTGGACAAATATTGAGCAAATCGAAAGACGCTTTGGAATTTTGCGTTTAATTTTTGACGGATTTCGGAATTTTGCCGATTTGAGGAACGTAGATAATTGAGAAGTGAAAACTAAAAACTTAATGTCTTGTACACTCTTTTTTTAATCGGGTCATAAAAGTTGAGCCTACAATATAAAACTAAATAAAATTAATACATGTGTATTCAGGCGGTTGGTTCGGTCCAAACCGCTCAAAAAACGTCCAAACCGCAAACCGGACCGGGCCGTGCGGTTTGCCTATTTTTCAGACCAGACCAGACCACCAAACCGCTCAAACAACAAAAAACGGTGTGGTTTGACTTGGTTCGGCCGGTTTGAGCAGTCCGACGGTTTTTTTGAACACCCCTACAAAAAAGAACCGTGACTGCAAAACAACTAAAATGGGCCGAAAGAAAAAGAAATTGCACCTTCATACGATCAGCCATGTGCTTAAGATTCGTCGCCTCTCGTAAAGCATTCGTAGTAGCCTGATTCGATATATCCCTTACAAGGGTAACAGGGGCATAATCGTCATTTCCGCCCTTATGCCTGTCGGGTGTCGAATGTTCCGTATTCATAGGCTGTTTTCCATTTGGGTTCTGAGCTTTCTTATTCGGTTTTGACGCCTTCGATGAATCACTACGTCTAGCAGCATCAAGCGACACGAGGTTTCCTCCATTTTCTTGACGTTCTATTCCATTTTGACCCTTTCCGGAAGGTGGCAACGAGTGTGACTTCCCTCTTCCGGAAACATCCGTCTTTGAAGGCGGCTTTCCATCTTGGCTAGAATTAGCATCGATTCTAACATCCGAACCATCATGGTGTCTACGATCCGATTGGCCAAAAGTTTTCGCATTCCCACCTAATGGTAACTCCTTAGAAGCAGATCCGTTCGCAAGATTATCAGATTTTCTACCTCCTTTTTGTCGGTAATCTACGTTTTCGTTCAACGGTTTAGATATCTGGGGAGTACCCTTATCGATAATATCGGATCTCGACCGACTTTTTTCCTTAGATCTCAAAGACGACCCCTTTCCATGTTTTCTTGAACGGGACCCGTTTGAATGCGACTGATTACTCTTCATCCTTTCTTCATTATGGCCATGAGATGAAGTCTCTACCTGATTACAATGCCCCGAGGTTCCAACACCGCCCCCAGCGACATGACAAGTTTCGAATTCTGAAAAAGGTACAATTTTTTCCTTGCCTTGACGGTGGGTGGCAATTTGAGCATCATCATCCTGTGGGCATTTCTTGGGGCCGGGGGCGTCTTGGGGGTCGTCATTGCCTCTAATATTCCTTCTTGATGACGTAAACTTATCGATATTCAAGATTCTCATCGGAGAAGAAGAAACCGACTCCACCGGTGACCCTTTTGTTTCTTGGTTATCGGCTTTAGTTTTACGAGAACCCGAAACTTTTGAAGAGCTCGATGTGGCAGCCACGGATGAAACCACTCGAACCGTATCTCGTCTTGAAAAATCTTCAACGTTTTTTTCACCTTCATCCCCGGATTTTAACACCCTCACTTTCTTTTCCGTCCTACCGTTAGTTTCACTTGCTTCTTTCACGTATTTACCGGTACCCTCGAATTCATTCGCTTTTCTTTTCTTTGCAACATCTGTTTTGTTGGACTTTCCCGTGCGGAAGGTCCCGTCATTCGAGCTCGTCTGGTTTTGGTTTTCTTGATCAAAGGCTGAAACTTTAGAGACGGGGTTCTTGTCTTTGGGACGGTGATCAAGTTTCCCACGGTCGTTTCTTGAAATGCCTGCAGGTAAACCGCTACTCGAGCTACAACTTGCCTTAAAGACGGCTCCACCGTGGTCGGATGTCCAATCTTCATCGGTCCCGTGATTACCGTCGGTCTTAACTTTCTTGAAATCTCTCGGAAAATCTTGAGTACTCTCTCTTTTGTTGCTGACTTTGGACCGATGAATATTATTACCTGAGGAAGTATTATATCAAGGACATGCATTATACACGGGGATTTTTAGGTATATAATATTTAAACGAGATTTTAATTAAATCCATGACCTTCTCACGAGTATAAAGCCATTTTTTCCTTAATAGGCCAGGAGGTCATAAATTTAATTTAAAAAAACTCATTTAAGGTCATATCCCTAAATGACCCTTATACACTGCATTAAAATGTAACGTACTTTGGTCTGATTTCTATTTTAGCTAACGTACTTTGGTACCTAAGATGTGACATCTCAAACATTTAGATATGTGGCAACTAATATAAAAAAAATTACATCGTAATTTTTCAAAAAAAAAAATTGTAATACTTTTTTAATGATTACATGGTCTTGTTCTACCCGATTAAAAAAAAATATTACAATTAAAAAAAATAATGAAGTCGATTTTTTTTTGAATAGTTGGGATTTTAAAAATAAAAAATCGATGTGATGTCGTCAAAAACCTAATCATATTCGGTACTTTCAGGTTATTTGATAAACCAGGTACCTAAGTGTTTGAGATGTCACATTTCAAGTATCAAAACGAAGATTTTGAAAGACCGTTACCCAAAATAGGAAGCGGTATATCGCATGAAATTTTCATGCAATTGGTCATAAACATATATGCAAGTACAAATCAATGTCAAAAATCATTGAAATACCTTCATCCACAAAGTTCCCACTTCGTTTATCGTTCCCTTTTCGCTTCGATCTATCCTTTTCCGCAATCATGTCCCTAGACTCGCCGGAATCCTGAAATTCTGCTTCGTTAATGCGCGGAGACCGGTTTGCGCCATTTACGCTCCGACTTCTATACGACGTGTGAAGGTTCTTCTTTGCTGAGTTAGAAGACGATGAGGGTCTCTCTTGCTTCACTTCATTCGTTAGATCTTTTAGTTCGTGCTTTTTCTTGACACCGACAGATGGAATTTCCGAACCAAAATGTCGGTTTCTACCATCAGGATATGAAGCATCAAGGGAGATTGCTCGTAATTGAGGTCCGCCAGGATGAACGGGCTGAAAACCTTGAACAAGAGAAGGACCGGGGAAACGGGAGGTTATAGCCTTAGTCGTCTCCTCCTCACTGATGCTACACCGATTCATTCCGGGCCTAGAGACATGTTAAAAATGTTCAAATCCGTCAAGAACTCGTGTATCTTGTCAGAAATAAGCAATGGCAAGAAAGTATTCCCTTCGTCCCAAAATAAGTGTCCAAATTTCTATTTAAGTTTGTCCTAGAATAAGTGTCCACTTTCAAAAGTAAGTGCTTACTTTCCAATTCTACCCTTAATTATAACATGGATAAATTCATTCTCTTTCTATTACTAAGGGTGAAATTGTCATTTAGTTATCTAAAAAGTGTAATAATTATACATTTCTAAAATTGTGCGCCTTTTTCATTGTGGACATTTATCTTTGAACGGGCTTACTTTCCAATTCTACCCTTCAATGGGAAGAAAGTACGTCATCCCAAAATAAGTGTCCATATTTCTATTACAGTTTGTCCTAGAATAAGTGTCCAACTTTCAAAAGTAAGTGCTCACTTTCCAATTCTACCCTTAATTGTATGACAGATAAATTCATTCTCTTTCTATTACTAAGGGTAAAATTGTCATTTAGTTACTAAAAAAGTGTAATAATCACATATTTCTAAAATTGTGTGCCTTTTTCATCGTGAACATTTATTTTGGAACAAGTTTACTTTCCAATTCTACCCTTCAATGACAAGATAGTATTACACATTCCTATTTTATCTGGTCCTAGAATAGGTGTCCAACTTTCAAAAGTGGTTGCTTCCCAATTCTACCCTGGATAACTTAAAGTACTCTCTCTATTACTAAGGGTAAAATCGTCATTTAGTAATCTATCTAAAAAGTGTAATAATTACACATTTCTGAAACTGTGCACCTTTTTCATTGTGGACATCTATTCAGGAACGGAGGGAGCACCTTCTTTTATAGGGAACTTTTTTACTACATGTAATTTTAATTTAACCTCCATTTATAAACAGAAAACCACGTTTCACGGTAACAAAAATTTAAACTTCATGGCACATTTGGAAAATAACTTACAGCCAATCGAGCATGCTACAGAGCCACTTCTCCGGAAGGCTACCGGGATTAACCCCGGGTGGAAGAAGCCTCCATTTCTCGCATTTATCACAGCAGACCCAATCTTCGTTGACCACAGGAGCCACCGTAGCCACAACTGCATCAGAACCTAACCCGTTGCCAATTAACGGGCCATGCGAACCCACTCTCGGATACAACGTCGACGAAGATGGTTTTTGACTTTTCTTTACAACTTTATTCTCGAGCGTGCCTTTTTCGTTAACGATAGAGTCCTTCAGTCCACCCCGAGAAGGTTTCTCGAAAGCCGTTTCATCGGGATCTTCGTGTTCGAGATCGAGTTCTCCAAAGAAATCTTTGTACGTCTCTCTAGCCTTCCCGCTTTTTGACCCGTAAGCATTGTTCTTACCTCTAGATGTAAAAGCATCGTTCTTTAAACCACTTTTCGACATATCGATATTTTGGGAAATATTATCCAAAACCCGACCTTTTGATTTCCGTTTTCCCCCTGAAGACGGTGTCTTACTTCCATGAACCGATTTCATGGTGTCCTTTTCACGTAACGGAGCTTTACGACCATCCTTCTGCTTTCGAGCCTTTACTAATCCGCTATTTTTGCTGCCACAAGAAACGTCTGAATCGGCTTTTGTAGGGAAACCCGAGTTATTTTCGTCACAAGTCGTGTTGTTACCTTCCCAAACCTTTCCAACTGAACCACTGTTCCCGTTAAGCTGCTCAACTCGCCGATCGTATCCGGGCAATACCGGATCCTCGTCTTTTGCTATATCGGAAAAGTCGTCATCTGGGTCGAGACCGAAAGCAGCGTCCTTTCCAAACTCCCCCATATTACGCTGTGCATTGGACGGAAGAGGTTGCCTCCGAGGATTAGAAACGAGTTCTTCACAAACCATATTGTCCACGCTCGTTTCCTTCTTCGCTAGAATCCCGGTGCCATTGTGAACGTCGATACCGTTTGTTGATTCCATTGAAACGGTATTCGTCTCGGATGACTTCGGTTTCTCTCCAAGAACATTTTGATCGGTTTTACCCAAATCAGACCCGTGAAGAGCTGTCACGGTACTTTCTTGGCTCCCCTTGTTTTCGGTCAAATGCAACACATCATAGGAAAGAGGAGATAAAAGACGACTTCCACGAATCGGAAACAATGTCATCATCTGTTGCATTATTGAATTAAAGATTATATCACTTTAAACCATGATACAAACTACACGAAACGAACCCAGTGAATAACTTTCTCACAATAGGGCTCTAGCTCGACTCGAATAACTGTCTCACAACAGGGCTCGAGCTCGAATATTTTTTCAATGTTCGACTTCGAGCTCGATACTTGTTTACGGGCTCGAACTCGAGATCGATTAGCTCGGTTATTGGCTCGACCTCAATAATTTTAAACATTGATTATATGATTTATGAACAGATGAACATGTTTGACTCGAAAAAGTGTATGCTCGACTCGAAAAATTTAATCGAGTTCTCGAATGAGTCGAGTCGAACATTGGTGTTATGGAGCTCAACTCGTTTAGTTAAACGAGTTTTAGTGTGTCTGAGATCGACTCAAGCTCGAAAATTATTAAGCTCGAGCTCGAGTAGCTCGTTAAAAGCCCGACCCACGGCTTGTGAAAAGTGTGAAAGAGAGAATCGGAAACGATAAAAATTTGAAAAGAATATTGGTAAAAACCAACCTCAAGAATACTAGTGGGGGATTCGTCGGGACCGTCATGGGGCACGTGAAAAAACCCGTCACTGTCTACAGGACTGATTTCCAATGAAGACGAAGGAGAAACATCAAGCCCAAGTCCACTGTAGATTTCGGCATTTCTTCTAGTTGACATGTTATCGGAGCCAACTCTGATTCGAACCTTGAGACTCTTCTGGTCCGAACCGCTAGCAAAGTCGTTAACGGTTTGTTGGCCGTTGAAAGCGGATTTGTCGCCGTGCATAGCTGACGATGTGGGGGGTTCTTGTTTCGATTTATCGTTCATAGATGACCTCCTAGGTGCTGGTGCTGGTGCTGATCCGCCACTAAAGGAGGCCGGTCCATGTCTTGCGGGTTGTGATGCACTCGATTGGGAAACGGAGTTTTGATGACCAACCTGCATGGTGATACAACGTGAAACGTTTATGAAGAATAAAGATAAACAAATTCATACCCTTCATATTACACAAACTAAACCAAAGCGAACGAGCGCGGTATATCATACCCGGAGGTGGGGTGGGGGGTAAGATGTACGCAGGACTGACCTCTAAAGAGTAGAGCGGTCGTTTCTATGAAGACCCCCGGGTAGTGAAAAGTGTGTGAAAGGAAGAAATACGGATATGCTAATTTTTGAAAAGCTAGATATAACAATATAATAGAAAAAGAGAAAGTCAGATATGCTAAAATTTGAGAAACTAGATATCAGGAATTAACAACAATATATATATATATATATAAAGAGAGAGAGAGAGAGAGAGAGAGAGAGAGTGCATAAACATTTTATGCACATGTTCATATGTGAATCATTGGAAAAATTCTGAAAAAATCTATTTGAAGATGCATATGTGAACCAACATTCCAAATTATTCATATGGATTTACATATGCATTTCAAATGAATTTTTTTCAAATGATTCACAATGAACCTTCCCTTCCTTCCTTCCTTTTCTCTCTCTCTCTCTCTCTCTCTCTCTCTCTCTCTCTCTCTATATATATATATATATATATATGGGGAGGTTCAGGAAAAACCTCAAAAAAAAAAGAACTAAGGAACACTCTGGTAACCATTCATCTAGACAATATGCACATGTGTATACAAGTAATTGAAGCTGTTTTTTGGTTTTTATGCACGTGTGCATGTTACAAATTACTTGTTTGGACATGTGTATACCTTCTACCAGGGTGTTCCTCAGTTTTTCATTTTTTTGGGGGGTTTCCCCCTGAACCTCCCTATATATATATAAGGTACATGAAACGCATAACCAAAGTGTGGAAACTACACACCTCTAGTCTAACATAGGGTTCTAGTAACTTAACTACCGACTCACTAACTCAAACCCCATGCCAAAAACAACATATACACATGTAAATGTACGTTACCATAATCTTGACGGTGGTTAAATCATGCAACTCGAGTTAGAAAATTAGAACCTTAAGCTATCAAAAAAGTAAAAATCAATAACTTTTGGTACTAATGGAACAATAAATACACTTCCAAAAAGAACCACCTCTACATGTGCATTATTTGGAGAGGCGTGTGCACTGTATGTAAGAACTTTCGGAGGTGTCTTGGGATGAGGCCAAACAGGAGAACGTTGATAAGTGGGCAAAAACGAACCATATCCCCCAAACTTCGCCCCTGCATATAACCATGAATTCCCGTTAGCTCTGCCAACATTTTTTTTGGTTTTGACTTGCCAATGATCCGTTAACGTACCCAAATTTTCAGCTGAAACTCCCCCTTCAAATTCCTTTTGACAATGTCCCAAAACATCTTGAATTTTCTCATCCTTCAAGAATCACAACAAGGAATGTAGGTGAGAAACAAAGCCAAACATACAGTGATAATAGAAGACGCCAATCACATTCCACAATAAAACTATTCAAACAAAACAAAGAAAGCAGGCAAAGGCCATATATTTTCACTTCTTTATACTCCCTCCATCCCAAAATGAGTGTCCATATTTCTATTTTTGCTTGTCCCAAAATAAGTATTCAATTTCAAAAATAAGTAACTAACTTCTCAAATCTAACCCTAATGAATGCACAAATATTTAAGAGTTGTGAAGAAAGAGAAGTTAAATAAGGGTAGTATTGTCATTTGGTTAACTAAAAAGTGTAATAGATATGCATGTCTAAAACTGTGTGCCGTTTCAATTGTGAACACTTATTTTGGGACGGAAAGATTATATGAGTTGGTTTCCGGGTGAGAATAGTAGTTATCGTGAGAAGGGTAAGAAAGGATCTCCACTGTTGGATCAATCCTAATTGAAGATCAATTGAAAATTCCCTTCTAAGCTAATTCATGGGTTATTTTGGGACTTAATCTGAACCATTAGATCAACACTAATTAAAAGTGATCAAGGGTCCAAATCCCTTCTTACTTTTCTCACCTTAACTCCTATTCTCACACAAATCTTCGTCCTTTATATATTCAGTTTTGTTAAAAGTAAAACTAAGGAGCGAAGATATAAAAATATAGCCACCAATTTAATACCCACATCCATAATTACCAAACTTAACAAGAAACCCAATTAATTTCGCTATGCCCATTTCAAAATAGCGAGTTTATTAAAGTTTATACTCAAACCCCGATATATAAACAAGTTTTCTTGATTTAGAAAAAGCCAAACTGTATCTTAATCATTAGAGTTGGTTTCCGGTAAGAATAGCAGTTATCGTGAGAATGGTAAGGGATCTCCACCGTTGGATCAATCCTAACTGAACATCAATTGAAAATTTCCTTCTAAGCTAATTCATGGGTTGTTCTGGGATTTAATCTGAACCATTAGATCAGCACTAATTAAAACTGATCAAGGGTCCAAATCCCTTCTTACACAGTTACACCTCTCACCTTAAATCTTGTTTCTCACACAAACCCTCGTCCTTTATATATTGGGTTTTGTTAAAAGTAAAACTAAGAAGTGAAGATATACCCACATACATAGTTACCAAACTTAACAAGAAACCCAATTAATTCCGCTATGCCCATTTTAAAATAGCAAATTCATTAAACTTTATACTCAAACCCCAATATATAAACACGTTTTCTTTGATTTAGAAAAACCCAAACTTGTATCTTAATCATTAGACTGCATTGTTGTATAAATCAATTAAGAGATGATAACAAAAGGACAAAAAAGGCAAGAAAGAAAGAGTTCAATTGTAGCTACCAAAATCCAATTTCAAAACCATCTCCAACACATTCAACTCCATAATCACCCAAATTTAACAAAAAGAAAACCTTATTGTTTCAATTGCTGAAAACCAAAGTTATCATTAGCAATTAGCAAACACTAGTTCAAGAATGTAAAACTAATTATAAAGAAAAAAGTCCAATGGTAGCTACCAAAATCCAATTTCATAATCATCTCCAACACATTCAACTCCATAATCGCCCAAATTTTAACAAATAAGAAAACCTTATTGTTTCAATTGCTGAAAACCAAAGTTATCATTAGCAATTAGCAAACACTAGTTCAAGAATGTAAAGCTAATTTATAAAGAAAACAGATTCAAGTAGTGTGCGTTTTAATGAATCATCACAATTCACAAGTGAATAATGAATTATTGAGACAAAACAAAACAAGTCAAAAAAAAAAAAGTTTACTTACAATATAAGATAGAGATATATCAGGATCAATTGTTGAATCATCATCATCATTATTATTCTGAAAACAAGCTTCACCTTCTTCAACTTCAGTCTCTAATTCCATCTTTCCACCTTCAATACCATACCTCAAACTCAACCCCTTCTTCTCATCTCTACTCCCAACAGAAATCATCCAAAAAAAACACCAATTCACCAATTTCAACACCCTTTTTCTCTAATAAACTCTTTTTTTTTCTATTTTAAAAAAGAAAATATATCATTAAAAAAAACAATAAAACCTTTCTTCACCAAACAACAACAAAACTTCAAAATCTCATCTACCCGGTTCAAATAATCAAAAACCCAACAAACCCCACATAAAATTCTCCGAACAAATCAAGATCGGAAATATAAAATTGATTACCCACAGAGGAAAGATTGATCTTGTCGGTACTTTAGCTGATCTTCGATTCAAATTGGTGAAAAATCGGTGAAATTGGAGCTTGGTGAGTGCTAGCTTTTTACGATCTTAATAACTTTAGAACAAATCAATAACGACAGAAAACCGGAGAAGAATCTGGTTTGGGTAAACACCAGCCGCGTTTTTCTTCTCTCTAAATTTTTTTTTATTTTCAAACAGTAATTGAGTATTTGGTGGTCTTTGGGGAGTACGCAAATTTTCAATTACAAGATATTATTTCATCTGTTTTGTGAATTTACAGTTTCTACCCTGTTTATGTAAATTCTTTTCTTTTGAGTACAACAACCGACTGAGTGATGAATAAAAACCACACGCAAAAAAACGCGTGAACGACACGTGCTTTTGTAATTTTGATTTTTAAGTTTACTTAAAATAAAATGGTTTAAAAAAAATAATGTTCACGAGATAAATCGAGAATTTGTTCTGTTTGGTAAAACAATGTTTCTGATTATCATAAGTGTTAAATATCGTGTGAGTGATTTGGATATATATTCACGGATAAGTTTAGTTAAGTAAGGTGTCGTTTCTTTTTTAAGAGGTCTAAAGTTTGAAGTCTTATTTTAGTTATGATTAATAAAAGGTGGTGTGTAAAAAGGTCTGAACGATTCAGACTTAAAAGTCATTAAGAGGTTTTTTAAAAAAAACAAACAACCCCTAAATGAATTTTGTGGTTACGGTTACGTGATTAATTCATTTTCGATAACATGTGAAAAAGTGAAGTGCGCAAGAGTTACAATATCTCAAGGGGTCATGTTTGTTAACTAAAATACTTAGAGCATCTCCAACAGTTTTTCTATAATTTCTCTAAAATAGATAAACAAATGTGAAAATCTGTAAAGGATATTACATTCATCTCCAACATATTTGCTATTTTAGAGATTTTAAAACAACTTATATTATTATAATATTCACTAATTTATCATCCCAGTACACTTTTTTTTTTAAAAACTTAATATAAAATGATAAAAATTGAATCTCATTGGTGGGATTGAATAAAATAATTATTTCTCTCCCCTACCATCAAGTTTTAGAGAATTCTCTAAACTTAAAAAAAATCAAGTTTTTTCTATTATAGCAAACAAGATAGCAAAGTTGTTGGAGAGGTTTAGAGAACAAAAACTTCTGTTTTTTCTATTTTAGCAAAGTTGTTAGAGATGCTCTTAAAAATTGTTTGATTTACATAAAAAAAATGTTTAACGTAATTATTTTAGACTAACTAAAAAAACTTGTCGTATATACAAAAGTTATACGATCATTTCAACTTATTTACCTGGAATTTAACCAATTTATGTTATATTTACAATTAATATTAATCAAAGTATAATTGAAAGAAATTGACAAAAAAAAAACTTCTGGAGTATATTGAACCACTACTTCAAGCAACGTTTCAAAAAGCTATCTTATGATCATCAAAATCAGAAGTTTTTCAAATAATTCAAAAAATAAGTTAGCTTGTGATTGTGAAATATGGTCTATATTAGAAATGGACAAAAAAAAATCCAAGGCCATAAAAACTAGGCCTAATGAGACAAAATTGGGTACGAGGCAGATCTCAAATCCAGACCAGAATGAACTTTTTGGGGTAGTGTAACAACCCAAACTTTAATTACATCAAAATATAATATTTCAACTATAAACAGCCCCAAGCCTACAATCAAAATAATAGAGTTGCCACTACAAACTATTACACAACTGAGTCAAAAAGGAAACTATTACAAGGAGTCTTATAGCTCCTGAAATTTATCTCACACCTTCTCCTTACCCTTATCTGTACTTGCTATCTTGCGATAACCTGAAACAGGATTATAATTTTAAAAAAGCGAGGGTTAGACCGATGGTCTATTGAGTTCCCTCCAATCACTACTGCAACAGTTCAAATATTATTTAAAACATTTAAACAAAGCTTTACGCCTTACGAGCGTAACTCACTTTACTAAACAAACATTTATCATAACTTTACGCTTCGCAAGCGTAACTCACACTACTGACCAACACTGTCGTCAAAGACGGTATGTTTGTCTCTGTTGATCCAAACTCTCTCAGTGATTTGATAACGACCCTCTTCTATACTTAGTGAAAATTACGTTTTAGTATGTATTAGTGTTTCACCATCAGCGATCAGACTGAGTCTGTTCAGATTATCGCTGATAGTCTTTCTTATAAACATTTCTATGTATTAGTGTTTCACTATCAGTGATCGAACTGAGTCTGTTCAGTTATCACTGATAGTTCCTAAAGTAAACAGTCAACGTAATCCCTGAAGACAAGTCTCGCGTCAACAGATGTTCATAGCTGAATCAAAGACGAAGCTGCTGAACAATGAGAAGTCTACTAGTGACCTGATGCGGATATCAGTGAAGCAAAGACAACTCTACTAATACGCGAAGGAACATGAGAAAAAGCTTCAGCGATAGCTTAACCTCTTTGTCTCTGAACTTAGAGATACTCAGCGATCAAACGATCACAAAGCTTATGCCTCAAGTTTCCTTTTGTCTATCCTTGCACAACCTAGTACGATGTGTCATAACGGACAAGTCTCTGCAACCATTCGTACAACAACTCTGTCTACTACACTGTTCATGACCCGGCCGAAAGCATGTCTCCCAAAAGTCAGTTTATCAAAGCCAATCTGTGAACGCCACGTGTAAAGTATCCTGCCATGCATTTAATGCATAGGGTATAAATAGGAAGTTCACCCCTTCATCTAAAGGTGTGCTTCATCCTTGAACTCAAGATAGAAACCCTTGTTTTCTATATCTCTAATTCCCATTCTCTGAACTTCTTGTGCAATTATCTTAGTGTTTCTTAAGTTTGTTTAGATTGAGTCTGTCTTAATCTTATTCCGCAACAAACTTGTAAATTGTATTTTGATTTATCAATAAACAATTTATTAAACTTTAAATTCTGTGTTTGTATTCAACCCCCCCCCCCTTCTACAAACTTGTTTAGCACATTCGGGACCAACAAGTGGTATCAGAGCAGTTTGTTTAAATCTAATAAACAAGATCTTGCTGTATACTCTTCCTTGCTATTCTAAAATGGCATTAAACACAAACACAAACTACTATGATAATGGTTCACTTTCTAAACCTCCTCGATTTAGCAGAGATAACTTTTCTCTATGGAAAAATCGAATGATGCTATTTCTTGAAGGTGCGGATCCTACTATACCTGAATATATAGAAAACGGACCCTATGAACCTGTTAGAATTATAGTTGCGGTTCCCGCCACTGCCACCACTGAAGCTGTCCCTGAATGATATGTCGTTAAGGAAATAAGATAGTGGAGTGATGAAGATAAAAAGAAGGTAGGCATAGATGCAAGAGCAAAGACCATTATTTCAATGGCTCTGCCTGATGAAGTTTTCCATTCCATCATGCATCTGAAAACTTCTAAAGAAATGTGGGAAACCATATGTGTTCAATATGAGGGCACCACTGAAATCCAAGAGACTCGAAAGATTAACTTGGTAAGACAGTATGAAAGTTTCATCGCTGGTAAGAATGAATCTCTTTCTGACGTTCATCAGCGATTTAACTGCCTAATAATTGACCTAAGAACTGTTGGTAGGACCTATTCTAATTCTGAGGTCCTAACAAAATTCTTGGAATGTCTTCCTGAAAGCTGGGACAGTTATTCAATATGTCTTAAGCTGACAAAAGACTTACATACTCTCTCCTTAAGCACTCTGTATGGAATATTGCTCAACTATGAGCAATCAAATCTTCTGAAGAAAAATCTTGTAAAAGATTCTAAAGACTCCAAAAGTACTCCTGTTGCTTTAGTCTCTTCAGAGATAATTCCATCTCAGCGATCTACTCTCACCATCACTGAGTTAGATTCTGAATCTGAGGATCTATCAGACCCTGATCTTTCAGAGTTTGATGAGTCCTTAGCACTCTTGACAAACTCTTTTAAGAGATTTGCAAGAAAGAGTAACTTCCGAAGAAGTAAACCTCTCTCTCTTACTGAAAAGCCAAAATCAACTCCGGTTGATAAGGCTACTGCTACTTGCTATAACTGTGAAAAGATTGGACATTTTGCAAGTGAATGCAGGTCGAAAAAGGTCTTCAAACCTTCTACCTCAAGAAGATCCAGTGATGACAAATACCATAAGCTGAAGAACAAATATCAAAAGCTGAAAAGCTATCAGCAAAAAGGTAAAGGTCTCATCGCTGAAGAACACGACTGGGCTGAATCAGAAGAATCATCTTCTGATGAAGAAGAAGTCGCTAATCTTTGCCTCATGGCTGAGATTAAAGAAGAAGTGGAAGAACCATCTGAATCTTCTATGAGCTACATATCATCTCAGGTATCTATCTCTACAAATCCCTCTCTACCTGAAGCTGAGAGAAGTCGCGTTGTTGATGTGCTGACGATTGATCTTTATAATGCCCTAAACGACAAAACTCAAGCTGAGAACAAAAATGTTCATTTAACTCAAGAGCTGGAGAAATGTCATGAAAAGATCAAAGAACTAAATCTTTTAGAAGAAAAGTTGAAAGATCAAGTCATTATAAATGAAATCATCAGTATTGAACGCGAACAAGCCATCGCTGCTCTAAAAACAGAAAAGGCTCATGTTGAAAAATGGTGCAAATCATCAACAAAGATCTCTGAGATAATAAATGCTCAAACTCCTGATAGTGATAAAACTGGTCTTGGTTTTTGGACACCTCAGGACGATCCTAAGAAAGAGAGTTCCTCGCTTAAGTTTGGAACTTTTGTCACCTCCTTCTTTGACACTTCTTACAATCAACTCTATCCCTGTTCTTCTTCAAATCCCATCCCTGAGGGAAAATCCAAAGACACTAAGTCTACGGATAAAGGAAAGTCCATTCTCCCTCAGAAGACAACCAGGAAAGCAAAGCTGAAAGTTCCTTCTAAACCTTCAGCTAAGCAATCCTCTAGCTCTGTGATAGAAATCTTTGATCTCTGTCCTCCAAAGCTGAAGATTAATCTTAAAACCTCGAGATCTGAAGAAATGAAAATTCCTCCCAGATCTCAAGAGAAAAGTCTTCTTGGACCTGGCCCTGCTCATCTTAAACTTGCAAAATTTTCTTTTTCTTCTTCTGGTCCTAAAACCATTTTCAGATATAGAAAATGTTATCACTGTGGTTTTACTGATCATATTGCAAGTAAATGTCCAACTGCCACTGAAGCTGATAAAATAGCTAAAGTGAAGAAAAATGTCTCTAAAGCTAAGGTCACCAAGGCTGAAAAATCAACCAAGGTGAAAAATTCCACTAAGGTTAAGAAATTAACCAAAGTGAAGATTACCACTGAATCTGAATTTTCATCAACTGAGAATACTACTGAACTTACCTTATCCACTAACTCTGAAGGACCCATTGAAAAGTGGGTACCAAACAACGCTTAATCTTCCTTATGTGTGCAGGGATCAAAGGGCATCTGGTATCTTGATAGTGGATGTTCTCGTCATATGACTGGACAAAGAGACCTGCTCACTGAATACAAGGAAGAAAAAGGTCCCTCTGTGACCTTTGGTGGAAATGGTAAAGGATTTCCCCGAGGGTTTGGTGTCCTCAGCAATGGGACAACTACCTTTCGAAGAGTCGCTTATGTAGATGGACTGAAGCATAATCTTCTAAGCATCAGTCAGCTATGTGATAAAGACTATGAAGTACGCTTTACTAAGAAAGCATGTTCAGTGTTAAATGAGAAAGGAAAACTTGCTCTCAGTGGTCATCGCAGAGAAAATGTCTATGTAATAGATATGGACTCTACTATCACTGAAAACTTATGTTTTCTCTCTAAAGCCTCTTCTAATGTCAACTGGCTATGGCATAAAAGGCTCTCTCATCTAAATTTCAAAACCCAGAATATTGAATCTGCAAATCTTCGTTTTCGAAATAAACAGGTTTATTTCATGTTTATATGCATTGTTCGTCTGCTTTCTATTCTTTTTAAAATTTTTTTAAAACTAAAAATCATTCTTTCTGATTTTATGTTTTTAAATAAAAACCTTTTGGTTTTTAAAGTGTTCTTCATTCTTTCTACCCAGAACACTATTTTTCTCTTCCTAAAAATAACTTGATATTCTTCCAGTTTCCCCTCATCTAGAGAAACTGGTAATCATATTATTTTTTAATCATAATCATTTCTTCTATTATGCTTCTTTCCATAACAGAAATGGCACAATCTTCAATCGTTGCTTCCAAGCATGTGCGATTCGCTATCACTGAAGTTGAGATTACTAAATGTAATCACTTGGGAAGACTCGACTTTAAAGCTGACAAATACCCACATCTGGTGGAAGCTGCTGAATTTCTCAAACAATCATGCATAGCTTACGCGATCACTGTGGATCCTAAGCCTTCAAAGACTCTACTCCAGCAGTTCTGGTTCACTGCTGATGCCACTGAACTCACCAACAAAAAGGGTGAACGAGTCCCTGCTATCTCCTTCAGCACGGATTTGGGGCCAGGGAGCATGACCGCTCTTAGCCTCAGGAAATCTTTGAGATTCCCTGACAAACCAAAGAGTGGGTTCGACGCACTCCCCACTGATGCTGAGCTGATCTCCTTTCTGGATGCAATGGGTTATTGTTGGGAAAACAAACCGAGATCTTCTATTCCCAACAAAAAGCTCACCAAGATTCTCAAAGCTCAGATGCCTTCACAACTGAACTTCATCTTCTCCCACATAATTCAGTGCATGAGCGGGAAGAGTGGTTCGCTGGATCAAGCCAGCAAAACACAACTGCAAATGGCCTACTCAGTAATCGCTGGTCAAAACTTTGACTACGCCACTGCCATCTTTGAAGACCTGAGGTCGAGATTAGAGAAGCCTGAACGAGATCCCAAGATCTCGTACGTACGTTTCATATGTACGTACATCAAGTTCCTCTATCCCAACACCTATCCCACCAAAGATGATGGCACTTTTGCCAGGATAGGTCAACGATCACTGGAGGTAAAGCCACTCGCCAACGAGGTAAGTATCTCTCTCCTTCGTTCTCGTCTCTCTCTCCATTCTTCTTTTTCAGCGACCACGCAGGCGGTTCCTTCGTCTGCTATCCCTGTCGCTACCACTACTTCCAAACGACCATCAGCTGGTCCGATTGGTCCTTTTAAGAAGGCCAAAAAGACTAAGGAAAGTACACCTTCTAGTACTATACCTGAGGAAGTTTCTCAACAAGTTACCTTAGATGCTTTTGTGGGTCTTTCCTCCACAACTCCAGCAGTCACTCAACCTGCCGTGTCAGCGATTTCAATCGCTGTCACACCATCAGTGACCCCACCTACTATCTCATCCGCTGAGATTAACCCCAACCTTACTTCTATCCCCATAAATCTTCTCTCTCCTTCTTTGGTCTCTGAACCCGCTACCGCCTCTCTACCTATAGGACCTGAACATCAAACGTTTGAGGAATCTTTGCAGTTCTACAAAATGTTTGATACTTCAGGTAAACCTATTATCCTAAACACTTCTTTTCCCACCTCTCCAAATAAGCCCATATCTGAACTGATATCATTTTCAGGTCCTAGTTTGGCGTCTGTTGACACGCATGTCAACAGTCTGGGAGAAAAGGTGGACGCTCTCACCAACACCATCAACAACACCAGCGCCGTTAATCAGGCTGGTGAGGAGCTGAAAAGGTTGACAGCCACCTGCTCATCCAAAGCTGAGAACTCCAAACTTTCAGCTGTGGAAGAACAAGTCGTCCAACTCAGAGAGTCCTCTCAACTCTTTCAGGGGCGATTTGAGTCTCTTACCACTGAAGTTCGAGATCTCTCTTCTAAGGTTGATCTCTGCACGTCCCTTCTACAGCAACTTCTCCAAAAGGTATCTGAAACAGCTCCAGCGCTACCTCCCTCCTTCACTGAAGATGATCGGACAAATCTCAACATCGCTGTGGAATTCATCCATGATGCCACATGCGACATCCCTGCAGTTGAAGAACGGGTCACGCGTCTGGAGGCTGACCTTCAAGTGCTGAAAGCTTCAACAGCTACTCCAGCAGCTGACCAACCCCCTGTCGTTGATAATGACAAAGAGGGGGAGAAGGCGAAAGAACCCTCCTCATCTATTCATTCTCTTCTCTTTGAAGATGATGAGGAAGAAGACGATGAAGAGGAAGATGATCTAGATCTTGTTGATCAAGAAAAGGATCAACCCTCCAATGATGACGACAACGATGAAGAAGACCAATCTATGTGGTTCTCCAAGCCGAACGTTTCATCAGGGACAACTTCGCAAGAGGTTGTCAAAGCAGGGGTGAGAGGTGATACATCTTCAAGCGCTCCTTCGCAGAGCAAAGACAAGCAACCAATCGCTGAAGAATGCTTGAGGACTGGATCACAATCTGAGGGGGAGCATCCTTCTCAGGTATGTCTTTCAATTGTACCACTCTCCTACTCTTTCCAAACCCCTATTTCCTTCTAGCCTTTATCTTTCTTTTTCTAAAAATATACACTTATCCCTTCTTTCCTTCATTTTCTATCCAGACAGTTCTCACCCCTGCTTAAGGGTTCTGAACTACAAATAATTCCAGCTGCTATCGTTGAAGAAATAATCCCAATCTCTATCGCTGAGATTGATGATGAAGAAGAAGAAGATTCCCTGGTCCATCCAGGAAGGCCCTCTCAACCATCTCATTGGTCAGAGGAAGTGATGAAGAAAAGAGCTGAAATGATCGCTCAACTAGAAAGACAACGGCTGAAAGTCCCTCTTCAAACATCCTTCTCAGAGCTCGACTTCCTCACTAAAGCTGAACGAGAAGAATCTGGCAAAGCTGAGAAATTGATCGCTGAATGCAGACGAGATGCCCAACTCGCTTTAAAGATTCAATCTTCTCAAGTCAAGGACAAGAAGCTGAAAAGAAAGCCTGTGGAAGTTCAAGCTGCACTGCTGAAAGAAATTGAAGAGGAACGATCCAAAGAACAAGAGATCAACGATAAGTCCATTGAATGGTGCAAACAGAAGATGGATTATCGCTCTGATCTTCTTCCAATAACAGCCGTGACTATCTCTGGTCGCAAGAAGAAGGATCAACTCTCAGTGACCATGGAGATTACCAGAGAGGATGGAACTCAGAAAGCTATGTACGTTTCCAAACTTGAAGGTTTCGGGTTTACAGAGTGGATAGAATTCTGGGATGCGCTGAAGAAATCGAAATCTACATACAGAGGCTACGTTGAAGGACTTCTTAAAGCTCTCATCAACAGAGTCACTTCTGTACTGAATCTGCCATCTCCTATCCCTCCCAATCCCAAGAAACTCAAGAGAAGAATCGGGTCCTCCTCCTCTGAAGACGTCGCCATCATCAGGAATGAAACTTCTATCAAATTTTCAAGAGATGCACTGTTTGGTCCTCCTCCTGATCTTTCAGTTCTGGATTTATCTCTGCCTCCTGGTGGTCCTTTCCAAGCTGGTCAAGTAATTGACTATCCTTATGGAATATTCTTCAGAGATGATGATGAGGAACTCAGATTTCAAAGAGTCTCTGAGATTCCTATCTGTCCTTTGAATCATCTCAAGGATCTATTATGTTTATGGTGTGACTTCTTCCCTGCTGCTGAGAAAATCAAAGAAATTATCAGCCAAGAATCTTTGGAACGAAGACAGAAAGGAGAAGAAATACCTGAGTATATGATAAATCCTCCTAAATCTTCTTATAGCTGATAGATTAGTTTTCTCTTCTGTAATCTATTAGTTGTACTTACAGTAGTTAGTAATTTACTTGTAATTTTCATTCCTTGTAATTCTATTCCTGAATTAATGAAATTTCAGTAAAGTACTTAACTTCATCAGTGCTGTAAAAGATCCCTCAAAATAGTAATTGGGACATGTATGTTACGAGTCCCGATTATTCCATCATTTTGAATCATAAAGTAATTTTCTTCAGTTACTTTGTCATTATCAAATAGGGGGAGATTGTTGATCCAAACTCTCTCAGTGATTTGATAACGACCCTCTTCTATACTTAGTGAAAATTACGTTTTAGTATGTATTAGTGTTTCACCATCAGCGATCAGACTGAGTCTGTTCAGATTATCGCTGATAGTCTTTCTTATAAACATTTCTATGTATTAGTGTTTCACTATCAGTGATCGAACTGAGTCTGTTCAGTTATCACTGATAGTTCCTAAAGTAAACAGTCAACGTAATCCCTGAAGACAAGTCTCGCGTCAACAGATGTTCATAGCTGAATCAAAGACGAAGCTGCTGAACAATGAGAAGTCTACTAGTGACCTGATGCGGATATCAGTGAAGCAAAGACAACTCTACTAATACGCGAAGGAACATGAGAAAAAGCTTCAGCGATAGCTTAACCTCTTTGTCTCTGAACTTAGAGATACTCAGCGATCAAACGATCACAAAGCTTATGCCTCAAGTTTCCTTTTGTCTATCCTTGCACAACCTAGTACGATGTGTCATAACGGACAAGTCTCTGCAACCATTCGTACAACAACTCTGTCTACTACACTGTTCATGACCCGGCCGAAAGCATGTCTCCCAAAAGTCAGTTTATCAAAGCCAATCTGTGAACGCCACGTGTAAAGTATCCTGCCATGCATTTAATGCATAGGGTATAAATAGGAAGTTCACCCCTTCATCTAAAGGTGTGCTTCATCCTTGAACTCAAGATAGAAACCCTTGTTTTCTATATCTCTAATTCCCATTCTCTGAACTTCTTGTGCAATTATCTTAGTGTTTCTTAAGTTTGTTTAGATTGAGTCTGTCTTAATCTTATTCCGCAACAAACTTGTAAATTGTATTTTGATTTATCAATAAACAATTTATTAAACTTTAAATTCTGTGTTTGTATTCAACCCCCCCCCTTCTACAAACTTGTTTAGCACATTCGGGACCAACAGTCTCGTACTGTCTTATTTTAGGGACACACCTTAATGGCATAAACGGGCCACACTCCCCGGTACGAGCAGGCGGGTCACACTTCCCGACTTAGGTCAAAACTTCTGAATCAAATGTATGCATACATCTAATTAACAATATTATATAAATCGCGTTTATATAAGATAGCATGAATATTCCAACATAATTAAATCAATCTTTTCAATAAAATCTTCTCAACTTTTGATAATATAAACGTGCAGTTCAGAAAACTCACATTTATCAAATAACTTTCGATAATCGTAAAAGATTTAGTTTGAAAGACTCACCTCGGATTTTTCTCGCTTAAAGTCTGTTTTCTAACGATTAACACCACCTACGACGGTATCGAAATAAAAAGGGTAAGCTAACTCGTAGATAACCCACTCTCACTGACTAAAATATAAAACACAACACACTGTGCCACCCCCGTCGAAAAACCACCCCGGGCGACATAACTCCGGTCGACACACCCTGGTCTCCCCGGGTCCGGTTGACACCGGTCAACACAACACCGGTCGGCTCACACCGGTACACACCGGGTCCGGTCAATATTCAACCAAACTTGCAGACGATTCAGAACTTCGTACAAAAATACCCAGATTCTTTAAATCGATAAATTTCACGGTTACAAACTCGACAACGAGATCATTTACCGATTAAAACTCTTATATTAGAGTATTAGGCTAGAATCATACCTTTATTTGCAAAGTAACTGATCGATCATTTGAAACCTAGTTTTCCCTTCTCTCTGCTATCGCTCTCCTTAGTCGGTCACACCAAATTTATCAGGAATGAATCCTAATAATATCTTAGGGTTAATATATATATATATAACCCAAGTTACATTTAACCTCCTTAACTTTTGGTCTCGCTTAACTTCTTACCCAACTTCCAAAATTATTAAAAATTTTGGACCCAGATATTACAGGTAGGCCCTGTCCAAAAAACCAACTTGAAAAAGGTTGGAAAAACCTGGTTAAGCCAAAAAAAAGCACGGACTAAAAAGTCCAGTGGCCGCTTTTCAACCTAAAGAGTGGTCTGACTCGATCCGGCCTGAAAAAACCTCACCTTTTTATGGCTAACTAAAAACATGTTTGGAAGACCCAAGTAGGAGTGAAATGGGGCGTGTATTAAAAGGATAATGTATTCCCAACCCCTGATCCTGTATAAACCCTTTGTCCCCAACCCCGCCCCCACTATCCCAGACAAAAAGCAATAAAACAATGTATTTTTAAAACTAAAATAAACAATGAATCATAACTATATTAGTTATCAATATTTAAAATCAAATATATATGTATACATATACATTTATTTATACACACACTATATACATATATTAAATACATTTAATTTAATTTAACTGGGTCGAATTAGAGATGGTAATGTCATCTCCAATCCCATCTGACCCTGCTTCGAATATGAAAATAATTCCCCTCAATACGATGTTATCCACCAAAACAGAAGATCCTATCCTAGTAAAAAAAAAGTTATCTCTAGACCCGGGTCAAAAAGGTATTTTTAACTTTGGCATTGTTTGGCAAAAAAAAAACTAGCTTATAAGCTAGTTTTTATTTTTGTACATGTTTGGATTACCATAAACTAACTTATAAGCTAGTTTATTAAAAATCTATGCATAGCAGCATTTTGAAAAGTTAGTTTATGAGCTAACAGCTAGCTTGACAAACATAACCTTTGGGTATCTATGTTTATGTCAAAAAACCTTATTTATTTTGATTAAATAAAAATAATCCATAATTTAACTCAATGGCGCGTGGAGTCCGCGCAAAATGTGTCTCCTTTGGCGGCCCATCTAATTTTTAAGGCAATTGTATTTAAAAATGTGAAAATATTTAAGAAAAATAAAAGAAATGTTTCATAAAGCGTTTTAAGACCAAAAAAAAACAATTAAAATTAATTTTATTTCTTTTAATTGTAAAATTATACATATGTTTCCTTTTCTTTCCGACTCAAGAAAACAAGAAAAGAGAAACGTTTGAAAATCTCATGGGATGTAATGGGCGGACTTATGTGGGCATGACTGGGGTCTCCGTTCACCTGTTCAACCAATTTTAGTAAGTAAATTTTATTAGGATGTATGAAAGATACATCTGTTAAATTTGAAAGGTGCTCTGTTTTTTTTTTTAAGGGTGTTCTAGGCTATGTCTAAACTAATTTTAAGAGTGTTCTAGGCTATGTCTAAACTAATCTCTTGACAAATTTTGACTGTAAGACATCAAACATGATTAAACCTCAATAACCACAGTTGTTGTGTACGTCTGGATTCGAACCCTGTGCATATGGGATATTCCACCACATGCCTCAATGTCTTAACTAGTACGCCACAACCCTTATGGTTTGCTCTGGGATATTATAAGATACAAGAAAGTAGAAGCATCAACCAAAAAACAGAACAAAAAATTTCGAAATCAACCAAAAAATTTATCGAAATGAATCAAAAAGGACCTCTAAAATCTTTTGAAATCAACCAAAAAACTTCAAGAATCTCTTGAAACGGTGAAATTTGGCTAAAACGCATCGGACCACTTTGCGGCCCTTTGATCCACCTTAAAGGTGCATCCGCTTGGCAAAAGTCTTGGATCGGCCACTACTTGTGGCTATGGAAGTTCACTTGCCATAACTCTAGGCTCGTAGTCGCCTGGAAAATTAATCGGTGCGCGTAAGCTGACTCATATACCTATGGTTACAAAAAAAACATTTGAGAAGTTTCTAATATATAATTGTATTTACGTTGCCTTTTAAATAGTAAGTAAATACAAATATCGAAAGATATTGAAACGTTTTGATATATTCATATTCACTGTATTTCAGGTAAGTTCCAAACAACCGGTAACACATACAAAAAAAGCCAATATCTTGAACAACCCGTAACATGTATAAATATTTTTTGTTATTTTATATTTTTTAGGGCCAACTTTTATAGAGGATGTTTTATTATTAATTATAGTATTTGATAATTGATTGATTAACTTTTTATTAAATATATAATATTATATACAGTAAATGAACTCACGTACACTGCTTACATTTTATAAGGTTTGAACACTTGACTTACTAAGAGGTTGGATTCTACTACTAACCCAGACATCGCTAAGCCAAATACCCTTTGATTACAATATCTGATTTTTTCAATACTATTTATAACATACCAGAATCCAATAAAATATTTTGAACTTATTATAATAATTAATAATAATAATAGTAAACATGAAAAATCAAACTCAAAATATATAATATAATAAATGACCAAATAATTATATTTATGGTAAAAATTTGTTGGCCTAAAAAAGATTACACTATTAAAAAAAAAAGTAAAAAGATTTATTGAGATTTGATTTAGAAAGATGTTTGAGATACACTTCTTGGCAGTTGGTTCAACCTATTAGATATGACTTCATACCTACAAATTTTGACTTTAAGGTTTTTAAGCAAGTTTGACATGAGGCTATGACATGGTGGCGAGCATTTACTCAGGACTTTGTCATGTCAGTTTTCTCTTTCATATACATTTCATAAATCTTTTATCCTCAATTATTGACCGGTTCATGATTTATATAATAAAAAATTACAATAATAAATATTATAATGGTCAACATTTACTTATTATAATTAAAATACATAAGCAAAGAACCTCCACATACCCAATGGTAGAAGAAAAGAAAGGATCGGTTTAAAAGTGATGAGGTGACAATAAACCTTTACCATTGCAGATGCTCTAAGTCTTACGAATTATAGCGAGGTTGTGGCGTTTTTCAAGACATTCTAAGGCGACATATACATACATATATGTATGTATATATATACTTGTGTGTGTTAATAGTCTTAATAATATTGTAGAACAATTTAAATTTATATAAAATTAAAAAAGGAAATAAGAACCATTTATAGCAAATATGTTGAACTTAAACGAAAACTATACTAAGAGTGGAAAATTATGATTAATTTTTTTGAGCCTCTGCCCTCTGGTCACTATTTTGTTCAAATTTTTAAGAATTTTTTTCGACTCTTCGTGCACGGGAATGAGAGTAAGGGCGTGTTTGGTTTGCGGGATTGGAATGGATTTGGAGGGATTTGGATTTCAAATCCATTCCAATCTTGCGTTTGGTTTACAGGAAAGGATTTCGTTGACCGGATTTCAAATCCGTTGACCATTTTAAAATCCCTCATATGATGGATTTGGAAATCCTTGGCTTCGGGCCTGGATTTGAAATCCAAATCCGACGGATTCTAAAGCGTGATCCAGACCAATGTTTTAAAAACCGGCTTTTTGATTGAACCGATGTGGTAACCGGGTCACGGTTCAACCCGGTTTCAAGAATTTATTTGTATTTTTCATTCTCATGCATATATATATATATATATATATAGGGGTGGTATCAAATGGAAACCAAGTTTCATTGGAAACTTTGGAAACCAAATTTCAGCCATTGATCTTTATAATCAATGGTTAAGATTCATTTGAAGTATATATGGTAGTAAATTAATTAATTTATTAATAATAAATAAAAATAATAGATGAAAAGGATAAATACGTCTTTTGATTTTGTGTCTCAAATATGGCAAGAAATGTTTATTTTATTTAGATTACTTGAAACCAAAATAAAATTTCCCACGCAATCTAAATTTTGTTATTTTTTTTACTATGAAAACGTGGAGCATTTGTCTTTTCATAAAAAAAAATTAATTTTCTTTTAAAATGTAAGAAAATATTTTTTTTAATTTCATTTTATTATAAAATTTCTTACGTAATCTAATATTGTGATGAAACAGAATGAATTTGTGGATTACATATTTCATTGGATTACAGATTTCATCAGGTTAATTGTGTTAGCATTATTGTTTCATAATGAAATAGATTCATCAGGTTCATCGTGTTAACATTATTGTTTCATAATGAAACATGATGAATTTGTGCCATTTTTGTTAACTTGTCATTTTTGTTTCATTACCTGTTCAGTTGCATATCCGTATATGAAAATAGATTCATCAGGTTCATCGTGTTAGCATTATTGTTTCATAATGAAAATAGATTCATCAGGTTTATCGTGTTAGCATTATTGTTTCATTATTACCATATATAAGCTAAATTAAAATTAAATAATTTACCTAAATTAAATATCTCATTTTTAAATTAATCAATGATTATTATTACCATATATAAGCTAAATTAAAATTAAATAATTATTAATATAATAATAATAATAACAGTTACCATATATATTATGAAATAATGTAAAAGACAAAAATAACCTTTTCAATTAAAAAAAATTCACTGATTGGTTGATTTCGGTTTCCAAAGTATCCAATGTAATATTGGTTTCCAATTGATCGCTTCCCTATATATATATATATATATATATAACCAAAATATTGATGTCCACAAGTTAAAACATAACAACAAATTTTACATCAATCCAAAAACATTAAATAAACACACATAAGCATAAGTTTTTCATCAATTCAAATACATCCAAACGACGAAATATAACGATCAAACCTAATCATAGATCTTGAGACATTGGAGTGTTGGTTTTTAACGCTAATACGTATTGCCTATTGGACTATTCGTTTTTAACTTTTGTTACCGGGTCAACCGGTTCGATACTGGTTCGTTATGACCGGTTCAACCAGTTTTTTAATAGAACCGGCCGGTTCAATCCGGGTCATAAAATGGCATAAACCCGGTCTCTTCAGCGGTTCGACCCGGTTTTTAAAACATTGATCCAGACGTCAAATTGTATCGATCCAAATCTGACGTTTACCAATAAAAATAAATTATTTATAAAACAAAAAAATAATTTTAAAAAAAACTCAATCCAAATCCTACAAACCAAACAAGACTTGTAAATGAATGGATTTGAAATCCATTCCAAATCCTACAAACCAAACACATGAAGGGATTTCAAATCCCCCAAATCCAAATCCCTCCTTGAAATCCATTTCATTCCAATCCCGCAAACCAAACGTGCCCTAAAGATTTACCCGATTAGGATTTTTAGATTTTATGTTTCCTTTAATGTTCATTTAAGTTTTGTGTCGTTCATAATTATCATTTATCCTCCACGTTATATGTTTAAAAAAGTTATAAGAAAAAATCATGTCTTACATGATTAAATGTGTCTCAGGCCTTAGAGTGGAGCCACATGAATTAACGTGGCGGCGAAGTCAAGTCTCAACGCCATAACACAATATAATGAGTTATTTAAAACCACGAGTTTAAGTAACATAAATTTGCCTTATCTTTAAAGTTTTTTTTAGTTTTGATATATTTAAATAATTCCATTGCAAAAAGAATCAATTTTTTTTTGAGATGTCATAAAATTATAAACTATTTTTACTAAGGGGCCGTTTACCAAATGCTTACCCGGTTAAGTGCTTACCAAGTCATATTACCTTATTGATGAAGATGACAATGACCAAAAATCTTATCCGGTAAAAGCTAAGGCAAAGACCAAGAGTCTTACCCTGGTAAGTGATGGCGAAGACTCTTACCACGGTTAACACTTACCGGGAAAATTGTTGCATACGATACCGTTTTGGTGGACTAAAATTTTATCCGATAAGTAAGTGATAATGTTAAATTTTACCCGTAAGTGCTTATCGGGAAAATTGTTGCATACGATACCGTTTTGGTGGACTAAAATCTTACCCACTAAATAAATGATAATATTAAATTTTATCGGTAAACGCTTATTCGGGAAAACGTTTGGTAAACAACCCCTAAGTAGATGTGTTTGCAATGTAGTAAAACTGCAAGTTAAACTGTACAAACAGTTTGAGTTTTTTTATTTTCAAAACACAAACTAAAAGATATATGTTTCATACAGTAAACTATTGCAAGTCATTGTGGTTTTTACCCATCACATTTTAATTTTTCAGTCAATTGTATTGTGCTACTTATAATTTGAAAACTTCAAAATTTCTTAGTTCATACAATATAAAGTAAAAATAAGCAATACATATAATATAATTAAGGGTCTGTTTGTTAGCAGCTTAATGAGCTTAATGAGAGTTACAGCTTATTCAGTCAGCTATATATGACTGTTTGGTAGTGGCTTAATAATATAGAAAGTGACTTATTCAGTAAGATTTCAAGGGGGAGCTTTATGCAGAAAGCCAAGTTTTTTCTAAACCAGTCTCTCCCATTAAAAAACATGTTCATTCCATCTATGAAAAAACTCTCTCAAATAAAAACTTTTCAAATCTATACAGACAGATTAATCCACACAAACAACTTTATCCATACAGAACTTAATGGAAAATCAACCAAACAGCCCCTAAGTCTAAATGCATAACAAAGTTTAATAAAAAATTTAAAAAATAATTTCAAAAGCCATAAACCATAAACCTATTTTTAAGTTTCACAAGTCACAACACTTGTCGTAAAATCATTCCTAATTGTAACCCGTTCATTATGTGAACACCGGATTGATTACTGGATCGCATAAATGATTACTGATTTCATGCAAGTATTTCTCTAAATGCACACACTAACATGTAATCCATAATGTTTCATGAAAGTACCACTTTCTTACGATACATCGCATGAACCGTAATGTGTATCAACATATGCTACAAAAATTTGAAAAAATCAGATAAATTCATTTAGAGAATCAATGAGAATCCCAGTACAATGTGCTAAATGAATGGTTTAGATAAAAGTTGTACGATATTGCAACCTTTTTACTGGGTTGGATAATAACCATGACCTATATATATATTAAATCATAAGGACGAAAACATTATTGGATTATAAACTACGGGGATGAAAATCGTTGTTTTAAAACCAAAGGGATGAAAATAAAAGGTTTTAACCACAGGGACTAAAAACGTAATTTACTCAAGGAAGAACAATAGAAAGGGGCAAGAAGGTGACGTGGATGTTGTCAAAGATCATGACCTCGATTAACACACGTGTTTTGTATTTCACAATTCAAGGTTGTTAGACAAATGCCAACGACCAATCCATCACGATTAAATACCTTGATTTTTTCATTAAAATATTTAAAAAATAATAATTGATTTGATATGAACTCTTGATCAAAGATATAAAATAAATTTATTGATCATCTATACTATATTAGAAGCGTACTCGCGCAATGCAGCGAGATACATCATGATTTTAATGTTTCATTTTATTTTTTTTGCTGATTTACAGTACGATTTTGGATGGTTTTGAGAAAGTGATATTTTTTTTTATAAATTTGTTTAATTTAGGCTTAATAATATAATGTTTTTTATATAAAAAAATGAAGTATTTTGTTAGAATTCAATGATTATCTTATATATTTTAATGACATCTAGAAAAAATAACCAATTACATATTTAATAATATAATTAAAACAAATTTATAGTAATACAATATATTAATTAATAGTAATACATGGAAATGTCTACATAAAAGGAATGTTCTGCACATACCAAATTGGTGGGTGTTGGAGGCATGCAGTAGTAATATGTATTTTGTGATTTGATACTTGTAAAGTAAGAGATTTTTAAATTTTTGCATAAAATGATGGTACATTGTACCTAATAATTTGTAATTAAGAGTTTTTTATATCTGCTTTATAATATAGTATAGATTGCATAAAATGATGGTACATTGTGCCTAATAATTTGTAATTAAGAGTTTTTTATATCTGCTTTATAATATAGTATAGATTATAAAGGGAAATTGACCGAAATGGGCCAAACCCGGGGTGAGATTGGCCTCCTAGCCATCCATCTCCCCGGTTTACCCAAATGGTCCAAACGACGCAAATGGAGACCCAGGGCGCAAATGGAGCCCTAGGGTGCAAATTGCGCTTGGACGCAATTTGCGTTCTTGGGCTCCATTTGCGCCCCTAGGCACGTGTCAAGCTGATATTGACCCTAATTAGGGTTTCTCCTTATATTTTGGATGGTTTGTTATTTTTTCACGTTTTTAAGCTGGTTTTTCAAGTTGATGTGTATTGTATTTTTCAAAAAATTGCAAGGTTCTAAATGGCGTAAGGCGTGGCGTGGCGGCAAGACCAAGCCTCAAGCCTTAGGAGCCACGACGTTTTCAAGGCGTAACTTATGGCGTCGAATTTCTAATTCATATATAATATTATATTTAAAAACGTATGTTTTGTGGTGTTACTCACTGAATCAATAGTAATAAGCAAGTTAAATTAGATTATATATTAAAAAACTTGCAAATAAGACATTAAAAACATAAAAAAAATATAATATCTCATGACGATAATTACGCATTAGACCATGGCGTGTCATGGGCTTAACGTGACGTGACACACAAGCCTTGGTGCCATGGCGCGCCATGGCGGCTGTGCGGCGAGTTTTTTAGAACATTGAAAAATTGTGATATCAAATCAACTTTAGCAGATGAATTATTTCCCTGTGGTGGTACAAATTTGATTCCCTAAATTATTGCTATAAATCCAGCAACCATTGAAGATGTAAATCACACTTTTCATCCACAATTTCATACCATTGTTTCCTTGTGTTTCTTCCTTTTCTGTGTGTATTTTTAAAAAATATGACTTCCGGAGAGGATAAAGTGAAGCTACGTCTCTTAAGCGGTGGTTCATGGCAACAGACAGATAACGGGTGAGAGTATGTTACCGATCAACCGATAACCCGCGTGAAGGTGGCTTCAAGCATTACGCGTCGGAGGTTGGTTAGTTGTATTCACAGAAAATTTCTTATCGATCCTGCTCTTGGTAGGATTAGAATATCATATAAATATGATGGTGCCCTTTATGAGTTATGCAACTCTGACGATGTTTCGTCTTTCATTCAATTTATTGACGGTGAAAATAATCCGCCAACACTCTGTGTGTTTGTCGATTTATCGATGTCCGGTGGAAGCGATCTCGGTGGTACTTCGAACACCGGAGGCGGTGTGGATGAATCTGATGATACCCCAGATGTTGTTCCTGAAACACAACAAGAAGAAAGAGAAGAAGAAGAAGAAGAAGAACAGGAAGAAGATGACGACGACGAAGTTTATAGACATGATGAGGAGTCTCAAGTTTACCACTTGGGTTTATCTGATGTTGATACCGATGAAGACGACGATGAACCATAAAGTAGTCCTATCAAATCATACGGTGGTATAGATGATTTCTTTGATATGCCCCCTCCACTTCCATCAGTGACCCCAGTCATCACACCCAACCAACCCCCACGTTATCACCGTAGTGGATGAGTAAGTTTGGGTCAAGTATTCCCGACCAAAAACGATCTTACACTCGCTCTCGGTTTGAAGTTTCTTGAAGAAGGTTTTGAGTTTAGAGTTCACCGGTCAAATAAAACGAGATACGATGCCAGATGTAGGCAAGCCGGATGTTCTTGGCGTATCTATGCGACCTCTGTCGAAAATACCAATATGTTTCATGTTCGTATATTGGATGACGTACACACTTGCTCGAGGACGCAACTGCATCCCAACCACCATCAAGCAAACAGTAGAGTATTGGGTAATTTTATTTACCCTAAAGTGAATGATACCAGCAGGACATACCGTGGATCCGACATTGTCAACGACGTAAGATCGGATTTGAAAATAGATATTTCTTACTGGCAAGCCTGGCGCGCAAAAGCTTATGCACCGACGATGGTGCGTGGTACCACTGAAGAATCGTTTACCCGACTCCCCTGCTTTCTCTATAACCTGGAGCTCCGTAATCCTGGTACCGTTACCTCAATAAGGACAGACGCTCGAGGACGTTTTGAGGTGTGTTTCGTTGCCCTCGGTTGCACGGTACATTGTTATTTTAGTAACTTTCACGTCACTATATGGTTTCTTTAACTTATATATTGAATAATGTTATAATATGAAAATTCCTTAAATATGCAGATTCGGTCGTTTACCACACACCTTCGTCCGGTCATTATGTAACACTCTAAAATTCAAAGTAAATTAAAACATGGAAATATGGCAACACGACCTTCATATTTGGTATAAACCTGAGTTCGGTTATGGAAATTGACAACAAACTAATCTAAGCAAAACTATCTAGATTACATCAGTTGACAATCCATAATCACCAAAAGATGGGACTTAAACAATGCCCAACACCAAATAATAGTCATCTCAAAATGCCTCGAGTCCACGCTCGACTCTCAAAACTCTGTGCAACCCACCGCTAAGGGAAACCTGTTATACACATTATTTGAGAAAAAGTGTTAGGCTTAAAGCCTAGTGAGAACATACAGTTTATAAATTTCAAAGAGATATAAACAACTGTATCAAATTAGATCCTTCCAAAGGTTTAGTTATACAAATTGAGTTCTTTGGTACAAAAGGATAACCGGTCCGTAACACATCTTCCGATGACGGGGATTACCCGATTTACCGAGGATTGTAGTGGAACACAAAGTAAGCCACAAATCCGAGTTATGAGCTAAATACATGGAACCATGGCCACGAACACTTCGGTCCGTACTATGGTGTGAGGGAGGCCCCCAAGGAACCAGTCATACTCGTTCACTAGACTGCATTTGACCCATGGCTAGTAACCGGTCTCACATAACCGCACCAAATGCCCTCGAAGATCAAATGCATCTAGCTACATACAATGGGGTACAAACATCCCAACAATAAGCTGACTCGATACCTAGGGATCCACTAGTATGGTCATGGCTTGTCACAATATTTCATGTGACCATCCAAGCTAGATAAATAGCTACCAAAACATTTATATTTCAAAATGCCATTTTCAAGATCAACTGCTGGTAAGAAAGATAATCATGAAACAATATTATATGCATTCTTTCAAATAAGCCACACAACAGGGCAAGTAAAACATTCTTTTACTTCAACAAGATGGAACCCACCATTTTAGTCAAAAGTGTTCGAGAACCCTAAAATATCTCAAAACTCCAAGTTACATCAAAATGTAATAAACGGACAATCCGAAACCGTAGAGATATATAGGAGTTAAAAATACAATCTTTGACATATATAACAGTTTAGAAAAGTTAGTAGGAACTCACCTCAGTTTTCTTCTTCCTAACGAATGTTACCTACGATAACACTGAAAGAATCGGTAAGTCGAAACGCTGATAACTCTTCCACTTTCTGACTAAAACTTAAAGACAACAGAAGCTAACATCGAGCAATAGGTGGCGCAAAAGAAGGCTTTTGCGTGAACTGAAGGTGGCGCAAACTAAGATTTGCGTGACCAGAGAGTGGCGTAAAAAGGGACATGGCGCAAAGAAACTTTGCGCGATTAAGGGGTGGCGCAATTCACGCTTTGCGCGACCCAAGGGTGGCACAAATGACACTTCGCGCGACCAACGGGTGGCGCAAATGTCACTTTGCGCGACCACTGGTCTTCCCTGACCGGTCGACCTGCTCAACCTGATCTCTCCGGAGCACCAACCCAGATTCCGGCCAACTTCCAAAAACTCATAAAACACGGTTTTAAACGGTAGAAAAGCTCTACAACGCGATTCTACACCGACCACAACACTTCAAACGAAAGATTAAAGTTTAAACATACCTTCAAAGTCAAGAAAATGAAGACCCACTTCAAGCTTTTCTTTCCCTTAATCTTCTAGTGAATTCAAAGAGAAAATATCAATGTGATATATTTTAAATATCTCAATAGTTGACATATATATTTAAAACCAAGTTTCATTTAACCCCCTTGAACAATGGGAAAGATTAACTTTTCACCCAACTCCAAACTTGCGGATGTTACAATCCTCCCCAACTTGGGAATGATTTCGTCCTCGAAATCTAACTATACAAAAAGATGAGGATATCTACGCTTCATATCCTCTTCTGCTTCCCAAGTCACATTTGCTCCCCGGTGATGTTTCCACTGCACCTTGACCAAAGTGACTTATTTGTGACGCAATTTCTTAAACTTTCTCTCTAAGATGGCGTCGGGTTCTTCCACACAACGGTTACCTTCTTCTACCCTTAACTCTGAAAGGGGAATGACGTTGTCTTCTACCGCCAAACATTTCCGGAGGTAGCAAACATGAAACGTGTTGTGTATTATGCTCAACTCCGGTGGCAGTTCCAACTAGTAGGCTTGCAAACCCACCCGTTTAAGCACTTTGAAAGGTCCGAGGAAACGGGGACTCAACTTCCCACGTTTTCCGAACCGAATAATGCCCTTCCATGTCAACACCTTAAGCATAATGCGGTCGCCCACTTGGAATTCCATCGGTCGTCTCTTCTTATCGGCATAGCTTTTCTGCCGATCTTGAGCCGCTTTCATCCTTTCACGAATGACCTTGACCTTATCGGCCGTCTCTTGCACGATCTCAGGCCCGACGAACTGCTTCTCTCCCGCTTCAAGCCAGCACACGGGAGTTCGGCACTTTTGTCCGTACAATGCCTCAAAAGGTGTCATTCCAATACTCTCGTGGTAGCTATTGTTGTAAGCAAACTCCACCAAAGGTAGGTGAGAGTCCCAACTACCCCCGAAATCGATGACACAAGACCTCAACATGTCTTCCAAAGTTTGGATCGTTCTCTCGCTTTGCCCGTCGGTTTGCGGATGGTAAGTCGTACTCAACTTCACTCGAGTACCAAGTTCTTTCTGAAACCCATCCCAAAAGTTCGAAGTGAACCGATTGTCATGATCCGACACGATCGACAATGGTATGTCGTGCCTCGAGACCACCTCATCGATATAAAGCTTTGCCAACTTATCCATCAGTAAAGTCTCGCACATAGGCAAGAAGTGAGCACTCTTTGTCAATCTATCAACTATCACCCAAATGGTATCGTGACCTCAAAGAGTTTTAGGCAACTTCGTCACAAAGTCCATGGTGATATGCTCCCACTTTCACTCGGTAATCTCTAAAGACTGAAGGCTCCCATACGGTCGCTGATGTTCGGCCTTAACTTGCGAACACGTCACACAACACTCAACGTAACGCGCCACATCAAGTTTCATAATCGGCCACCAATAATGAAACTTCAAGTCCCTGTACATCTTGGTACTTCCCGGATGAATGGAATACTTGGACTTGTGTGCATCTTCAAGCAACAGATCACGGTTACCCCCAATCTTAGGTACCCACACACGACCGCTGAACAGTTTTACTCCACGACTATCTTCCGTTAAGAGTAAACGTTGCTTCGTCATGACTTCATCTTTGAGATTCTCTTCTAACAGTGCTTCCACCTGTGATGTCTTGATCTTTTCAACAAGACTAGACACTAGCTCGATTCTCGAATGGGTAGTCTGAATACTTCCGTTGTAGTCTTTCCGACTCAACGCATCGGCCACCACGTTCGCCTTACCGGGATGGTAAAGCAACTCACAGTCGTAATCTTTAAGCAACTCGAGCCACCACCTTTTCCTCATATTCAGCTCTTTCTGATCAAAGACATATTTCAGACTCTTGTGATCCGTGTATATAGTACATTTCGTGCCGTAGAGGTAATGTCGCAAAAGTTTCAAAGCGAACACTACCGCCGCTAACTCCAGATCATGGGTTGGATAATTCTTCTCGTGTATTTTAAGCTGTCTTGAGGCGTAAGCGATTACCTTGCCTCGTTGCATCAACGCACAACCCAACCCCATCTTCGAAGCGTCGCTGTAAACCACAAAATCTTCCGACCCTTCAGGTAATGACAAGATCGGAGTTTCACATAACTTCTTTTGAATGATCCGGAACGCCTTCTCTTGTGTTTCGGTCCATTCAAACTTCACATTCTTACGAGTCAAAACTGTCAAGGAAGAAGCGATCTTTGAGAAATCTTGGATAAATCTCCGGTAGTATCCCGCCAGACCCAAGAAACTTCGGATCTCGGACGGACTCTTAGGAGACTCCCAATTCATCATAGCTTCAATTTTGGAGGGGTCCACTTTCACTCCGTCTCGAGTGACCATGTGACCCAGAAACTGTACTTCTTTAAGCCAAAAGTCGCACTTAGAAAACTTAGCGTACAACCTTTCTTTTCTCAACACTTCCAGAACTTCACGTAAATGTTGTGCGTGCTCTGACTCACTCTTGGAGTACACGAGTATGTCATCAATGAATACAATGACCGACTTGTCGAGGAATAGTCGACACACTCTATTCATCAAGTCCATAAATACTGCTGGTGCGTTCGTTAGACCAAAAGGCATTACAAGAAACTCATAATGGCCGTAACGCGTTCTGAAAGATGTCTTCGGAACATCTTCTTCTCTTACCTTCATCTGGTGATAACCTGAACGTAAGTCAATTTTGGAAAAACAACCCGCTCCTTGAAGTTGATCAAACAAACTGTCAATTCTCGGAAGCGGATACTTGTTCTTCACTGTAGCTTTGTTTAACTCACGATAATCGATGTACATTCTCATTGTGCCATCCTTCTTTTTGACAAATAAGACCTGAGCTCCCCAAGGTGACGAACTCGGTCTTATAAAGCCTTTCTCCAATAGCTCTTGGAGTTGTGCCATCATATCTTGCATCTCTGATGGCGCTAAACGGTAAGGTGCTTTAGCGATTGGTGCTGCTCCAGGCACAAGATCAATCCGAAACTCTACCTGACGATCGGGTGGTAACCCGTGCAAGTCATCCGGAAAGACATCTGGAAACTCACGCACAATATTCACATCTTCCATCTTTGATTTCTCTAACTTGACATCGATCATATAGGCTAGGAAAGACGAACATCCTTTTACTAAGCACTTGCGTGCCTTTGCCATTGTGATTATTGCCACTTCACCTTTTCTCTTTTCACCATAGATGACAACGACTTCGCCAGAGAGGTTGGGAAGTCGGATCAATTTCTTGGAACATACGATCTCGGCATGATTGTTTGACAGCCAATCCAGGCCGACCACAACATCAAAACCCCCGATTAACATCGGCAGTAAATCGATCGAGAATTCTCTCCCTTCGATTCCGAGAGTACACTTTTTCAGAACATGATGGATCAGAACATGACTACCATCGGCTATTTCTACCACTAATGCATCCTCAAGACTAGTAGTGGTCATAGAAATCTTTTAACGGAACAATTCAAATATAAAGGAGAAACTGGCACCCGTATCGAATAAAACACGAGCAGGTACATAACTTATAAGAAAAGTACCCGATACCACATCAACGGATGCCTTGGCCTCATCGGCCATCATCTGAAACGTTCGACCCGGAACCCTAGATGGGTTTTCTCTTCTGACCGGTGCGCTACCCGACTTGATATTCGGGCAATCTCTTTTCACATGCCCCGGTGCCTTACACTCGAAGCAGACCATCCCCGCGATAGAACAGTCGCGGGCGATGTGATCATTCTTACCACACTTGAAGCAGAATCTAGGAGTGGGGTTACAGTTACCATGGTGCTTGGTTCGACATTTCGAGCACCATCTTGCTTCTTGATAACCGTTGAAGCTACGGTTTCCGACAAAAGGTCGGGTTTGCTTGGGAGGTACAGAACTGCTCTCCCACTTTCTCTTATCAGTCACCACCACTGTTTTCTCAGTTTTGCTTCTCGCGAACATCTCTTCCATGAACTGAGCTTCCTCGACCATCTCACGGAGGTTAGAAGCTTTAGAATTGTAGACCATGGATTGCATGTCCGCTGGTAGGCCGTTGAGATAGGCCTTCATCTTTTATTTTTCTGTTGGGGCAGCGTGCCCCACCAGACCAAGCTTCTCCATGAACTGACGGGTGTATTCCCTCACCGTCAGGCTTCCCTTCACCAGAGACCGGAACTCTTTCTCTATTCGGTCCATTGTTCTTTCGTTGCAGAACTCCTCCAACAACTTCTTCTTAAACTCGGCCCATGACAACTGAGTCAACACAGTAGGAGATAGGGTGGATTGAATAATATTCCACCAAATGAGTGCAGTGTCCCTAAGCAATTGGGTACCGAACCGCACTCTCTGATCATCTCCGCATTCGAAAGAGCCAAATGCTTGCTCGACCGCTCAGATCCATTTCACACACATTGTTGGGTCGTCAGAACCAGAGAACTCTGGCGGCCCGCAACCCATAAATGACTTGTAGGAACAACTCCTCCCACTTTTCGGAGCATTAACAACAATGGGCTCCTCAGTCCTGATTCCAGTACCTGTGCCTCCAGATCCAACCACATTGCGATGTTCTATCACTTTCAGCAGAAACTCCTGCTGTTTAGCCATTTCTTCCCTCATTGCCGACATCATGTTGGCCATCAATTCTGACTGGGAATTAGCATTCCCGATGACTGGGTGGGTCGAGGCCAGGTCTACTTGCGGAATGACCTCTGGGCCCCCACCTAGTCCTTGCTGAACAGAAGCACGTTCAACAACCTCAACGCCTTCCGGCTGACCCGCGGTAGAGGTTGTTGCCTCCACACCATCAACAATCGTACGCGGTCTACCACGCTTATTCACCATTCTAAACCGCTTCACAGAAAAGATAAAGAGATAAGAAAGAGATAGGATAAACACACAGGAAACATACTACCACATTGCCAATTGTCATAGTAACAGCAGTTTAAGCACACTTACGTACAATATCCTCATAATAACATTAGCTAAGTGAAAATATGAACATACAGCACATAAAGGTTCTCGTCACCATCGCCACAACGCCTGATAAACGTACTTTCCGTTGACTCTAAGACTTACCCATCTTAGAAGTTATACCCAAACTCGCGAATCAATTCTTAACATACTCAGTCTAAGTCTAGACATCTTACATTCATGCCTAGTTCGCTTAAACTAGAGCTCTGATAACAACTTGTAACACTCTAAAATTCAGAGTAAATTAAAACCTGGAAATATGGCAACACGACCTTCATATTTGGTATAAACCTGAGTTCGGTTATGGAAATTGACAACAAACTAATCTAAGCAAAACTATTTAGATTACATCAGTTGACAATCCATAATCACCAAAAGATGGGACTTAAACAATGCCCAACACCAGATAATAGTCATCTCAAAATGCCTCGAGTCCACGCTCGACTCTCAAAACTCTGTGCAACTCACCGCTAAGGGATACTTGTTATACACATTATTTGAGAAAAAGTGTTAGGCTTAAAGCCTAGTGAGAACATACAGTTTATAAATTTCAAAGAGATATAAACAACTGTATCAAATTAGATCCTTCCAAAGGTTTAGTTATACAAATTGAGTTCTTTGGTACAAAAGGATAACCGGTCCGTAACACATCTTCCGATGACGGGGATTACCCGATTTACCGAGGATTGTAGTGGAACACAAAGTAAGCCACAAATCCGAGTTATGAGCTAAATACATGGAACCATGGCCACGAACACTTCGGTCCGTACTATGGTGTGAGGGAGGCCCCCAAGGAACCAATCATACTCGTTCACTAGACTGCATTTGACCCATGGCTAGTAACCGGTCTCACATAACCGTACCAAATGCCCTCGAATATCAAATGCATCTAGCTACATACAATGGGGTACAAACATCCCAACAATAAGCTGACTCGATACCTAGGGATCCACTAGTATGGTCATGGCTTGTCACAATATTTCATGTGACCATCCAAGCTAGATAAATAGCTACCAAAACATTTATATTTCAAAATGCCATTTTCAAGATCAACTGCTGGTAAGAAAGATAATCATGAAACAAGATTATATGCATTCTTTCAAATAAGCCACACAACAGGGCAAGTAAAACATTCTTTTACTTCAACAAGATGGAACCCACCATTTTAGTCAAAAGTGTTCGAGAACCCTAAAATATCTCAAAACTCCAAGTTACATCAAAATGTAATAAACGGACAATCCGAAACCGTAGAGATATATAGGAGTTAAAAATACAATCTTTGACATATATAACAGTTTAGAAAAGTTAGTAGGAACTCACCTCAGTTTTCTTCTTCCTAACGAATGCTACCTACGATAACACTGAAAGAATCGGTAAGTCGAAACGCTGATAACTCTTCCACTTTCTGACTAAAACTTAAAGACAACAGAAGCTAACATCGAGCAATAGGTGGCGCAAAAGAAGGCTTTTGCGTGAACTGAAGGTGGCGCAAACTAAGATTTGCGTGACCAGAGAGTGGCGTAAAAAGGGACATGGCGCAAAGAAACTTTGCGCGATTAAGGGGTGGCGCAATTCACGCTTTGCGCGACCCAAGGGTGGCACAAATGACACTTCGCGCGACCAACGGGTGGCGCAAATGTCACTTTACGCGACCACTGGTCTTCCCTGACCAGTCGACCTACTCAACCTGATCTCGCAGGAGCACCAACCCAGATTCCGGCCAACTTCTAAAAACTCATAAAACACGGTTTCAAACGGTAGAAAAGCTCTACAACGCGATTCTACACCGGCCACAACACTTCAAACGAAATATTAAAGTTTAAACATACCTTCAAAGTCAAGAAAATGAAGCCCCACTTCAAGCTTTTCTTTCCCTTAATCTTCTAGTGAATTCAAAGAGAAAATATCAATGTGAGATATTTTAAATATCTCAATAGTTGACATATATATTTAAAACCAAGTTTCATTTAACCCCCTTGAACTATGGGAAAGATTAACTTTTCACCCAACTCCAAACTTGCGGGTGTTACAATCCTCCCCAACTTGGGAATGATTTCGTCCTCGAAATCCAACTATACAAAAAGATGAGGATATCTACGATTCATATCCTCTTCTGCTTCCCAAGTCACATTTGCTCCCCGGTGATGCTTCCACTTCACCTTGACCAAAGTGACTTATTTGTGACGCAACTTCTTAGACTTTCTCTCTAAGATGGCGTCGGGTTCTTCCACACAACGGTTACCTTCGTCTACCCTTAACTCTAAAAGGGGAATGACACTGTCTTTTACCGCCAAACATTTCCGGAGGTAGCAAACATGAAACGTGTTGTGTATTATGCTCAACTCCGGTGGCAGTTCCAACTGGTAGGCTTGCAAACCCACCCGTTTAAGCACTTTGAAAGGTCCGAGGAAACGGGGACTCAACTTCCCACATTTTCCGAACCGAATAATGCCCTTCCATGGCGACACCTTAAGCATAACGCGGTCGCCCACTTGGAATTCCATCGGTCGTCTCTTCTTATCGGCATAGCTTTTCTGCCGATCTTGAGCCACTTTCATCCTTTCACGAATGACCTTGACCTTATCGGCCGTCTCTTGCACGATCTCAGGCCCGGCGAACTGCTTCTCTCCCGCTTCAAGCCAGCACACGGGAGTTCGGCACTTTTGTCCGTACAATGCCTCAAAAGGTCCCATTCCAATACTCGAGTAGTAGATATTGTTGTAAGCAAACTCCACCAAAGGTAGGTGAGAGTCCCAACTATCCCCGAAATCGATGACACAAGACCTCAACATATCTTCCAAAGTTTGGATCGTTCTCTCGCTTTGCCCGTCGGTTTGCGGATGGTAAGCCGTACTCAACTTCACTCGAGTACCAAGTTCTTTCTGAAACCCATCCCAGAAGTTCGAAGTGAACCGACTGTCACGATCCGACACGATCGACAATGGTATGTCGTGCCTCGAGACCACCTCATCGATATAAAGCTTTGCCAACTTATCCATCGGTAAAGTCTCGCGCATAGGCAAGAAGTGAGAACTCTTTGTCAATCTATCAACTATCACCCAAATGGTATCGTGACCTCGAAGAGTTTTAGGCAACTTCGTCACGAAGTCCATGGTGATATGCTCCCACTTCCACTCGGGAATCTCTAAAGACTGAAGGCTCCCATACGGTCGCTGATGTTCGGCCTTAACTTGTGAACACGCCACACACCGCTCAATTAATGCATTTAAGGGAGACAAAATACTTACCTTATGAATTTACGGGTGTTACACATGCCCCTCCTAACCATTGGGCAATGAGTACGGCTAACCGAATGTCTCACCGGCCTCCCCATTCATCCGGGCTGTTGACATCCACCGTTGCTTCCGGCATACTACACAAAGTAGTACCCGTACTCCCGGCATAATAAAGAAACCGAAAAAATAAAACCAACGGAATCCGGATCCAAAACCGACCATCATCGTAGAAAGAATCACGTAATGGAAATGACTCAACCGGAATCAAAGACCATCCTCAAGATAAGAAAACACATGAATAAATACACATGAAGGAAATGCATATATAGTTATAAATACAAAATATATATAAATCAGTCATTTAACTCACAGTGCTACCGGTTGTCAACCGGAAGTCAATTCAGAAGCTACCTCCCAACTTCGTTATCCCACGTTGAGGTATCCTCCAAATACAACCAACATGTTTTAAATGATCCCTGGAGTGAGTTCAACAAGCATCATGAGCTTTGGGTAACAAATACTCATGATGATACCTTAACTAGTTAACTTTCTTTCTTGCATTTTCCATTACAGCCCTCTGTTTATCCCCTGTTTTGCCCTACTTAGACTCAAAATCACTTAATGACTTATAAAGATGAAATAATTTAGACTCTCATATGGTTCTGATGCAATTGACCTCATATCAATATGATTTTTCTTTGATTTTATACAGATTTTACAACACAACAGCTACAAACTGTCAAAATTCAGCTTGACAGTCCTGTACAAAGTGCACTTTTAGCACATCTTAAACCTATAATTAGGTTATTATGTCCTCATATAAAATAAACTAGACATTTATACCTTTCTAATGCCACTGGAATCACCCTTATACGATTTTTCTATGATTTTATACAATTTTTTAAAGTCTGCGTATTTACATTGTCATTCCACTCGAAAATCTTCATTTTTACATGTTCCAATAGCCAATTCAACTCCAAATGCCCCTAATTTCATATTTTCATCATGAACAATCATATTTTAACTATTGCTAGCAACACTTCATGAAATCTTGTATAATTTCTCATTCCATAACCTATACCCATGAGTTGTACCAAATGCTTCAAGACTTGTACATTTTGTTCATAAGCTTGCAAATTTTACTTGAATGTATTCATCATTACCATCATAATCATGATACACTACCATATGCTAACAAGAAATACACTTAATCACTAAACTTCATACCCATCATAAACCCCAATTTCATGATAATAGCGAAAAACATAAACTAATCATATATAGCATCAATATCATGTTATACAACCATTTTTAACATGAAAATACCAAAAATCCTAACCACGTGAAACCCTAGATTTCTCAAATCATCATAAAAACACCAAAAATCATGAAATGGGTTCAAGATAGTCTTCATACCTTTGTTTAATCTTTCAATTTCACCAAAATCTTGTTGAATCTTCTTGATTTTGAGCTTGGATGAGTATACTATGTGAGAATCGCACCTTGAGTGTGTGTGACTGATTTGGAGCTGAAAATTATCAAATAAAAGTGAAAAATCCCGTTTTTGAGCTATTTTGGTCAACAAGTCAACCTATTTTTCCACTGTTGGCAGATTTAGTCCCTCATGCGTATCTTGGTCGTTTCAACTCCGTTTCGCACGAAACTTTCCAGATCTCTTAATTAATCTATAAGAAGATTAAGTATAAAATTTTAGCCTCTAATTTGACCCAGAAGTCCATTTTCCAATCTTACTTTGATATTTATCACTTATAACATCGTACTTCTATAACTCCCAAACGGTTGACTTTCTTTAAGTTCCGTCATTTCTAACACTTCTTAATATACTGATCTAGGGTGTTCCAACTTGTTTCACTCAATTTGGATCATCCGTTCAAGTTTTGGGTAGATTTTTCCCATTTAGGCACTATAGTGACCTACCCGATTTCCATTTAAACAATGCACTTTGTATTTTGAACCCTCTCATCATCTAATTATGTCATTTGTGAGGTGTTAGCACCAATCTTATCTCATACATATCAATCCAACTATGGGCTCTACTTATAGCTCACTATAACACAACATTTTAGCAAATTCTCTTTTTACATAATTAACACATAAAACATGTTTTAACATATAATACATATTTAGAATCACTAGTTAAGCATATTTAGGAGGGTGGATGTTACAGTAATTGGTTATTTTTCTAGATGTCGTTAAAATATATAAGATAATCATTTAATTCTAACAAAATACTTAAATTTTTTATATAAAAAACATTATATTATTAAGCCTAAATTAAACAAATATATATAAAAAAAACATTATCACTTTTTCAAAACCATCCAAAATCGTACTGTAAATCGACAAAAAAATAAAATGAAACATTAATGTAATAACTAAATTTAATTTAATAAATTTAGAATTGGGGGTGAGAAGTGGAAAGATCAATTTTAAAAGGGGGTTAAGTGTAAATGATGCATTAAAAGGGTGATTCTCCTAGGGATTGCTTCATTTACGCTTGGCGGCTGAAGAAAGGGAAGGGCAGTGTTGGTGCGATTGGAGAGGAAGAAGATTGAAGGACTTGCATTAATCTCTGAAGGTAAGGATTCAACTTTTCTTAGAATTGTTAAGTAGATAATGCACTTCCTTTCCTTATAATTTAAGTGCAATTTCAGTATATGTTTAGTTTTGGGTCGACCAAAAACCCAATCGGATTCCCTGTGGTCGATCGAGTTCTTCCATGGATGGGATTGACTCAATAGTTGGGACTTTAGTGTATTTAATCCTAATCCCTTGAGATTAGAAGTTTTAGATGGGTTTGATTGAAAGAGATAAAAATATTCTTGGATTAATTGCTCTGAATAACCTGTGTTCGAAACCCCAAAAATCGCCTCCGGTCGAGGTAGGGTCCGGTCGAACGTAGACCTCGGTCGAACGTAGACCTCGGTCGAGGTAGAGTCCGGTCGATGTTGGTTTAGGCCTCGGTCGGTGCATTGGGGGGAGACCCCGGTCAACGCAGGGTCGGCGTACAGGGGGAGACCCCGGTTCGTGAGGGGGGAGACCCCGGTCGGTGCTCGACAAGGGGGAGACCCCGGTCAACAGCTCACACCGGGCGGCCCTGCAGGCCCCGGTCCCCGGGCTTGGAGGTTGGGCCGAAGCCCATCTATTATTTTTTAGGTTGAGTGTTGGATTTAAGTTGCTTGAGGCCGACCCAATTGTCTTTCATTTTATTTCATGGACCCAAAGCACGTTAATTCGAGATATTTTTCTTGTGGGCCGAGGATGAATTAGGGAATAGGGGCGTTGGGATTAGTGTATTAAGGTCAACTTTGTTCAAAATAGGAAGAATCGAGTTTTCACCGGTCAATGTTCCTTTTATAGGTTTCGAACCGGGTTATAAGATTAGACGCGGGTTTTGAGCGGAGGACGTCAGGTGAGTTTTTCTTTAAATTAAATTTTAAAGATTAAAGACGACTATTTTTGCATGCGAGTTTAAATAAGATTCTTTCCTACAAATGCTTATTTGATATGCGAGAATTGTTGAAAGTCCATGATATGTATTTTGTTATTTGTTAGTAGAAATGTATGCATACATTGTTTTATTTGCTTTGTGCTCAAAGTCGGGGGGGGGGGGGGTGTTCCGCCTGTGCTCATACCGGGGGGTGTTCCGTTTATGCCATTGGGGGTGTGTCCCAAATAAGGCAGTGTGAGCCAGACACACCGTTATTTGCGGGTGACGGTAGTGTGAGCCAAAGTGTTTGATGTAAGTGTTAAGATTTGATAAATTTAAATTGAGCTATTTGTCGCATATTTATTATTGATAAATGGATTTTTAAGTATTGTTAGGGGGGACTCACTAGACCGTTGGTCTAACCCTCACTCTTTCAAAAATAAAACCTATTTTCAAGTGGGCGCGAAGCTAGGGGCACGGGTAAAGGCAAAGAGAAGGTTTGAGCGGTTTCCTTGATAAAAGACTCCCTTTAGAAATTTTAAAGTTACTCTCAGTTGTGTAATAGGTTGCTTTAGTGCAAACCTCATATTTGATTATTATTGTAAGACCTTTCTTGGCATGAAATTGTGATATGGTTGTTTATGCTGATTTTAAGTTATGGGTTGTTATAATTAAAATCGTGATGTATCTCGCTGCATTGTGCGAATACGCTTCTAGTATAATATTATATATGAATTAAATAAATGACATCATAAGTCACGTCTTGATCATGCTATGGCTTCGCCATGACTTCTAAGGCTTGAGACTTGGCTGTGCCGCCACGCTACGCCTCATGCCATTTAGTACCTTGGACAGATTACCTCAGGTAGATTTTTTTCGTATTTTTTTGGGTTGGATTGGCCGGGTTTATCAATTTTTTGAGCACCCATAGGGACTAAAACCGTAATTTACTCAAAAATATATTTTGCAGAAATTTTAGTCCCACATCGATTGAAGTTAAAGGCGGGAAGGTGTTCTTAATGACCGATTCGAGGGTAAAAATCGCCGGGCTCAGTAGCGAGTGCCTGTGACCCAAGTGGGGGCATTAAGGTTAAATGGAGGGCGAAGAACCAGGGGCAACCTTTGTGTTTCGAGAGTTTGCGGGGGTGTTTGGCTTGCTGTGGGAGGCTTTGATTGACCCTCCTAGCAAAAGGGGAGATTTGCTAGTTGAGGTGTTTGCGTTCCGGCCTTATGAATTGGCTTGGTGATTTGGGTATACGGAAGAGTATAGCCCCTGTGTGAGATTTAACTCCGCTGAATGTCCTCCGATTGAACCAGCCGCCAAGTACCGCCCGTTCTCTCGACCGAGGTTGATCCCTTCTTAGCCCGACAATTAACTTTTTGATCGAATTGAAATGGTTGATTTTGGGTTTAATTGTCGAATTGAATGTGTAACTTCAGTCTGTGTTAATCGGTTGCTGTTTTTTTTTTGTTGGTTTTGACAAAGTGCATGTTTGATTTTGAATTAAATCTCGAATTCAATGTTTAAAGTGCATGTTTGGTTTTGAGTTCGATTCTCGAATTGAATGTTTAGCTTCAATGTGTGTTAATCGCGTGCTCTCTGTGTTTTTTTGGCGAATTACTGTTTGTATATTGCTACCTGTTGTGTTTGTTTGAAACGATCTGAATTTTATGTTTCATTTTGAGTTCAATTTTCGAATTGAATGTTTAACTTCAATCTGTGTTAATCGCTTGCTGTTTTCTTTTGTCGAATTTGACCAATTGCATGTTTGATTTCGGGTTCAATTCTCGAATTGAATGTTTAGCTTCAACGTGTGTTAATCGCTTGCTCTCTGTGTTTTTTTGGTGAGTTACTGTTTGTATATTGCTACCTATTGTGTTTGTTTGAAACGATCAAAATTTTATGTTTCATTTAATTGAATCTTTAACTTCAATCTGTGTTAATCGTCTGCTCTCTGTGTGTTTTCTTTTTGTCGAATTACTGTTTGTGCATTGCTACATGTTGTGTTTGTTTGAAACGATCTAAATTTTATGTTCCATTTTGGGTTTCAATTCTCGAATTGGAAGTTTAAAACCTGAATCGACCTAAAATGGAAATACGTATCTGTATTAATTGCTTGCTTTGTGTGTGTTTTTGTCCAATTACTGTTCTATATTGCTACCTGTTGCTGTTGTGTTTGTTGTAGTTTGATCCAGGAAAAGTTCAAGTATAAAAAAGATAATATTAGTATATAAACAAAAGGTGATTTTGAAGAGGAGAAATGGGCATAATTGTGGAGAGTTTCTGTTGATTTCCCTTGATAATAACCACTTTTGTCAAGTTCCAGGAATCTACTTTACTAGAATAGGCAGGTTTGATTATTCACATTTGAATTGTTGGATATCATCTACAAACTTGAAGAGCTATGGTAATAGACTCTTCCACATTATGTTAAACCTCATTAGATCAGATGTCACATTTCCGAAGTGGTAGAATTCTTTTCTTTAATATGTTGAGCTCTTAACCCATGGTATCTTTATGAATATTTTGTTGTTTGGAGGATTTTATTCTTATCTGAGGTCTTAATTGTTGTTATCTTTGTGATTATTTTGCTAGGTCACAAAATATTATTACTTCACACAAGTCATGAATTCGAGCCTTCCCAATAATACAAATAATGTCTTACCTCATATAAGAGTAAAATCCTCCAAACAATGCAGTTGCTTCAATGAAACTAACCGTAAATATAGGAAAAGTAAATAGACAATCTTGGAGGAACAATAGATGGATTTTTTTTAACCAAAGGGCTTTTGGCCTAGCGGTATCCGGGTTAATGGTAGCACCCAGCCTCCCAAGAGGTCAAGGGTTCAAACTCAGGGTGCATGAGTTTATTTACTGTATATAAATATTATATACTTGAAAGAAAATTTTAGTGCCTGCCATTGATCATTTTCTGAAATGCCAAACAATCAAGGACTTCGGGTGCACATAATAAAGGAAAAAGGTTGAAACCAAATAACTTACATTACATAGATCATATATGGCATGGCTAGAAAAAATGCCAGCTGAGTTGCTACTTATCCTCCGATTCATAATTGCTCTCAAGAAAAGGGTTGAAACCAAATAAGTTACATACATCATATATGTCCTGCCTAGACAAAATGCCAGCTGAGTTGCTACTTATTCTCCGATTCAAGATTGTTCTCAAGAATGCCATAGCTTAACAAAATGCTCTGTTTATGGCTATAAATGACCATGGTTCTGATCATATTCTTGTTCTAGAGCCATATAGCTTTCTCTTTGATGAGCATAGGGACCAACTTGCCTTGAAGATGCAGGCTCATGATCTCATTGGCTCCACCGACCAGCTTCTTTCCTATAAAAACAGCTGGGACACATGGCTTACACCCTAAGGTTTTGAGTTCCCTTTCGATGAGCTGACCATCTGGGTGTTCATCAAGCTCGTAAACAGTTGGGTTTGCTCCAAAGCTGCATATCAGTGTCCTGATGCTGTGGCATATACAGCAAGAGTTATTGCTGAATATAACCACCGCTTTGTCAGTTACCAACCTCGGTATAATGGCCATTGCTACTACTGGATAACAGTAAGATACTTATATGGGGAAGGAGATAGAGAAAGGAAAATGGTGGTAAGAGGCTTGTAATGAGAATGAGACCCGATCGAGGCTTTGGTTGGAGGAACTTACACTGTCATGGATGCTATATATAGCTCGACCAGAGAACAAAAGAGGAGGGAAAAGGTAGGTCCAAGTAGTATTTGACGATTTCCTAGATTACCCTTTTGAGATTGATCTTAAATGGAATGCCACTGGAGCAAGGTTGCAAATCTATTAATAATATTCTAAAGGTGATCATGGTATCCATTGAAATCATTAAAGGATACACACCAATTCTCAGTTAAGTTATTTTTCTTGTATAAGACCATCCGTAATAGTCCTCGACTCCAATCATCTAGATGCAAGCCTACTCAGGAGGGTAATATGGTAATATCATATTATTTATTTATCTTGGAGCATCTGCTGTTGGTGGACAAAATAATTCCATTTAACCAATTGGGCAATCCTCCATCCCGTACTAATATTCCTCTGCGTCTTAATTGAACAACCTGAAAGCCACGAAAAAGCAAATATTTGGAGAAAGATATGCTTATCACTGGTGGGGTCCTTTGGTTAAATGACTTTCTGACATGTTTTTTTTTTAAATCCATGACCTTCTAACAGGTTTGAGAATACCACTACTTAAAGAAGAATGCCACTCTCATACTCAAGAATGCCTAGAAACCTGTCAGTTAGCTGTGGATTTAAAAATAGTCGTGGATCTTTTTTTGTTAGGAGGTCATTTAACTAAATAACCCATCATTGGTGATAAAACATATAATTGAGATTATTAAATCAAATGGCATCCATGCAAGTAGAGAGGAAATTTTGCATGCGAACATATTCTTATAGATTTCTGTATCTTTGAGTGCTTGATTAAAATATTATGCTTATCGTTAGGTGATATTTTACTAACTCTGCTAGTTTAGTCGACACAAGCTTCAAGTTGGGATTTGCACTATTAACAATTACTTAGTGGCAGATTTGTGCCATTCAAGGAATCAAAACAGCTAAAGTAAAAATATCTTATCAATCGAGAATGTTTTTGTACCCAGTGGCGGACACACAACTTGCTTGTAGGGGGCAAGTGCCCCCAACAAATGAAGTCCCACTAGGTTAAAAGAAAATTTGAGTTAGCCATTTGTTACTACCTAATAGGTTAAAATAGTTTTTGGGCCCCCAACAAAAAAACTATAGTGCCCCAACAATAAATGAAAAAACCTAGTTTTTTCTAATCTCTCCTTCCCATCTCTCTCAACTCATGCAATACACGTATGTACATTTGTTGCTTTTTTATTTTGATGCTATCGATACAATATAAATTGTATTAATTGGTAAATGGTAATGTTATGTTGGTTGTGCAATTTTGTTTAGGATCTACGAGAATGAAATGTTGTAAAAAACAATTTGACAATTCCTTGAAAAATAATTTGACATTCTGATTTATCTTTCACTAGGTTTGTTATAAATAGGTTTAACAACAACTGTCAATTTGTTTTTTTAATTACAAATTGGTTTAGTGGTTTGTTCCATTAGCCATCTAATTCATTATGAATCACCCGAATTTTGTATTAATACATAATGTATTCACTTGCTTTTAGTTTAACCGAAAATAATAAAATATACAAATAATAGTATGATGTGCTCGGTTTAACCGTATATATATAGTAAAAAACAATTAAGCGAAGGCGAACCAAATAAGTTTTGTTTATTGAGTTAACCGAACCGTTTAATTCGAAAACGAACCCGAAACCATCTTGGTTCAATTGAGTTATCGGTTTGAAATTTTTTTGACACCTTTAAGTGTGCCCCCAACGATAAAAGTTTCTGGATCCGCCACTGTTTGTACCAACATGAAAGCTCATGTAGCAGTCGACATTTTTATTGAACGGTCACGATTCAAAAGTACTATCCTGTTTAAGAGGTGGTTTATTTGAATTAGTGATAAAGATCTATTTATTCCTTTTCTGCAGGCACTCTGGATTTCCTAGAGAATTTGACTTCTATCATGTTCCAGATTGATGAAATTCTCATATGCTCACTTTACTTCTATTTCATATTCTTTTCCATCAATCAGAATCATGGGTGTGGATACATCACCATCTTACATTCGAAGGATAATGTATAAAACCGTACAACAAGGTATTTACATTTGTTATTTCCTGGTGGTAGATATAGCCACGTATATGCAGCCCAAAAAGCCAAAAGAAAAGAACAGGGTGAGATGAGTTCTGAACTTGGAATCAATTGTACAATAGCCCATAGACAATGCTAAGGGACACTTGTATAGGGTCACCAACTTACATGATATCTGCCTAACAAGTTAAACTCTTATATACTAAACAATCTAACAAACATATTGTTCTATTTTCTATCTTTTGGGCTTGCACATCGTTTCCCTTTTGTTCTTTTTTATGTCCATATATAGTTACTTAAAAATGCATTTAATCTTCGTCTGTTATGAAGTTAGTGATCTAGCTACTTTTAAAGAGATAATCTATTATTGGCTAATATGTTAATGTGTACCTTTTTACACCTCATCCTTATGATTTTGACACATGAATACCAGATCTACATTTCCAATTTCTTATTTGGTTTTTATCTGAAAAGTGAAATGTATATGTGTGGATATAAATAGGAACGCATAGTCGAGTCCTGGCATCACATATCTTTAAGATTTGCAGATTGGTGGGCTTGTTATTCCCTCAGGTTTTCCCCTTCCAGAAAAGGACAAAGGATTGCCAATGCAAAGTTTTATATTTTCCCTTTGTTACTTTTTCTAGGTGCTGGTGAGATAAGAGAAGATTCCTTCAAGAAAAAAGTGGCTTTTAGACATCACACTAACATACCTAAAACACATTCATGAAATTATTAATAATTTTCTGCCTTCAAAACTGTTTCAGAATTTCTTATTTTCACTTGAAGATCTTTGTTATTCTCAAAATCTCAGATCAAGATAAACAATGAACATTGAAACCCATGAAGATTCCTGCATCTGTTATTTAATAGGCATCTTGGTGATCTGTTCTTTTCTGGTTAATCAAATCACATGGTTTTTTTTATCCCCAAGTAGTCGTATATTTGCTTTATGCAAGTGACTTGTTAAGATAAATGGTTGTTTTGGGGTTGTTTAGGAGAATAATCTTCTGACATATATTTTTTAAATGCATGACCTTCTGACAGGTTTTGAGCATTCTTGTGTTAGGACTTAGGAAGAGACATTCTTCTGTTTGGTAGATGCGTTCTTAAACCTGTGAGAAGGTCATGCATTTAAAAAAATCTGTCATAAGGTTATTCTCCTAAGTAACCCATTGTTTTGTGTGTGTTGTGTACAACATGTGTATAACACTTATAATGTTGAACAAGCTTAAGATATCCTCCTATTCTTCTCCTATTTTATGGCTAATTATCCTCTTAACAGTTATATTTCCGAATGAATTAGTTTTTGTAAGACACTCAGCCTCACTAAATTTCACATGTCCGAAGGGATGTAGAAATAAGCTTTTAATGGATTAGAAATATTGTTTGAACTTGTCTAATGAAAGACATGGGGAGGACTAGATAATGAATTTGAGATAACGTAATTGGGAATGCTGAGTTGAGGCCCTTCTAACAGCCCTCAAAATTCAGGCAAGGTGTGATATCATATATTGGAGGGGAGAGTTTATCTCCAATAGACTACAACATAATGAAATACCACACAAGGACAGATCCAGATTGAGCCACTTAGGGTGAACTATAATGGATTTCAGGTTTAATGCAGACCAACACCGAGTAGTATTGGGATCCTTTGGTTAAATGACCTTCTGCCAAGTTCTTTTAAATCCAATAATCCATGACCTTTTATCAAGTTCTTTTTAAACCCATAACCTTCTGACAAGTTTGAAAATGCCACTGCTTAACAGAAAATGCCACTTCCATACACAAAACTGCCGAGAAATTGTCAGAAGGTAAAACCAAACCAAACCAAATGAAGCCGGTATATCCCACTCGAACGTAGGTCTGGGAGAGGTAGAATGTACGCAGACCGTACCTCAACTAGAAGGTCATGGATTTAAAAGCACATGTCAGGAGGCCATTTAGCTAAATAACCCGTAGTATTGTGTAGTCAAAGGTCATCCATATGATCTTCTATCGTTTATGAATTTAACCAATGGTTACTGACCACAAAACGCCTTAATTCTTAAGTCACCATAGTTGAAGAACAGAATTGCATATTTTAGTTCAAATAATCATGCATCTCAGTTGCTTCAAGTTGCAGTACTCTTATGCCTCTCAACAGTAAACAGTTCCTTATTGGTTGGATTATCGTCAGCTAAAAGACAGTAAAAACCCTTGTAGTAGTATTAGCCAAAACACCGATGTTGCATTTGTTGACATTTTCTTCCCTTTTTTCTATAATCTGCTCTAGTATCTGTAATTAACTTACATAGCCACTAGCCCACTACAATATCAGGATTCTTTTGTTACTTTTGAGGTGGGTTCATCCCTTATTTTCAGCTTCATTACTACAATGTGGGGATGTATAATATAGTATAGAGACAAGATTAGGATTTTTTTTTCTGGCATTAAAAGTATACTTCAAAACACATTAACAACTTCTGTAAAACGTGGTATCACTTGTTGCTTCTCAAAAGTAGGAAATTACATGGGGAAGTTTGCACATGCATACATTGTCATGTACCCATAATAGTAGAAAAAGATGGCCAAAAAACAACTCGTCTTTCCTGCTCTAACAACTGCAGAAGCATCAAACTGCTTCTATAGTTGTATTAACGTAATTCTACCTCTATAACGTAAAATCTTTATATTCTTGAATACATTTCACTAAACCCATATAGCATTAGACCTGAGGAGCAATGGAACCAGCTGACCCCTAACATGAAGGGTCATTATCTCGTTGGCACCCCCAATCAGCTCCTGCCCTATGTACACAACTGGTACACTTGGCTTGCACCCTAATCCCTTGAGTTCCTTCTCTATTTGCTGTCCCATTGGATGCTCATCTAGCTCATAAACAGTGGGATTTGCTCCAAAACTGCTTATCAATGTCTTAATGGTGTGGCACATGCAGCAAGAGCTTTTGCTGAATATAACCACCGATCTTTCATTCACCAACGCTGCAACCATGGCCATCTCTGAAAGTTGTAGCAATAGATGTCCAGAAACAAGTGCTAAATTTGGTAGAAGAAGTCTGGTGAGTGATAGCTAGAGGCTATATGTAGAAAACTAGGCGTGTTGGAATGTTAGATTTTGTTGTGAGTAAACTGAACTCTTGCTAATGCTATATATAGATAATAGGTCTTGAAATTGTTGGGTTGATGTGCTTACTCGGCACTGAAAAGGATAGATTCTTTTTTCTCTGAAAGATACTACAGTATCATTCATCAGGCTTCACAATTGAAAGATCATTAGCATAGTGTCGTATTACAAGTTGCTTCTCCGTATATTGATATGCACGGCAGCATCTTGCATATTAAATGACATCCTTAACCTTGATGAGCCTTTAAGAAGTTCTGTGTTGCAATTATGAAAGGTCAGTATGGTAATTTATGTATATGAACATGCATAGTTGTCTATTCATATTTCCATCCCAAAGCATCTGCTGAGGTGGAGTTGTGTAGACACCCTTCCTTTCTCATTGCAAGATTCTAATAGGAAGAAGGTTAACAGTGCCCAACCACCAGCAAAAAAAGATTTGGTAGCCCTTGGGGTGATGAAAAAAGTGAGCATTTAAAAAGAAGTTCTCTGATCAAGTAGTTGTGCATGGAAAATATCAAAACTGATGAAAATCACTCGACAACCAATCAAGTACCTAGCATTAGTTTAGTGTGCACAAAAACTCACATCAAGTGATTCGTTGCGAATTATGCCTGTTTGGGCATCAAATGTTTGGTTATAACTTTGAATATAACAATTGGTTGTGATGACATAAGTTAACCGAATCATGCCGATTCACATGTCCCTTTAACTTGGTTGCAGCCTTGCAGGTAATTTTATGAGTAATATCAGGAACACCACCTTTAATAGACGATTAATATCTTGCATCCTATTTCATAATCAACTTGAAACTGGTAATTTGTTGTGGGACTTTTGCCATCTAAGTAAGAACTTGCATTTTCCTGATGAGCAAAATGCATGGACGTTTTAGTTCATGAAGATCTCTATTTTTATGTTAATCCATCAAACTGATGTAGGATATTGCAAATTTATATTATAATTTATAATACAGTGCCGACGTGATTGGTCTCCAATTCAAAGAATGTGGTGGAAATTAAGTTTATTTCTTCCACCTTCTCATTACATGCCTTGTTTGTCTATGGTGATAAAAGAAGAATCTTATGTCCAATACAGTAGATAGAATCCGGCATTAGATACTGACATCTTTCTGCAGCCTTAAGAAGTAAAGAATAATGATCTGGAGGTAGAATTTGCATAACTGGCTCAAAACGAAGCGAAGGGTCATTTAACTTCTGTTGCTACACTACCACATTATTGGGTCCTGTTGAAAATCCTAAGCTTATGTTGATATAATTCTTCCACTTATTTGGGTGCATATCATTTTTAAAATGGCACATAATTCTTGAAAGGTTAAACTGTTAACACTGTTTGGTTACTATATGAAGCAAAATACCCCTTCCGTCCCAAAATAAATGTCCACGATGAAAAAGGCACACAATTTTAGGAAATGTGTAATCATTACACTTTTTAATTAACTAAGAGCATCTCCAATAGATTCTCCAAAATTTCTCCAAAATGGAGAAACAATAGTCAAAATTTTCAAAAAAAAATTTTACATCCATCTCCAAGAGATTCCCCATTTTGGAGATAAATCATTGATTATATTGTTAAAATATTCTATATATTTAATAAAATATTATTTCTCTCACCTAAACATTTCATTTCAAAGATTCTCATTGGTGGGATATAATAAAAAAATCATTTCTCTCTCTTGGTAATCATTTTTGTGGATATCTCCAAATTTGGAGAAACTTACTCTCTCTCTCTCTCTCTCTCTCTCTCTCCTATTTTCTCCATTTTGGAGAAGCTGTTGGAGCAAAAAGTTGCTCAAAATCTCCAATTTCTTCATTTTGGAGAAGCTGTTGGAGATGCTCTAAATGAGTATTTTACCCTTAATAATAGAGAGGGAGTATTGAATTTCTCCATCTCATAAACAAGGGTAGAATTGGAAAGCAGACACTTTTGTCATATTTCTTTCTTAGGGTGGTTGTAAAGAGGAAAAATATGTAGGGGTGGAGCATATCATCACTGCTATGTGTATGGCCACGTCTTTGTATATATCTACATGTCTACATGGCTGTTTAACATCGAGTCTTGGCATACAATAGGCTCGCCTTAGGTGTGCTTTATGATAGTATTGTTAATGCAAATTGATTGGTTCCTTTTTCCTCGTCTCACTCTCTTCTTTATTTACGTAAGATCTGCTTCTCTGAGGAGACAAACAGGAAAATGCTGAGGATCATTTGTACACTTGGTGTGATGCTGCATTTATGCTTGAGCACTAGATGGAAAAATCACCGAGGAAAAGACAATTTCAGGAATAAAATGTACATCATATTATGCTTACACCAATAATACATGCCAACATGACACCTCCTTTTATTAAATCTATTGCTTGAAAACTACTGTTTATCTAGCCTGTCCTTTCACTTGGAACATATATCTTGCTATCGAAATCTTGATATTTACAGTTAACAAAAATCAGTAAGTTAGGTGATTATTCTCTATCTTAAATGTTGACATGACCGTGCAGAATTAGGTTTCAATTTAATTCAGTGGTGCTTGGCTTGGGGAGGTCGATTTGTAAGCGCTTTTACTCTGTTCCATTTAATATCTAGGCATAAAACATCATGTTCTGGTGTAACGTGTCAACTAATGGGGATAAATTATAAATGGACGGTTGCTCCCTACATCCTAAAAGAAATGCCCATAATAAAAAAGACAGTTTTAGAAATGTTTAATTATTACACGATGAAAAAGGCACACGGTTTTAGAATGTGTAATTATTACACTTTTTCATAAACTAAATGACGATTGTAACCTTAATAATATAAGGAGTAATGAATTTCTTCATCTCTTAATTAAGGGTAGAATTGGAAAATTGGCACTTATTTTTGAAAGTGGACACTTATTTTGGAACAAACTAAAATAGACATGTGGACACTTATTTTGAAACGGAGGGAGTATTTATTTCATTTTTGGTGTTAACTGCAGCCAAAGGGAATTTTCTAAACCAAATAGCACAACAAGCTTTCTAAAAACTGAGTTAACAACACAAATATGTGATTTCAGGTGATGGTGATTATCCCAGTTGTTACGAGTTGAAGCAAGCCAAAGAAACTGTGAAAGAAAGGTTTGTTTTCTGGTTTTGCTTGTAAGTTCACTTTTAGCAGGCAAAATTTTATCATATCTTTCAACATTTTCTTTTCTTCTGTTGCCATGGAGAGGAATTAATTTCTCTTTTCCCCTTTCTTCAAGTCCTGAACATGAAAATTGTTTTTCTTTCTTTTCCAAGATTGTTATGTATTTTTTTCAGTTTGTATTATCGGCAATCTCAAAGTTTCATGAACATGGAAATGTTGCTGGTTATGACTAGTTTTTAAAGCAAGTTTTTTGAAGCTTTAAAAAGGTCACTTGTGGATCAATACAAGCAAGCAATAATATCCAGTACCTGTGATGCACTAATAGATCATGACTTATCTAGAAGAATCGTTGGCTCGTTGTGATTGGCCGTAAGTGAACAGTTAGCAAATTCTCATAACTTTACTGCGATTCTTAAAATAGTAAGCGTCATCCAGAATATTGAAATAGAAGCTTTATTTTATGCCTGAGAGATTCTATTGGATAGTGACTGCATAGTTAAAGTTTTCAATGCTAGTTGCTGCTATTTTCTTGGTGAACGTTGTCATACCCCGCTGCCCAGAGATACACTCCTCAGTATCCCATAATTTGCTAGAAACAATAACTTGTCAACGAGACTTTTTTTTTTTTAAGAAAAGCAGTAGTACCCAACTACCCATTAAGATGATTAAGTTATAGCTTGTTTTAGCTTAATAGGCTGTTAAGCTCATTTTTTCTAATTGATATTTAATACTTCAGAGGACAACGCAGAAAGTGGAAGGGAATAGGATAAATTCTTTTCTTTTTACACATCAGAAGGATGGAATGGAACCAAATTTGGCTGCTAAGAAAGAGTTGTTTCTATTGATATTATTTTTGACTTGGCTAACCGCTAACCTATAGTGTTGGAGTGAGAAATTCTCTAGATTGACTTATCAATTGTCACGCATTGATACCATTTCATCACACCTCCAAGAGTTTTTAATAGATTGTTTCTTCAAAAGTTTGCCTCAAGAAATTAAAGATCTGTTTACTTAAATTAAAGAATATATCCCCACTTTACCCAGAATTTAAAATTATTATTATTTGATGCAAGGAACAAGAACTAGATTAGTCTTTATCTATCTATCTATGATTATATGACTGCTTAATCATACGGGCACAAGCGGATTTGCCATTGTGGGTAGGAAGAGATACCATGTGTCAACTTGATTACAGCACAAAGGATTGTTTTCAAGCAAATCATCAGGAGCATTATTCTTATCCAGACAAATATCCAAAAAGAACTTTTCTTTTACATATTTTCTATGCTTTTTCCTCTTCCTTTAAGGATTAAACAATGCAATTGGTGACCCTCAGTATCCCCTATATAAGAAACGATGCAACCTCAAAGTCTACCAAGATAAGCCTTACAAGCACATCTTATCTTTGATCTGCTATTTTAGCATTTGCACTCATTTCTTCGGTATACTAGACAATTTGCTAATGGATAGAGTAACAGACTTGGCATCTAAGAAAGCTGCAGTGATCTTCACCAAGAGTTCCTGTTGCATGTGCCACAGTATCAAGGCACTATTCTATGAACTTGGTGCAAGTCCTGCAATTCATGAAGTTGATCATGATGCAGATATGGAGTGGGCCTTACAACGCCTAGGTTGTAATCCTGCTATCCCAGCAGTGTTTATAGGTGGTAAATATGTAGGCTCAGCCAGAGATGTCATTTCCCTTCATGTTGATGGATCACTGAAACAAAAGCTTATTGAAGCAAGAGCTATCTGGTTCTAGCTAGTAGCACCATAAGAAAATAAAAATACTATTTCGGTGTATGTTATAGTAAGATAACCAACTAGCTCCCACATCATGTTAGAATAACATGACTGTAAGTGTACTAAGAGCTGCTCTTTTTTGTCTGCTCTCTTCACTGTACATAAAGGAGTCGCACTTTGTTAATTTTGGCTTCTTAGTCTTCAAGATCATACTTTATTGCGGTTATTGTTTTCTTTATGTTATCTTCATTATGGGATAGCGGTGATAAATATGATTAACCACACTTTTAAGCTGTATTGAGCTAGCAGAATAAAGAACTTCAAATTCTGGTGATCGGACACCTTATGGCAGATAAATTATCCTCCTTGTCCCTGGTGACAAGTGAACGAATCTGTCCTTGCTGCCAGGAGTAATCAAAGAGAGGTGATGTTCCTTAACCTTATGGTTAAAAATAATGTGTTGCTGCTGACCCACTAGGTGTTGTTCGGTTGTGGCTTAATGGGCTGATAGGCTGTATGGCTGAGGGGTAAAATAATCATTTCCGTCATTCAGACTGTTTATTCAGCATAACAGCCCAAGCAATATAGCTTAATCCATACAGAAAACTTAAGTCCATACATGACTTAATGGAAAAACCACTTGGGTTGTGATGCACTGGTTAAGACTCAGGAGGATGTAGTGGTAAATCTCATCTTCCCTGGGTTCGAATCTAGGCACTGCCAAAGCCTTTGTGGCCATGGAGGTTCACCTGCGATGACTCCTGTCGTTTCGTGGTCGCCCGGGGGATTAGTCGGTTTGCGTAAGCTGGCCCAGAAACCCACAGTTACCCAAAACAAACAACCGAACAACACTTTAGTCTCACATGAGTTGGGGTTGTGAACATCATTACCATTGACTTGGTGCTTTGACTTTTCACCCACAAGTCTTTTCCCCTGAGATCCCAACATTATTGTAAGTCACCTCTTACACACACTTGACCATTGACTTCGGTTAGAATTCCAGTTTAACCATATCTTGTAATATGTTCATGTCTTATCAAGTCCTTGAACAATATAAAATTTCATGTTTAGGCCTATGATTTTTAAGTAGAGGCAAGTCTGAGGGTGTGAATGGATGGAGCAGAGAACGGTGCAGCCAGCTTGAGTTTCCCTTGCACGGTTAGGATCATTATTTGGATTCGACTCAAGATCGAACATAGATTATAATTTCAACCTCGTGTTTGATATAGGTAAAACTCGAATCTTTCATGAAATCATGTCACTGAATTCCTTGAATTTTAGGTTCTTGGAGAAAATTAAATTGTAGGATCAGAGATAAATCAGGTTATATTAAAGGAAAATAAGTTTTAACTTATTAACATGTAAGATTTAAAAGTTACCATATTAATCTTGTCATGGAAAATAAAATGAGCTTAGACCATTTTCACGAGTCGAATATGTTTGGAGCCTTACTCAAGAACTTAAGGTTGCAAGCTTAACGATTTATATCAAGGATTATAAATTAGCTTCTTGTGAAAATGAGCGTAGATCATCTTCACGAGTGCAATATGTGAGAGCAGACATCTTTTGACCTATGTTGTTAATATTTGCGATATATCGGATAACGGACCTGGATAAAATATCGGTGGCAAAATATCGGCTTTGATAATATCGCCGATATTTCAGCGATTTTTTGACCAAAATATCAGTCTGATATACGATTTTTTGTAGATGGTTCTTTTTGGGCCTTTTTAATGACTATTGGGCTTTTATAGTTTTATATATTTACTTGGGGTTTTTCTAATTAGTCAACTAGTAGTCTAAGTTGGGTTCCATATCCGACTTCTTCTCTTCTACGGTCGACGCTTCTTCCAACCACGAACACGACTTCTTCTGTTTTGGTCTTTGGTCAATTTCTTCTGTAGTTAGGTTTCCTATTGCTTGCGATTAGCTCGTTTATGAACACTTTTCCTTTGTTTTGTGAAACTTGTTTAAGTTGATGTTATGATGTTGAAACTATATTTTTAATTAATGCATATGATATGTTTATGGATGCATATATATATATATATATATATATATATATATATATATATAGTGGAAGGATATTTTGCAACCCACATCTTAACCGTTGGATTCATGATCGACGGTTATTTTATTTTTATTTTTCTGTTTTTTTTAATTAAAGATATTGGGCCCCATATCTATTGTAACCGCTGATCATGAATCCGACGGTTAAGATGTGGGTTGCAAATAAAACAACCCCTATATATATATATATATTATAATTCTAAGAAATATTATATGAACCGATATTTTTTGGGCCGATATACCACCCACCGATATATCTGATATTTCAAATATCGGTCCTGACCGATATTTTGTATTATGAACGCTGTAACAGCATAGCTTTTGACTGGTTTTCGTTAACTAAAATTGCAGGGGGCGTTGAAATTTAACAAGTTTAAGAAATTCTCTCTTTGGTTGCTCAACTGTTTGTCTCTTAGAACTTGACCCTCCAAACAAGAGATGTTGTGTTAATTATCATGCAACAACAGCAAAAAGAGCTTCCAAAGAAGGGGCAAAAGGGTTTCAGAATTACCCCTTTTTTCTTTCAAAAAAGGGTAATTCTGATACTTCAGTAGTGCTATATATATTGAAAATGGGTCTCTAGGATCCTGAAGGCTTGTGTTTCTTGTAGGGTATGGGTAGGTGGTCGTAAATCATATGCAAGCAAGCGTACGAGATCTGGCATACGCTCATTTATCAGGCTGCATAATCTTCCCGTTTATGTAGACCTTTAATAAGCATTGAAGTATGAAGGCGAGTGTTATCAACACATACAGTAGCATACATGCATCCCGAATGGGTCCTTTGGTAAAATGACCTTTTGAAGAGTTTTTTTTTAAATCCATGACCTTATCATTTATCAGGCTGCATAATCTGCCCTTTACATAGACCTTTAAGAGCATCTCCAACAGCTTCTCCAAAATGGAGAAAATGGGGATTTTTTAGCTAATATTTTGCTCCAACAGCTTCCCCAAAACTATCTCCAAAATGGAGAAAGTAGGAGAGAGAAGAGTTCTTCTCCAAATATGGAGATCATCCCAAAAATGATTACCAAGTGAGAGGACCAATAGGAAAATTTGAAAATAAATATGTAGAGAGAGAAATAATATTTTAATAGATGAATGGAATATTTTAATATTATAATCAATGTTGGATTCTCCAAAATGGGGAATCTGTTGGAGATGAATGTATATATATATTTTTTTGAGATTTGACTTTTAATTCTACATTTTAGAGAAATTTAGGGGAATCTATTGGAGATGCTCTAATAAGCATTGAAGTATGAAGGTGAGTGTTATCAACACATACAGTAGCATACATGCATCCCGAATGGGTCCTTTGGTAAAATTACCTTTTGAAGGGGTTTTTTAAATCCATGACCTTATCTTCTGACAGGTATGAGAATGCTACTGTGTAACAGAAGAATGTCACTTGCATATAGTCATGTTGACTCAGGTTTAGGGGAAAACCACAAAAAAATGGAAAACCAAGGAACACCCTAATAACCATTCATCTGTACGGTAATGCACATGTGTATAAAAGTAATTGAAAATGTTCCCTGGTTTCTATGCAATTGTGCATACCAAACAAATTACTTTTATCAGTTTATGCACATGTGCATAGCGGACAAATGAATGGTTATTAGGTTTGGAGACCCACGTTTTACCGAACCGAACTAAGAATTGTTCCTTAGTTGTCCATTTTTTTGTGGTTTTCCCCTGAACCCAACCCTAGTCATGTAAACCCCTTTCCTTCTGTATCAGGTCAATTATAAAAAAATAAAGATTCATGGAAAATATTATTTCTTCACAATGCATTCTTAGAATGTCATCAAGTTTTGACTCATTAGGAAAAAAAAGGCAAAATATATGAATACTTTCACACCTACAAGATTCACAGGAGTTAAAGAATGTATTCAAGTTGGTGGGCATGTTATCAAGAATCATAGCCTGCCGAAAGCAATCTCATTCTAAATATTTCAACACCAAGAATATAGTTAAGATGATAGAAGGAATCTAGTTGAAATAAAACTAACCCGCCTTGGAATCTTTCGGGTTTTTTTAGTGGACTTCTTCTGCTAGCTAGCGAGGTCCGTAGAATGTGCAGGAATCGAATTCATGGTCCTTAGCTTCTTCATCGTCATTTGAAGCAGTTCACCTGTGTATCAAATGGTCATAACGTGTTCAAGATGAAAGTTTACGCAAATGCAATAAAGAATATGTATTCAACTTGTTCCTTAGTGTGCGGAAAGGGAAAAAAGTATCCATCTTTCAAAAGTACCTTTAGTAGTTTTCGAGCATCTAAGTAAAGCACCTCATTTGAATGTTCTTGTTTCGAGAAAACGAGTCCAACATTGCCCGTTTTATATAAATAGAAGTAGGACTAGAAGCTAAAGTAAATCAAATCTCACAACTTCCTCCTCAACCCTTCTCCTAGTTTCCTTCCATCAGATCAAACTTCATTTCGGAATTTGATCCCAGTGGATTTGCGGCACGTGACATTGTTTGTTCCAGGTAGTTTCATAACCCCGACATGGACAAGATACAGAGGTTGATATCAGAGAACGGGGTTGTCGTTTTCAGCAAGAGCACCTGTTGCTTATGCTATGCTGTGACCATTCTGTTCCAAGAACTTGGGGTGGAGCCATTGGTTCACGAGATGGACCGTGATCCGGAGGGCTGGGAGATGGAGAAGGCTCTCGTGACCCGAGGGTGCACCTCGCCCCCTGTCCCCGCTGTCTTCATAGGTGGCAACCTCATTGGGTCCACCAATGAGGTCATGTCCCTCCACCTGAGTGGGTCCCTTCTTCCCCTGCTGAGGCCATATCAGACACTGGCTTAGAAAGACTACAAAACCCGAAGAAATAAGTTTGGCTCGAGACCGTGCTGCAGCTCGTTTTAGTATTTTCTTAGCGTTAATTAGCGTACACCAGTTAGCTTAAATGTCTAGAGAGGAAGTTTGGATGTAGGATGATATTATTAGTAGCTTTCAGGTTAATGAATTTAGTTTTCGTGATCTATTCACATGTGATTAATCATGATTACAGACATGGGTATCCTTCATATGAATGTGATTGTTAAGTTTGGTTATTCAGCTAAATGACCTCCTGACAAGTGTTCTTTGAATCCATGACCTTTTGACACGTTTCTAGGCATTTTTGTATATGGAAGTGACATTCTTCTGTTAAGCAGTGTATTCTCAAACCTGTCGGAAGGTCATAGATTTAAAAGAAAATATGGCATAAGGTCATTAAGGACTCATGGAGGTATATTTAGTTATATAACCTTAAATGAGATTTTAATTAAATCTATAACACCTTCCGATGAGTATGAAACCATTTTTTCTTTAATAGACCAGGAGGTCAGGAGGTCATGGATTTAGTTAAAATCTCATTTAAGGTTATATACCTAAATGACCTGTTCTAGGGATCACTGTCTAGCTTCCGTTTGAGGGGGTATACTGGAGTCTCACATCAGCTAAACAAAGCCCATCAAAACTATATATATGTGGGAACCTCCCCTTCCTCTATACAGAGAGTAGTCGAAAACGGGGATTCCACATATTCTCATAGTATGTATGTATTAACTCCATTTTTACCCCTGAAACCAACCGTATTTTCCGTTCCAAGAAAAAACAAGAACCGAAGGTCGTGACCTTTTTGGAGCTTGTGGTTTAATTCAATTTGTGCTTTCCGTTTGCTTAGACCGGGAAATATTATGATGGGGGAGAATATATCGAACCTCTGACATTTTCACTTTCGTTTGCAAAAAGTTATAGAAGATATATTCTTCACTTTTAAATAAAGTAAGGAATTCAATGCTTCATGCTTTCATTTTCATTCACTCTTTTTCTAATAATTATATCTTGGTGTTTCTTTCAGACTTTCTTTTTCAAAAAGTTCGCGCGAAGATCGGCTGGGAATACCGACCTGCTCAACTGTTGGTAAGGTAGCTTCTTCATTAAACTTGCTTCTTTTCTGATCTGCATATCCCCCTTTCTAGTAAAGCAGGCATGTATGCAATAGCAATATATATTACAAACCGACTGCTGTCCCAGATAAGTTAGTTTTTTTTTTTTTTTTTTTGGAGAGGGTATCCCAGACCACATTAGGCCCAGACTAATCCCTGGCAATTTGGGCCGAAACCCGACTGCTAAAGCATGCAGCCCGGGGTCGAAGCCCCCGTACCTCCAGGATGCGTCCCCCAGGGTTCGAACATGAGACCGCTACTAGCAAGTCCACATGCCTTACCACTAGGCTAACACCCCTTTGGTCCAGATAAGTTAGTTGTTAGCTGATAAACTAGATGTTAGCTGAAAAACAAGCTTACAAGCGCATCTCCGATAGATACTCCAAGATGGAGAATAAAAATTCAAAATCTCCAAAAAAAATTACATTAAAGTCCTCCAACAGCATCTTTGTTTTGGAGATTACAATATTAATTATATTATTAAAATATTCTCCTTAACATTTAATTCAAATGTTTCTTATTGGTGGGAATATAATAAAAACATATTTATCTCTCATGGCAATCATTTTTGTGGAGTTCTCCAAATTTAAAGAATTTCACAATCTCTCTCGTTTTGGAGAATCTGTTGGAACAATTTCTTTTGCCGAAAGTCCCCAAAATCTCAATTTCCTCCATTTTGAAGAATCTGTTAGAGATGCTCTAACTTACCAAACGAGATTTTTTCAATAAGCTAGTTTATGCTATGAATTGTTGGTAAGTTAGGCCAATCTTTGAAGAAATGTTAATAGTTTAAGGGTACATACATAAGAACGGAACCAATTACGTTACATCATCAGGAAGAGTATGAAAACATAAATTAATATTAAATGAAGTAATTATGTGTCATCATGTGATTGGTGGGACAAAGAGGGGACATAGGATTTGGGGACTGCTTATCTTTATTCAAGTTAACAGAAAGATGATACTCAAAGGTTGCACCTTGATTCTGTCTGCAAAAAAAGGTTATCTAGCCCGGGGAAGAATCCCAAGAAAATGGTGAATACAAATCTTTTTGCGAATCAATTCCCATCAATCTCGTTCTAAAAAATCTTGCAGATTCGCGAAAAATAGTTGGTTGGTTGGCTTTTAGAATTTCTGAAGTTTGCCGCTTGCCACGTCTTCTTGTTTGTTTCACGAATGAAATTAGTATGCTTGATATAGCCGTTTAACATTTAAGTTATTATGATTGAATTTGCGGCTTTGGGGGATTATTTCTCGACTTTCTGTATATGAGCCTCTTCAAACAGGGTTTATTGACAGGGGAGTGGTTGCTCGACTTTCTCAGCCTGGTATCCTGCACCTCGCGTTCGCGTTCATGATATCTACATTCAACGTATTTATTTAATCCGAATGGACGTGGTCAGCGATAATTAAGTGTAAAAGATATTGCAAAATCTTTGTGCTTATTTTCAAATATCGAGTCAAAATTTGATATACAAGAAACCATATATTATGTTTGCACCATGGTATATCGATTCGGTGGTCCATGAAATATTGAAATTAGTATGTTCGTTATTTATATCTATATCTATCTATACTATATTATAAAGTACGGATAAAAAACTCTTAAATACAAATTATTAGGCATAAAGTACCATCATTTTATGCAAGATTTTAAAATTTTCTTAATTTACAAGTATCAAAGCACAAGATACATATTACTACTGCAGACTTCTAACACTCATCTATTTGATATGTGCAGAGTCTTCCTTTTATGCAGACATTTCCATGTATCACTATTAATTAATACTAGAAGCGTACTCGCGTAATGCAACGAGATACATCACGATTTTAATGTTTCATTTTATTTTTTTGTTGATTTACAGTACGATCTTGGATGGTTTTGGAAAGTGATAATGTTTTTTTTTATAAATTTGTTTAATTCAGACTTAATAATATAATGTTTTTTATATAAAAAAAATTAAGTATTTTGTTATAATTCAATGATTATCTTATATATTTTAATGACATCTATAAAAAATAACCAATCACATATTTAATAATACTAGAAGTGTATTCGTGCAATGCTGCTAGATACATCACGATTTTAATGTTTCATTTTATTTTCTGTTTTTTGTCGATTTACATTACCATTTTGGATGATTGTGAGAGATTGATAATGTTTTTTTTTATATAAATTTGTTTAATTTAGACTTAATAATATAATTTTTTTTATAAAAGATTATGTTAGATTTTTTAATTAGATTTTATATTTTTTATATTTAAAATTTGATTTTTATTCTATATTTAACTAGAAGTGTACTCGCGCAATGCAGCTAGATACATCACGATTTTAATGTTTCATTTTATTTTCTGTTTTTTGTCGATTTACATTACGATTTGGATGGTTGTGAGAGGGTGATAATGATTTTTTTTATATAAATTTGTTTAATTTAGACTTAATAATATAATGTAATTTATTTTGGTTTAATAATATAATTTTTTTTATAAAATATTCTGTAAGATTTTTTAATTATATTTTAGATTTTTTATATTTAAAATATACTGAGAGTTATTTTAGGGGAGTTAAAGTGGTTAGAGATAATGATTGAAAATTAATGAATAGCATTAAATGTAGTACATACAACTTTTATGGTTGTTTTTTTAAGTAATTAACATTAAATAGCGGTACATTAAGCTTTAAGACTTGTTTTTAAGAGTTTTTTATGTCATCTTTAAAATATAGTATAGATATAGATATAGATTATGTTGAGAAATATTTTAGGGAAGTTAAAGTGGGAAATAATTTTAGGGGAGTTAAAATGGTTAGAGATAATGATTGAAAATTAATAAATAGGATTAAATGTAGTACATATAGCTTTAATGGTTGTTTTTTAAGTAATTATCATTAAATGACGGTACATTAAGCTTTAAGACTTGTTTTTAAGAGTTTTTTATGTCTTCTTTATAATATAGTATAGATAATTAAAACAAATTTATAGTAATATAATATATTAATTAATAGTGATACATGGAAAGATCTGCATAAAAGGAAAGTCCTGGACATACCAAATTGATGGGGTGTTAGAAGGCTGCAATAGTAATATGTATCTTGTGCTTTGAAACTTATAAATTAAGAGATTTTTTAAATCTTGCATAAAATGATGGTACTTTATGCCTAATAATTTGTATTTAAGAGTTTTTTATACGTGCTTTATAATATAGTATATATATATATATATATATATATATATATATATATATATATTTATGTCTTCTTTATAATATAGTATAGATAATTAAAACAAATTTATAGTAATATAATATATTAATTAATAGTGATACATGGAAAGATCTGCATAAAAGGAAATTCCTGGACATACCAAATTGATGGGTGTTAGAAGCCTGCAGTAGTAATATGTATCTTGTGCTTTGAAACTTGTAAATTAAGATATTTTTTAAATCTTGCATAAAATGATGGTACTTTATGCCTAATAATTTGTATTTAAGAGTTTTTTTATCGGTGCTTTATAATATAGTATAGATATAGATATTATATTACTATAAATTTGTTTTAATTATATTATTAAATACTTCCTCCGTCCCAAAATAATTGTCCACAATTGAGTTGACACACAGTTTTAGGAGTGTGTAATTATTACACTTTTTAATTAACCAAAGTACAATTTTACCCTTAATTATAGAGAGAGAAGTTTTCTCCATCACATAATTAAGGGTAGAATGGGAAAGTGAAAATTTATTTTTGAAAATGGACACTTATTTTGGGACAAACAAAAATAGTAATGTAGACATTTATTTTGGGACGGAGGGAGTATGTAATTGGTTATTTTTCTAGATGTCATTAAAATATATAAGATAATCATTGAATTCTAACAAAATACTTATTTTTTATATAAAAAACATTATATTATTCATCCTAAATTAAACAAATTTATAAAAAAAAACATTATCACTTTCTCAAAATCATCCAAAATCGTACTGTGAATCGACAAAAAAATAAAATAACATTAAAATCGTGATGTATCTAGCTGCATTGCGCGAGTACGCTTCTAGTTTGTATAATTTGTTTTGTATTCAATTTTGATTATATTTAATCTATTTTTGATTTGGAAAAACCGAAAAATGGGTTGGAGGGGTTATTTTTTGTGTTAAAAATTATAATATAATCGTTTTTAATTACATTTTCTGGATCAAATTCATCTATCGATTGAAATATGTTTTCATATATTCGATCATTTTTACCATTTTCATTGAAATAGTCATGTTGTGCGTGTGAGTTTTTTTAACCGTTTAAAAAATAATTTGTCTGCATTTAGACTTGATTGTCAAGTGGACTGACAGTTTAAAGCATCTTCAGCAGATTCTTAAAAGAAATTCAAAATCTCTTAAATAAAAGTATATTAAACTCCAATAGATTCTTTATAACATTGATTATATTATTAAAATATTTCATTAATCTAATAAAATATTACAAATTTAAACTCCAAGTTTTTCTTGCATTAATCATTTTTGAAAATTTCTCCAAATTTGAAGAATTTTACACTTTCTCCTTTACTTTCTCTATCTTTGGAAAAGATTTTGGAGAATTTGTTGGAACAAAGAATAACCAAGTTTTTAAAATCTCAATTTCTTCCTTTTCAAAAATCTGTTGAAGATATGTTTATCTATTAAATTTCGATGTTCAATTCGATTTTATACCCAAAATTTTGCAATCATATTCGACTATGACATAAAGGCATGTTTTTTGTAAAAATAAATAAATTATGCGGGAATGTTATGGTGTGATGCAAGGGATATATTATGTGTTTACAGTTACATTGTATCACGTGTATATTAATACATGGACGAATGGTCGTGTGAGAAGAAGAGTTAAGCTGAGAAAGTAAGAATTGATCTGGACCCTTGGATCACTTTTACGTTGTGTTCTTGAATTTTGGAAAGAAAGAAAATAAAAGAAAGTGAAAGAAAAAAAAAGAGAGAAGGAAAATAAAGAAATATTTTTATTTGTGTTCTTGAGATTGAAGGGAAAAAAATGAAAGCGAAAAAAAAAAAAAAATTCATGTTCTTGAATAGGAAAAAAATGAAAGGAAAGATGTCACTTTTACAAAATTGTCCTTATTTATTTTATATTGGAATATAATTGATGAGTATATTTGCAATTTTATAAATATTTTTAATTTCTTTCACTTTCCTTCCACGTTTGGAATGAAAGTTTTAGGAGGAAAATCAACATTATTTTTCTTCCCTTTCATTTCCTTTTCCTCAAAAAAATTCGAGAACACAACATTTTTTCTCTCTTTCCCTCCTACTTTCCTTCCATTTCCCTTCCTATCCTTCGTAAAAAAAACTCGAGTACACAACGTTAATTAATCTCCAACATTGATTATATTATTAAAATATTTCAGTCATTTAATAAATATTATTTTTCTCTATTAATTTCAAATTTTGTTATTGGTGAAATATTATAAAACATATTTCTTTCTCATGGTAATCAATTTTTAGGAGTTCTCAAAGTTTGAAGAATCACTCTATCTACTGCTTTCTCCGTTTAAGAATATGATAAAACAAAAAAATTGTTTAAATTCCAAAAATCTCTATTTTTTCTATTTTAGAAAAAACTATTAAATGATAACTTAGGATGTTTGGTTCCCGAAATGAATTGATTGGATTCCGTCAAATTCCACAGTTGCGTGATTTGATCGTTCATTGGCATATGTGAAGGATTTGATTTCCATTTCATGGCAAATGTAACAAAATTTCTAACTTGATTTCAGAAAGACAAAAATAACCTTTACACCCAACTTAACCACCATCACCCCCTAGTTGCCCTCACAACTTTTGCCACCATATACGCCGCCATTGTCGCCACCACCACCTCCACCCACCATGCCCACCTCATCATTACAACCACACCACTATTGTTAACCGTCACAACTAAGGTTGTAAACGAGCCGAGTCGATTAGTAGGTTAATCGTGTCGAACTCAAAAAATTAATATTGGGCTTGGGCTTGAGCTCGATCAACTTTTTCAATATAGGGCTCGAGCTCGAGCTCGAGCTCGAATATTTTGTGAGTTATCAAGCTTGAGCTTGATGCTCGTTTATGGATTTGAACTCGTGATCGATTAACTCGTTTATCGGCTTGAGCTCGATAATTTTTATATTTTTATTGTATGATTAATAACTATATGAGCATGTTGGTCTCGAAAAAGGGTATACTCGAATGGCTCAACTCGACTTGAAAAATTCAAAATCGAGTTTTCAAACGAGTCGAGTCGAACATTGATGCTATAAAACTCGACTCGTCAAGTTAAACGGGTTCTATTTTGTGTTCGAAATCGACTTAAGCTCAAGAATAAATAAGCTCGAGATAAACGAGTTCAAGCTCGATTAACTCATTAAAAGCTCGACTCGTTTACACCCTAGTCACAGCTGACATCCACAATCACCCCCAACCCACCCAACCACCCCCAACCCCTACACCACCACACCATTATTATCGTAGTCACAACCACTACCCACTTTACACCTGGCAAACGTGTCGTGTCGAGTTCGTGTCGGGTTCAAAGTTAAACGGGTTGAGAGTGTCTAACCCTAACCCGACCTGTTTAATAGACGGGTCAGGAAATCTCAACCCTAACCCGACCCCCCTAACCGACACGACCCGCCTAACCCGTTTAACATTTATAAAACTAAAACTTAAAAATCGAAAATTCACAAAAAGATACAAATAAAAAATTCAAATGAAAGCATTATAAATCCAAATTTTATAGTTCTAACTTAAAAGTTCTAACAAAATCTAAAACATTAAAAATCCAAACATTAAAAAGAAAAATTATAATATATATATATATATATATATATATATATATAAACGGTTTATTCGGATCATTTTCGAGTTGAAAATTTTTACCCTGACCTTACCCGTTTAATTTTCGTGTCGTGTCATGTCAACCCGTTTACTTAAACGGGTTGAAATGTATTACTCAAACCCGTTTATTTCGTGTCTGGTTAACATGTCGTGTCATTTTTTGTCAGGTCTACCCCACTTTGTAAATTCTAATTTTTTTACGAGATTTCATTCTAATTCCTACCAATTAAAACACGTAGTAAAATTTGATTCCAATTCATTTAAATTCAATTTTTTTACATAAATTCTAATTCCAATCAAATTTCATTACATGTTTTAATTTGTAGCCCAGTGGCCGGTAACATCCTGGGAGGGTAAGGGGTGAAAGCCTTACTACCTGGGTTCGAGTCCCGTGGTGATCAACTTGAGACATCCGATTCAAGCGGGTCCTTTGGGCCGGGTCTGGATCGAGGGGGGATTAGTGGGTGGCACCCTTAAGTGGGAGCCCGATACCTCCTGAAAGCGTAGCCTAGTGGGTGGAAACTTTCGAAAGCTGCCGCAGCAAAAAAAAATATTACATGACCCCGACACACCCTAATGAAAATGAACCCTAATTCCCTTGTTTGGTACAGAGATTTGAAGACAGAGAAATGAAAATGGACCCTAATTCCCTTGTTTGGTAAGTCAGAGAAAAGAAAACCTGAGAAATAAATCATTTCCATTTCCCTACTTTTATTTCTCCCCAAAATGAAAAGTGCAGTGGAAGCATCATCGGGGAGCCAATGTGACGTGGGAAGCCGAGGAGGATATGAAGCAAAGATATCCTCATCTCTTTGAGTAGTTGGGATTTCGGGGACGAAATCATTCCCAAGTTGGGGAGGATTGTAACACCCCGGATCTCGTTTGGTCGTTTGTGATGTAGAATTAAAGGAACAAGAACTGCCTGCGCTGGTCTACAGGGCGCACGGGTCATGCGCCCTCCTTCAGAAATTCCGCACGGGTCGTGCGCTAAGTCAGGGGCCGCGGCAGTAGGTTTCACACGGTTCGTGCGTTCCTCCTTCAGCAAAATCGCACGGGTCGTGCGTTTCGTCAGGGGCTTCATCAAAGTGGGTTTAATGAGATTTCTTTCCCAAATCTCATTCATTTCTTATTTTCATCTTTCAAGTCTCTCTCTCTCAAACCTCCTCCCTCCTCATTTACTCCTCTAGGGTTTCTCCAACCACCAATCATCCCATTTATTGCTTGAATCAAGTGTTCCATTCAAGGTTTCGGGTTTGAAGCTTCACCTCCATTGTCATCTTCTCCAAGAGGTCCAACCTAGCATTTTGGGGTTTTCTTCTAAAACCTACTTGGTGAGTTCCTACTATCATTTTACAAACTTTATACATATCAAAGGTTACATTTTTGAGCTCCTATATATCTCTATGGTTTTGGATCTAAGTTTATGGCATTTTGACCTAACTTGAGTTTTTGGGATATTTTAGGGTTCCTAATCATTTTCTTGAAATGTAAATGGTTTGATCTTATTGAGAGTAAAATGGAGATTTACTTGCACATTTATGTGATTTACTTGAAAGAATGCATATAAACTCATTTTATAAATTTCATTCTTATCAGCAGTTAAACTTGAAAAAGGCATTTTGGTTATAAATGTTTTTGGAAGCTATACGTTTAGCTTGGGTTAGTCACACGTGTTATTGTGACAAGTTTAGACTATTACTAGTGGATCCCTAGGTTTGAGTCGACTTATATTATTGGGATGTCTTTTCCCCATTTTGTAGCTATGGATGCATTTGATCCTCGGGGGCCTTTATGGTACGGTTATGAGAGACCGGTTACTAGTCATGGATCACATGTAGTCTTAGTGAACGAGTATGACTTGGTTTCCTCGGGGGCCCTCTCTCACATCTTAGTACGTTCCGAAGTGTTCGTGGCCATGGATTCCAAGTATTTAGCTCACAACTCGGGTCGTGGCCTACTTTTGTGTTCTGTCACCACCCTTGGTAAATCGGGTATCCCCCGTCATCGCGAGATGAACCTTTGGACCGATTGTCCTTTACTGATAAAGATCTCCTCTTGTAAACTAAAAGTTTTGTAAAGATTTATCTATGTTACAAATGTTTATATCTCTTGAATTCTATAAACTGTATGTTCTCACTAGACTTTAAGTCTAACACTTTTTTCTCAAATGATATGTATAACAGGTTCCCTTAGCGGTGGGGTGCCAAGGTCGTAAGTGACGAGCATGTCTTAAGAGCCATTTTTGGAATGACTAGTAGTCAATGTTGGGCATTGTTTAAGTCCCATCTTTTGGTGATTTTGGGTCGACAACCGATGTAATCTAGATAGATGTATTTAGATTAGTTTGTTGTTGATTTCCATATTTATTCTTAGGTTTTTGTAAAGGTTTAGCACTTTACCCCTGTTTGGGAGGTTTATACCTAACGTTAAGTTATATTGCCTATAATTCCGCGGTTTTATTTCACCTTGATTTTTAGGGTGTTACAAGTTGGTATCAGAGCACTAGTTTAAGTGAACTAGACATGAATGTAAGATGTCTAGACTTAGACTGAGTATGTTAAGCATTGATTCGTGAGTTTGGGTAGAACTCCTAAGATGGGTTAGTCTTAGAGTCGACGGAAGTTATGTTCGTCAAGCGTTATGACGGTGGTAACGAGAGCCCTTATGTGCTATATATTCATAATCTCACTTAGCTAATGTTATTATGAGGATATTTTACGTAAGTGTACTTAGTTGCTAATGTCATGACAATTGGTTGATGTAGTAGTACGTTTCTTTTGTGTTTGTTCCGTTAACCTTTCTCTTACCTCTTTCTCGTGCTTGTGTGGCAGCCATTTCTCTTTATGGTGAACACACGTAGTCGTCAGTTAGACGTTGAAGACCTTCGCGACGATAGTTCGCCAGAACGGAACCAGGTGGTCATAGTACCGGCGGTTGTTCCTCCCGGTATGCCGCCAATATTTACTGGGGAGGTGGAGCAGGTACCTCGGGTGGAGTTGGCATCCACCAACCCAGTTGTGCAAGTGGCGAACCCGCAAACCGACATGATGGCCAGCATCATGCAGATGGTATCGACGGCTATGGAGAAGCAACAAGAGGCGTTCATGAAGGTGTTAGAGGACCGTGAAGCTAGTCTCAAGAGAAATGAGACGGTCGCGGAGAATGTTATTGTTCTTGGTTCGGGCGGCGCAGACAATGGGGTTAGAACTGAAGAACACAGAGTGGTTGGTGCTCCAAGGGGCGGGAATAGTTGCTCGTATAAATCCTTTTTGGGGTGCGGGCCGCCGGAATTCTCCGGTTCTGACGACCCCATTTTGTGCGTGAAGTGGATTAGGGCCGTCGAGCAAGCTTTCGGCTCCGCCGAATGTGGTGACGATCAGAGGGTGCGGTTTGGCACTCAGTTGTTGAGAGATGCGACACTCATTTGGTGGGATGTTACTCAGTCCACTCTCTCTCCTACCGTCCTGGCTCAGTTGTCTTGGGCCGAGTTCAAAAGGAAGCTCATGGAAGAATTCTGCAGCGAAAGATCGATGGACCGCATCGAAAAAGAGTTTCGGTCCCTAGTGAAGGGAAGTTTGACGGTGAGGGAGTACACTCGTCAATTCATGGAGAAGTTGAGGTTGGTGGGGCATGTGGCCCCAACGGGGAAAGATAAGATGAAAGCTTATCTTAATGGCCTGCCAGCGGACTTGTTGTCTATGGTCCACAATTCTAAGGCCTCCAATCTTCACGAAATGGTTGAGGAAACTCAATTCATGGAGGAATTGTTCGTAAGAAGCAAGGCCGAGAAAGCTGTGGTGATCCCTGAGAAGAGAAAATGGGAGAGCAATTCCGCTCCCCCTAAGAGGACTCGACCTTTTGTCGGGAACCGAAACTTCAACAACACCAACCAAGAGGCTAAGTGGTGCCGGAGGTGCCAGTTCAAGCATCATGGTAACTGTAACTCTACTCCACGATTTTGCGGCAAGTGTGGTAAGAATGATCACTTCGCCCGCGACTGTTCTATCGAGGGGATGGTCTGCTTCGAGTGCAAGGCACCGGGGCACATGAAGAGAGATTGCCCGAAGCTCAAGTCGGGTAGCGCACCGGAAAAGAGAGTGAACCCATCTAGGGTTCCGGTCGAGCTTTTCAGATGACGGCCGATGAGGCCAAGGCATCTGTCGATGTGGTATCGGGTACGTTTCTTCTAAACTCCATACCTGCTCATGTGCTGTTTGATTCTGGTGCCAGTTTATCGTTTATATCTAAGTTATTTCGTCGAAAGATTGCCATGCCCACTACTAGTCTAGAGGATGCGTTAGTGGTAGAAATAGCAAATGGTAGTCAAGTTTTGATCCGTAATGTTTTGAAGAAGTGTACTCTCGGTATCGAAGGGAGAGAATTCCCAATTGATTTGATGCCAATGATTATCGGAGGTTTTGATGTGGTGGTCGGCATGGATTGGTTAGCGAACAATCATGCCGAGATCGTATGTTCCAAGAAGTTAATTCGACTTCCCAATCATTGTGGCGAGGTCGTTGTCATCTATGGTGAGAAGAGGAAAGGCGAAGTGGCGTTAATCACAATGGAAAAGGCACGCAAGTGCTTGGTGAAAGGATGCTCGTCTTTCCTAGCCTACGTGATTGACGCCAAGTTTGAGAAGTCAAAGCTTGAAGATGTGAAGATAGTGCAAGAGTATCCCGATGTCTTTCCAGACGACTTGCCCGGGCTAGCACCCGAGCGGCAAGTGGAGTTTCGAATTGATCTCGTACCGGGAGCGGCTCCTATTGCTAGAGCTCCTTATCATTTGGCGCCATCGGAGATGATGGCACAACTCCAAGAGCTTTTGGAGAAGGGTTTCATAAGACCAAGCTCGTCGCCTTGGGGAGCTCCGGTCTTGTTTGTCAAGAAGAAGGATGGCACAATGAGAATGTGCATCGACTATCGTGAGTTGAACAAAGCAACAGTGAAGAACAAGTATCCGCTTCCAAGGATAGACGACTTGTTCGATCAACTCCAAGGAGCGGGATGCTTTTCTAAGATCGACTTACGATCGGGTTATCACCAGGTGAAGGTGAGGGAAGAAGACGTTCCGAAGACCGCTTTTAGAACGCATTATGGCCATTACGAGTTTCTTGTGATGCCTTTCGGCCTAACTAACGCACCGGCAGTGTTTATGGACTTAATGAACAGGGTGTGCCGACCTTTTCTCGACAAGTCGGTCATCGTATTCATTGATGACATACTCGTGTACTCCAAGAGCGAATTAGAGCACGAGCAACACCTTCGCGAAGTTCTAGAAATGTTGAGGGAAGAGAGATTGTACGCCAAGTTCTCAAAATGCGACTTTAGGCTTGATGAGGTACAATTTTTGGGTCACATTGTCACTCGAGACGGGGTGAAAGTGGACCCCTCCAAGATTGAAGCCATGATGAATTGGGAGCCTCCCAAGAGTCCATCTGAAATACGAAGTTTCTTGGGTTTGGCGGGTTACTACCGAAGATTTATTCAAGACTTCTCGAAAATCGCTTCTTCCTTGACGGCTTTGACTCGGAAAAATGTGAAGTTCGAGTGGACCGAAACGCAAGAGAAGGAGTTCCGGATTCTGCAAAGGAAGTTGTGCGAAGCTCCAATATTGGCGTTGCCCGAAGGGTCGAAAGACTTCGTGGTCTATAGCGACGCTTCGAAGATGGGTTTGGGTTGTGTGTTAATGCAAAGAGGCAAAGTGATCGCTTACGCCTCGAGACAACTTAAAATTCACGAAAAGAATTACCCTACCCATGATCTGGAGTTAGCGGCAGTGGTGTTTGCCTTGAAGCTTTGGCAACACTACCTCTATGGCACGAAATGTACCCTCTTCACATATCACAAGAGTCTAAAGTATGTCTTTGATAAAAAAGAGTTGAATATGAGGCAAAGACGGTGGCTTGAGTTGCTCAAAGATTACGATTGTGAATTGCTTTACCATCCCGGTAAGGCGAACGTGGTGGCCGATGCGCTAAGTCGGAAGGACTATAGCGGAAGTATTCGGGTTACCCATTCGAGAATAGAGTTAGTATCTAGTCTTGTTGATAAGATCAAGACGTCGCAGGTTGAAGCATTGTTGGAAGAGAACCTCAAGAATGAAGTCATGACAAAACAATGGTTGCTCCTAACGGAAGATAGTCGTGGAGTCAAACTGTTCAGTGGTCGTGTGTCGGTCCCCAAGATTGGGGGCAATCGGGAGCTACTTCTTGAAGATGCCCACAAGTCCAAGTATTCCATTCATCCGGGAAGTACAAAGATATACCGGGACTTGAAGTTGCATTATTGGTGGTCGGTGATGAAGCTAGATGTGGCACGTTACGTTGAGCGATGTGTGACGTGTTTACAAGTGAAGGCTGAACACCAACGACCGTATGGGAGTTTTCAGTCCTTAGAGATTCCTGAATGGAAGTGGGAGCATATTACCATGGACTTCATGACAAAGTTGCCTAAAACTCTTCGAGGTCACGATACCATTTGGGTAATAGTCGATAGATTGACAAAGAGCGCTCACTTTCTAGCCATGCGCGAGACCTTACCGATGGACAAGTTAGCAAAATTGTACATTGATGAAGTGGTCTCGAGGCATGGTGTACCATTGTCGATCGTATCGGATCGCGATAGTCGGTTCACTTCGAGTTTTTGGGATGGTTTTCAGAAAGAGCTAGGTACGCGAGTGAAGTTGAGTACGACTTACCATCCACAAACCGACGGGCAAAGCGAGAGAACGATTCAAACGTTAGAAGACATGTTGAGGTCTTGTGTCATCGATTTCGGGGGTAGTTGGGACTCTCACCTACCTTTGGTGGAATTTGCTTACAACAATAGCTACCACTCGAGTATTGGGATGGCACCGTTTGAGGTGTTGTATGGGCGAAAGTGTCGAACTCCCGTGTGTTGGCTTGAAGCGGGAGAGAAGCAATTTGTCGGACCTGAAATCGTGCAAGAGACAGCCGATAAGGTCAAGGGCATTCGTGAAATATTGAAAGCGACTCAAGATCGGCAAAAGAGTTATGCCGATAAGAAGAGGCGGCCGATGGAGTTCCAAGTGGGCGACCGTGTGATGCTTAAGGTGTCGCCATGGAAGGGCATTATTAGGTTCGGAAAGCGTGGGAAGTTGAGTCCCCGTTTCCTTTGACCTTTTAAGGTACTTAAGCGGGTGGGTTTGCAAGCCTACCAATTGGAACTACCGCTGGAGTTGAGCAGAATCCACAACACATTTCATATTTGTTACCTGCGGAAGTGTTTGGCGGTTGAAGAAAACGTCACTCCCCTCTCCGAGTTGAGAGTGGACGAGGGTAATCGATGTGTGGAAGAACCCGACGCGATCTTAGAGAGAAAATCTAAGAAATTGCGTCACAAGGAAGTCACTTTGGTCAAAGTGCAGTGGAAGCATCATCGGGGAGCCAATGTGACGTGGGAAGCCGAGGAGGATATGAAGCAAAGATATCCTCATCTCTTTGAGTAGTTGGGATTTCGGGGACGAAATCATTCCCAAGTTGGGGAGGATTGTAACACCCCGGATCTCGTTTGGTCGTTTGTGATGTAGAATTAAAGGAACAAGGACTGCCTGCGCTGGTCTACAGTCTGCTTTTTGATCGGGAACCCCGAAAATCACCAAAAACTTCATTTATATCAAGATGTAGAGAACATGAAATCATACCGTAGAAATACTTCGGATTTCACAAATAAGAGTTTTGACATGTTTAAAGTTTGTAAAATGGTAGTAGGAACTCACCGGTAGGTTTTCAGAATAAAACCCGGGAAACCAGATAACGATCACGACGAAGAGGTGAAGCTTAAAACACCGACCCCTTGCTTGAAACACCGAAAACTAGCAACTAAACTAGCCTTTGAAGATCGAAAGAGAAAAAGAGAGAAAAAGGAAGAGATAGAGAGAGAGAGAGAGAGAGAGAGAAAACTGAGATCTTTGACATATTAAGAAAATATCTCTCAATCTAGATATTTAAGCTAGCCTCAAAGAAGGAATTGCGCACGGACCGTGCGCAGCCCACTGCCGTTGCCACTGTTTCATACGCACGACCCGTGCGTTTTCTCTGAAGGAGTCGTGCGCCCAGCAGAACAGTGCATAAACCTCTTATTTCCTCTAAACATCTTCGCAAAACCAACGAAATTCGGGGTGTTACAAGGGAATAATCTGCCTTAGATTGTTTGAATCCAGCAGAGAACATAAATTCACAGAATTTGGTGTTCCATTGTCTAGAAGCCTGCTTAAGTCCGTAGATAGACTTATGGAGTTTACAAACCAGTTTATTACCTTTCGGAAACTCCCCCTTGACCTGATATCCCAGTGGTAAATCCATATAAACTTCTTCATATAAATCACCATTAAGAAACGCATTATTAACATCAAGTTGAATAAGGGGCCACGACCGAATTGATGCAAGAGCCAGAAGCGTCTTAACCGTCACCATCTTTGCAACTGGAGAGAATGTATCAACAAAATCAACTCCTTCTTGTTGATGAAACCCTTTTGCAACCAATCGAGCCTTGTATCTCTCAACATTACTATTGGGACCGTACTTCAGCTTGTAGACCCAACGACATCCAACCGAGTGTTTGTCATTAGGCAAAGGAACAACAGTCCAAGTACCATTAACTTCCATAGCATTGAGTTCATCCTTCATGGCATCAACCCATTTAGAATGTTGAGCAACTTGAGCATAGGTTTTGGGTTCAGAATTGGCAGAAACAACCATGACAAAAGCCTTGTAAGAATCAGATAATGCATCATATTTCAAGTAGTTCTCTAGAGGATAGAGTATATTGATACTCTTGGGCTTATCTTGAACAGAATTACAATGATAGTGTTGGAGATATGATGGCTTTTGACGAGGTCAGGATGACCTTCGTACCGTTTGAGAATGAACAGGTGATGACGTCTCAACTGATGGTTGAGATGAAGGTTGTACGCCTTCATTAATTGTAGTTACCTGTTCTTGAGGTTGAGAATGAACAGGTGAGGACGTCTCAACTAATGGTTGAGTCTGAGATTGTTGAGATGAAGTATGTGCACCTTCATTAATTGTAGTTACCTGTTCGTGAGAATGAAGAGAATCAGATCGATAAAATGTAATGTCATCAACCGGGGCAGAATGTACGCTAGATTGAAACGGGTCTGAACAACGTTCATATGATTGAGACCAAGTTGCAAACGGATAAACTTCTTCATGGAACACGACATCTCGAGATATTAAAAATTGTTGTGTAGCAATATCGTATAAAAGATATGCCTTCATACCGATTGGATATCCCATAAAAACGCATGGCTTCGCCCGTGGTTCAAATTTATGTCTGGACTTCGGAGAGGTGGAAGCAAACGCCAAGCATCCGAATGTACGAAATAAAGAAAAATCCGGGAGTTTACCGTACAACTTTTGATACGCTGATTGATCTGTAACACCCTAAAAATCAGAGTAAAATAAAACATGGAAAACCTGACAAAAAGACGAAAGTAAATCCATTAACTTCCATAAATGGGATCAGTCCTTTAGACTATACAACCCTATACAAGGATTTCATCAAAAGAATGGGACTTAACAATGCCCAGCATCAATACTAAAATATCTCCAAAAACCTCGAGACTCAAAACTCGTCTCTCCAAAAACCCCGGCACCCACCGCTAATGGAAACCTGCTATACACATCATTTGAGAAAAAGTGTCAGACTATAAAGCCTGGTGAGAACATACAGTTTATAAAGCTCAAAAGATATAAACATCAATATCATAAGGAAATCTTTTCATAAAGGTTTAGTTTATAAAGATAACGTTTCGCCACGACCGGGACTTTTCGGTCCAAAACTCGTTATACGGTGATAAAAGGACCATTTTACCAAGGATAGTGGTGTAACACAAAGTAGACCACAAATCCGAGTTATGAGCTAAACACTTGGAGTCCTCAGCAATGAACCCAGAGTCCGTGCTACGAGGTGAGATCGCGCTCCCAAGGGAAACCAATGTATACTCCTTCACTAGGATCACCATGAACCATGGCTAGTATCCGGCCTCACATAACCGTACCAAGTTGCCCCCGAGGAACATGTGATCCATAGTTACAAAATGGGGAATATTACCTCCCAACAAAACAGTCTACTCCAAAACCTAGGGATCCACTAGTAATGGTAAGGACTCGTCACAACAACATATGTGACCAACCATAAATAAATATATGGTATAAGTACATTTTATAAACAAAATGCTACTCCCAGTTCAACTTCTGGTAAGAATGAAAATCATCAAAATGAGTTCATAAACATTCTTTTCACGTAACCACATAATGTACAAGTAAAACATCATTTTACTTTTAATAAGGCGGAACCAGTCATTTTAGTCAAATCTGACCGGGAACCCCGAGAATCACCAAAAACTTCATTTATGACAAAATGTAGAGAGCATAAAATCATGCCGTAGAAATACTTTAGATTTCGCAAATAAGAGTTTTGACATGTATAAAGTTTGTAAAATGGTAGTAGGAACTCACCGATAGGTTTTCAGAATAAAACCCGGAAAACCAGATAACGATCACGACGCAGAGGTGAAGCTTAAAACACCGAACCCTCGGATCAAAATACTTGATATAAGCTACCAAACTCTAGAGAGAGAGAGAAGAGAGAGAAAAGAGATATTTGAGATTTTGAGTTAATGAAATTTGGGAAACTGGACCTCTTAAGACGGTCAAAGCAACCTCGCGGGTTATGCCGCAACTTCAACTCGCGGCATAACTCGCCCGTGTCCCAAAACCCTAATCATCCAGTGGGTTACGCGGGTTGTGCCGCGACCTCTAGTCGCGGTGTAACTCACGTAGTTCCCCAAAATCCCATATCCACAGAGAGTTACGCGGGTTGTGCCGCGACTTCAACTCGCGGTGTAACTCGCGTAATTCACTGTTTCTCCCCCAAAATTCTCAAAACTCTAAAACAACACCAAACCAAACACGGAGCTAACGACAAAAGCTTAACACAAGAATAACAAGATTACACGACGGAAATCCGAGGTGTTACATGATCACCAAACAGAACAGATGGTGTTTGATTGATCAAGTGAACTGCAGTTAGAATGCATTCAGACCAGAACATAACAGGGATCTTAGCTTGAAACATCAAGGCCCGAGCTACATTGAGGAGATGTTGATGTTTGCGTTCAACAACAGAGTTTTGTTGAGGCCGTCCTACACAAGACCTTTGATGAATTATGCCTTTTTCCTTAAAGAAATTCTCAAAATTGAGTTCTTTGGCATTATCCGAACGAAATGATTTAATCTTCTTTTCAAATTGCGTTAACACCATATTATAAAATTGTGGAAAAATGGTGATAACCTCTGCCTTGGTCTTGAGCAAACATACCCAAGTAAACCTGCTATAATCGTCCACAATTGTCATAAAGTAGCGATGCCCTTTATGAGTAGGAATGTAGTATGGTCCCCAAACATCACAGTGAACCAAATCGAAAGGATTTTAAGTTCTATTACCCATGGAATTGAAAGACAATTGTTTTTGTTTAGCTAAAGGACAAACTAAACAATCATTGTTTGCCTTAACTAAACTATCCCTTATATTTAAAAGAGACTTTATTGCTACTAAACGCTTATTATCTGGATGACCAAACCGTCTATGCCAGAGATCAAGTGATACTTTACTAACACCAGTAGTGTTCACCGAACATTTTCTTGAATGATTATCAGCATCTGTTGATTCATTCTGAGATTCCAACACATATAGTCCTTGACTTCCTTCAGCAATTCCAATCGTTTTCTTGGTGCTCACCTCATAAATCAAGGCATGATCATATAGAAATGTCACCATGAGACTCTTATCCGCTGTAAGAGCACTAACTGATAAAAGATTCAGTTTGAAATCAGGTACATAAAGTACATCATGAAGTGTGAGAACTCCCTGTATGACTATATCACCAACAGTATTAACAGGAAGAGTGGTATTGTTCGGTAACGTTACCATGATTCCACATGTTTTCTTCGTGTTTATGAATTTTTTAAATTCATGGCAAATATGGCGTGAAGCTCCAGAATCGACAATCCAGACCTGTGAAGAAGTTCTTTGTAAAGAGAGAGATAAAGAGTAACAAATACCTGTTGTTACCGTTGCCTCATTCACTGCTTCACCGTCTTCAACGGTGGCATTATTCACTGAGTTTGGTTGGCTGGATATCACTTTCATCAACTGTTCACGCTGAAGCGAAGACAAACCTTTAATCAATGAGTTCAACTCACCTCCGGAAGTGTTATTACTTGAGTCACCGTAATTAAACCTCGGTTTTGGCTTATATCCAATTGGAAAGCCATGTAATCTATAACATCGTTCCATAATATGCCCCTGCATCTTGCAATGAGAGCAATAAGGTCGATCTCGACCACTTGTCCTAACATTCGAATTAACATTGGATTGAGGCTTCTAAAAATTGACTTTCGCACTGAAAGCCGTTGTTGGATGTTGATCGATTGAAGTTATACTTCTTTGTTGTTCCTCTTGAACAATCAACGAGAAAGCACGATTAATTGGAGGCAAAGGCTCCGTCAACAATATTTGGCCTCGTATCTGAGCAAAAGACTCGTTTAATCCCATCAGAAAATTCAAAACATGTTCCATTTGGAAGTATTTTTCTATTTCTTTAACTCCTCCACATTCACACTTACCACACGAACAGTGAGGACGAAAGTTTGCTAATTCTTCCCAGAGAGATTTCAACTTCGTGAAATAGACAGCAGCAGATTCTTGTTCTTGAGCAAGCATCATGATATCTCTTCTAATTTTGAAGATTTTCGGTCCATTGCTTTGCTTGAACCGATCACTTAGGTCAGTCCATATATCATAGGCAGTTTCAGCAAACATAACACTTGCAGATATCTCATTCGATACAGAATTCAAGATCCAAGACATTACGATACTATTGTTCCTCATCCAAGCACTTAGCAGCGCAGGATCTGTATCGTTTGGTTTGGTCAGAGTACCATCGACAAATCCTATTTTGTTTTTCACATCCAAAGCGATCTTCATTGCTCTATTCCAGGAAGAATAGTTTTCTCCTGTCAAGACTTAATGGTGAAGAAAATACGGATGTAATCGATCATCAATTGCAACAACTGGTGTCGGCATCGATGATTTTGAAGACCCGCTTTCAGCCATGATTGAAGAGATCGAAGAATCACAACTAACCAGAAACTAAAGGATGAAATAACAGAAACAAAAATGACGAAGAAAACCCTAGGAAAAAACCCTAGGCCCAGGGATGCGCTCTGATACCATTTTAGATAGAGAAAGGGGATTATTTTTGTACATCCAATTTCTAAACAACCAACCCTTATTTATACAAAGAGAAGTAGACCTAACTAGGAATAAGAAATGAACCAGGGGAAACTGAACAACCTAGGGGAAACTGAACAACTTAGAAACTGAACCACATAAACAAACATACAACAAATGCCCTTATATCATAATACATTCACAAATAAAATGGAGTCAGGTATCCAAAACACAACAGATTAAATATTGTGCCTCAATAATGCATAGTCAATAAGATTACTTGGATGAAGTGGGTAACAATAAGCCACACACCTCTTCATATCTCTTCTGATTCAATATTTTTTTTAAAGATTTGGTGGTTCCAAAACCTTTTTCCTCCGTCACACGGTAATCTAATTGACTATGCAACCGTACCAAGATGCGGGTTGAATATATTCACATACTCTTGTCATGCTACATTTTTAATGAAGTGAAATTGAATAATATTCTTGAATCTTTGTCATCGCTTAAATATGTATAAAAATGTGCTAAGTCTCCCACAGATATGTGCAAGTATGTACCTGTTGGATTGGATAACTACAGGAATGACACAGTTCTAGGGAGGAAAAAAAACAAGATTTTATGAAGTTCACAATAGTAAATTTTGCATGATTCACTATAAATTAAATGGATTTATTTCATTTAACAAATGGGTTTTGAAAGAACATGTTAGAAAGAGACCCAAAAACAGAAAACATAAAATAATCCAAATGAGCTAGCAAAATTGAAGTAAAGAAATGCAGACTCACTATAAATTATATGGTTACCTTGATTGTTCGATCGGCAAGACAAACCCGATACAAAACATTGATGACCTACAATGTAAATCAACAACAAATGAGCTTGCAATGCCTTTGCAATGCTATACTTAATAGGCTTGTAGAAAGTAAAGCTTTTCATTTTATTCACTGCCTAACTTTGCTTTCAAAAAACATCACTAAATGTATACTTAATTCATACAAAGTTTAATAAAAAAACAACCAAACATCCCCTTAGTTACTATTTCACGAACATACACATTGTGTCACACTCTATCTCCCTGCATTTAGGGATTTGTATTTGTAAAATTGATTGTAGCCTAGTGAATTAAGAGAACAAAGTTTTTTTTTTCTTTCTAATTTCTGAACAATTTTTTTTCATGCAGTGACTTGTCATACAATGAACAATTAGGGACACTTCCTTCTTGGGTCAATGAGCGAAACTTACAACTGTATGTTTATAATTTTGGTTACCACTTTCAAATTCTGATTTGTACTTTGTCTTTTATGGAGTAGTTGGTCACAGACTGACAGACTGAAAAAAATTTTCTGTAAAAAGTTACAAACTTACATTAGTTTTTTGCAAGGAGTTTGGTGCTAATATTGTGTTTCTATTGTATGTATGTGCAGTAACTTAGTTGTGAACAACTTCAGTTTAAGGAGTTCAGGAAGTAGGTAATCATCTCTTTCTACACATAGTAACAAAATATGCTTCATCTCCTTCACCTTCTTTTCAATAATATAAATGTCTTATCCAAATCTATCCTTAAACAAAAAATATCTAACTTTATTCTTTGTTCGTCTTCTGTTATTGCTTATTTTTGGTGTTGCAATAGTTGTGTAACACGCTAAAAATTTGGGTAAAATAAAACTTAAAATTTCTGCAATATAACGCCTAAAATAAGGCGAATCCAAAACCTATAAATGTACTGACTAAAACCCAACAGAGTCGGGGTAGTTCAAAAATGAAGTAACGGAATAAATAATACATATACATGACAACCTATTCAATCTAGAATAATTACAACTAGATTAAAGTGGGTGTCACTACGACTTCAAAACGCTCTTTCTCTTTTCCCAAAATAATACTCGGTCCAAGGAGGAATCCTAGGTGCGATCCCGACAGATCAAGACATCCTACTCGCACCGCTAACGGAACCTGTGAACCATTTAAACATGAACACAAGTGTTAGAATGAAGCATATTGGTTGTTATACCGATACCAAATATAGTGTAAACAAGAACAATAATTAAACGTTACCGGCTCCTAATGCATTGAGGTCAATGCCAAACCTCCCAAATCGGGACATTGTAATTTCCTGTACAATTAATACACAAATATCTTCCATGTATAGCGGGGTAACCCGCGATCTAGATTGGATTTCACCGTCCAGCCCGGTTCTAGTTCCCATGCCACGCCGGACATCACAATCCTCAAACCCTCTCTGCCTCTAGCGCTTACCCCGTCGGGTTACACCTCAAGGTCTTACAGGCAAGGGTGCCTATCCAATCTAGCCGAGTGTACAACTAAGGGACTTGCGCCCCCTATTGTCTACTAAAAATGCCCAACGACAATCACAATGCAATAATCATGCATACCATCTAAATCCTCGTGCACAAGGAAATAGATATAAGACTCCCAACAAGAGTTATGAACAATTATAGACGGCAAACTTCATGCAACATATAATTTGCCCAGATAGTGTGATCATGCTTGACATATATTCACCATAAGAAACTACAACTCATTTAACTACATGCAAATCCTCAACTAGTATAATGATTCCAACTGCTGATAAGTATTTAGGCATTTCATTTTGTAGGGATGTAGACCTACATCGTGATTTGCCTCTTTTCTATAAGACTTGTAAATAACACTCTTCCACATGTTTAAACACTTCCACCCATCCCAAAATCTTATTTATTGAAGATAAGTAAAACCCTAGTTTTTATGTCAACACCATGCATTTCATATATTTCACATAAACAAGTAATGGTGCAAGTATGAATGTACATAAGTTAAGAAAACTTACTTAGAAGTTAAATGAACAAACCCTAGAAGTGAGGAATGAATGGGATTGAGACTTCCACCCTTTGATCTTGAAAGAGTAACTCCTATGAACTCAAAACCCTAAGGATCATTAACCATTAATGATTTACCCACCTAACAATTAATGAAGAGAGAGGAAGGGAAGAGTGTGTGAAAATCGCACCTTTAGTGTGTGGAAACGTCTTCAAGGAGCTGCAACTTCAAATAATGAACTAAACCCTAAAAATGGCATTAAATGAGAGTTTGGTCGTCTGGACACCGCGCGCGATAGTGCCCACACGATAGTGCCCTTGGCACAATCGCGGGCACAATCGCGGGCACAATCGCGGCAACTGTACCGAGACCTCCCCCCTCTCGCGACATTGACATCGCGATTGTGACCATGACACTATCGCCGGTCACAATCGCGTCATAGGTACCGTGGCCTCAAACTCCCTCGCGATAATGCCCATGCTATAGTGACATTGTCACTATCGCGGGCACAGTCGCCGAGACCCCTTCCAACTCTGAAATCCGACGATTCGACCCGTTTTCACCCAGATTCAAATACCATGAATGAGAACTCTTAAACAAAAAAAAACTTAAAGTAATTATTTTACAAAGAGGTCTAAAATTCGGGGTGTTACAAGTTGATAGAATCACTAAGGTAACAATAAGATTAGATTAACAAGTTTGATGGCTTGGTTTCTCCTTTTTTTTAATAAATTTTAATCTCTTGACAACTTGATGTACAAGCTATGGTGTTTAATGGCTTGGTTTCTCCTTAGTTACTATTTCACGAACACACACATTGTGTCACGCTCTTTCTCCCTGCTGCATATGAGTAAATGAACCATGTTAAAATAACTCATAATGCAAGCTATAAAGAATTCTCGTGCAGGTAAGCAAAAACGTAAGTGTGTTTACACAGTCCAAAAGATGGTTCAGAAATTACTTGTATCTCTGCTAAGCTGCTCCCCCAAAGCAATGACAGGACGTGCAGATGCAAAGAAGATGTAAGCCGTTGGAGCTAATTACCTTCCACATCATCAAAAATAAATAAAACAATTAAAAAAGGTATTATCTAGATTATCTACGGCTAAAAACATAGGATTAAAAAGTGTATTAGAATAAACATTGAGATCAGTTACATGAAGAAATTTACCCAATTCCAGAACGGATACCAGCAATCCAATCTTGTTTGTAACCCAATTGAGCGATATGAACATAATTTGAATGGATTTACATGGATAAAAAAACCCTGCATTGAAGGCAGTCTTGGAGGGCGAAGAGTCATCGGTGGTGAAGTATATGAAGAAACAAATCGATGGTAAGAAATTGTACGAGGAATCGATTTGAGATTTGAAGAAACCCAAAGAAATCGATGGTGAACTTTCCTGAAGAAACAAATCTGTGTGAACCCAAAGATATCAATGGTGAATTTTTGAAGAAACAAACCTTTGGTTTGAATTGATGGTGAAGTATTTGAAGAACCAAATCGATGGTAAGAAATTGTACCTGAGGAATCGATTTGAGATTTGAAGAAACCCAAAGAAATCGATGGTGGACTTTCCTGAAGAAACAAAACAGTGTGAACACAAAGATATCAATGGTGAAATTTTGAAGAAACAAACCTTTTGTTTGAATCAAAGGTGAATCGATGGTGAAGTATTTGAAGAAACAAATCGATGCAAAGAAATTGTACCTGAGGAATCGATTTGAGATCTGAAGAAACCCAAAGAATACAGTTGGTGAACTTTCCTGAAGAAACAAACATGTGTGAACCCAAAGATATCAATGGTGAAATTTTGAAGAAACAAACATTTGGTTTGAATCGATGGCGAAGAGTCATCGGTGGTGAAGTATATGAAGAAACAAATCGATGGTAAGAAATTGTACCCGAGGAATCGATTTGAGATTTGAAGAAACCCAAAGAAATCGATGGTGATCTTTCCTGAAGAAACAAACCTGTGTGAACACAAATATATCAATGGTGAAATTTTGAAGAAACAAACCTTTGGTTTGAATTGATGGTGAAGTATTTGAAGAAACAAATCGATGGTAAGAAATTGTACCTGAGGAATCGATTTGAGATTTGAAGAAACCCAAAGAAATCGATGGTGAACTTTCCTGAAGAAACAAAACTGTGTGAACCCAAAGATATTCAAACATTTGGTTTGAATCGATGGTGAAGTATTTGAAGAAACAAATCGATGGTAAGAAATTGTACCTGAGGAATCGATTTGAGATTTGAAGCCTGATACGTATTTGAAGCCCTGTTTATTTCTGTCTCTTATCTTGGAGGATGAAACGACGTCTTGAAGGATGAAACGACGTGTTGGAGAAGAAAGAAATTATGAATCGGTGTCTTGGAGGATGAAACGGCGTAATCGAGATTTGAAGCTGATAGATGTGGATTATATGCATTAAAAGTGTTGTACATAATGCTTTAAATGGTTGTAAAGTTGAAAATTAAGTAATGTGCTTTAAATGATGGTACATAATGCTTAAAATGTTGTATTTAAGAAAAATAACTCAAATGCTTATATATATATATAAACGGTTTATTCGGGTCATTTTCGAGTTGAAAATTTTGACCCTGACCTTACCCGTTTATTTCGTGTTTGGTTAACATGTCGTGTCATTTTTTATCAGGTCTACCCCACTTTGTAAATTCTAATTTTTTTACGAGATTTCATTCTAATTCCTACCAATTAAAACACGTAGTAAAATTTGATTCCAATTCATTTAAATTCAATTTTTTTACATAAATTCTAATACCAATCAAATTTCATTACATGACCCCGACACACCCTAAATATCATTTTAGTACATATAATTTATATAAACATTAAATAAGAAAATTCGGTTAAAAAGGTGAAACCGAAAAAAAGGCCTTTTCTCCAAATTGCTTGAAATCGTCGTCAATCTTCCAAACCCTAATCGTCTTGAATCAATCAAAGCTTCTGATCGTATTTTCCCTTCGTCAATGGCGTCTTTATCAGGTAATATTACCAATTTCTCCTATTTTTTTTAGCATTTATCATCTTGATTTTGCTTACTAGAACGAAATTTTTGCTGGATTTTTTCCTTCGCATTTATATAATTCATCTCGTAAACAATTAGGATTAAACTGAGTCTCTTAACATATTTCGACGCGGATCTGTTGTTTAAAGTTCTGAATGATCGGGATGTGTATCGTAATTTAGGGTTTGTAGATGCTATTTTTGATCTTGATGATTTCTTATGGTGTATCGCAGTAACGAACTAGTGTATCGCTAGCTATTGGATCATATGAAGTGCTCAGTCTCTTCTGGAATCCGTGACTCAAATGTATTATCCGCTCATGTTCTTTGTGATTACAGACTTTTTCAGGTTTGGCTTCCACTGAAAATGATTTAATTTGATTTTGTCTGGTATGCTATAATTGTTTGTGGTTGGTGATCTGTTTTTCTTTACAGGAAGGAGTCAATTATCTAACGAAAAGAAGAAGAAAATAGAAGTTATGGGAGTCTTTTGAATTGGTTAGTGAATATAGGATCATAATATCTTTTGTTTTTATCGATACACCTGGTTGTCGTTCCTTTCATAGAAGCTGTGTCATCATCAAAAGATTAGTGGATTGTGCTTGTGAAAGGTTTGTTCCTACTTACGATCGACCCACCTCGTCCTAGCAATGATAGAATGAGGAGAGAGAAGAAACCGAAAATGACTACCAACTTGATGAGATCTTACTTATATGTTATAATGATTGTTTATCCTCTTTGGTGAGGCTATAGCAAGTATTCTTACGATAATTAGCTTGTATGTTATGCAGTAATTGTGTGTTTTTTGTCATTGATTAGGTTATAGAAAGTATTCTTACTATAATTGGCTCGTATATATAGTGGGAGATTCAAATAAAAAGGTTAAATATTGTGAGAATGTAAGAAGGGAAGGTTAATAGAAGATTCATATGTGAATCACTGAAAAAATCCATTGAAAGATGCACATGTGAACCCATATGAATTAACTTCGCTTCACATATGCATCTTCAAATAGAATTTCTCGGAATTTTTCAATGGAGTCGCATATGAACCTTAACTTCTTACCTTCTCACTATATTTAGCCTTCTTATTTGAACCGGCTCCTATATATATCATATATATATAAGGGAGAGATAAAATGCAAACCAATCAAATTGTACAAACCATCGATTTCATTGGTTAAGTTAATGAAATTGTTCTATGAAATGGTTTAATTTGATGAAATTGTTTCATATAATTATTTTATTGATGAAATTGTTTTATATATTTGTGTTTTTTATGTAAAAATGAAATTGTTTCATGTATTTTCTTATTCTGATGAAATTGTTTAATGTATTTTCTCATTCTGCTGAAACTTTTTCCTTTTACATAAGAACACAAATATATGAAACAATTTCATTAACTTAACTAATGAAATCGATGGTTTGCACGGTTTGCAAAATTACAGTGGTTTGCAAATGAAACCACCCCTATATATGTATATATGTTTTAATTGTATGTAGCCCGATTCTCAGAGAAGGATTCCTAAGAGCTTGTTTCAGTTTTCAACTTTAAGAATTCTGTGCAGGTGAATTGGGAGAGACATATTCCTGTGTCTGGTTGTTTTGTTGACTTGTTGCTGCCAATCCAGAAGCTTGGTTTGGAGAAAAAGGTATATAATGGCTGGAGGCAATGAACATATAGAACTTAAATTCAGAATATATGATGGAACAGATATAGGCCATAGCAGCTATGCATCGTCAACTACTGTAGCTGCTCTTAAGCAAAAGCTTGTTTCTGAGTGGCCTCAAGGTTTGAGATTATCTTTTTCTCGTCCATACGTTCACTTATCTTCTCCTTTCTTTATCTTATTTGGCTGTAAAGTCTTCTAATGTTTATACTATTTTTTCTTTAATCACCATGAAAAAGTGTATTATGTGTCATTGTGTTGAAAAACTTGATGATGTGGCCTGTGATACACGTAAAAACAACGGGAACCCCAGATAGGTAAATTTTTGGACCACTGGGAATATTGCATTACAGTGACTACTAATATTCTCTAAATACCTACATGGCTGCATGCACTAACATTTATTCTGTTTGATGTGATGCAAAATCGATTCATTATGCTTGTGGATTTTATTGTATGTAATGAAGCAGTGTGCATCTTTTACAGATTGTGATACGCCTACTATCTCTGTTTTCAGAACAGTGAAATACATTCTTTTTTGTTGCTTCATCTTTTATCATGATAATGTTTTGGGTTTTGCAAGATTGCTTATGATATTAATTTTATTCGAGTTTTATTGAAAGTCACTAAAAGGTAAGAGAATGGATCATCCAGCAGGTTTCCTTGTGCCGAACTACGTATTGTCTGATCATTACATCACACTCTAAGTTGTACTTCAAATTCCATGCAGACCATTAGATTTGTAGTTAGTTCTTGTGTATGGCCGATCTTGTTTGTGGATTGAATTTGGATGAAATTGTGCTTTATGTTGTCTTATTTTGCATAGTATCTTGTTGCAATTATATGATATTAGTGGCTTACAACCAAACTTTTAATACTTCTTGCTTGGTGGTCAAAATCTGTGTTAGCTATTGTGTTGCATTTTGCAGGCAGCATTCCAATACGGGGATTGATCTTTGATAAAAAGAATATTGAAAGTTGAATCGTCATGGTTTGGCCAAATTACATTTGCATGATATGTATAGAGTGAAGAAGTTAGGTTCGATGTTAAATGATTCATTTATTTAAAAACACATGATCCGGCTATCTGAGTATAACATTTTGTCATCATGGATTATCTAGTTATATTCACTTTTATGTGCTCTAATCTTGTAGATGGAAGTTTTATCATATCATGAAAATTTGAAGATGAAAATTGGGTACAAATCTTTTATATGCATTTATGCTATAAGCATTGCAGAGCCCACATATTACATTCGACACATTTGCATGTGTATCTTGGTTTATTTGTTGATTCCTTTATTTACTTGTGAGTCACTTGCCATTATCCGTAACTCAATTATGGCCTTTTGAATAGGTAAATCTGTAGTACCCAAGTCGGTGAATGATGTAAAGCTTATTCATTTGGGAAAAGTATTGGAGAACAATAAGACACTATCAGAATCTGGAGTCCATGATGGTGCCTTTGCAGGGGGAGTAATCACGATGCATGTCGTTATTCAACCCGTTCTCACTAAAAAGAAGACAGGTCAGTTTCTTATAACTGTTTTTTGATGTTTCTGAGGAAAAAGTTAAGAAAGTTCCAAAACAACAATTTCATATGCTGTTGAGCCCGACTGGAGAATACATGAGCACACATAGCACCTTATTTTGTCGAATCCCGTCTTTCCAAAGATTTACTCATGATGCTTAAACTCTATTTCCACTCACTGCATCATGTGGGTGCGTTTGGTACGTGGGACAAATGAGAACAAAAACTTGTTGTCCTATGTTTAGCGCGACCAGTTGCGGATCCAGAAAGTCATGTGATCGGGGGCACACTTAAGGGTATTAAATAAATCCGATGTCAAATAACCCATCCGAACCGAATGATGTTCGGGTTAAACATTTTTGGTTATTCAGTTTTTGAGTTATTCGGAATTCCTTAGTAAGACTGTAAGAGTGTAAGACACCATTAACAGCAGCAAAGAATGCATAATCTGACAAAATTAACAATATTCCAAAAGAAACGAAAGGCTTAAATATCGAGATCATAAGAGAAACACAAAAATTGCTGAAAATTATAACACCAAAAGCAATGAGTGGGTCATCGGGAGCAGTGGGTGAGTGAGTCGTCAAAAGAAAGTTGGGGGCACCAACAGAAAAGGTTAGGGGCATCAATGAAAGAAGGTTTGAGTAAATACGAGAATTGGGGTTCAAAAAAATACATCAAACTTCAATGACTTTTGATCGGGGGCATGTGCCCCTACCCCATAAGGTGGATGCACCCATGGGCACACACTGGTTGATGACGTTGACTGAGTGGGAGCACCAAAATAAGTGGAACAAAAATCAAGGAGATGTGACAAAGATTGATAAATTACTAAACTACCCATGTTAAATTAAAACTCTAAAATCTTCCGCTATTCTTTACCTCACTATCGCAAGTCAAGTCCCATCCACCTATCAAACACACACTGAAATGTACTAATTGCCATATTAGCACATGAGAGTGTTTAAATTGAATATGCATCGCATACATACGAAGGTTCAAAGCTTGCAGTACACGTAACTGCAGTATATTTTTTTTACGGGTTCGCTTAAGCTTGTGTGTTTTATATTTACAGTTTTTCTTATAGAAAGTGATGGGATAGAATCTAAAATGCGCTATTATAATCCATCTTTTATACAATGCAGCGAAAAAACAAGATGAGAAGGGAAAGCTGAATTCATGTGGATGCACGATCCTGTAACTGGGCTCCGATACGTGACTGACTAGCCGAACTTTGGGTGAGTTTGATGTTCCAAAAATCTGATGTCTTATCTTTTGGACAATAATATGGCGTCGGGAGTTGGGAGGTTTCTTTGTATTACGTGTTGTATTCGGTTCTTCTTTTTCTTGTATATCAAAATCCTTTCGAGAAGGTCATCTATGTGAGTGTGGACCATTTTCGGGCAACAGTTTGTTTGGGGAGTTTACGTTTTTAAGCTTGTGGTGCCGTATTCGATTGCATATTAGTTTTGGTGGAAACAGGGAAAACTCGATTTTGGTTACCGAAGGGTTATTACTTTACTATCTGAAGTTACTGGTAGAGCCCAACCTTTTTTAGAGGTCAAAGGGTTTAAGCCTCGTCTTTATATAAATAATATATATACTTAAAAGAAGAACCCTTATTTGGTTCGTTTATTTGTAACAAGTTGTAGTTGCTACGGGTGTTAACTAGTCGAGCTTTTAACAAGCTACTCGAGCTCGAGTCGATCTCGAACACGCATTAAAACTCGTTTAACTTAACGAGTCGAGCTCCATATTAATGTCATTGGTGCTTTCCTTATTAATGTCAGAAGTGGGACCTACTTTTTTACAAAAATACTGAAAAGATCCACTGCAAATCGCAGTAATGACAGAGTGACATGTGTCATTTCGTCAATAACGAATTCCTTGGGCGATTTGGCTGGTTATTTTGGCAAATAGGAAAAAATCTGGTTATTTTCTCACTTCATGTATGGTCATTTTGGGGAATACCCATTTATAGAGTAAGATCTAACTCATAAATTTTTATTTTCGTGAGAATGTAAGAATAAGTGAATGTATCTTTATATTTTCTTAAAGTTAAGTTAGATCATGTGAAGATTGTAAAACTTTGCATCATATTTAGCAACGTGTTGTAAAGGTCACATTATATAGTGTGAGTTGTTACATTCTGATCATATTTAACTACAAATTGATGAATATTATGATATTCACATAATATAATAATATATTCATAGTTTTGATTTCAAACGTTACATATAATATAGCGGTGCATTTACATGATATATATATATATATATATATCTGTGTGTGTGTGTATGAAGGTTATCCAAAATAATGTAATGATTATTAATCGATTAAAACATGGAATATGAAGTTTATACAAAATCAAATATTATTTAGGGATAAAATGTTTATTTTGAAAATGATTTCAATTTGATTAGGATATGATACTAACAAAATACACAATGAATAATGTGATATTATTGTAACATCTCAAGCCAAACATACTAGATATTGTCTAAAATGTGGTCATAGTTTTGAAACACGTCTGATAAATAAGGTATTCAGTCCCCTATAAAACAATATTCCCCTCCTCAACCAATGTAGGTTCTCAGTTCTCACAATCCACCCCCTTGAGTCCACCGTCCTCGTTGGCACACCGGTCCAGTTCCTAGTTCTGGTCAGCGAGACCACCAGTGAAACCGAGGGTGATCGACAACAGGAATGAGAAGAGTGAAGACTTTAGCCCGGTGTATACTTTACTTGATTGCCAAATTGCCTAAACCGAAAGCCTCCTTTTCGAATATTGTTTCAATATCGGGTACATACATACATGTATATATGTGTGTATACACAAGACCATAAAATAACACGGAATTTTAACAGTAAAACATTATGAAGGTACAAAAAAACCGAACCTTTAGAGCATTTTTACCTTCACAATGTCTTGCTGTGAAAAATTAGTGTTATTTATGTGGTCTCACAAAAAAATTATCGTAAGTAAAGTCCATACATATATATTATATATAATGGGTTGGATTCTTGTGAGAAGTTGAGTTAACGGTGAGAAGCGTGAGAAGTGGTTATCAACCGTTGGATGAGAATTGGATGCACATTAAGATGAGATGCACTGAGATGCACCAGATCAATTTCATTATAAGTCACAATTCATAGAAGGGTTTGAGATTAAAAGAGATCAACGGTTCAGATCCACGTTAACTCAATTTTTTCATCATACGTTTTTAGTCCCTATGGTTTGTTAAAATTTTATAGTTTCGTCCTTATAGTTTTGAAATTACAATTTTCATCCCTATGATTTATAATCTTTACCTCTTTCATTCTTATGATTTAAATTTTATTGTTTTTTTCATCCCTATGGTTTACAATTCATTTCCATTTTACTCCTTCATAATTAAAAGTAGTGTTTTTCGCCTCAGGGACGAAAATAGAAATAAATTGTAAACCATAGGGATGAAAACCGAAATCTGAAACCACAGGGACGAAATATGAAACTTTTAACAAACCACAGGGACGAAAAACGTAATTTACTCTATTATGTATGTATATATGTTGCCGCCAAATGTATGGCGTTTCTGTGAAACGCAGTGTTGGCGCTAACCCCATTGGATAAAAGGAACAGAAAACCCCCAAAAATCATAACCCTAAATAAAATTCTGCAAACATTCATCAATGGCGGACGACGATACTGCATCACTTCAAAACAATCCTCACGATTTCGGAAAATTGCTTCACGGGTAATTCCATCTCTCACTTCTCCCGCTTCAATTTCCTTCAACGTTTCCGATGATTCCACATCTCACTTTTTTCTATGTGTGTGTATATATATATATATATATATATATATATCGATTCATATAACGACGACGATGAAATTCGATAGGTGCAATCATTACCGAAGACGATGCAAAATTCGTGCTCCTTGTTGCAATCAGATATTTTTCTGCCGCCATTGTCACAACGAAACCACGGTTTGTTCCTCTTTTCTCCATATTCGTTTATTTATCACGATTTTTCGAATAGTACTTCAATTAATTAGGGGAAATTGTTTGGCTAATTGATGTTTTCTGCAATTTTTGAGTTATGTATAGAGCGCATTGACAAACCCTAAGGAACGCCATGAAATTGTTCGCCATGATGTTAAGCAAGTACTCTTTTTCCCTTGTATGAAATCTTATGTTTTTATGTGCATCAATTTTCTGTTTTTTGAATTGATATGATGAGGTAATTGATTCATTTGTTGGTGAGTTCAGGTTATTTGTGCAATTTGCGATACTGAACAGCAGGTTTGTGTTTAAATCATGAGAAAATTTATGGCAACTATTGAATTTCGATGGTTTTGTTTGTACGGCATGTTCTAGCTTATGTAGCAATGATTTCTTGTTGATATGATGATAGGTTGCTCAGGTGTGTACGAACTGCGGAGTGAAAATGGGGGAATACTTTTGTGGGATTTGTAAGTTTTATGATGATGATGTAAGTATTGCTTATGTTTCGTTCTCTTTTTGTAGCAATGAGAATTACCAACTTCATACAGAAATTTTAGAAAAGTTTGGACTTTATGCTAACTTATGTTGCGTTGTTGTGATTTTGTGATTCAGATTTCAAAGGAACAGTTTCATTGCAATGATTGTGGAATATGTAGGTGAGTAAGTAAGAAAAAGTGATGTGGTCCTTATGAAATTATATTTATATATACACACACAAAAGGTTTGGTTATCTGGACTACCACAAAAAACAATGGAAAACCGAGGAACATCCTAATAACTATTCATTTGTCTGGTATACACATGTGCGCATAGAAGGCATACGTGCATAGAAACCAGTAAACATTTTCAATTACTTTTATGCACATGTGCATACCGGACAAATGAATGTTTATTAGGGTGTTCCTTAGTTTTCCGTTTTTCATGGTTTTTCTCTGAACCCAACCCTATATATATATAGGGGCAAGTTCAAAAGAGAAGGCGAGAAGTGTTTAATCATATATGATACACAAGTTTAATCATATATGATTAAACACACGTTATATTGGCAATACATAGACGTTTAATCATTTATGATTAAACACACTAACAGGCCGTGTAATCATACATGATATCACACTTCTCGCCTTCTCGCAAAATGTTTAACTTCTCGCATGATCCTTCCTCTCTCTCTATATATATATACACACATAGTTATTCTTTGACATAAGCTGATGCTACAATTATTTTACTACAGAGTCGGTGGTGATACGAAGTTCTTCCACTGCCAAAAGTGTGGTAAGTGGTCATGATTTCATGGTTCTTGCCTGCTATTTTTGATCGTTTCTATATTTTTGCTTCTGGATGTCATGTCCCAGAATCAAACTCTTTAGAAAATTCAAGGGTAGTAGGCTGTGTAGCAAGATTTAGTTCCTCAAACTTTGAAAAGAAACCTTTGGGGGGTAGCTCAACCAATAAGATCGTGGGTTTGCTCCCAAAGGTCACTAGTTAGAGTCCAAACTTGCGAAATGTCGATGTGGCTCTGCCATGTGGACTCTAAGATACATAGGCATTCCCAACTCGCAAGTCCACGTAGATAAGGGCCCCAAACTCTCCACGTAGGCTTTTCGCAAGTAGCATTTTCGCAACTTGCTAAAGGTCTACTTTTTTATGAATATTGTTTTCATAGAAGTGGAATTCATAAATTGCGAAAATGCTACATTCGAAATTTTGGCTATTTCAGTCGATTGGTTGAAAAGGTGGCTATAAAGTGAACAGGGGAGGCTAAAATGGCTATTTTGGACAATTTCCCGTTGGTTTGTCTTACAATCACAATTCACAAACGTGAATCTTGACTATCTATTTGCAAGTGCACAGGATCTTGCTATGATGTAACGTTGCGTGATAATCATGCATGTGTCGAGAACTCTATGAAAAACCACTGCCCAATATGTTATGAGGTAAGATATGGGCATTATGGTTGTGTGTTATTCGAGTTATAAATTTTACCGATATGTGATTTTGATAAAGACATGGATGCTTCTATGGTAGTTTCTTTTTGACTCGATCAAGGGTGCAACGATCATGAATTGTGGGCACACGATGCACATGGAATGCTACAAGGAGATGATCGGGCAAAATCAGTTAGTTTGTTATATTTTTCTTACGTGTGATACTTCCTACTCCCTCCGTCTCAAAGTTAATGTCCACAACGAAATAGACACGGTTTTAGAAATGTGTAATTAGAGTCCCCTTCTTTTACAAGCCCATAATTCGTCCAAACTTACAAACCAGTTTTAATTTATATGAAGTTGCATGTGTGAAAATACGTTGTTTAATATGTGAAACGTTCCGATCTGTTTTTTTTTCCACATAGAAACAGTCTTGAACGTTGCACATATGAAACAACATTGTCTAAACACTGCATTTTCACGTGTTGTTTTATATTTGAAACAACACATGAAAACTGGTTTGTAAGTTTGTACGATGTATTGGGTTTGTAAATGATTATACGTCAATGTAATTGATACAATTTTAATCAACTAAATGACAATTTTACCCTTGATAATAGAGGGAGTAATAAATTTCTCCATCTCATAATTAAGGGTAGAATTGGAAAGTAGGCACTTATCTTTTAAAATGGATGCTTATTTGGGACAAACTAGAATAGAAATGTGAACACTTATTTTGGGACAGAGGGAGTAAAAATTGATCCCTCCTTCTCCGGAACTGGCAAGGGATTGTAGTTTTATGGATGATACTTTCTTGTCTTTCAGATACCGTTGTCCCATTTGCTCAAAGTCGGTGTGCCAAATGTCTAGAACTTGGCAAAGATTAGAACATGAGGTATATAATTGCTTATGGCATACTTGGAAATTTTGATTTCAAAAGCAATCGCAAATGTCTCTGAAACAACTTCGATCAATCACCGCACCTCTTGAGAGGATTTGTTTCGGGATGCGTACTTGGTTAAAAATTGTTTGCAATCACGGATTATTCTTTTTGAACGACATTGTTACTATAAAGATTATTGTGACTATTGGGTCCTCGGGCGTGTAGCTAGTTGGCAAAGAGGCAGAGCTACTTTGCTCAATTACACAACAGGTTCATGTTCGAATCCTGCTGGAGGACGGGCTTGAACCCCCCCCCCCCCTGCTAGCCTCAACTGCGGAGGCAACTCTGAAATGTCTCCTCACATGTGGTTCCTAGGGGGCGGGTTGAATGAGGGGCCGGTCGGGGTGGGGTTGCCGGTAATCAACTTTACTCAAATTGTGCCTATTGATTAATTTTAAATTCGTAATTTGACAGATTGAAGCTACTGCAATGCCTGAAGAATACCGGTATGAGGTAAGTCTTTCATAATTAACATGACCACAATTCAGCGTACATTACTTTTCGGTCATCAGAAGCATGTCGTAGGGGATAGGCTACGATTTGATTAGGGACTTGGGGGCAAGTTCTTAGGAACCTTAAATATTTTAGGAAAGCAGGAGTCATCTATTCTGTGAGTATTCTTGATCAATACTCCCTCCGTCACAAAATAAGTGTCCACATTTCTATTTATGTTTGTCTCAAAATAAGTGTCCACTTTTAAAAGTAGAAATCTAAATTCTCAAATTTACCCTTAATTAATGCTCAAATATTTAAGTGTTGTGAAAAGAGAGAGACATTAAATAAGGGTAAAGATGTTTTTGGTTAACAAAAAAGTGTAATTATTATACATGTCTAAAACTGTGTGTCATTTCAATTGTGGACGCTTATTTTGGGACGGAGGGAGTATTATTCATTATAAATATCTGCCACGATAGTCATCATGAATACTCACAAAAAGGGTGGTTCCTTATTCCTATTTGGATTTTTTGTAGAACCATGGAGTTGGGAGAGGACAGTAGAAAAACTTGTAGTCCCATGTTTTTTTTTTGAACGGCAAGCTAACGCACACACTCGTTCCAACGGTATCGGGCCTCCATTACGGGCAATCCCACTAATCCGCTGTGACCCGGCCCAGCCTTTGGCTGAACCCGACCGGCAGGGTAGATGGTCCCATAGACTGGACCCACCCGAACCGGCCCCGAAGGACCAGACCCAGAGTCCGGATATCTCAGGAAAGTGTCGCTCGTGGGAATCGAACCCGGGTAGTGTGCCTTTCACCCCACACCCCCCAGGATGTTACCTATCCAACTGAGCTAACCCCCTTTGATTTGTAGTCCCATGTTTGGTGTGACATTAAACTAGGACAATACACGATTTGTGTGGACCAAAATAAGTGGAACAAAAATCAGGAAAATAGGAGAAGATTAGTAAATTATTGAACTACCATGTCAAATTAATTCCCTAAAACGTTCCACAATTTTTTCACCCTTCTACCTCACTCGCGTCCGTCCTGTCCAGTCTGCTTACCAAACGCTGAAGGATCATGATAGCTTGTAGTATGATATGCATTTAAGATAATTGATATGAGATCTCATCTACATGGATTACGTCGTCGATATAATCTCTGTTGTTTTAGAATCAACGACTATAAGAACACTAATCGTTTTGAATATGCCTTTCAGATTCCAATTCTATGCAACGACTGTAACAATACCAGCAAAGCGTCCTTTCACATCATCGGCCACAAATGCATCCACTGTAAGTCTTACAACACCCGAAGGATTGGAACGATAACCAACTCGTTGGAGAGACAGATTTAACGTAAACGGTAATTCAAGACCTCCCGGAAAATCCAAATAGATAGATAGGGGCGCACCTACTAAGATGACCCCGTGTGCACGAGCTATTGCCCAATCGACTGTCACAATGGGAAAAAAAATTAGGTGCCTTAACGGTGAACTCACTTTAAATTGATGTGTCTAAGTTAAAATTGTTGTAGTCAGTCTACTGGTAGTTCAACAGGAAAGATGGGAAAAAAATCTACATGGGTGTTACCAAAAAACCATTGTATTTTATTAATGTAACATTTTATGCATAATTAATATTTATTTGATTTTATATTTTGTGTCATGAAGTTTGTAAAATGTTGCATGTTATTTGAAGCAACTTTTTCTTCTTTTTTGAAAAGTCAATTAAATCATACACCAATATATTCACAAAGGTGCGTTTAGTTTGCAAATTTGGGTTGAATTTAACATTTGAAATCTGAAATTTCATTAAAATATGCTAAACATAGCGATGGGTAAAATTTATATTACATTTGTTTTACAATATGCTAAAAGCATTTCATTTGTGATAATCATTTAGTAAAAAGATAATTAAATAATTTTTTATAACTTGTTTTCATAAACTATTTAATTAATGGATTCCATTTTTATTTCAAACCAAACACTCTAACCAATTCAAATCCAAAACCTTTCAATTTTGAATCCTTCCACAAAATACAAATCTTTCAAAAACATTCCATCAAATCAAACGCTTAGGGTCTGTTTTTTAACAGCTTATTCAGTTAGCTATATATGACTGTTTGGTAGTGCCTTAATGATATAGAAAGTGGCTTATTCAGTCAGATTTCAAGGAGGAGCTTTATACAGAAAGCCAAGTTTTTTTTAAACCAGTCTATTCCATTAAAAAACACGTTCCTTCCATATATAAAAAAAACTCTCACAAATAAAAATCTTCCAAATCTATACAGACATATTAATCCACTCAGACAACTTTATCCATACAAAACTTAATGAAAAATCAACCAAACAGCCCCTTTAATATCATTGGGAACCGGAGAGTTTGTTCAAGTTTATAACATCAACGGCATCACTACGAGTCAATCGATGGTCCAAGACCGACTCCCGTTGAGAACGCTCGAACCTCCCTAGTATCCCGTTCAAATCAAAACGATAGGGATAAGTACCTGCAAAATCAAATTTCAAATCGATCATTTTAAATATCTTTTTTTTGGGAAGGGTGTCCTAGGCTATGCCTAGACTAATCCCTTGGCAAATTATGATCCCTTGGCAAATTATGATCGTAAGACATCAGCCCTAATTAAACCTCAGTGGCCACAATTGTTGGGTTCACCTGGATTCGAACCCTGGGCATATTCCACCACATCCCCATGGTCTTAACCAGTACGCCACAACCCTTGTGGTTATCATTTGAAATCTTCGGTTTATAAAGTTTCTTAACTAAATGGCGAAAATAGTTACCCCGGTCGACATCCCACCATTCTCGATAGATATAGTGTAATTGCCATAGGCCCAATGCGATGTCCCTCCTCCCTCACCGAGGCGAAAATATGGATGCATAACCATCCACAGTGCGTTGGCTGATACCGAAAGGTTTCCCAATATTCCGTCACGAGGTCCAGAGGGTGCAAAAATTGATGGCTCTCGGGCCAGAGATGTCGATGATGGTAAAAATGGTGTCCGAAGATAGCAATGTCGTAGCCACCTTTACCGGTCATCAGTCACGACAAAAAAAAAACCAAATGTGGTATTTGCTCTGTGACACTCCCAACGATCGTCTATGGCGCCCCGTCAGCCACATCATCATCATCTATGTTAACGGGTCGTTATCCTTCGATCGAACCTAAATACGAACAAATAACTTTTAATTACAAATTTACGCAAAAACTATTCACTAACTAAACAGAAAAACTAAAACAATTTTACCTTGGCACGGTGATTGGTCTCCAAGGCACGCTGCACCGTCTCGTGTAGCCGGGCCATGCTTTCTAAAATGGCACGCTGACCGGCCTGCGTGGCACGCTGACCGGCCTCCAGGTCACGTTGACCGGCCTCCAGGGCACGCTGACCGGCCTGCAAGTCACGCACTGCCTGCTCTAATGCTACCACCCGCTGCTCTAAAGGTGTTGGGACGGTGGTGGCGGCCTCAGGAGATGATGCCCCGGCCCCAGAAGAACTCCATATCGATAGCGGTACTGGTCGCGGCAGCTGCGGTGGTGGTAGCGGCGGCCGCGGTGGAGAATAAGAACGGCCTCTCTTCGTTGGCGGCTGAAAATCATCAGTGATGCTGTCAAAAAATCGTCGACTGTCACGCCACCAGTCAGTCTCCCGCTCGACCTCCGTTGATGTAACCATCAGTGGCTGACGACCGTCCTAATAATTAATAACACGATTAGTTAATATGAATAACATAATTAAATAACAAAAAACAAAAACGTCGAACGTACATCGTCGACATCGAGGAAGGTCATACACATATCCCACATGATCGTTTGAGTCCATTGCCAGGCAATGGCTCTCGGGATCGCATCACTCCGTGAGGCAAACATCCTGGCAACGGGAAACGTCTCAAAGATCCATATCTACAAAGTCGCAATTCAACGTTATCGACCAACGCAATTAAGATTGAATCAACATGTAAAAAACAATTAAACGAACCTTGAAGGGAAAAATGAATCCCGTAAGTGTGTACTTGGCTATCCTATCGGCCTTGACGCCTACATGGTGTTGGCGTCTCGGCAACGCAGTCTTCAACTGCGGGTGGGTCAACGCCCATAAGTAAGAACCCCAAGGGTACCTGTTCCATGAATCCAAATCCTCTACCAGACGTAGAAGAGAGCTGGCAACCAACAACTGCGGTTGGCGGCCACTGAATCCGACCTCCAACAACAACAACAGACAAATACGGACTGCATCAAGGTCTGGCATTTGCGCAAAGGCCCGACTTGTGAAAACCGACCAAAGGTCCGACCCCCTCACATGTTGATGGTCCGATATGTCAGGGAATACCCGATCCCTGAAAGGGTTACCGGACCTCTCCTGTAACGCATCCATCGGGCCGAATCGAAGCCCGGTGATCAAACAAAACTCCTCCCGACCAAATCGAAGCTCGTGACCTCCAACGCGAAACCACATCTCATCGGCCAGAGCACCCTCCGGGAAGAACTGAGTCTGCAAGATCAAATGGATCAGCAGCGGGTCTCCATTTGTTGACTGGATATCTAACCATGGACCGAAGCATGTGTCCTTAAACAGAGCCAACCTCTTATCGGATTCTCTCAACTTGGCAAAGATATCTTTGGCAACGGATATCCGAGCTTTGATCGTCAAAGTTGCGTCGTAATAATCACCCTGATAAAACACATCGATTTGTCCACTTCAGTTACATAATCAAAACATTGAACTGATTGGTTTTCCATTTAAGTCTTGTATAGATAAAACTGTCGTTTTGTTTGGGAGGGTTTTTTCATAGATGAAAGGATCGTGATTTTAATTGGGAGGGGCAAATTTGGAAAAAAAATTTGGCTTCCTGCATAAAACTCTCCCCTAAAAGCTTACTAAATAAGCCACTAAAAGCTTACTGAATAAGCCACTTTCAACATCATTAGGCAGCTACCAAACAGTCATGCATGTATAGCTGGCCGAATAAGCTGTAAGTCTCATTAAGCTCATTAATTAAGTTAACAAACAACCCCTAAAACAACAAAGCAGGGCCATACGAACCACTAAAACACAAAATTATGTTATCTTCGATACACGAATGATGCCCAAAATGCCAAGTCCTTTGAGTCCCTCTATCTAGCACCGTTACTTCTTCCCAAATAACACTAATTGACAAATTGCCTCTATATCCAACGAATGAAACTTTCATGTATGAAAAAACGTAGGTCCTTATACAACAAGAATATAACAATAAGAATAAAAATCATGCTACATAAAAGACAATTTTCTTCATTTGAAAACATTTTATACAACAATTAAGTCTCATTTAAAATAACCGATAGCATGATACTCTAAGCATACTTTTCATTGTAGAAAAATGTGGGAGCCAAGTTATTTATCAAATGTGGCGGGAACACAAAAGTAAGTCATGCATCAATGTTGTCGAGTATCATTTTGATGACTTAATGCCTTAGTGCCTAACGACCTTTTGTTTAGTTTCACTTTCACCTCAAGATTCAATGACCTTAGTGTATGCTCTTTCAAGTTTCACCTCAACGCTGCTCAGGAGTCTTAGTGCCTACTTTTGCAAGTTTCACACGAAAATCCAAGAATCTTAGAGGGTGTTTGGTTCGTAGAATGTTTTTGGATGGAATGAAATTTGTCAAAAGAATTCGACTTTGAAAGAACTGGAATGGAATGCTATCATGTTTGACCACGTGTTTGGTTGACAAACATTGGAATGGAATCTGTTAAATAAATTGGAATATGTCTGTCTGGTTCACATAATGTAGCTTTGGAATCGGAAGAAATATTGGTAAATGACCAAAATACCCTTTTTTGAAAATTTTGAAACTGAAAGCCAACTATTATGGTTCAGATCGGTGGTTCAAATTGATGATGGTCGGTGGATCTTAGTGCCAACTCTACATATCTTATTTCAATACAGCGTCATTCCTCCCACTTGTCAAGCGAATAATTTTGCGTCGTAGTTTAATGCCACCAAGTACCCACAAAACCCACAAGATTTAAAACCTAAAAGTGTTACATAAATCAAATAGCATGCATTTCCAAATACTTATGCAAGTACATGTACCAAATATGTAACAAGTCAAACGACATGCTTTATGCGGTTATGCCTTTATCAAATAATCCTGCAAATATTTTTACCCACTTACATTTAGTGTCATCAATTGCATAGAATAACGTAAACGCAATTAGACTAAAAAACCATTCTTGACATGGTACACCGTTTTCACAAGGTAACCTGAAACTCACCCGGGGGATTCTCGTCTTTTTTGGCATGCTTCATGTAACGTCTAATGACTTCCTGCATGATCAGAATAAACAACCAACGATATTTAACTTACTAGTATAAATCATGATTTCTAATGCACTTTGAGTCGATTAGTTGGCTTCACATACTTTAGCATTTGTCTAAACATAACAAAAATAGCCTCGATCGAACTACCTTCTTGACCTAGTAAACTCTTTAAATCTACAATCGGTTTTAATGGTACTCACATCATTCCTAATCAATGTCTACAAAATTTTCATTATCTTTGGTCAAAGTGACATAAATCTAAAAAACACTAACCCCCCCCCCCTCTCTCTCTCTAATTATAAAACACCAATCTTTTCTAAAATTTCCATTGTAATATTTCCTCAAAATCAATCAACAAACTTAGTTAAACAACGGACAACCCAAATCATTGGCTCAATTCAGCTACTTTGGTGAGTTGGTCCACAAGTTCACTAGCCAATATTAAGTAATCCAAGGCTCTAAACTCACCATTTGTAACAGTGGGGTTTGTTTTCGAACCGTTATATCCGCCCATCTTTATCAATGTTCGAATGACGTTACATAAAGCAAATAGAAGAGAATGATAAATAGTCGAATAAGGTAATATCTACATGATTGAATTTCACTTATGTGTGTGTGTGTGTGTGTGTGTGTAAATGAAACGTAACTTCCAACTTTGATTTGCTTCGATCTCTCTCCTTATTTCTTACATCACTGCAATGGCCCTAAGCACAACAACCGGAGCCTCCGCACACGGCGTTCGTCGCTGATGAACAGTTACCGGCTTGCCATTGCAGATCGCATAACCGCCCAAATCGACTCGAAATACATTCATTCACAGATATATATATAAGTATATATATACAACAAAATTGAAATTCATCAAGTAATATATTACCTAAATCGACTCTTCATAATCCTCTTCGATTTGCTTGAAGTAACATCATTCGAACATCGATCGATGCAGCTTCATCTTAGGTTTTTTTTCCCTTTGCTTCGTTTTCAAAGATAAACAAACTCCACTGCTAAAAATGATAAGTTTAGACTATTGGTAAGAATGGCCCTTTAATTATATTTTAATTACACATTTTAACCATGTTAAAAAAATGAGTAAACTACGATTTTCGTCCTTGTGGTTTGTTGTTTATAACGATTTTTGTCCCTGGTGTTTAAAAACTGCTTTTTTTGGTCATTGTGGTTTCTATTTTGTTTCCTTTTTCGTCCCTGAGACTAATCCAGTTAAAAAGGTCAGTTAAGTCAAGGGCATTGTTGTCTTTTTACATTTTAATTAGATTTTCTATTAAAGAAATTGAAACTAATCCACTACTAACTTTACAAGTGTTTTATTTTATAAAAATATTTAAACCATCCCCTTCCCCTTCCCCTTCCCCTTCCCCTTCCTTTCTATATTTCTTACCATTCGGGAACATAGTTGTAATACATGATTCACTGTTGTACATGTCTATGATTCGAGAAATCCATGAATAATGATATCCCACAATCACTAGCCTCTCCGAGCCAATAGATAAGTAACTCTTACTAAACCCTTCAATTACATATATTCCATGAAATTTGTAATGTTGAAGATTACCATAATCAACAAAAGCATGGTGTATACAAATACACTAATTCAACAATCATGAAATAAAATTAGAATGCAAAAATAGCCACGAAACAATATTTAAGAGAAGTAAAAAGTATACAAAAATCATATGCCTAATTCCTCTACTACTTCTACCCCAGTTACATTAGCTCACTGTCAGCTTCCGACCTCAAGAATCAATATTATCTCAAAATACTTCTTCTCAATCTGAAGTCAAACATAGTAGATCAAGTAAAAAAGTTGAAAAGGGCATGCCCGTGCAAAATTGATGGCAGTTCTTAGTTGGTGATACTTCTATGCCCCACTAAGAAGATGCATTGCCATGATCGCGGAACTGACCAAGTGTTGAGTTCTAGATGGCACTTTGCTGCTCCTAATGACTCAAAAAGAAAAAGAGCACTGATTGGATCATCAATACACGATTTATCCGCTAAATGTCTCAAATCAAATCGAGCATTGGAGTTAGGTAAAAAGTCTTTCGAGTTCCTAATGGCTGTGTTATTTCTCTGCAAGCACGAGATCATGTTAAACTTCATGTCCCTAAAGGATGCAGGGTTGAACCACCATCAAAACAGAGGAAAGTGAAACCATCATCATAAAGAAAAATTCTCGAAAAATCATCGGTTCTTGGCCCTTTAATGGCTCAGTCTCCTATCGTTGATGTAATAGGTTACAAGGGAGTTAAGAAGGTTGAGTGTGTTAGACTCATAGTCGATGCGTTACGTTATATTGGGTCTATCTTGAGAAGGAATCCAGCCTAGATGAATCTATTTTCAAATGACAACAAGGGCTCAAGTGCTTTCCTCTTTCCTTTCTTGGTCTTCTGGTCAAGCCATGGTCAAAACCAAATCCCATATCTGAGCTCCTCCACGTTAACAACATAAGGCAAATAACTATGGAAGACAAACCTCGGGAAGGAGATCGATGGGAGGAAACTTGGGGAAGGAGATCGATGGCATACGACGGTTGGAGGTGGTGATGGTGTTCACCGGGAACAGAGGGGAGAAGCGATGAGGAGGTAGCCGTCGGGGGGTGGGGTGTTGTCTGGCTAGGGACTTTAGGAATTAGGGTTAATATTGAGATATATTGTAAATTTTTAATATAAAATATAAAAAAGTTAAAAAGACAACAATGTCCTTGATTTAAATGGTTTTTTTAATGGAGTTAATATCAGGGACGAAAAAGGAAACACAATGGAAACCATAATGACTAAAAAAGCAAATTTTAAACACTAGGGACGAAAATCGTTATAAGTAACAAACCATAGGGACGAAAATCGTAGTTTACTCTAAAAATTTGTTTATTTTAGAGTAAACTACAAATTTGGTCCTTATGGTTTGTTAAAAATAACACTTTTCGTCTCTGTAGTTTCGAAATTACAAAATGGCCATTATGGTTTGCAAAAACGTCCAAGTATGGTCTCTTTCTCTAACAGTCATTAAAAATTTTGGTTATATAACGGGTATTTTCATTTTTTTTATCAATTTTTTTATCAATTTTTTTGTTATTTATCCAATCAAAAATCATAGGGACCAAACCATAAATTTGATTTTGATTGGTTAAAAAAATGGGAAATGACGAAAATGCCCCTCATTTAACATAATTTTTTAATGGTCGTTAGAGGGAGAAACCAAATCCCGACGTTTTTGCAAACCACGATGGTCATCTTGTAATTTCAAAACTACAGGGACGAAAATGTGTTATTTTTTACCACTGTTCTAAAAAACTCGCCGCACAGTCGTCATGGCGCGCCATGACACCAAGGCTTGTGTGTCACGCCACGTTAAGCCCATGGCACGCCGTGGCCTAATACGCAGTTATCATAATGAGATATTTGATTTTTCTTTACGTTTTTAATGTTTTATTTGCAAGTTTTTAATATATAACCAAATTTAACTTGCTTATTACTATTGACTCATTGAATAACACTACAAAACATATGTTTTTATATATAATATTATATATGAATTAGAAATTTGACGTCATAAGTCACGCCTTGAAAACGCAATGGCTTCGCCGTGACTTCTAAGGCTTGAGGCTTGGTCTCGCCGCCACGCCACGCCTCACGCTATTTAGAACCTTGTTTTTGACAAACTACAAGGATGAAATTTGTAGTTTACTCTTTCTTTTATATGAATTTCATTATATAGACTTTTGAGTAAACTACTATTTTCGTCCATGTGGTTTGTTGTTTATAACTATTTTCGTCCCTAATCTTTAAAAATTGTTTTTTTAGTCATTGTGGTTTGCAACTCCTTTCGTTTTTAGTCCCTGAAAATATTAGTTTGAGGGACGAAAAGGGAATAAATTACAAACCACAATGACTAAAAAAACAATTTTTAAAGTCATGGACGAAAATGGTTATAAACAACAACCCACAAGAACGAAAGTCATAGTTTTACTCTAGACTTTTTCAAACTGAGAACATGTCTTGTGTTTAGGTAACATCACTCCACCCCTTTACCAATTGAGTTACACGCCAAAGGCCATTATGCATATTGTTACATGTTTTATGCAGGTATATGCATAAAAGGGTCGATTCGAGTCGAGTAGTATATTATTCGAGCCCAGATCGAGAACATATTGTCAAACTCGAGCTCAAGCTTGAATATTTTTGAATAACCGAGATCAATGCTTGTTTCTGTGCTCGAACCTGCGATTGGTTAACTCATTTATCTGCTCGAATTCGATAATTTTTATATTTTTATATTGTATGATTTATGAAATTATGAGCATGTTTGGCTTGAAAAAATATATATACGTTTGAATGACTCGGTTTGACTCGAAAAACTTAATCGAGTTTTCGAATGAGTCGAGTCGAGTCGAACATTGGTGTTATGGAGCTCTGCTCATTAAGTTAAATGAGTTATATTTTTGTGTTTGAGATCGACTAAAGCTCGAGTAGCTTGTTAAGAGATCAAATCATTTACATCTCTGCTTGCCGATACCTAAACCAATTCGCCCCAAGTTTGACGTGTTGCACTTAGAAGGACTTGAGTACGAATTAGCGTATGATCTAGATACCACACTTGTCGTGACTTGAGTACCATTGATAATTATCAAAGATATCAGTTCTAGTTAGACTCTCATACGTATATCTTTATTTATATCAGTATATCATTTTGACAACAATACATTTTTTCTAACAGATTAAACGACTAGCAAAATAATAAATAAGTTGTATTGTTGATTTGTGCTATAAACATTTTGTTTGATCATCATTATATATTTAATTTGTGTATCTATTTGATTGGATTTTTTTTTTCCAGTATATAATCTTTAATCAGTATAAACAATAAATGTCATGTTAGTGGCTATAGAGATGAGCATTTGGTTTTGTTAAGAGGGATCGGACTTGTTAAGACCGGTTAGTGTCATATTGGTTTGGGACCAATTTATCAGGCTCAGTTATATTATTTTATAGGAGGACCGATTACAAAAACATGTCGAATTGTCGATTATGGATCTTTTATTATTATGTATAATCAAATAATTGAAAAGTTATTTGATTGCAGTAAATAATATATTATTATCTTAAAGAATTTATTAATAATAACGTTGTTTAACGAATAAGTAATACATATAATTAAAAAACATAAAAAAAAAATGTTATTTTTACTAAAAAATAACAAACTTGTTAGACATGACTAATAAAAATATGTTTTTCTAATAATTTAAAAATATATAAAATATAAAATAAAATATTATAATATCTGTAATTATAAAATGGATATTTCATTAGATAAAGGGAATATTATTTTATAAAGAATTATGGAGACATTCATTCAATGTTTTTGAAAAGGAAACTTCTCAAGTAAAGAATTTAGGTTGTCTACAAAAACAATTTTATTTTCTAAAACAAAAATAAAATGTTTTTTTTTCTTATTTATTAAATTAAATTTACTTTTATTTTAAATATTAATAAATGAATTTTGGTCTACATATTATATCATCGTTATATATCAAACTAGTTGTGGACCCGTGCAAAGCAGCGAGATCTGACATTTTTTTGGGAAACAATAATGAATAATATATAATATTTAACAAAGATTTCCCAGAAAAACAAAAAATGTTACGTTTTCAAACGAGTTATTGATTTTTCCTAAAAAAACAAAAAAGAGTTAAGTGTGCAAATATGTTTATTGATTGTTTGCTAAATAGAACAAAAGGTTACATTTGCAAATGTGTTTATATTGCTAGAACAAAAGAAGTATGAAGTTCATGTTCAAATTCTCTAAGTAAGTGATGCAACCCCTTTATAACCAAGAAATGTGACACCTCCTCATCAATATTAACGTTTTTGCAAAATAAAAATTAGAGAAGAAACAAGATATTTCCAAACAAAAGATGATTTTAAATAGAGATGAAAATGTCAATTATGAGCAATTCCATAGACATATATTCAATCTTGGACATATAAGTTATAACAACTATAACATGTCCTTAAGTATTAAATCGTAATAAATTATAAACTATAGGGGTGAAAATCATAATTTCTTACAAACCACAGGGACTAAAATGTAATTTACTCTTAAGAGTTAATTTTAGAAATAAATGATTGTTAAGATGAGGGACCTTTTTAAAAATTAAAATGCAAACTTTAAGAGTTTTTCATAAATAAAAGAAGTTGAGGGATAACTATGCGATAAACTCAAAAATACAAGGACCAAGTTTAATTTACTCTAAAAAGATAAATATGAAATAACGTAATTATCTGTAAGTTTTATTATATAATTATTTTGAAAGCAATCTTCTACGATGCAATTCACTGTACATCTCTTCCTTCGTTACTCTTCTCCATTCCTACCAACTGCTCCCCGCAAACACTTCCACTCCCTCCGTCGATCGATTTCGGCCGCCACCGCCACCATGGGCGAGACCGCCGGTAATTCATCGTTGTTGGAATACGTCGCCGGAGCGTGGTACTCTGTCCCGGAACTCCGTCTTCGCGACCATCACTTCACTGTCCCACTCGATTATTCTCTATCTCAATCCCCTAAGATCTCCGTTTTTACTCGCGAGGCGGTTGCTGGTAAATCATTCACTTTAACTTTCATTGAGGAGTTATTTTGTATAGAACAACAAAAACAAAAGATTGAAGGAAACGAACCTGGGAAAGCTTTGCCTCTGTTTGAAAAACGAAAAAAAAAAGATTGATTGTAAATAACTACAATCATAAACAACAACAATAGATTATCTGTAGTCTTTTTACTTATTTCACTACTCCCCTTCGAACCTATTTTGAGATGTTTTTTACTTACAGTCAAGTCTCAACGTATTTTTCGGTGTCTCCCTGTTACCATTAAAGATGAGATTTGGGGTGCAGAAACATGAAAATACTCATAAAATCCTTAAATTATAATCAATGCAACAACAATATCGTATCTAACCAAAGAAAGAACAAAAAAATAATGTTAAAAAAACCCTAGAAATTGAATCTTGAACAACAAAAACAAAAGATTGACGGAAACGAAACTGGGAAAACTTTGCCTATGTTTGAAAAACGAAAAAAAAGGATTGATTGTAAATAACTACAATCATAAACAACAACAATAGATTGAAGGAATTGAACCTTGAACAACCTGATTCAAATATATATGAGTAGAATCATCCTAATCTCCGTCTAATTCTGTTGAACCGTGATATAAGGATATGGATGGAAAAGATTTGAGCGCCTGATGGTGGTTAGCGATGAGGATTAAGGATAAAGATAACATCCAAGGTGAATAAGTAATTAAGCATTAAATAATAGTACATTATGTTTAAAAAGTTGTTTTTAAGTAGATAGCTTTAAATAATAGTACATTACGCTTAAAAACTTGTTTTTAAGAGATTTTTATATCTCTTTTATAATATAGTATAGATATTCTATCCGTCATAAAATAGATGTCTATATTATTATTTAGTTTTTGTTTTAAAATAAGCGTCCATTTTTAAAGGTAAATGTTTACTTTTTCATTATACCCTTAATTATACGATGTAAAAAATTTCTCTATATGTAATTAGACGAAAAATCGTGTGAGAATATGAGTTCAGATGAGAATTGTAAGAAGGAAGTTGGATCATTGATCACTTTTAATCTCACCCTCATCCCATGAATTGCACTTGATACAGGAACTGATCGGTGCATCTCATACGTGTTGATCTTCAATTATGATTGATCCAAGTTGGAGATCCATTTCTACTATTCTCACCATAACCCAATCCTATATAATTAAAGGTAAAATTATTCTTTTATTAATTAAAAAGTGTAAAAGTTATATATTTTTAAAATTGTGTGCCTATTTCATTATGCATATTTATTTATATGTTGAATATTCTTTTATCAGTATATTACATATTTGAATATTTATCCTTAGTTATGAGACGAAGAAAAATTATAAAATTGTCTTTTTGCTTATTAAAAAGTGTAATGATTATACATTCTTAAAATTGTGCCTTTTTCGTTATGAATATTTATTTTCGAAAAGGAGGGAGTAGATGAAGTATAAGAACCTATTTTTGTATTTCTTTTTCTTGTCATATCATGCCCAACTCATCAAATTAAAAAATTGTAAAAAATCTAAAATGATTTTTGTGAGTCTCATATATTTTTCTTAACATCAAATATTTAATTTAAATACATCACACAAACATAAATAAATAAAGGGAAATTGACACAAATAGTCATATTACACCTACATTTTCACCTCCTAGTCATGTCTCTCCCGTATTTGCAGATTTGACCCTAGGTTTACAATGAAGGACCTAGGTCCACAATGGATGACAGCTAAAAGTCAAAAGAAAGTCGCAATATCCCGACACGTGTCCTCCATTGCGGACCTAGGGCCAAATCTACAAATACAGGAGAGACATGACTAGGAGGTGAAATTGGAGGTATAATATAACTATTTGTGTCGATTTCCCATAACTAAAAACTAATAAAATATTATCTCACACAAATCATGTCTAACTCAGTTGGTTTTCCCAAGGGCGGTAACATACTGGGAGGGGTTATGGATGGTATCCCAATCTACATGGGTTCGAATCCAAGGGGAGTCATTTTGAGGGCATGAGGAGTACCCAGTCCTTGGGTCAGTCCAGTCGTTGACTGGGCTGCCCCCCCAGCCCAGTCTTAAGATTGTGGTTGGGCTCTAGGTTCAGCGTAAGCTGGGCCGGGACAACGGCGGATTAGTGGGCTGCTCGTGGATGCCCGATACCTCCGAGGAGGTGTGCGTGTGTGTGTTCGTGGTAGTCGTTCGTTGGTTCGATGTCGCTATGCCTTCCAAAAAAAAAATTATCTCACACAAAGTTTAAGATAAAAACTAAGGCGTCGTTTGTTTTTTAAGAGGTCTAAAGTCTGAAGTCTTATTTTAGTTATGATTAATAAGAGGTGGTGTGTAAAAAGGTCTGAACGAATCAGACTTAAGAACCATTAAGATATTTTTTGAAAAAAACAAACAACCCCTAAGTTTCTTGGACAAAAATAGAAAACATGTGGGTCACTCAACTTCAACCTTCAAAGGGTCAAAAAAAAGGAGCCTTAAAAAGCTTAACTTTTTGGTTGTCTTTTAAATGTTCACTAAGTTTTTGTCAATATTGTCGGTCACTTATTTGAAAAAAAAAAATAGAATAAACTACAAATTAAATTCATGTAGTTTGTTAAAATAACATTTTTCTTTCATGAAATTTTGAATTTATAAGATGATTATTGTGGTTTGCAAAAACGTTTAAATTTGGTCTTTTTCTTTAACGGTCATTAAAAAATTTCGTTAAATGAAAGATGTTTTTGTCATTTTATCGATTTTTCTTTGTTTTCTATCCAATAAAAAAACCAAAATGACCAAAATCATAAAATTGATCTTGATTCAGTAAAAAGCAAATAATTACTATAAAAAAAACAAAAACGCTTTTCTTTTAAAAGACATAAATTTATCAAGACCACATATATGATTAACAGAACCATAATCTGAATCTGGATCAAGTCACAAAATAGGTCCATGATAAAAAACAAATCATGTTAGTACACACTAGGACTTTGTCCATAGAAAGGTAAAACAAATCATGTAAAAGCTTTCCTTTTTTGTTGGAAAGTTTGAACCTTTTAAGCATGACTTGTTTTATGGAAAAAAAGAAAATAAAACCTTGCAAGAAAATATATTGAATGACTACATCTCCTTTGCAAGAAAAATAATTGTAGAAATCAAACTTAAGGAACAATATAAGCCTCAAAACATTGTTTTTCCTTTCAGACATTTCATCAAACTGTTTATAGTCATCATTAAATTTACAAAGTAAAGAAAACTAAAATGGTATTTGATTGACCTGTTATCACATACTTTGAGGGATGAGATCAAATAGAGCTACATCAATGAAAAAAACTAAAACGTGATCAGTTAAATCACATCTACAACCTCTGTTACAAGGGAAGGCATCCAAACGTACCTATTGTCGTGAAGATTGGAAAATTTGTGATATCTGCAACGAATAGAAGTAATATGAAGACGAGAGATTGAAAATTGGAGAAGGAAGGGTTTGGTTTTCTCAGCCTGGAGATGGAAATTGGGAGTCAAAAGTCCCGGTTAATTATTTGTTTTTGGTGGGAAAATATTAAAATAACGATTTCTCTCTAATTTTATTAAAACCCAACTTTTTGGGGTATTTGGGTTCAGGTTGAGTTTGATATTTGGCCATCCGACTCATCAATAAACCCAAAATAATATACATATATATTTAAAATATTATATAAATATATTTATATATCTAATTATCTTTTGAAATCGTAAATCATAGTCATTCTAAATGTTTTCTAATTTATAAACTTACTATCAATTTCATCAACTCCCTCAATTGATTGAATTATTCTTCAAAATCGACTGAATTTATATATATTCTTTTTGCATTATAATAACACTTGAACCTGACGAGTGACCAACATCAATCCAAAACCCGACCAACCTAAAACCTGATCCAATCGGATCTTAGAGGGTGTTTGAGATTGTTAATTTAAACTCCTTATTGACTTGTAACTTTTGGTATTTTCCTCACCGCTAATAAACTATTTTTAGTGTTTGAGTTGGGAAAAAAGAATGCTAATAAACTAGTTTTTCAAAACGCTACTATGAGTAGCTTTTCAATAAGCTAGATAGTTTATGGTCATCCAAACATGTACTAGAAAAATGTATAGCGTATAAGCTAACTTTTTTTTGCCAAACAATGCCTTATCAACTTACTTGAAACAACTTATGATTTTTTTTTTGTTATTTTACATGTGTAAGCAATTCGAAACACCCATAAATAACAATTTATTCGTTTATTACGTTTTTGTACCACAATAACCTAATCCAAACAATTTTTATAAAACTTATTTTTATCACCACATAAGTTGATAAACACTTTTAAAAATAAGCATAAGTTGTTCTAAATAAGCAATCCCAACACCCCCTTAGGAGCCGTTTACCAAATACTTACCCGGTAAGTGCTTACCGGGTCAATTACCTTACCGAATGTACATGACAAGATGTAGAATCTTACCCGGTAAGAGCCGTGAAAAAGACCGAGAGTCTTTACCCGGTAAGTAAGGATGACAACTCTTACCCGACTAACACTTACCGGATTAATTAATGCATATGATATTGTTTCGATTGACCAGAATGTTATCCGATAAATTAAATAATAGTGTAGATTCTCACCGATAAACATTTACCGGATAAACGTTTGGATAAACGACACCTTAATTTTCATATCCAAAGGCTATGTTTGGTAAACTAGCTGATAAGCTACCTTTTCAAAACGCTACTATAAGTAGCTTTTCAATAAGCTAGCTTATAAGCCAGTTTATGGTCATCCAAACATTAAAAAAAAAAATCTAGCTTATAAGCTAGTTTTTTTTGCCAAACAATGCCAAAATTCGATCCGGATTTTGATTTACCCATCCAAATCCACATGACCCACTTGATGCACATAGGAATGGCAACGGGGCGGGTTTGGGGCGGGTTTGTCGTCCCCTACCCCCGTCCCCGAAACTGAAATGCATCCTCGTCCCCGCCCCGTTCCCCGTCGGGGATTTTTTATGCCTCGTTCCCGTCCCCGACCCGATGGGAAATCCCCGATCCCCGACCCCGACCCGAACCTAAAATATATATAACTTTAATATTAATAATATATATAATTTTAAATTTTTTATAATTTATATATATATTAAATATTAATAATATATATATATAATTTTATTTTTATTAATATATATATATATATATACCGGGCAGGGCGGGGCGGGGATACCTTGTCCCGAACCCGATAAAATCCCCGAAATTTTCCCGTCACCCGATCCTGACCCGAAATTGTCTAACCCGACTCGGCCCGAAATTAGTCGGGTTTCGAATTTCCCCGTCGGATTTGCGGTTTTCTGCCATCCCTAGATGCACACCACCCTAACTACAAGACATCCTTTTCATGAACTTGGAACAAATGGAAAGATCTTGAAAAAATATCAAATCAAACTTTGTAAGTCCAAGATATCTCCACGTCCATTCTCCACCAATTATCTTGAATCTTCCAATTACCCTCTATATTTTCAACAAATTTGAAAAAAAAACCCCAGTAATTTTCATCATGAAATCATCATGAGAACATCCCTTATCACATTCATTGCTTGGAGAACAAGCATAATCCCTCCCACCCACTTCAATCTTCATCAAAAAACCCCAAATTAAACCCATTTCCATCCACACCATTTCCCCAATTCCCCCAATTTCAGTTTCGTTTTCCCCAATTTGAAGTAAATTAAACCCATTTCCATCCACAACACTTCCCCAATTCCTCCGATTTCAGTTTCGTCTTCCCCAATTTTCACCAATTCGAAGTAAATTTCGAAAAACCATGCCTGGTTCTCCTCCGATGGAGCACTCCGACGGCGAAACCACCGGAATCCATGGCAGCTCCACAAATCGCCCCTGTGATTTCTGCAACAAATCGACGGCGATTCTGTACTGTAGAGCCGATACAGCAAAGCTATGTCTCTCTTGCGACCGTGAAGTCCACTCGACGAATCAGCTTTTCACCAAACACACTCGCGCACTCCTCTGCGACGGTTGCGATTCATCGCCGGCTTCGATTTTCTGCTCCACCGACGCCGCCGTACACTGCCAGAACTGCGATTGGGAAGCACACAGCAAGACGAGTTCGAATTCGAATTCTCCGACGACTCACGACCGGCGACCTCTCGAGGGTTTCACCGGATGTCCATCGGTTTCTGATTTGTTGTCGATTTTAGGGTTTGAGGATTTGAGCAAAAAGGGGTTGTTACTTGGTGGTGGTGGTGGTGGTGGTGATGGAGGATCCGATTGTTATGGGTCGGGTGATGGGTTTCCGGATTATTTGGTGTGGGAAACGCCGTCGTTTGTGAGCCTTGATGATTTGATTGTTTCTAGTGGGTCTGATCATAGCTATCAAGCTATGGGTGTTCCTCCTTTGCCTAAGGTATAACATTTTTTATTTTATTTTTTTCCATTTTGAAGTTTTTGTATTATTGTGGTTGATTGATTATTTTTGTGATTTGGGTTTGAATTGTTTTTTTCTGTTTGATGGGGATTTTTAATATTTTGTTAATTTTCTTTTGAATTTGAACTGTGTTTGTTGTAAAGTGAGATCTAAAAAGGTTGTCTTATAGTGGATTGGATATCGAGATAAAGCGGACAATATCTAGTATGGTTGGTTGGGATGTTAGAAATGGTATATGAGTTGGGAACGGGACTAGTGTGCCAGCATGGACGGTGGATTGTGAGTAGACGCGTATTAAGGCATTGTTTGGCAAAAATAAGTTAGCTTATTTTCTGGGTACATGTCTGGATGACCATAAACTAGCTTTTTGATAAGCTACTTGGAGTAGCTTATGAGGAGCTTTTTGTGATTATTCCAATTATGCCCCTCATTAATATTCATAATTATATATTAACTTTTAATTATAAATAAATAATTAATGTCCTTTTTGGTAATTTAAATGCTTATAAGCTAGTTTTTGCCAAACGTGACTTTTTCATCAGCTAGCTTATCAACCAGTTTGCCAAACATAGCCTAAAACTGGGTGAGTCTAAGTATGGATAAAGCGGATAATATCTGGTAAGGTTGGCTGGGATGGTATTTGAGCCGGGAACCGGACTAGTGTTCCAGCGTGGACTTTGGGCTCCCTGAGAGGGCTGGATAGTGAGTAGACGCTTATTAAAACGATGGGTCCAACTCTGGATAAAGCGGACAATATCTGATAAGGTTGGTTGGAGATGTTACAAATGGTACCTGAGCCAAAACTGAATTAGAGTGCAAGTGGGGACATTGGTTCCTGAGAGGGGTGGATAGTTAGTAGACGTGTTTTAAAAAACGGATAAAGCGGACAATATCTGGTAAGTTTGGTTGGGGATGTTACAAATGGTATCTAAGCTGGGAACCGGGCTGGTGTGCCAACGTCCCCGTTCGGCTCTTGAGAGGGGTGGATTGTGGGTAGATGTGTTTTATAACGGTGAGTCCAGGTGTTGGTAAAGCGGACAATATTTGGTAGGTTGGCAGGGGATGTTACAAATGCTATCATAGCCGGGAACCGGACTGGTATGCCAGCGTACTCAATGAGAGGGGTGGATTGTGAGATCTAAATCAAATCGATTGGGGATGGGGAGGGGAACAAAAGTTGCCTTATAATGAACTAGATACCTCCTTTATTAGATGTGTTTTATAAGCATGAGTGTAGGTGTGGATAAAACAGACAATATATGGTAATCTGGTACTGTTGGCCAGAGATGTTACATCAAGTTTACGTTCACTTCAACAAAACCCATTTGTAAACCTTTTGTGAACGGGTGTCCGTGTCACCCACCAAAGGTTACAAGATCGGCACACTGTCGGTCAAAATGGGTACAAAATAGGAAATATTGAAACTTGTTATATCTATTGAGAAAAGGAAAAAAAAATCTTGCTTCCACTAAATAGGAACTAAACCAAAGTTTGTTGCATTTTGATGTATTATTTGTTGTGTCTTTTGTTTGTTAACTTTATTTAGGCTTTCCTTGTTGAATCAGAACCGAAATGCTGCTCTTGGAACATACAAAGATGAACTTCTTCGCCAGCTTCGTGAATTGGCGAAATCTGAACCGAACGAGGACGATGGTCAAGACACCGTTAAACCCGTGAGCGGGTTTCAGCCGACGTTAACTACAGAAAACATCCGACTCAAAGGTAGGAGTTCAGGATTCGAACATAAGTTGGAGCAGAAGATATATTCTCCATACGAGGTATAATCTCATCTTTATTTTTCACGTACTAATGGTCGTAGCAAATTACATACAATTTGTCTCATTATCTGCATATCTTCCGAACCAAACAAACACAACATATCCCATTTCGTGTTTGTTAACTATCTATATCTATACTATATTATAAAGCATTTAAGAATAACTCTTAAAAACAAATTTTTATGCATAAAATACTGTTTATTGATGCACATTACTTAACATTCAAGATTACAAGCAAATAATGCACGAGTATAACTTTCTAAAGCTGCAATTTTGAATTCATAACTAACCAATAAACATAATCAAATATAAGATAAATATCTAGGGAAATTGGCACAAATGGCCAAAGTATCCATAACGTTGCACCTCCTAGCCATTTCTCCCCGGGTTTTGCAATTTTAGCCCTGCCGTTTCATCTGCATTTGACACGTGGCTTAGAAATGCGGATTGCGGAGGTGGGTCACCCGACCCATTGCGGACCTGCCACAATCCGTAAAATTTTTGGTCTTTTTGTGATGAGATTGCGGACCTACAGGTCCGCAAGGGCCAAAAACGCAAAAAATGAGGAGAAATGGCTAGGAGGTACAACGGACCATGTACTTTGGGCATTTGTGCCAATTTCCCTTTTAAATATAAAAAATCTAAAATATATTAGGATAATCATTGAATTTTAACAGAATATTTAATTATTATTTTATGAAAAACATTACATTATTAAATCTAAAATAAATCATTATTAATTCTAAATTAAATTAAATTAAATTAAAAACAAAAATTAAATTAAACAAATTCATAAAAAAATGTTATCGTTATCTCAAAATCACACAATACCGTATTATAAAATCGACGAAGACAAAAAAATAAAATGAAATATTAAAATCAAGATGTATCGCGCTACATTGCTCGAGTAGAGTACACTTCTAGTATATGTAAATATGTATAGTTTAGGGGTATTTTCGTCTTTTGTTCATTCTTCTCATTAGGTTTACCGAGCTACGGTCTACGACTCTAGGGATTCGACACTCTTGGACAATCTGTGTGCTCGTCTAGCCTCCATTGGAGGGGGCACGTTGGGGGCCCGCATCGGCTTTCACTTCGACCATTTCTTCTCAATATATGTTGAAAACGCTCTTTTGGAAAGTAATCTAACGGGGTTTCACATATTCTTACAGTGTTTTTGTAATTTATAGGCAAATACGTTTCAATGTTGTCACGATGGTTATGATGCCGGGGGTCAAGAATTTATGTCCGACCAATTAGTTGGAGATAACAACGAGACAAACTGCGTAGTTCCTGATGAAAAATTATTTACCGTTCATAGTTCGAGCCACGCAAACGCTAATCATGAAGGCCTGTTGCATGATCATACTACGGCTGTGGAAAACGTACAATTGTTTCCCGTTGTACGTGAAATTAACAGCCAGGAAAGGGAGACCGCGATCTCGCGCTACAAAGAGAAGAAGAAATCTAGAAGGTAGTTTTACTTGTTCAGTCTCGCGATCTTTTTATAAGAAATCGAAGATTTCTTTTGGTAGCCGTCTTTTTGAACTATTTGACGTCGTAAAGTTGGCTTTATAAGACTTAAGTTTATAGGACCAAACAATTGTGAGTCTCGTTTAAAATTGTTACAATAAGTTGATATGATGCTTTGGGCGTCCTAACAAGTTTTTGAGGACACTTTGAAAATAAGACGTCATATCAGTCTTTTTATATAACATTATTTGAAAAAATGTCTTATAAAAACAAGCGTTTTATAAAAGGCGTTCATAAGACATTTTTCTAAAATGTTCGATAAAAAGCTAATAAGATAATTTATTTCAAAGGGTTGTGTTCCGGTGAGAAGTTGAGTTAATGGTGAGAAGCGTGAGAAGTGGTTATCGGCCGTTGGATGAGAAATGGACGCACATTAGGATGAGATGCACCGAGATAAGTTGCACCGAGATAATTTGCTCCGAGATGCACCAGATCAATTCTCTTCTAAGCCACAATTCATGGGAGGGATTGAGATTAAAAGAGATCAACGGTTCAGATCCACTTCTCACCCTTCTCAACATTAACTCAACTTCTCACGCTTCTCACCATTAACTCAACTTCTCACACGATCATTCGTTCAAAAGGGTCTTAAAAGAACTTGTTAGAACGCCCAAATACGTCTAAATATTTTATTGTAACACGTATTATTGTTTTGGTCTTATAAACTCAAGCCTTATAAAGCAGTCTAGTTGGACATTTAGTTTGACATCCTATAAAGCCGATTTTGTTGCAGTTTTTTTTTAAAAAAATTTGGGTCCTAAATTTGACCCTTTTCACAACAAAAGTTGAAACTTTTATTATGGGGTCGTAGAATGCAAATCTAGTGAAGATGCTTAAAAGCGTTCTTAAATCGATTTGTTTGTTCGTTTTACCCGAAACGACAGGTACGATAAGCATATTAGGTACGAGTCGAGAAAGGTACGAGCCGAGAGCAGGACGAGGATCAGGGGACGTTTTGCCAAATTGGATCGATGAAACTATCGGTGCACAGGTTTGACGTCGGATCCTTGATAGATGATAGTGATAGTGTAGAGTTGTGCTATGGTAATTGGTGGCCAAAGGCGGTGCTTGATGCTCCCGAGCAGCAAGCACCGCCTCTGTTTTTCCGGTTACCGTAGTTTTCTGTATAGTCGATGGCATCATCCCGCCTTCTTAGCATCAGTAATTAAATCAGTGTTGTTCGTAAGCGGCTTTCGAGTGTGTTTGTTCCAAGTCTAGCTTGTTAATCAAATAAATATGAGTTTCCTAGTCGATTTTTTAATGAACGACATTCGTTCATTCGAAACTTGAAAGTAGATTAATCACGGGTGAAAAAGGGAAACAAGGCGGAGGATCGGCAATTCGGCATACCCGTAGACCGATGACGGGGTCAGACGTGGTTAATGGTGATATTTTTGTCATCATCGTTCGGTATGCATCCTAGTAATTCTCTAAAATGCGTCCTCGTTATTTTCGTAATCTGGAAGTCTATTCGGAAACGGTCTCTCCCAAGACAGAGTAAGGTCTGCATACATTTTACCTCGGGGCGGATTTAAGAACACTGAAGAGGGTGCATGTGTGCCCGTTTTATCGACAGTTGATTTTTTTAAGGTCTTAAAGGTGTAGCCGCTTTAAATTTAATTGATGTGTGTTCTCCTATGTTAACTGAAAGTGAATGCAACCTAATTTGCTGGTAGTGTCGTTGCTTGTGGCATTATAGGTTGCAGGTTCGAATCTTTTTTATACAAACGGTAGAAAATAAGGAAAATTCTAACTTGTATGTTGCAAAAAAAAAAAATGGTTTGTTTGTATCTTTAGTGAAAAAGGAATATTTATAATTAAATTTTGTTTTAATTTATATTATGTTAATTATTTTGTGATTTTTTCTGAATTTGGTTTGGTTTTATTTATTGCGTTTATTTGGTTTGGTTTTATTTATTTGACGTCTGAAATTAGAAAAAGATAAATAAAGAATAAAAGGGGTCCGGTTTAAGATCAGGGTGTGACACGACCGATGCGACACAACCTCTTACGAAGCCTAGACCTCGTTTTGAGGCTTAGGCTATGTTTGGCAAACTAGCTGGTAGCTGATAAGCTAGCTTTTCAAAACGCTACTATGAGTAGTTTTTCAATAAGCTAGCTTTTGGTCATCCAAACATGTACAAAAAAAAAACTAGCTTATAAACTAGTTGCTTTTGCCAAACAATGCCTTAGGGCATCGTTAATCATGAACTCTTTTGGAGGTTTATGACTTTGCTACATCATGTTTTTTTACCCACATATTTTATAAACGTTTTACTCCTAATCATGAATCGGGTCATAATCTAAATTCTAATTATATTATATTATTTAGTTGAATTGGGTTCGACCATTTTGATAAAGAACAGGTTCATGTTTATGGATCTCTTCTCTTTCACATCGGCATGTACTACGTAATGAGATATTGGGATTTTTTGTCTGTTATGTTTAGGATCCAACGATGTTGGTTAAGGTGTATGCAAGCGGGTTAGAACACCTGTCGTCACAAATAAAATTGTGGGGGCATTAGATTCAATGACTTTAAACGAGGCTTTAATTACATGTATGATTTTCAGTATAATTTTTCTCAGTATTAGTGAATAACCTTTGAAGTCCTCGTGTTAAACACTATTTTTTAGCGTAAATTGTAAAAATCATATTTCTACAAATCTTGTGAAAATGCTAGAATGTTAGTTTCTCCAGGCTTTTTTTTGACTGAGTTTTGGGCTCTTCGTACATCTCTAGATGAAAACTAGTCTATTTTGAGCGAATTTATTAATTCAAGATCTGTAACGAGCAAACACAACCAATCAATAGGTCAAATATATTGATAATCAGAAAATAAAGAATATAAAAATGAGTTAAACGTAAGTCGTGGGCATTCAAGTGTACTTTTGTTAGAAACTATATTCACGTTTATAGGTCTATGTTATATGAGAGTGTCTTGTCCGGTTGAAATATGTCATAACCTTACAAATTTAATCGATTACAGATCGAATATTGTGATTATAAGAAAAGAAATGTAACAAAAATTTGTAATTGTTGTTGACGTTAGAACATACAAGAAGATACGTCTCATATAATTGAATCGGTTCATCAATTATCAAAACTAAAGGGAATAAAAGTGTGTATTTGAACAATTTCACTTGCCATTCAGATGCGATTTTAAACATCAGTTAAGGCACGTTAATACCTTATCTTTATCTTTTGTGGAAAAGTTGAGTACCCTTTTGTTACTATGTTTCATAGACACACTTCGAGATAAAATAGATAACTCAAAACGCAAATGTCAACTAAGAAACAAAAATAAACGGCATCATACATCACAATATAATTTTGTCATTACTTAATTAGAAAAAGACTACATATAACCAAACATTTTTATAAAGAAAGGTAAGCAAAAGGTGCGATTCGTACCTATAACGCTTAAATGTAAATATGTGTCTACATAGTCGGCATCTGTGTATGAAAGTTATTTACGCACCGATGCACCACATGCATCTGCCTTTGTGCCTTCACGTGGGACGTTTCAGTATGCGCTATTTCAGGTTAAAAGTAGGTTGAGACTGAAAGCAGATGGTGTCGTGTTAATTGAAGAAACAACTATACGTTTTAAAAACACAGCTGTACTGACTTAAATCGTGGCGAAGATATTTTGATTATGATACTTTTCAATCGATTGTCACATGGGATGATGATCATAATCATGCTCATGTATATAAAAACTAAACACATGTCGGTTTTTCATTTCGTTGTTTGGAACTAACTAATTGTTTATTCTGTCTCATTAAATTTAACAATATATTATTTGATAAATTGTATGAAAATGTTTAATTATTAACAAAAATTATATATATATATATATATATATATATATATATATATATTGTTCCATGATTTTTTTTTTCTATTTATTATTAAAAAATGTATCAAAATGCAACAAAGTTTGGTTTAGTTCATATTTAATATAACGACTTTTTCTAATCGATGTATAATAAAGTTTCAGTTTTTGTCATTTGTATCCATTTAACTAATAACTTGTTGATTTTGTAAATGTGGATTCTTATTTATCGAATGTGTACCATGAAATAGATGATAAACCTGACACATAAGTCATCAAATGTTAGCAATTGATCAAAATAAATAAAACATACAATATTTTAATTTTTGTTATATTAATAAAAAATAATTATTTATTACAATAATAAAAACGAAAATAAATTTTAGTCATTAAAAAGTAATTTATTGATATGCCCTTTAAGAATTTGCCTCTTAAAGATTTAAGATGTGTATTTGACCTCATAAAAATCATCTTTAAAAGAAAATTTATTTTTATTTCTAATATTTTTTAATTATATATTTAAATAAAAAATTATAAATCATATATTTATAGATTTATAATCATATCAATTATAAATAATTTTAACGGATCACAAAGGTAATATAATCGCTAAATATGTTTGTTTAAATACGAACTTAGAAAATCCATTAAAAAGTTAGCGAATGCCAAAAATAACCCTGAGAAGATGAAAGAAGAAAGTCCCAAAAAAGCAAATGCCTTAGCGCTGGCGTTGGCGTTAGGGGTAGCAGTGTACAAGTGGACATCCTTTTACTTTTTCCAATGTGAAAACGTAATGGTATCAATGAGGTGGCATCGAACCAGCCCGATCGAACCGTTCATCCATCATATTAGATCTCGGCCATCCGATTTCATCTACTTGCTTCACGGTATCAATTGACTCGATACTTGAACCCCATCTAGCTGCTTGCTCCTCAAGCCGTATTTTAAGTTACAATTCAAAGATTTGTATACGTACAAGCGTTTTTTGTGTAGAAGAATGATTGAGCGCCGTTAAGTTGTTGTACATTTACGTATCCCGAAGGGATTATCTAAAAATAGCATAAAGGAAAACGTTTTTTAAGTATCATGTGTTATGTTAATCATTATGTAATAAACACATAAGATTTTACTGTCTTAAATCACGTGACTTTAAATCAGAGAGTACTTATGTTATCAAGAAAAAATAATATTTAAATTAAAAGTATTCCTATTAGCAATATCTTTTTATTGAAGATAAAATTTGCAATAAAGTGTTACTTTATTTGTCTTAAGAAGACGTGTCTACGTTTTTATTTATGTTTTTGTCAATATAATTTATTTTTTATTATTAAATTTCTAATTCTATCTTAATTAAGGTCCACAAATATTTCAGCGCTGATAAGGTGGAGAAATTCAGTAAGGGTAAAATTGTCAGTCCATTAACTATTGTATGTCTTTTAGTTAATGGAATTACAATTTTATCCTTAATGAATTTCTTCGTACCCTTTAATATATATATATATATATATATATATATTATATCACACTTTTCGTCTTCTCGCAAAATCTTTAACTTCTCACATGATCCTTTCTATATATATATATATATATTATATATATATATATATATATATATATATATATATATATATATATATATGATTTTGGATTAAGAGGTTATGGACTAAAAGATTAAGCTATATAATTAGTGCTTATTTTGACTTAATATTAAACATATGACTTGGTTTATTAAGCCCATCCATTGAGGCTTTAGCCCTTGGGTCCAATATTTACCAATAATTCACCTTGCCTTTTTTATTTATTTATTATTATAATTAAGCCACTTTCTAATTTTGCTACCAACAAATGCAAAAATAATTTTTTCGTCCAATTAAAGTGCTTAATTGTTTTTAGTACAATTTTAAGTTAATAATCAATGGAATTATTGAGTTTGTATTATTTATGTTATTTTAAATAATTTATAAACTTTTATTTCTTGTATTTAGAATTGTCATCCTAAACCTTTATCAAACAATTATTTTCCATTAAGTACCTTATTAGACAAAGCTGGTTAAAATGGTAATTTTCCATAAAACAAGGAATAATTATTTTTAAGTCATTCATACAAATTAATCCTTATAAACAACTTAGAGCATCTCCAACAGCTATGCTAAAGTTTTTTTTTTAAATAGAGTAAAAAAGATCAAAATCTCTAAAAAAACATGATTTCAACTCCAACAATTAATCTATTTTAGCAACTCTAGTATTAACTATCTTATTAAAATATTTAATTAATTTAATTATATTATTAAAGTATTCAATATATAGAAAGTTGAGAGAGGAAAAATTTACTTTTTGGAGGTAATGATTAGTTTTGGAAGAAAACTATCTATTTAGAGATTTTTCTAAATTTAGAGATTTTTATATTCTCTATCATCTTTTCTCTATTTTAGCATAGAGAATAGCATAGCTGTTGGAGTAACAAAAATGCTAAAATTTCAATTTTTTCTATTTTAGCATAGCTGTTGAATATGCTCTTAGTAGATACTCCATCCATCCCAAAATAACATCCACATGAAAATGACACAAAATTTTATGAGTATGTAATTGTTACACTTTTTTAAGTAACAAAATGACACTTTTATTCTTAATAAGTAATAACAGTGAAATGAACTTTCTCCATCACATAATTAAGGGTAGAATAGGAACGTACACACTTAAATTTTGACAATAAACACTTATTGTGGGACAAATTAAAATAAAATGTGGACATTTAATTTTGGATAGAGGGAATACATGTTGAGAAAAATCAATCATACTATTAAGTCTTTAAACCTAATTTTTGTTGGTTCAACTTCAAGGGTTAAAAATTAAGTGGGCCAATCTTCTTAAAACATGATTAATAAGATAAAAGAGATTGTGATTTGGTGATGGACAAATAAGGAATTTCAATTTAAATTAAGTGTAATTTTCAAGTGACGAAAAAGGTATAAAATGTCTTGCGGTTTTCTTACGCGGACAACCGTTTTTCAGATATTAAGACTGGTGAACTACAGACAACGTCAGAAGAAGGTTCTATTTTACGTGCTTCCTGTGAGGATTCGGTTCAGTATTTTATCTTCATACGCGTCATCTAAGGAATACATAAATCAAACGTTTCTTGAATAACTTTAATTAGACTCTAACGGTTCAAGTCATGCTTCTAATGGAATGATTAGTCATTACCAAAATAAGTTTTTCGTGCCAAAAGAGATTGTAACTCTATCTTGTGATATGCCCTTTTAAACTGCATTCTTTGTTTTTTCCTGAATAATGTATTATATCCTTAACGTTACAACTGACACGAGAATAAACCTAAAGTACAACTCAGACGTATGGTACATAACAATCTTACTTGCATAAGTAAACTATCAACAATTGCGCTATAAAAATATGCTTTCTAACGGTTACATATCCAAATTTCATGTCTAAAAGCATATAACATGACCATTGATTGTGTGGTTTAATATTTACCTGAGATTTTTGAACTTAATAATTGGTAAAATTAAAATCTAATACTAACAAAATATATGTATTTTTATTGCACTTGGTTACCTTTCGAAAAATCCTAATATATACATAATATCAGGGTTTCTTGGAAGACGACAAATGAAATATTCTAGAGAGTAGAAGCATTATAATGTAATCAATATAAAGGACTGAAATTGCCAAAATGCTTACATTAGGGTGTTATTTGAAATAACATCGGCAAAAAAACCACTACAACTTATATATAGGACGTTAAAAATGTCTAAATTTTCTAATAAAGTGTTTAATAGGACTAAATATATATGTAGAACCAAAAAAAACACACACACACACACACACACACACACATATATATATATATATATAATTAAAGGTGGCACAATAGAATCTTAGGACGCATTTGAGTATCCTAACAAGTTTTTAAAATATTTTTTAGATAAAATGTCGATTGAATTTTTTTTATAGGGAACATGTGTTTATAAAATATTTTTTTTAAATAATATTATATGAAAAGATTGATAAGGCATTTATTTTATAATTGTCCTAAAAGAACTTGCTTGTAAAAAACATTATATCAACTTATTGTAATACAATTATATGTTTGATCATACAAAATTTAACTCTTTTAAATAATTTATTATAACATGTAGATATAATAGATACTCTATAAAACGGATTTTGCTGTAGTAAATAGCTATGTTATTTTATTTTAAAAAATAATTATTTTTAGTTTTTTATTTTAATTTTAAAGATCAACATATCTCACCATCAATTTTAAATCAAATTGTCCTATATATAAAACTACATTTCTTTTGAATTGTTCTAAAATACATACAACACTTTCTTCTAAATTAATTTCTTCTTTCTTTCTATTTATAACCACTACAAGACATTGCTTCACCAAGTTCATTTTATTTTTGTTTGCATTTCGTATATATAATAAGTACATTCTTATAAACTTTTGTGTACAATCAAATATTGAGTTTATTTTTATATAAATACACTATTATATATATATATATACAAAAATCTATAATTAAATAAAACAAGGTACGGTAAATAGTAACAAAAAAACATTGAAATAATCATGAAATAGTTATTGAAAAAAGAAAAATATATAATTATAAGAGCATTTTTAAGATTCTCTAAATATAGGAAATAATAATTTTGTTTATATTTTGCTCTCACATATTTTTTTTGTTATTATCTAATAATAAATAGTGAAAACACGAGAAAGTTTTAGGAAATACTTTTAAAACTTGATGGAAGATGAGAAAATGATTTTTTTTATTCATTCATACTAATGAGATTAAATTAAATTATTTTATATAAAGTTATTTAAAAAAGTTTACTCAAATGATGAAAGTATAAATATTATATAATTACTCTATCAAAGTTAAATATAATAACATTTTCTTTTAAAAAATTTAATTACCTTTTAGTTCTATATTTTAAAGATAAAAGAAATTATAAAAAATCTGTTACAAATTCTCTAAGTTTGTATAACACAAGTTTCACAATTTTAATTCACAACAACTGTGATTAGCTAGCAAATAATATATAATTAATCAACCCAAAAAGAGTTTCAAGAAGCAAAAAAGCTAGTATTCACATGTAAATGGCATACACCTTTGCTTTGGGATACTATAAATATAGTGGCTATGTTAAGTTGTTCCATAAGCTCTTCTCTTTCATTTCAATTCAACATCTAACAGAGCTTCATCACCCCCACCAAAACAATGGCTTTCCCTACTCATATCTTGCCTTCTGTTTTTGGCATTCTTGGTATGATCATTTATTGTTCTTCATCATCATCTTAATATAATTCCCACAATTTATTTATTCATTTTGATATATAGTTACCCACAAATTCCTTTAGTTGTTTCATGAATCTTTAATATTGTTGTTTAATTGTTTTTTTCTTTTAACAGGCAACATTATCTCCTTCTGTGTGTTCTTAGCACCACTGTAAGATCTCTTTCTTTACAAACATATACATATATACACACATATGTATATGTATATAACCTAACTGGGGTTTTACAAATTTCTTCAAAGTTATGATATTTATCTAATTATTTTGGATCTTTCTCCAGAAATACTAATTTCTTGAAAATTATATATATATATATATATATAGAGAGAGAGAGAGAGAGAGAGAGAGTGAGAGAGAGTTTGTGTGTGAGTGAGTGAGTGAGTGACTGAGGTTCTTTATAACCCAACTGGGGTTTTACAGAATTCATCAAAGATATGATCTTCAAGTTGGTATTTTGGATCCTTTTATAAAAATAATAATTTCTTGAAAATTATACATATATGTGTGTGTAATATATGTATTTAAATGTAAATAACCCAACTGGGGTTTTATAGATTTCATCAAAGTTTTAATTTTTTATGTCCATATTACATATCTTTTTATAAAAATAATAATTTCTTGAAAATTTTCAGGCCAACATTTTACAGAATCTACAAGAAGAAATCAACAGAAGGGTTTCAATCAGTACCATATTCAGTGTCACTCTTTAGTTGCATGTTGCTTTTGTACTATGGCTATCTCAAAACCGAAAACGGTATGATGATCATCACCATCAACGCCATCGGATGCGCCATTGAAACTGTTTATATCGTTATCTTTCTCATCTACGCTACCAAGGAATCCCTGGTAATTATTACAGTGTACATATATAATATTTATATACAACAAACCTCTGAATCACTGGTAATTACAGTGTATATAATATTTATATGCAGCAAAACTCTGAATCCCGGTAATTATAGTATATAATAATATTTATATACAGCAAAACTCACGCACAATATAGAGTACACTCTTTGAAACCCTAATCCTAATCCTGGTGGGAGATTAATTAAGATCTACTGTTAACCTGGATACTGTTAGGTCTTTATATATAATCTTGATCATTTTATTCGGATTGATATACAGATATACACGATCAAGCTTCTCGTTTTATTCAACATCGGATCATACGGGTTGATTGTTATTACGACACTTTTAACAAGTCATGGGTCCTTACGAGTAACGATTGTTGGTTGGATTTGTGCCGTGTTTTCGGTTTGCGTATTTGCTTCTCCTCTAAGCATTATTGTAAGTTAATTGATCAATTATTTACATAATTAATCAAAATTTTATTAATTTAATTATTTTAATTATAATTAATTGTTTGGTTACATGCAGAGATTGGTTATAAGAACCAGAAGTGTAGAGTATATGCCTTTCCCTTTGTCTTTCTTCCTTACCATCTGTGCTGTAATGTGGTTCTTTTATGGACTATTGATCAAAGATTATTATGTGGCTGTAAGTTTAATTCCATTTTTTATGCACATTATATATATATATATATATACACACATATACATGAGTCGGTTTAAATAAAAAGTTATATATCATGAGAATGTAAAAAAAGAGGGTTAAAAGAAGATTGTATTAAATCATTGAAAAAATTCGGCAAAAATCTATTTGAAAATTCATATGTGAATCAACATTTCATATAGGTTCATATATGCATTTTTTACATGGATTTTTTCCAAATTCACATATGAATCTTCCCTTCCCTTCCCTTCACCTTCATTTCTTAATAATTTCTCACGATAATTGGTCTTCTTATTTGAATCTCTCACTATATATATATAGAGAGAGAGAGAGAAGAGGGAGGTTTCATTTAGGAATCTTAAATATTTTAGAAATCAATAACCAACTTTTTGGTAAATATTCATGATGAATAAAGTGATAAATATTCATAATGACTAATATTCATCTTAATTCTCACAAAATAGGCGAGTTTTTGGGTTTAAAAATATTTAAGATTCCTAATCGAATTTCTTCCTATATATATATATAAATATATATATATATATATATATATATATCATGTTATATAATATTATATTTAATTTGTGTTTTTCTTTTTCTTTTTGTTTAGACTCCAAATGTGATAGGGTTCATCTTTGGAGTAACCCAAATGATACTCTACATGATCTACAAAGACAAAAAGAAGCAAGTGAGACCAATGGTTCAGCCCCAAGATGAGCCAGCAGCAACAGTGGTGGACTTGGGGGCAATCTTGGAAATGCAGGAAAAAACTGGGGTGGACTTGGGGGTATTATTGGAAATTCAAGATAAAGCTGGGGTGGAGCTAGGGGTAATATTGGGAATGCAGGAAAAGTCGGTGGCCGGAGATGAAGCGGTTGGTGAGAAGCAAGAAGAGGTCGTGGCTAAGGTGTCGTTGGGTTTAGATGGTGAAAAGACCATCACGCCCACTTTCGCTTGAAATAGAAAATTTATCGAGCCAAGAAAACAGAGCTTAAAAAGAAAGTGATAAGCTTTTATCATCTGTAATCGGGTGGGCCCGTGCATGAGATTTCTTTGTAAATCCCGAATTTGCCCTTCTCACAACAAAAAAACTAGGCTAGCGCTAGCCGAGGAAATCTATATGGATGCGTTTTCTTTATCTTCTTTCCTTTAGGCTTTTTATGAGGAGAATAAAATTTATTTACTGCGAATGACGAACCTTTTTCTTTATTTTTTTTATAATACAATTATAATCAAATATAATACAGATATTTCACAAAAACATCGATAAAACAAAATCTACTGATATTTCAGACTTTTTAAACACAAAATAGTTTAAGGAAAGCACATTAAAGTGTGTATCAAATGCACACATTCCATTTATGGCTTATATGACCATGTAACATGTCCGGATGGGTCCCACATTCAGTTTCGATCGATCGTAATTATTAAATCATTTATTATTTTATAAAATATAAGATATTGAACTCGATTAATCAATTGAGTAGCATTTGCTATAAAAAAATACATCAATTTAGGGGTATGTTCATTTATAAACCTTAAATATTTAACAGATTCGAGAATTATCATTTTTGTGAGTATTCATGTTGAATATTCATCTTGAATACTCACAAAAATGATGGTTCATGAGTTTCTAAAATATTTAAGGTTCTTGAATGAAACTCTCTCTATCAACATAAGAGATATTCAAATTAGAACAGTAACCAAATAAGAGAACATAAAAATTATCAAATCACTTGCAAAATAATATGTGATTTTACACATAAGGTTAACATATGGGTGTCCGTGTGACGTGGCCCGTGATCTCCAATCGTGGCCAAAGTCATGTGAATCACATGCGATTTTACACGTGATTTCAATGTAACATCACATGTGATTTGGTTGTTTTCCTATTATCTTATTTGATTACTATTCTCGTATGAACCTGACTCCTATCAACGTATTATGATAATTATAAACATATTTAGCACAAGAATTAAATTATTAAAATCGTAATTCGTTGTTAAACGAGTGTTCAATATTTTCTTTTTACCATGGCATCTAATCTTTTTGGTAATTTATCTTTACTAAAATTAGAAATCTTGAAAGGAAAATTCTTTTGATTGTTGCGTTTAATCTTTCACAAATCCAGTATACGAAATCTTAATTATATGTCGTCATATACAGAAGGTTGCGCGTGACTTGAAACAAGAGGTGGCATCATATAGATATGGGAAAGTAGCGTGAAACTCCAGACCGGTTACAAGAGGCTCGGGGCTATTACTAAAAGTCTGAATTGTTACGAACTTTTGAAGTTGGACCGGTAACCGGTTACGGAACAGGCTACCAAGACGCTGTTACAAGGCCTGATTACCGGGTTTTTTGTCGTATTCACCAAAAGGTCATAAAGACCAGTTACAAGAGGCTGGGGGCTATTACGAAAAGTTTGACCGTTACGAATTTTTTAAGCTGGACCGATAACCGGTTAAGGAACCGGCGACTAGAACGTTGTTACAAAGGCTGATTAACGTTTTTTTTGTCTTATTCACCAAAAGGTCATAAAGCCATTTTTGGACCATTTTTGTTATTTTGCTTGAATATAAATAGATGTTTGAGCTGGTGGTTTATTTACACAGATGAAAAGACTCCTAATGCTCAAAATCAAGCAGTCATTTATGCTCTTAAAGTCAATTACGTTTTTTTAGCAAAATAGTTAGAAACCGGGCCCATATAGTCAATGTTTTAGAGATGGTCAAATTGGGCTCGTCCGGAATTGATTGGGATTGGAGGGACCGGTATGGCTTGACGGTCTAGGACTGGTTGCATATTTTATGGAATTTCAATGACTGGCCTAGGACCGGGACCAATTATATATATGACCGATTTTTAAAAAAGTTTAAGTTTATACAAATCATAATACAATATTTTCAAGTTTTCTTTTTTAAAGTTTTTTCAAGATTTTATCTACTTAAATGTATCATGTAAAATGTATTTTAATACTAAATTTCAAAAATAATAACTATAAAAACCATATATAACATTTTCATGTAAGAGATTTTTTTTAAAACCGAGCCGATCCCATCATCGGATTTGGGACCGGCCCGATTAGACCAGGACCCATTACCAGGTCTAGATCAGTCATAAGATTTTTGGTCAGTACCAGAACTGAGATCGACCGACCTGATTTTGAAGAAACCGGTTTCTGACCAACCCAACCTAAGTTAACCCAAAACCGATATTTAACCATTTATAACCCATATAATTAATAATATATATATATATATATATATATATATAGAGAGAGAGAGAGAGAGGTGAGATCATACAAAAACAACACTTATTTAAGAAAAAAGAGAACAACCGAGTACATACAAAATCATATATAATTCACACGGTCGTTCGAGCCCGTTTTTTTTCGGGTTAATGTAAAATCACATATAATTTTGTACATAATCTTTTTTTTTTTATTAAATAGTTAGCGTTATCGTTTATATATAACATAAAAATGTGTAAAATAAAAAAATTCATTGGGCCAGAAGCCCACTAGCCAGCTCAGCCCAGCCCATTAAAACTATACCATAAACGTTTAATAGTTTTCTATCGTCTTCTACGTAATTTTAGGGTTTTTTTGTTTTGAATCCATATCTTTCATCGACAAAATCAGATTCCATTCAAATTCCTTCAGCAAATCGTTGTTCGGAAAGATGAAGAACAGTGATAGAAGCTCTAAAGGAAACCCTAACAATGGCGGAAGCAATCAGAATTTCAATCGTATAGCACCAGTGAATAACAGCAAGATGAAGAACAGGAACAGAATGGGAGGCGGAGGTGGAGGACTTTCACTCCAAGCATTTGCTAATGCTAAAACAAAAAACGACGGCTACAATCCTGCTTTAATCAGTACGTTTCTCTTCTTCACTAAAGCTTAATAAGTAATTAACAATCGATCAATTCCATAGCGTGATGTTGCAGAAGCTTAATGTTGTCGATGTATGGAAGATAAATCTTATAGTGTGTGTTAAATTGTTGAACTGTGTTTAGAATTGTGATCGTAGGATGAAATTTTTGGAGGTGATTGAATTTGTTTCTGCTTCATGCTAAACAACCAGAAGAAATGATTGTTCGGTTGTAATCAAGGTTTAGCTTAGCTTATATTTGATCCATAGATGCTAACTTTAGTCTTGATTTGATTACGTATGATCATGTTTTAGCTTGTTTATATTAGGAATTAATATGTTGTCAGCTTAAATAAATAGTGGAAATAATTCCACTGTTCAGTATTTGAGATTGATTGTATGGAGATGCTGCCTTTTCTGTTGCATAAAATTTTAATTTCAGGATTAAACCAGAGCAGGAATGTCAAATTATTTGAAGCTACTTGGTCAACTCTTTGAAACGGTTTGGATCACATGAATCCTGATGAGAATAAGGTGGTGTAGAATTGCATAATTACATCATTTATGTGAATTCCAGACTTGCTAGTTTCTAGTGAATCCCAGAGGCTATGATGATGCAAGCTTACAGTGAGTTATAGCTTTGAGTCCTTTATGCTGAATGCTAGATTTCAGAACCATAAATTTACAACAACATTTTTTTTCAAAGAAAGCTCTTGGTAAATAAAGCGTAGTATTAGAGGGAATTGGACATTTAGTCAAACGAAGAGGAGACTATTGATGGAAACTTAATGTCTATTCTTATCCACATAAAGGAATGGATGCCCGGCAATTATGTGTTACTGTTGTGACTCTGTCACCCTACTTTTTGGGGTAGAGGTAAGGTTACATACATTTTAACCTCCCTGGATCCCACCTCTAGGTGGGATATAGATATACTGGGTTTGTTCGGTTTGGTTTGTCTATTTGTGGACTGGAAAATTAAAGAGGTTATGTTGTCCAATATATTGGTTGTCATGTATAGGGTTTATTCCTTTTCTGGTAGGGTCATTGTAGATTGCAGCTATTGATACTTCATGATCGCCATTCATGTTTTCTCAATAACCCGTTTTCATTCGTTCTTTGGGCTTCTAGACTTTAATGCTTTTTGCCTCGTATCTTCTCTTCGATTTTCATATTTAGGAGTTATATTTGCACTAGCAAAATGGAAGTATCTGAAAACATGTTTTTCTTTTGTGCAATCACCTTTTGCCTTGTATCTTGTTTTGCCTGCTTGTTTAAGGTGTGGCATTTACGCAGTAATATCTGAAACCGCGCTGAACACCATGTATGTATACATTGTAGTTGTGATCTTCTTTTACCATCATCTCATTTATCTTTTGTTATATAGAGACCAAAGTGTCTTATCATTTTTTTATAAATATCTTTTACAAAGTTTGATCCTCACAGAGAAACAAAGGGAGTTCTACAAAAATGCAAAATGTGTCAACAAGTACAAGAAGTCACTGAAGCAACAAAACCAAGAGCAAGGTTCTTCCCAGGCTACAAAATCTATAGAGGTTGGGCTCTTAATTCTATAACTTGAGTTGCTTTGGCTGCTTTATACTTCACTACTCTCATTGTCTCTAATCAAGAAGGGGTTAAGTTTTAATTTTCAGCACCGCCTTTCTTGTTTTCAAGTTTTTCTTTTTCGAATTTTCTTTTTCATGCTCTTTTTCCTAAAAAAAATCCACAGTATTCACAAGATAGGTATCTTCACGGAAATAGCCACTCTGCTCTTTGGGGTGGAGGTCAGGTCTGCTTACATTTCACCCACTAGACCCTACATCTGAGTAGAATATACCCGATTTGTTTGGTTTGGTTCGTAAGGGTGCATTTGGTACGCGGGACAACACAAGATACATGACAGGATGTTACAAAAACTTGTTGTCCCATGTTTGGTGCGGCAAGTAGATTGGGACAAGACTGGACCGAGTGGGATTCGAGTAGGATATACTGGACTTGTTTGGTTTGTAAAGGTGTGTTTGGTACGCAAGACAATACAGGATACGGGACAGTACATAACAAAATCTTGTAGTCCCATGTTTGGTGCGACAAGACAAAAATGCACTTTTTCTCTCCCACCAAAATAGGTAGAACAAAAATAAGGGAGATTGGACAAGCTTGTTAAGTTACTAAACTATCCATGTCAAATTAAAATTTTAAAACCTTCTACAATTCTTTCACCCGCCTATCTCATTCTTGTCTGTCCAGTCACATCCATGTACCAAATGCACCCTAAGGGGTTAAAAAACCATGGTTTCTGATGATAATAAGCTGCAGGATAGAAATGAAAACAAGGAAGTTGGTGAAAGGTATCAAGGGAAGAGGAAAACCGGGAAGAAGTCGGCATACAGTCTAAAAGAGATTTACGAGAAGAAGCAAGAGGAGGAAGAGAAAGTGAGAATGGAGAAGGAGGCGATAATAGACGCAAAGAAAAGAAAAAAAGATGAATCCGAAGGTCGGCGAAAAGCTCAGAGGGAGAAGATGTTGAAGAGAACGCGATCGGGTCAACCGATAATGAAGTACAGGATTGAACATCTGTTGCAGACAATTCAAGGTTCAAATTCAAAAGCTTAAACAGGTAATAATCAGTCTCTTAGCTTGTATTGTAATGTGCTTAAAATCTCTTAATTTTGCATCATTAGTGATTCTTTCAAACCAAGTACTTTTCTTTTGAAGTATATAATAATTATATACGACAAATAATCTCACACACACACACTCCGACACTCTGTAAAAGTCTCATGAAGACTCACCTTGTAGTGTATAGTGACTTAGTGACTTGGTAATTGTTTTAGATTAATAACCTACACCATTTACACCACAGTATCCCAAAAGGTCAACACAAGTCAACTTTGGTCAAAAGTCAAAACCGACACCGCCCGAAAGACAACTCAAACCTGAATGCACCCTCTTACTGTGTCGGAGTTGTTTTACGGGTCAAATGCATGAAATGTAGACCCATACCCATACCGCCTTGCCGGCACCACACACCTGTGCAGAAAACGAACTAGGCCTCACATGGTCATGTGCAGGGGCGGACCCATTTTATAGGATAAGGTGGCACGGGCCACCGCTTCGTTCCTCCGTCGTAGTGTAAGAAATTATAGGGTCTGGTAGAGTTGGTAGAGTTGGTCTGCATAGCTTTTCTCCCACCCCACACCCGGGTTCGAATCCTATTTGTGTCATTTCCCGTAGTTTTTAGTTTTTAACTTCAGATTTATTATGTTTCTGAAAAAAAAATTGCAGTAAGAGACTCGATACGAAATGTCAACCTCTCAACGACTGTTTAAAAAAAGGTGCGGATGGCCAAATATAATCGGTTATGTTGGAGGTAGGGTTGTAAACGAGTCGAGTTGAGTAGCAGTTTAATTGAGCCGGGCTCAAAAAATTAATACTGGGCTCGAGCTCGAATATTTTTTGAGTTATTGAGCTCGATGCTCGTTTATGGGTTCAAACTCGTAATCGATCAACTCGTTTATCGGCTCGAAAAAGTGTATGCTCGAATGGCTCGGCTCGGCTTGACTCGAAAAATTGGATCGAGTTTTCTAACGAGCTAAGTCGAACATTGGTGCTATAAAGTTCGGCTTGTTAAGTTAAACGGGTTTTATTTTGTGTTCGAGATAAACGAGTCGAGTCGAACATTGGTGCTATAAAGTTCGGCTTGTTAAGTTAAACGAGTTCTATTTTGTGTTCGAGATAAACGAGCTCGAGCTCGAATAGCTCGTTAAAAGCTCGACTCGTTTACACCCCTGGTTGGAGGGAATGGGACAGGCCCGGAATTGGGACCATAGGGCCTGGTTAAGTCCCGGTGGTTTAGCTTGTTTACGAAATTTTTTGGAGAACTGGTTAAGGGGTAGTCCTTTTGGACCGTTATAGGCACAGTCGAAAATGATCGTTAGGACCGATTGAGTAAGCAAGATTATGAATTCATTTATTTAGAAGTTTGGTGCAAAAGCGTATTTTTAAATGTAAACAAAATTAAAAATTTGTAAAAGAAAATACGAAGATGTCAAGTTTTATATCATTTTAACAAAGATGTATTTCGAATGTTATTTTAGGCTATGTTTGGCAAACTAACTTATAAACTAGCTGGTAGCTGATAAACTAGCTTTTCAAAACACTACTATGAGTAGTTTTTTAATAAGCTAGCTTAGAGCATCTCCAAGAGCTATGCTAAAATAGAAAAAAGTAAGATTTTAGCAATTTTGTTGCTCCAACAACTATGCTAAACCATATGCTAAAATAGAAAAAAAGAAGAGAGAGAAGATAAAAATCTCCAAATTTGGATAAATTGAAGTTGTGTGTTTAGGATAAAGACGAAAATAAGAATAAAGAACAAACAGACAGTTTTAGGGACGAAAACAATAATAAATCATAAACCGTTTACGAAGTTTGTTTTAAAGCTTGTATCAAGAACGAAAATAACAACGAAAGATGAAGGAATGCCATAATTTTTAACGACAAACATGAAAAGAAAACATGATTTACTACTCTAAAAGTAAAAAATAAAAAGCGACTCATTGAGACATTGACTTCAATGAGCATCCAATTGATTGTAAATTCTGAAGCAGAGAATTGCAGGATGGCCTGTGAAACTCATAATTATAAAAAAAAAAAAAAAAAAAAAAAAAAAGGAATGATGGTGGTGATGCATAAAAAGGAATGGATATCATCATCCAATACAAATAAAGCTTTTTCATTACCTTATCCATTTATAGACCTTTTCATCCTCCTATTCCATCAACTACCATCTAATCATTAACATTCATTCATTTCTGTAATTATTTGTTAAATCATAAATGAAAATATAAAATTTATGTATAAGAAGAAAATTAGTATACAGAATTTGTGTATAAAAAGCAAATTAGTTGGTGTATTTAATGATATATAGCTTGTATTTAGTCTATCCCCATTCAAAAAACATATATGGTGTATTTAGGGGTTGTTTGTTTATCTCTTTAATGGTTCTATTAAGAGGCAACATCGGAATCACTAAAAGGTAAATCTTGTTTGACAAAAAAAATGGTTGTCTCTTAATGGTTTCAAAATCCTCTGAATGATTTTGTATCCTGACCCTCCCTTGACCATTAAGCGCCCTGATTTCATTCTAAACAATTACCAAACAATCATATTTCATTTTGCACTATATCATAAGAGCCTCTTAATTATTCTGCATCAAATCATTCAGCAATTGCCAAACAACCCTTTAATCTGTCCCATTTCAAAAGGCAGATGAGAATCCAAACGAGGTTTTATATACACCTTTTTAAAGTTCAAATCAAATTAAATCATGCATTGAAAAATTAAAAAAAAAAAACTATGTTTGATTTTGATTGGTGAGAGGAAATTAGTATAACAAGGTGCATCTAACAAGTAGGGAGAGTGCATTTATCATAATCCTCTTAACAACATAAATACCATATAAAAGTAGGATTCTAGATATTTTAAGAACCTAAAAACCAATTATTCCATGAATAAACTTATTATTCATACCCAATAATCATGAATATAATTTATTTTTATTATTCATTATATCGTGCACTTTTATTTTGAATATCATGTATACAAGAACAAAAATTGGCATTTTTCAACAGACCATACATGAACGAAAAACGTAATTTACTCTAATTTTCATATGAAAATCAATCAAAGGCATTTATCTATACTATATTATAAAACATGGATAAAAAAACTCTTAAATACAAATTATTAGGAACAAGGTACTATTATTTTATGCAAGATTTTAAAAATCTCTTAATTTACAAGTATCAAAACACAAAATACATATTACTACTGCAGACTTCTAACACCCACCAATTTGGTATGTGCAAGGTCTTCCTTTTATGCAAATCTTTCCATGTATCACTATTAATTAATATTTTAATTATATTATTAAATATATAATTGATTATTTTTTCTAAATGTCGTTAAAATATATAAGATAATCATTGAATTCTAACAAAATATTTAATTTTTTATATAAAAAACAATATATTATTAAGCCTAAATTAAACAAATTTATAAAAAAACATTATCACTTTCTCAAAACCATCCAAAATCGTACTGTAAATCGACCAAAAAATAAAATGAAACATTAAAATCGTAATGTATCTCGTTGCATTACGCGAGTACACTTTTAGTCATGAATAAAATATAAATAGTTGGTTATTAGGTTTTTCAAAATATTTAGGATTTTCATTTAAACTTATCCTTGCAACATTAATACCCATGCCAAAAAAAAAAAGAATGATAAACAATGATGAAAGGTCATAATTTAGTTTGGTAAAACATGTATTTGATACCAACAAACAATATGGTGTTACAAGAATCTTTATTTGGAGACTAAATACTACAAATACATTCATTCTACAACTCTTACCCCCCCCCCCCCCCCCCAACCAGAATCAGAACCGGAACCGGAACCAGATGCAGCAACAACAACAACAACAACGGGATGCGAAGGGGTCGTTTATCAACACAAATCAGATAAACGCTAACCGGGTAAAAGTGCGGTTTGGAACAATACTAATCACTTTCCTTGACTACAAGAGCTTTCTTCAACATTTTATTGGAATCACCTATGTACCCAAAGCCAATTCAAGTGTCAAATACAACCAATATGACCACCTTATAATTAAAGCATCTCTACGCAGATTCTCTATGAAAAACCTTTAAAAAATATTACATTCAACTCTAACTCTAACAGTTTCTTTATTTTGAAGATTTCAACATTGATTATAATATTAAAATATTCAATAGATTTATATTCTAACAAATTTCAACTAAATGTTCTATACAAATGATAATTCATTCACTCCTATAGTTTCTTTACTTTGAAAATTTCAACATTAATTATTTTATTAAAATATTTAATGGATTTAATATTCTAACATAATTGTAATTAAATTTTATATAAAAATGATAATACATTCAACCTGATTGGTGGGAACAATAAAAATACCATTTCACACTTCACCATTTAATTTTGTTTGGAGAGTACTCTAAATTTAGAGATTTTTACGGCATATCCAACAGATACTCCAAAATGAGATTTTTGAGGTTTTGAGCAACGCTTTTTTTCCTACAACGGATCCTCAAAATGGATTAAGATAAAGTAGGAGAGGGAAAGAGAGAGTGTGAAATTCTCTAAATTTGGACACTCCCCAAAAAATATCATATTTTTTATTTATATTCACACCAATAAGAAACCTTAAAATTAAATGTTTATGAGAGAAAAATAATATTTTATTAAATGTATGAAATATTTTAATAATATAATCAATGTTGTAATCTCCAAAATGGAGAAACTGTTAGGGTTAAATGTAATTCTTTTTGGGGATTTTGAATTTTTATTATCCTTTTTGGAATTTTTTGTAGAATCTATTGGAGATGTTCTTATACTCTCTCTTACTCTACCCGTTCTGAAAGAAAGTTCTCGAGAATATGTTGGAGCAAAAAAGTAGGTTAAAAACTCCAAGAATATGTTGGAGATGCTCTTAGATCCCTCTTCTTCTCAATTAACATAACATATAAATAGAATTATATACATACATACATACATACATACATATAGACTTGGGATCAGGATCATGTGAGAAGATCCGTGAGACCACAGAAATAAACACTCTGAAGGTTCGGTGTTTTTTGTACCTTCACAATGTTTTATTGTGAAGTTTCAGTGTTGTTTTGTTGTCCCCCAAGCCTTACGAAAACAGGTCTGTCTCACGTGAACCCAACTCTATATATATAGGGTGCGTTTCTTTTGCAAACCAAACAATTTGTACAAACTATGCAAACCAATCTTAGTCATTCATCAAGTCTAATGAATATATGATTTTATTATGTTTCCTAATTTAAAATCATGATTATAATGAATAAACTTAACATTTTCTAATTTAAAATCATGATTATAATGAATAAACTTAATATTTTCCATATATATCACAATCATTATTAATGAATCATAATCATTATCCATAAATATATCTATTGTTTACTAATATAATGGTTTGCATAGTTTATACAAATTGTTTGGTTTGCAAAAGAAACGCACCCTATATATATATATATATATATATTAACGGGGAGGATCATGCGAGAAGTTAAACATTTTGCGAGAATGCGAGAAGTGTTTAATCATATATGATTACCCAACTTGTATGTGTGTTTAATCACATATGATTAAACGTCTATGTATTGCCAATATAACATGTGTTTAATCATATATGATTAAGCTTGTGTATCATATAGGATTAAACACTTCTCGGCTTTTCGCAAAATGTTTAGCTTCTCGTTTGAACCTGCCCATATATATATATATATATATATATATATATATATATATATATATATAGGAGAGAGATCAAATGCAAATCACCCTAATTTTGCAAACCGTTCAAACTGACGATTTCATTGGTTAAGTTAATGAAATTGGTTCATGAAATTGTTTCATATAATTATTTTCTTCATGAAATTGTTTCATATAATTCTTTTCTTCATGAAATTGTTTCATATACTTGTGTTTTTTTTCGTAAAACCGAAATTGTTTTCAATTATTCTCATTATGATGAAATTGTTTCATATATTTTCTCATTGTGATGAAACATTTTCATTTTTACATAAGAAAATAATTATATGAAACAATTTCATCAAGAAAAGAATTATATGAAACAATTTCATAAACAAAAGCAATTTCATGAAACAATTTCATTAACTTAAACCAATGAAATCGCCAGTTTGCACCATTTGCAAAATTAAGATGGTTTACAAATGAAACTACCTCTCTCTCTCTCTCTCTATATATATCAAATTAGGAAGTAATATGCAGTTTGCAGTGCGTACCTCCTAATATCATCTCTTACGCGCAACTCTGTATACCGTATCTTTACCCATCGTCCGTACAAAATCCGGCATGTCAAACCGTTGCCCTGCAACGGTGCGGTATATGTAAAGCTTCTCAACCGGACAACTTTCGTGCATCCCATCAAGATTCTCACGCTCATCGATAACTTCAACGTTAAGACCAGGCATCTTCTCACCCAGAAGCTTACACGCTCCAAAACTAACGCTACAAGAAGACATCCAAAGGGATCGCATTGTCTCCAACTTGGAAGCATTCGCCAGCAACGCCTTGTCCCCGAAAGGGCAATCGCGAATCTCCAGCTTCCTTAAGCTATCACATCCCGATAAAACATGATGAAGCCCTAAATCACTATCGCCCGCAAATGCTACTGAAAGCATGTCCAGTTTCTTACCATGGGTCCCGATGTGTTCGAATACGCGGTCCGTGAGGAGGCCAGACATTGAAAGACGTCGAAGTTGTTTGCAGTTTTCGACTATCGCTCCAAAACCGGCGTCCAGGGGTTCGAAGGTTACGTAATCTGGGGCTCGGGGTTCGAGAATGCAGAGGCGGAAGCATGTTAGGTTAGGACGGTTATTAGCGATGGTGATCAATGCGGAATTTGACATTTGTCGACAGAAATATAGAACGGATTGAAGTTTTGGGCAACCCTCGGAAACGGAAACGAGGCCTTGTTCGGTCAAGAGGACATTTGCATCGGCAACAAATGGATCGGAAGGGAAAACCCTTAGTTCTTGGAGGTCTTTACAAGACATAGCGAGAGCGTTGAGGCCAGTGTCCTCGATGTAATCCAACACCTGCAGTTGCATCTTTAATTAGTTGAGAAAGTAATAAAAACCGATCAACGACCTTTGAAGCAAATATGCACATTATGCATCAAAACAATACAATGATATATCGAAAACTCCTACGTGGGACAGGAACAAACAAATTGAGACAGGACAAGCAGAACAAAAACTTTGTTGTCCCATGTTTGGCGCAAGAATTAGACAAGGACAATACTTGGCTGGTAGGTGGAACAAACGGTTGTTGCTATATTCACCCCTATTTTTGTCAGAATCAAGTCAGACATATATTGAAAATGTAAAAAGTAAGTCATAGGAGAAAATTAATAGGTAGGGGTGTATTTAGCAATATATACGGGTGTGTTTAGCCTACCTTTGGAACAAAATTCAAGGAGATGGGACATGGGACAAGATAGATAAATTACTAAACTATCCATGTCAAATTAAAATATTTAAAACTTTCCACGATTCTTTCACCCGCCTATAGCCTACCTCACTCTCGTCTTGTCATTATCATGACTACATACTAAACGCACCCTAAATAATAATATAGTGGCTCTCTCTCACATGTGGTGCACTATGTGGGTGTGGGTGGGTGTATGTGTGTGGGTGAGAGAGAGAGAGAGAGAGAGAGACATGTTCTCATTATGAAGAAATCAAATTGATTTCTCAAGCCATGTTAGCTGGATGACATGGTATACAACTACTGTAACCAGTATTTTATCATCTTTTGAATTCACCATCACATTAACTTCAGTAGAGAATAACCTCAAAATTATTTCATTCATCATCACCTAGTTCAAACAGTCAGACATGTTATCTGCAGATTGGTGAAGAGTACATTTAGCAAAGTGCAAAGGCATTGTGTCAACACAACATGAACAACTACAAGTCTGATGATGAATGAATAAAATATGCGCTAAAAGGCTTATTGTTGTATGAGCAATATATGCATTGAAATTTGTATAGGAACTAGATATGCATTAAAGACGTACCAATAGACGCTGCAAATTATGGCACTGACTAACAATCTTGGTAAGCTCGGGACTTTGAATAATCGCGTAGCTCAAGTTTAGAGTAGTGAGCCGAGAACACGCTGAGTAAAAAGCTGGAAGATATGCTGGAATCACGTCCCAAAACCCCGATAGCCCTTTTAGATTCTTGCAGCCTGAAAAAGCCTCCGCTAGACTTGAATATACATCTGACCGGATTTCGGCAGAGTAGGCACCTGTACCGAACTCAACCAGCTGTGGGGCCAGATGTAGAAGTGTGGACAGCTTCTCAAGGGGCACAGTACGATTGAGTCGAAGAGTCTTAAGGTTGGGTGACCGAGCAACCAGGCGTTCAAGGGCCGAGAAACTCACCTCAGAAACCAAGCAAGCAATGTTAAGAGACTCCAATGAGGTAGAAGAATCAGGGAAGTGACTCAGCCAATGCCCACTTAGATCCTCAACTTCACATTCCCGCAACTCCAGTACTCTCAGATTTCTGTATTAAAAAACAGATGGATGAAAAACATTAATAAAGAAAGAATTTATACCTCTACCAAATTCCAGCAGAAAAAGATCGAAAAACGTATAACAGCATCTTGCTTCTCTTTTAGTTTTTTTTTTTTTTGGGGGGGGGGGGGGAGGGGGTCCAAAAGGCAAACAGCACATTCACTTAACTTCTACTATCGAAAGAGTGGATGAATGCTATTATCCTTGTATGCTTCTTAACCTAGTTGGGTAAATATGGCAAAAATGTTGTAAAAAGGAACTCACCAGCTTTCAAATTTGCTCTATACCATTCACACTTCGAATTCCTAATTCAGTTCATCAGAAACTGATAGAGGTTGAAAACGATTTAATTTACCAAATAACTTAAATAAACCCATAAGTAAACCAGGATGCAAATGGAAAACAAAAACAAAAACCGATTATACTTTGTTCGAATTCGAGTAGGCCCAGAGTCAATCCTTGAAGAAGCTAACAGAAAGAATATAGTATTATAGCTTATATATTATCACCTCAATTATATAAAGTTAAAAAGGTGCAATCAAAGAAGGCAAACTACCCTCTTGTCGACAAAGAAACACCTCAATCAACCAAAACAACCAATTGTTGGCAACTTCATTGCAAAAACAGATAATTTAAATAACAAATGCTTTCTAGAACAAAAAATGCTTTAAAGAACTCAATTATACATATCATTAAGCATAGAACCTCCATTAAAGTAGCAGTTCCTAAAGAGCAAAGCGTACTTCCAATTTAACAAAACCATAAAATAAACAAAAAGCAAATTCTTCTCAGAAACCACATTTTTTTTCCCGGCATTGATGATCAATGTCTGGAAATATGTCACACAACATTGAGGCTATTTAATTCCTACTGAACAAGTTCGAACAAAACCGAAGATAACATAAAACGTAACACGAATCCAGTTTCATTTTGTTCACAAATTGAAGGCTTAAAAGGAGATATTTCACCTGCAATTAGCAGCAATGGCAGCAAGTCCATCGGTACTGAAACCCTCACATGACGACAAAACCAAAACCTTAAAATTCTTAAAAGACTTAGAGATCAACTCCAAGCTCTCATCCGTTACCACCATCCGCTTAAGCCTGATCTCCTCCAACCAAGGATAACCCCTAGCAATCTCAACGATCCAAGGATAAACATACCCTCCCCATCCTTCCGGCACCAAATTGAAGTCCGCAAAATGCGGCTTCCCTTTCAACTCAATCGATTTCACCTCCGGAAACCTCCCGATCATGATTTTAGGGTTCACAGCGTAACAGTTTCCGACAAAAATCCTCCTCCGACACCACCTCTCCATTTCATACCACGACTTGCACACCAATGAAACCGCGTTCCTGTCCTTTTCCGAGCTTATAAACGAGAACACATGTTCCAACACCTCCTCCGGGAACGAGTACGCCATCGCCGCCCAAATAAGCTTCAGAAAACCTCAAAATCTGGCCGGAAAAGATGGCCGCCGAACCGGTCAACTCAGATATAAGTTACTTGATGTGTATAGTCCGTGAAATTGGTTCAGATCTGAGCAGAACTACACCATTAACGAGCTTAGATCGAAGTATTTTTGGTTGCAGATGAGAGAGAAAAAGAGAGGTTGAGAGAGAGATAAGATTTTAATATGTCGTGCGATAGATAAAGTGATAGGCGAGGTTAAATTTGTAGGGTAAATCTTTATAAACCCTTAACTTTGAGGTATTTACATTTATTACCCCTTAACTTTATATTTCTTACAAAATGAACCCTAAACTCCAATTTTATTGCAACCGAGTCATTTGCATATTGCAAATGCATAATTCAAGTACCAATTTGGAAAATATTTTGTGTTATATATGTATATATATATATATATGTATGTATAGAGAGAGAGAGAGATTCGGGTTGAAACAAAAACAAGCTCAAGTCTTATGAGCTGTAACGACATTACAACGTTTTTCAAAGCGTGAACGACAAATCTCTCTCTCTTTATACACGCACACACACACAAATTTTTTCAAATACAAACTCTCTAATTAGTACAAACCATACTAAAACTAATCTTAATCGTCTAGTTAGTCTAATGAATATCTTATTTCATAAATATATTGATTGTTTTTTTATCTAAACCGTTCATCATAACGAATGAATTCAAATTATTTTTCATAAATATTCAGATCATAATAAATAAACTTTCATCATTTCTATAAATATCTCATTTGATTGGTTTGCATGATTTGTACTGATTAGAGGGTTTGTAAATGAAATGTCTCCTCTCTCTCTCTCTCTATATATATATATATATATATATATATATATATATAGGATTAGGTTCATTTGAGAAATGTTAAAAGTATAAAAATAAATAAATGATCATAGCCCTTTATCTGGTCAACATTTGTGGCTTTGATCGTGAATCACCAGATAATTTCTTATGTGGTCTGTAGAAAATAGAGGGGTAATTTCGTAAAATAGGTGGGACGAGTTCATATATGAATCTGTATACTTTACATATGAATTATATGTTTATATATGAACCATTGTATTTCACATATGAACTATTTTAACTGATTCATATATAAACCTTTGTAATTCATACATGAACTATATGTTCATATATGAATCGGTTAATTAATTCATATATGAATCTGTTAATTAGTTCAACTGATTCACATATGAATCTACAGTTAATTAGTTCATATAATCAGTTAAAATAGTTCATATGTGAATTATACTGAGTCACATATGAACATATAGTTCATATGTGAATCATAAAAGTTCATATATGAACTCGTCCCGTGTATTTGTAAAAAATACGAAATTGTCCTACTTTTGGAATAGCTACAACTTTTGACCAGTCAAAGACGTAATTGTTGACCAATCAATGATGCAATATTTGACCAGTCAAATCCAATCTTGACCGAATGAAAGACTATGATTACTTCTCTATTTCTCATTTAGCATTTCTTAAATGAATCTTTACCTGCTAAGAAATAAGACATTAAAAATGTAAGAACAACAAAAATCTGCGTTATAAAAACCGCACCTTAAACCAAGACCTATCACATACACTTAACATGGTATCACACACAAACCTTAAGCCACGCAAAAACAATGTAAAAAGTGAAGATTTTTGAAGGGTGAAAATGGGATTATTAGAGGACATTGGGGGGTAAGAAAATGTAAAAAGTTGGTGGTGGGATTTATAATGACGTGATGGAATGTAAACTGGGGTTAATGATAACAAGTGATAAGTGCAATAAAAAGTAAATTATTTGGTCATCGCATTTAACATACGATACGATACGAGACAACATAACATCATTATTTATTATTTATATTTATATTTCCCCACAAATCTCCAATTTTTATTTTTTTTGCTTTACAACCTCATCATCAAAATAATAACTTTAGTATTTATTAAATGAAAAATACGAATTTATTTGAATTAAGGCTTGATAATACTTTCTAAAATTATTATCTTAAAAAGGTGTATTTTTATCCGTTCCAAAATAGATGTTCATAATTCTATTTATATTTATCTTAGAATAAGTATTCGATTTCAAAAAGGAATAACTAAATTCTCAAATTTACTGTAAGAACATCTCCAACAACTTTGTTAAAATAGAAAGAAAAAAAATGTATTTTTCTTCTCTAAACTTTTCCAACAGTTTTGCTATATTGTTTGCTATAATAGAAAAACTTGAAAATTTTCTAAATTTAGAGAATTCTCTAATGGCGCGTTTGGTTTGCGGGATTGAAATGGATTTGGAGGGATTTGGATTTCAAATCCATTCCAATCATGCGTTTGGTTTGCAAGAAAGGATTTCGTTGACCGGATTTCAAATCCGTTGACCATTTTAAAATCCCTCATATGATGGATTTGGAAATCCTTGGCTTTGGGCTTGGATTTAAAATCCAAATCCGATGGATTCTAAATCGTGATCCAGACCAATGTTTTAAAAAACGTTTTTTTGATTGACCCAGTGTGGTAACCGGGTCACGGTTCAACCCGGGTTCAAGAATTTCTTTGTATTTTTCATTTTCATTTTCATTTTCATGCATATATATATATACACTATATATATATATATAACCAAAATATTGATGTCCACAAGTTAAAACATTAAAAAAAACACAAACAACAAGTTTTACATCAATCAAAAAAACATTAAATAAACACACGTAAGTACAAGTTTTTCATCAATTTAAATACATCCAAACGAAATATAACGATCAAACCTAATCATGGATCTTGAGACATTGGAGTGTTGATTTTTAACGCTAATACGTATTGCATATTGGACTATTCGTTTTTAACTTTTGTTACCAGGTCAACCGGTTCGTTATGACCGGTTGAACCGGTATTTTAATAGAACCGGCCGGTTCAATTCGGGTCATAAAATGGCATAAACCCGGTATCTTCACCGGTTCCCGGTTCGACCGGTCGGGTCAACCCGGTTTTTAAAACATTGATCCAGACTTCAAATTGTATCGATCCAAATCCGACGTTTACCAATAAAAATAAATTCTTTATAAAACAAACAAATAGTTATAAAAAAAAAACTCAATCCAAATCCTACAAACCAAACACATGAAGGGATATCAAATCCCCCCAAATCCAAATCCCTCCTTGAAATCCAATCCATTCCATTCCAATCCCGCAAACCAAACACACCCTAAAACTTAATAGTAAGTGAGAGAAATGATTATTTTATTAAATCCTACCAATGAGATTAAATTTTTATCATTTTATTTTAAGTTTTTTTTTAAAGTGTGTTGGGATGATAAATTAGATAATATATAATAATATAACTTGTTTTAAAATCTCTAAAATAACAAATATGTTGGAGTTGAATGTAATACATTTTAGATATTTTCACTTTTAGTTCTCTATTTTAGAAAAATTATAGGAAAGTTGTTGGAGATGCTCTTAATTAAGAGTAAAGTTGTCATTTAATTAACTAAAAATTGTAATAATTATGCATGTCTAAAACTATATATCATTTCTATTGTGAACACTTGTTTTGGGACGGAGGTATTTTGGGTTGGAGGAAGTACAAGCTTAGTAGCGAAACAAAGGGCGTTTTAGGTAAAAAAAAATCAATTTTTTTGAGCTCAAACTCGATAATTCAAAAAAGATTCGAGCTCAAGCTCTCGTATTATTTTTTTCAAGCCGAACTCGAATGGCCTACTACTCGACTCAGCTCAGCTCGGCTCATTATAACCTATCAACCTCGTCTTCATAAGACTCGTTGATGGTTCAACATCTTGAACCGTTTGTGTTCACGGGTTCACATCTAGTCTTTATGCCAACGAGTTAAAGACTAACCAACGAACCATTTCTGCAATCGTTCTTTTTTTTTCGATTTTTGTGGACTTGAAACCAATATTGGTACCAAAAGAATGTGAGGAAAATGTAAGCATGACAGCCTAATTAAATACATTGTTGCAGACATGTTTTAATTATTCAAACAACCCAAAATTCAGAATTCACACATCAAGTTAGATGATAACATTACTGGAATTTAAAAAAACACTGGCATACCATACAGAGACATACAGAGCAATTCATAAAACCAAGTGGACCAACAGCAGCATCAAATACTGTTGCTATTTAAGAGTATGATATAGTAACATGGAGGATGTAACAGTTGCAGTACATGGAGGATATATATATATATGTATATATGTATATGTATAGAGGAAAGTTCAAACGAGAACGCTAACTATTTATAAAAACAATAAAACAGTAGATCATGTACAAAATCGTATGTGATTTTACACTAACCCGAAAAAATCGGGCACTGGCGATGTCGAACGCGACCTTTAGGTCGCATGCATAGTCACGTGAATCACATATCATTTTGTATGAACCCTATATGGTCATATTCAGCTAAAAACCGCAAAAATAATGAAAAACTGAGGGGAACACCCTGATAACCATTCATTTGGACGGTATACACATGTGTATATAAGTAAATTGTAAGCAATTTATATGGTATTGCACATGTCTATAACATGCATACAGGCATAAAAACCAAAAAATAGTTTCAATTATTTGTATGCAGATGTGCATACCATCCAGATGAATGGTTATTAGGAGCTTTTTATGATTATTTCAATTATACCCCTCATTAATATTCATAATTATATATTAACTTTTAATTATAATTAAATAATTAATGTCATTTTTGGTAATTTAAATATTTATAAGCTAGTTTTTGCCAAACATGACTTTTTCATCAGCTAGCTTATCAGTCATAGGCTAGTTTATCAGCTAGTTTGCCAAACATAGCAATACTGTTGGAGATGCTCTTACAAACCTGCAAACTAATATCTATGGAAATGATGAAGGCTCGTTTATCAAGATGTGAATATATGAAAAATAATTAGAATTAATTAATTATGATCTAACGCTTTATATTATAAAACAATCGATATATTTATGAAGTTAGACATTCATTAAAGTAGATGGATGGTTGAGTAATAATTGTGGGTGGTGAGTAAATTCAAGTAAGTATCAAAGGGAATATGAATGATGATGATGATGATGATGATGATGATGATCATAAATTCATAAAGTACTCTGCATCATCAACCAACAAAATTTGCTTTTAAATTTACAATGTCATTTCTGCTACAGAGACTTGTACACCATTTTGCTAAGGTTGTATATTGCTATTGGAAAATGGGAACATCTTTAAATTTAAATGTATATCTACCAATATATCAATATTAAGACTTATTTTTTTACATTTTCAATATATGATTTGATCTGATTTTTATATAAGTAGATATACATATAGTAACTGCAACCCTATATTATTTAGCTACGTATTATATATAAAGATCTACGCTCATTTTATTGTTTACGAGCAAAACACCTAGTAAGTGCTTACACCCATGGGCGGACCTATAGTGGTGCCACCGGTGGCACTAGCCACCGTATTATTCTTCCGTCGAAGGGTAAAAAAATTAGCTTTGTGAAAGGTGCAACCGTATCAATTTGTTGTATGCCACCATATATATTTTGAACCTACAATAAGGACATGAGTTTTCCTTGGTAGAGTTGGTTTGCTATACGTTTTTTCCACTTCAGAACCGGGTTCAAGCCCCATTAGTCATTTTTTTAGTTTTTAGCTTTTAATTTCATATTTATTATGTTTCTAAAACATTTGCAATAAAAGGACTCGAACCAGAGACGGACCTGGTATGTTAAATACGGTGGCACGTGCCACCGTATTATTTCTCCGACGAAAGGGTAAAAAAATTTAGGTTCGTCAAAGGAGCAACCGTATCGTTTTGCAGAGTGCTACCATATTATTTTAGAAACTTCAAAAATGTGCAACCATACCTCATAATCAACCAAAAAATCAAAAGAAACTATCGAAATCAACCAAAAAAACGAAAAAAAATCTCTCGAAATTATGGAATTAGGCTAAAACACATCGGACAATATTAAACGTCGGTAAAAAGATGAAGACACGTCGATAAAAACCATGTTTTTTGTAATTATTTTTTGTCTGTATACGGTGCCACTGTATGAAAAAATTTCTGGATCCGTCCCTGACTCGAACTCGGGACCGCATGTCTAGAAAGCAAGGAACTAACCACCTGACCAATATTGATTTTATAAAAAATATTTCTATTTTTGTTTTTTATAGTTAAATGGTGTCACCGTTTGAAAAAAATTTATGGACCCACCTCATGTAATAAAAGTCACACTTGACTCTAGATCGCCGGTTTCACAACAAGACTACAACATATAAACATCCACGCTAATCAGGGACGGACTTGGTGTAGGGAATACGGTGGCACGTGCCACCGTATTATTTCTCCGTCGAAGGGTTAAAATTTTTACGATCATGAAAGGTGCAACCGTATTGTTTTAAAAGGTGTCACCGTATGATATTCAAAAGTTCAAGAAGGTACAACCGTACCTTGTAATCAACCAAAAACTCAAAAAAAAACTCTTGAAATCAACCCAAAAAACCGAAAAAGTCCCTCGAAATCGATAAAAATAAAACTTAAAAATCTCTCGAAATCAAGCAGAAAGCTATAAAAATCGCTCGAAACGGTGGAATTAGGCCAAAAACACGTCGGGCGATATTGAACGTTGGTAACACGTCATTAAAAACCGTGTTTATTGTAATTATTTTTTTATCTATATTATATTAGTGTCACCCTATGAAAAAATTTCTGGGTCCGTCCCTGACGCTAATCTTACCGTTTACAATCTAGTATAATAATTACGGGTATCCAAAAAACTAAAATGAGCCCAGTGTATCCCACCCAGGGTTGGGACCGGAGGCTAGGATGTAAGCAGATCTAACCTCCACCCTAAATCTAGTATAATAATCATGGGTATCTACTATCTACAACACTAATCACAAGTCAACTATTGGATGACCAGTTTCATGTTGTAATGATATTTGTATTATGTGAATGGTAAAAAGTTTTTTACCCAGATGGTAAAAAACAGCCAAAGAGTTGGGCATGATTTCAAAAAGATTTGAACTTGATCACTGTGGTCCTGGAAAGAAAAAAAAAGGAGATAAAACTTACATTGCTTGTCTGCTTTCCAAAGGCAGGCTAGATCATCAGGTGTGATGAGGAAAAACTTGTGGACACAAAGAAATTCTTTGGTGGAATCTATGGCACTGAAAATGGTCCCTCCCTCCCTCTCTTCTCTTCTGCTCTTTCTCTGAGTCACACTGTTGTGCTTGTCTGTGTGTAAAGTAACCATTTCCTGAAACCATCTTCAAATGAATCCAAGGGAAAAATAATGGGAAATTAATCCAAATGGCCATAGTAAGGGGAGGGATTGGACTCCTAGCCATCTCTCTCCCTTTTTTACAGAAATGTCACTACTTGCGCAAAAAAGGGGGTGCGCAATTGCGTACCCCCTTTTTTTGCGCAAAAATGGTAGCAGATGCACAAAAAAGGTGCAAATGTATTTTCTATAAAGGTAAAGAGGGGTACGCAAAAAAGGGGGTGTGCAATTACGCATTGCGCACCCCTCCTTTTTGCGCAGGTAGTGACATTTCTGTAAAAAAAAGAGAGGGATGGCTAGGAAGCCCATCCCTCTCCCTATTATGGCCATTTGAGCCAATCTCTCGAAAAATAATCGTAAATTTGTCTAAAAATAGCTAATCTGATCTCCCATTCTTTACTTTATAGCCATCTTTTCAACTTATTGACGGAAATAGCCGAGATTACGCAAGTGGCACTTATGCAACTTGCGTAACCCACTTTTTTCAGTATAATATTCAGGAAAAGTAGACATTACGCAAGTTGCACAAGTGCGCTACTTGCGTAATGTCTACGTGGACAAGCTATATGGCACACACTCCTCCGTGGACCGTTTGGTGTAGCTTGTCCACATAGACATTACGCAAAGTAGCACTTTCGTAACTTGCGTAATGTCTACCTTTTCTGAATATTACATTGAAAAAGGTGGGTTACGTAACATGATTAAGTGCTACTTGCGTAATCTCGGCTAATTCGGTCAATGAACTGAAAGTGTGGCTATAGAGTGAAGAGGGGGCTATTTTGGACAATTTCAATGGCAACCTTCTTTTTTTTTAATCTATCTTCATTTTCCCATATTCTGTGCATTGTTTAGTTGTACCTGAGATGAGGTTTTCATGGTTCACAGCAAAAACATGCATCAAATACTTGTACCTGAGATGAGTTTTCATCAACAGAAAAGAGTTGTACTAGTAGTACTGGCCACTGGCAGTCCAGATAATTTTACAGTATTTGTCTCAAGGAGATTCCTACACTTTGCAGTAAGACTGGTAGAAACTTTTTTAACAGTGAGAATTTAGGAAGAGAGCTTAAAACACCCAGTGCAAAGATAAAAACACAATTTCATTCACCCACAGAAGGGACTAAAAGGACTACAGCACTAGATATATATATATATATATATATATATATATATATATAGAGAGAGAGAGAGAGAGGGGGGGGGGTTGGGTTCCGATGAGAAGTTGAGTTAACGGTGTTAAGCGTGAGAAGTGGTTAATAACCGTTGGATGAGAAATGGCCGCACATTACGATGAGATGCATCAAGATAAAATACACCGCGATGCACCAGATCAACTCCCTTCTAAGCCACAAGTCATGGGAGGGCTTGAGATTAAAAGAGATCAACGGTTCATATCCATTTCTCACACTCACACTTCTCACCGTTAACTCTACTTCTCACACGATCCTTCGCCTACACATATATACACATATATATATAAAAGAAAGTTTCCTTAGAAACCCAAAATTGATTAGAAACATGGGAACCTTCGATGACATGCCATGTGTCCCTTTTTAGGATTACACATTCACAATCAAAAGCACGTCGATATTCTTGATGAATATGCCGCGTTGTGGATGGTTCACGGGTTTCTAATTAATTTTAGGTTCCGTTCCATTAACGGAACCTGCCTCTATATATTCATCATACATGCGTGATACATGATGAATAACACCTTCCATCTTCATCATGAAGATCATCCTGAAGAGGGACACAAGACCCGTTGTGGGCGGTTCCCAGTTGCTCAATTTCGGGTTCCTAACGGAACTTTCCTCTCCCCATATATATATATATATATATATATATATATATATATATATATATATATATATATATATATCATGCTTTTGCTACAAAAAAGCTCATACAAGATAAAATCAGTTGGACTCGAGGGAATGGAGCCTGGACTCAAGGGAAGATGAATAGTTACTATTCAGGACAAAAAACCTCATCTTTTTGTCAGGATAAGATTGTTTTCCTTGTGCTTGGTGTGTGGAATTTAAACATAGAATATAGCATACAAAAGCAATCATAAACCAAACCAAACGGACCGGTAAATCCCACACAAAGGTAGGGTCTGGGGAGGTTAAGATGTAGGCAGACCTTACCTCTATCCCGATGAGTAGACAAACGGCTTGCAGAATCTTTGAAAGGATTTGATTATGAATGAAACAATCTTTTGAATCTCAAATAAGGTTTGAGTTCAAACAATGTTAAAGTACAGACGGGTGATCCGGTTAGATCAAGAAAAGGGTATAAAAAGACTACAAAGAAAAATACGTCAAATATGAAAAATGTGCCTCAAAGAACTCGGAGATGCATCTTTTCGTTCTCTAGACTGCACGCCAACTAATCATGATAACTGCAATCAACAAGAGATGCGATTATTTCAGATATAATCAGGCAAGTGCGTGAGAAAAATTACTTAAAAAATTAGCATAACCAAGTTGCAAGATTTTTTAACCACTTGGGCTGTGGCGCAATGGTCAAGACGCCCGCCGGGGGGGGGGGGGGGGATGTAGTGGAAATCTCATCTTCCCCGGGTTCGAATCCAGGGGTTGTCAAAGCCCTTGTGGACATGGAGGTTCACTTGCAATGACTCTAAGCCATTCTTGGTCGCCCGGGGATTAATCGTTGCACGTAAGCTGGCCCGAATGCCCATGGTTATCCCAAAAAAAGGTGCAAGAGTTCCATGGGCGTATATTGAGGATGCACACACAAATGCAACCGATGAACTAGCACCGGATAGAAGATAATAACATAATCGTGAATAGAGTGTCACACCAATACAAGGTTAAAAATGACGTGAGGCGTGGCGTGGCGGCAAAGTCAAGCCTTAAACCTTACACGCCACGGCGAGGACACAGCGTTTTTCAAGGCGTGGCATAAGACGGCAAATTTGTATGACAAATTCAAAATTAGATATATACATATATGTTTTATATATTATTCTAATCAAATAATGATACTAAAAGAATGTACATTCATATTGGAAAAAGAAAAATCATATAAATTACTAGCATAAAAATAGTTTTTGATTTAATATTTAAAATAGAACTTAGAAAGATAATTTTACAAATTCGTTTTAATCGTGAGTCCAAAACATTTATGACTTCATGAAACTGAGTGGTGTGATTAGATAAATATATAAAAATGTTAAATCTAAAGATAAAAATGTAAAAAACACAAAAGATTAAAAAAAAAATTAAAAATCACGTCTTATAGAAAACGCGTGTCGCGGCGCGCCATGGCGGGCCTTAAGGCGCCATAGCGTTAGCCACGCCTTACAGAAACATTATGGTCCATTTCGTTACGACGAGACGCGTCTTACGCCATATCGCGCCATGGCGCACGTCATGACACGCCTTTTTGAACATTAATATGACATTTGCATATGGCCAAAGTGGGCTCGACTCGAATCTTTCTTGATAGGTATCCAATAATTGGATCCTCACTTTGAGTTTTAGATTAGGGAAGGTATGACCTCTCGAGCTTTCAATTTACCATCATCAATTGTGTGAGTATATATAGAACCTCATTATATTACTATCCAAAAGAGCCATTGCCTAGAGAAGGGAGGTTCCAACATATAAGCAAGAGAAATAGTCCAAGTATAGCTAATGTGGGACTCTAACACGGAGGCTAGACAGACACAAATTATCCCAAAGTGTCAAGTCGAACTGGAGCTAGATGAGTACAGAACTACAGATTGCCCTAGAGTGGTAGACCTTAACTCTAATATCATGCGAGAAAATGTGGATCCCCGTTAGATTACTCTCCAAAAGGGACCTAGAGGAGAGAAGGAAACTTCCAACATATATGGAGGAGAAATGGTCCAAGTCTAGCAGTAGTGCAACTCTAACAAATGAAAACCACAACACAAATTTTTAAAAAGTTCAAGGCAAATCATACGAGTGTTTACCTCCCATATTCGCCATGACGATTCAATCCGTAGAGACGTGTCTCAAGAAATTGTATTCACACGACATTGATCCATAGTCCGTATATAGGCGGGCATGTCAGACCTCGGTCCAGCAACAGTGCGGTATATGTAAAGCTTCTCAACAGGACAGCTATCCAGCCTCGAATCTAAAGTACCGTTTTCATCTATAACCTCGACATTAAGCATAGGCATTTTCCGACTTAAAAACTTACACGCTCCAAAACTAACCGCGCACGATGACATCCAAAGGGATCGCATTGTCTCCAACTTGGCCACATTAGCCAAAAGAGCCTTGTCCCCAAACGGGCAATCTCGAATCTCCAGTTTCCGGAGGCCGTCACACCCGGACAACACATGATGTAGGCCTAAATCACTATTCCCAGCAAACGCTATAGAAAGCATCTCTAATCTCTTAGCATGTCTCCCAATGTACTCAAATACACGATCGGTGAGGAGACCAGATAGTGAAAGGCGTCGAAGTTCCTTGCAGTGCTCTACTATGGCTCCAAAACCAACATCAAGTGGTTCAAGTGTCAAGTAATCGGGAGCTCGAGGTTCGATAATGCACAGCCGGAAACAAATTAGGTTAGGACGGTTCCTAGCAATGGTAATCAAAGCGGAATTTGACATTTGCCGACAGAAGTAAAGAACAGACTGGAGCTTTGGGCAACCCTCGGAAACTGAAACAAGGCCTCGTTCTGTCAAGGTGACGTTTGCATCAGCAACAAATGGGTCGGAAGGAAACACCCTCAGTTCTCGTAGGTCCTTACAGGAGAAAGCAACAGCATTGAGCCCGCTGTCCTCCACGTGATCCATTACCTGCGATCAAAGCTTCCGTTAGTCCTGAAGGCACGGTAATATTAAAGGGCCATAGTAGAAATACAAAAAAGGGGGTACCAATCACAAAATAGCAAAAAGATCCTAGTAGCAAGACCATAGGTTAGCATACTTGATTAAGGGTCTGTTTGTTAAGTGTTAACAGCTTAATGAGCTTAATGAGACTCAGGGTATGTTTGTTAGTAGCTAATGAGCTTAATGAGACTCACAGCTTATTCAGTCAGATGTATATGACTGTTTGATAATGGCTTAATGATATAGAAACTGGCTTATTCAGTAAGATTTTAAGGGGGAGCTTTATGCAGAAAGCCAAGTTTTTTTCCAAACCAGTCTCTCTCATTAAAAAACACGTTCATAGCTCTATGAAAAAACTCTCTCAAATAAAAACCTTCTAAATCTATACAGACAAATTAATCCACATAGACAACTTTATCCATACAGAACTTAATGAAAAACCAACCAAACAGCTCCTCACAGCTTATTCGGTCAATTATACATTATACATGACTGTTTGGTAGTAGCTTAATGATATAGACAGTGGCTTATTCAGAAAGCCAAGTTTTCCCAAACTTTTCCCTCCCAATTAAAAACCACGCTCCTTCTATCTATGAAAAAACCCTCACAATCTATACAAACAGATTAATCCATACAGTCATCGTACAGGACTTGATGAAAACCAACCCCTAACACAAAGATGATAAGAGAGTTAGTTAAACGATAATTGTCGTGGTAAAACCCTACAAACAGACATAGGAGATCATTTGCCTAATCGTTTCCCAAGTTATAATAATTGTGACTATTGATGCTCAAAATAGAATGACCACAAAATTATGCCATTGTCCATTTATAGTACCAGCTTGAAAGCACTAACATGTTATCTGCTGCCACTACTTACTACTTAAAATAACAATATAACAAGGTGTAGTAGCAATTTTGTGTCAACATGTTATACCCCGGGTATTATGGTCAAATAGAGTATGTTATGGTACAAGTGTTAATGCACTGGTACATATGGGTAATGCATGAAATTGTAGCTTTAGGTAGTATAAATAATGGGTACGGGAGCTTAGAAGGTCATCAATCAGTTTAGTGTTTTGTTTTTGGGTGAATCGCTTGGGAGAGAAGACATCTAGCCTCTCAAAAGCTAGAAAACCTACTGTAATAATCCAATTGATAGCAAATTTAGTTCCATTTTACTCAAATTGGTCCGGTGTTCATCACAACAATTCATAAATGTTTATTGATCACAGATATGCAAACAAAACCTACCCATAGACGCTGCAGATTAGGACACCGACCAATGACCTTGGTGATATCAGGGCTTCTAATAGTGGCATAACTCAGGTTCAACGAAGTCAGCCTAGAACAAACGGAATAGAAGGCTGGAAGATATGATGGATCCACATCCCAAAACCCGGACAGTCCCTTAAGCGCCTTGCAGCCTGAGAAAGCCTTGGATAAACCCAAATATACATCAGACCGGATTCCCGAAGAGTAGGCACCTGTACCCAACTGAACCAACTGTGGGGCCTGACGCAGTAGGGTGGAGAGCTTTTCAAGCGGTACAGCACGATTGAGTCGAAGAGTCTTCAAGTTGGGTGAGCGAGCAACCAGGCGTTCGAGGGCTGAGAAGCTGACCTCAGAACCCAGGCAAGCAATGTTAAGAGACTCCAATGAGGTACAAGTATTAGGGAAGTGGCTTAGCCAATGCCCACTCAAATCCATCACTTCGCTCTCCCGCAAGTCCAATTTTCTCAAATTTCTGCATTGCAAAGCAGAGATAAGAATGTAAACCAAACCAAACAAACAAGTGAATCCTACGACGAGTAGGGTCTGTGGATGATTAAGATGTACGCATGCCTTACCTCTACCCCGAGGGAGGTAAGTTATGTATAAAATAAATAAAACCGAAGTTCAAATTCTAACTGAAGCCAAATTCTGCTGTATAAAATAAATAAAACTGATGATCAGGGAGGGGAGATGGAGCCAGATATTCCCAAGAAGGAGAAGCAGAAAATTACTTGACCTTCTACTACTAATTTTAGCCTGGAGATAGATGTTTCATTCAACTAGTTAAAAAACCGAACAAAATGAATTTAACTGGCATCCTCTACACTATCAAAAATGTTATTATCAGTTCAGATGAATACAACATTCCAAGTTTCCAACAAGAAAGGAATTACGCAGGCACAAAACAACTAAAGAAATTGTTAGAGTCCCACATCGGCTAGATTTTGGTCATTTCTCCTCTATATATGTTGGAACCTCCCTTCTATCCTCAAGGGCTCTTTTGGAGAGTAATATGATGAGGTTCCACATATTCTCCACATGGTATCACTATACAGCCAATGTCTACCACTCCAGGGACTCGACACTCTGGGAGATCTATACTCGTCTAGCCCCCTCTCAACACTCTAGGACAATTTGTGCCCGTCTAGACTCCGTTGGATGGGGGTTATTAGAGTCACAGCCCTCAAAATAGGGGTGTATAAAAACCCGCACTACCCGACCGATCCAGAAATAACCCATGCTTAATCAAGTCATAAATTTTCAAATTGTAAGTATTTTTTCTGGAATTGGGTTACGGTCATTTGAACCCAACGCAATGGCCTTTTTTTTCCTTGGATTTAATATGATTGTTAAGTCTCTTACTAATATGTACATTAGACTATTAGACCATCACCCTCTTCATATACATATACTTTAAATCTCTTCTCCATCTCTATAACTCCTGTATTTGTTTTCGTATATTCATATATATATATATATGGTTGGGATCCGGTGACAGTGAAAATTATGATGAGAACGGTAAAAAGGGATCTCCACCCTTTGATGCACTGATGCACATTTGGATGAGGTGCATCAAGGTAAGATGCACCGAATCAATTCCCATATCAAGCGTGATTCATGGGTGGGTTTGAAATTAAAAGGGATCAAGGGTCTAGATCCCTTGTTACCTTCTCACCTTACTCTTCTCACACCATCCTTCGTGTGTGTGTATATATATAAATTAAAAAACAGATGAATATGACCTACTTAAGAAGAAGTATAAACTATACCAATTAACTAATGATGAATAAAGGAATTATGATTAGAGAAAACAATATACTCAAGTTAACAGGCGGGAACATTTTGATGCATTAAAGTTTCAACCCAGCTAATAAAAACCAACCCGCACGGTTTGGGTTGGATTCTGCTTATGTTTGGGTTAGGGTTGTTAAAATGCGTTCAAGCTCAAAATGCAAACTGTCTTTACTAGTTCATTTAGAAAACAATATACATTAATATTATGATATATAGTCCCCAATTCAAATTTTCTAATTCAAAATAGATGAAATTAAAGTAGAGAAATCCACCTGCAATTAGCGGCAATGTCAGTAAGTCCATCCGTACTGAACCCCTCACACGAAGATAAAACCAAAACCTTAAAGTTCTTAAAACAAGTCGAGATCAACTCCAAACTCTCATCCGTAACAACCATCCGTTTAAGCCTGATCTCCTCTAACCAAGGGTAAGCCCTAGACATTTCAGTGATCCACGAACAAGCATACCCTCCCCAACCCTCCGGCACCAAATTGAAGTCCGCAAAATGCGGTTTCCCTTTCAACTCCACCGACCTAACCTCCGGAAACCTCCTGATCACGATACCCGGACTCACGGCGTAACAGTTCCCGACGAAAATCCTCCTCCGGCACCACCGCTCAATCTCGTACCACGACTTACACACTAACGAAACAGCATTCCTGTCCTTATCAAGTGTTATAAACGAAAAAACATGCTCCAACACCTCCTCCGGGAATGAGTTCACCATATTTCGCCGCCGGAAACAAAAACCTGCAAATACCTCACCGAAAAATGACCGGAAAACGAGGAATTAGGTTCGATACTTACAAATCAATCAACTGTAGACGAAAACACCAGTGGATATAGCAATTAGCACATGTATTAGCTTCAGATCTGAGGGAATAACGCCATTAACGAGCTCGGATTGAAGTGGTTCGAGTTACAGTGTTGCAGAGGAGAGAGAGGGTGAAGATTTTGGTTTGTGTGTTTGAAATTGAAAGGTAGCATGGCATGACAAGTGAGATTAAATATGGAAAAACTGGGGTGCATATTAGGGAAGTTGTGGGGTAAGGAATCGACGGTTGAAAATAGAGACACGTGTATGTTGTAGGATTGTTGGCCGTTGGATGGATGATACTTATCTTATCGAGAAGAGACGCGGTCGCAGGTGATGACTGTTTGTGTATACGGGTACGGGCAGGGCAGGGCAGGGCAGGGCAGGGGACCGGGTGACCGTCGGAGTGATACTTTTTTCTTTTTATATACATACTAGGAATATACCGCCATAATGCAGCGGAATGTAAGTAAATAACGAACAATTAATGCTACTTTCTTATAGACATGTCATCAACAATCAATCATGACCTATGAATCACAATTTATGAAACTTTAAACCCATAAAGATATTCAATAATTAGTTTATATTACAATTATTGACAAAAAAATATATATAATGATATAATTTATAATAAAAATGAAACGTATTTTACGATTATATATTTTTAATGTGCTAACGGTGGAAAAAAATAAAACGTATGGATAGAAAACAAATTAGTTCGTAGATATTCATGATATTTAATAGTACGGTTAAATTAAAAATATTCAATATTTGGCTCGTTTTGAAGACATTGACGAGACGATTATAATAGTATAATTTGTAGAAAAAGATACTTATTTTTTCATTGCATTTTTGTGATAAGTGTTATTGTATAAAAGGTTAGGGTAATAAGTGTTATTGTATAAAAACTTAGGGTGATAAGTGTTATTGTACAAAAGTTTGTATATTAACCGTATTAGTTTTTTTATATAGTAGTAGAGATTTAATTTGTAGATATTCATTATATTTAATCGTACGGTTAAATTTAAAAATATTCAATATTGGCTCGTTTTGAAGGTATTGACGAGACGATTATAATGGTATAATTTGTAAAAAAAAGAAACGTATTTTTTCATTGCATTTTTGTTTATATACGATTATTTGTGTTAAGATAATAAGGATGTAAAATGAAAAATGAAAAAATAAGGGATAGAAAGTAAATTAAATAATTAATAGTAAGGGTGATAAATGTAAAATTTAACTTTAATAGTTTTCCAAAAACCGTTTTCCAATAATTACTTTTTTCAATAACCGTTTAAGAATTTTAATATATAGTATAGACTAGTCATATATTAGCATAATGTAAGTAAAAAACGAACAACTAAAGTTATTTTCTTATAGATATGTCATCAACAATAACCATAACCTAAGAACCACAACTTATGAAACCCTAAACTCATAAATATATTCAACAATTAATTTATATTACATTTATTGACCAAAAAAATTATAATGATATAATTTATAATAAGAATGAAACGTATTTTTAATATATTTTACGATTATGTATTTTTAATGTGTCAACGGTGGAAAAAAATAAAACGTATTGACTTAAAACAAATTAAGTCGTATATTTTCATGATATTTAATAGTACGATTATTATATATATCTTATAAATTTTGAACTTTAAATCAAGTTTTAAGAAAAATCTACATTAACTTATTATTTTAAACTAGAAGTGTACTCGTGCAATGCAGCTAGATACATCACGATTTTAATGTTTTATTTTATTTTCTGTTTTTTGTCGATTACATTACGATTTTGGATGGTTGTGAGAGAGTGATAATGATTTTTTTATATAATTTTTTTTTAATTTATACTTAATAATATAATGTCATTTATTTTGGTTTAATAATATAAATTTTTTTATAAAATATTCTGTAAGATTTTTTATATCTAAAATATACTGAGAGTTATTTTAGGGAAGTTAAAGTGGGAAATGATTTTAGGGGAGTTAAAATGGTTAGAGATAATGATTGAAAATTAATGAATAACATTAAATGTAGTACATACAGTTTTTATGTTTGTTTTTTAAGTAATTAACATTAAATATCGGTACATTAAGCTTTAAGACTTATTTTTAAGAGTTTTTTATGTCATCTTTATAATATAGTATAGATACACAACATCTATATATATATATATATATATAATATATACACAACATTGACCCGAATACCCGACCCGATGTAACCCGATACCCGTTCCACCCGAAACACGATCCACCCGAAAAGATTCGGTCGGATTTCGGGGCTCGATTTCACCACCCGATATCCGATCGGGTTATGGGATTTGGGCCCTGACCCGACCCGTCTGATGCTCACCCATACATTTCTGTATCCACATGCAACTATATAGAAAAAAAACAAAAATATTTTCGAAGTGAAAGTATAGATACAAGAACAAAATGTCGTGTTTAGTTATAACCAGAAGCGTACTCGCGCAATGCGGCGAGATACATCACGATTTTAATGTTTATTTATTAATTTGTTTTTATTGATTTACAGTACGATTTTGGATGATTTTTATTAAGTGATAATGGTTTTTTATATATAAATTTGTTTAATTTAGGCTTAACAATATAATGCTTTTATATAAAAAATTAAGTAGTTTGTTAAAATTCATTAATTATCTTATATATTTTAAATTTTTTATATTTAAATTGAGATATTTATCCGGTTTTGATTATGTTTATCAGAATTCAAATTTCATAATTTTAGGATTTGGGGATTAGAGATAAGATTTTGGGGGATAAGAATGAAATTTATTAATTAGGCTTAAAAGCATTTAAAAGTAGTACAAATTGCTTCATTAATTATTTTTTAATTGAGTGATAATGGTTTTTTATATATAAATTTGTTTAATTTAGGCTTAACAATATAATGTTTTTTATATAAAAGAAATTAAGTAGTTTGTTAAAATTCATTAATTATCTTAAATATTTTAAATTTTTTATATTTAAATTGAGATGTTTATCCTGTTTTGATTATGTTTATCAGAATTCAAATTTCATAATTTTAGGGGGCGTTTGGTTTGCAGAATGTTTTTGGATGGAATGGAATCTGTCAAAGAAATTTGACTTTGATAGAATTGGAATGGAATGTTGTCAGGTTTGACCACCTGTTTGGTTGACAAAATTGGAATGAAATTTGTTAAATGAATTGGAATTTTTCTGTTTGGTTCACAAATTGTAGCTTCAGAATTGGAATGAAATTTTGGTAAATGACCAAATTACCCTTTTTGATTATTTTAATTTTTTAAACAAAAATTACTTTAATAAAATAGTCATTAAATAGTTTAATTTTTAACAAAATTTTTTTTTTTTATTTTAGCACATGAATGATGCCGAGAGAGTGAGGAGAGAGATGGAGAGGGAGAGAGAGAGAAGAGAGAGGAGAGAGGGAAAGAGAGAGAGAGAGAAAGGAGAGAGTGGAAGAGAGATATGAGAGATAGAGGGAGAGAGAGTGGAGGAGAGAGATGAGAGATAAAGAGAAAGGGAAGAGAGAGAGAGGGAAGAGAGGAAAGAGAAAGAGAGAGGAGAGAGGAGAGAGGAGAGAGTGGAGGAGAGATAAAGGATAGAGGGAGAGAGAGAGGAGAGAAAGAGATAGAGAGAGGAGAGAGTAAAGGAGAGAGGGAGAGAGAGAGGAGATAAATAAGAGATAAAGAGAAAGGGAAGAGAGAGGAGAAAGAGGAAAGAGAAAGAGAGAGGAGAGAGAGATGATAGATAAAGAGAGAGTGGAGGTGAAAGAGAGGAGAGAGTGAAGGAGAGAGAGGAGAGATAGAGGATAGAGGGAGAGAGGGGAGAGAGAGAGGAGAGATAAAGAGAGGAAAGAGAGGAGAGATAAAGAGAGAGGGAAGAGATAGAAAGAGGAGAGAGAGGAGAGAGTGGAGGTGAGAGAGAGGAGAGGTAAAGAGAGAGGAGAGAGAGGGAGGAGAGAGAGATAGTTGGTGTTTGCTGATAATCAATATTAGTAGGGTTTAGTTTGGAGTAAAGAGTAAATTTGGAATTATCAAAATATAAGATTCCATTCAATTGAAATCCTTGGGTTTTAGGATGGAATGTTCAAATCCTTCATTTGTGGAATTTGGTGGAATTTACACATTCCTTCCATAGAAAAGAATGAATCAAATAAGGGAATTGAATTTGGTCAAAGGAATTGGACATTCCAATTCCATCAGATTCTGCGAACCAAACGCCCCCTTAGGGTTTGTGGATTAGAGATAAGGATTTTGGTGGATAAGAATGAAATATATTAATTAGGGTTAAAAGCTTTACAGGTAGTACATTAGGCTTTAGTAGTTATTTTTAAGAGATTTTAAGTAGATAGTTTTAAATGATAGTACATAAAGCTTAGTGAGTTGTAATTAAGAGTTTTTTATGCCATCTTTATAATATAGTATAGATAACTGTTATATATAATATAGAAAAAATAATCAAATAATAATTACAAAAATAATAATAATTGATAACTAAAATATATTGATCAATATTAAAAAAATGATATAATTATCAATAATTTTAAATAATTAAAAATTAATATCAATGTATAATTAAAAATTTTAGATAATATTAATTAATATTTATTTATTAATAATAATATTTTAATATTTAATATTTTATTTATAATTATAATTATAATAATGAATATTTATGAGGGTATAATTGAAATAGTCACAAAAAGCTACTCATAAGCTACTTCAAGTAGTTTATAAAAAAATTAGCTTATGTCCATCCAAACATATACCCTTAAAAAACTAGCTTATTTTTACCAAAAGATACCTAAATAAATCATTTTCTATATCAAAAAATCAGTATTAAAAAGTCATGGATAGTTGACCGAACAAAATATCAATCCTATCATACTCAAAAAAAAAAAAAAAAACTTAAATTGAAAATCGAACGCCGAGATGGTAGTGGGGTCAATGGTAAAAGTAAAAAAATGAAAAGTTTTGATTCTATGGTAATTGATGGTTAAATCACGTCCGTCCAATCACATGATAAAGTGATTACTGTCCATCCAATCATATGACGACATTTTTAAATAAGAGTAAATTACCTTTTTCGTCCCTGTGGTTTGTTGAAAATGTCAGATTTCGTCCCTATATTTTAAAATTTCGGTTTTCGTCTCTATGGTTTACAATTCATTTCTATTTTAGTCCCTGAAGCCTTGTAAGTATGAAGTACTAAAATAGAAATGAGTTATAAACCATAGCGATGAAAAAAAACAATAGTATATATATTATAAGGACGGAAAAGTTAATGAATAAAAAACTAAAATAATGAAAATTGTAATTTCAAAACCATAAGAATGAAAATAGAAAAGTTCTACAGACCATAGGGACTAAAAACGTAATTTACTCTTCAAATAATGAAATCTAACCGCCATCATTAGAACTAAATTACAATTTAGGACGTGTTTGGTTTGCGGGATTGGAATGAATTTGGATTTCAAATACATTCCAATCCTATGTTTGGTTTGTAGGAATGAATTTTGTTGACCGGATTTGAAATCTTTTGATCCTTTTAAAGTTCTTTAAATGATGGATTTTGAATTCCTTTGCAATAGGCCGGGATTTCAAATCCCTCCAAATCCAAATCCTTGCTTGAAATCCAATCCATTCAAATCCCGCAAACCAAACGCGCCCTAATCCCTAACAGTTTCACGAATATTACAAATTGGGTTCATAACCCAAAAAAATTATGAGGGTCATCGTGGTTTTATCCGTTAAAAGATTATATTAAACACAATTCATGTAAGGGTATTTTGGTCATTCTACCTCTTTTATATGATATATTTTTATTCAAGATACATTCTTTGATGATATGTTATAACTCGTATTTGAGATTCAATTTTGGTTACATCAGTAATAATATTGTATATGAAAAGTTGGTCAGTAGAATAACCGGGAAAATAGATAATAAGAATATATATATATATATATATATATATATATATATATATATATATATATATATATATATATATATATCATGTTGGAATATGAATGATTCTCAAACAGTGAAAAAGTGAAACTTGGTTTCATACTATTATACATCTAAAAGTATAAGAAGTTGTTTGCAAAAAATGTATACATTCTTTGAACATAAAATGTCCAGATATAGTTTAACAAAACACAAACCGAGGCTTATGAGAGTGTTTTTGAACACAATTATGACTGTTGTTGAATGGTTTTTTTATATTATAATTTACAAGTTAATAACAAGTTTAAAAAAATGATATATAATTTACATGATATTATTTGCTAAACATATATTGATAGTCAATAATGTGTATTACAAAATCGACATTATGTAACCACTTGGGTTGTGATATACTGGTCAGGGTTTAGGGTGACGTAGTGGAAATCTCATTTTTCTCGTGTTCGAATGAAAAAGGCTGCTAAAGTCATTGTGGCCATGGAGGTTTACCTAAGATGACTCAATGCTATTCATGGTCGCTAAGAAGAAATCAGTACACGTAAATTGACCTGAAATCCCATAGCTAAAAAATAACACTATGTATAAGGGGGTATTTGATTGGTTTTCCATTAAGTATTGTGTGGATAAAACTGTCAATGTGAATTAATTTATCTATATAGATTGAGAATTTTTTTTTTTCAAATGATTTTTTTATAGATGAAATTAACCTGTTTTTTTAATAATTAGAATGGACATATTTAAAAGAAAATTGGCATTATGCATAAAACTACCCTTAAAAGTTTACTGAATAAATAGTGTTTTCTATATAACTAACAAACTAATAGACAATCATATATAAGTGATCAAATAAAACGTGAAACCCATAAAATTTATTAAACTCCTAATAAATAGACCATAATGCAAACTTATGAAAACTCGAAGGTAATGATATTGAGATATTTTATGTGGGTTTTGTGTTTACGAGACAGTACTTAAAATATTTATTTTAATAATATACTTTAATCTTTTAATTATATTTTAATAAACATAATTATTAATTTAAATTAAAACTACAAATACTATGTTATGAAATTAATTAAAAAGTAAACATTTATTATCAACCCCCACGCATGGTCGCCGCGAATCTCTCTTTTCTTATGATTCACAAATTTAAATTATTTTATTATGTTTTTTCAATTTTATTTGTTATATTTTTGTTTTTAAATGGGCAAAAAAGTAAATATAAATTATGTTTTATGAAATTTTATTAATAAAAAAGAATTAAACTTATAATCTATACTATCTATACTATATTATAAAGATGACATAAAAAAACTCTTAATTACAACTCACTAAGCTTTATGTACTATCATTTAAAGGTATCTACTTAAAATCTCTTAAAAATAACTACTAAAACCTAATGTACTACCTGTAAAACTTTTAACCCTAATTAATATATTTCATTCTTATCCCCCAAAATCCTTATATCTAATCCCCAAACCCTAAAATTATGAAATTTGAATTCTGATCAACATAATCAAAACAGAATAAACATCTCAATTTAAATATAAAAAATTTAAAATATATAAGATAATTAATTAATTTTAACAAACTACTTAATTTTTTTATATAAAAATCATTATATTGTTAAGCCTAAATTAAAAAAATTTATATATAAAAACCCATTATCACTCAATAAAAATCATCCAAAATCTTACCGTAAATCAATAAAAAAACAAAAAATAAAAATAAGCATTAAAATCGTGATGTATTAAGCATTATGTACTATTATTTAATGTTAATCTACTTAAAATCTCTTAAAAAACAATTAATGAAGCAATATGTACTACTTTTAAATGTTTTTAACCATAATTAATAAATTTCATCCTTATCCCCCAAAATCCTTATCTCTAATCCCCAAATCCTAAAATTATGAAATTTGAATTCTGATAAACATAATCAAAACAGGATAAACATCTCAATTTAAATATAAAAAATATAAGATAATTAATGAATTTTAACAAACTACTTAATTTTTTTTATATAAAAAACATTATATTGTTAAGCCTACATTAAACAAATTTATATATAAAAAAACCATTATCACTCAATAAAAACTATCTAAAAGCGTACTGTAAATCAATAAAAAACAAAAAATAAAAATAAACATTAAAATCGTGATGTATCTCGCTGCATTGCGCGAGTACGCTTCTAGTATTATAAAAAGAAACATAAAAAACTCTTAATTACAATATTTTAAACACAAAATACAATTAACTAAAGTCAATTACTTAATTTACAATTTCATAATACATTGATACAACTTATCCAACCACAATTATAACAACCCAACCGAAAAGTAAACAAGTGAAACGATTCTTAAAATATAAACTCATAGTTTGAATAATAAACCATGCATTAACGGTCCCAAACTTACAGTAAATAATTCCAGGTTTGTCATAACAACAACCTATACACAACTGAGATCATTAAATATCTAAAAACTAAATGACGGTCTTCTATCCGTCCCCGCTAGACCTTCTCCTTGCCTTTTTCTGCGCCGCCTAAAACACGACGACCTGGAAAAAATTTTAGTTTTAAAGAGCGAGGGTTAGACCATAGGTCTAGTGAGTTCCCTCTAACAGATAAGCAACAAAATATAATTTCCAAAATTTGAAACATCAGTTAATAATGGCAATTAAAGAAAACACGTTACGGACCACACGACCGTCCAAGACGATGTGTCTAACTCGCGCTGCCTTAATGTTGGGACACACACCCAACGACATAAACGGGTCACACTCCCCGGCACGAGTAGGCGGACCACACTCCCCGACTTAGGTCACGTAACCCACAATTAATGTATGCATACATTTAACAACAACAATTTATATCACACTTGAACAATTTATTAAAATATTGCCATCATAAATAATCAAAGTTTAAAATAAACTTCACCTGCTTTCATCATTAAAAGATTTAGTTTAGAAACACTCACCTGGCGTTCTTTGCTTTCCTCTTTACTTCTACCTTAAAAACCCGAACCGAACCTATAAAACAGGACATTGCCCGGTAAATTTCTAATACAATTCATTATGCGAACAGAAGACTTTAACCCTATAACTCTTCATCACGAGCTTGCTGACTTAACCCGATAATACTAGATTTGGAACTAAATCGCTCCCATTCCTGATTGCTTACAAACACACTATTAAGAGAAACGGTTCAACTAAAGACAGCCCATCACCACTCTATTTAAACCCGATGGACCGAAGCTAACGAAAGATTCACATGGGCTTCGGCCCACCAGCCAACTCACTCGACCGGGAGACCTTTAGGTCATTCGACCGGAACTGGTCCTTCGACCGGGGCTGGTCCTTCGACCGGAGATTGTGACTGCCGAATCGACGAACGAGACCCTCCCCCCATGCTCCGATTCCCAAAACAGAGAACGAAACAACCTCAACATTTGCAACCGGATTAAACAGGGCTTCCCAAAATCAAAGCAATGACCAAGATTAATAATAACCACTATCCAAAACAAGTCCTGATTTCTACTAAATTTCAGACTCCCAACACAAACCAGGAACACAGACTTAGGAAGCCAAGCTTTCTCCTTAACAAATTTAGAACAATTACAATACCATTAAGGTTAGAGATTGAGATTTAGATGCTTACCTTAGAGAACTTGAAGAACCCAACTTCAATATCTTGATCTTTCCTTTCCTCCCTAACAATGGCTATTTCCTTAGAATCCCTCTCCCTTATGAAAACCTTTTCCAGCCGCCACCAACCCTTCCTTGTAGGGTTTTATTTCCAAATTTCCAAAATCACCACCCCAAAATTCCTATTTAACATTATCACCCCAAAACTTTAATACTTCCACTTTTAACCCGGTTATTACAACAATATCTCATATCATCATCTATTTGTGGAATGGATACTCATTTATTAATATAAATATTTGTTTTTTTATATTTAATGGACGATTTGATCAATATTATCTACTAATATCAATATTTATTTTTTATATTTATTGGACGATTTGATCAATATTACTATTATCAATATTTATTTTTTATTTTATGATTTGCTCGTAATATATCTATATCTATATTAGTTATAATCTCATAACTAATATATCTATCTATACTATATTATAAAGCACGGATAAAAAACTCTTAAATACAAATTATTAGGCACAAGGTACCATCATTTTATGCAATATTTTAAAAATCTCTTAATTTACAATTATCAAAGCATAAGATACATATTACTACTAGAGTCTTCTAATACCCATCAACTTGATATGTGAAGGACCTTTCTTTTATGCATATCTTTCCATGTATCACTATTAATTAATATATTATCTATCTATACTATATTATAAAAACGACAAAAAAAACTCTTAATTACAACATTTTAAACACAAATTACACTTAATTAAAGCCAATTACTTAATTTACAATTTTTTAATGCTTTGGTACAACCTTTCCAAGCACATTATCTCACATAATCATATATTTGTGGAATTGATACTTATTTATTAATATAAATATTTGTTTTTTTGGTGGAGGATTTTATAAAATATATTTTATATTAGCATAATCTATTTTAAATGTAGATTTTACATTTAAATCTATATTGATGAGAAGTAATATAAAATCTTTTTTCTTCGGTGTTTTTTTAATATTACATCTCATAATGATTTTTCCATATTTTATTTTATAAAATCTTTTTACATAATGAGATTTAATATAAACTATTTTTTCTTCCGTATTTTTTTGCTAATATAAAATCTATTTTATTTTATAAAATCAACACGTATTTTATATTAGCATAATATAAAATCTACACGTATTTTTTTTTTGCTAATATAAAATCTACACGTATTTTTTTTTCACGAGCGTTAAAAGAAGAAAAAAGAAGGTTGATATGAATAAAAAATAAAAAATAACGATATACACTAATAAATTATCGTATTCTTTAAAATAAATCGCAATACTTTCCAAATTAACCAAGTGCAAAGAAAATAAAATAGAAACGATGTAGATATAAAAATATTTTTCCATATTTTTAATATATTTACATTTAAATGTAAAATCAAAAATGAAAATAAAAGATTTTAAAATATTCTCTACATTCACTATAAATACATATAGTTTCTCTATGTATCATCCGAGTACAAGAAGAAGTCGAACGGTCGGGTGTCAATGACGGAACCTGCAACTGAACAAAAGGTATTCCACTATATTTTTGTTTCTTTGAAAAACTATTTTTTTTATATTTTATTTTATTTACTGAGGATTTGTTTATATTTTTCAAAACCCACAATCATATTTTTCAAAGTAGGGGAATAAGATATATATACATATCTTTATGTTTATCGACTAATACTATGAGGTCTTGAAGTCAATAGTCAGATAAATTTTCAAATGGTACTGATTGAATTTGAATTATACCAGTTGAGTTGCCGGTTACAAAAGATAGAAATCATTGATTTTCTTTGTCATATTTGATGTGGGTTGAATGTTGTTAATTAATCTACAGATTTATACGTTCAAAGTGATTGTCAAGTGTTGTCGAGGAGGTTTCAGAAAAATTGCAAAATCTGTAAAAACGTATGTTCATATTTATAATTATTTCAATAATAGTGATATGTTGTGAGACATGTCGTTTGAGTTTTAAATAATATAATACAAAACTATTACCAATATTATTGCACAAACTCATAACAACAAACGATTAAGAATATATGCAAGTTAACCACTTATGAAAATACATCCGTTTTTCACATTGTATTTCATTAACTGTTAACAGAGAAATTACGTTTCATTTTAACTCGGTTCAATATTCCAACAAAAAATTTATCTTCCCGTGCAATGCACGGGCCCAACACTAGTACTATATAATGAAAATTCTAAAATGGTTATACGGTTATTTGTACAATCTTTTGTACAATAACATTTACCACCCTTAATCTTTTGTACAATAACATTTACTACCCTTATAATGTTACATTTACCACTCTTACAATTACTTATTTAATTTATTTTATATCCCTTACTTTTTTATTTTTCATTTTACACCGTTATCATATTAACATAAATAATCGTATATGAACAAAAATGCAATGAAAAAATACGTTTCTTTTTTTACAAACTATACCATTATAATCGTCTCGTCAATACCTTCAAAACGAGCCCAATATTGAATATTTTTTAATTTAACCATACTATTAAATATCAGAATATATACGAATTATCTATACTACTAAAACGGTTATTGTACAATCTTTTGTACAATAACATTTACCACCCTTACAATTACTTATTTAATTTACTTTATATTCATTGTTTTTTCATTTTTCATTTTACACCATTATAATATTAATACAAATAATCGTATATGAACAAAGATGCAATGAAAAATACGTTCATTTTTCTACAAATTATACCATTATAATCGTCTCGTCTGACCTTCAAAACGAGCACAATATTTAATATTTTATAATTTAACCGTACTATTAAATGTCATGAATATCTACGAATTAATTTGTTTTCAATCCATACGTTTTATTTATTTTTCCACCATTAGCACATTAAAATACATAATCGTAAAATACGTTTCATTCTTATTATAAATTATATCATTATAATTTTTTTCGTCAATAATTGTAATATAAACTAATAATCGAATATCTTTATAGGTTTAGGGTTTTATAAATTGTGATTCTTAGGTTATGATTGATTGTTGATGACATATCTATAAGAAAGTAGCATTAATTGTTCGTTCTTTACTTATATTCCGCTGCATTGTGCGGGTATATGCCTAGCTATATAATGAAAATTCTAAAACGGTTATATGGTTATTGTACAATCTTTTGTACAATAACATTTACCACCCTTAATCTTTTGTACAATAACATTTACTACCATTACAATGTTACATTTACCACTCTTACAATTACTTATTTAATTTACTTTATATCTCTTATTTTTTTCATTTTTCATTTTACACCGTTATCATATTAACACAAATAATCGTATATGAACAAAAAATGAATGAAAAAATACGTTCCTTTTTTTACAAATTATACCATTATAATCGTCTCGTCAATACCTTCAAAACGAGCTCAATATTGAATATTTTTTAATTTAACCGTACTATTAAATATCAGAATCTATACTATATAATGAAAAAACTAAAACGGTTATTGTACAATTACATTTACCACCCTTACAATGTTACATTTATCACCCTTACAATTACTTATTTAATTTACTTTATATCCCTTATTTTTTTCATTTTTCATTTTACACCATTATCATATTAACACAAATAATCATATATTAACAAAAATGCAATGAAAAAATACGTTCATTTTTCTACAAATTATATCATTATAAGCGTCTCCTCGATATCTTCAAAACGAGCCCAATATTGAATATTTTTTAATTTAAACGTACTATTAAATATCATGAATATCTACGAAATAATTTGTTTTTCTATTTATATGTTTTTTTTTTCCACCGTTAGCACGTTAAAAATACATAATCGTAAAATACGTTTCATTCTTATTATAAATAATATCATTATAATTTGTGTCGTCAATAATTGTAATATAAACTAATTATTGAATATCTTTATGTGTTTATGTTTCATAAGTTGTGATTCTTAGATCATAGTTGATTATTGATGAAATGTATATAAAGAAATAACATTAATTGTTCGTTTTTTACTTACATTCTGCTGCATCGCGTGGGTATATGTCTAGTATTACTATAAATTTGTTTTAATTATATTATTAAATATGTAATTGGTTATTTTTTTCAGATGTCATTAAAATATATAATATAATCATTGAATTTTTAAAAAATACTTAATTTTTTTATATAACAAATTTATAAAAAAAACATTATCACTTTCTCAAAACCATCCAAAATCGTATTATAAATCGACAAATAAACAAAAATAAAATTAAAATTAAAATCGTGATGTATTTCGTTGCATTGCGCGAGTACACTTCTAGTACTATATTATAAAAACATGCATTTATCTAATAAATATATTTAAAAAAAATAAAACAGATATTTTATCTCATAGTGTTTATCCTGTATTTAATAAGTTTATTTGCAGTTAGTTATACAAATAAAAATATGTGACTTTAATAAGTTATAATTATGTTTCATTAACTTGTAATTTTGAATTTTAACTAATATATATATATATATATATATATATATATATATATATATATATATATACTATATTATAAAGTTGTTAGTCCCAAAATGGCACAAGTATTGTAGAAGGGGGGTTGAATACAATACACAAAATTACTTAATTTTAATTCTTTTATTGATATTAAATATCAAGAATTACACAAAGAGAAATAAAGACTGTTGCGGAAAAATAATAGTTAAGAACTACTCTAAACAATCTAACACTTAGAAGATATTTAAGAACACAAAGACTTAATCTTAGAAATACATGGAAAGCTTTCAACCTGCTTGATATCTTCTGAATTTGAAATCTTGAGCTGAAAGCGTGAGTAGCAAGGTGCTACCTCCATCATTTATATACTATCCAATGTAATGAGTGCAAAGGACATATAGGAGTAAAAGCATGGGTGGTTGATATATTGTCAATAAATTATAAGATATTTGATGTGACATGGCATAACACAAAAGGTAACTTTTGTGCTATGAAAGTACAATATCTATTATAAAATATTCAAGGGACAATCTTTTTGAGATCAAAAAGAAAATAAACATCTAATCAAATTAAGACTAAATGTAAATTTTCTCAAGGAAGAAAGAGGTTTCCATTCCCATTGTCAGGGGATCATTGGGAATGAGGAAGTATGTCAAATCATGAGGGTTTAACATAAATGCTCTTACTAGATAAAAAAGCAATCTGTAAGAGGAAAATTACCAAAGAGGAGTTCAGTAGATTAGGCATGTGCCGAACACAGGTGGTTCGGCAACAAAGGGAGGACATGCCGAATGGAAAGTCGACAAGGATAGGGTCTGCCGAAAAGGAATCGACAGACTAGGCTTAGCTTCACTTTTGAAGTTTATCTCAATCCGCATTGTAGACTTCCTTCATGTTGGTTTCGGTTTGTCTTCGACTCACCAAACTGTTTAACTAACTAAGCTATTACAAAGAACCACAAATCAAAATACAAGGTTCAAACATCAATAAAGACTAAGGAGAGATTATCTTTAAATCTTAGATGACCCAACAATCTCCCCCTATTTGATGATAACATCTCATAACACATAAAGTAAATGAATAATGCATTTTGACCATTTTTCATACTCTTTTGGGTTCTTTTCCACATAGACCTTTCTTTTTGTTTCTTTTTGGATTTTTTAGAGTATCCGACATTTACAAGTATAAAAGAATGAAATAATGATTTGTACAAACTATTTACGATAAGTAATAAAAACTCAATGTATTAATCTTTTTAAGAAGATTACAATACAGAGGAAAACAAAATAAATACAAACATAAAATTACACCGAGTTTATTCAAAAGAAAAATGCGGTTCAGCATCCCTGTTCTTCAGTTCATCGGTAGTAGCCACATAGAGATCCCTAGCCGATATTGGAATTATTTGAATAATCCCGTGGAGAAAGGTTGTGTCGGCAATAGGGATTTGGCTTGATCTGAAGAAGGAGATCTGCCCAAGCGCGTTGTTGAAGAAGATACCATGTGTAGGCTCAGAAATCACAGTGGTTGAAGGATGAGGAACCGGAATTGATAATGAAAGATCCAGATTTGAAGTATCAGGGACCTTTCCTTCTCTAGCCATTTGGGCAAACGTATTCCTTTTTAGATTTCGGCTTCGATTTGGAAGGAGGACGACCAGACATTAAATTGTTGATGATCTCCTCTTCAGCAGGAGTATGGACAATGTTGTATCTTTTTCGATAGGTTCTAAACTTGGTTTGAAGATCTGCAATGAATTTATCAACCTCAGCTTTTGCAGAGCTTTGGCTTTTTAACAAGCAGATACCAATTTCTACCCGTTCCGATACTCCGAACCGAACAAGAAAGTCCAGTCTGTCCATAGACATTGAAGCATCATCCCTGGTAATCTTTAGCCGAATAACCTTACAGTTTGTCGACGGTTTGATTATCTTGACATATGTGATTTTGGCAGAGATCCGGCGTCTATTGAGAGTTTTGCGGTACCAATCGATACACAAAGACTTTATTTCCTCATTTTTCTTCGACGCGTCCTCTAGAGCGCTCATCTGAGTTTTGATTGTGTCGGTAGGATCTTCTTCGGTAGTAAACTTCAACGCTAGCTCGACATCTCTGTCACGAGCAATCTGGGCAAGCTTTGCAACTTTCAGATCCTTTTCAGATAAGCCCAGATCAGAGGAGAGAGAGGTAGTCTTTGGAGGAGGAAGATGAAGACCAGTACCATCTGCAGCTTTCTTTATTAAAACATCTTTACGACGCTTTTCTTCAGCAGCTACTTCATCTGGTGACATAATAGCTTTGCCCTTATCCTTTTTGGGCCTTTTCTCCCCCTCATACTCTTCGACCACCAAGGGGTGATTGGTTCCTTTCTCTTCGGTAGCAGATGGTTCGGCAGCAACAGCAACAGTCGGTTTGGTAGAAGGTTTTCCCTGACTTGTACTGATATGAAGCTGAGAAAGGAGTTGCTCCCCCTGAATTTGTTGCTCCCCCTAAGTCGGTTTCTCCCCCTCAGTACGAGCCGGGGAAGAAACACCAGTTTTATCCGACACACGGCCCACACGGCGATTGTAACACCCTAAAAATAGGGATAACAAAAACTTTCCATAAATGGAGAAGTGGTATAATGTTTGCCATAGCAAGAGCCTCCCAAAAAGGGGAAATATACAAATAACTTGTTTAATCACAAATCTGTAATTTAACGGATAAATAAACAACAACCAACTAATCTAATTTCTACATCTAGAAAAGAGATTACAAAAAGGGTGTCATCTATAAACCCAAATCTCCCAGAAATAGTTCAAGTGCCAAAATCCCCAAGCTCTCGCCCAAAGCATCTAAACTTGCCTAGGAGCAGCGCCGCTAACACCTGAGATACACATCGACACCAAACAAGTGTTAGGCCAAAAAGCCTAGTGAGTTGCACAAGTAAAACATGCCAGAAACAGTTACAGTTCTTATCAGCAGTCAATCATTTAATCACGTAGAGGTGGAGTTAACTGGAGCGACCCATATCTCCAATCAGGTTCACCCAAAGAGGCGATGTACCTTGAAGCCAAATAACAAAGGCAACCCAAAGGCCCGACACGCATCGAGGACTACCGCTTAGGAAATTCCCCGACGGCAGAGGTCTAGGCGCATAGGGGACTACCACTCAGGAAATTCCCCAAATGTCACCCACCTACATCCATATAGTGAATCACTGACTTGGTTCGTCCACATTATGCAAATAGGAGGTCTCAAGGTGTGTTTTAACCCAACATATTCGGATATCAACCATGAACACAACATTACCATCCCAAGCATGTAATTCCATCATATGCCATAGTAATCATTCAAATACTTCGTGAGAATATAAGGTCGCCAAAAGGCATTCCAAGTAGGAATCATCATAATACCAAGATATGCATAAGTGACTCATAGTAGGTTACTCACATACATATTTCCATAGAAATCCCCAAATAATTGTACATCAAATAAGAGCACTTGAGTAATAACAATAATGATAACAAGTAAAGTAAATGATGTGTATCTAGTTTTTACAAAAGGGTTAGTAAACTCACAATCTAGGTTTTGAACCAAAACCTAGAAAAGATGAAAACCCTAGAAGTTGGAGGATGAACTTGGAGATGAGGAGTTTCCTTGAAGAAACCCTAGAAATCTTCCTTGAGGTGATTTAATGCAAGTAATCAATGACCCCAACCACCAAGAGGGTTTGGTATAAATGTGGATTAGGGTTTGGGAAGGTATGGACCAGTTTTCTTGGAGCCAAAATCGCCAAAGAGAGAAATGAAATGTGTTGACAATGAATTAAAATCGGCTGGAACTCATTTAAACGGAATTCCCCCGTCGACGATAGTGCCAAGGGCACTATTGCGAGTCACAATCGCGAGGAACTAGGCACCCGCGGTACCAATTCGGCGATAGTGCCTTCGGCGATAGTGCCAAGGCACAATCGCGTGGCATAATCGTTGGCCTTCCCCAACCTACGGTACATCCCTGGCGATAGTGCCAATGGCACAATCGCCAGGCACAATCGCGCCAACCCCAAAACAGCCCGAAAATCTAACCAAATTCGAGAACGAGTGCGAGGTCTAAACACATGCATCTTTAATACTAACCAAGTAACATCATAGCATAAAAACAATGACCACATTCGTATATAAGGTCTCGTATTTTCAAATAAATACAGTTAACATATTTAAGGAAATAAATACTTACCTTGAGAATTTCCGGGTGTTACAGTGATCAATACGCTCCAATACCGTGCGATCGACAGGAGTGAAGGCAGACTCGGTGATGTCAATGTCGAGAGACTGAGCACAGTATTGAGCCATATCGCCAGGCAGAGAGTCAAGACGCCTATGTAAGTTCTGCAAGGCACTGAGAATTTCAGAATTAATAGACTCCTGAGCCGAAGTCTGCTGCCGTAGAAGGATAAGATCTTGATCCCGAGCATCCGAGGCGACCTTGAGAGCAGCCACCGACAAGGTCAAGGAGGTATTTTGGTCATTGAGCCGGACCCGCCTCCTTGAGAATAAATTTCATAGATGTAGAGAGAGGAGCAAGGAGACCATCAATTTGCAGATGCACCACATGATCCACATCCAAACACTTAAAGATGTCGCGATTAAAACTGACAACCTCGGAATTTTGCTCTTTGACGAGCTGCAGAAGTTCGGCCATAGAGATGTTGTTGGCGTCCAGATAATTTAGGAGCTCCAGCTCACGCAAAGACTTGCGTAGTTGATCAAACTGAGCACCAAACATTCGTACCTGCCAATTGGAGTCTACAATGTCGGCAAGAAATTCGGCAGGTATGGTGATCGGCACCTGAGTAGAAGGCCCAGCCCTGTCGTCAGAGGTATTCTTCGGTGAGGAGGTTTTCTTCGGAGAAGGTTTTGGAGATGGGGTCTTCTTCGGAGAAGATTTTAGAGATGGGGTCTTCTTCGGTGAAGGTTTTGGAGATGGGGTCTTCTTCAGTGAAGGTTATGGTGAGGGTGTCTTCTTCGGTGAGGGTTGAGGGGAAGGCGGGGGAGAGAAGAGGTTTTGGTACATTTTCTGGTATAAAACCCCAGAATGTGCAACATTGTCGGGATTGACCCCGGGTGATAGGTTGTGTTGTGAGGAAACAAAATGTCGGTCTGGAGAGGAGACCAACTCATCTTCAACCTCCATAGAAAAGGGAGGAGAAGGAATATGATGGGACCCCATTTGTACAACCAAATCCTGTTGAGAGGGTTTGGAGGAGGTAGGAGAGGCTTTAGCAGATCCCCGTGGCCCTGGAGGGGAAAGTTCAACATCTGCCGATTTTTGAGAATCGGTAGATGGAGTGTGAGGTTCGACCGAAGGTTTCCTAAGTCTCTTAGAACGAGACTTAGGAAGGGATTTGGAGCCCCGTCGCTTAACAGAAATAGAAGGGGTTATGACTGGGGTAGCCACCAAAGGATTTGTCGGTGGCAGAGTCATAAGAGAAAGTGTGACGTTGTCGGTGGCCTTTTTCTTTTTAATAGCCACCGACTTAGCTCGAGAAGGTTTTGGGGGAGAGGGGACCACCGATTTGGATAGCTTGGGAGAAGATGAAGGCCTTTCGGATTCACCTTCGGCAAGCTTTCCCCAAATCGGATCGGGAGAGGAGATGAAAGAAAACATACCTGAGGTGAGCGGCGAGTCGGTTGGCTTCACAGGTTTGAAAATAACTTGCTTGCTAATTTGAGAAATTGGCAAATTAAACTTTATAGTGGGCTCGGGCAGAGCGGCGTCTGCACTCAGCTGTGCAAACAGCTTGTGGTTGATGACCAGTGATATAAAGAGGGGAAGAGCCACATTGTGAGTCTGGGGAGGAGAGATAGCAGTGACCAGGGAGTCGAAGAATACCTGAGCAAAGTCTATTCTACGCATGAAGATAAGGGCATGAGCCAAACGAGTAATAGCCGCCGGGGATTGATCCCACCCCGAAGTCTTATGAGAAAGACAGTAGAGAAGATGAGAAAAGAAGTAGTTCCAGAGTGCCCCCATATTCTTCCGGAGGAGAGTGCCAGAACCATTGGACTTTCCTTCATGTACATATTGAAGAGCAGCAACAACTTCATCATGCTCTTGGTTAGTAGGGAAAGGAGCATATACATTGAATTTCGGGATTCGGAGAACAGTGCGAATGTCATCCACCCCAAAGGAAAGATCGGGGTGGTCTTCAGAGGATAGAACAGAAGTAGACACCTGGTGAGTAGTAGAATCATACTTACAGGTTAGCCAAAAGTTACCAAGGAGCATTTTGCTCATCTTGGTGGATTCAGTAAGGGCATGACACACTACAAAAAAGAAGCCTATCAGCGACGGAAAATTCCGTCGCTAATCCGTTGCTAAAAGAAAATTTCGTTGCTAATCCGTCGCTGAAAGTCTGTAGCTAAATACCTGGTAGCTAATGCTTATCAGCGACGGATTAGCGACGGATTTTAGCGACGGAATTATTAGCGACGGATTTAGCGACGGATTAGCGATGGATTATTTTAGCGACGGATTTAGCGACAGATTATTTTAGCGACGGAATAAATTTAGCGATGGATAGTTTTAGCGACGGATTTAGCGACGGAATATTTTAGCGACGGATTTCCGTCACAAATTCCGTCGCTAATATTAAAAAAATAAAAAAAAATAAATTCAGAAATCAGCATTTCCTGTATTTTATACAAATAATCTGCCCATTAAGTTGACACAAATAACCTGTCCATTAAATTACGAATCATCCCAATAAAATAAAAGTCCAAATTCATACGATTCTGAATTCATACAAAACAATGTAGCAATCTAACTAGGGGGGAGGGCGGGGAGGGGGGAAACTGTATCCCTGCTGCTGCATAAAGGCAGCAAACTGCTGCGATAATGTGAGTTGCTCAGCTAGCTGGGTAGCATGTCTGACCTGTTCTGCCTGCAACTCTTCATTGCGCTTCCTTTCGATCTCCAACTGAGCCAAATAGCGCTCCTCCCGCAGCCTCGCATCCTCCTCCATCTTTGCCATCTGCTCTCTCAACGCCGCTAACTGTAAATACAATAATTGACAAAAATTAGTATTTATTAGAAATGAAAAGTAACAATATGATACATAACTAATATAACAAACATAACCAACATACATCATCTGCCGATGCAGTCCCAGATGATCTCCCACCGCTGCTACTACTACACTCACTGGTCATAGCATAACGGGGATCCTGGGTCGACCAACCAAAAATACGGCCCTTCTTCCGCCCTCCAGCACTCTGCTCCCAAAGAGCTTCCTCGTCAATCGGAGGGGAATCGGGAGTTTGGCTAGCATGCGCCTCATCCTTAAGCTCTCGAAAGCGCGTCTATGGTTACCAAAACAAAAACGGGTAAGAAGAAATTTTAGCAGCATAACGGCTCTAAATCAAACATATCCAACTTATCTACTAACATAGCCTAACGTCTGCCCAACAGTGGCAGCCCAAACTACATGTATACAACACACACACACATATATATATATATCCATTGCGGTTACCAATCAAAACATACGTTGAACATATTTGTATACACATGCATATAAACATATACAATACATATATTAAGTGTAATGGTTTTAGAAAACTTACGTGGATTATAGTCGCTTTGGGGTAAACGTACACCGGAGGATCAGTAGGCGGGTTAGAACCCGGAGGGCCCGTCCGATTCCCGCAGTACATCCGCTCAAACACCTCACTAGAGGTGGGATCGCGACCCCATGCCTATGCCTACGATAGAAAATTAAGATAAGAAGTAAACATACAAACTAATCTCGGGTACATATTAAAAAAATTAAAGACTTACCATCTTGTATCGGTGTTGTCCAGTACTAATTGATCCGCCAACATGCCGTGAGGACACCCCGTCAAACTCGGTCAACCGATTGGCCTTACCGGTCCTAGACTTTGCTTTCCAACGCTCAGTATCCCACTCCTGTAAAAATCATAACACATAAGTGGATATAAAACGAAGATAATGCACAAATCAGAAACTATAGATAAAAACTTGATATATCATCTGGTGCCAATAGGGCTCTGGGATCCAGGGAGGGTGGTATGGTCTAATGACCGAGAAATCTTCTTTGTCCCAAGTCACACCATCAATCTGTTTGGCCTTTACTGCGGCCCAATCGTGTGCGGCCTTCATCCAGTCCTTGTACCTATTGCTCATGGTACGCTCCCATATAACGTGCACAGTTGCCTCCTGATCAGCATCCCATTGGAACTTTCCCTACATGCACATTATTTGTATCAAGGTAAAAACAATAATATGATATGTATAATTAAAAAAGATTTGTTTACCGACTTGAAAGCCCTGGTACATACGATCACGATCAGCCTGCGGGACGAGTCTCCAACTGTGCCAAGGTCCACGAAACAAACCTCTAAAAATTGTGGTCATCTCTCGAACAACATGTATATCAAGAAACCTACACAATAAAAAATTATACAACATAAAACCATTTATATAAGTTTATTACGTAATATAAGGCCTTATACCACATCTACTTACCCTTCGTCAGTAATCCCTAGTCGTGGTCGCTGACTAGGGTGTCGTGGTGTCGGCAACGAACGATTGGGTCCTCTCGTAGACCCCGAAGCACTCGATCCCCCAATGATATCCACCAGCTCGTCCTCGTCACGAAGTCCAAGGGTGGGTTGAGGGTCACCAAGAAACTCATCATAATCATCAGCACGTGGGTCCCCACGCCCGCTAGAGCTACTGTTGCCTCTACCTCTACCTCTACCTCTATCACCTTGTGGACGGCGTGCCATCACCTGAAAAAAAATGCAGCTTCTATTTTATAAAACAAAATGGGAGAATGTCACATGTCAATTATATAATTGCGAACTAAACATACAGAAGATAAGCTACTCATCAGAAGAATTATCAGATAAACTAAGTTCATTTTCGTTATCTGAATCATCATCTGTGTCTTCAAGTTCTGCTTCTTCTTCGCTATCTTCATTAACAGGTCCATCGTCACCGTCATGAGCATCGACTACATTTACCTCCCCTGTGACAAGAGGGACGGTATCGATGTCATCATTTAATCCTGCAGACATTGTACGAGTTACCCTTTCGTTGATTTGAAAGAATTGTTCTCCATCCACATTTCCATCAACCTCGACATTGCTAACAGATTCTGCTACTTCATATAGGCCACGAGGCTTCGTCTTGACAACCGCCCACCAATCCTTCAAATCCCTTGTCATCGAAGGATATGAAGTATAATATACTTGTTCTGTCTGTGACGCTAGAACGAATGGGTCGTCGGTTCTTAGTCTGGACTTATATTTGATATCAACCAAACTATGTTTACGATCGACTCTAACCCCCGACGGAGTATCAAACCAAGTGCATTTGAACAACACAACAATGCAACACCCCACACCAAAATATTCCACCTCTATAACGTCATCCAACATTCCATAATAGTCGGACTCATCAGACTCATCGTAACAGGCCCCCCTTACACATACACCACTGTTATGTGTAACTCGACCAGCACCATGGGTTACCGTATGAAACTTGTAACCATTGACAAAGTATCCTTGATGCGACCAAGAATAACGGCCTGGTCCGCGAGCTAATGATTTCAACTGTTCACTTGACTCAGGTGACACGAGCACGTGATGCTCGAACCAGCCACAAAACCTTTCTTGCCGTAGCTGTTCAAGTGCAACATCATCAATATTTGGTTCCGTTTGTCGAGCCCATTGATCAAAGATCCACTGGAAAGGTTGAACTTCTACACAGTTGAACAAGACATATGTTTGGATCTTATGCATGTCATGATCTGTCAAGATGATCTGTTTCCCACCCTTCTCGAATAGTGGACGAGATGGAACCTTGAATATGCTTAGTCGATCATCGGTACTCGAATAACTAGGAATATCCGGGGCAAAGTTCCTTGACTCACGATTATGTCTTGTTTCTATTTGTGGATCAAAATAGAGTGAGCAATAGGTGGACAGTTCATTCACAAGATACGACTCAACAATAGATCCTTCAACCCTTGCTTTGTTTCTAACTGTTCTCTTCAACGACCCAAGCTTCCTAAATAAGCGATGAAATACGTGTTAGTGACGGAAAGGGTGTTTTATAAGAATACATTATGCTACATTTGAATAGAAATTAGAATTTACCTCTCATAGAGATACATCCACCTATATTGGACTGGACCACCGTTTATAGCTTCATGTGTCAAATGTATCACCAGATGCTCCATTGAATCAAATAATCCGGAGGGAAAGACCTTCTCCAACTTGCAAATTGTTTGAACAACACTTGTTTGCAATAGAACCAAGTCTTCTATGTGTAAGACCTTTGAACATATTGCACGAAAGAATGTGCACAACTCCGTTATTGCATCCCATATCGGAGTTGGTATCATCCCTCGTAAGACAATAGGAAGCAATCGTTGCATAAACACATGACAATCATGGCTCTTGAAGCTATAAAAACTAGAATCTTCAAGGTTCACACCCCCCCTATGTTTGAAGCATACCCGTCCGGAAACTTCAACTTCTTCAACCATGAACACACTTATTTAACTTGTTGTTTGCTCAAACTGTAAGATGACTTTGGTTTCACTACTCTGTTGCCTGTCGTGATAATATGCAAATCCGGTCTATCGCAATAAATCTCTACATCCCTCCTAGCCTTTATATTGTCTTTTGTTTTAGGCGTATCCATTACGGTGTTAAATAGGTTTTCAAAAACGTTCTTCTCAATGTGCATGACATCCAGGTTGTGTCGGATTAACAACGTCTTCCAATACGGCAGCTCCCAGAAGATGCTTCTCTTGACCCAATTATGATTTGTTCCGAACCCACTACTTTTTCTGTTACTTGCTCGGAAGGGGAAACCCTCTTCACAATGTGCATGACATCCAGGTTGTGTTGGAAGGTGACGAACCTGTTCCCAGATCTCTTCACCGGTTAGGATGGGTGGGGGTCCTGCCGATACTCTATTTCTAGCAAGAAATCCTTTTCCATCACGTCGGAAGTGGTGTGCTCTAGGCAACCATCTCCGATGACAGTCAAACCAACATAATTTCCCTCCATTCTTCAACTGAAAGGAATCCACCGTGCTCATGCAGTACGGGCAGGCTAACTTGCTGTGTGTGCTCCAACCCGACAACATTGCATAGGCAGGAAAGTCGCTAACGGTCCATAGTAGAATAGCCCTCATCTCGAAATTATTCTTACGATAGGCATCGTATGTAAGGACCCCCTCCGTATACAACATCTTTAGCTCGTCTATTAGTGGCCTGAGAAACACATCTAAATTCTGGCCGGGGCTCTTTCTACCGGGAATGACCAATACAAGTTTAACATATGAATCTTTCAAACACATCCAAGGAGGTAAATTGTAGATGGTAAGAAATACGGGCCATGTTGAATGCGGATTTGAGGTTGAATTATTCGGGTTGAAATCGTCGGTGCATAACCCAAGACGAACGTTTCGAATCTCAGAAGAAAAGTCAGGATCCCTCGTGTCAAAATGTTTCCAAGCCGCACCATCACTTGGATGTACCATCATACCCGGTTCCGTTTGATGATCGTAATGCCAAGTCATATCTTTTGCAGTCTTTTTTGACATATACAATCTTTGGAGTCTAGGAACAATCGGCAAATAAGTCATCACAAAGTTAGGGACCTTGCTTCGACCACTCGTTTTGAAACGGTTTTCATTGAACACTCGACAATGGGTCAACTCAGAATCACCCTTATAAAATAGCATGCAATGGTTTTTGCATGCGTCAATCCTTATTTTTGGTAGAGCAAGATTTTTCAAACACTTATTTGTCTCATAGAAGTTACCGGGTAGTTTATCACCCTCGGGTAGCATCTCTTTAATTATCTCAACATTACGATTATATGTCATCTCGGGTACATTACATTCCGTCTTCCAATTCAACAATCTTGTTGCAGCTCCTAATTTTGAGTAATTTGGACACCCTTCCCATAAAGGTTCGTCAGCTGCTTGTAACATGTCATAAAATCCTTGAGCAGAAGGATTAGGGGTTTGTTCTTCCCATGTCATGCCATCGTGTACCATGTGATCATTCACCATTTCAACATACCCTTCATTATGATCTACTATCGGATTAGAAGACTGACCCACGTCTTGATGAGATGTCGAGTAATAGGTTTCACCATGTGCCCACCACATGGTATAATCGGGCATGAAACCATATTTCAGTAAATGCAGTCTCACGCTATCCCTTTCTCTATGGTGCGTATTTCGACACTTTGAGCAAGGGCATCTGATGCGGAACACTATCCCATCACATGTAGTTTTCCTTTCAACACAACCTTCATTGGCATATGCAAAATCTAAAAAACCGTCCACTGATCTGACATAGTCAACCCTAAGAGACCCCCGACTGTCATTCTTTATATACATCCATCCTCTATCTGTCGACATATTCAATAACTACAACACAGAAAGAAGTAGTTAGTCGACATAATTAATGACTATTTGAAAGTCAGACAGTAGGTTTAGAGGAGTTTTGGATGGATTTGAAACCCTAAAACCAGACTATTCTTTCTTCCGGATTATTTGGAATATAATCTAACATAACTTACCCATGCTTTTGTACTTTATTACACAAACTCCCCCTTCTATCTATGAGGCAGCACTCCAATCAACCTTAGGACTTCCGGATTATTTGGAATTTTGATTATTGCCTTCATTTATTGATTGATTTATCCATCTAACCTTGAGAACCACCCCTCCCATCAAAACACTTGTTCTCTTTTTGTATCATTGTAATTAAAATTTAGCACTTATTCTAAACCGAAAATTAAAATTGTAATTTTATATCATTGTAATTAAAATTGAGACTGTCAATTCTAAACAGAAAATTAAAATATATATTAGTACCGATAAGGATGAACATTCCATTGTGCCCTGTAGGTTTTGAAAGATTGGAATAAGTTTTCTTCTCTACCATCATACAAGCTTTGTGTTGCCTACATGTTTCCTTAGCAAGGTCGCAAGTTCCACCAAATTAATTTATTCTTCGTCACTACTATGGGGTTTTTATTTTAATCTATAATTTAGATAAGTTTTGTGGTGTCCTAAATTCCTCCGTCGCTGAAATTTTACTCCTACAAATCGACAAATTGTTGATCTAGATCCAACACCAGTTTGTACTGATCGATCAATTTCGTTTTGCATTTAATGTGCGACGTCTAATACATAATCAAATTCAGATTTGAGAGAAGCAAAAACAAATATATCCAGGCCATCAATTTAAGTGTGAGATAAAAATTTAAGTGTAGTGGATGAGAAAAAAGGCATATCATAATTATTGGCGTTCTTGAATTTGTTGTTGATGAAGAGTGTTAATGGTTCATGGCAAACCTCACAGGTGAAACACTAATTCAATCTATAAACAATGACGGATTATTTTTTGTTTTAATTAATCAAGCATATCTGATCTATTATTTTTATTACAGATGTAGATTTGAAGTTTGTTACAAATGTGGAAAAGAGAAAGGTTTATATCATTCTTGCAACCATCAAACTTTAGTAACTTGCTTGAGGAAATCCCTTGATGTGCTTGTGAATATTTAATAACCCCGGTAAGCACTTATCGGTTAATTCAATGCTATCACTTACCGGGGTTAAGATTTTATTTTAGTCCATTAAAACGACATCGTATACTAAAATTTACCCGATAATTGGCTAACCGGGTAAGAGTTATCGCCCTCACTTACGAAGGGAGACCCTTGATTATTGCTTTTACTCTTACCAAGTAAGATTATTGGTCATTCCCATATTATCCGTTAAAGTAATTTAATTGAAAATTTTGTAACCGGAAGATAAATATGTAAACCTATATACATAAATAGTTCGTAAGATTGGTTGAAAGATATATATATATATATATAGCTCAAATGTTTATTTACTGTAAGTATCTTTTCTTTGGATTTATTAGCTTGAGTTATTGCAATCAAAAGATATATCGATTGAAGGTATTATATTTCATTCACAGAATGTTTTGTTTTCTGTATCTTTCATTTACAGTTTCTTTCTTTTATGCATTTTCATTTACAAATTGTTTGTTTTACTTTCATACTTCAAAGTTTTAACTTCTAGCATAGGAAACTTTGTGGTTGTTAATATCTTGATTTACTTTAGTTGATCATCGGTGTTTTTTTCAGCACGGTACCTTTATTCATGTGTCTCAATTCAAAAACCAATTCTTAAAAGTGCAAGAAAGAATCAGGAGTAAGACCTCTCACAAATTGAGATTTGCTTTTGGTTTCCTTGATTACCTCTCCCTACGGAATGGCCCAGTAAAATCTTAAATAGAGCTTCAACATATGATATAATACCAATAAAGCATAACAACAGTAGCAGGAAAGGCAAAATAAACATAAATCCTAACTTAATTGAACAAGATGAGACAAAAATAAACAAATTCAACAACTAAACCACAATCTAAATTAGAAATAGGTATATATAAATCACATAATGATACTCACCTAAGAATGTTTGTCACTGATCTGCAGAGAGAAATTGTGGTTGGAGGTATTTATACTATTAGGCTTTCTTAAAAGTTGTTATAAGATTGGTACCCATAGTTCATTACAATATACAGTAGGCCATGTATCTTGGTTTTTGTGCTAAGAGCCTGCCAAGCTGCCAGTCAAAATAAAATCAAGTTAATAAGACCATCTTTTATTTATAGCAGTCACCCCTTCCACTTAATACATCTTCAACTTTACTAAAATTAAAACTATTAAGTATTCTCGATTGCAGGTTGTACCAATAAGAAAACAAAAGTTTCCATGAACATTTTTGCAATTAATAGTTGACAAAATATAATGTATCATTTACAAAAGTTAAATCTTTTTCCATTATTGGTAAGATGGACCAAGGAAAAATCTTAGGCCAATCCACCCAAATGAGACCTCAGTTTCTTTCTGGTTCTAGAAAACCATCATAATGAAAAAATCCAAAGAATTTAACATTGAAGAAAACACAAACAAAAACAGATCAAAGAAGAAGAAAAAAAAGAAATGGGGTACCTTTGATTCGCTTGGAGGATGACTTTGGGAGGTGTGTGTTTCGGGGCAGCGGTTCTCTCGATCGGGTGTGCGACGAGAAAGAGAGAGCGACAGAGAGAGAGCAACAGAGAAAGAGAGAGCGACGAGAAAGAGAGAGCGACAGAGAGAGAGTCGCCGGTGGAGAGGGAGAGCGCCGAGAGAGAGAGAGAGACGAGAAAGAGAGAGCGATGTGTTTCTTTTTGGGGAACAATTAAGTCTTCGTGTTTGAAAACCCTGATTTTCAATTCCCCCCTTTTACTTTGACAGCGACGGAATACCGACGGAAATTCTGTCGCAAATTACCGACCGAAATTTTCGTCGCTAATTTGCGACGGAATTCATTTTAAAATTAATTATATATATGTTTTTTATTAATATCATTAATTAAAATTAAATAATTTGTATTTTTGTTTATAAAAATATTTTTAGATTCACTAATTATTAAATATTTAAATAACTATATTTATTTATTAAATTATTTTTTATTTATTATTAATTAAGTTATCTAATTATTAAAAATTATATAATAAATATTTTTATTTATTAAATCATTCTGTAATGTTATATGCATGTATCGAATTGAGTTGTCTAATTGAAAAGAACCACTAGATCAACACTAATAAGATACACTAGATCAATTTCCTTATAAAGGCCAATAGAACCGATGAAATCCTTTACAGTCCGATAGGTCCATTAGGGCTCAATGAAACCCTTTAAAGTCTATTTGAACCCTTTAAAGCCCGATAGCTCCAATGAAACCCTTTAAGCCTGATTGAACCATTTAAAGCCCTATAGTTCCATTAAGGCCCAATTAAACCCGTTAAAGCCCGATAGATCCATTAAGACCCAATGAAACCATTTAAAGCACAATATAACCCTTTAAAGCCCTATAGATCGGTTAAGGCTTAATGAAAACCTTTAAAGTCCAATAGAACCGATTAAAGTCCAATATAATTAATAAAAGCCCAATATATCCATTAACACCCAATGAAACCTTTTAGATCCCAATATAACCATTTAAACCCCGATAGATCCATTAAGACTCAATGAAACCCTTTAAAGCCCAGTAGAACCCTTTAAAGTAGGGGTGAGCATCGGTCGGGTCGGGTCCCAAAACCCCGAACCCGATCGATCGGATATCGGGTGACCAGGAGAACACCCGAAACCCGGCCGAATGAAATTCGGGTTTGTCGGATATCGGGTTTCGGGTCGGATTTCGGGTCAGTTTTTCCAGCCTTTTCCTTTTGGTCCTTTGATTTATACACTCTCAGTCTTTATTCCATTGTAACTACTGTAAGTTTCAACAATTAACAACTAACATTGATCAATCCATTGATCCAAGAGTAACAAACTAACAAGATAACTAAGTATCAAAGAGTGTAGAGGGTACGTTTAGAAATCAAACTAGAGTCTATAAATCAAGACAGAGAGAGAAGAGTGTAGAGAGTGTAGAAATCAATAAATATAAAACTGAATTTAAAAAAAAATCAACTTTTCGGATATTTCGGACGGGTCGAGTTTGGGATTTGGGTACCCAACCCGATCCTACTTCACCCGATAAATTAGACGGGTCGGATGCTTCGGGTCTCGGGTAATTCGGGTCTCGGGTTTTAGCCATAAACTCGGTTCGGGTCGGGTCGGGTTATTCGGGTCGGTCGGGTTATGCTCACCCTACTTTAAAGTCTGATAGATCCATTAAAGCCCAATGAAATTAAACCCTTTAAAGCCCGATTGAACCCTTTAAAGCCTAATGTATCAATTAAGACCCAATGAAACCATTTAAATCCCGATTGAACCCTTTAAAGCCCGATAGAACCATTTAAAGCACAATAGAACACTTTATGACTTATTAAGGTATAATAACAACGACACACACACACACAGACACATACTATATATCTATACATTAACATGTACACATGCATACAACACATATACATCATATGCGATTACCAAACAACGTACACACATACACACATTATCTATAAATTCATATCAACATATATATATATATATATATATATATATATATATATACACACACACATATACAACAATATACATAAATCCATCGCGAGTTAGCAAACAACACATGTATACATATATATATATACACACACACATATAACACAGACTCGTGGATATATATAACACACACACATAAAACACAGACCCGTGGATATATATATATAACACATAAACATGCATATATATAACACAATTATGAGAAAAAAAGAAAATTTAAAAATTCCGTCGCTAATCCGTCACTAATTAGCGACGGAATTTATTTAAAAAAAAATAAAAAAGAAATTCCACGTGTCCGTCGCTAATCCGTCACTAATTAGCGACGGATTAGCGACGGGCACGTGGATTTTCTTTTTCATTTATTTTTTAAATAAATTCCGTCGCTAATCCGTCACTGATACCCCTTTTTCTAGTAGTGACAGATCGGAGATCGTTGGAGGAAGATGGATACTTGGTTGAACTCTGGATGATCAGCATCCGCCGAGAGACGAGAAACTTGGTTGCATGAATGAAAGATGAGAGACTCTCGAGCGAGAGGAGTATCCTTGGAAGCTTTAGAGGATTTTGAGGATGCCATTGTTGAAGAAGGAAGTTGCAGGTTCTTGAGAGAAAATAGAGGAAGAAGAATGGAGAGTTAGAAAAAATGAATAGAAACGAAACAAAAAATTATTTATAGGTTAGAAAATAAGAGGGAAAGGTTGGAATTCAAAACGTTGGAAAGTAATGATGGTACGACGCATACGTGCGTCATGGAAGGTGTAAGAGCCAAAAAAACGGCTTAATGTCAGATCGTGAACGTCCCATCATCTGACACACGAACCCTGAAGCGCCACGTGTCACATATTCATAGGGTAAAGAAACGGTGCCGAAAGTATTCAGTAAGTGAGATGTGGATGAGGATGACACGTCATAAACTTTACCGAAGGAGAGAGGTACCGAAGTAGAGAGGTATTTCGGTAGGAATAGATACTGAAGATTGAAAAGAGAGGTACCGAAATATGAAGAAATGTCGGTAAGTATGAACTCGGTATGTAGAAGTACTGAATTGGGAAGAAATGTCGGTAACTATGAATTCAGTATTTAGAAGTACCGAAGATAGTTGCCGAATGGAAATCTTCGGTAAAGGAGGTACCGTCAATTAATGGGGTTTTTTTTAGCATAAATTTAACATACCTAAGGATCCCACAAGGAAGTTGAATTGTGCCTCATCCAGTGGTTTTGTAAAGAGGTCTGCAAGTTGAAGATCGGTAGGAATGAAGTGAAGTTCAATATCACCTTTACAGATATGATCTCTTATAAAGTGATATCGAATATCAATGTGTTTAGATCTGGAAGGCAGCACCGGATTGTTGGTAATTGCTATGGCACTAGAATTGTCACATAGAATTGTCACATAGAATCGGTACATTAGAATAAAACTTGTCATAATCTTGTAGTTGGGTTTTCATCCACAAGATTTGAGCACAACAACTTCCAGCTGCAACATATTCGGCTTCGGCAGTGGAGGTGGATACCGAATTCTGCTTTTTACTGGACCAACTGACTAAGTTTCCACCTAGTAATTGACATCTGCCAGTGGTACTTTTTCTGTCAACCTTAGACCCTGCAAAGTCAGAATCTGAAAGCCAATTTAATCAAACACATGAGTCCTTGGGATACCAAAGACCCAGATTCATAGTATCTTTTAGGTACCGAAAAATACGTTTCACAGCCGCCAAGTGAGATTCCTTGGGATTGGCCTGATAACGTGCACACAGACACGTAGCATACATGATGTCAGGTTTACTAGCAGTAAGATAAAGAAGAGATCCTATCATTCCTCTATAATTTGTGATACCCACCGACTTGCCGGTAGAATCAGCATGAATCTTTAGAGGCGGTGCCGGAGTTTTCATGGAAGAACAATTTTCAAAATCAATTTTTTTTAAAAGATCATGAATATATTTATTCTGACAAATGAAAATACCTTCAGAGGATTGTTTAATTTGAAGACCAAGAAAGAAAGTAAGTTCACCCATCATGCTCATCTCATATTTACTTTTCATGAGAGAGGCAAACTCCTGACAAAGATTTTCATCAGTGGCACCGAAAATGATATCATCTACATAGATTTGAACAAGAATGATATTACCTTTTGTTTTCTTGAGAAAAAGAGTATTATCAATTTTACCTCTGGTATATCGGTTGGAGAGAAGAAAGTCAGACAAGGTGTTATACCAAGCACGAGGAGCTTGTTTCAGACCATAGAGGGCCTTGTCAAGTCTGAACACATGATACAGATGAGTTGGATCTTCAAAACCAGGTGGTTGTTTCACATAGACTTCTTCAGCAAGTTCTCCATTGAGAAATGCACTCTTAACATCCATTTGAAAGACCCAAAAGTTTTTGTAAGCAGCATGAGCAAGAAAGATTCTTATTGCTTCAAGTCTAGCAACAGGAGCAAAGGTTTCATCATAATCAATACCTTCCTCCTGCCTATATCCTTGAGCAACAAGTCTGGCTTTATTCTGGATTACAGTACCGACTTCGTCCATCTTGTTTCGAAAAACCCACTTAGTACCGATAATGGTCTTACCGAAAGGTCGTGGCACAAGTCTCCATACTTTGTTTCTCTCAAATTAAGATAACTCTTCTTGCATGGCAGTGACCCAACAAGAATCTGCTAGAGCTTCCTCAATTTTCTTGGGCTCGATAATAGAGAGAAAATTCACATAGAGACAAATATTTCCAACACCTCTTCTAGTTTGGACACCTGCTTGCTGATCACCGATAATTTGATTTATCGGATGATCTTTGGTCCATTTTAGAGCTGGAGGAAGAGGTCCAGGGAAAGTGTTTGACGGTGAAGGATCGGTGGGTATAGGATGTGTATGAAGAATAGGTGAAGTATGTAAGGTGGGTTCGGTGGGAAATGTGGGTTCGGTAGGGGCAATGAGTTCGGTAGCCGGAGAGGGATCTGTCGAACCATGATGTAGGGAAGAAGAAGAAGATACCGAGAATGGTACATAATGAGGTCCTGAAGTTAGAATATTTGGAGATTCGTCTCCAACACATGAAATAATCCATTCATGAAGTTCAGTGTCATCACAAGATAGTGAAGATGTCTTCTGATCATCAAACTTCACATGTATTGACTCATCAATACATTTTCTTCTTAGATTGTATACTCTGTAGGCTTTAGAAGAGAGAGAATAACCCATAAAAATACCTTCATCAGCCTTGGGATCAAATTTCCCAAGATGCTCTCGATCATTCAAGATAAAACACTGACAGCCGAAAACATGAAGAAAACCAATGTTTGGTTTTCAGCCATATAATACTTCATAGGAAGTCTTATTGTGTCTTTTCACAATAATAGACCGATTTTGAGTAAAACAAGTTGTATTGACAGCTTCAGCCCAAAAATAGGTTGGAAGATTTGATTCACTCAGCATGGATCTTGCAGCCTCACATAGCGTACGATTCTTCCTTTCCACAACACCATTTTGTTGTGGAGTTCTTACAACTGCAAAGTTTTGAGAAATACCTTTGTCACAGAGAAAGGTATCCAAGGTAACATTTCTGAATTCGGTCCCATTGTCACTTCTGATAGATCTGACTAGTTGACCGTTGAGAACTTCAGATTTCTAGATGAAGTTGATGATTTCTTCAGATGTATCACTTTTGTACCTGAGAAAGATTACCCAAGTATAATGTGTGTATTCATCAATAATTACAAGAATGTACCTTTTTCCACTTAGGTTGGGTGTGCTGATAGGCCCACAGAGATCCATATGCAGCATCTGAAGAGGGGTAGAGATAGAAAAACATTGTTTTGACTTGAAAGAAGATTTTGTCAGTTTGCCTTTCTCACAAGCTGCACAAAGCTTTTTTTTTGAAAAAGAGATTTTCGGCAAGCCGACGACTAGCTCTTTGTTAGAGAGAGCATTTAACGTTTTGAAGTTAAGATGTGAAAGACGTTTATGCCAGAGCCAGTTCTTCTTGTCAGAGTCTTCAGAGATGAAACAGATGCTTTCACTTTCAGATGATTTGACACTCATGTTGATGACGTACACATTGTCCTTTCTAACACCAGATAGGACATTGTAAAAGCTTTTGTTTGTAATGAGGCAAACATTTTCTCTGAAAATCACATGGTATCCTAAATCACATAGTTGACTAATGCTCAAAAGATTATGCATTAGTTCTTCCACATAGGCAACTTTGTTGAAAGTAATGGAACCATTTGAGAGGGTCCCATAACCTTTAGTGGAACCACGAGAGTTGTCACCGAAAGTTATAGATGGTCCTTTTTCTTTTACAAAGTATAGAAGAAGAGATTTGTTCCCAGTCATATGCCGTGAGCATCCACTATCAAGATACCATATTTGATGATGCCCATAGACCTGTAGACATAAACAAATTAGTCCTTTGGAACCCGCTTTGAGGTGGGTCCTTTAGGGTTAGAAGAAGAAGAAGAAGAAGAAGAAGAAGAATTGATCTGACGATATCTTTCGATACGGTCCTTTGAACAGTCTTTGGCCAAATGAAATGTGTCACCGCAGTTGTAACACTTTCGGTAAATGAATTTCTTCTTTGGTTCAAGAGAAGCAGCTTTTACCTTTCCTTGAGGTTTAGATTTAGGAGGATTGGAAAGGTGAGAGGGAGTGGGATAGTTGTAAGGAGCGTGAGGGTTAAGAGGAGCAGATCCAAGGATTCCTTTGTAAGCAAAAGAAGAAGAATTGATAGAATTTCCTTTGGACTTCTTTATTTTTAAAGCTCTAGGAATGAATTTTGTTGCTTGCATGGGAGATTTACCTTTTGAAGAAGGTGTAATCTTTCTTTTATTTGGAAGGTCAATAGAAACAGATTTTTCTTTAGAGGGGAGAGAATCATTTTCAGAGGAGCGAGAGGAAGAAGAAGAAACCTCTTTTAGTTTTAAAGACATAAGAAGATCATTTACAGGTTTGACGAAGTCGTTAGAATCTTGATCTTCTGTTAGAAAAGGCTTGGATGATTTGGCGGACACAAAGATACCAAATTTTCGTGAATCACGAAGATCCATGGAATAAACCGAATTAGAATCTTCTGAGTTAGATTCATTCCAATCAGAAGAATATGAGGATAGTTTAGAATTCATAGGAAGATTTTGAGAAGAAGAAGGAACAATTTCAGAAGGAGTCACAACAACATCTTCTTTCCAGTAACCTAAGCCAAAAGATCCACCAACAGTCTGATCTTGAAAATTTTCTCAAGATTTTTAGAAGACGTGTTCCATTTGTTTACGGTTTCTTGTTCTTTCTGAAGTTTCTTAAGAAGTTTATTCTTTTCTTTGGCTAGCACATAGTTTATAGTCTTTAAGTCCTCCAACTCAGCTTCTAGTTTATCAAACTATTTTAGCTGGGACAGAGAATCCTGGAGTTGAGACGTGAGAGATTTGACTTGAGTATTGGCTCTTTTCTTAGCATCTTTTTCATTGTGAAAAAGTACGGTTAGAGAGTCAAATGCCTCAATCTTCTCTTCATCAGAGAGATAGTAGATGGGATGTACCTAAGAAGAAGAAGAAGAGCACTCAGTTGTGAAGTCCATCCTAGAGCATGAGTCTTTGGGTTCTTCATTGAGTTTAGCCATGAGACATTTGCTTGACACTTCCTTCTCACTGTCGGAAGTGGGTTCGTCTGCCCAGTCTAGAGTTTATGCCATTAAGCCTTTGCCTTTCGTTGAGTATTGAAATTTCTTTTTTTCTCTCTTCTGTATTTGGCTTTGTATTTGTCTGCTTTGTCGGAGAGCTCTTTGAATGATGAAGACGGTGAAGGCTTTCTTGGATGTGATCTACCTGTAGAGTTAGATCGAAGATTTCTACTTTTAGAAGAGTTAGAAGAATTAGATTTAGAAATCCTAGAAGGATTGCTTCTACACTCAGATGCAAAGTGGCCTTTCTTACCACATGCATAGCAATCCTCCTTGGATTTGTTTAGGGAGTTTTTAGAAGAAGAAGAAAAATTTTTGTTACTTTGAAATTTATTAGAAGAGTTCTTTCGGAACTTAGAGAAATTTGCAAGCATACCCATCTCTTCTGTCAAATGATCGACAGAGAGATCTTCTCATTCATCATCAACTTCACTTAGATAAGCCTCCGAGGAGTGATTCAGATTTTCATGACTTTCTCTATCTGAATCATCAGAAGGATAGGTTATACGCGAAACACACACATATTTCTTGGAGCCATCACTGATAAAATCCATAGAGGGAGCTTTTATTTCTTTGTAGATGGTCTTCCTTTAAAGATGGGTTTGTTCGTGATTATGAAACATACCATAGAGAGAAGTGAGAGGAAGGCTTTCCAAGTCCATGGTTGTCTTAATGCAAGTGGATAGGGTATTCCAGAAATCTGGAAGGCCATCCATAAATTTGCATATGACTTCCTCGTTGTCATAAGTTTTTCCAACAAGTTTTAACTCATTTAAAAGACTGTTAAAACGGTTGAAGTAGGAGGGAAGAGATTCTTCTTTTTCATGAGAAAAGAATTCGTATCTACGAACAAGAGAGATTTTCTTAGATTTATTTACTTCAATTGTACCTTCATACAAAACACGTAGAGTTGACCACATATCTTTTGCCGTTTTAAGACCGACAATAGATTGGAAAACTTCATCAGGAAGAGATTGGGCTAAAATGGTTCGTACTTTGGAGTCGAGTCCAACAATGCGTTTGTCTTCATCATTGTACTCTTTTGTCCTTTTCAGAACATATCGACCAGTAGCAGAAGATCTTTCCTCCCCTGATGAGTCATCGGAAACTTGAAAACGATCATCTTTTTCTTTTCCTTATCCTTAGGAGTTTTGACAAATTTATCCCATACTTTTGGGATAAGAGGACCTTCACTAAGAATGGTAAGATACCGACTGTCAGCTCCTTCTAAGAAGAGCATCATCCTACTTTTCCATAAGGAGAAGTTGTTCGAGTTGAACTTAGGAGGTTTAATAGTAGATCCATTGTCAGAGTAGAAAGAGTTTTGAGAAGAAGACTCAGGTTTTGTAGAAGGAGATGCCATTACGGATCTGGTTTATTAGATTAAACCAACCACTCTGATACCACTTGTTAGTCCCAAAATGGCACAACAAGTATTGTAGAAGGGGGGGGGGGTTGAATACAATACACAAAATTACTTATTTTTAATTCTTTTATTGATATTAAATATCAAGAATTACACAAAGAGAAATAAAGACTGCTGCGGAAAAAGAATAGTTAAGAACTACTTTAAACAATCTAACACTTATAAGATATTTAAGAACACAAAGACTTAATCTTAGAAATACAAGGAAAGCTTTCAACCTGCTTGATATCTTCTGAATTTGAAATCTTGAGCTGAAAGCGTGAGTAGCAAGGTGCTACCTCCATCATTTATATACTATCAAATGTAATGAGTGCAAAGGACATACAGGAGTAAAGGCATGGGTGGTTGAGATATTGTCAATAAATTATAAGATATTTGATGTGACATGTCATAACACAAAAGGTAACTTTTGTACTATGAAAGTACAATATCTATTATAAAATATTCAAGGGACAATCTTTTTGAGATCAAAAAGAAAATAAACATCTAATCAAATTAAGACTAAATGTAAATCTTCTCAAGGAAGAAAGAGGTTTCCATTCTCATTGTCAGAGGATCATTGGGATTTGGGAATGAGGAAGTATGTCAAATCATGAGGGTTTAACATAAATGCTCTTACCAGATAAAGAAGCAATATGTAAGAGGAAAATTACCGAAGAGGAATTCGGTAGATTAGGCATGTGCCGAACACAGGTGGTTCGACAACAAAGGGAGGACATGCCGAATGGAAAGTCGGCAAGGATAGGGTCTGCCGAAAAGGAATCGGTAGACTAGGCTTAGCTTCACTTTTGAAATTTATCTCAATCCGCATTGTAGACTTCCTTCATGTTGGTTTCGGTTTGTATTCGACTCACCAAACTGTTTAACTAACTAAGCTATTACAAAGAACCACAAATCAAAATATAAGGTTCAAACATCAATAAAGACTAAGGAGAGGTTATCTTTAAATCTTAGATGACCCAACAAAAGCATTTAAGCTAAACTCTTAAAAGCTAATTTTTCTGCATTAGGTACCACTTATTAATGCATATTACTTAAAATTCAAAAGTACAAATTGATAAACATAAGTACAACTCATAAAAGCTCAATGTTTGAATTCATGTAACTAACTGCAGATAAGCACTTATTTTTATTTTCTAAAATATCTAAAAATTTTAACTATTGATATAACTAACCGATAAATATAAGAAAATTCAAGATAAAACACCTTATTTTTATTTTTTATTGAAGTATGTTATCTTTTTAATTTTAAATCATGTAACTAACTGCAGATAAGCACTTATTTTTATTTTCTAAAATATCTAAATTTTTTAACTATTGATATAACTAACCGATAAATATAAGAAAATTCGAGATAAAACACCTTATTTTTATTTTTTATTGAAGTATATTATCTTTTTAATTTTAAATATAAAATATCTTAAATATAGTTATCATCTAAATTAAACATTTTTTGACCCGTAACAATTTTTTTTTTATTTATAAAAAACCATGATTAAACTAAATTAAAATATATTTTTGTTTTAAATATAGGTTTCTCAAAATCGTAAAATAAAATAAAAAAAGACTAACAAAAAGTATGAATAATGATCGAGGGTTCGAGTTCTAAATTTCAGAAACCGCTGCATTGCGAAGGTACATTTCTAGTATTTATTTATAGAGGGACAATGCAATATTTAATTTAGTAGTTGTGCGGTTGATTTTTCATAAATCTCTTTGTAGATAATTGATTATACGAGTTAGGTTAAATTTTTGTTTGGTTATTTAGTTGAATAAGCTATCTGAATAATATAGATTACCATTTTAACCTTTGTTATTTTTTTTAATTATTAAACCCAACTAAAAATATGGGTCTACTAAAAAAATCAATTCCACTAAAAAATAGTACAAACATTTTTAATATTACCTTAATAAGAAAATAGCATATTTATTTGAGAATTTAATTAAAATACCCTTTTTTGAAAAATCAGTACCCAAAATACCCTAAATCTTGTCATTTTTACCAAAATACCCCCTAGGTCCGCGTTTTAGGTCAAAACGCGGGTTGGATCCGCGTTTCCACTGTTGAACGCGGACATGGGGTGGAGAACGTGGACATGGGACAAAAAAGGCGGTCATGGCTCAATTGAATTGTGAAATTTAATATATATTTACACTTTATTCCCCTATAATTATTTAGTTAGTTTATTTTATAACTTTTACTTTTCTATTTTTTATTTTTCATTTTTATCATATTAACACATAAAATCGTATATTAACTAAAATACGTTATAATAATACGTTTTAATTTAAAAAGTTACACCATTATAATCGTCTCTTCGAAACCTTCGAAATGAGCCCAATATTGAATATTTTTAGATTTAATTATTTAATTATTTAATTATATATCATATGTACTACATAAAACGTATGAAACATATGCATATGTTATTTTTCTTTTTACCATAAAACACAAAACGTATTATATATCACATCTACTACATATTTTTGGACAAAGTATTTATAATTTATGTTATTCTTCTTTTTACCATTTTACTAATAACGATGTGTTTAGTCCAATGGTAGAATATCGTTATTTTTACTAAAATATCGTTATTTTTAGTTCAATGGTAAAATATCGTTATTTTTAGTCTAATGGTATAATATCGTTATTTTTACTCAAATATCGTTATTTTTAGTCCAATGATATAATATCGTTATTTTTAGTCAAATATCGTTATTTTTACTCAAATATCGTTATTTTTAGTCCAATGGTATAATATCGTTATTTTTACTCAAATATCGTTATTTTGAGTCCAATGGTATAATATCGTTATTTTTACAAAAATGGTAGAATAGCGATATTTTTATTAGAATACCGATATTTTTAATCCAATGGTAGAATATCGTTATTTTTACTAAAATATCGTTATTAGTAAAATATCGTTATTTTTACTCAAATATCGTTATTTTTAGTCCAATGATATAATATCGTTATTTTTAGTCAAATATCGTTATTTTTACTCAAATATCGTTATTTTGAGTCCAATGGTATAATATCGTTATTTTTACAAAAATGGTAGAATAGCGATATTTTTATTAGAATACCGATATTTTTAATCCAATGGTAGAATATCGTTATTTTTACTAAAATATCGTTATTAGTAAAATATCGTTATTTTTACTAAAATATCGTTATATCGTTATAAATTATGAATAATTTGTCCAAAAATATGTAATATATATGATATATAATATGTTTTATGTTTTAGGGTAAAAAGAAAAATAACATATGCATACGTTTCATACGTTTTATGTAATACATATGAAATATAATTAAATAATTAAATCCAAAAATATTCAATATTGGGCTCATTTCGAAGGTTTCGAAGAGACGATTATAATGGTGTAACTTGTTAAAATTAAAACGTATTATTTTAACGTATTTTAGTTAATATACGATTTTATGTGTTAATATGATAAAAGTATAAAATGAATAATAGAAAAGTAAAAGGTATAAAGTAAACTAACTAAATAATTATAGGGGTATAAACTGTAAATATATAATAAATTTCCAATTCAATTGAATTGAATTGCACCCAAAACGCGGACATAGTGAGGAAACGCGGACCCAACCCGCGTGTCACAGTGAAACGAGGACAATACGAGGACAAAACGAGGACCAAGGCCGCGTGTAACAGTGAAACGAGGACAAAACGCGGACTAAGGCCGCGTGTAACAGTGAAACGAGGACAAAACGCGGACCAAGTCCTCGTTTCAAGCAAAAAAAACGCGGACATAAGGGGTATTTTGGCAAAAATAACAAGATTTGGGGTATATTGGGTACTAATTTTTCAACTTAGGGTATTTTAATTAAATTCCCATTATTTTTTATAATTAATAAATAATTTTACTTGTTTTTAAAAATTGTTTATTTCATGAAATATTCATAAAATGAAAGTGACATTTTTTAAACTAATAAATACTATATTTAAATAACCAATACTATGTGTTTTTAACTTTTTGATGATGAAATTTTATTTTATTAAATATTTAATTATTATACAAATGTTTCATATATGTATGTTTAAGTTTTATCGACCGAAATTATAACAAAAGTATTCACATTTTTTATATTTTTTTAATAAAGAAAAATTATTAATTTTTTTTTCAATTTAAAAAAATAAATAAATCACTATACTTAATACAAAATATTAATTGACATATTAAATAGAAATAATTATATATAATATTTATAAACACAATCAGTAAAATAATAATATTTGAAATATAAATGCTAACATTTTGTCCTCCAAATATAAAAACCAAATTTACACTTTTCATAACTGACTAGGCATATACCCGCGCGATGCAGCGGAATGTAAGTAAAGAACGAACAATTAATGCTATTTCTTTATATACATTTCATCAATAATCAACCATGACCTAAGAATCACAACTTATGAAACCTAAACCCATAAAGATATTCAATAATTAGTTTATATTACAATTATTGACGAAAAAAATTATAATGATATTATTTATAATAATAATGAAACGTATTTTACGATTATGTATTTTTAACGTGCTAACGGTGGAAAAAAAATAAAATGTATGGATATAAAAACAAATTATTTCGTAGATATTCATGATATTTAATAGTACGGTTAAATTAAAAATTATTCAATATTGGGCTTGTTTTGAAGATATTGAGGAGACACTTATAATGATATAATTTGTAGAAAAAATGAACGTATTTTTTTTATTGCATTTTTGCTAATATGTGATTATTTGTGTTAATATGATAATGATGTAAAATGAAAAATGAAAAAGTAAGGGATATAAATTAAATTAAATAAGTAATTGTAAAGGTGATAAATGTAACATTGTAAGGGTGATAAATGTAATTGTACAAAAGTTTGTACAATAACCGTTTTAGTTTTTTCATTATATAGTACTAGGCATATACCCGCACGATGCAGCGAAATGTAAGTAAAGAACGAACAATTAATGTTATTTCCTTATATACATGTCTTCAACAATTAACCATGACCTAAGAATCACAACTTATGAAACATAAACCCATAAAGATATTCAATAATTAGTTTATATTACAATTATTGACGAAAAAAAATTATAATGGTATAATTTATAATAAGAATGAAACGTATTTTATGATTATGTATTTTTAATGTGCTAACGGTGGAAAAAAAATAAAATAAAACGTATGGATAGAAATAAATTATTTCGTAGATATTCATGATATTTAATAGTATGGTTAAATTAAAAAATATTCAATATTGGGTTCGTTTTGAAGGTATTGACAAGACGATTATAATGGTATAATTTGTAGAAAAATGAAAGTATTTTTTCATTGCATTTTTGTTAATATATGATTATTTGTGTTAATATGACTAGAAGTGTACTCGCACAATGCCGCTAGATACATCACGATTTTAATGTTTCATTTTATTTTTTATTTTTTGTCGATTTACATTACGATTTTGGTTGGTTGGGAGAGAGTGATAATGATTTTTTTATATACATTTGTTTAATTTAGAATTAATAATATAATGTAATTTATTTTGGTTTAATAATATAATTTTTTTATAAAATATTTTGTTATATTTTTTTAATTATATTTTATAATTTTATATTTAAAATTTGATTTTTATTATATATTTAATTATGCTGAAAGTTATTTTAGGGGAGTTAAATTGGGAAATGATTTTATGAGAGTTAAAATAGTTAGAGATAATGATTGAAAATTAATAAATAGCATTAAATGTAGTACATACAGCTTTAATGGTTGTTTTTTAAGTAATTAGCATTAAATAGCGGTACATTAAGTTTTAAGACTTGTTTTTAAGAGTTTTTTATGTCATCTTTATAATATTGTATAGATATAGATATAGATAATGGTGTAAAATGAAAAATGAAAAGGTAATTAATATAAAGTAAATTAAATAAGTAATTGTAAGGGTGATAAATGTAACATTGTAAAGGTGGTAAATGTAATTGTACAAAAGTTTGTACAATAACCGTTTTAGTTTTTTTATTATATAGTATAGATAAATTATGATATTTAATGGTACGGTTAAATTAAAAAATATTCAATATTGGGCTCGTTTTGAAGGTATTGACGAGACGATTATAATGGTATAATTTGTAAAAAAAGGAACGTATTTTTTCATTGCATTTTTGTTCATATACGATTATTTGTGTTAATATGATAACGGTGTAAAATGAAAAAGTAAGGGATATAAAGTAAATTAAATAAGTAATTGTAAGGGTGGTAAATGTAACATTGTAATGGTAGTAAATGTTATTGTACAAAAGATTAAAGGTGGTAAATGTTATTGTACAAAAGATTGTACAATAACCGTATAACCGTTTTAGAATTTTCATTATATAGCTAGACATATACCCGCGTAATGCAGCGAAATGTAAGTAAAGAACGAACAATTAATGTTACTTTCTTATAGATATGTCATCAACAATCAATCATAACCTAAGAATTACAATTTATAAAACCCTAAACCTATAAAGATATTCAATAATTAGTTTATATTACAATTATTGACGAAAAAAATTATAATGATATAATTTATAATAAGAATTAAACGTATTTTACGATTATGTATTTTTAATGAGCTAATGGTGGAAAAATAAATAAAACGTATAGATAGAAAACAAATTAATTCGTAGATATTCATGATATTTAATAGTACGGTTAAATTAAAAAATATTCAATATTGAGCTCGTTTTGAAGGTCAGACGAGACGATTATAATAGTATAATTTGTAGAAAAATGAACGTATTTTTCATCGCATTTTTATTCATATACGATTATTTGTGTTAATATGATAATGGTGTAAAAAGAAAAATGAAAAAAATAAGGGATATAAAGTAAATTAAATAAGTAATTGTAAGAATGGTAAATGTAACATTGTAAGGGTGATAAATGTTATTGTACAAAAGATTGTACAATAATCGTTTTAGTAGTATATATAATTCGTATATATTCTGATATTTAATAGTATGGTTAAATTAAAAAATATTCAATATTGGACTCGTTTTGAAGGTATTGACGAGACGATTATAATGGTATAATTTGTAAAAAAATGAACGTATTTTTCATTGCATTTTTGTTCATATACGATTATTTGTGTTAATATGATAACGGTGTAAAATGAAAAATGAAAAAGTAAGGGATATAAAGTAAATTAAATAAGTAATTGTAAGGATGGTAAATGTAACATTATAAAGATAGTAAATGTTATTGTACAAAAGATTAAGGGTAGTAAATGTTATTGTACAAAAGATTGTACAATAACCCTATAACCAACCGTTTTAGAATTTTCATTATATAGTATAGATATAGATATAGATTATTTTGATAAAAAAACTAACAAACGTTGACTTTGTTAAACGTCTTTTACATCAGTTTTAAAAACTAGTTAATTTTTGGCATTGAATATTGAAATTCAGATCATCAAAACAACGATTTATTGTTATTATTTTTAAATAATAAAATACTTTTTTATAAAAAAATACCAAATTTGAAGGGTTGTTGTCATGGGCATAAATCACAATATTGATCATGATTCATGAACAATGGTTAAAGTGAACCACAAATGGCTAGGCTCATGGCCCATGACCCAAGTCCCACCTTTCATTGACCAAAGGACACCAAATGGTCCAAGAAACATGGACCACAAGTCTGAACCATGGTTCATCAACATGGCCCATGGGGACCATAAAGGTGACATTTTTGGGTCCATTGTATGTCCCAACAAAAAAATGTATGTGACATTGATATCTTAATTCATTGCATCCATATATTTGGTATATTTTATTACATTTACAATGTCTGGCATTTAAGAATCGAATGCTTGAGATATACTGTCAGTTTTACGGTCAATGTCGTGTTACAGGACATGCCATTGGATCTTTCAAAACCATTTAATACTAGAAATGTTTTGCTTATGACAATATTGTTCTAGGTTTTGGTATGCTTGTATAAAACAAAAAAAAACATTGTTCATGTATGACAGAGCCCAAAAGGGTCACCGACAGATCAAGATGGGCTATGGTCGAACGGGTCGGTTTTATGATGCGTCGATGTCTGAGTCAGATTTATCCTTACTACTTTATCAATTCGTAAATAATGGGTCGGTTGAATGATTTTTTTTTCGCTAATGAGAATGGTAAAAATGTTTAAGATGTTTTGTTCCAAATTTGGTGTCCACATTACTATTTTAATATATTCCACAAAAAATGTCCAATTTCAAAAGTAAGTTTACAGTTTCCCATTATACCCAAAGTAACAAATTAATCGTCAGATGATTTGACTCAAGTGATGTGCTTAACTATCTTTTTAAAACAAAAAAACAGTACCCATGGATTTATATTGAAAATATACGAAATATAATCAAAATTTGAGTCAAATGTAAAATTATATCAAAAGTTGAACGTCTCATTCTATTTAATTGAACACGTGTATTGTTATATATATTTTATTATGTTCCTTTTTTTTTTTTTTTATATTTTGAATTCTCAAATTTTCAACCTTTTTATCATTGTCATTTGTAGGGGTGTGCATCGGATTGTTCAGGCGGTTTAGTTGGGCAAACAAATATACGATCGGATTGTAACAACCGGCTCAAAATTAAGAAAGTGTAAGTTGGGTGGAGGTTTTAATAAACCTTTTACTAAGGAGGGGTTTAAGTGTAAATATGATCTTAAAAGGTTTAGAATAGGGTTTTGAGTTTATTTCTGTATTCTTGTGTTTCTTGGGTGCGGCTGGGAAAAAGCAAAGGAGAAGAGAGAAGAGGCAAATTGGAGAAGAAGACTTGGGAGATTTGGGCATTGATTCATCACAAGGTAACATTCTAATCCATTTCCTTCTCTGTATTATAGTTGTATATCTTGGAGTAGAGTTTGATTAAGAGGTTAGAAAGTTCAAGTTTTAATTTGTTGAAAGATCTATTAAGGTTTGGGTTAGAGATGGTTTAATGGTTGAAAAAGTTTAAGGGTATTGTAATAGTTTGATTTATTAGGATTAGAACCTGTTTAATTTCAAGATTTAAGGACTGTGTTAGCATTAAATTCTAGTATGTGTTCGTGTTCATGGGTTGTTCGAAAACCCAGAATCGCCTCCGGTCGTAGTTACCGGTCGAAGTAAATGTAGGTCGAAGCTAAATGTGGGTCGAAGCTAAATGTAGGTCGAAGCTAAATGTAGGTCGAAGCTAATATAGGTCGAAGTTAATACAGGCCGAAGCTAAATACCGGTCGAAGTTAGACATCGGTCGAAGAGGTTGGATATCGGTCCTTGGGGGGGGGGGTTCTCGGTCGGTGCCTGGGCGGTCCGGTCGGCGCATGGTAGCTGACCTCGATCAGCTTGGTGTGGGGGAAACCCAGTTCGGTTTGCACTCCGGGCGAGCCTGTGAGTTGGGCCCCTGAATACTTTCTATTGGATTTATTTTAGGAGGTATTGTAGTCCAGTAGTAGTCTTGGGTGGAATGAGTTATGAGATAAAATGTCTTTAGGATTAGGGGTTAAGATAAACTCCTTATAAAATAATTGGAATTGAGAGTTCACCTGCCTATTTTTTCCTTATAGGTTTCAGATCGGTTTTTACGGGTAGACGCGAGGTCTAACTAAGGACACCAGGTGAGTTTTCTCATCCTAAAACCTCACAAGTTTATAAAATTGTTTATGTTCATGGAAGTTAATTATTTGTGTTGTCTTAACTGTTTAAGATGTGAGAAGCTTAGTTGAACATGTAACTTCATTTATGCAAGCTTTATATACATGAGTTTATTATGCGGTTTAAGTTTCTTTGAATTATAAATGTATGCATACATTGTTGGGAGCGGCTAAAGGCGGGGGGTGTGACCCGCCTGTACTCATACCGGGGGGGGGGGGGTTGTCCCGTTTACGCTATATGGGTGTGTCCCATCTAAGGCAGTATGAGACAGACACGTCGTTACTTTGTGACGGTAGTGTGTGCCGGAAGCGAGTTTTATGTGTAGTTATGTTTTTATAAACTGAAAGAGTTTACCTATCCTAACCTTTGTTAATTGTGATAGTCGTGTGTTGGGGAATCTCACTAGACCATTGGTCTAACCCTCGCTTTTTAAAATATAAAACTTTTTCAAGTAAGCTAGGGGCTGGTGGTTCGGGTAAAGGCAAGGAGAAAGTTTAAGAAGCGTCCGCGATAGAGGACTCCTGAATAGTTTCTTAGAACTTATATTTTCATTATCTAAGTTATGTAATAGGTTGTTTTATTGCAAACCTTCAAATATTACTGTCGAATTGAGCCGATTTTCGGCATGAGTTATCGTATGTTAGTTATTTTCTTTCTAGTAGAGTGTGGGTTGTTATACGGATTTGGTATCAGAGCATTAGTTTAAGGGATCTAGGTAACCGTTTGGACCTAGACTTAAACTTAGAGAGTAAGACATAACTGAGAATTAGGAAACCTTTTAGGGAGACTTTGTTTGTCGAGAGGCGTGACAACAATAGCGAGTACCCTCATGTAAGGCAAATTCAAAAATCGCATCTGGCCAATGTCATTATGAATTTACAGGTACATGGGCATACTCGATTGCTATTGTTGAGGGTGGTTTAGGGAAGAGAGTCCCATCCATAGACTGATAATTTTAGTCTAGCGTGTGGTGGAAGTTAGTCTTTGGAAGTAAGGTTGTGCCGTATAGGATGCATATCGTGTGAGATGTAGATATTTCGTTGAGAAAGATTCTCCTGTGCCCATAAGGAAGAGAAAGATGATAGGAGGTGAGCTTGTCGCTCCAAGGGAGTCTTCGGTTGGTAAAGGGGTATGTTGTTTAGTGAGAAGCAGGAGAGTGTTAATCCAAGAATCGAATGACAGATTTGAGGCTCCTAAGATTGTAGTTATTTGAAGGGTGGTTGAGAGACGATGTCAGTGTTGACCGATAATATGTAGTGAGGATCAGATGGGAATGAGTTACCGTTTGGGTTGTGAGTCAATAGTCATGGTGATGACTAGTTTTGGACCTTCAAGGTTATTTAGAGGTCGATGGTGCCGGAGGATTGTGGCAAGTGGAGAACCCTACTGGTGGGTCGGAAGCAAGGAGACTGGGATAAATTATAGTGAATGTAAACAACATTTGATCTTGTTAGAGTGAATAACCTTCAATGTCATCGAGTCCCATGCATTGAGTGCTAAACAAATTGTTGGAGTTTTCATATCATTCTTACCGGATGTTTTAGACAAATGTATGTTTGCAAAGTAGTTGTTTTGAAAACATGTCGACGCATGTGGATATGTGTTTGAATTAAAAAAAGACAAGTTTTGGCGTTGAATGATAAATTTTGATTTTTGTTGTGGGCAAATTATTACATGTCTCTTGTAAATGAGTTAATTTTTGTTATAAAAATCAAAACAACATTTGATCGTAGGAATTTATAAGTGAGTTTGGTACAAAAATGTGTTGTCATATCAATAAGGATGAGAGTCGTTTAGCACACTCAGTGTAAACAATTTTGTAGTATTTTATAAATTGTGTGTGTAAAGTTCATCGGAAATATTTTAAAATGTGCCAACGTCGGTAGTGGGGTGTGATGAAGAGGAATTGTCGTAAAGTTTAGGTTGAACGATTCTTGAAATCGTTCTGCATAGTTAAATCAGAGTTGTGTCGTGTACACCGACGTTTGTTTTAAATGTAGATATCTGTAACACCCTGAATTTTGGGGTTGGGTGAAAAGTTGACCGTTACCCAAAGTTCAGGGGGGTTAAATGTAACTTGGGTTATATATATACAAATCAAGTTTAGATATTTTGATAATATCTCAGATTCAGATTTTTATCAGATTTGAGAGAGAGAGAGAGAGAGAAGCAGGAGTAAAAGGGTTCGATCGATTCAGACAAATCAAGGTACGAATCTAGCTTAATGCTTTGATTTGAATGTTTTTAGCCGTGTAGAATCTCGTTGTTAAGGTTTTTAATCGTTCCATTTCGAGATTTGAGTGTTTCGATTTGGATCTGGGTTCTGTATCTCCGATGTGTTCTTGGCGAACAAGACGACCGGAAGGTGCCTTCGACCGGTATGTATTCGACCGGTGGGATGCATTTGACCGGTAGTGTGCATTCGACCGGTATGCATTCGACCGGTAGTGTGCATTCGACCAGTATGCCTTCGACCGGTAGTGTGCATTCGACCGGTATGCATTCGACCGGTCTAGGATTTGCTCGTTGTTAGCTTCTGTTATCTTTGAGTTGTAGTCAGGAAGTGGGAGATTTATCTATGTTTCGACTTACCGATTCTTTCGGTGTTGTCATAGGTAGCATTTGTTAGGAAGAAGGAATTTGAGGTGAGTTCCTACTAACTTTTCTAAACTGTTATGTATGTCAAAGATTGTGTTTTTAACTCCTATATATCTCTACGGTTTCGGATTTTCCGTTTATTGCATTTTGACGTAACTTGGGGTTTTTGAGATATTTTAGGGTTCCCGAACACTTTTGACTAAAATGATGGGTTCCATCTTGTTGAAGTAAAAGAATGTTTTACTTGCCCAGTGGTGGGGCTTATTTGAAAGAATGCATATAATCTGGTTTTTTGATTATCTTTCTTACCAGCAGTTGATTTTGAAAACGGCATTTTGAAATATAAATGTGTTGAAAGATATTTATCTAGCTTTGTTGGTCACATAAAATATTGTGACAAGTCATGACTATACTAGTGGATCCCTAGGTATCGAGTCGGCTTATGGTTGGGAAGGTTATGCCCCTTCTGTTGTAGTTAGATACATTTGATCCTCGGGGGCACTTGGTACGGTTATGTGAGACCGGTTACTAGCCATGGGTCAAATGTAGTCTAACGAACGAGTATGACTGGTTCCTTGGGGACCTCCGTCACATCGTAGTACGGACCGAAGCGTTCGTGGCCATGGTTCCATGTATTTAGCTCATAACTCGGATTTGTGGCTTACTTTGTGTTCCACTATAATCCTGGGTAAATCGGGTAATCCCCGTCATCGGAAGATGTGTTTTGGACCGGTTGTCCGTATATTATCAAAGAACTGTATTTTGCATAACTAAACCTTTGGAAAGATTTACTTTTATGCATTTGATTATATCTCTTGAGATTTATGAACTGTATGTTCTCACTAGGCTTTGAGCCTAACACTTTTTCTCAAATGATGTGTATAACAGGTTTCCCTTAGCGGTGGGTTGCTGGGGTTTTGAGAGACGGGTTTGGTCTCGAGGCATTTTGAGATGACTAGTATTGTATTTGGGCATTTGTTAAGTCCCATTCTTTTGGTGAATTATGGATTGTCAACTGATGTAATCTTGATGTAGGTGTCTAGATTAGTTTGTTGATAAACCCTATATCTGTACAGGTTTTGTAAAGTCTTAAGGACTGATCCCCTTTATGAGAGGTTTATATCAATACGAATGTCATGTTGCCAGGTTTTCCATGTTTTATTTTACTCTGATTTTTAGGGTGTTACAAGTTGGTATCAGAGCTCTAGTTTAAGCGAACTAGGCATGAATGTAAGATGTCTAGACTTAGACTGAGTTTGATAGGCATTGATTGTGAGATTGGGTAGAACTTCTAAGATGGGACAGTCTTAGAGTCGACGGAAGTTATGTTCATCAGGCGTTGTGATGACGGTAACAAGAACCCTTATGTGTTATATGTTCATAATCTCACTTAGCTAATGTGATTATGAGGACATTTTACGTGAGTGTAATTGGTTTGCTAATGTTATGACAATTGGTAGACGTAGCGGTACGTTTCTTTCATGCGTGTTTCAGTTAAACTCTTCCTTACCCTTTCTCGTGCATGTGTTTACCTGCTCTATCTTGGTATGTTGACCGTTAGAGTAGTGCGAAGTTTCTAAGCGAGTAAGCTAAGGAATGATTGTTGTTTATAGAAATGTCTCTTTGGGATGATAGTAAGTGCATAGAACATATTAAGTTAATCATCTTGAGCCAGATTCGTTGGTGGAATTAGAACTATATCTTGTTAGATCGATTCTTTTTCGAGGAGATTTGTAAGTTATTTAATGGGATGGTTGCTGTAACACCCGCTATTTTGGAGTTGGGTGAAAAGTTGACCTTTACCCGAAGTTCAGGGGGTAAAATATAACTTGGGTTATATAAATATAAATCAAGTTTTAGATCTTTTCTAAAATATCACAAATCTAATTTCTAAAGATCAGAGAGAGAGAGAGAGAAGGAAGCAGGAGAAAAGAGGTCGTTCGATTTTCTTCAAATCAAGGTACGAATCTAGCTTAAAACTTCGATCCAAGTGTTATCTGTCGTATAGAATCTCGTTGTTAAGGTTTTTAACCGTTTAATTTCGAGATCTACGTATTTTGGGTTGGATATGGGTTCTGTAAACGTCCCATCACATAAGACCGGGAAGATGGATCGAAAGATGGGTTCGACCGGATGTCGATTCGACCGGAAGTCGGTTCGACCGGTGTTGCATTCGACCGGTATTGTTGTTTCGACCGATAGTGGTACTCGACCGGTACTGTGTTCGGCAGTGTATAGTGTTTTGTATTCAAGAGTTGTAAGTCAGTGAGTTGTCTATATTTTTGGCTTACCGATTTATCGGTGTTGTCGTAGGTAACAATCGTAAGAAGCAGACTATAAACAGGAAGAAATCTGAGGTGAGTCCTTTAAGCTAAATCAGTCTGCATTACGAATGCTATGTAATAAATGTATTATTTAAATGTGGAAAACCTTGTTTTAAAGTGGTTTATTGTTGTTGGGAAATGCTTTCTAAAAATCACATTATTTCAAGACTCAAGATTTATTGAATTGAACCATTGTTCATATGAATTGCCTGTATATTTGATTTAATATGAATATGCTCTGAAATGACATGCTTCGGCTTTGAGTCTTGTGCAATGGATCCATAGGCACTGTGTTCCTATGTCCCCGGTTTTGGGCATTTGGTTCACGTTTTAGCACGGAATAGGCATCGGGTTGCCATGATAAGAAAGGTGTGGGCCTATACGGTCGGGCAGCGTCTCATGGTGCAGTAAGATGTAATTCCATATGGTGCTTGAGTTCCCCTGTTTTGGGAATTCTCAAGAATAGATCTAGAGGGGTTGACTTGATGTTTTGAGCAACAGATCTAGAGGGGTTGAGCTCGTTATATGATTGGTGTTATTTGTACCATGTTTAATCACTAATGGTTTATTTGGTTTCTTGACTTAGCTCATGGCTATACTCACCGCGTGACATCGATTTGGGTTTAGTACTATTTTCTTATTGGCTTGTTCTCACTAGGCTTTAGCCTAACACTTGCTCTTGATTGTCATGTGGCAAGTTATTTTAGCAGTGGGGCACGCCGGGACTGAGGGAGCGACCTTGGGTCGTGAGTGGTCTTTTTGAGGATATCTGGTGACCATCGTCCAGTGATTTTTGAAGATATATTTTGGAAGGATAGTGACACCTGACCCTAATCTAGTTAATCAATTGTAGATTAGTAGGTTGTCGTTCTATGCTTCAGCTATTTACCACGTTAATGTCTACTCTATACCCCGTTGGGATGATTTTGTATATTGGATTTGTAACACCTTATTCTGCAAGTCGAGTCTATTGCCGAACTTTCGAAATTTTATTTTCCGCTAATTTTTAGGGTGTTACAAGTTGGTATCAGAGCCTTGGTTTAAGTGAATTAGGTATGACTGTAAGATGCCTAGACTTAAGCCGAGACTATTAAGCTATGACTCGTGAGATGGGGTAGACCTTCTAAGATAGGATGGTCTTAGGGTCAACGGAAACTTGCACAAATTGAAAGTTGTGATAATGGTAATAAGAACTCTTACGTATTATATGTTCATAATTTCACTTAGCTAACGTTATTATGAAAATGTTTTACGTGGGCATACTTAAATTTCTGTTGTGATAATAACTGATAAGTGTACTAGTACGTTCTCCGTGTTTTCCGTAATCCTTATCCCGTTCTTTTGCATGATTGCGTTCAGCAGAACCATGGTTAATACCAGGAATCGTCCGGAAGGCCAGGAGGCCGACATACCTACGGTCGACCATCTGTTGGCGACTGTAGTGGGGGAAACAGTGCGTGTGAGTGATGTGCTGGGTGGAGGACCCGAGCACATTCCTCGACGCAATTTGGAGGCTGCAGAGCCTATTATCGAGGAAGTGACGGCAGAGACGAGAATGATGGATCGTATGATGTTGGCCATGAATAGGTCCATGGCGCAACAGCAGGAAGTATTCTTGAAACTCCTTGGGGACCGAGACGCTAACAACCGTAGGCCCGAAACGGTTGGCGAAAATGTGATTGTTGCAGGATCCGGGGGGTACTGGACCTGTAATTTCCCCTGTGGTGACTGCAGCCCTGGGTGTCAGTCGAGCGGCGCGGACTTGCACGTTCAAAGCTTTTTTGGGTTGCCGACCCCCAGAATTTAAAGGCTCGGACAATTCCCTAGATTGTATGGCCTGGGTTCGAGAGATAGAGCAAGCTTTTCGCTCAAGTGAATGTGGGGAGGAGCAGAGGGTTATCTTTGGTTCCCGAATGTTATGGGGTATAGCTCTTACTTGGTGGGATGTGTACTCTGCTTCGCTTGAACCGACTGTTCTGGACCAACTGTCTTGGTCTACCTTCAAAGAGAAACTGCTAGAAGAGTACTGTAACGAGAGGTCGTTGAATCGAATCATGGAGGAATTTCAGAACTTGAAGAAAGGTGGTATGTCTGTAAGGGAGTACAACCGTCTCTTCATGGATAAGCTGGGTTTTGTGGGACGCTTGATCCCGACAGAGAAAGATAAGATCAAGGCTTACATCAAGGGCCTCCCATCGGACATGATGTCGATGGTACGCGTAACAAAGACCTCCACCCTTAGGGAGGCAATGGAAGAAGCTCAACTCATGGAGGATGCTTACAGCCGCGGCAGGGATCAAAGTGGTCTCCAAGTCGAGAAGAGGAAATGGGAGGGAAGCTCGATGCCCTCAAAGAAACCTTTCTATGCCAACAGCAGCGCTCCGCGGAGAGCCGATCCTAGACGTGATGCCAAGTGGCGCTCCAAGTGTCGAAGCAAACATTTTGGCCCATGAAACTTTGTTCCCGGAATGTGCTACAAGTGCGGGAAGATGGGTCACACGTTCCGAGATTGCCCTCTTAAGGGGCAAATATGTTTCGAATGTAAGGAACCGGGGCACGTAAGGGCGGAGTGCCCGAAACTCAAGACTGGGGGATTTGGCAGGAAGAAGATGGAACCTTCGCGATCGACCGGAAGGGCCTTCCAGATGTCGTCAGAGGAAGCTAAAGCATCGACCGATGTGGTGTCGGGTACGTTCCTTCTAAATTCCGTACCTACATGTGTGTTATTTGATTCTGGTGCTAGCTACTCGTTCATATCTGAATTGTTCCGTCAAAGGCTTTCTATGTCTAAGAGTATGCTAGAGAATGCTGTCGTGGTAGAAATAGCAAATGGAGGTCGAGTTCTAATTCATAATATTCTTAGAGATTGCACCTTAGAGCTTAAGGGAAAGGAATTTCCCATTAACTTATTACCTATGCAAATTGGCGGATTCGATGTGGTTGTGGGTATGGACTGGTTATCTAAGAACTAGGCTGAAATTGTATGTTCAAAGAAAATGATTCGATTACTCGTGGCAAACGGAGAAGCGACAATAATCTACGGCGAAGGAAGGAAAGGCGATGTGGCGATTATTTCGGTGATCAAAGCTAGGAAGTGTTTGGCGAAGGGGTATTTATCTTTCCTGGCTTATGCTATCGATACCAAACTCGACCAACGGAAACTAGAAGATGTTAGGGTGGTGCGCGAGTTTCCCGATGTGTTTCCGGAAGACTTGCCCGGGTTGCCACCCGATCGTGTTGTGGACTTTCGTATTGACCTCATTCCAGGAGCGGCTCCTATTGCTCGAGCTCCTTATCGTTTGGCTCCTACTAAAATGCAAGAGATGGTGGTTCAACTCCAAGACCTTCTTGAGAAAGGTTTCATCCGACCGAGCTCGTCACCTTGGGGAGCTCCGGTCCTATTCGTCAAGAAAAAGGACGGTGCAATGAGAATGTGTATCGACTACAGGGAGCTGAACAAAGTGACGGTAAGGAACATGTATCCACTTCCGAGAATCGACGATCTGTTCGATCAACTTCAGGGAGCAGGTTGTTTCTCAAAGATCGACCTTCGATCGGGGTATCACCAAGTGAAGGTAGCAAAGAGCGACATCCCAAAGACAACATTTAGAACTCGTTATGGGCACTACGAATTTTTGGTGATGCCATTCGGTCTATCCAACTGATAAGTACTCAATTTTGAGTACTTAAGCACATTTCTTTTAATCTTTAGATAGGATTTTTCATTTTCAAATCCCACTTTGAGTCATTTTCTACCTTATTTTCCATTTATTGTGTCTTGGAGCTTAAATTGTGTGGTTTACTTGTTCTATTAAGATTGTGGGTTAATTTTGGTTATCTTTTGAAAATCTATTTGGACATAGGGCATGCTGCAGCATGGAAACAACATGAAGCTGATGGTTTTGGATGAAAGAATCAAAGAAGATGGAGCATAATCTGATTTTTGGCATGGAACTAATCTGATTGTAACCTCTAAACACTAATTTATCTGGTTTGTAATAGTTTAGTTAAGTTGAAACAAGCTTTGGTAGCCTTAGTTGGCATTAGACTAGGTAAGTACAATTAGATTCTCCTTAATTTACAACTTTGCCACTCCCTTTTGTTATAAAATGAGGGTTTAGTTGCTCTTAAGGAGACATCTACCTCTCTCCAACTATCATCTTAATATCTTTTGGGTTATGTATCTGATTTGCAGCAAGCGTAGGAACTGAGTTTTAATCTCCCTCTTTAGTTCTTTAATTTCAAGTGATAGTGTTTATGTTCTTCATCTTGCTCTTCATATTTTAAGCTTTTAATCTTGTTATGTTTAGTGTAATTCTCTTACTTTCTGTCTTAATCACGAACTGGTCATCTTCCAGTCTAGTGTCCCCTTTAATTTCCAGAATTCATGCAGTTGTTCTTATGATCTTCATCGTGTTCTTCATCATCTTTATATAATCTTCATGTTTGAATATGGATGCTTCAGCATTGAAACAACACCCACCTGCACATTCATCTTGCATCTCTAGCTTTTCCTTTACTCTTTTATTTTAGATCTTAGTAGTTAAAGTTCATTGTATTTATCTTCAAGTTTACTTTCTTGTCATTTCCATTTCCTTGTAATTTACATTCTCGTCTTTACATTTTTAGTTACACACACACACACACACATATATATATATATATTTATATATTTTCAAGTCATTTACATTTCAGAAGCAATTTCCATTATGTTTATCTTTGTAATTCTTAGTAGTAGTTTTTATTTCTTTATTGTAATGAGTAGCTAATCATCTAGCTTGGGTGTGAGGCAAAGGGTGGTTATGTGGATCTAAAGGAAAGTGGGTTTTTGTGACTTTAACGAAATTTTATTATTCCAACTCAAGTTTTATCAAGATAACAAAACTCTTTGACAAAATGATCATTTTGATAGTGTAATAGTGTCATGGATCTAGAGATAGGCCATTGAATAGCACGTCAATTGAGTGACATGAGAGGTAATATCGAAAGAGTTACTTGCAACGATAGTTGTTACTTGTGTCATTTAAAATGATCCATTCTTGATAAGTTGTCACTTTTTCAAAGGGTTAAAATGGAATAGACTTAGAGATAAGCTATTTGGAATACATCAACTTGGGAGGTACGGGGGTTATGTCAAAAGAGTAACTTTTAACAAAGAGAATTTGTTTTGCCGTATATTTTGAGAACTCCATTCCCATCATTCCCTTATCTTGAACTTTGTTCAGAGATGAGACTGTTTATGGCTAATGGAATAATGGGATGGTGAGAGTCCGAGAGGAACGTGTCTTAAAATCGATAATGAAACTAGTTATAGTCAGAAGCATGCTGCAACACTCAAATAGCATCATGCTATAACAAGTGTTGTAGCATTGACCTACTGGAATTTGGATCCATATACCATCAAAAGTCTTACACCCTTGCTTCTCATTTATTCTTGTTTAGTTAAATCCGTGTTCACCAACCTTCAAAGATATTGCTTCAAATTCGTCATCTGAAATCTCATCTTTCATTATACTTTTAACACACTTTTTAATCCAATCTCTGTGGGACGATATCTGGTATTTTACCACTTTTATTACTTGCAAGGCGACATAGTACCAATTTGTATACTTGCTTTTTGGTATTATCTGTCTCACCCTAAGGTACACAAAAAGGGTCTGTCACCAACGCACCAGCAATATTTATGGACTTGATGAACCGAGTGTGTTGACCGTTCCTCGACAAATCCGTAATCGTGTTCATCGACGACATCCTAGTTTACTCCAAGAATTAAGAAGGGCATGAGCAACATCTCCGTGAAGTGTTGGATGTTTTAAGGCGAGAAAGACTTTACGCGAAATTCTCAAAGTGCGACTTTTGGCTCCCATAGGTTCAGTTTTTGGGGCATGTGGTTTCAAAGGAGGGAGTAAAAGTAGATCCCGCAAAGATAGAGGCGATGACGAATTGGGAACCTCCCAAGAGTCCGTCTGAAATCCGAAGTTTCCTAGGTTTGGCAGGGTACTACCGGAGATTCATTCAAGATTTCTCGAAGATAGCCTCGTCGTTGACGGCCTTGACCCGGAAGAACGTGAAATTTGTGTGGACCGAGAGGCAAGAAGAGGCGTTCTACACCTTACAAAAGAAGCTTTGTGAAGCTCCTATCCTATCCTTACCTGACGGGACGGAAGACTTTGTGGTGTACAACGATGCGTCGAAGATAGGTTTGGGTTGTGTCCTGATGCAAAGAGGGAAGGTTGTTAGGGCTATTTTGAATGTTAAATAGAAGTTCAGGGTAGTTTATGACAAGTTGTTAAAGTTGTAAGCTTGTTGGGCCTTAAAGCCCATAAGCCCATTAGGCCTGCGAGCCTGAGTATTTAAAGTTATTTCTATTTCATTTGTTAGTTTAGAAATTCATTATTCAGTTTACTAGTCATTAGGTTTACATATCCTTATTAGAAATTCTCTCTGTAAACCTTAACCCTTTGAAGTATTATCAATCATATGACTAGTTGTTGTGGCCAATATTCTGTTCATCATTATTCATATTACTTGTGATTGCACTGCATTGGGATCTACAATTGGTATCAGAGCATCTGATTGGTTTGGCTCATATCATATTGCTCATAATCATTCTCCTCGTGATGTTTCCCGTGAAAGACAAAGACCCAACTCTAAACGGGTCTCTACGCCGGGTGTTAAATCTAACCCCAAAGGACCCATTTACGAATGGGTACCTAAAAAGAAATAACCTGTTTTGCAGGACGGTCATGTGTGGTATCTAGATTCAGGTTGCTCCAAGCACATGACCGGAAGAAGGGAGCTTCTCACAAACTTCACCGAGAGGTTTTGTGGAAATGTACGATTCGGGAATGATCACTCCTCTCCCATCAGGGGTTACGGAGATATTGTCAAAGATAATATCACGATCAAGAAAGTCTCCTATGTCGAAGGTCTCGGTCACAATCTTTTCAGTATCGGTCAATTCTGCGACAAGAATCTCGAGGTTACTTTCAAGGCTAAAAGGTGTAGCGTTCGAACTGAGGATGGTAAAGAAATACTTGCTGGAACGCGACGCACCAACCTCTATACGATCGACCTCTCGTCCTTGAAACCCGATAAGGAAGTCTGTTTGTTGTCCAAAGCATCTGCTGAACAAAGCTGGTTATGGCACCGTCGTCTCTCGCACTTGAACTTTAAGAATATCAACAAGTTGGTGCTCGGTGGACATGTCAAAGGTATGCCAGACCTCAAGTTTGCAAAAGATCATCTGTGCGCTGCCTGCGAAAAGGGCAAGATGAAAAAGGCGTCTCACAAGCCCAAAGCCGTTCCGAGTACTTCTCGGTCCCTTGAGCTAATCCACATGGACTTATGTGGACCGATGCGCGTTCAAAGCATAAATCACAAGAAGTATGTCCTCGTGATGGTTGATGATTTCTCTCGTTACACTTGGGTCCGATTTCTCCGTTCAAAGGACGAAACTCCCGAGTTGATAATCTCTCTTCTGAAGAGCATTCAAGTCAGTCTCAACCAAGTAGTTCAGACCATCAGGACGGACAACGACACTGAGTTCAAGAATCAAATACTCAACGGTTATCTCACTTCAGTGGGTATCTCGCATACTTTCTCCGCCGCTCGTACTCCTCAGCAGAATGGGGTGGTAGAGCGTCGAAACAGAACTCTAGTTGAAGTAGCACGCATGATGTTATCTCATTCCAAGCTACCACTATTTATTTGGGCAGAAGCTGTTGCTACCGCTTGCTATACTCAAAATTGGTCTATCATCAACAAGCGTTTCAACAAGACTCCGTACGAGATCATCAACAAATGTATTCCGAACATCAACTACTTTCATGCTTTCGGATGCACCTGCTTTGTCTTAAATGATAAGGATGATCTTGGCAAATTCAGTCCCAAAGCGGATGAAGGAGTGTTCATCGGCTACTCTCAGCACGCAAAAGCCTATCGTGTCTACAACAAACGGACGAAGACCGTCGTTGAAAGCGTAAACGTGACTTTTGACGAGGCCCCTGAAATAGTTTCTGAACATCTCAGTTCAGAACCCGCGCTTACTGGTGTGTTAGCTTCTGGACAATTCCGTTCGGAAGCTACACAATCTCCAGCGGATCCAAATCATGTGTCCACGTCAAGAGCACATCTTTCTGATTTGGATTTATTGTTTGAATTCTTTTATACTGACTTGTTTAATGTTAAGTCTAATACTACGTCATGTGACATGAATATTGCTCAAGCACCAGAAGTGACACAAGTCACTGGCCCTACCAACTCCGGTGGTCCATCCTCGCCTGGTGCTCCATCCTCTACTGCCAACGATCAAGCTTCCCCGAGCTCAAGTGAAAGACATACTCTAGCTCAAGTTCTTGATGACGGTGCTACTGAACCGACTCCTGTTTCCGTTCAACTTCCTGCACCGACTCCTGTTGAAGGTGCTCTCGAAGCTTCCTCTCCGGCAATCCCGGAACCTCCCATCGTTTCATCTCCAGCTGAGTCGTCCTCGACTCCTAGTTCGACTCCCACTACGAAGCTTCCACCTCACAGACCATCATCCCTCGAGGCAGTTCAGGACTTACCCCCAGGTGGTCATGTGGATTCCGATACCTCCCATCAGACATATCAACCTCATCCACACACCACCAAGTGGACTCGAGCACACCCCCTTCATCAGATCATCGGTGACCCCTCCACACCAGTTCAAACTAGATCCACCAGCGCGAATGACTGCTTATTTACCTCGTTCCTCAGCCGTATCGAACCTTCCACTGTCTCTGAAGCGCTGAATGATCCGGACTGGGTAATTGCTATGCAAGAGGAACTCAACCAATTTGAGACCCTCAAAGTATGGCGCCTAGTTCCCCGACCTAAGAACAAGACGGTGATAGGGACTAAATGGATTTTTAAGAACAAGAAGGACGGAAACGGCATCATTGTTCGGAACAAAGCGCGTCTAGTGGCTAAAGGATATCTCCAGCAAGAAGGAATTGATTACGATGAGACGTTTGCACCGGTTGCCCGCATTGAAGCAATCCGCATGTTCCTTGCCTACGCCGCTCACAAGAATTTCATCGTTTTTCAAATGGACGTGAAATCCGCGTTTCTCAACGGCGTGCTCAAGGAGGAAGTTTATGTCTCGCAACCCGAAGGCTTCGTGAGTACTGAAAATCCGCATTACGTTTGCTTTATTGACAAGGCCCTCTACAGTCTTAAGCAAGCGCCACGAGCCTGGTATGATGCACTCTCATCCTTCTTAGTCAAGTCTGGCTTCTCTAAAGGTAAAATTGATACTACTTTATTTATTAAAAGAGAGAAGAAAGATATCATTCTTGTACAAATTTATGTTGATGATATAATCTTTGGCTCCACGAACCCCAAGTATTGTCAGAACTTTTCTGCCTTAATGAGTAAACATTTTCAAATGAGCATGATGGGGCAAATGAACTTTTTCCTGGGTCTTCAAGTAAAACAATTACAAACAGGAATTTTCATTAATCAATCTAAGTACATCTCGGATATTCTTCGGAAATACCAGATGGAACAATCTTCATCTATGAAAACCCCCATGTCCACTTCTCTAAAGCTTCACTCCGATCCTGACGGTAAGGATGTGAATGCTACTATTTATAAAGGTATGATTGGCTCTCTAATGTACTTGACGGCTAGTCGGCCTGACATTATGTTTTCGACATTCTTGTGTGCAAGATTTCAGTCGAAACCTAAAGAGTCTCACTTAGCTGCGGTTAAGCGAATTTTTCGATATTTAAAAGATACTGCTGATCTTGGTTTGTGGTATCCAAAAGAGACAGGTTTTGAATTGACAGCCTACTCGGACGCTGACCACGCTGGAAACATGCTGGACCGGAAGAGCACGTCGGGTCATGTTCAGTTCTTGGGCGATCGTCTTGTCAGCTGGGCTTCCAAGAAGCAAAACTGCGTGTCCACCTCCACAGCCGAGGCGGAGTATGTAGCAACCGCCAGTTGCTACTCGCAAGTCATCTGGATGCGTACCCAACTCAAAGATTATGGATTTAATTACTCCAAGATTCCCATCTACTGCGACTCGAAGAGCGCTATAGCCATATCAAGCAATCCCGTCCAACACACGAAGACGAAGCACATTGATGTGCGCTATCACTTTATAAAAGATCACGTGAAAAAAGGTACTATCGAACTCTATTTTGTTAATTCAGAGCATCAGTTAGCAGACCTATTTACCAAAGCCTTGGACGAAAAACAATTTAATTACCTTGTGTCCAATCTAGGTATGCTAAATCTGAAAGTTTGATCCGTTCGCAGCTCTCTACGAGTTTCATTCAATAACGAATGACTGTGACAAATGCACCAGTGCCTTGTCTCTGGTTGCTATTATCCACACTCCTTGGTTATTGCATTTTACTCGTTCAGCTCTGTGTCCGTTACGAACTTCTGTATCAACAAAGTAGATTTCGTGTTTTCCCGCTTCTTTTGTGTTCGTGTGTCTGTTTCTGTGATTATGTGTGCAGTCTATCTCTTGTTCGCTGAAAAGTGCAAGGTGGTTTGGGTGGATCCACAACCCGGTAATGTGTTCAGGAGGAGCACTAGCGTCAGTTGGTTGGTAAGTCTCACGGGTCCTCTATTCGAGGGGGAGCAGGTAAGAGGGTTATGTGTTTGGACCTCCTCATGGTAATCATTCGAGGGGGAGCTAGGTCTCGTGTCTTCGTTTTTTTTTAAGTCCTTTTATTTTAATTTTTTTTTCCTTTTTTTTTCCTTTAAATTTTTTTAAGTTGTTTTATATATCTCCGAAAACTCCAAAAAGATTTTTTTAAGGTTTGTTTTTTGTTTTTGTTTTGTGTTTTGGTTTGTTTGTTTGGTTGTTTCGGCCCATAGTCTTCCCGGCCCAACCCCCCCCCCCCTCGACCCAAGCCCACAACTTCTCCGGGGGTTTATAAACCCCGGTCGAAGGATACTTCATCTTCATTCGATCGAACTCCTCAGAAATACTCCTCGTCTTCATCTCTCTCTCTCGCCCGGACTATATTCGACCGAAACCCTTATTCGACCGAACACCTTCGACCCCTTCAATCTTCCATCGATCAGGTAGCTTTTCTTTGGGTTATTTGTTGATTAAATCTGATTATCGATCGATTCTCCTATGGTTTATCAGTTTGGGTGTGTTTCGGCGTCGTCTCTGAAGACTCTAAGGTGTCCTTTCGACTCTCCGGGGGTTTACTCCGATCTAGGTTACGCCCCGGTCGAAGGCACCCCCGGTCATATGGCTCCTCCGGTCGACTATCCTCCGGTCTTAAAAGACCTCCGGCCGAATGACCCCCGGTCTTAACAGACCCCCGGTCTTAACATATCTCCGGTCTTAGTGACCTCCGGTCATAGACCTTATCCGGTCGAAGACCCTATCCGGTCTTAGTGACCTCCGGTCGTAGACCTCATCCGGTCGAAGACCCTATCCGGTCTTAGTGACCTTCGGTCGAACACCTCATCCGATCGAACATTGATCCGGTCTAAGTGACCTCCGGTCGAATGCCTTATCCGTTCATGCACCTATCCGGTCTTAGTCGAACCCCGGTTGAATCTTATCCGGTCGAATCAAATTTCTTTGGTGCTTATAGCTATATCTTTTCATATGTTGTCTATGAGGAAATTTTGTTGGTTATATGTGCTGGTGCAAGTCTGCGCGCCTTGGTGACTGACCCTAATTCACGAGTAGGGTTTGCTCTTCCAATTTTTGAAGTTACTATCCGGCGTGATCTAAATCATGACTGTATAACTCCAACGGCTAGTATCTTTTTCCAAACCTGCGTACTAATCGATTAATTCTTCACAGGTACAATGGCTCAAAACCAGCCACCAGCGATTGATCCAATCGCAGATGCGGAACTGATTCCCGAGGATCAGTTCCTTCCTCTTACAGCAAATAACTACCATCTCGATGTAACCCAACCTGCTATTCAACATCAGGTCATCATCGAGATACTCAGGGGCCATCCGATCTCCTATGCTCTAACGGAAACTGCAACCGTTCCAATCATATACTTACAGCAGTTCTGGCATTCTCTTCATGCGTTAGAAGCCGATGGCGGATTCCATCTTGAAGGTCGGATAGATCACACACCAGTGCTTCTCACTAGTGATCTCTTCCGACAATTTCTTCGGTTACCGACCGCCGGATCCGTAGCAGGCCGAGAAGACTTCGACCCGCTTGTCACTGATGCTACATTGTGCACCGATCTTCTCTCTTTGGGTTACGATGCAGAACTTCGCATTCCATCAACCTTCAACCGCAAACATCTATCGACGATATGGTACACGTTGTTCACCTACATCAATCGGTGCCTTTCTTCTATAACGAAGGGCATTGATCAGACCAGCGCTCCGATTCTACGCATCTTTCACGCGGTGGCATTCAATCGCCACGTGGACTTTGCAGACCTTCTCTGGTTTGAACTCATTCAGAGAGTTCGTTCTACTGCATCTCGCCGGTCAAACTTCATTCCATTCATGCGGTTCCTACAGATCATTATCCGGAACTACATGAACCTGTATCCCGAGATACAACGCCGCTCTACTCACCCGACGTGCCCACAACATCCAACTCGCAAGATTCCCTCCCGTGCTGATCCGGAAGGTGTTGTCGCCCGACAAATCCCAGTCGGGGTACTAGACCATGCTCGTCCCACAGCACTGAGTGTGATAGCTTATAGGCACACACACAACATCCCAGCTCATATGGTCCGGCCAGGACCGGCAGGACCTGCCCAGGGAGCGAGACCTGAGCGACGTGAGGGTCCGCGTCCACGAACGAGAGGTGGGAGCGTCCGGATAGCTGGGGCTTCCGGACAGGGTGTGTCGAGAGCTATTATCGTAAGGGGATCTGGTGTGGGCAGTGCCGTTGGAACGAGCCAACCTAGCTCTTCAAGACAACCATCTTCGCCACCACCAACAGAGACTCCAATGACAGAAGAGGCAACATATTCTGAAGCCATTCAAGTTCAGTCCTCCTCTGTCGTTGCTACTGAAGAAACAACAGCCATTTCCGACTCAGAGGAAACCCAAACCGCAGCATCGGCATCAAATGAAGAGTCTTCTGACTCCGATGGTGACGATAATCAGCCCTCATCTGGAGCGATAAGGAGAGCGGAGGGAGTATTAGTTGAACATCAAGATATGAGCTGTGTGAGGGAAAGGCGGAGTAAACTACATTCTGAGAGTACACGAGTGACGGGACAACCATCTTCGGTTGTATCACCCTAGCCACGTCTAGCCAGGTAGCCACATCTGCTACCCAGTCTCATGTGTTGGGACAGGGTATTGAAGAAGCCGCCGTGGACCTAGCGGCGCACTTGCACGCCCAACCAAGCCACTCCACCATCTCTCAACAGATGGTGGTTTCACATTCTCACGGGGATTTAGCACATACGCTATCGGGCTCTCACTTGGAGGGTGCCGATATTGAAACAAGAGAACAGTTGCCCCCGTTCTCGCCATCTTTGATTGCACGGAGTCTAGAGCCATTTGTGATTCATGCCATTCCTAGGACACAAATTCCTTTTTCGGCTATCGCCGGGAGCCTAAGTGGCCCGGCCGGAACATCCATAGTAAACCCACCTTCGGGTAGTTTACGAGGATTGGGTGGAAGTCCTACCACGGCTATCATCACACCAACCGTGAACGTAGGCGGCTCGACTTCAATAGTCGTAGCTACAACGGGAAGTCTAAGTGACCCCAGAGTTACCCCAACCGAGTTTGTCTCAAGGGAATACATGGACGACGCACTAAAGGCTGTCCAATCTATGATGAGGGAGGAGTTGGACAACATCAAACGCATGGTCAAAGGCAAAGGTCCAGCGACTGGGCCGGAAACCACATCTATTCCATCTTCTCAATCAGCCGCGGATCTGTCCATACCTGAACTCAAATCTATCCTTCTCGCCAAACTTATAGCCCAATCTCAAACCGAACCCACCCAGGATGCCGATTTGTTATCCCTACTTCGTTCTCAAGCATCCACACCTACCCCACCTACACCCCAGCCTATCGTCTCTGCCGAAGCCTTCCAGACTCAGCAAGCTATGCTTCAGTCACTTCAGCAAACCGTAGCTGTTTTGACTGAACGCCTTTCAGCAGTGGAAGATACCTGCCGTATCCAGGCAGAACGGCTCAAGCGCCGACATGATGATCAGGATGATCCTGATCACCATGAGGGGGAGAAGCGCCAACGTCTATCTGAGCCAGAGACACATGTAGTGGAGTCAGAACAGGGTGAACAGGGTACGGTGTCCGGTACTCGATCAGAAGGGCAGGGACAGGAACGGGAACAATGTATGGAGTTAGTGCCGTTTGACATTCCAAGGGTTGAAAAGCCTGAGGAACTTGATGAAGGTTCTCCGATAGTCCCTGAAGACTGGGCATTGATACTTGATCCGTATGAAGTTTATGAACCACGGAAGAATGTGCTAACACTGAACGAGCGCTGGTAGTCATGCAAGCCGAAATAGATGAGATCATTCATTCGGACTATCAGCCAGACGATCAGACTTTTGTAGCGGTTCCTCTTTTGATCTATTCTGTTGCTAATCCTGAACTTCCTGAAACAGATTTTCCCTTCAGATCTCCTCCAGCATCTCCAGTTATGGGAACAGAAAGTACTACTCCAGTTCGTCCATCCAAGTGGGAAAGAGTCCGAATAAAAGTTCCTTTCCTTGAAGAAAGCCAAAAGAAGATCTTTGCCCACTGGATACGTAAGTATGATGAAGTTGTATTGCATGGTCTACAGTCAATGAAAAGCAAGGAACAGCAGCGTGAACTCATATTTGTGTACAAGAAGTTTCAAGTCAAAAACAACAAGACAAAGCTGAAGATTACATCGGTTGATCAGATATTATCTAGTTTCTTCATGAAAGTAAAGTATTCAGACTTCATGGTGACTAGAGAAGATGGTCAGAAGTATTGTTTTTCTGAAGCTGACTTTCCGTTTCTTGAACCACAAGATCTGCTGTTCATTCTTCGAGACTTAAAGACCAGAACTAACAGACCCGGGGAAGTCATTGATGCACTTGAAACAGTAAAGAGATATATGAAGTGTGCAATGAAGCTTGCCTCAGTGGAAGATTTTCAGATCGGGTTAGAAAGCAACCAGCCAAAGATTAATCTGCTCAAGCCTGATTTGAAGATTCCGTCTGATACCCAGAATGTACCTGCATTTACTGTAATAAAGCTTCCAGAGTTTGGCATGACCTACGTGAATGACAAAGGAATTATGCGGTTCATTCGTTTTAATCAGATTGCCAGATTCTGTGACGGTACGTTGATGTTGCTGAAAGAAAAGTTGAAGCGTGTACTTGATAAAGATGAAAAAGGGGTTCAGCTTTTGGATCCTAAATACAAGCCACTTGTTCTTGAAGCACTGGGTGTAATTGAAGAGCGACTGGAGTACAGGACTCAGATTCGATATTTCGAGATCAGCTTTGGTTTCCGAAAAATTTATGTTCCTAACTGGCGTGACTATCAACTTCTATTTAAAGGGGGAGATTGTTAGGGCTATTTTGAATGTTAAATAGAAGTTCAGGGTAGTTTATGACAAGTTGTTAAAGTTGTAAGCTTGTTGGGCCTTAAAGCCCATAAGCCCATTAGGCCTGCGAGCCTGAGTATTTAAAGTTATTTCTATTTCATTTGTTAGTTTAGAAATTCATTATTCAGTTTACTAGTCATTAGGTTTACATATCCTTATTAAAAATTCTCTCTGTAAACCTTAACCCTTTGAAGTATTATCAATCATATGACTAGTTGTTGTGGCCAATATTCTGTTCATCATTATTCATATTACTTGTGATTGCACTGTATTGGGATCTACAAAGGTGATCGCTTACGCATCAAGGCAACTTAAAGTGCACGAAGTCAACTACCCTACGTATGACTTGGAATTGGCAGCGGTGGTGTTTGCACTGAAATTATGGCGACACTACCTTTACGGTACGAAGTGCACTCTTTATACTGATCACAAAAGTCTGAAACATATCTTTGATTAGAAAGAACTAAACATGAGGCAGCGGAGATGGTTGGAGTTGTTGAAGGATTATGACTGCGAGTTGCTCTACCATCCGGGTAAGGCAAACGTTGTTGCCGACGCCTTGAGTCGGAAAGTCTGCGGAGGAAACTCTCGTGCTACCTTTGCGCGGATTGAATTAACTTCAACACTCATTGACAGAAGCAAGGAATCGCAAGCCGAAGCCTTGCTAGAGGAAAATCTCAAAGAAGAAGTCATGGCAAAACAACATCTTCTGTTGACTGAAGATAGTCGAGGGGTGAAGCTTTTCAATGGGCGAATTTGGGTGCCTAAGATTGGGGGTAATAGAGAACTTCTTCTCGAAGATGCCCACAAGTCAAAATACTCCATTCACCTAGGAAGCACGAAAATGTATAGAGATTTGAAATTGCATTATTGGTGGCCAATCATGAAGCTTGATGTGACACGCTATATGGAACAGTGTGTAACTTGTTTGCAAGTGAAGGCTGAACACCAAAGACCTTACGGAAGTTTGCAATCCTTGGAAATTTCAGAGTGGAAATGGGATCACATCACGATGGATTTCTTGACAAAGCTACCAAGGACCTTGAAAGGTCACGACGCCATTTGGGTTATAGTGGACCGCTTGACCAAAAGCATCGGGATAGTCGGTTCACGTCACATTTTTGGGACGGTTTACAAAAGGAATTGGGTACACGTGTGAAGTTGAGCACGACCTACCATCCTCAAACTGACGGCCAGAGCGAGAGGACAATACAGACCCTAGAAGACATGTTAAGATCGTGTGTGATCGAATTTGGGGGTAGTTGGGATACGCACCTGCCTTTGGTAGAGTTCGCGTACAATAATAGCTACCACTTGAGTATAGGAATGACACCGTTTGAAGCGTTATACGTTCGCAAGTGTCGAACTCCCGTATGTTGGCTCGAGGCGGGGGAAAAGCAGTTCGCCGGACCTGAAATTATGCAAGAAACGGCGTGTATGTTCTCACTAGGCTTTAAACCTAACACTTTTTCTCAAATGGTGTGTATAACATGTTTCCCTTAGCGGTGGGTTGTCGGGGTTTTGAGAGACGGGTTTGGTCTCGAGGCATTTTGAGATGACTAGTATTGTATCTCGGCATTTGTTAAGTCCCATTCTTTTGGTGAATTATGGATTGTCAACTGATGTAATCTTGATGTAGGTGTCTAGATTAGTTTGTTGATAAACCCTATATATGTACAGGTTTTGTAAAGTCTTAAGGACTGATCCCTTTTATGGGAGGTTTATATCAATACGAATGTCATGTTGCCAGGTTTTCCAGGTTTTATTTTACTCTGATTTTTAGGGTGTTACAATATCTTTTAAATGTCCAAATGTGTTAATAGCTTAAATACTTTTATATTCTGTGGCATGCATGAAGGCTATGAACTCTCTAGGTCGTAGAGAAGGTTGCAATTAGGAATGATAGAAGTTTTGAGAATGGAAGTGTATCGCTCGATCAGAGGGAAGAAGGTACTTGATGATGGCATCCTTCTAAGTAAGGGTGGTGAGTAGCGGATATGTTTAATGAAGGCACTAACTTATGTGTTTAATGGTACCTTAGTGGATTTCAATTTGTTCCAAGGTTTGAGTTGTGTTTGGTCGGCAAATGGTTGTGTCGGGAGTGAAATTTAATGTCGTGAAGGTATTATCAGCAGTTATCTGTCGCAGTGGAAGAGATAGTTTTCATTGGAGATCCTTGTTGATTGGAGTCATAGTGGAAAGTATCTCATCGTCGATTGTTATCGTGGAAGTCAGAAACCATTTTCGTAGTGATTGGTGGAACGCTGGAAAGGGAAAAGAAGTTATGGTTAGTTCTGTGGAGTTTTGTGAGGGAACAAAGAGTTATTCAGAAAAGGTGTGTAATTAATGCGATGTTGGTCAACATTGTGTGGATCTTACTAAAATGGAAGATCTTTAGTTCGGTCAGGTGATTCTTTATCGATGAAGGTTTGATGGTTAAGTGGTAACGAAGTTTGTTTATATACAACACAACTGGGAGGGATTGTGTTTTGGGCATTTAAGTCTTCGAGGTAGTATGCTTAATCCTTCAGGATACTGGAGTTTGTTTCCAACGGGTCGAGATGAGCCGACAAGGAGTGATACCTTGTTGGGGGGTGGGGGAGTTAAGGATCATAGTTTCGCGATTTATTCAGGTCCGGGAAAGGCAAGGCCATGGAATGTCTCGAAGTCAAATTTTTATATTGATCAGTGAGGAAATGACGGTGTTGGTATGTAAGACAAGTGGTCGTAGAGAGTTGCATTGGTTATGGGATGAGGTAGTAGAATGGTAGTTGCAACCTTGAGTTGGTGATACCTATATGGTATATCTGGGAGTGCAAATCATTGAAATGGTAAGGAGCTTCATGAAGGATATGTAGAAGTCTGACGTCATTGCTATCGGATGAACGTCCTTGTTCGAAGATCTATGAAAATGATTGTAAGTAGTAGGTATGAGGTTGAGCTGGTCAAACGTTTGGTTTGAGGTGTTGTTAAGTTAAAAGTAATTGTTCAAGTGATGGTTGTTACAAATGGTTGGTGGTTATCAAAATAAGGACCTGCGTGATTCGGTTTTCGGCAAGTTTCGGGCGGAATTATTTTATATCCCTAAAAGGATTGATGAAAGCGACGAATTGCTTAATTCAAGGGTTGTGTAGTAGATAGTGTTGGGTCATCTGAAGATTTGAAGATGACCTCCTGATCTTCCATCTTATATCATCCTACTTAGAATATGTTTGAGGTTCTTTTAGCAGCTTGGTTTTTATACAAATGTTCGGTGAAGTCGAAGATCAGTCGAAGAAGACAAAGAAGGAGAATATCTCCCAAAGCGGATTGAAGATAGACTCCTCAGCCTAAAGCCAAGTATGCCTACTTGATCAACACCATTGTCCAGGATGGTGCCGATCTCAGTCTTCAGGAGCCGAAGACCTCTCAGTCTTTAGGAGCCGAAGACCTCTTCGGAAGCCGAAGATTTCTCAATCTTCGGAAGTCGAAGACTTCTCAATCTTCAGGAGCCGAAGACTTCTTAATCTTCAAGGCCTGAAGATTTCTCTCTTCACATTGTACTTTTCTGACAAAGTATATTTGTGATATCTTGCATTGACGTGGACCTCATCCCAAGATCAGAAAAAGTAAGTTTGTCTCCTACACTCTTTTAAGGAAAGGTCTACACCATCCTGCAAGTCAACACTTCAAGCCAAAACACCTCAAGACAAAAGGTACATCCTGTACCTTGCTGAAGACCTGTGTCCATTCTTTTCTCAACAGGTGTCCCATGCATTTAATGCATGAGGCACTATAAATATGGAGGATGGTTCAACATGCAAGATACCCAGCTCTCTACCTTCAAGTTCTCTAAGTGCCTGGCAACTTTCTCTCTACGAAGATCTTATTGTTTTCTAAGTGTTTTACAATTGTTCTTCATTCTCTATGTGTAAGATTGTATGAACATATCTCATATGTTCTCTTCCGCAACAATCAAAGTTTTCTATGTGTAATTCTTGATTTCAAATCAATAAGAATTAAATTAAGTGAAAAACTGTGTGTATTGTATTCAACCCCCCCCCCTCTACAATACTTTTCTTATTTACTTACTGCTATTTGGGACCAACAAGTGGTATCAGAGCGGTTCAGTTTAACTCAATAAACTAGATCCGCAATGGCAGCCTCTTCTTCTTCTTTGAAAAATGATTCTTCTCAAAACACCACTGTTGTTTCATACGACAATGGCTCTATGTTGGGTCATCTGAAGATTTGAAGATGACCTCCTGATCTTCCATCTTATATCATCCTACTTATAATATGTTTGAGGTTCTTTTAGCAGCTTGGTTTCTATACAAATGTTCGGTGAAGTCGAAGATCAACCGAAGAAGACAAAGAAGGAGAATATCTCTCAAAGCGGATTGAAGATAGACTCCTCAGCCTAAATCCAAGTATGCCTACTTGATCAACACCATTGGCCAGGATGGTGCAGATCTCAGTCTTCAGGAGCCGAAGACCTCTTCGGAAGCCGAAGATTTCTCAATCTTCGGAAGCCGAAGACTTCTCAGTCTTAGGAGCCGAAGACCTCGGAGCCGAAGACCTCTCAGTCTTCAGGAGCCGAAGAACGCTTCGGTAACCGAAGACTCCTTAATCTTCAAGGCCTGAAGATTTCTCCAACACATTGTACTTTTCTGACAAAGTATATTTGTGATATCTTGCATTGACGTGGACCTCATCTGAAGATCAGACAAAGTAAGTTTTGTCTCCTACACCAGTTTAAGGAAAGGTCTCTACCATCCTCTGCAGGTCAACACTTCAAGACAAAGTCACTCCAAGACAAAAGGTACATCATGTACCATGCAGAAGACATGTGTCCATCCATTGCTCAACAGGTGTCTCATGCATTTAATGCATGAGGCACTATAAATATGGAGGAAGGTTCAACATGCAAGATACCCAGCAGAACCAACTCTCAAACCTTCAAGTTCTCTAAGTGCCTGGAAACTCTCTCTACGAAGTTCAATTATTTTCTAAGTGTTTTATAATTGTTCTTCATTCTCTTTGTTTAAGATTGTTTGAATATATTTCATCTATTCTCTTCCGCAACAATCAAAAGTTTTCTATGTGTAATTCTTGATTTCAAATCAATAAGAATTAAAGTAAGTGAAAAACTGTGTGTATTGTATTCAACCCCCCCCCCCCCTTCTACAATACTTTGCTTGTTTATTTACTGCTATTTGGGACCAACACTCTATAGCCAAACCACCAAAGTTTAACCCCAATAACTTCTTCTTGTGAAAAAGTCGTATGATACTCTTTCTAGAAGGAGTTGACAGTAGATATCCTACTATCTTACATGAAGGTCATTTTCTTCCTAGGGTTTGGGACCGGTACAATACCAAAAAGGCAGATAAGGGAAATGCTGATGAGGACTCTTCTGAGGAAGAAAGAACTCCAGCAAATGGGAGATACATTGTAAAGGATCCCAGAAAATATAATGATGAAGACAGACGTCTTATAGCTCTTGATACTAAAGTCAGAGCCATCATTGCCCTTTCTCTACCTGATGAGGTCTATCACTCCCTTGTTAACCTTTCTACCGCTAAAGAAATGTGGTCTACTTTGTGTGTTCTTTATGAAGGTACGTCTGAGGTGAAAAAGAGCAAAAAGATTACTCTTGTAAGAAAGTATGAACTCTTTTCTCATGAAAAGGGTGAATCTCTCTCAAACTACTACAATCGTTTTAACAGTCTTCTCAATGATCTAAAACTTGTGGGTCGCATTTATGATAATGAGGAAGTCTTGTGCAAGTTCATGGACTGTCTTCCTGAGTTTTGGGAAAACATTTGTACTTGCATCAAGTCTACCAAGGATCTTGACTCCATGCCTCTCACTACCTTGTATGGTACTCTCTTTAACTATGAGCAAACTAAATTGCTTAGGAAGTCTATCACAAATGACATCAAAGGCTCTTCTCTAGCTCTTGTCGGTGAATCTTCCAAAAGTACTGTGTGTGTCCCTATGATCACCTATCCCTCTGATTCTGACAACAATAGTCAAGAGGACCCCAATGACCCTTCAGAAGCCTACCTTAGTGAGGCTGATGATGAAGGTGAGGAAATTTGGAGTAACTCTCGCTTCTCTTCGAGAAAATCCAAGTTTTCAAGAAAATCCACTTCTACTTTTTCTAAAACCACTCCCTCTGACAAATCAAATGAGGAATGTTACAGGTGTGGGAGGAAGGGACACTTTGCTTCTGAGTGCAGAAGCAGGTCTTCTGATAAATCCAGACTACCCTCCTCCAACCGTACCTCCTCTAGGTTTGTCAGAACCAAGTCTAATTCTAATCAACCTTTTTTCCAAAAGACAAATATGTCTGTCTCCTCAAAGTCTGACCGGGCTGAGAAATACAAGGCAAAATATAAGAGAGAGAATGAGAGAAATGAAACCTTGCTCAGAAAGGGAAAAGGTCAAATGACTGAAACCCATGAATGGGCAGATGAACCCACTTCTGAAAGTGACAAAGAAATGGTCAACCTTTGCTTCATGGCTAGAATAGATGATGTTGATAAACAGTGAAGCTCAATCATTCTCTATGGCCCTTGTGTCTGTTGAGTGCTCTACCTCATCTACCCAGTTACATCTCTCTCTCTCTCTCTCTCTTCTCATCTCATCTCTCTCTTTCGGCCTCTTAAACCCACCAAAGAACAAACTTCCCTTTCTTCGACCCTTCCCTCACCTTCGGCCCTCAACCTCTCCCACTATCTTCGACCCCTTTTTAATCACCTACCATTCCCTTCTTCGGCTCTCTCTCTTACCCCTCTTCTCCTTCAGCTATCTCTCTCTATCTCTCACCATCTTTCGGCCCACTCTCTCTTTCTCCTTACCCTCTCCTTAGCCGAACCCCCTCCCTCCCTACCCTTCTCTTTCTCTCGACCTCCCCTCTCCTTAGCCAAACTCCACCCCCCTTCCCTCAACCTCACCCCCTTAGCCGAACTCCCTCTCCCTCTCTCCCCTTCCCCTCCCCCTTGCCACCGAAATCCCAACACCCCCTTATACCTCCCCACCGAAACCCCCCCTCCCCTCACCTTACCTTCGACCCACATCCCCCCTCCACCGAATACAACACCCCCAAACCCCCATCCCTATTTTTTCGTTCGGCCTCCCACAACACCAACCGAAACACCCCCTTATACCCCCTCCTTTTCGGTTTCCCCTCCCCACCGAACCACCCCTTATTTTTTGTTCGGCTACCTCACCCATCAAACCATCCCTTCGGCCCAACTCTACCCACCGAACCTCCTAGCCACCGACCCCCTCTCTCTCCTTTCCCCCTCTCCCACATCACCAAACACCCCTACCCCCAATACTCAACCGAACCTCCCTCTTTTCTATTTTTTTTCTTCGACCCTCGCACACCCAAGTCGAACCCCCTTAGGCCTTGCTCCCTTTCGGCCCACAACCCCATTTCGGCCTCCTCTCACCCGCCGAACACCTACCCCCACCGAACCTTATCTCTCTCAAGCCACCGAAACTCCAACCCCCGATAACCAACCATCTCGGTTCTCCTCACCCGACCACCGAAGATCTCATCTTCGGCCCATCCTACCTTCGGCCCAAGCCGAAAACCACCACCCCCCTTACCTTTTCATTCGGCCGAACCTTTTCCATCCCCTCCCCTCACCCTCTAGCCAAAACCTACTACCCCCCCCCCCCCTTCGGCCCCTTCGGCTCTCTTTCTTCTCCCTCTCCTCTCTCAACCGAACCATCCTCTCCCACTTCCCCCATTTCGGCTACCGACCCCCCTTCCCTTCCCACTTCGGCGACCGAAGCCCCCATCCCCTTCCTTCTCCCTTCGGCTATCTCTTTCACTCTCTATCCCACCCTCGGCTATCTCTCTCCCTTATGCCTCCCTTGGCCGAACCACCTTCCCTCCTCTCCCTTTGCCACCGAACCCCTTCCCACCAAACACCCTCTAGCCGAAGCCAACCCTCCACTCCCCCCACCCTCTAGCCGAAACCCACCCACCCCCACCCCCACTCCATTTTTTTCGGCCAACACCTCATCCCCCCTTATCACTCCACCGAAATCCCAAAACTCCCTCCCTCTTACCCTCTTTCTTCGGTGGCTCTCTCTCTCTACCCTATCTCTCTCTCTTCTCTACCGAACCAATCCCCCCCTCATCCTATCCCTCATTCGGCTCTCTCTCTCTCCTCTCTCACCCACCCCCACCGAATCCCTATTCTCTCTCTCTCTATTTTCAGTCCCTCTCTCTTCCTTCCCTCCCCTTACCCTTACCCTTCCCATCCTCCCCCCCTCTCTTCCCTCTTGTGCCTACCTAACCCCCTTCCCCCTCTCTTCCTTTCCCCTATTCTCTCTTCCCTTTTTTTTCTTTTCCAAAAAATAAAAAAATAAATAAATAAAAATAATAAAAAAAACAAAACAATAAAGAGCCCCCCCCCCCAAAAAAAAAAATCAAAAAAAAGGGCCACTGAATTTATGAGTTTCTTCGTGTCTTGTAATTTTTCTGAGTGTCAGTACCATTTTTTTCTCTATGTGTTGGTGTCATCATCAAATAGGGGGAGAAAAATTGTTTGGTCTCTAATTGATTTGGTGATGACTCTTCGACCAACACTTAGAAAGTCATGATGACCCTTTGAACAATGTCTCTCTCTACACCGATCGCCCTCTACTGTCAGGTATGTTCTCCTTCATAAACTCTCTCGGTCTACAATGGGGTGATACTAAGGACACTCCGGTGTCCAAAGGTCCCTCAACTGTAGTGGACCCTTCTTCCCCCTCCTTAGTGACGCCGGCTAGCAATAAATCCTCAACTGCTACTGGCACCGCCGCACTTGCCCAAATGGCCATACCACCGAAAGAACCTTCGGCGGTTACCCAGGTCACACCCCATATCTCAAAGCGGCAACACTCTACCTCTTCCCATCCCTCTCCTCTCAAGAGGCTAAGGAAGGTTTCAAGGGCCAAACCACAAACTCCACCCACCGATTCTCCACAATTGGCAGGTGTTGAAATTTTCCCATCTGGGCCCGGGGACTCTGCTAAACCCAAAACCACCTCCTTTGTATCCTCACAAAATGATACAATTGTAAAATTGGGGACCCCTATTATTCCCTCATCAACCTTTTCCTTGGTTGATAAGGATGACTTGGACTCCTTCCCTATCCAAGGTGCCTCTTCTCCACCTCACAGCCTATCACCCAGGATTCTCAGTCCTGATGCTTCTGCACGATCCAAGGATGAATCTGCCCCTTCCAAGAGCAGGTTCGGAGGATCCCAAAAATCTTCTAACTTCTTTCTTTCTGAACACCATGAATTAGTTGAGGGGGAGCATGAGTTGAGGGGGAGCAACTTACCACTCAAGCTTAAACTCTGTTGAAACTAATTTTTCTATGGACTATGTGATTAAAGCCACCTGACATTAGTTGAGGGGGAGTATGAATTGAGGGGGAGCAACCAACCACTCAAGTTCAAACAATCCCGACTACTGTCTTCTATATCTTTGTATATAATTTTTCTTTCCCATTCTTTATTCATTGTATTCATTTATTCGTATGTATAGCTATACTTTTTCATTTCCTTGTAAATGCCAGATATACAAAAAAAAATCAAAAAAAAATCCAAAAAAAATGGTCTATGTGAAAAGAACCCAAAAAGAGTAAAAATGGGTCAAAATGAATTTATTCAGTATACTCTTTGTTTTATTCTTTAGTATGGATGTCATCCTCAAATAGGGGGAGATTGTTGGGTCATCTGAAGATTTGAAGATGACCTCCTGATCTTCCATCTTATATCATCCTACTTAGAATATGTTTGAGGTTCTTTTAGCAGCTTGGTTTTTATACAAATGTTCGGTGAAGTCGAAGATCAGCCGAAGAAGACAAAGAAGGAGAATATCTCTCAAAGCGGATTGAAGATAGACTCCTCAGCCTAAAGCCAAGTATGCCTACTTGATCAACACCATTGGCCAGGATGGTGTCGATCTCAGTCTTCAGGAGCCGAAGACCTCTCAGTCTTTAGGAGCCGAAGACCTCTTCGGAAGCCGAAGATTTCTCAATCTTCGGAAGCCGAAGACTTCTCAATCTTCAGGAGCCGAAGACTTCTTAATCTTCAAGGCCTGAAGATTTCTCTCTTCACATTGTACTTTTCTGACAAAGTATATTTGTGATATCTTGCATTGACGTGGACCTCATCCCAAGATCAGAAAAAGTAAGTTTGTCTCCTACACTCTTTTAAGGAAAGGTCTACACCATCCTGCAGGTCAACACTTCAAGCCAAAACACCTCAAGACAAAAGGTACATCTTGTACCTTGCTGAAGACCTGTGTCCATTCTTTGCTCAACAGGTGTCCCATGCATTTAATGCATGAGGCACTATAAATATGGAGGATGGTTCAACATGCAAGATACCCATCTCTCTACCTTCAAGTTCTCTAAGTTCCTGGCAACTTTGTCTCTACGAAGATCTTATTGTTTTCTAAGTGTTTTACAATTGTTCTTCATTCTCTATGTGTAAGATTGTTTGAACATATCTCATATGTTCTCTTCCGCAACAATCAAAGTTTTCTATGTGTAATTCTTGATTTCAAATCAATAAGAATTAAATTAAGTGGAAAACTGTGTGTATTGTATTCAACCCCCCTTCTACAATACTTTTCTTATTTACTTACTGCTATTTGGGACCAACAGATAGGAAATCCATGGACAAGTTGATGTACTCTTTAAGGGAAAGGGGCCTAGCAGATTGGGTAATCTTGATTGGAGATCGGGATTTGTGCGGCGCTGTTGAGTAGTGGGTAGGCTTTGAAAGAGTTGGGTTGATTATCTCGTGTAAGAAGTGTGGAAAGTCGGTTGATCAAGCAAGGTAATGTAAATGGGGTTTGACCCTTTTGGGAATCATTGAAGAATAGAGTAAGCAATGTTGAGTGAGCAAGGTTTTTTGCAGCGAGAAGAATGTGAAGGTATCATGTCGGAAATGTGGTAAATCTGAGAGTAAGAAGATTGTTAAGTGACTCAATTATAGAGTACATTTTCAGATTCTACTGTTGGCAAAATTATAAATCCTTAGCGTGGATATGAGAAATAGAAAATGATGTTTGGTGCGGTATGGGTGTGATTAATCAAAATAGTGCAGCTGACCAGAGGTTCACACTGTTAATCAGTGAGTCGGTCATTAGAAGTGGGTTTAAAATCTTTGAGGAGGAAGATAGGGGTGTTGGGATATAGTGCTCGGAGCGAAAGACCATAGTGTCAGTTCTGGCAATGTGTAAAAAGGGGATTCCAAGTGAGTCCGTTGTTCCATGTTACATTATTTGGAAAAGTTTGTATGAGTTGGTCACTCCGTGTTGAGCGGGTGAAACTGGGTTTGTATTGCGCATGTGGTCGGGTGATTATGAATACAATGAGAAATGGAAGTGTGTGTCGCCTGGTGGGCCAATTGGGACTGATAGCTTACAAGGGTTTTGGAATTTTGGAAGTTTCCATCAGAATGTGAGAAGTTGAAGTGATGACATCGGAAACGAGGTATACTAGCGTGTAATTTTTGGTTAATGTCGAGGAGTTGTATCAATGTGGGTCGAAAAAGAAGATGCTTCTGAGTTGGATTTGTGTTGTACTAAGAGTGGTTGTTTGCGATGGCAAGTTACAGGAAGGATAAACTCATGACTGTGAGATGTAAGTGATGTCTACAGTTGACAAAGTGTTATGTTGGCGAGTGGAGAGTTGTGTAATCAGTGAGGCATGTCGTCGTAGTGTTTACTTTGGTAAAATGTTATCGATTAGGGAAGTTGTTGTAAATCGAGGAGTACATCTGATGGTTATGTACGATTATATTGATCAGAATGGCTTGGGTATTCGTTTGGTACTATTTTGGTTAGAGTAAGATTTTATGAGCCGTTAGTCCCAAGTGGAGATGAAGGTAAAGTTACCAGTCTCGTATGGGAAGGGTATGATCGATTCAGAAAGAAATGGAAGTTAAGAACTAGATTCATTGGGACGTTGCTATTGTCAAGCGAGTTGGGAGAAGTAGCCTACAAACTGAATTTACCCAAAGATCCGAATGGGAATCATTCCTCATTCCATGTATTTAATCTGAAAAGATGTTTGTGAAAGAAGATGTGGTGGTAGCTTTGGGTGATATTCGAGTAGATGAGAAACTACTAAAATTTGAGGAACAAGGAGATTCAATTGGTGAAGGTTCAGTGGCAAGTTCACTAGGGTCAAGAAGCGTCTTGGGAGTTAGAGTCGGTTATGAGGAACCAATATCCCAGTTTGTTGACGAAGGAATTACGGGGACGGAATCCTTTTGAGGGGAGGATATTGTTACAACCAGCTCAAAATTAATAAAGTGTACGTTGGGTGGTGGTTTTAATAAACCTTTTACTAATGAGGGGGTTAAGTGTAAATATGATCTTAAAAGGTTTAGAATAGGGTTTTGAGTTTATTTCTGTGTTCTTGTGTTTCTTGGGTGCGGCTGGGAAAAAGCAAGGGAGAAGAGAGAAGAGGCAAATTGGAGAAGAAGACTTGGGAGATTTGGGCATTGATTCATCACAAGGTAACATTCTAATCCATTTTCTTCTCTGTATTATAGTTGTATATCTTGGAGTAGAGTTTGATTAAGAGGTTAGAAAGTTCAAGTTTTAATTTGTTGAAAGATCTATTAATGTTTAGGTTAGAGATGGTTTAATGGTTGAAAAAGTTTAAGGGTATTGTAATAGTTTGATTTATTAGGATTAGAACCTGTTTAATTTCAAGATTTAAGGACTGTGTTAGCATTAAATTCTAGTCTGTGTTCTTGTTCATGGGTTGTTCGAAAACCCAGAATCGCCTCCGATCGAAGTAAATGTAGGTTGAAGCTAAATGTGGGTCGAAGCTAAATAGAGGTCGAAGCTAATACAGGTAGAAATTAATACCGGTCGAAGCTAAATACCGGTCGAAGTTAGACATCGGTCGAAGAGGTTGTATATCGGTCCTTGGGGGGGGTCTCGGTCGACGCCTGGGCGGTCCGGTCGGCGCATGGTAGCTGACCCCGGTCGGCTTGGTGTAGGGGAAACCCAGGTCGGTTTGCACTCCGGGCGAGCCTGTGAGTTGGGCCCCTGAATACTTTCTATTGGATTTATTTTAGGAGGTATTGTAGTCCGGTAGTAGTCTTGGGTGGAATGAGTTATGAGATAAAATGTCTTTAGGATTAGGGGTTAAGATCAACTCCTTATAAAATAATTGGAATTGAGAGTTCACCTGCCTATTTTTTCCTTATAGGTTTGAGATTGGTTTTTACGGGTAGACGCGAGGTCTAACTAAGGACACCAGGTGAGTTTTCTGAGCCTAAAACCTCACAAGTTTATAAAATTGTTTATGTTCATGGAAGTTAATTATTTGTGTTGTCTTAACTGTTTAAGACGTGAGAAGCTTATTTGAACATGTAACTTCATTTATGCAAGCTTTATATACATGAGTTTATTATGCGGTTTAAGTTTCTTTGAATTATAAATGTATGCATACATTGTTGGGAGCGGCTAAAGACGGGGGGTGTGGCCCGCCTGTACTCATACCGCGGGGGGGGGGGGGGGGGGGCGTTTATGCTATATGGGTGTGTCCCATCTAAGGCAGTATGAGACAGACACGCCGCTACTTTGTGACGGTAGTGTGTGCCGAAAGCGAGTTTTATGTGTAGTTATGTTTTTATAAACTGAAAGAGTTTACCTATCATAACCTTTGTTAATTGTGATAGTCGTGTGTTGGGGGATCTCACTAGACCATTGGTCTAACCCTCGCTTTTTAAAATATAAAACTTTTTTCAGGTAAGTTAGGGGCTGGTGGTTCGGGTAAAGGCAAGGAGGAAGTTAAAGAAGCGTCCGCGATAGAGGACTCCTGAATAGTTTCTTAGAACTTATATTTTCATTATCTAAGTTATGTAATAGGTTGTTTTATTGCAAACCTTCAAATATTACTGTCGAATTGAGCCAATTTTCGGCAAGAGTTATCGTATGTCAGTTATTTTCTTTCTAGTAGAGTGTGGGTTGTTATACGGATTTCGGATATTAAAACCAACCCCTATAATTTGAGGTTCAGAATATTTCGAGTTGGGGTTGGTTGGGTTACAAATCGGTTCGGTCGGGGTCGGTACAGTTATATGCAACATATATATATATATATATATATATATATATATATATATATATATATATATTCAATCAATTGAGAGAATTTGGTTTCAGTTTTATGGAGAATATTCGATAGCAGTTGAATGGAAACTGAATCAAACGACCCGATGAATCAACGATTCGTTTTTTTGAAACCCACGTTTCTAGGAAATTTAGATTATTTAAATATTGGGTTATACCGAATTTGCCCTTTAGCGGGAGTAATTTCCAGAAAAAAAAATATTTTAAAAAATAATCATTCCTTCCAATGATCTTGGCCGTTAAAAAAACAATCCATGTTAAATAACAAGGTAGCAAGGGTTGCAACCTTTTACTAGGCTTCTATGTTAAACCACCCATATATATATAGGGAAAGGTTCATTTGAGAAACACTAAATATATGAGAAATAGAGAAGTGATCTTAAACCATTAATTCGGTCAAGATCGGTGGCTTTGACCGAGAATTAGGGGATAATTGCTCTCATGGTCCACTCCCGTGTTCCTCACATTGTTTATTATTCGAAGGGTATTTTTGTAAATTATCCAAACGCATTCATATATGAACGCATGTGTTCAGATATGAATATTACTTTTTTTTCTTTTTTTTAGCCGTGTGTGTTCATATATGAATGCATGCAAAAAACAGAAGTTCATATATGAATGTTAGTAGACGTTCATATATGAATGTTAGTAGAATGTCACTATTTTTTTTGCACGTATTCATATATGAACGCATGCATTCATATATGAAGGCATGCAAAAAACAGGCGTTCATATATGAATGTCACTCTTTTTTTTTTGCATGCATTCATATGAAGGCATGCAGTCAGTGTTTATGTAAAAATTATGAACATTCATATATGAACGCATGCATTCATATATGAAGGCATGCAAAAAACAGGTGTTCATATATGAATGTCACTTTTTTTTTTGCATGCATTCATATATGAACGCATGCATTCATATATGAAGGCATGCAGTCAGTGTTTATGTAAAAATTACGAACATTCATATATGAACGCATGCATTCATATATGACTGCATGCCTTCATATATATGAACACGCGCGTGTTTTTGTCAAAGTTACGTAAATACCCTTATATTTTTGGAAGAGCCGTAATTTTTGACCAGTCAAAGCCGCAATTTTTGACCAGTCAAAGCCGCAACTTTTGACCAGTCAAAGCCGCAACTTTTGACCAATTAAATCCGATCTTGACCATATGAATGGCTAAGATCACTTCTCTATTTCTCATATATTTACCATTTCTCAAATGAACCAAACACTATAGGGGTAGGTTATTATGCAACATTTTACATGGTGCAACTCATGCAACCCCTCTATCCACCACCACCACTCATTTTATTTTTACATTTTTTAATTAAAAATGTGAAAATAAAATGAGTGGTGGATAAAGGGGTTGCATGAGGTTGCACAATGTAAAATGTTGCATTTGAACGCCCCCCCCCCTCTCTCTCTCTCTATATATATATATATATATATATATATATGTATATATATTCAATCAATTGAGAGGATTGATCATATCGATTATGAGTTTAAAAAATAAAAAGGAAGTATGTGTTGCGACTTTTCGTGTTTACACCTTTTTAAAATGCAAGAAAATAGATTTCAACGCAAGTATACATCTTAATCTACTACCATATGTAACAAGTAATAATGGTACAAAGTACCGAATATCGATCCCACAGGGAAGCGTGGTAAAGTTTTCCTCGAAAGTCGGGTCTGTAAAAGCGAGTTTCAGATGACGAATTTGAAAACAATATTTTGATTGGGTTTTGAGTAACAACTACTGAGAAATTAATTTTAAAAGGAAGCGCGGGGTATAAAGATCCGTTTGGACAAATTTGATAATTAAATAAAAGACGAGATCACATTCCATTGTTATCTTAGAGTCGATATTTTATGTAACTTAAGGAAGCCGTCATACAACGAATCAGTTGTCAATTGATCGGTTGAATTTCAACATTAAATATAACTCTGATTTAAATAACTTTGGACAATCATGCGATACGATACACCTTTTATTCTCTTATCGGTCTCGGTCCCAATTTTTACTTTATACCCCGAACTGAGACGGTTAGCCCATCATCATTTTAAATCCTATTTTTTAGGATTGCAAAAACAATTACGTTAACTACTTGTAAATTAATTTTAAAGGAAGTTTTTAACCAACTACTTATGTAACAAAAATACTTACTTGAACGAGAGAAAATTAACTTTCTTGAGAATGACTTATGAGATTTAAACTACAAACACTACAATTATAAGAATTTAACTTTGTTAACTAAATGACGTTGAAATAATGTTAAAATTATATAAATGCAATATATCAACTAATTTACCACTAGTTAAGGAAAGTCTTGTTTTCAGGGACGGATCCAGAAATTTTTTCATACGGTGGCACCATATAATATAGATAAAAAATAATTACAAAAAACACGGTTTTTATCGACGTGTTTTCATCTTTTCACCGATGTTCAATATTACCCGATGTGTTTTTAGCCTATTTCCACAATTTCGAGGGATTTTTAAAGTTGTTTGCTTGATTTCGAGGAATTTTTAAGTTTTTTTTTATCGATTTCAAGAGATTTTTTCGGTTTTTTTGGTTGATTTCGAGAGTTTCTTTTGGTTTTTTTGGTTGATTATGAGGTATGGTTGCACCTTCTTGAAGTTTTCAAAATAATACGGTAGCACCTTTCAAAACGATACGGTTGCACCTTATACGAACCTAAATTTTTTACCCTTCGTCGGATAAATAATACGGTGGCACGTGCCACCGTAGCCACCATACTAAATCCGTCCATGCTTGTTTTAAATGTATCTTTAGTCCTTAAATTATGTTGGGAGTCCTTGGTATTTGTCAATTTAATTAATGTAATAAGCGGGATGGTTTTTAAAATTTTGGAGACACGGAACAATTTTAATACTACTACAAACCGTGAACCAAACGGAGTTGGGAATCCGAAATGATTGATCGGACTTCCGGTTTGTAATAGAACTAAAATTGTAGTGAAAACCAAATAAAAACCAAAAGTCAATCGGTCCGTAAGAAATGAATGGAAGTTACGGTAAACTAACGAGAGAAGAATAATTGTACTGAAAATGTTACTTGCATTAATATTAACCAAAAGAGGTAGTTTGAAGGGTGAGCTAGAGCCTTCACAATTAAACCATGGGCTCTTGGCTCACAAGATTCAAACCTCTCTTTACAAAGGAGTTAGCCATCAATTCTATGCAACAAAATAAGACCAAGTAAAGTATTTGAATGGGATGATCAAATTACTAAGCCAAAGCCTCTTATTTATAGACTAAGATTAGGAGATGGGCCATGGGTTTTTTTTTTCAAAAATACTTGGGCTCATCACAAATTGGCCTACAAATGTCATAAAAAATGTAAGTAAATTTTCGGCCCACATATGTATTTGACTAGGCCCGAAAATTTAGCCCTTCTTCTTACAAAAATCGGCCCACAAAAAGATTGAAGCCCGCGTTTATAAGCTCGTAAAATCCGCACATCGGTTATGTTGGACTCCAATCGGCCATGTCTTGATCCTAAAATACGCATATACATAAATACATAAGATTTTTGCCGCATTTTCACTACAAGATGGATTTATTAGCCGTAAATGATAAATATAAAATTATACGATAAAATTGCGAAAATAAACTAAAGGACGCAATGGAAAAATAAAAGTAGCTCAAAATTATTCAAAAAGATGACTAAAATGGGGTAAATAAATTTACCCTATCAGTATGCCGACTAAGATTTATGATTTTTGAAAAATAATTAGATGAATAAATAAATTTATTTAGTATTTACCATTATTTTTTATATTTAATAATTTATAATAAAGTATTTATTGGTGTTGTTTTCATATAACTTTGTGGTATATTGCTTGGTAAAATAATCATGGACTCATGGTGTAGCTTTTGTTTTCGTTGGTTCACATACATTTTTAGATTTTATTTTTTATTTTTTTAATTTTATCATTCTTGTGTAACTTCTTGTTTGATATTTACACTCATATCATACAATTCGTGGAGTGTGATTTTTTTTGCATTCATTTGTTGGCTAATAAACATATAATGGTATTTAATTTTGTTGTCAAAAAATGTTCCTAATTGTAAATATTTGGGTTCGTTTTAAACTTCTCCGGTTATTTCACTACTAAATGAAAGAGTTTTAGCGACATAATTTTTTTTTTCTGGGAATCCATCGCTACAGAGGTGATTTGTCAAAAAACCGTCACAAAAGTTGGTGGATAGATTGTTGGTAGAAAACTCAAATTAGTAACAGATTACCCAAGGATCTGGCTTATTTATTTTATTTGAAAAACATCGGTAACTAAGGGGCTGTTTGTTTACCTCTTAATGGTTCCATTAAAAGGCAACCTCTAAATCGTTAAGAGGTAAATCCTGTTTGTCAACAAAAAAAAGTTCTGCCTCTTAATGATTCTAAAACCCTCTGAATGATTTTGTATCTAGACCGTGCCTTAATTATTAAGAGTCCTTATTTCATTTTGAACAATTAGCATACAACCATATTTCATTTCGCAAAAGTTCGAAGTGAACCGACTGTCGCGATCCGACACGATCGACAAAGGTATCCCATGCCTCGAGACCACCTCATCGATATAAAGCTTCGCCAACTTATCCATCGGTAAAGTCTCGCGCATAGGCAAAAAGTGAGCGCTCTTTGTCAATCTATCGACTATCACCCAGATGGTATCGTGTCCCCGAAGAGTTTTAGGCAACTTCATCACGAAGTCTATGGTGATATGTTCCCACTTCCACTCGGGAATCTCTAAGGACTGAAGACTCCCATACGGTCGCTGATGTTTAGCTTTAACTTGCGAACACGTCACACAACGCTCAACGTAACGCGCCACATCAAGCTTCATCACCGGCCACCAATAGTGCAACTTCAAGTCCTTGTACATCTTTGTACTTCCCGGATGAATGGAATACTTGGACTTGTGTGCATCTTCCAGCAACAGCTCACGGTTTCCCCCAATCTTGGGCACCCACACACGACCGTTGAACAGTTTCACTCCACGGCTATCTTCCGTCAAGAGCAATTGTTGTTTTGTCATGACTTCCTCTTTGAGATTTTCTTCCAACAGTGCTTCCACCTGCGATGTCTTGATCTTCTCAACAAGACTAGACACTAGCTCGATTCTTGAATGGGTAGCTCGAATACTTCCGCTATAGTCCTTCCGACTTAGCGCATCGGCCACCACGTTCGCCTTACCGGGATGGTAAAGCAATTCACAGTCGTAATCTTTGAGCAACTCGAGCCACTGCCTTTGCCTCATATTCAACTCTTTCTGATCAAAGACATACTTCAAGCTCTTGTGATCAGTATAAAGAGTACATTTCGTGCCGTAGAGGTAGTGTCGCCAAAGCTTCAAAGCGAACACCACCGCCGCTAACTCCAAATCATGAGTTGGATAATTCTGCTCATGTACTTTAAGCTGCCTCGAGGCATAAGCGATTACCTTGCCTCGTTGCATCAACACACAACCCAATCCCATCCTTGAAGTGTCGCTGTAAACCACGAAATCTTTCGACCCTTCAGGTAAAGTCAAGATCGGAGCTTCACACAACTTCTTTTGAAGGATTCGGAACGCCTTCTCTTGGGTTTCGGTCCATTCAAACTTCTCATTCTTCCGAGTCATAACTGTCAAGGAAGAAGCGATCTTCGAAAAGTCTTGGATGAATCTCCTGTAGTATCCTGCCAGACCCAAGAAACTTCGGATCTCAGACGGAGTCTTAGGAGGCTCCCAATTCATCATTGCTTCAATCTTGGAGGGGTCCACTTTCACTCCGTCCCGAGTGACTACGTGCCCCAGAAATTGTACTTCTTTAAGCCAAAAGTCGCACTTGGAAAACTTGGCGTACAACCTTTCTTTTCTCAACACCTCCAGAACTTCACGCAGATGTTGTTCGTGCTCTGAATCACTCTTGGAGTACACGAGTATGTCATCAATGAATACAATGACCGACTTGTCGAGAAATGGTCGGCACACTCTATTCATCAAGTCCATAAACACTGCTGGTGCGTTCGTCAGTCCAAAAGGCATTACAAGGAACTCGTAATGGTCGTAACGCGTTCTGAAAGCCGTCTTCGGAACATCTTCTTCTCTTACCTTCACTTGGTGATAACCTGAACGTAAGTCGATCTTGGAAAAACAACCCGCTCCTTGAAGTTGATCGAACAAGTCGTCTATTCTCGGAAGCGAATACCTGTTCTTCACTGTAGCTTTGTTCAACTCACGATAGTCAATGCACATTCTCATTGTGCCATCCTTCTTCTTGACAAATAAGACCGGAGCTCCCCAAGGTGACGAACTCAGTCTTATAAAGCCTTTCTCCAATAGCTCTTGGAGTTGTGCTACCATCTCTTGCATCTCCGATGGCGCTAAACGATAAGGTGCTTTAGCGATCGGTGTTGCGCCAGGCACAATATCAATCCGAAACTCTACCTGACGATCGGGTGGCAACCCAGGCAAGTCGTCCGAAAAGACATCTGGAAACTCACGCACGATCTCCACATCTTCCAGCTTTGATTTCTCCAACTTGTCATCGATCACATAGGCTAGGAAAGACGAACATCCTTTTACTAGACACTTGCGTGCCTTTGCCATTGCGATTATTGCCACTTCACCCTTTCTCCTTTCGCCATAGATGACCACGACCTCTCCAGAGGGGTTGGGAAGTCGAATCAACTTCTTGGAACACACGAACTCGGCCCGATTGTTTGACAACCAATCCATACCGATCACAACATCAAAACCTCCGATTAACATCGGCAGTAGATCGATCGGGAATTCTCTCCCTTCGATACTAAGAGTACACTCTTCAGAACTTCGCGGATCAGAACTTGTCTACCATTTGCTATTTCTACTACTAACGCATCCTCAAGACTAGTAGTGGGCATAACAATTTTCTGACGGAACAATTCAGATACGAAAGAGAAACTAGCACCCGTGTCGAATAAAATACGAGCAGGTACAGAGTTTAAAAGAAAAGTACCCGATACCACATCAGCGGATGCCCTAGCCTCTTCGACCGTCATCTGAAAAGCTCGACCCTGAACCTTGGGAGGGTTCTCCTTCCTTGCTGGCACGCTACCCAACACAAGCTTCGGGCAATCTTTCCTCACGTGCCCCAGTGCCTTGCACTCATAACAGATGGGTCCCCTGACCGGGCAATCTCTGACAGTGTGACCAGGCTTCCCACACTTATAGCAAGTTTGAGGATTGTTGTGACAGTTACCGTGATGTTTGGTTCGACACTTCGGGCACCACTTTGCTTCCTGATAGCTGCTGAAGTTGCGGTTCCCAACAAAGGTCGGGCCCGCTTGGGAGGTACTGAGTTGCTCTCCCACTTTCTCTTATCAGATACTACCACCAATTTCTCATATTTGCTTTTTGCGAACATCTCCTCCATGAACTGAGCTTCCTCCACCATCTCTCGGAGGTTAGAAGCTTTGAAATTATGGACCATAGATTGCATGTCCGTTGGCAAGCCGTTGAGATATGCTTTCATCTTGTCTTTCTCTGTTGGGGCAGCATGCCCCACCAGACCAAGATTTTCCATAAACTGACGGGTGTACTCCCTCACCGTCAGGCTTCCCTTCACCAAAGACCGGAATTCTTTCTCAATTCGGTCCATGGTCCTCTCGTTGCAGAATTCCTCTAGCAACTTCTTCTTGAACTCGGCCCAAGACAACTGAGCCAACACTTCAGGAGATAGTGTGGATTGGACGATATTCCACCAGATGAGTGCAGTGTCCCTCAGCAGTTGGGTACCGAACCGCACCCTCTGATCGTCTCCGCATTCGGAAGAGCCAAAAGCTTGCTCAACCGCTCGGATCCATTTTATACACACCGCCGGGTCATCAGAACCGAAGAATTCTGGCGGTCCGCAACCCAAAAAGGACTTATAGGAACAACTCTTCCTATTCCCCGGAGCACCAGGAATCCTGCGCTCTTCCGCCGTGACCCTTATACCATCGTCTCCAGAACCTGCTACGACGTTCTCCACAACCGTCTCACTTCTCCGATTGTTTACGTCGCGGTCCTCCATCGCTTTTAGCAGAAACTCTTGCTGCTTAGCCATCTCTTCCCTCATTTCCAACATCACGCTGGCCAACAATTCGGACTGGGGATTTGCATCCCCGATGACTGGGTGGGACGAAGCCAGGTCTACTCGTGGAATGACCTCTGGCCCCCCACCTAGTCTTTGCTGAACATGTGGTCGTACAACAACCTCAACTCCTTCCGGCTGACCCGCTGTAGAGGCTGTCGCTTCTAGACCATCAACACGAGTACGCGGTCTTCCGCGCGTACCTACCATTCTGAACTGTTACACAGAGCAGAGGAAGAGATAAGAGAACTATAGGAAAACACGAAAGGAAGACGTACTACCACATAACCAACTGTCATAATAACAGCAAATCAAGCACTCTTACGTACAATATCCTCATAATAACATTAGCTAAGCGAAATTATGAACATATAACACATAATGGTCCTTGTCACCCCCATTACAACGCTTGATAAACGTACTTTCCGTCGACTCTAAGACTAACCCAACTTAGAAGCTCTACCCAAATCTCGCGGATCGATTCTTAGTATACTCAGTCTAAGTCTAGACATCTTACAAACATGTCTAGTTCGCTTAAACTAGAGCTCTGATACCAACTTGAAACACCTCAAAAATCAGAGTAAATTTAAACCTGGAATTATGACAACATGACGAAAGTACATCCATTAACTTCCCATAAATGGGATCAGTCCTTAAGACTATACAATCCTATACAAGGATTTCATCAAAATAATGGGACTTAACAATGCCTAGCAACAATACTAAACATCACCAAAAACCTCGAGACTCACAACTCGTCTCTCCAAAACCCTGGCAACCCACCGCTAATGGAAACCTGTTACACATACCATTTGAGAAAAAAGTGTCAGACTTAAAAGCCTGGTGAGAACATACAGTTTATGAAGCTCATAAGATAAAACATTTGTATCAAGATAACATTTCCAAAGAGGTTAAATTTACAATTTGGGTCCTTGTCACAAACGGGCTTTTTCGTTATAAACATGCCATAAGAAGACCGAAAACAAAACATTTTACCAAGGATTGTGGCGTAACACAAAGTTAGGCCAACAATCCGAGTTACGAGCTAAACCATTTGGAATCCGCGGATACGAAACACAAAGTTTGTGCTTCAACGTGAGATCAAGCCCCAAGCGCAAAACCAAGGTATACTCCTTCGCTAGGATCACTATGAACCATGGCTAGTATCGTGCCTCACATAACCGTACTAAGTTTCCCTCGAGGAACAAGTGATCCATAGCTACAATTTGGGGAATGTATCATCCCAGCAATACATTCTACTCAAAACCTAGGGATCCACTAGTAATGGTAAGGACTCGTCACAACAACATATGCGACCAACCATAAATAAATATATGGTATAAATACATTTTATAAACAAAATGCTATTCCCAGTTCAACTTCTGGTAAGAATGAAAATCATTAAAAGGAGTTCTTTTAAATAATCTTTTCGCATAAACGCATAAGTAAAACGTCATTTTACTTTAACAAGATAAGATCCAAAAGGTAACTTTTGATATGTATAAAGTTTAAAAGGATAGTAGGAACTCACCTTTGTTTCCTTCTTCTTAGCGAGCGCTACCTATGACAACACCGAAAGAATCGGTAAGTGAAATGCAGATAATCCTCTCGCTACTTGATTAGAACTCAAAGACACAGAAGCTAACAACTTAACAGAACCTAAACCGGTCGAAGGCAAATACCGGTCGAAGGACCACCGGTCGAACGACACACCGGTCGAACGACCCACCGGTCCTTGCTCAACCGGTCGTCTTGTTCATCAAGAACATATCGACGCAGACCCAGATCCAAAAATGAGAAATACTCAAATCTCAAAATGGAACGGTTTAAAACCTTCACAACGAGATTCTACGCGGCTAAAAGCATTCAGATCTTTGGGTAAAAACATAAGTTACATTTTGCCCCCTTGAACTTTGGGTAAAAGGTCAACTTCTCACCCAATCCCAAAATTCAGGGTGTTACAACGCACCGGGGACTACCGCCTTTGGAAATTCCCCGACGGCGGAGGTCTAGGTACATAGGAGACTACCGCCTTAGGAAATTCTCCAAATGTCACCCACCTACATTCCTATAGTGAATCACAGACTTGGTTCGTCCACATAATGCATTTAGGAGGTCTCAAGATGTAATTCCATCCGTAACATTTCGGATATCCACTAGGAACACACTATTACCATCCTACTCATGTAAATCCAACATATAACATAATATCCATCCAAATACTTCGTGAGAATGTAAGGTCGCCAAAGGCATTACAAAAAGGAATCATCAACATACCAAGATATACACATATAACACATGGTAACTTCCATATACATAAATCCATGGGTAAAACCCCCCAAAATACTTGAAACATTAAATATGAACATTTGATATATGCATTGACATCAACAAGTAGAAGATAATGATGTGTATCTAGTTTTAACAAAAGATTAGTAAACTCACAATCTAGGTTTTTGACCAAAACCTAGAAAAGATGAAACCCTAGCTTTTGAAGAAGATGAGACTTGAAGGGAAGAGGAGTAGCTTGAGAGTCTTCACTAGATAAGCTTGGATGAAGCTTAATGATCAATAAATGATCCTAACAACCCAAACCATAGGAAGTAAATGAGGTAAGTGATGAAACCCTAAAAAAATCGCCTCCAAGAAGGTTCTCCCGTTTTTTGTAAAATGATCGTGATAAATGAGGTATTAAATCTTATAAAACAGCAGACTGGACCACGCGGGCGATAGTGCCCGGCGATAGTGCCAATGGCACTATCGTGAGTCACAATTGCGGCCCACTCCGACCTCTCGGTACATGTTCGGCGATAGTGCCCTCCGCGATAGTGCCAAGGCACAATCGCAGGGTACAATCGCGATCCAACCCGTACCCTCGGTACATGTTCGACGATAGTGCCCTCCGCGATAGTGCCAAGGCACAATCGGGAGGCACAATCGCGAGCCACTAAAAAACAGTCCAAAACTCAACCGAAAACAATAACGAGCACCAGGTTTGAACGATTAACGAAGGTAAATTAATTATACGACATTTAGACATAATAATGATCATGAAATGTACACCAAGACACATATTCTCACATAATCGAAATAACTGCATTTAAGAAGACAAAATAATTACCTTGTGAATTTCCGGGTGTTACAAAATTTTCCAGAGTGGTTTATGTACGTACATGGATAAAAGTAACTTGTTTTGCCGTGTTTATTTATTTCACATATGATATAGTATTTTACTTAAAAGTGAAACTAGAAGCGTACTCGCGCAATGCAACGAGATACATCACGATTTTAATGTTTATTTTTATTTTTTGTTTTTTATTGATTTACAGTACGATTTTGGATGATTTTTATTGAGTGATAATGGTTTTTTTTATATATAAATTTGTTTAATTTAGGCCTAACAATATAATGTTTTTTATATAAAAAAAATTAAGTAGTTTGTTAAAATTCATTAATTATCTTATATATTTTAAATTTTTTATATTTAAATTGAGATGTTTATCCTGTTTTGGTTATGTTTATCAGAATTCAAATTTCATAATTTTAGGATTTGGGGATTAAAGATAAGGATTTTGGGGGATAAGAATGAAATTTATTAATTAGAGTTAAAAGTATTTAAAAGTAGTACATATTGTTTCATTAATTGTTTTTTTAAGAGATTTTAAGTAGATTAGCATTAAATAATAATACATAATGCTTAATACATCACGATTTTAATATTTATTTTTATTTTTTGTTTTTTTATTGATTTACAGTACGATTTTGGATGTTTTTTATTGAGTGATAATGGTTTTTTATATATAAATTTGTTTAATTTAGGCTTAACAATATAATGTTTTTTATATAAAAAAATTAAGTAGTTTGTTAAAATTCATTAATTATGTTATATATTTTAAATTTTTTATATTTAAATTGAGATGTTTATCCTGTTTTGATTATGTTTATCAGAATTCAAATTTCATAATTTTAGGATTTGGGGATTAGAGATAAGGATTTTGGGGGATAAGAATGAAATATATTAATTAGGGTTAAAAGCTTTACAGGTAGTACATTAGGCTTTAGTAGTTATTTTTAAGAGATTTTAAGTAGATAGCTTTAAATGATAGTACATAAAGCTTAGTGAATTGTAATTAAGAGTTTTTTATGTCATCTTTATAATATAATATATATATATAGATACTTTTTAGAAACCGTTAGACCTTATGCAAACCAAGCCCATTTGTATGACGGGTATTAGCAATTCGAGTATGCAAAAAGGGATTGAGTTTGTTAAAATAAGAGTATTTCCAACAATTTTTTTAAAATTGAGAAAATGGAGATTTTGAGCTATAATTTTGCTGCAACAGTTTTCCCAAAACTATCACAAAAATGGAGTTTTTATCCAAATATGGAGATAACCCCTAAAAAATGATTACTAAATGAAAACACCAATAGAAAATTTTAAAAATAGATATTTAGAGAGATAAATAATATCTTAATAGATTAATGAAATATTTTAATATTATAATCAATGTTGGACTCTCCAAAATGGGGAATATGATGGAGATCGAATGTTTTTTTTTTCTTTTTTGAGATTTTGACTTTTGATTTTTTATTTTGAAGAATTTATTGAAGATATTCTAAGTGATTTATATGAAATATGTTAGATTTGACCTCTATTGAATTCAATCTAACAAATGATCAGCTATGGTTGAATAGTGGTAGTTTACCAAACGTTTACTGGATAAGAATGATAAGATTTAAATATTTTACTCGATTAATGTTTACCAGATAAAAAACTATTAAATACTAATTATTAGGCGCAATGTACGATCATTTTATGCAACATTTTAAAAATCTCTTAATTTACAAGTATCAAAACGCAAGATACATATTACTACTGCGGGCTTCTAACACCCACCAATTTGGTATGTGCATGGTCTTCCTTTTATGCAGACATTTTCATGTATCACTGTTAATTAATATATTATATTATTATAATTTTGTTTTAATTATATTATTAAATATGTAATTGATTATTTTTTCAGATGTCTTTAAAATATATAAGATAATCATTGAATTCTAACAAAATACTTAATTTTTTTATATAAAAAACATTATATTATTAAGCTTAAATTAAACAAATTTATAAAAAAAACATTAGCAATTTCTCAAAACCATTCAAAATCGTACTGTAAATCAACAAAAAAATAAAATGAAACATTAAAATCGTGATGTATCTCGCTGCATTGCACGAGTACGATTATAGTATTGTAAAGCATGGATAAAAAACTTCTAAATACAAATTATTAGGCACAAGGTACAATCATTTTATGCAACATTTTAAAAATCTCTTAATTTACAAGTATCAAAACACAAGATACATACTACTACTGCAGACTTCTAACACTCACCAATTTGGTATGTGCAGAACCTTCATTTTATACTGACATTTTCATGTATCACTATTAATTAATATATTATATTACTATAAATTTATTTTAATTATATTATTAAATATGTAATTGGTTATTTTTTGTAGATGTCATTAAAATATATAAGATAATCATTGAATTCTAATAAAATACTTATTTTTTTATATATAAAAAATATTATATTATTAAGCCTAAATTAAACAAATTTATAAAAAAACATTATCACTTTCTCAAAACCATCCAAAATCGTACTGTAAATCAACAAAAAAATAAAATGAAACATTAAAATCGTGATATATCTCGTTATATTGCACAAGTGCGTTTCTAATATTATTTTACTACTGAAAATATTACTCAATAAGATAAACGGCAATAATAATTTATACTGAAAAAATGTTTACCCAACTACCTACCTAAAAACGAGTAGGTGGGATGGGAGAGGTAATGACATTTTCAAACACGTGTATTTTACATATTAAAAAAATATATCGGTGTTATTTTTAAATAAATAGTAATAATATTTTGATAATATCGATAATATAATTGTTTTAATAATCCGTGGAATCTTTTATTTTCCCACACAAAAAGACCGATAATAACTCCGGAAAAATTAAATCCAACATTTTATATGCACTAGAAACATAATCATGCAATGCAGCGAGATACATCACAATTTTAATGTTTTATTTTATTTTTTTGTTGTTTTTTTTATAAATTTGTTTAATTCAAACTTAATAATATAATGTGAACTATTTTGTTAGAATTCAATGATTATCTTATATATTTTAATGACATCTAGAAAAAATAACCAATTACATATTTAATAATATAATTAAAACAAATTTATAGTAATATAATATATTAATTAATAGTGATACATGAAAATGTCTGCATAAAATAATGATCCTGCACATACCAAATTGATGGGTGTTAGAAGTCTGCAGTAATAATGTGTATCTTGTGCTTTGAAACTTGTAAATTAAGAGATTTTTAAAATATTGCATAAAATGATCGTACCTTATGCCTAATAATTTGTATTTAATAGTTTTTTATTCGTGTTTTATAATATAGTATAAATATAGATGTAGATATAGATAAATTGATTAATTATTTTTTCTCGGGAAGCATAATTTCAAAATAAATGTAGTTGTTTTTATAGATAAAGATAATGATTAACTATTTTTTTACTTTTATTTATAATGATAAAATTAACTGACTTAATGATTATCATGTATTTGAATATATTATGAGATGATTTTTAATTAGCCTTTTTGTAGTTGATAGATTATGCATTGATAAGGAAGACATAATATTTAATAAGGTGTTTTTAAAACTTGTACCTAAATGTTTTATAATACAACATACATTAATGTAAAAAATTAAACATTTTTGTTAGAATTCAATAATTATCTTATATATTTTAATGACATCTAGAAAAAATAACCAATTACATATTTAATAATATAATTAAAACAAATTTATAGTAATATAATATATTAATTAATAGTGATACATGGAAAGATCTACATAAAATGAAGGCTCTGCACATACCAAATTGGTGGATGTTAGATGCTTGTAGCAGTAATATGTATCTTGTGCTTTGATACTTGTAAATTAAGAGATTTTTAAAATCTTGCATAAAATGATGGTATCTTATGCTTAATAATTTGTATTTAAGAGTTTTTTATTCGTGTTTTATAATATAACTAGAAACGTACTCGCGCAATGCAGCGAGATACATCACGATTTTAATGTTTCTTTTAATTTTTTATTTTTTTATCGATTTACAGTACGATTTTGGATTGTTTTAGAGAGTGATAATGTTTTTTTTAAATAAATTTGTTTAATTTAGGCTTAATAATATAATGTTTTTTATATAAAAAAATTAAGTAGTTTGTTAAAATTCATTAATTATCTTATATATTTTAAACTTTTTATATTTAAATTGAGATGTTTATTCTGTTTTGATTATGTTTATCATAATTAAAATTTCATACTTTTAGGGTTTGGGAATTAGAGATAAGGATTTTGGAGGATAAAGATGGAATTTATTAATTAGGGTTAAAAACATTTAAAAGTAGTACATATTGCTTCATTAGTTGTTTTTAAGAGATTTTAAGTAGATTAACATTAAATAATAGTATATAATGTTTAATGGGTAATTTAAGCTTAATAATATAATGTTTTTTATATAAAAAATTAAGTAGTTTGTTAAAATTCATTAATTATCTTATATATTTTAAATTTTTTATATTTAAATTAAGATGTTTATCCTGTTTTAATTATGTTTATCAGAATTCAAATTTCATAATTTTAGAGTTTGGGGATTAGAGATAATGATTTTGGGGGATAAAGATGAAATTTATTAATTAGGGTTAAAAACATTTAAAAGTAGTACATATTTCTTAATTAGTTGTTTTTTAAGAGATTTTAAGTAGATTAGCATTAAATAATAGTACATAATGTTTAATGAGTTGTTTTTAAGAGTTTTTTATATCTCTTTTATAATATAGTATAGATTTGATAATGTTTATCAGTTAATTATTAATTTCAAACATACAAATTTAAAAAGTTTTATTCATGTATCAATTACTTGTAAAGTTGAAAATTAAATAATTTAACATTAAATAGTAATACATAATACTTAAAAAATTGTTTTTAAAGTTAAAAATTAAGTAATTTAACATTAAATCTATCTATCTATACATATAATAAATAAGTAACTGGAGGGACACGTGTCGCTTTCTGGTGAGTCAATATTTTCATTTTCCCGCCTAAACATTAATTTGGACGCATTTTACAATATAAGTTCATTTAGCAAATTCACGTTCATTTCTTATTTAATCTTTCCTTATTTAATTTTTCCTTAATTCAATTTTTTTAATTTATACCTTACATTTACTACCCTTATAATTAGATAGGTACTTTACTTTTAATCCCTTACTTTTTTATTTTTCATTTTAGACTCTTATCATATTAACACAAATAATATATATGAACTAAAATGTATTAAAAAAACATTTTTATCTTTTACAAATTATATCATTGTAATCGTTTCGTCAATACCTTCGAAATGAGTCCAATATTGAATACTTTTAGATTTAATTATATTATTAAATATCATAAATATATACGAATTAATGTGTCGTGATTAGTATGAGATTTGTTAAAATTGGTATGAGATTTGATGCAAATAATCACTAAATTGTCGTGAATTTATTTTTGCAATTTCATATCAATTTTAACTATGTATTTTTCCATAATTTCATTTACGTTATATTATAAATTTTGATTTATAAATTCTTAATATTTATTCATATTTTTTGTAAAACATCATTTGTGAAAACTGCATAAAACAAGAACATTTTGTAATCAACTGCACAAAAACAACTCTGAAGAGGAAAAAAGCTTGAAAAAGTAGCATCGTACTTTCGATGATTATTCATATATGTAAGATAAGTTTTATGACATGATTTAATTTTTTAAATTACCCCGTGTAATACACGGGATCGAACCTAGTAGTAATATATAATATTTAAAAAATTGTTTTTAAAACTACTTTATAATATAGTGTAGATAAAATAAAAACGAATCCAAATAATTATTTATATAAAAAATAATTTTCAAGTTGAGGATTTAACGCCAAAAAATCTGTAAGCGTCTATTACGATTTATTAATCCTAATTAACCCCAACAACCTCACAATCTCGCCATAGATTATCATGAATCCAACGGCGTAGGTCGTATTGGCGCACCTTCATGCCCATCATCACGGTAACACCTTACGATACCTCGTCCGCACTTTCGCGGTTTTTCCAAACTTGTTTCGTTGCCTTGTTTGATTAGATTCAACACTTGCTCGTTAAGCAAACCCTAAAATTCTTCTTTGATAAATTCATGTTTTGTTGTTGTTGAATGATTTTTGTTAGAAAAGTTTTGATTCATATGTGATTCTGTTACTCTGTTTGCAGTTCAAGAATTTGCTACTATCAGTGGTAGTGAATTTTGAGGTATGAAGTATTTGTTTTTGTTATTATATTTGATCCTTTTTTATGTTTGTTAGGGTGAGAAAATCGATGAATTCTGTTATTGTTCTTGTTTTGATCGAGTAAAATGTGAAAATAATTTGAAATTGAAGCAAAGTAGGTGTAGCATGTGTATTACTGATCAATATCTGAAAACCGTAATCAATAATTTTATGATGATTTGGATCATTTGTTTTTTTTGGGAAAGGTGTCCTCGGTTATGCCTAGACTAATTGCTTGGCAAATTATGACCGTGAGACATCATATTAAACCTGGCCACAAGGGGATATTCCACCACATCCCAGGGCTTAACGCCACAACCCTTGTGGTTTATTGGGATCATTTGTTCTGGGGCCTTATATTGTTTTTTTTATCAGGTTGAAGATTTTAGGGTTTTGAGGATCACAAGGAATATGTTTAGCTGAATTGTTACTACAAACAAAGAATACAAGCTTCCTAGAAGTTTCTTGTGGTCTGAAATTTACCCTTTTTCCTAAAATCCAGAGTACAAATTGCCATAAAATCAACATTACAACAATCTGTTTCTGTACATGAAATATTAAATGGGATTTTAATTCAATCCATGACGATGAGTATGAAGCTGTTTTTCTTTTAGTATTATGATTCAAAAGGTCATGAGTTTAATTAAAATCTAATTTAAGGTTATATACCTAAATATCTGTTTGTGGAAGTCGGTTTTCATTTTGTAGTATTTTTTTTGGCAGCGGTGATATGGGTTCACCAGATCCAGAGGCTGAGTTTGTGGACCAGATTGCATTATTTACGGCCCTCCTATGCGCTTGCATAGTTATCGGTCATCTTCTTGAAAAAAGCCGATGGATTAATCAGTCAATCACTTCCCTTCTGATTGTAAGTGTTACTAAACAAATTTCTTTGAAGCGTACATGTATATATATGTTATATAGAGTGTGGTTCAGAGCAAAACTCCCAAAAAACGAAAAACTGAGAAACACCCTAATAAGTGTGCATAAAAGTAATTGAAGATGTTTCCTGGTTTCTATGCACGTGTGCATGTTATGCACATGTGCATACAAGACAAATTACTTGTATGCATATGTGCATACCGTGCATATGAATGGTTATCATGTATCCCTTAGTTTTTTATTTTTGCGGTTTTCCCATGAACCTGACCCCATATACAACAAATTTCACACACTCCTCACATTGGTGAAGCTTGAACCATGTTCAGGGAGGTTCGGATCCATCAGTAACCATCGTTTGTTACTAACGGGCCGTTTACCAACACAAACCGTGTAAGCACCGACCTTGTAAGAGTCACGACCCTCGGTTACGTTACTCGGTAAGATTCCTGGTCATCAAAATGGCGTAGTAAGAATGTTGGTAAACACCATCATCACTAACCTCTAACCGGTAAGCGCCGACAGTGTAAGAGACTAAGAGTCACCACCTTCATCTGTGAGGTAAAATTATCAGTCAGCAAAATGACACAATAAAATTGTTGGTAATGACCATCATCTTTTACCGGGTAAGCTTCTCTTACCCGGTTGGAGGCAATAAGTGTTTAGTAAACAACCCCTAAACAATTTTTATTGGTTCTGCTTTTGCTTTTTTGTTTGATTTCACAATTGTTATCTTGTGGTGATAGGGACTAGGCACGGGATGCGTTATTCTGCTGACTTCCGGTGGTAAAAGCTCTCGGATATTGGAGTTTAAGCAAGAGTTTTTCTTTATGTATCTTCTTCCACCAATAATCTTCAATGCCGGGTATGTTATGTATCTTCCTCTTCTCTTCTTACTTTTAAACGGGTCCCATTTGGTTCGTAAATCATATTTAGGGGGCGTTTGGTTGGTGGTAGAAATCAGAATGAGAATAAATAATGATGTTTGGTTCAATATAATGCTACAAGTGATTGTAACACTTATCGGCTAAGTGCTTACCGAGTAAAAATCACCACCCTCACTTACACGTAAAGTTGTTGGTAAACACCATCATCTCTGACCAAGTCGGTAAGTGCTTACTGGGATTCTTGGTCACCAAAACCGTGAGATTGTTGATAAACACCATCATTTTTTTTACCGTAAACGTTTAGTTACCCAGTAAAGGCGGTAAGTGTTTCGTAAACGGGCTCTTAGTGTCTTAATACTTGGGTCATTTAGGTATATAACCTTAAATGAGATATTAAATAAATCTATGACCTCCTAGCCTATTAAAGAAAAGTTGACTTCATATTCGTCAGAAGGTCTCATGGATTTATTTAAAATCTCATTTTAGGTTATATACCTAAATTAATATACCCCTAATATGTCCTTCTAATGAGGGTTAATCTTTCCACCAGGTTTCAAGTGAAAAAGAAGCAATTTTTCCGCAATTTCATGACCATTGTGTCGTATGGAGCTATTGGTACTTTGATATCGTTCGCTGTCATATCCTACGGTATGTTCATATGCTTCCAAATAAACATGTCTCTATGCACATAGGGGCATCGTGTATTTGTTGAAGTTCCGCTTTATTATTGATTGGTTATGTATTTGTGTCATATGTGTATATGCTTGTGATATTTAAATTCGGCGTAAATATGTATGTATAGTGGTGGGTTATTCAACCCAATGACCTCGTGACAAGTGCTTTTTAAATCCATGACTTTTAGATGGATTTTTATTTTTAGGCATTCTTGTGCATGGATGTGGCATTCTTATGCTAAACAGTGCCATTATCAAACCTGTCAGAACGTTATGGATTTAAAAAAACTTGTATGGTGGTGGGCTATTCAGCTGAATGACCTCCTAACAACTGTTTTTTAAATCTATGACCTTCAGACACATTTTTAGGCATTCTTGTGTTAAACTGTGACATTCTCAAACGTGAAGGTCATGAATTTAAAAAAGAACTTGACAAAAGGTCATTTAACTAAAGGACCCATATAGTGGCATCTTGTACCTCATTCTTGCATATTGTTTTTGGCAAACTAGCTTTAGTTGTATATGCTCGTTGATATATCGGTCTCTAGAAGTTGACTTAAAGTTTTTGATTTAGGTGCAACACACTTGTTCCCTAAACTCGACATTGGTTACCTCGAGATCAAGGATTATCTTGGTATTTATTCCCTTTTCCTTCATCTTTTCAAAACTATCATGGATGATTGCTATAGGTCTTCTATATTCGTATACAAGCTCGGGTACCATAAAATTGAAATTCCTCTGTTTTTTTTGTTTGGTTGATGGAAGCACTCGGAGCCATATTTTCTGCCACCGATTCTGTTTGCGTCTTGCAGGTACGTGTATTTTTTATTTATGATCTTCAACGGTGCGTTTGGTATGCAGACACGACTCGACATGACCGAACAAATCCCACGTTTGACGCGGTATTAGACAGGGACGGGACTGAGTGAGACAAAAACACACTTTTTTTCTCTTACCAAAATAGGTGGAACAAGAATCAAGGAAATGGGACAAAATAAGTAAATTACTAAAATACCCATGTCAAATTAAAACCCTAAAACCTTCTACAATTCTTTTACCTCCTGCCTCACTCTTGCTGTCTAGTCCAATCGCGTCCACATACCAAACGCACCCTGCAGGAACTACATATCAAGAAGTAACGTCATAACCAAAATTTTTATACTACCCGACAGGTGCTTAATCAAGACGAGACACCGCTACTCTACAGTCTAGTGTTTGGTGAGGGAGTGGTGAATGATGCCACATCCGTGGTACTTTTCAACGCAATCATGAATTTTGACCTATCCGATATGAACGTGCGCGTTGCCTATAACTTTGCTTGCAATTTCTTGTCGTTGTTCTTCTTTAGCACCTTGTTGGGAGTCTTTGTAAGTTGTCTATCTTTATCTACTCTCTCCGCCCCAAAATAAGGGTCCACATTTCTATTTTAATCTGTCCCAAAATAAATATCCACTTTCTAAAGTGACTACTTCCAAGTTCCAACTTTACCTTAGTTATGTGATTGATGAATTCATTACTCCCTCTATTAATAGGGTAAAGGTGTTATTTAGTTGATTAAAAAGTGTAATAGTTACACATTTCTAAAACTGTGTTTTTTTCATTGTGGACATTTATTTTGGGACGGAAGGGGGTATATATTTTCTAGCTAGTAACTGATTTGTTGAAGTTCAAGACGATATATTGTTTATTAAATTTCATTGCAATTTGTAGGTTGGGCTTTTATGTGCGTTCATCATTAGAACATTATACTTCGGAAGGTATGTAGTGGGTTTGTTTTTAAAGCTCGGGTTTGTGTCTAGACTAATTCCGATCTTATCCTTGACTTTATCTTGTGTTCAACTTCTAAACACAAGTTATATTGCTATCGTTTGCTCATATCTAACTTTTCAAGTTTTAGCGTATCTGTATTTCTCCCTTTCACACACTTATCACTAGTTTTTTTTTTTTTTTTTTTTTGGGGGGGGGGGGGGGGGGGTCACTTAATTGCTGCTTTACTTTTCTGAGTAGAGGTCAAGTCTGCATACATCTCCCCCTTCCAGATCCCCACATATGGGTGGGATATACTGTGCTCGTTTGATTGGTTCTATGCATCTTCTGTTTTTAACTTCCTTCAAGTAATATTTTAGTGTATTTCAAGACTATCTATGAATGATTTGATTGAAAGTTGTGTAATTTTTTAGACATTCAACGGATCGTGAAATTGCTCTTATGATACTAATGGCTTACCTTTCATACATGACAGCCGAAGTAAGCGCCTTGCCACCTTTTTTAACTCACAATATGTATCTATCTATATATCTATATATATATATATATATATGAATGTTGAAAGTTATTCTAAACTAACTTTATCTCCTCGTAGGTGTTTAAATTAAGTGGAATCCTTACCGTATTCTTTTGTGGGATCTTGATGTCGCACTATGCTTGGCATAATGTCACTTTGAAATCACAAGTGACTACAAGGTGTGTAACCATCTCTAAACTCGAAATGAATTCTCTTTATAAAATTGGTTCTTTGGGGTAGAGGTCACGTCTACGTACATCTTACCCTCTTCGGACCCCATCTTACGTGGAATATATTAGGTTTGTTTGGTTTGGTTTTTAGGTGCGAAAATAACCGCTCTACCTTTTGGGGTAGAGGTCAAGTCTGCATACATCTTACCCTCATCAGATTCCACCTGGCCACCTCACGTGGGATATACTTGGTTCGTTTGGTTTGGTTTCGAGGTGCTAGTTAGCTGAAGTATTGATGTGGATTGCAGGCATACTTTCGCAACGATGTCATTTATCGCAGAAGTGTTTATCTTCTTGTATGTTGGTATGGACTCGTTGGATGTTGAAAAATGGAGGCTTGTAGACAACACGTAAGTCATAACCACTCTAAACAACTTTTAATGGCTAACCTCTTCCTTTCAATGTTACAATTTGAAACCGATGTTGAATTTTTGCATGCAGTCCTGGAAAATCCATTGGGGCGAGTGCTTTATTGCTCGGGCTGATTATGGTTGGAAGAGCATCTTTTGTACTCCCTCTTTCGTTTTTATCCAACTTAACCAGACGCGAGAAGCATGAAAAAGTCGGGATTAAGCAGCAGGTAAGTGACTTGAAGGATTCCTTTTATGGTGAGTTTGGTACGTAGGACAAAACAAGAGAAAAAATTTGTTGTCCCAGTACAGAACCGAGTGGGACAAAATTCAGTTTTTTTGTCCCACCAAAATACCCATTGCAGGACTGTGAGTGGGACAAAATTCAGCTTTTTTGTCCCACCAAAATAGGTGAAAAGAAAATTAGGGGGATTGGGCAAGATACGTAAATTACTAAACTACCCATATCAAATTAAAACCTTTAACACCTCCCACAATTTCACTTTTTGGGAAAAAAATCGCCAGTCGTAAATTTCTTATTCCCAATCCTATCCCCACCAATCGTGTGAAGACACATAAGATTTTTAGAACATATATTTATTTAATTTATGTTCATACTCTCTCTCCGATGATGTGTATTCACGTGGTTGGTGGACAGGTATGGGACGTGGGATTTTGGGACAACATATTTTTATCCTCATTTGCCTACTTCATTTTCGCCAGTCCAAACGTCCTGTCTGTGTACCAAACGCACAACACACACTTAGGTTTCTCGATTGTTATATTACGCAAGAAATTTGACCATAATATCTCGCAGGTTACAATTTGGTGGGCGGGTCTAATGCGCGGTGCCGTCTCTGTTGCACTTGCTTATAAGAAGGTAAACTTGTGATACTAGTTTCGAAAACTTTCAACAATTTGACTATGTTTTAAACTCAAACAATGGCGAGGGAGTTTGAAGCATTGAAATCAATATGATAACACGAAGATAATTGATGTCGTTTCTTTTCTAGGAACATTAAGATGATATTAGATGGATTCAAGACGGAAATTTCCACTCGAACACGTTTTTGATGGGAGATTAAAAGCTTAAATACGAAACAGTTGACTTTTTCTGAAAAATCAAACTGTTTTTATTTAAAACTCAAAATTGAATGGTTTTATGCAAAATTAAGAGTTGAAATTTACTGGATATAGTTATAAAAGGTATATAAAGGTGTTCCGATGATCAAATCGACATTTCGATCTGATGTTTTTGATTGATTTGCAGTTTACTGGATCTGGTCAAACCATACAACCTGCAAATGCTCTCTTGATCACCAGCACTATTAGTATTGTTCTTTTCAGTACTGTGGTAAGTGTTTATATCTATTTTACGGCTTGTTGTTAGCAGGTTAATGAGCTTAATGGGATTCACAATTTATTCGGTTAGCTATACATGACTGTTTGGTAATGGCTTAATGATAGAAAGTGGCTTATCCAGCTTCTAGGAGGAGCTTTATGTAGAAAACCAAGTTTTTTTAAACCTGCCCCTCCTAATTAAAAAACACGCTCGTTCCATCCATGAAAAAACCTCCCAACCAAAAATCTTCCCAATTAATATAGACAACTTTATCCATACAGGTTTTAATGGAAACCAACCAAACAACCCCTTAGTTTGTCTCGAAATACTGTCCACTTTTTGAAATAACTGCATATTTTCCAATTTTACCCTTAATTATGAGAGCAATAAATTCATTAATCCTTCTGTTATTAAGGGTAAAATTGCCATTTAACTAATTGAAAGTTGTAATAATTACACAATTCTAAAACTGTTTTCCTTTTTCATTGTGGACTTTATGAAAAAGGTCATTTATAGATTATTTATTTTGTTTTAGATTCGTAAATCTTGAATCTTGCAACTGTTGAAATCGTTGATTGTAGGTGTTCGGATTGCTGACTAAGCCGTTTCTAAAGATGTTGCTACCTCAACCACCGGAAGAAACCGAACCGTCGAGCCCGAAGTCGTTGACGGTCCCGCTTCTCGGGAACGGAGGTGATCCCGACGCCGAAATGGGAAATCTCGGAAGGCTAACGACGACATCGAGTCTAAAGATGTTATTGAACAGTCCTACAAACACGGTTCATCACTACTGGCGGAGGTTCGATGATTCGGTTATGCGCCCGATTTTTGGTGGTCGGGGATTCGTGTCTTCTGCCACGGGAACCCGCGATATGGGAGTCATTCATTAGGTTAGGTTAGGTTAGGATTGGTTTTGTATATAATAGTAGGTATGCCTTAACTTTAAACTTGAATTTTTACGATTATGATTTAGGGTTTGGGCTTTTCTCGAGTCCAAACCGTGTTTAAACGTTCTAAAATTATTATTTTTGTCTGGCCTCGGCTACAAGCGATTGGAGCCGAGACCATACTTTTGCGCGGTTTGATAGTTTGAACTCTTTTTGATGAAAGGTCGTGCTCGGATTTAGGAAGATTTGGATTAATGCCTAAGAACATGTTTTAACAGATCGTTGTATCTAGTAGTTGGATGAGTTGTTCTTGGAGCAAAACATTAAAAACGAAACTTTTATAGAAAAAACACAAAACATTAACAAGAAACACAAGGGGTCTTTATAAAAAGTGATTGGTGTCATATTTAATTATATATATAAATAATAATAAAAAAACAAAACTCAAATTGGGTTCTATAAAAATTAAAATAGTTAAAACAAATTATGAAATAATTTTTTTTCTTCATCTGTTAATAATGTTAACTTAGGTCATTTAGAGAAATAACCTTAAATGAGTTTTTTATTAAATCTATGACCTCCTGGCCTATTAAAAAAAAAAAGAATTTATACTCATGAGAAGGTCGTGAATTTAATTAAAATCTCATTTAAGGTTATATAACTAAAAATGTAAAATGAAATTCATTTTGTTTTCATTTATATTTTGATAAAGTTTAAAACCTCCATTTAAGATAACTAATTTTGAAAACTTCCAATTCAAGAGAACTCAACTAATGATGAGGTTCATAAAATCAAATCAAAACAAAATTAAATTTATTTTTAATTTTCAGAATACAATATATTGAAAATTCATTGTTCAAAAAAAGTTTTTAATTACCCAAAAATACCAAAAGTAAGATTAGTCTAAAAACAGATATGAAAGGGAAGATTGATTAAAAATTAGGAATTATTTTAAAATTTTAATTGATTATAATTTATAAATAGAGTAAACTACATAATTTGTGTTTTTTTTCCTGTGATTTTGAATTACAAGATGTTTATCGTAATCTGCAACGGACGTTTTGATCCCTTTCTCTTATGTTATGGCCGTTAAAAATTTCCATAAAATTAGAAGCATTTTCGTCTTTTTATCAATTTTTCTGTTACTTACTCCATCAAAAATCGATTTTATAATTTTGGTTGAAGTGGTTTTCGATTTTATAAAAAACAAAAAATTGATAAAAAAACGAAAATTGTTAAAGGAAAATCCAAACAGAACAATAATATATGCAGAGAATTAATCTGTAATTCTTAATAATCAAATGTCTTTTAAATAAAGATGAGTTACAAGTAGATAGCTATGAGATATTTCAGTTCTAATCTAACTCTGATATACTTATCTCTATCTTTGTCTCTATCGTTATATTCTTTAGATGATGACACATTTATCCTACAACAAAAATACATTTCATTTAACGTAATCACGAACATTAATTTCGAACATTTTTGCAAATGCCATAAAATTCTATTTATCGTACAGTTTTTGGACTCTCTTTACCCGCCATTTCACTTTTATGAATTATGACAATTCTACCCTCAATCGCTCCACCCTTCCGTATTTAAACATTCCGTACTGTTTACAATCATCGTCTTCATCCGTTGTGTGTGTGTGCGAATTGAGGAAGCCGTCCGCCATTAAAGCTCTGCTTCTATTCTTCTTTCAGGTATTGCAGCTTAACCTCTCTACTCGCATTAAACTTCATGTTTTTCTCTAAAATTATACGTAGAAACCAGCATCTGCTCTGATTGTAGAGTAATTATATGATTTGTGTCAACAATCGAACGTGTATTCTCCGTTAACCGATTTTTTCTTCGATGATTTAGGAATAATTGATTCTCTGATCGTTAATCGCGTTTCTGTTAAAGTATATGAAGTTGTGGCTTTGATTGCGAGTCGTATATTCTCTCGTTAATGGAGTTTTTCGTTGTGGCTTTGATTGCGAGTCATGTATGCTCTCGTTAATGAAGATTTTCGTTGTGGCTTTGATTTCGAGTCATGTATTCTCTCGTTAATGGAGATTTTCGTTGTGGCTTTGATTTCGAGTCATGTATTCTCTCGTTAATGGAGATTTTCGTTGTGGCTTTGATTGCGAATCATGTATTCTCTCGTTAATGGAGTTTTTCGTTGTGGCTTTGAATCCGTAGGAGTTAATCGTAGTTTTCTATAGTTATACGAAGTGGTGGATTTGATTTTTGATCCATTTACGATGTATATCTAACATTAACAGAAGTTCTTCCGCCATTGATTATATTTACAGTTTACTCGACGATTTAGGAAAATCCTTATCGAAATCTAATCTGTCCTTGAATATCGCCTGGAGTTTTTCAATTTTGCAATAGAAATCTGATTTCGAAGGTGTTTGTAAGATCTAAGGACTTTGTAGCAAGTCGAATGGCATAGATGTAGATGCTCTCGCTAATCTGATTTCGATTGTGTTTGTAAGATCTAGCTTCTAAGGACTTCGTAGCAAGTCGAATGGCATAGATGTTGTCCTGTATGTAGAATGGATTTTACTCGTTGTTCTGCAATTAATTCCGTTTTATGCGTAGGATTGCTTAATTTACTTTAACTAATGCTACTGGTTTGCGTCAATGTTCATTAAGCAATTTCATCGGTTTTCTTCTTTTCTGATTTTGCTAATTGGGATTTTTTGAAGGTGAAGAGAAAATAAATGGAGTCAAAGAGGAAGTCGTCTTCTTACTGGTGGTGGTTTGACAAACAAAACACTAGTATCACAAAAAAGTCTCCATGGCTCCGGTCCACCCTTGCCGGTAAATCATTTTTTTTTGTGTTTTTATGCCTTTGCTTCCTTTCTAATAGGGATCATCATCGGTTATTTGCGGCTCAAAATTCGAATCGCTTGACTGTTGTGTTGTGGTATATGACTATATGTAGTCTATATCTTCAACGTTAAGAATAACTTCGTCACCTGTTTGACATCTACACTGTGTTCTCGAATTTGGGAAGGAGGGGGGGTTGATGGAAGGAAAAGAAAGGCAATTATTCTTCAAATGGAAGGGAAGGGAAGTAATGGAAATGAAATAATTTTTTTCATTTTCGAATCAGAGAAAAAGGAAAGAAAAGATTCGGTTTTACAAATATACCATTTATATATCCTCTCATTATAACATTGTTGTTATGAGGGTATTTTTCGAGATCTTGCTGTGAAAGATAGTCTCGAGCAATCACTAAAATTAACATCAAACTGGCCACATTTTCGGTCCGAACTATGACACACTATCTTTAAACATGTTGTTTGCTCGTTCTGTGTGTCCTTGGACTGGACTGGGCTAGACGGTACATGCTAGAACGGGCGAGAATAAGATAGGCAGGTGAAAGAATTGTAGAAGTTTTAGGATTTTAATTTAACATGGGTAGTTTAGTAAATTTACCAATTGTGTCACATCTCCCTTGTTATTGTTCTACCTATTTTGGTTAGATGGAAAAAATGCAATTTTTTCCCATTCAGTTCCTGTTGGGGCCCAGTCTAATGTTGCATCAAACCTGCGATAACAAGTTTTTGTACTGTCCTGTTCCGTGTACCAAACGCAATGGCAACTGCGATATGTTATATATATATAGTCTTCATAGTGAGATTTGTCCCAAATAGTGGAATTTTACTTGTTTTTGTGAGCTATATATATGTATGCATTTTAGGTTTATCACTTGTCCCATATTTGAAGAGTGATAAACTCTTTCTTAGTTTATAATTCTTAAACAACATTTAAGAGATCAAATGAACTATAAGGGGAATTTGGCCTTGTTGGATGGATTTTACACATATGTTTAACAGTCAAAAGATTTGGTCAAACTTATCCAAATTAGTTATAAGTCAACCTATATATATGTGCCTTAATTCCATCATTTCTTGTCTTAATTCTCTCTTTGTTCTTCATGAATTTTCTGCAATCATGTTCTTGGGAATAAGTTTTTGTTGTTAAACTTATTCTATTGATAATTCCTGAGGACTGGGGTTGCGTTAGCCTAAACCCAAACAGCCTTGATAGTGGGGGCTAATAATATCCTAAGGATAGTGATCCTTATTGCGTTCTAATCAATTGTTTCCACATCTTTTCTTTCAATCTACATACCTTTTCTAACACGATATTCCAGATATACATTATGGCCTTTGTGTTTCAATTGAGTTGTATTTGATCCAATTTGGTTTGAAATAGATGGACACTATACAAGGTTTTCAATGAATGAATGACATATAAAAACCATGATTCACAGAACTAGATGATAAAACAGAATCCATGCTAAAAATCATCGAAGAAGACGCGGATTCCTTTGCACAACGAGCCGAGATGTATTACAAGAAACGACCTGAGCTCATTAACCTTCTTGAGGATATCTATCGAACCCATCGTTCCCTAGCTCTACGTTACGATCAAGCCACCAAGTCCGACTCCAGTAGTAGTCACCTCTACGACACCTATTCCGAGTCATTCGACTTCGACCACGATCAAGATTCCGGGGAACTGGAGAATAACGACGATCGTGAACACAAAAAAGAAGAAGATGATGATGATCAAATTCGAGCGGAACACGGTTCGAGTGAAGTGAATAATCTGAGGGAAGAAATTGAAAAAATCAAAAAGGAAAACAAGTTTGAGAAGGAGTTGTTGGTTCAAAAAGATGAAGAGAAAAGAGAAGCAATAAGACAACTGAGTTTATCTGTGGATTTGCTCAAACAAGAAAATACGAATCTCAAAAAGAGAATTGGGAAAGATTCTTCCAAAAAGAAAAACAGCAGCAGCAGTTTCACAAGGGTGTTATGGGGAAAGATGTTTACTGGTAAGATGCTATATAAGTGTCACTAGTAATTCTTACTTTTGTCACAACCCAGATTTCAGATATCTTTACAGAAATAACTGCTTTACTCTCGGAGGCATAGACCAGATTTACGTACATCTTAACCCCTTCAGGTACGCTATACTGGTTTGGTTTGGTTTACAGTAATTCATATCACTCGTATACAATTTAAGATATATGAAAATATTCTTTTTTACTATCGCAAGACATGTTCGTTTTCTGTTTAACGAGTTTAATGACATTTGTTTTGTTATTGAACGGTGTTTGTTTGTTTTTGACTAAATTTTATAGAAAGAAACAACTACTTTACTTTTGGGGTATAGGTCAGGTTTGCATACGACCACTCACATGGGCTTTCAAATGCCCTTTCAAATTGAATTGCAAACATGAAATATGAAATTTGTGCCACATAGGATTGGCAAATGCAATTGTTGCAATCCTAATTGCAAGGCCACGTGGCCACTACAAACCCTTTTTTGATATTTTTTTCATTTAAATAAATTCTAAGTATATAGTTTCTATTAGTTAATGATTTTAATTTATTTTTTAATTAAATTAATCTTTCTTGTTTTAAAAAAATCTATATGTATATATGTTATTTTTTAAATAAAATATAAATACAATATAATTAAAATAATTTAAATATTAATGAAATTACATATAATACATATTACAACATACAATACTAATAAAACTATTAAAATGTACAATACTTATAAAACTACATATAATGTAATTTATAAAATTACATATATATCATGTTATTAACTAAAAAAATATATAAATGTATATAATAATTTATAAAATAATTAATAATTGTTGTAGTGTGGACCACTTTTGAAAGTGTATGTAGATTGCATGTGTGTAAAGGGTAATTGCAAAAGTTGATGTTGCACAATTGAAAGTATAAATAAATTGCTGGGATGTGAATGGTCTTACCTCCTGTTGTACCTTTAGGTACCATATATTGCCGTGTACAATTTTTTATTATTCTAAGGCATGTTCGTTTTTGTTGAACGAGTTTAACGACTTATTTGCTTGGTTAATAAACGGTTTTTGTTTTTGACTTAATTTTTAAGCAATGATTGAATTAAATAAGTCGCGTATTTGATTACTTAATTGAGAGCGGAGAAAGATGAGAATTAATTGAATATAATGCTAATTGTTTTACATAGATAATATAATTATTCTAGGATTTCTAAACATGGATTTTAGGAAAGGTTCATGCAAGAATAATATCATTTTATCATAACGCGAGATTAACTGAAACAGACAATCATCACATGTGATAAACCGGTGATGCACACATAATGGACATGGACGACCTTGGTCGTGACTTAGGTTGTGGGTCAAAAAAATCATCAATGCTTATATTAGGAAACAATTTATATATATATATATACATATATATACATATATATACATATGTGTGTGTGTTGATGTATAGAGGGGTGTCAAAAATAACCAAAACTGAATAACCCACCCGAACCGAATGAAATTTGGGTTAAACGGTTTCGGGTTAAACGGTTTGGTTAACCGAATAAGGATCCTTATTCGGTTCGGTTTTCGGTTAACCCGAATAACACATTCTACTAATATTTTATATATTGCATGTTTATAAAAAAACAAACCTAAGACATGTTATACTATTATTATTTTGTATATTTTATTGATATATAATTTTTTTTATTGAGAGTAGATAATGTTTTTTTTTATTAGATTACATTTTATGCTTGAATTACATTGTTGCATGAAGAAAAACAATGTCATATGGTAGAAATAGGTTTTGATAGATAGTGTATTTTACTTAATATAAGTCAATTGTTGAGTATGAATGTATGAGACAATTATATATTATAAGCAACCTATACTTGATTTAAAAACATTATTTGAGCAAATGTCAACGAAAAAATATAAATTCTTATTCGGTTTAACTGGTTACCGAACCGAATAACCTGAAACCGATTAAACATAACCTTATTTGGTTTGGTTATCGGTTAGTTTTTATGAAAACCAATTAACCCGAACCGAATAAACTGAAAATCGATTTAACCGACTGAATAACACCTCAGTATAGTGATTTTATTTTGAAAGTAGATTGAAAATATGATTGGCTATATTTTGGGCATCCATAGCAGCTCCATAGAGGCCTCTTCTTGATAGCCCAATACAATAAAGCCCATTTTCTCCTTTCCAATGGTTTGGATACATGGCCTTTGTTAACCCATCTTTATTTAAAAGAAAATCATCTCCCTGTATTTTCAATAATAAAAAAATATATATTTATCAGTTACATATTTATATTTATATTTTTATAATTATAAATATAATTATTTAAACTTATGTACTTGAAATAAATCGATTTTGATGATATTTTATTCGAAACCGGTTAAATTTCGAAAATTATCTACACATGAAAACGGATCAAAAGGTGCAAAGTAGAAATGGTCAAATTGGTTTTGGCCCGGCCCAGGACCGATTAGGATCCATAAAGACCGGTTATGGCTTGACAAGTTTGGACCGATTACAAATTTCACCGAATGTCAAGACCCCGGCTGGGACCAGGTATTTATAAGACTGATTATTTTAAAACTTTTTTCATTATAATACCACTTTTTGAAGACTTTTTACGAAGTTTTCGAGTTTTCTTTTCAATTTTTTAAAGTAAACGTATTATTTTAAAGTGTTTTTGGATGTTAAATTTCAAAAATCGTAATTAAAAAACACTTTTTTGTAAAACATTTTATTATTATTTTTAAATTGGGTTGGGACCTGAGGGTCCAGTTATCGGGCCCAAGATCAATTCTATGATTTTTGGTCGGGACCAGTACTGACCAACCTGATTTTAAAGGGACTGATTTGGGCTCAGGTCAATACCCAATTTTGACCATCTCTAGTACAAGTGAAGAACCGTGTGAGAATTTGAGTTAACGTAAGAAACGTGAGAAGTGGATATGAACCGTTGTGATCACTTTTAATTTCAAACCCACTCATGAATCGTGCTTGATATGAGGATTGATCTGGTTCATCTCGGTGAATCTCATCCTAATGTGCATCCAACGATTGATAACCAATTCCCACGCTTTTCACGTTAACTCAATTTTCTCACCAGAATCCAACCCCTCTAGTACAATTTGTAATAAAATGCATCTAATATATTTAATCATTTTATTAAAGAAAATATTATATTATTTCTAATAAAATAAAATATATTAGTTATTTATAATATTTACAATAGAAAAATAATAATGTGTTTGACGGATCATTCAAATTTAAATTGTGTGTCTTAAGCAAATCACAAATAACAATATTGCTTACATCATTTTCATAACAAATTATCGCTTTATTCGTTTATCTTGTTCAACATAATTATTTATGTTAGTTATTTAGATTAAAATTATTCAAAAAAGTAAATGAAAAATTAAAAAACACCTTATCAACCGTTAGATTAGATGATCTGATAGATATGATTAAACAGTCGGTTACAACAATATTTTTTAAATTAAAAAAACCTCCAGCCCCTATTTTTTATTCGAAAAAATACAAAAATGAACAAAATTCGAGTGAAATAAATTATACCAAATAAACGATCATATTTTTCTGGTTAATTTGACATCCATATTCATATACTTTTTCATTTGTTTTTTCGTGGTTTTTCGGTTTTCCATTTATTTAGAGGTTTCTCCTGAACCTGACCATATATATATATATATATGGTTGGATTCACGTGAGACCAACCTGTTTTCGTGAGACCGGTGAGACCAGAAAATAACACTAAAACTTCACAGTGATTCATTGTGAAGGAACGAAAAACAGCAAACCTTCACAACAAAAACACTGTGAAGGTTTACCTTTACAATACTTTCACAGTCTTTTGATGTGAAGGTTTAGTGTTATTTTTGTGGTCTCACGGAAATAGTTTGGTCTCACATGATCTCAAGTCTATATAAAAAGGTTGCAAATCTTGCAACCCACATCTTAACCGTCGGATTCATGATCGGCGGTTACAATAGATATGGGGCCCAATATTTTTAATTAAAAAAAACAAAAAAATAAAAATAAAATAACCGCCGATCATGAATCCAACGGTTAAGATGTGGGTTGGAAGGGTTGCAACCTTTTTAAGGATTGCAAAATATCCTTCCAAAATATATATATATATATATATATATATATATATATATATATATATATAACTAAAAGAAAAAAAATGTTACCTGAAGCCACAAATGGGTTGATCTTTTAAATCCTGTAGCAAACACAATTGCATCAAATTGATAACATTTCCCGTTATCAAATACAACTTCATTTCCACCGCTTTTTATGTTCTTCAACGTCGGCAAAACCTATTTACATATTAAAAATCTCAAAACCGTGTTTTATATAACAAGAAAACGTACGAGTTATTTAAAAAGTTGGGAAAACTAGACCTGTATCTCACCAGACTTGATCTTTTTTACTGTGCCAACATCAATGACCGGGTACTTACCGTCTCTTCCTTTCAGAAAAAACGGACCTTCTTTAGGCCTTTGAATCCCGTATTTTGTTAGGTCTCCATACGTCATCTTGCTAACCAACACCAGGAACGAGTCCACCAAATGCAAAGGCATAAACGCCAATGACATTAATCCAAGATTTGCTGACCATCTCGATATTATATGAGTCTACATCATCAACATATACAACATTAATTAACTGGTATAGCCTATGGCATATAGCTCATTTGGTAAAGGGGGTGGAGCGACGTTGCGCAAATACAAGACAGGTTCAGGATTCGATCCAGGCCCGCTGCTAGCTAGCCTCAGCCCTGAGTGAGGTAAAAAATGGTCCCACATTCTGGTGTCCTTGGAGGCGGGTTTCGTGTGGGACCTGTTGGAGTTGCCAATAATCAATTCTTTTCCCAAATTAATTGGTATTGGTATGGTGCAAAGTTTTGGTAACAGAAAACTTTGTATTGAAAATGTGTCTTTTAGGGATGAGATCGGGATCGTACCCGTAACGAACCGGTTGGTACCGAAAAAAATTGGGACTAAAAACCGGTACCGAATACCGAACCGTATGGTACCGGTACGGTTTCGGTTTCGGGACGGAAAAATCGGTACTAGTACCACTTAGGACCGAAAATTAAAAAAATATGTCAAATATATATCCAAATCAATCGCAAACCAAAATATATTCATAGTGATTCAAATATGTTTCAAAATCAATTCCGAATCCCGAATCCGTCGGTTTTTTTATGTGAATGTAGGGGCCGATTTTTTGACGGTGATAAATTTTTTTGGAGAAAAATAGGTACTTATGAAGAAAGTTTGGGTTGTTTAGGAGATGGTTTAATTTGATTAGAAAAATATAAGCTTTATAATATTAGAAAAATATATGTATAATAAAAAAAAACCTTAAAAGACTCTAACCTTTATAATTCCCGGTTCGGTTTTGGTATTTTCAGGAAATTCCCGATACCGAATACCGAATTTTCATAATAGTTGGAATCGAATACGGGACCGAATATATAGTATCGATTCGGTTCGGAAAAACGGTCCAGTTTACTCATCCCTATTTTTTGGAGTCCATTGCATTAGAGTTTAGAGATGACAAATAGGTGGGTCAGACGGGTCAAATAATAAGTTAAAGCAAACATGGATGTTCAGATTAATCTACTGACATGTTTTTTCTTCTATGTTCTATTTTTTTAAATTTCACCAACAATTATTGTATTAAACATGATCACGATGACAAATTCAAATGAGAACAATAAATAGTTAAAAACTTGAAAACCGACTATTAAATAAATTATTAATGATGAAATTGTCATTGTTTTAATATATATATATATAGGGGTTGTTTAATTTGCAACCCTTAAAAATGTTGCAACCCACATCTTAACCGTCGGATTCATGATCGGCGGTTATAAATAGATATGAGGCCCAATATTTTTAATTAAAAAATAGAAAAATAAAAATAAAATAACCGTCGATCATGAATCCGACGGTTAAGATATGGGTTGCAAAATATCCTTCCAATATATATATATATATATATATATATATATATATGGGCGTTCAAATACAACTCCTTCACATGATACAACTCATGCAACCCCTCTATCCTTCATTCATTTTATTTTCACTTTTGTAATTAAGAAAAAAAAACTGAAAATAAAATGATGGATGGATAGAGGGATTGTATGAGTTGCACCATGTAAAAGGGTTGCATAACAACCTCTCTCTCTCTCTCTCTCTCTCTCTCTATATATATATATATATATATATATATATATATATATATAGGGTTGGGTTCCGGTGAGATTTTGAGTTAACGGTGAAAACGTGAACAGTGATTTATGAACCGTTGGATGAGAAATGAACGCATATTCGATTGAGATACACCAAGATGCATCAGATCAATTCTCTTTTAAGCCGTAATTCATGGGAGGGCTTGAGATTAACGGTTCAGATCCACTTCTCCCGTTTCTCACCGTTAACTCAACTTCTCACACGATACTTGACCTATATATAGATATATAATATATAGGGTAAGGTTCAGACAAAAACCGAGGAACATTCTGGTAACCTTTCATCTAGACGGTATGCACTTCAATATTAATGATTAATACAATAATTTAGTGATTATTCATTATAATTTTAATTTTAAAATACATTGTTTTTCACTAAACAAGTACCCAAACCCATCGGGGATTAGTCAGGACAGGGACAGGGGGCTTAAACAGGGGTTGGGATTTGGGACAACGGATCCATTACCCGCCCAATATCCACCCTGTTTCCATCTCTAAGTAACACTTAACCTCAATAACAAAATCCGAATTTCTTTTAACAAACCACAAGCACCAAAAACATAATTCACTCAAAAATTAGTCATTAGGGAAATAATCTTAAATGAGTTTTTTATTAAATTTATAACCTCCTCGCCTATTCAATAAAAAATGGGTTTATACTTAGATTTAATTAAAAATCTCCTCAAAAAATCAATTAAAAAACAAACAAACAAATAAACCACCTCTTTTTTTTTTTTTTTCCAAACAGAAAACCAATAAACACAAAATGCAAAACCATATACTCACCGAAGACCGTACAACAATGGAGGTATCCGCACCATGATCACACAAATCAACCGCAATTTCCATGCCGGAATTCCCACCTCCGACCACCAATACCTTCTTCCCCTCAAACCCTTCGCCGGATTTATACTCCGTCGAATGAATAACAACCCCTTTAAACTCACTCAACCCCTCAACCTCCGGAACAAACACATCACTCGTTTCTCCGGTAGCCACCACCAAAAACTCCCCCTCATACCACCGCCGTCCCCCGCCGTCCTCCGCCGTACTCCGGCCACCAACCACCTCCACACCCACCTCCCATTTCCTCCTATCTTCATCGTACTTTGCAAACTTTACGAAGCTATTGAAGATGGGGTTGATGTTGAAGTTTGATGCGTAATTGTTTAGGTAATTTAGGAAGTGTTTTAATGGGACGTATGTCGGAAAGTTGGCCGGAAAAGGGAAGTGGGGGAGTTGGCAGAATTGTTTGGTTAAGTGGAGGTGAAGGCGGTTGTATGATTTGTTGTTGAATATTGAAGCGATACAATTTTCTCTTTCAAGGATGATGTATGGGATCGAGAGGCGGTGGAGGGATGCGGCGGCGGAGAGGCCCGATGGGCCTGCACCGACGATGATCACCGTCGTTTGTGTAACGAGGGTGGTCATTTTTTTAGGGTGGGGGTGGTTATGTGTGGGATCGATGTGTATTAGCAAAGTGTGTGTAATTGTATGTATATATAGGGAGAGAGAGTGGATAGAGAGAGATATAGAGAGAGATAGTAAGGTTTAGGGGAAAACTTAAAAAAAAAAATGAAAAAATGAGGAATACCCTGGTAACCGTTCATCTGGACGGTATGTACATGTGCATACTAGTAATTTGTAACATATACGCGTGGTGCATAAAAACCAAAACACAGCTTCAATTACTTGTATGCAATGTGTATGTCGTCCGATTGAACGGCTATCAGGGTGTTCCTCAGTTTTTCATTTTTTAGGGTTTTCCTTAAACCTCTCTCTCTATATATATAGTATAGATATGTGTGTGTGTGTGTGTGTAGAGGTTCAAACAAAACACATTTATTTTGCAAAAACACGAGAACACTCTTATCACATGTGTTAATATACATGAAGGCACCCAGTACGTGGTTGCGGACGATGACCTAAAGTCGCACCAAAGATCGTTTGAATCACTGATTTAGTATCACATGTGAATCCATCGAGAATACTCTTATCACATGTGATAATACACGTGAGTGGGCCTAGTGGTGTGCAGACGACTTGGCCCGCCAATAAATGTCGTCCGCGTCTCCAATTTAGTATCACAAGTGTTCTCATGTTTTTTTTGTAAAATGAAGGTGTTCTCAATTGAACCCTTTTTTTTTGTGTGTGTGTGTATATATATATATATATATATATATATGTAAAATGAAGGTGTTCTCAATTGAACCCCCCTTTTTTTTTTGTATACAAATGAAATACAAACCATGTAATTGTTACATACCTTACAAACCAATCTCAACCATTGATTTTGTGTATTTTGAAAATTTGATAACTTACACGGATGATTAAAATTGGCTTATAAGAGCATCTCCAACAACTATGTGAAAATAGAAAAAATTGGAATTTTAACATTTTTGTTGCTCCAACAGCTATGTTATCTTCTCTATGCTAAAATAGAGAAAAGATGAGAAAGAATATAAAAATATCTAAATAGATAGTTTTCTTCCAAAACTAATCATTACCTCTCATAAGTAAACTTCTCCTCTCCCAACTTTTTATATATTGAATATTTTAATAATTATAATTAAATATTTTAATAAGATAATTAATACTAGAGTTGCTAAAATAGAATAACTGTTAGAGTTGGATGCAATTTTTTATTACTCTATTTTAAAAAAACTTTAACATTTATAGGGTTTATATTTAATTTGACATAAATAGACACGAAAAGATAATAGTAGAGAAAATTCCTCGTATTTTCCGTGCAAATTCCTCTTATTTTCCTATTTTTGGGTACTTGATGCACAAGCAATTTAATGCATTTTCTGTCATTTTATATATATATATAATGTATTTAATGGTAAATTGCGTTTTTTAAAACTAGAAGTCTGGAATGTTCGATTTTATAAACAAATTTAATAAATGTTTAAAGTATCGTAAATAACAAAAAAAAAATCTATAAAAAAAATTTTGAAATTCATTTTAAATTCAGTAGCAAGATATCATTAATGCATATTTTGCATGTTAAAAGTAAATATATTTAATGGTAAATTTACTTATTGCAAATAAATTGTTTTGTATATGACAATCTCGATTTGATTTGAAAAAATAGAGTAAATTACAGATTTGGTCCCTATGGTTTGTCGAAAATAAAACTTTTCGTCCATGCAGTTTTAAAAATACAAAAAGGTCGTTCATATTTGGTGTCTCCCTCTAACGGTGGTTAAAATTTTCAGTTAAATGAGGGCATTTTTGTCGTTTTATCGATTTTTTCTCTGTTATCCAATCAAAATTGATTTATGATTTTGGTCCTTGTGATTTTTGATTGTATACGAGACAAAAAGAACGGATAAAAAGACTCAAATTCCCTCAATTAACGGAAAGGACAGACCAAATCCGGACGTTTTTGCAAACCAATATGGTTATTTATAAATTTAAAACTGATATGACGAAAATGTTATTTTCGACAAACGACAAGGACCAGTTTACTCAAAAAAAAAAAATATATCATATCTTTGAAGCATAATAAAATAACAAAAAGTTTGGTAGCAAAGATATTCCAAGTGTTTTTTAATAATTGACCAAATAATCTTATTATAAAATATTGGTTACATTATATCTTTAGTTTATTATTTAAAATAAATGAATCAAATTATACAATAAGGCATAGATGGATCAACAATTTTTGTCAAAACGGATGTACTTTTAAGGTGGATTAAAAGTTCATAAAGTCATTCAATGTGTTTTTAACCGAAATTCATCGTTTCGATGTAATTTTAAGTTTTTTGGTTAAATTTGAGGGATTTTTGGTTGATTTCAAGTTACTTTTTCAGAGTACTTTTGTTCACGTTTCTTATATTTTCTAATTTCATAGAGCATCCCTCAAACTTTAGCGGATACAAATTTCATACCTTGAAAAATATCCTATTTAAGTTGGCCATACATAGATCTGCCACGGCAGTAGGGGGTATTTGGTCTGATAAAATGTTTTCGAAAAAATTGGATTTTATAGAAAATAATTTAGAATTAAAATGATTTGGAATCTTTGATGTGTTGGGTTTGTAAATTTTGGGATGTAATTGAATTACACTTTTTCATGGATAATTTGTAAAAAACAAATTACAAAAAAAATTAAATTAATCTTTTATTATTAATTATTACAAAACAAATGTTTTTAACATATTTTAAAATATTATTACAAACAAATCATATGAACCCCGTGGAATACCAATTATACCTTACGAGACTTCCAACCCCAATGTTTATGGGCTTTCAATTGTGGACTTAATTTAAACTGTCATAGGTGAAAACACATGTGAAAACCAGTCTTCATAAATGTCAAGAAATGTTTTGCATGTGGGAAGCCACAAAAATACGTTTGGAAATGACAAAACATGTGAAATGATACAAATCATAACTTAAAATCAAACTCATTTGATGGTTTTTGTTGATTTACACGGATTTGGTTTTCACATATGTTGTTATATATAATACCAATTTACCGGTTTCTAACTTTTAGACAGTTTTTATATGATATGCACATAAATATATAATAATTTTAACCACAAGGGTTGTGGCGTACTTGTTCAGGCCCTGGGGAATGTGATGAATATCTCGTTTGTTCAGGGTTAGAATCCAGACATACACAATAATTGTGGCCACTGAGGTTTAATCTAGGTTGATATCTTACGGTCATAATTTGCCAAATGATTGGTCTAAGTATAGCTTAAGACCATTCCCCGAAAAAAATATATAAGAATTTTGATAAATTTATTAGGAGGAGATAGAAACTATTTAGGATTTAAAATGAGATAATATCCCATGATTTTCTCATAACTCGATCATATCCCCATGTTGACGACTAGATTTTTATTCTTTTACCCTTAAATCAACCATTTATGTCTTTAAAATAAGGCATGTTTTTTTTTATAAATCACAAAATTGCCACCAAAATTTTGAGACACTGGCTAGATGAGGTGGGAGGTTGAGATTGTTTTCCGTTTTCTCGTAAATTGACTATATTATCGCATGATCTCTCTCTCTCTCTCTCTCTCTCTCTATATATATATATATATAGGGGGTCGTTTAAGAGAGAACTCGTTTATTTATGATAATCGTGAGATACAATCTTAACCACAAATTAAAGGGTAAATTAGGAAATCAATAATTTTGATAATTTTTAATTAAATTGTATTTTAGGTAGTTTATAAATCTTCTCTCTCCTCTTTCCGGTGAACACATGATACACACTCTGATACCTTTTTTGAAAACAACGAAAATAAATAAAAAAAATGTTGTGATACCCTTTATAAAACAACGAAGACAAACTGTGATATATTTTGTAAACAACGAAAATACATTGTGATACCTAAAAAACATCGACATTGTTCAACAAATACAAACAAACTATACATATTGTGATACAAACCACACTGTGATACACTGTGATATACTTTGTGATACAGTGTGATTTCACGATTATGCATATATGATACCACAGTATGGTACCGAGAAGACTGGCGGTGCGGATAACATCTCGGTTGTCACCGGAGATGGGGTTTTATCAAGGGGGGTGTAAGTCGTCGGATTTGATCGTGGATTTCAAAACAATATATTCCATAATAATAGAGTAACCTAAAAGGAATGAAAACAATTCTTCCACAATATTAGGTAACTGATTAATTGCAAAATATCCAAATTACCGAAATAATATTTTATATTAATTTAATAAATATATATATAGGCGGAGGAGCATGTGAGAAGTTGAGGTTAAATGAGAAGCGTAAGAATTAGATCTGAACTGTTGATCATTTTTAATCAAATGTCCTCGCATAAATTGCGGCTTAGAAAGGAATTGATTCGGTGCATCGCGGTGCATATTATCTCGATGCATCTCATCTTAATGACCATTCATTTCTCATCCAACGGTTGATAACCATTTTTCACGTTTCTCACGTTAACATCAACTTATCAGTAATGGAACCCAACCCTATATATATAATTGTTTCATAAGGGTCGATTCAAATAAGAAGCCTACATATAGTGAGAAGATAATAAATAAAAGCTAATATGTGAATATTTGGCGATGCATATATGAACCAAACGTAGAAATTATTTATATAGGTTCACATATGCTCTTTAAATGTATTTTTAAAATAATTTATATATGAACTTCACTTAACATTTCCTACTTATCTTCCACTTGTTTATATTTACTTAGGTGCCCGTTTGTTTTTTTAGAGGTCTAAAGTTTGATGTCTTATTTTAGTTATGATTAATAATAGGTGATGTGTAAAAAGGTCTGAACGATTCAGACTTAAGAGTCATTAAGATGTTTTTTTTTTAAAAAACAACCCCTTGTACTTTTAAACATAAAAGGAAAAAAAATTGATAATTTTTCAACAGTTATACCATATAAGAGCATCTCCAACATTTATACTAAAATAGAAAAGATAAGAGAGATTGTAAAAATCTCTAAATTTAGAGAAATATCTAAATAGATAATTTTTCCACAAACTAATCATTATCCCCAAAAAGTAAAATTTTCCTCTCGTAACTTTCCATTTATTTAATATTTTAATAATATAATTAAATAAAATGAATATTTTAATAAGATAATCAATACTAGAGTTGCTAAAATAGAATAACTTTTGGAATTGGATGCAAACTTTTTTAGAGATTTTGATTTTTTTACTCTATTTAAAAAAAAAATTAACATAGTTGTTGGAGATGCTCTAACGGTATTTCAAGTTGCATTCCAAACGTTTTCTAAAGGGTATTTAGTGCTACGTGGAGGATCGATTTAACCAACCAATGTTTACGCTGTAAGTAGGGGCGGACCTATTATGTCTACTTAACTTATTTTCGTAAGAATTTTTTTTATTTTATTTTTATAAAAGGTGCATTCGCTAAACTTTGATGGAAGCTCCGAATATTAGAAAATATAATAAATAACAACAGAAAAACAGAAAAGGGCATCTCAAAATCAACCAACAAACGATTTTTTTTCCTTGAAATCAACTAAAAAACGAAGAAAAAAAAATAAAAACTCTCGAAATCAACCAAAAAACAGAATTTTTTTCTTGAAATCAACTAAAAAAACTAATAATATTATCGTAATAGTGGAATTCAGCTAAAAACACGTCGATCGACTTTATGAGGATTAAAAGTGTACTTGCTCAACAAAAATCTTAGGTCCATCACCAGTTGTAAATATTGTTATTTGGTATATTTTAATGTCTCATGCATATATTGTTTTTAACCATGAATTTAAACCGATAAAATACTCATCAAATTTTAGCATTTTCTCGTGTATTTTAATTAATAAAAATATTATTATTATACACTTATAATTAAAATATATATATATATATATATATATATATATATTATTTCTTTTTCTTATTTTCTTGCGTACGAAATTGTGGTTGCTTAACGTGTAAATTTGAAGTGCCGGCTGTCAACGAATCGAATGCAATCGTCACGCCTTTTTAAATTAAGCACCAAAATTTAAAACTATACCGATAATAAGTAGGGGTGTTTGTGGTTCGGCTTGTTGCGGTTTGAAACAAACCGCAAACCGCACCGTATATGCGGTTTGAGTATTTTCTCAAATCACAAACCGTACCGCATATACCACAAACCCCACCAAATCGCACCGTGAAATGCAGTGCGGTTTATGTGGTTTGTACCTAACGCAATTTACACGTACAATCCAATAATTACAAGGTTAAAACTTCATTCTAAAATCAACGATAACGTGACAGTAATCCAAAAAATAAAAATATTCTAACACGTTGGATTCCTAAACACGTATTACATAAATATTGTAATTATTCTATATATACATATATGTGTGTGTAATATATAAAGTTGTATATATATAATGTGCGGTGCGGTTTGAACCGCGGATTGATAACTCAACATCGCAAACCGCACCGCGTAGTGCGGTTTGATAAAAATATAAACCGCACCGCAGAAGTTCTAAACTGCGGTTTACGGTGCGGTGTAGACGGTTTGTACGCTTTGGCCGTTTGGATGAACACCCCTAATAAAAATGTTATTTTTGATAAATCAGTTGGATCAAATTTATAGTTTACTCTTTTTTTCAATGTAATGATTAGTGTTTTTTTAATTAATATAACAAACATTTAATTATTTATATTTATGTCTTATTTTGATTACTAACGAGTAGATTTTATGACTACTAATTATTTGAATCAACTTGTCGAATTATATTGCGATTATTGATTACGTGAAAAATGTCCCATCAAAATCAACAGACACTACACATGCTGAAGAGTCCATTTATCATATAGAATGAGTAGATTAAGGCATTGTTTGGCAAAAAAAAATTAGCTTATAAGCTAATTTTTTTTGTACAGGTTTGGATGACCATAAATTAGCTTATAAGTTAACTTATTGAAAAATTACTCATAGTAGCGTTTTGTAAAGTTAGCTTATCAGCTACCAGCTAGCTTATAAGCTAGTTTGCCAAACATAGCCCAAATGTTTTTCTACACTAATTAAACAAAATTTTATCATTGTACTAAATCGGAAAGAAAAAAAGGCATTTTTCATTACAAATTTTATGAAATTTTCCCTCAGCAGAAAACCTAAGGAATGAGAATGAAAATAAAAATGGAAATAAAGTAGAATGGGAATAGGAATGAACATAGAATTGATACTGTTTGGTTAAACCAATATAATCAATAAAAAATTGTTTTATATAATATTTTAAATACAAATATGTGTCGTCCAACATGAAAATAAAAAAAATATGATTCATTCAACATCGAGAGATGAAAGACGTATGGGAAAATGTGACTGAGCGGGAATAAAACTTCTATTCCTCCCAATTTAGTCAAGAATGAAAATTAATGAGTTTGGGGTAATGGACCTATTATATTGTGTCAAACCAAACAACATTTTTCATTATCATTCCCAATCCTGATCCCTCGATACCTCCAACCAAACACCCCCTAAAATGAAACCGGCCCACATATATAAATTCTTATGGAATTTAATGGTATTTAATTCAACTAGAATAATTCGTATACGTTGAAACAAATGGTTGAATTTTCAAGTTATTTTAGAGTGAATTGCAAATTTGGTCTCTGTGATTTGTTGTTTTTCTCACATTTGGTCCCTATAAAATTTTTATTGCAAGAAAATCCCTATGGTATGTAAAAGTGCTCGGATTTGGTCCCTCAGACTAACTCTGTTAGATTCCCTTTCGTTAAACCCCCTCATGTGCCTTGCACATGAGGGTATATTGGTCATTTTGCTTACTTCTTTTGTTTTTCACTAAACAACAAATCACAGGGACCAAAATTGCAGTTTACTCTTACTTTTATATATATATATATATTGAAGGGAAAACTCTAAATAAATGGAAAACCGAAAAACCACGAAAAAACGAATGAAAAAGTATATGATTATGGATGTCAAATTAACGAGAAAAATATGATCGTTTATTTGGTGTAATTTATTTCGCTCGAATTTTGTTCATTTTTCGTATTTTTTCGAATAAAAAATAGGGGGTAGAGGTTTTTTTAATTAAAAAAATATTCATGTAACCGCCCTTTTAATCATATCCATCAGATCATCTAATCTAACGGTTGATAAGGTGTTTTTTAGTTTTTCATTTATTTGAGGTTTTCCCTTGAACCTCCGTCTATATATATATATATATATAGGGGACGTATCTTTTGCAAACCAGTCAGATTGTGCAAACTTTGTGAATCAATCTTAGCCGTTCATCAAGTCTAATGAATATATGATTTTATTATGTTTCCTAATTTAAAATCATGATTATAGTGAATAAATTTTTACATTTCCTAATTTAAAATCATGATTATAATGAATAAACTTAACATTTTCCATATATATCACAATCATTATTAATGAATCATAATCATTATTCATAAATATATCTATTGTTTCCTAAAATAGTGGTTTACATATATATATATATATATATATATATATATATATATATATAGGGGCATAATTAAATGAGAACTCGGTAGTTTGTGATAACTGTGAGATCCAATATAAGTCACTCATTTGAGATTATTTATTTTATTATTAATTAAATACCAAAAGTTAATTTAGTAAAGGGTTAGACTAAATACACCATAGTCTAGTTTTCCAATCACACCCTAGTCTAGGAAAACCCATTAAATATTCTATTGTTTTCCTAATTGTTCCATTGTTTTCCGAACCAAACACACAAACATGATTTTTTTATTTTTTAAATTATAGTTACAATTTTGGTCCCTGAACTCATTTTATTTATTTACTTTATAACTTTCGGTTTTATATTTTACATTTTTATTATATTAACACATATAAGCGTATATTAACTAATATACGTTAAAAAAATAATTTTTAATTTTAACAAGTTACACAATTATAATCGTCTTCTCAATACCTTCGAAATGAGTCCAATATTGAATATTTTTTTATTTAATTGTTATAAGAAGAAAAATACAAATTGTACAAAGTCCAAAATTAATTTTTAAAAACTAATCCTCTATATTGACAAAAGTTTGTTGAGTTGGTTTGAGTTGCTTATAGAATTCTAAACGTGACATATATATGGTTTGCTGACGGGATTTTGTTCCGGGTCCATAATGTTGAAATGGGAAGCATTGGGTACTCTCCTTCTAACTAGACCACCACGTAATGATTGTTGTTTACGTGTGAAATTGTAAAGACCCGATGATATTGAAACTCTTTGGGACCTTTCCAGAGAGGAAAACAAGTCATACAACCTCCAATGGTTAAAAGGTGAAAGATCACACCAAACCTATTGGCTATCAATATACCTGTCTCAGGCATAGTCATCCAGTGTTGCTCTGGTGCTGGCGATTCCCAAAAAGACAATGAAGTAAGTATTTCATCGATTCCATAGAAAACTCCAGAGTATGCCTCATATGAACTCGTTAACTCATCTAATAATTGATGACAAACATAAAGCCATTGGTCTTCGCCATACCCGAGACAAACAGCTATTGATCGGAAACCACAATTAATATCACCATATTCCACATATATAGAAGGCGACAAATCAAGCTTTTTCCAAAATGTATCAACCGAATCTAATGGAATGGGCATATCTGCAGTCAAAATAATAGAATATCATTAAACAGTAATAATGGCATGAATATCAAAGAAAAATACATTTTTACAAAGTTATAATAAAATATAATTCTTACAAAAAGAAAATTACATTTTTACAAAGTTATAAGAAAATACTAAGTTACAAATTTATAAAATAAAATAAAATCAGAAGTTACAAATTTTATAAATTTATAAAATCAAAACACACACATATATAATGGTGTAACTTATTAAAATTAAATAAAAAAATATTCAATATTGGACTCATTTCGAAGGTATTGAGAAGACGATTATAATGGTGTAACTTGTTAAAATAAAAAAATATCTTTTTAACGTATATTAGTTAATATATGCTTATATGTGTTAATATAATAAAAATATAAAATATAAAATATAAAACCAAAAGGTATAAAGTAAATCAATAAAAAGAGTCCAGGGACCAAAATTGTAACTATAATTAAAAATAAATAAAAATGAACGGTTGTGAATTTGTTTGGAGAGTAAATTACAGATCTGGTCCCTAACGTTTGGCGTTTGTTACAGAATTGGTTTTCTAAAAGAAAAATACATTTTACAAAGTTATAATAAAATGTAATTGTTACAAAAAAAAAATACATTTTACAAAGTTATAAGAAATCACAAGTTACAAATTTATAAAATAAAATAAAATCAAAAGTTACAAATTTTATAAATTTATAAAATCAAAACACACACACACACACACACACACACACATATATATATATATATATATATATATATATATCACGTCTAGAATTCTATAAGCAACTCAAACCAACTCAAACCAACTCAAAAAACTTTTGTCAATATAGCGGATTAGTTTTTAAAAATTAATTTTGGACTTTGTACAATTTGTATTTTTCTCTTTATAACAATTATGTCAAAAAATATTCAATATTGGACCCATTTCAAAGGTATTGAGAAGACGATTATAATGGTGTAACTTGTTAAAATTAAAAATTAATTTTTTAACGTATATTAGTTAATATACGCTTATATGTGTTAATATAATAAAAATATAAAATGTAAAATGTAAAACTAAAAGGTATACAGTAAATCAATAAAATGAATTCAGGGACCAAAATTGTAACTATTATTAAAAAAATTACAAAAATTAAAAATTAATGGTTGATGTGAAGTATTTAGGAAATCAATGCTATAATTCTAACATTATTGCACCCTAGCCATGTAGACTAGGGTGCACAAAGCAACACCCTTTAGTAAATTGTTATGATTGGACAACTCATAAATAATTTTATTTATTTTAATTCCATGATTTTAAGTGTATCTCTTTCTCTCTCCTCTCTCTTTCTAAACCTTGAAAAAATATTCAACCTCATGGATATTTACATGGCCTTGTGTGGAAAATCATCGAGACTCTTGCTTCTTGTGAAACCACAATCACCATCATCTTGTTTTACAAGTATATCATAGTGTGTTTTCGTTGTTTTACACGATGTATCACAACGTGTTTCCGTTGTGTTACGAAGTGTATCGGAACATGTTTTTGTTGTTTTATGAAGTGTATCACAACGTATTTTCGTTGTTTTACAAAGTGTATCACAACATGTTTTCGTTGTGTTTATGAAGTGTATCACAATGTATTTTTGTTGTTTTACGAAGTGTATCACAATGTATCATGTAATGTTGCTTTACTAAGTGTATCACACTATGTTTTTTCGTTTGTTTTATTAAGGGTATTACAGTGTGTATCATGTGTTTTCCGGAATAAAGTTTGCTGAAGAGAGGAGATGAGATAGGAGAGAGGATATTTCTAAAATACATAAAATGCCATTTAATTAAAATTTTAAGTCAACATTAACAAAATTATTAGTTTCCTAATTTATCATTTGATTTGTGGTTGAGAATGGATCTCACGGTTATCACAAACAACTCAGTTCTCCCTTGAATGCCCCCCTATATATATATATATATATATATATTAATTATACACGATAAATCGTAAACCCGACCACCGTTCATCTCCATTGTCGACGACCCAATCACCGGCCATCTCCATCATCGACGGTTCAAACTCTCTCCCTCTCAAAGTCGACGTTCAGGGGTGAGATCGATGTGGAGATCTCTGGAATTACAGAGATCAAATCACGAGAATGAAAGAGATGAAAGAGATGGAGAGCAATGGAGATCGAACCACAAGGACCAAACATAGGGATCGAACCGCAGGGACAAGCATTAGGCCCTGTGTAAACCACATACCCATAAGCAAATAGGAGCAAGGGAATGAAAGGGGTGGGCCTTTGTGGTTCCAGCGATGATCGAAGCAAGGGGATGAAAGGGGTGGGCCTCTAGGGGGGTCTGATTTCAGATTGGAGGCGGTGTACTGACTAAAGATCGACCCCCATCTCAGGGATCGAAACCCATCTCCACCCATCCTCTCTATTTCAATCATCATTGCCCATTTTGCAGCAAATCTAGGTTTAGATCGGAGGAGAATGGAGGTGGCTAAGAATACAAAACCACTAAGCTAATTTGGGTTGAGATTGGTGGTTTAGAAGTTAGAACGATGGTGGATAGAGGTGAGTTTGTGTGGCGCCGAAGTTTGTCGCCGTGAACGAAAGGGGAAGGTGGGTTTTTGTATTTGGGAAGTTAAGGGGATGGGTCAATAAATTGCATTTTAGTCCCTGTAATTTGCTATTTCTTTGATTAAATTGTGTTTTAATAGGAAATTAAATTAAACAGCAAAATGACCAATATACCCTCATGTATCTGATTTTTTTAATGAATTTAGTTTGTTTTTTTTTATTTTTTAGATTGACCATGATCATCAAGTTGTTCCCTTTGATGCAAACAAAAATGAGATGATTTGTTTGAAACAAGAGGCATGAGTCATGGGATTTTGTGTCTCATTTTTTTTGCTTTGTTTGGATTGTTTAATTTTAATGATATGAAGCATGTACAAAGTTGAAGTCTTTTACTACTTTGAACCCTTTTATTGAGCCAAAGAAGTTTAAGATTTGTTTTTTAATTATTATGTTGGTGTGGTAACAAACATGGGATACCAACATCTACATAATACATGTTTACTGGGTTTTAAATTAAATTTGTTATTATGGATTTATCTGTTTAAATACCGAAAACCAGTAACTCCTAAGCCTAAATGAATAAGCTGACCCAATAACTTCGATTTCAAATTAAAATCATGGTTGATGTTATTGGTAATCTACAACTTGAGACTTATAAAAAAGTTACATCACAGGATCCTGTCATTCTGATATCATTTGTAACTCCCAAGGCCAAATCAACAAGTTGACCCAATAATTTGAGTTCAACTTAAAACAATTACTGAAGTTATTGGTAGCCCACAACTTAAGATTATAAGAAGTTCATAAATTTCATATTTTATCATCGTGGGATGGGTTGTTACATTCTCTATTAGAAGAAAACGTATATAAATATTTAATGGGCTTGTTTGAACGCTTGTGTATTGTTTAATAGATATAATAATCCAAATGTTCAAACAAAATAGTTAAAGATACAATAATTAATTGATAGGTATCATGGTACAACTGTGGTTAGGGTGCTCAAAAAACCAACCAACCCGATTAACTCAACCAGAAAAACCCGAAAAAGATCAACCCGAGGGCAACCCGAATCTATTGGGTTAGGCCCAAAGTAACCCGACCAACTCGATAACCCGATATAGTTTTTTTTGAAGGAAAGTTATATGTAATACCTAAAACATTATTTGTATTTCTCTTTAATACCTAAAATTATTTGTATTTCTTTTGAATGATTGATCGTATTTCGACGGAATAATTCCTTATTTTTATGTTTTCAATGTTATTTTTACTTTGTTCAAACACAACCCGACCAAACCGAACGGGTTGGGTTGAAAATTTTTAAACCACTAACATTGAGTTGAGTTGTTCAAATGTCTTCAATCCAATCAACCCAACATGTGAGCACCCCTAACTGTGGTGTACGACTTCCAATGCAGTGTATTGCATACTTGATATGGTACTACCAACCACATATAATTGATAAAGATTAAATTGGTAACAATTTATTTGGTACGGTTGATATCAAGGTTCTAAATGATGTGAGACGTGGCGTGGCGACGAGGTCAAGCCTCAAGCCTTCCAAGACATGGTTTAATACGACAAATCTGTATAATATATATATATAGGGGTGAGTTCAAATGAAAACTCATCTTTCATTGTGCACATGAGGACAAATCTTAACCATTGATCAAAAACTTCGAAAACTAATCAATGGTTAATACAATAAGGTTAATTGGAAAGTGATTAAGGACAAAATTGTAATTTTGAATCAACGTCTGCCTTCTTTGACTTTTTATTTTTACTTTTAATTAAAAAAAATTACCCCTTAAACTTTAAAATAATTTATCTTAAAAATTACTAATATTTGAATCAAACAAATTACATTAAAAAAAACGAGAATTTCGTGTTCTTCGATATGTCATCCATCTCGATATAGTTTTTTTCGTTTTGACCGTTTTTTACGTAAAATTCTATATACATGTTATATTCATTATGAATATGCATGCACGTCTTCGGGTGTCCACATTCAGTATGAATAACAAAGGTGAACGTTCATTCACTATTCATGATGAATAATACCGTATGCAGGATGAATAATACAATATTCAAGATTTTTTTCGTTTTAACCGTTTTTACGTAAAATTCTTTATATGTGTTATATTCATTATGAATATGCATGTACGTCCTCGGGTGTCCACATTCAGTATGAATAACAAAGGTGAACGTTCATTCACTATTCATGATGAATAATATAATATTCAGGATGAATAATATAATATTCATGATGAATAATACACGAATCCATGATTAATGTAATATTTATCATGAATCGTGTATTATTCACCCTGAATGTTTTATTATTCGTTCTGAATGATACATTATTCATGATGAATAATATATGAATGACTCGTGAAGGTGTAGACACATGACGCACCCTCTTTTGTTTCCCAATTCACAACCGAAATTTGGTTTAATTCATTATGAATATGTATGCGCATCCCTGGATGTCCCACATTCAGTATGAATAACAAATATGAACGTTCATTCATTATTCATGATGAATAATATAGTATTCAGGATGAATTACACAACATTCATGACGAATAATACACGAATTCATGAATCGTGAATTATTCACCCTGAATGTTGTATTATTCATCCTGAATGATACATTATTCATAATGAATAACACATGAATGACATGTGAAGATGTGGAGACGTGACACACTCTCTTTTGTTCCCCCATTCACAACAGAATTACTCGATAGGTTCTCGATTCGTCTTGATGGTGTTGGGTTACGGTGCTAAAGAAACGTGATGCCTTACGACGTTGAAGAAAGTGTTGAAGAAGGTGATTTCGAGTTACATACTTACGGTGTCGAGACGTTGTACAAACTTGAACATACATAAACATTCATAATGAATATAACACATATATAGCATTTCACGTAAAAAAAACGGTTAAAAGAACAAAAAAACTATATCGAGATGAATGTCATATCGAAGAGAAAGAAATTCTCGTTTTTTGATGTAATTTGTTTGAATAAATTATTTGTAATTTTTAAGATAATTTATTTTAAACTTTAATTGGTTAAAAAGTTTTTAATTAAAAAAGAAAATAAAAAGTCAAATATAGTAGGCGTGTGTTTAAATTTTCTTTCATTTTTACCCTTAAGTATTTTAAAATTAAAAACTCTATTTAATATGAGTTGTAAGATCAAAAGAGATCAAGTGACTGAAATTTGTTCTCACGTGCACAATGAGTTTTCATTTGAACTTTCCTCTCTCTCTCTCTCTCTCTCTATATATATATATATATATTCCACTTATTTTGTAAACCACTTTATCCTGTAAACTTGTAAACCAATGGTATTTAGGTCTTTTTTTCTCAAATTTATAATTTTAGGAATAATTCATATTTTTAGGAACAACCACATTCCTTAATTTTCTCACTTATCTCCATCTCTCTCTCTCATGATCCACCATCACCATCCAGTTCCCGACGACGTCCTCCGACTCCGGTAACCTCCCTCCAATTCCGACGAATTTCATAAACTGTTCGAGTTTCATAAACTGTTTTTTCATAAGATATTTTTTTTCGAAATTTTCAAGTTTTTTAACTTTCATAAACAGTTTTTTTTCGAAATTTTCACGTTTCATAATAGATTATTCATATGAGAAGAATATATGAAACTTAAAAATCTGATTATTCATATAGTATAAAATATACGAAATTTCAAAATCCAACAAACATATTATGAATCCGTTTATGAAATTTGAAAATTTCGAAAAAACATTTTATGAAACTTAAAAAACTTGAAAATTTCGAAAAATAAGTTTATGAAACTTAAAAAACTTACAAATTTCGAAAAAAGTGTTTGTGAAACTTAAAAACTTGAAAATTTCGAAAAAACGGTTTATAAAACTCGCCGGAATTGGGGGAGGTTGTCGGAGTGGGAGGAGGTCGCCGCCATTGGGAGGAGGTAGTCGGAGTGGGAGGAGGACGTCAGAATTGAATGGAGAGGATGGATCGTGAGAGAAAATCGTCGGAATTCGGGGGTAGGAGGTCACCGGGATTTTATGAGAGATAGGGAGAGAGTGTGAAAGAGATATGAAGAGAATTGAGAAAATTAAGGAGATGATATAACCAAAATTAGATAAATTCAAATTTGTTATTAATTCAAAATTCAAAATTCAAAATTTAAAATATTTAAAACTTATTCCCAAACTACCATTTTCCTCCCTTTCCCCATTTTTTTAATAAATTTAAATCCATAAATTTCTCAATCGTCGATCAAAATAATGGATGTGTTGGTCCCAGAGGTGCTTAACAAGTTTGTAGAAGGGGGGGTTGAATACAAACACATAAATTACAGTTTAATAAATTGTTTATTGATAACTCAAACACAATTTACAAGTTTGTTGCGGAATAAGATTAAGACAGACTCAATCTAAACAAACTTAAGAAATACTAAGATGGTTGCACAAGAATATAGAGAATGGGGGATTAGAGAGTATAGAAAACAAGGGTTTCTATGAAATAGAAAGATGAAGGCAGAGGTGATCTTTCTGTAACACCCGTAATTTCTTCGGTAAGTAATTGTCACCGGACGTTTCTGTGACTCGTAAACCTTGGGGTTTTGTTGGGAAATGCTTCGTTTAAAGTTCCTAAGGGTTTCGAGAGTGTTGGCATGAAAGAAGTCAAGTTTTGTGACTTGAAGAAGTTTGGGCGACTATGCCCCGCGACTATGCCAAGGGCATAGTCGCCGTGTCAATGTCGCGGACGGGGGCTGAGAGGCTGTTAAATCCGAATTTCTCACCATTCTCCTCATTTCTCACTTATATCTTCTTCCCTTTCTCTCTCAAACCCTAAAACCGAACCCTAACCCATCTTGGAGACTTTTCTTCTTCATACCACATGATTCTTAATCATCTAGCTAGTTGGGGTGATAACCCACAAAACCTTCATCTTCATCTTCCTCATCAAGTTCAACGGTTGGGAGCTCGGGTTGAAGTGTTGGATTGGGTGTTCTCGGAAGCCTTTTTGTCTTCAAGGGTAAGTTTTCTTATATTAGGGTCATAAATGCTCCATTGGTGGTTTCTTAAGGTTCGATATCTCAAATCTCGGATTTGATGGTTTTGGAGAAATTAGGGTTTTGATCTTGTTTGGGATCTTGTTTTTTTTTTATGTTTGGAGAACATTTCCTTATGGTTGAAAATGATTATTTATGGGTTGGAATATTAGATCTAGGTTTTGGAAGTTTTCGGCTTGAGGATTCAACTGGTCTTCAAAAGAGCTCGTTGGGTGAAATATAGATTTAGCCTAAATCTAGCAAGGTGAGTTCAAGTTGATTTGTGAAAACGGTGTACATGCCAAAATGGTTATTTTAAAGTGTTTTATACGAAATGGTTAACTGCTGATAAGTTTGGAGTATTTTGAAGTAAAATATGTTTTACTTGGTTAATTGTCAAAGAGTGAGTATTTTGATAAGTTTTCATATTTGGTGAACTTGGGTTGTGTTAACCTCATAAAATGCTCATATTTGGGTTTTGAATGTTCTAACGAGTAAATAACATGGTTTTCACATTCATGGTGATTTTGTACAAGTAAAAGCTATTCTCATGAATTATGCATCATTGATTGTACAAACAACGTCTATTACATGTTATATGCACTTCGGGTACATTTGCATTCATAAACCCTTTGGTAAATCTTTGGTCCCAATACGTGTTGAGTTTTGGGTTAAATACGTCTTTGTAGTGTGTGTCTTCGTAAACGTTATTTTAAAGACATTTTATTATTTGGAGGACCGACAATTATTGGTCAAGTGGATTTTGAGCATTTTAGCTCGGTGTTGGGTTAAAATGAGCCGTGTGGACATTTGTCCGGATCTATAACCAGCAGGGGTTTGAATAAGATGACGATTAATTTCATATCGTTGGTGAGTTACATGTTTTGAGTGCGTTGGTCATTCAATTGGAGTCATGTAATGTTAGACAATGTTGTATTGGATCCATAGGCACGTACGTCTGTCGGTTTGGTAAGGCCTGAGGTTTTGGGTTACATTTAGTGACCGCTCGGGTGTGCTTGCGAGTAGGAATACGTGGCTCGGGCCACAGAGTTGGAACTCGTCTAGGTTGGATAGGCATCCATGTCTGTAAGTCCTCGAAAGTGGAACTCCAATGGAGTAAGGCCAGAGGCATTAAACGGTCCGTGGGAGATGTCGTGAGAGGCATGTGGTCCAGGATGTCGGGATGTGTGGTGAAATCCAACAAACATCGCGGGTGGGCCCATTCACGTGTTCTCGTCACCCAAGATGGAAACGTTTAGATGATACGCAAGGAAGTCGCGTGAACGGCCTACTTGCGTGTTTTCTATTCTCGGTGTATACGGATCTCTTCATCGTTGATTCGTGGTATTTTACATGGTAATGTGGTATTTTACCAAGTTGGGTTTTAGTGGTTGACGGTAAATGTTGGCTCTAATATTGGGTCCTTCCCACGTATATTAAAGTTCAAATGGACCGCGTCGTTTCCACGTTTCGGTATTGGGATTTCATTCTACTTTATGGTCGCGTGAGTATCAATTTGAGTTACATAATTCCAATGGCGTACTATGTTATTATAAATCGTTTTCCTTTACTCAAGGGTCGAGTATTATGTCCCGCCCGTGTTTTGGGTGTTTTGGGATATAAGGTATCATTTGCAGTTCCTTGAATTGGAATGTCGAACTATGACCCCATCTTGGGTGAGTTCCGGATTGCATCATTTCATATGAAACGTGTGTTTGGGAGCCTTTTCTTTAAAAGTGCATATTGTGGGAAAATGTGTCGTTTCCATTTTAAAGTATATTATTTCAAAGGATCTCGCTTTAAATTGGTTTCCTTGCTTTAAAAGATTTAATCATTCATGTTAAAACTCTTGAGCTCACTAGGCGTTAAGCCTAACTCTTTTTATTTGTCGGCATGTGCATCAGGTCCCAGTTTGGAGATAGTAACTATGCATGGGTATTAAGTCTTACGCGAGTTTGAGATAGAGACTAAGCATGAGCATTAAGTCCTCCGCAGGATTGAAGATAGTATTTGTTATTGGGTTTAGTAACACCCGTCCTGTTCATATAATGCATGTATAAGATGAATGGGAATATTGAGGTTGATTCTCAATTTATGTTTGTAGTTCAAGGTATTTGTTGTTGTATTTAGAAATTTTAAATAAGTTGTTATTTTCAGATTTGAGGGTGTTACACATTCTATTTATACCCTATGCATTAAATGCATGGCAGGACACTTTACACGTGGCGTTCAATGATTGGCTTTGGGAGTCTGACTTTGGGAGACATTCTTTCAGCCGTATCATGAACATTGTAGTTGACAGAGTTGTTGTACGATTTATGGCAGAGACGTGTCCGTTCTGACACATCGTACTGGTTGTGCAAGGTAAGACAAAAGGAGACTTGAGGCACAAGCTTTGTGATCGTTTGATCGCTGAATATCTCTTCCTTCAGAGATATAAAGAGGTTCAGCTATCGCTGAAGCTTTTTCTCATGTTTCTTCGCGTATAAGTAGATTCGTCTTTGCTTCACTGATATCCGCATCAGGTCACTAGTAGACTTGTCTTTGTTCAGCAACTTTGTCTTCGATTCAGCTATGAACATCTGTTGACGCGAGACTTGTCTTTAAGGATTACGTTACAGTTTACATCAGAAACTATCAGTGATAACTAGACATACTCAGTCTGATCGCTGATAGTGAAACACTAATACATATGAAATGTTTACAAGAAAGGTCATCAGCGATAACTGAACAGACTCAGTCTGATCACTGATGGTGAAACACTAATACATATTAAAACGTAATTTTCACTAAGTATAGTAGAGGGTCTTTATCAAATCACTGAGAGAGTTTGGATCAACAATCTCCCCCTACTTGATAATGACAAAGTAACTGAAAAAAATTACTTTATAGTTCAAAATAAGGAATAATCAGGACTCATAACATACATGTCCCAGTTTCAGTTACTATTTTGAGGGATCTTTTACAGTACTGATAGAGTTAAGTACTTCACTGAAATTTTCATTAATTCAAGGAAAGAATTACAAGATGTGAAAATTATAAGTACAAGTGAAGAACTAACTAATGTAAGTTAAACTAATAGATTACAAGATATATAGAACTAATCTATCAGCTATCTAAAGAAGATTTGGGAGGATTGATCATATACTCAGGTATTTCTTCTCCTTTTTGTCTTTGACTTGAGAGGACTGAATCTTGAGAGCAAGAGAGGCATCTCTTTGACAATCAGCTATCAGCTTCTCAGCCCTGACAGATTCTTCGATTTCAACTTCAGTCAGGAACTCTAAATCTGTTGATTGAGAGGGGATCTTCAGTCGTTGTTTCTCTAGATGAGAGATCATCTCTGTTCGTCTCTTCATCTCTTCCTCTGACCAGTGAGATGGTCTAGAGGGCCTTCCTGGATGTTGCAGGGACTCTTCTTCCTCATCTTTTTCATCAATCTCTCTTACAGATATTGGGATTATTTGTTCATAAGCTACAGCGGCTGGGATTATTTGTAGTTCTTTACCCTTAAGCAGGGGAGAGAACTGTTTGGACAGAAAAAAATAGAAAGAAGGGAATTAGTGTATGTTTTGGGAAGAGAGAAGATAAAGGCTAGAAAGAGATAGTGTAACACCCTCAAATCTGGAAATAGCAACTTATTTAAAATTTTCTAAATACATCCATAAATGAATCATCTACAACCACAAATACAGATTTTGCTACAATACACCTTATATCTATACACACAGTAAACAATAAGGACGGGTGCTACTAAAACCCAAAACATGTCACTATCTCCAACTCGCGGAAGACTTCACCAATTACTTACTTTTGCAAGACTAAGGCTCAACTTTTCATAGCACCGCTAGAACTGAACCCCCCGCTAGGAACTTGATGCACATGCCGACAAATAAAAAGGTTAGGCTTAACGCCTAGTGAGCTCAAGAGTGTTAACATGAACGAATATATCTTTAAAAGAAAGGAAATCAGTTTAAGTCAAGATCCTTCGAAATTATTATACTTAAAAATGGAAACGACACATTTTCCCATAATATACACTTTTAAAGATAATGCTCCCAAAACACACGTTTCTTATAAAATGGTGCAACGCATAACTCACCCAAACGGGATCATAGTTCAACACTTAATTGATAAAACATGAATGACAATTCATAACCCAAAGCACCCAAAACGCGGGCGGAACAAATTGGTCGACCCATGAATCGTTATCAAAACCACATATACCGTACGTCCGAAAACATGGACACTTGGTCCAATACTCAAGCGACCGTAAGGAACCAATGACAATAAAATAAGACGTTCTTACATTTAAAATACTGATAGCCAACAACGGGGGAAACCCGTATCCGTTGAGGGTGGAGGGAACACAAAAGTATACCACCCAAACAACGTTAATCGCATGACACCTCCCGACATCCCAGCCCGGTGACCCTACGACTTCTTTACAAGTGTCACCCCAGGTCAGTTGACCTTGATGGATCATTCCGAAGAATTCCATCCCGAAGGCCCGACACACTTAAAGACTACCTCCCAGGCATTACTTCAAGCGGCGGAGGTCCTAGCTCCTACTACTCCGGTAGCACTAGCCGACTCAACCCTCCTAACGATCACTTGTAAAGTTTCCGTTCATAAAACTTGGGTACCGAAGTTCAACCCCGCAATACCCAATTGACCATCCCAAAACAGACTGACTCACGTGCCTATGGATCCATTACACACTGTTTAACGTTACCGGACTACACACGAATGACCAAAGCACCCGAGCCCGTAACCAACCTCAATACGCAACACAGCGCATTAGTACGTACGTCATAAACGGACTCTACATTGAGCCATATAAAACCGGACAAGTGTCCTCAAAATCCCTTTAAACGATATCGAGCCAAAATGCTCAAAACCTCTTTTGACCCACGATCACATTTTTCAATATAATAAACACACTCGACCCATACGGTGAAATTACACGTTCCCAAAATGCTTGGATGGATTCCAACGCAGTTTAAGTCGGGACAAAAGGTTTTCCAAACTAGACTTGTGAACCCAAATACACCAATTTACATATGTCATGAATAAGACCTCATTTGTACAAAATCACCAAGAATGCATAAGTCATGAAATGGACTCTATTTGTACCAAATCCCCAAAATGCACAAATCATGCTATTACTTATCAAGATGTCCAAATCCCAAATATGAGCATTTTATGGAACTCAAATAAACCAAGTTCATCAAATATGAAAACTCATTAAAATACTCACACTTTGACAAATACCAAGTAAAATACGTTTTTACTTCAAAATACTCCAAACTTATCAGCAGTTAGCCATTTCATGTAAAACACTTTAAAATAACCATTTTGGCATGTACACCGTTTTCACAAATCAACTTGAACTCGCCTTGCTAGATTTAGGCTAAATCTAGATTTCACCCAACGAACTCTTTTGAAGACCACTTGAATCCTCAAGTCGAAATCTTCCAAAAACCTAGATCCGAACATTTCAACCCATAAGTAACTATATCCAACCATATAGAAACATCCTCCAAACAAATAAATACCATAATCCCAAACAAGATCAAAACCCTAATTTCTCCAAAACCATCAAATCCGAGATTTGAGATATCAAACCTTAAGAAACCACTAATGGAGTATTTATAATACTAACACAACAAAACTTACCCATAAAGACAATGAGACTTCCGAGAGCACCCAAACCAACACTTCGACCCGAGCTCCCAACCGTTGAACCTGATGGGGAAGATGAGGATGAGGGTTTTGTGGTTTAAGCTCCCAACTAGTTAGATAATTAAGAATCATGTGGTAAGAAGAGGAAAAACCCCCAAACTAGGTTAGGGTTCGGTTTTAGGGTTTGGGAGAGAAAAGGGAAGAAGAAGATAAGTGAGAAATGAGAAATGGGTTGATTTTCGCGACTTAACAGCCTCTCAGACCCCCGCGCGCGACAATGACACGGCGACTATGCCCTTGGCATAGTCGCGGGGCATAGTCGCCCGCTGCTAAGATCTCGCGGTACACTGCTCGCGATTGTGACACGACGACAGTGACACTTGTCACTGTCGCGGGCATTGTCGCCCAGACCTCCACGAATCCCAAAACTCGACTTCTTTCAACGCCAACAACCCCAATACTATAAGGGACTTTAAACAAGACATTTCCCAACAAAGCCCCACTTATTACAAGTCACGGAAATGTCCGGTTGACATTTACTTACCGAAAATCACGGGTGTTACAGATAGAGGGTTTGTAGAAAGAAACGGGGACAAGTGAGAGTCATACCTGAGAAGGATTCTCCTCAGATAGTGAAACTGTCTTCAGGTTTCCCTCAGCAACCATACCTTTGGATTTGCTTTGGGAAGGGGTTCCTGAGGATGTTCCATGACTCCCCCCTGTTGTGACAACTTCTTTCGAAGGTATCACTGAAGATGTGATGGTTGTAGAAGAACACTGCAGAGGTCAACTTCAGACTTCAACCTCCAGACTATCCAGGCGTCCTTCAATCACCGGAAGATCTGAAGTAGCCTGATGAATAAATTCAACAACTATGTTCAGTTGGGTGCGATCGTCCGATGTGAAGGAAGGAGAATGAGTCGGAGCTGGTGCATTCATCTTGGTGAGGACTTGCTGAAGAAGAGCGGTGCAAGCATCAACCTTTGCGGATAAAGCATCAAACCGATGCTGAGAGTCTTCCTTGGCTTTCACAATCTCTTCTCGAAGAGCAGAGATTTAAGAAGTTTCAGCTTTGAAGGAGGAGACAGTTGTCAAAGTCTTCAGTTCTTCACCAACGGTATTGACTGCGCTGGTGGTTTCGTTGACAGCGGCGGTGAGAGAAACCACCTTTTCACCCAAACTGTTGACATTTGCGTCAACAGTTGCCAAACTAGGACCTGAAAGAAAAGTTAGCTTCTGAGTAACAGGCTTAGATGGGGAGAAGGAAGGTGTATTGGTGGGTTTAGGTATACCTGATCGTTCAAACATGTTGAAAAATTGCATGTCTCTTTCAAACATTTGAGAATCAGGTCCTAAAAATGCAACATGAGGTTGTTGCATGAGAGAAGGGTCAGAGACCAAAGAAATAGAGGGATTAGAGATGGGGATAGAAGAAGTTTGGGGTTGAGAAGGTATCTCAGTTGATTGAAGAACTGAGATTTCAGGTTGAGTCACTGTTGTTGTGACAGCGACCGAGGTTGTTGCCACGGTTGATGTTAGTACAGCAGCAGATGTGGAGGAGAGTACCACGAAATCATCCAAGGAAGTTTGTCGAGAAACTTTTTTAGGCCTTGAACTAGTGGCTGGTGTCTCCTTAGTAACTTAGTCGTTCTTCTAAGGACCAAAGGAACTAGCAGATGGTCGTTTGGAACCAGTGGTAGCGACAGGGTTAGCAGAAGAATGAACCTCCTGCGTGGCCGCTGAAGTAGAAGAAGTGTGGAGAGAGAGTCGGGAGCGTAGGATAGAGATACTTACCTCGTTTGCCAGCGGTTTGACCTCCAGTGAACGCTGACCCACTTTGGCGAAGGAGCCATCAGCAGTAGTGGGGTAGGCGTTGGCGTAGAGGAACTTCAGATATGCACAGATGAATCGTACATATGGGATCTTGGGATCCCTCTCTGTCTTCTCTATCTTTGACCTTAGATCGTCAAAGATAGCAGTGACAAAATCAAAAATTTTGCCAGCGATTACCGAGTAGGCCATCTGGAGTTGTACCTTGCTGGCCTGATCAAGAGAACCACTTTTCCCACTCATACACTGAATGAAGTGAGAAAAGATAAAGTTCAGCTGAGAAGGCATGTTCGCCTTCTTGATGAGAGTCAGTTTCTTGTTGGAGATTGTGGAGCGAGGCTTGTTGTCCCAGCAGTACTCCATATCATCCAGAAACTGGATGAGTTCAGCGTCAGTTGGCAGAGCTTCAAAGCCACTCTTAGGTTTGTCAGGAAACCTGAGAGCCTTCCTTAAGCTGAAAGCGGTCATCATTCCTTTGCCGAGGTCAGCGCAGAAAGAAATGGCAGGGACCTGATCACCTTTCTTGTTGGTGATGGTCGATTCTTCAGCTGTGAACCAAAACTGTTGAAGCAGAGTTTTGGAGGGTTTTGGATCAACAGTGAGAGCATAAGCAATGCAAGATTGCTTTAGGAATTTAGCAACATCCACCAGGTGTGGGTATTTGATTCCATCGAAGTCTAGGCATCCAAGATGGTTGTTTTTGGGGACTTCAGAGTCAGTGATGACGAACTTGACGTTCTTGGAGGGAACAAGTGCTGATTGTGCCATTGCTGAACAAGGAAAGAAATAAAGAATAGAAGGGAAGGATTAAAGTCTAAAAATAGAGAAGTTTTTTTTTACCAGATTAAGATAAAAACAAAAAATATTTGAAGATTAAGACGGAAGAACAATGAGAAAACCAAAGGTTTTGAAAGAATAAAATCAAAAAGAATGATTTTAGTGAGTAGAAATCTTATAAAAATCCATAATGAAAGAACATAAATGGATTTTAATAACAATATTGAAATGGAAACAAGATTAAAGATTAAAATAACCTGGTGATCTTGAATGAAGATGATGCAAAAGCTTGAGAGAGAATTTCTTGCTCAAAAAGTTTTTCAGAAAGCGTAAAAGATAAGAATAATATGAAACATTCCTTTTATACGTAGAGAGTAGGAGAGAGAAAGAGGCAGGAATACAAATGTTCATCATGACATGGACACGTCCCACGAAGTTGATTGGATAGAAGGGCAACGGACGAACGTGTCAGAAAAAGGCATGTCGTGGATTGTCGGTTCAAATGACGTCATAGGAGAGAGAAAAACGTTTCATTTGACCTTTTTGAAATTATCTCTGAAGAAAAGTCAGAGATAGGTTTTATTTTGAAAGAATCCCTGATGAAAATTCAAAGAATGATTTTTATTTTAGAAGGATCACTGAAGAGAAAACTCAGTGATAGATTTTGTTTTTCAAAAAGCTTTTAATCATTTGAAGAAAACTTCAGTGATCAAAGTTTTATTTAAAGCATCTTACTGACTAAAGATTCAGTGATTGAAAGTAAGAGAACATACCTGAGAGTCAGAGTTTTAATCAGAGATTGAATGATAATGGGGAACTTATAATCATTGACTTAATGCATGAACGCCGAAGATTTACTCTTCAAGATTCAACATTCCAAGCTCACTGATGAGAAAGTTGAACCTTGTCTCATCAAGAGGTTTGGTGAATAAATCAGCAAGCTGATAGTCAGTAGGGATGAAATGAAGTTCAATATCACCATTCATCACATGATCTCTATAAAATGATATATCTGATCTCTATGTGTTTCATCTTTGAATGTAGCACTGGATTGTTTGCTATAGCGATAGCACTAGTGCTGTCGCAATAGATTGGAATCTTTGATAGCTGAAGGTCATAGTCTAATAGTTGATTTCTCATCCATAAGACCTGAGCACAACAACTTCCAGCGGCTACATATTCAGCTTCAGCTGTGGAAGTGGACACTGAATTTTGCTTTTTGCTTGTCCAGCTTACCAGCTTTCCTCCTAGGAGTTGACATCCACCCGTGGTGCTCTTTCTATCGAGTTTACAACCTGCAAAATCACTATCAGAATATCCAGTTAGATCGAACCCTGAGTCTTTGGGATACCAAAGACCTAGGTTAGGAGTCCCTTTGAGATATCTGAAAATTCGCTTAACAGCGATCAGATGGGATTCCTTGGGTTCAGATTGATAGCGTGCACATAAACAAGTAGAGTACATAATGTCAGGTCGGCTCGCTGTAAGATACAACAGGGAGCCTATCATTCCTCTATAGGCAGTGACATTAACAGGTTTTCCAGATGGATCTTTGTTAAGTGTCAGGGGAGGTGCCATAGGAGTCTTCATTGCTGAAGTTTGTGTTAAATCAAACTTCTTGAGCATGTCTTTAACATACTTACCTTGGCTGATAAAAGTACCATTGTCAGATTGTTTGATCTGAAGACCAAGAAAATATGTCAGCTCACCCATCATACTCATTTTGTATTCTTTCTTCATTCTTTCAGCGAAGCGAGTACACAGAGATGGGTTAGTAGAAACAAATATGATGTCATCAACATATATTTGTACAAGTATAATATGACCTTTTATATTTCTAAAAAATAAAGTATTATCAATTTTGCCACGTTCAAAATTTTCAGAGATAAGAAAGGATGAGAGAGTGTCATACCAAGCACGAGGGGCTTGTTTGAGACCATAGAGAGCCTTATCCAATTTATAAACATAATTTGGATACTTAGGATCATAGAACCCTGGAGGTTGTTCTACATAGACTTCTTCATTCAACTTTCCATTTAGGAATGCTGATTTTACATCCATTTGATACACAATGAAGTCTTTGTAAACTGCATAAGCTAAGAATAGTCGAATTGCTTCGATCCTAGCCACAGGGGCAAAGGTTTCATCATAGTCTATGCCTTCCTCTTGTCTGTATCCCTAAGCAACAAGTCGAGCCTTGTTGCGGGTTATAGTTCCATGTTCATCTAACTTGTTTCTAAACACCCATTTGGTGCCTATAACAGCTCTGTCAAACGGTCTAGGAACGAGATTCCCAACTTTGTTATGGGTAAACTCAGTCAACTCTTCTTGCATAACGCTGACCCAGTTTGGATCTCTGAGGGCATCATCAGCCTTCTTTGGCTCTATTAAAGAAGTAAAGTTGACAAAGAGACAGATATTACCTGAACTTCGTCGTGTCTGAATACCTGCATCGGGATCACCAAAATTTGATTTATGGGGTGATCTCTGGTCCATCGCTGAGCAGGAGCATGATCGCTTACTTCGAAGATTGGATCAACAATAGGAATGTTCACTGATGAAGAAGCTTGAGGCTCATCAGCGATCAATTGTTGAGTTTCAGACATGCCATTGTTTTTTGAGAGATGTTCAGACAAAGATGGTTCTGATGGTAGAAGTGTGTTTAGAGGCTCTGCTGAGATCCATGAGTTGGATTCAGCGTTAGGAGGTATGATGTTTAGATCTTCATCAGCAGCCGGAGGATTTGAATGCTGATGGTTTGAGAAGAAGGGTTTTGTTTCTCCGTAGTGAGAAAACATCCAAGCATTTAGTTCTTCATTGTCAGCGATTGGTTTAGAGTTTGCTGAGCGAGTTTCATCAAAAGTGACATGAATTTTTTCTTCCACAGATTGTCTTCGCTTGTTGAAAACTCTGTAGGCTTTGGAGATGGAGGAATATCCAAGAAATATTCCATCATCAGCTTTTGGGTCGAACTTACCAAGCTGATCTTTGTTGTTTAGAATAAAACACTGACAACCAAAGATATGAAGAAAACTGATAGAAGGCTTTCTTCCATGAAAAAGTTCATAAGTTGTCTTTCCGAATCGCTTTACTATCAGCGGTCTATTTTGAGTAAAATATGCAGTGTTTACAACTTCAACCCAAAATTGAGTAGGGAGATGAGAATCGTTGAGCATTGACCTAGCAACTTCAATGATCGTTCTATTTCTTCTTTCAGCGACTCCGTTTTGCTGAGGAGTTCTTACTGGAGAGAAGTTATGAGAAATTCCCTTGTTCTCAAAGAAATTGTTCAGAGAAATGTTTTTGAATTCAGTTCCATAATCACTTCTTATTGAATGAACAATAAGGTTATTCAACACTTCCATCTTCTTAACAAAATATATTAGTTCTTCTGGAGTATCACTTTTGCAGCGAATAAAGATAACCCAGGTGTAGCGAGAGTATTCATCTACAATGACAAGCGTATATTTCTTTCCAGCTATTGATTGGATGTTGACAGGGCCAAACAGATCCATATGTTAGAGCTGAAGAGGACTTGTCACTGAGGAAACTTGTTTAGACTTGAAACTAGCTTTTGTCTGTTTTCCTTATTCACATGCCGAGCAAAGAGATTCTTTAGCATATGAGTGTTGAGAAAAACCAGAAACCAGTTCCTTAGAAGAGAGAGAATTCAGGGTTTTGAAATTTAGATGAGAGAACCTTTTGTGCCATAGCCAGTTGACATCATAAGAGGCTTTAGAGAGAAAACATACGTTTTCAATGATAGTAGAGTCCATATCTATTACATAGACATTTTCTCTTCGATAACCACTGAGAGCAAGTTTTCCTTTCTCATTTACCACTGAACATGCTTTCTTGGAAAAGCGAACTTCATAGTCTTTATCACATAGCTGACTGATGCTTAGAAGGTTATGCTTCAGTCCATCTACATAAGCGACTCTTCTGAAGGTAGTTGTCCCATTGCTGAGGACACCAAACCCTCGGGTATATCCTTTTCCATTTCCGCCAAAGGTTGGAGGGACCTTTCTCTTTGATGCGGATGTTTGCACACCACTAAGACATGTGATAATTGAATCTCAAGGCAAGTATACAAAGAGACCCAATATCGTCTTTCAAGTAATAAAGTGGTAAAATACCGAATATCGTCCCACAGAGATTGTTGTAAAAGTGCAATAAAAGTGTAATGAAAGATATGATTTCAGATGGCGAATTTGAAGACTTTGTTTGGTTTGGTTGACAGTTAAAATAAGATAACAGAGAATAAAGATAGCAAGGGTGTAAGACTTGTGGTGAGTATCAAACGCAAGTTTCTGTGGACCAATGTTGTAGGGATGCTACAGCATTGTGTCTCTCAACAACTAGTTCCACCACCTACTTTAAGAACGATCCTCTCGGATTCTGCCGTAACACTTGGATTTAGCTTCTACCAGGCACATCTCTGTGCAGTATCAGAACCAGTGATAGTGTCGAACGGTGCTCTCAAAGTATATGGATAAATAAACAAGTTTATTAAAAATCACTCTCTCGAGTTAATTCCCATATCATCCAAGTTGACGTGTTCCAAGTGGCTCATCTCTGAGTCCACTACACTTTAACACTTTGACTCGTGATCAACTCGTCGAGAATATATCGATTAGAAAAAAACATAGTTGCCAAATTTCTTGGTAAGCAACTTTTCCAAGTATACTTCCTATGTCATTCGAATTGACGTGTATTAATGTGGCTCATTTCTGAGTCCACTACACTTTACCACTTTCAAAGCGATCAATTCGTCAGGAAGTGCATTTGGATTTATAAAACTTAGAATGAAGCGGTAGAACATCGTTATTGAGAAACGACGTCCACTTTCTTTTGGTTTAAAAACTCACCATTGCCTCACACCCAAGCTAATGAAATTAGCTACTCATGACGGAAATTAATTGCGAGAAATGTAAAGAGCGAAAATTAAAGACATAAAATAAATTGCGTAAAGTAAATAACGATAAAAGTTAACGGAATGTAAATACGATAAGCGTAAAATAAATAAATACGAGAAAGCGAGAAGTAAAGTAAATGCGAGACTTGTATTAAAATGACTGAAAATGTAAGAATCGGTTGTGGAACCGATTGGATCTTGATGCCCAAAAGTTTGCAATCTAGATACTTGGAGATTCAAAAGATTAGCTAGCTTCTACTACTACAACTAGAAATTAGACTTAGAATATGTCCTAAACAAGCACCTAAACCCACCTATTTATACAAAAGAAATTGAGTAATGTCCAATGGGTAAAGACAAACTTGGAACCCAAGATTACACAAAAGTCAAATAAAAGTACAATAAAGCAAGTAACATTCTCATCTTTTTAAAAATAAAAAGAAATCTGATTCTTTTCTTCAAAAGTAGCAGCCCACATCTTCAAATAAAGGTTGGCCCATTAACTGTGACAGCTGGATCTATGAAGCCCATCCATCAGCCTGCTGCCCCTCAATGCTACGGGGATGTTGTGAATAACTGCTGCAATATTTAAACATTAAAGATAAAATAAGCAACTATTTAACATAAAGATAAGTTTTACTACCACATTAAGCCTCATAAAAAGATTTAGAAAGTAACATAGAAAAATACTCAAATTAGGGATATTGAAAATAAAATAGCTATCTAAAAGAGAGAGAAAGAGTGAATATGCGTTGATTTCTCAAGGCATATCACATCCCCAAACTTAAAATGTTGCTTGTCCCCAAGCAACTAAAAGAAACAACTAAAATGACTCAATTTTGAAAATTTCAAGATTATGGCATTAAGTGCACACACATGAAGAATCAACCAACAATTGTAATCCATAGCCTTTCATAAATCTTTAGTGACAAACTCATTTCCTAGAAGTGTATGAACCATAAGCTAGCTACACATTATCTTTGTTTGCTTAAACACATACCACTTCTAAGGTCAATAGGACTTTAACATTTGGGTTCACTCATTTTGGCACATCTTTTCCTCACTTTGCCTTTTCCTCTCAACATAGCTGTCATTTTGAACTTTGTTCAAAATTTTGGCACTTTTGTGCTCTTTTAATTGAAAGTGTGCACCTTGCCCCTATGGGACATTTTTGGTGCATCTTGACACAATCACAACAAAGTATCATATTAGAGTTTTGCTCTTTTTGTTTTGATCTTTTTGCTTTTTAAATGAGGGGTAACCCTCACATCCCCAAACATGGAATGTCCAATGTCCTCATTGGATGTGTTTCTAAGGATATAGTGTATGAAGGTGTCAAGTGGCAACAAATGAGAAAGGAAGTGATGACCTATCTCATCCCTTAGAATTTGTGGTGATGTGTGATCATATGTGTCCCAAAAACATGCAGCTAGTTCTATCAAGAACAACTACTAGGTGAGTTTGTGTTTAAACCAAGGAATTATTTGGGATATAGACACAAAAGTGGAACATTCCAACACATGCAATCTTGATTAAAAACAAACCTAAAAAAGTTATAAAAACTATCCCTAGACTCAAAAAAGAAAAAAATAATAAGGCTTAAAGTAGTAGAAGAAACCTACCCTACTCCGAAGGAGTAGGCTCCGTATCCTCAGAACTGCCATCGGATGCTGCAGCATTCACAACTGCAGCATCAACCTTGATCTTGTTGTACTCTTCTCTCAATCGTGCATTCTCCTCGTTATCCTCCAGTTTTCCTCCTTCAGCTTCTTTAACTTTGCTCCCATAATCCTTACCTTGCTTCGTGTGTTGGCTTCCAAATCAGCTTTGAGTTCTTTTACTTCTGTTCTGACTTTCTTTTGCCCTTTGTCCACCAACTCCGCCTTCCTCATCTTTACTTTGTCCATGAACTTCCTTCTTTGATCAATCAACCCATTCATGTACCTGTTGTTTTGTGCAAACAAGTCTTGTGTCATAGTCATCACAAATTGGTCAGCGATGGTCTGTCCTAAGGGTTTTGTATGCCATTTCAATGTGTCCACCAATTTCTTTTCTTGATGCAGATCTAGGGTAGATGATATTATGACAGGCAATTTGCCTTCTTCTCCTAGAAAAGCATTTTTAAGATGAGAATGGAGTTGTTTTAACTCCGAGTCAGGTGGTGAAACAATAGATGGTCTGAAAGGATTTTGCTCATTATTTTCCAATGGTTCAATCGCTACAACATTCACAGGGACAACTTCATCTTTTCTTAAGGCAAACTCCTCAACATTAATTTCTTCTTCTATGGTCAAGCTTTCATCATTCTCTTCCTCCAACTCACAGAATTTTCTCACTCCCTCCTCATGACACATTGATTCAATCACACTCAATGTTGAATAATCCTCTACATCATCAGGGTATTTTAAGGAATTGAAAACATTAAATGTGACTTTTTGGTCCTGGAGTCTCATGGTCAACTCTCCCTTTTGGACGTCTATCAAAGTTCTTCCGGTGGCTAGAAAGGGTCTTCCCAAAAGGATGGGAGTATCCTTATCAGCCTCAAAATCTAAGATAATAAAATCTGCCGGAAAGATGAACTTGTCAACCTGAACTAAGACGTCCTCAATTTTTCCCTTTGGGTAGGCAATGGTCTTATCAGCCAATTGGAGAGTGACTGTGGTGGGTCTGGCCTCTCCTATTCCTAAGTTGTTAAAGACAGATAATGGCATGAGATTTATACTGGCTCCTAAATCACACAAGGCTTTTCCAACTTCCTTCCCACCTATTGAAAAGGGAATGGTGAAACTCCCTGGGTCTTTCAGCTTAGGGGGTATTCTGTTGGTCAAGAAAACACTACATCCTTCAGTAAGGACAACAGTCTCATATTTAGTTAACTTCTTTTTCTTACTTAAGATGTCTTTGAGGAATTTGGCATAACTGGGCATCTGCTCAATTGCTTCAACAAGGGGTATGTTGATATGCAACTCTTTAAACACATCCAATAATTTTTTAAATTGCAATTCTTCCTTTTGATTCCTTAACCTTTGGGGAAAAGGTACATAGGGAGGAATTGGTTTTATGACAACTTTGCTTGAATGTGTTGAGCAAGATGGATCATTTATGCCTTTTGGTGCACTCTCTTGTGGTGTGGTTGGAACACTACTTTCTACTGTCTTTTTCTTCAAAGTTTCTTCTGGGAATAACACAGGGTAGTCAGACCTTTGAGGTATAGGACTGGCTTCATCTGACTCTTGGTTTCCTAGTGGCTTGGGTGGTATTTCATAAACAGGAAGCAATGTTGTAGCCTCAAATTCTGACAAAATTGTTTTTTCAAATTCAGCTTTGGTTATAGGTCCAGATTCTTTTTGCACAACCTCTGTCAGTTTCTTACCACTTCTAAGGGTCACTGCTTTCACATGTTCCTTTCCTAGGGCTCTTGGGACTTCCGTGTTATTGGGCAAAGTGCCCATGGCCCTATTGGTCTGATTGAGTGCGAGTTGACTGATTTGGGTTTCCAAATTCCTAAGTATTGCACTGTGCTGATTAAACATAGATTGATTTTGTTGTTGTTGAACTTGATTTTGGGTTTTTTGTTGCGTTAAGAAAGCTTGTGTTTGGGTCATAAACCCTTTCATCATTGCTTCCAAAGAAGATGATGAATCAGCTTGTGGAGGTGGGTTGTTTTGAAAAGATGGTTGAGTAGCTGGAAAACCTTGGTGATGATGTTGAGAGCTACTTGTTTGATGTTGTGGTTGAAAATTTGAAATTCCTTGTTGTTTTTGTGCGGGTGGATTTAAACATGGACTGTTCCAAGAAAAGTTCGGGTGTTGTTTCCAACTGGCATTGTAAGTGTTGCTGTAGGGACCAGATCTGTTATGAACATTGTTTATAGATTCAGAATTATGAGGACAATGTTCATAAGAGTGTTCCCCACCACAACAAACACATTGTACCGAGAGTACTGTTGGAATAGGTGTAGTTACAGTCGGTTGTGCTCCTTGACCAGAAGTTATAGTTTTTAGCATATTTGTCATGGAAGCAAGCTGACTTGTCAATGTGGTGTATGCGTCTATATCATGAATTCCAATAGTCCTCTTTTGCGTTTGGGCACGTGGATCAGCCCAATGTCCATGGTTTGTTGAAATCTTTTCAAGAATTTCATACCCGTCATTATAGGTATTGGTTGTAAAGGCCCCTCCTGATGTCGCATCGAGCATTTGTTTAGCCATGAGGTTTAACCCATTGTAAAACGTCTCGAGTTGAATACAGTAGGGAATGCCATGGTGAGGGCATTTCCTTAACAACTCCTTAAACCTTTCCCATGAATCGGGAATTGCTTCATCGTCCATTTGTTTAAACATGCAAATTTCGTTTCTGGACTTAGCATTACGGGTAGGTGGAAAATACTTTCGCAAAAATTTCTCAGCCATATTGTTCCATGATGGCACAGAACCAGGTGCCAATGAATTAAACCATGACTTTGCCTGATCCCTTAGAGAGAATGGAAATAAAGTGAGTCTTAGGGCATCGTTAGATACCCTAGGATCAAGAATGCATCGATGATCTCCATAAAAGATTTTAAATGAGAGTGAGGATCCTCCGACGACATTCCGGCAAACTGTCCATTGGTTTGTAACATGTGGAACATGATGGGTTTAAGCTCAAAATGGAGGGCGGTCATATGGGGTCTAACTATTCCTGAGTTCAATTGCTCAAAATCAGGGATAACGTAGTCCATAATTTTTCCCTCTTTAGAATTTGCAAGATTTATGATGTTCGGAGCTTCATCCCTATTGTCCTTGTTACCATTGGATTATGTATCATCATCATTAGGATGTTGATTTCGGTTATGGTTATGATTATTGTTCCCTTGATTTGGCATTTGTTGAAAAGGGATTTTGGGTGGATTTCCAAAAATGGGTGGTGCATCATGAAATACCGGTTGTTGTCTTGGTGGATTTTCTAATCTAGGCACCCTATTCTCAAAACCTGGTGGGGGTGGTTCCATGATTGGAGGTTCTATGATTAATGAAATTCTTTGAGTCATTCTTCTATTTCGGAATGTTCTTTCTATGTCCGGGACGACTTCAAATAACTCCCCACGTGGTATTTTTGGCATACACCAAGAGAAGGTGATTCAAACGGTGTTAGAAAAATCAAATCTTTTAGAAAACTTTTACAGACTTTTAGCGAGCCAATCCCCGGCAACGGCGCCAAAAACTTGATGCGGATGTTTGCACACCACTAAGACATGTGATAAATGAATCTCAAGGCAAGTATACAAAGAGACCCAATATCGTCTTTCAAGTAATAAAGTGGTAAAATACCGAATATCGTCCCACAGAGATTGTTGTAAAAGTGCAATAAAAGTGTAATGAAAGATATGATTTCAGATGGCGAATTTGAAGACTTTGTTTGGTTTGGTTGGCAGTTAAAATAAGATAACAGAGAATAAAGATAGCAAGGGTGTAAGACTTGTGGTGAGTATCAAACGCAAGTTTCTGTGAACCAATGCTGTAGGGATGCTACAACATTGTGTCTCTCAACAACTAGTTCCACCACCTACTTTAAGAACGATCCTCTCGGATTCTGCCGTAACACTTGGATTTAGCTTCTACCAGGCACATCTCTGTGCAGTATCAGAACCAGTGATAGTGTCGAATGGTGCTCTCAAAGTATATGGATAAATAAACAAGTTTATTAAAAATCACTCTCTCGAGTTAATTCCCATATCATCCAAGTTGACGTGTTTCAAGTGGCTCATCTCTGAGTCCACTACAATTTAACACTTTGACTCATGATCAACTCGTCGAGAATATATCGATTAGAAAAAAACATAGTTGCCAAATTTCTTGGTAAGGAACTTTTCCAAGTATACTTCCTATGTCATTCGAATTGACGTGTATTAATGTGGCTCATCTCTGAGTCCACTACACTTTACCACTTTCAAAGCGATCAATTCGTCAGGAAGTGCGTTTGGATTTATAAAACTTAGAATGAAGCGGTAGAACTTCGTTATTGAGAAACGACGTCCACTTTCTTTTGGTTTAAAAACTCACCATTTGCCTCACACCCAAGCTAATGAAATTAGCTACTCATGACGGAAATTAAATTGCGAGAAATGTAAAGAGCAGAAATTAAAGATATAAAATAAATTGCGTAAAGTAAATAACGATAATAAATTAACGGAATGTAAATGCGATAAGCGTAAAATAAATAAATACGAGAAAGCGAGAAGTAAAGTAAATGCGAGACTTGTATTAAAATGACTGAAAATGTAACAATCGATTGTAGAACCTATTGGATCTTGATGCCCAAAAGTTTGCAATCTAGATACTTGGAGATTCAAAAGATTAGCTAGCTTCTACTACTACAACTAGAAATTAGACTTAGAATATGTCCTAAACAAGCACCTAAACCCACCTATTTCTACAAAAGAAATTGAGTAATGTCCAATGGGTAAAGACAAACTTGGAACCCAAGATTACACAAAAGTCAAATAAAAGTACAATAAAGCAAGTAACATTCTCATCTTTTTAATAATAAAAAGAAATCTGATTCTTTTCTTCAAAAGTAGCAGCCCACATCTTCAAATAAAGGTTGTCCCATTAACTGTGACAACTGGATCTATGAAGCCCATCCATCAGCCTGCTGCCCCTCAATGCTACGGGGATGCTGTGAATAACTGCTGCAATATTTAAACATTAAAGATAAAATAAGCAACTATTTAACATAAAGTTAAGTTTCACTACCACATTAAGCCTCATAAAAAGATTTAGAAAGTAACATAGAAAAAGACTCAAATTAGGGATATTGAAAATAAAATAGCTATCTAAAAGAGAGAAAAAGAGTGAATATGCATTGATTTCTCAAGGCATATCACTCTTCCTTGTATTCAGTGAGCAGGTCTTTTTGTCCAGTCATATGACGAGAACATCCACTATCGAGATACCATATGCCCTTTGATCCCTACAAACATAAGGAAGATTGAGCTTTCTTTGGTACCCACTTTTCAATGGGTCCTTTGGAGTTAGTGGAGATGGAAGGTTCAGTAATCTTCACAGAAGTTGAAGATTTAGCTTCAGTGGTAATCTTCACTTTGGTTAATTTCTTAACCTTAGTGGTATTCTTCACCTTGGTCATTTTTTCAGCTTTGATGACCTTCTCAGCCTTGGAGGCATTCATCTTCACTTTAGCTATTTTATCAGCTTTAGTGGCAGTTGGACATTTGCTTGCAATATGGTCAGTAAATCCACAGTGATAGCATTTTCTATATTTGAAAGTGGTTTTAGGACCAGGAGTAAAAGGTTTTGAGAATTTAAGATGAGCAGGGCCAGGTCCAAGAATGCTTTTAGCATGAGATCTGGGACGAATTTTGATTTCTTCAGATCTCTTAGGCTTGAGATCAATCTTTAGCTTCGGAGGACAGAGAACGAATATTTCTATCACAGAGCTAGAGGATTGATTCGCTGAAGGTTTAGAGGGAACTTTCAGCTTTGCTTTCTTGGAAGCCTTCTGAGGACGAAGAATGGGTTTTCCTTTATCTGCAGACTTAGAGCCTTTGGATTTTTCCTCAGGGATAGAATTAGAAGAAGAAGGATAAAACTGATTATAAGAAGTGTCAGAGATAGAAGTGACAAATGTTCCAAACTTAAGCGTGGAACAGTCTTCTTTAGGCTCATCCTGTGGTTTCCAAAAACCAAGACCGGTTTTATCACCACTAGTAGTTTGAGCATTTATTATCTCAGTTATCTTTGTTGAAGAATTGAACCATTTTTCAACAGTAGCCTTTTCTGCTTTTAGAGCAGCGATGGCTTGTTCGCGTTCTATGCTGATGATTTTATTTACAATAACTTGATCTTTCAAACTTTCCTCTAAAAGAGTTAGTTATTTGATCTTTTCATGGCATTTTTCCAGCTGTTCAGTTAAGTCATTGTTTTTGCTCTCAGCTAGAGTTTTTCCCTTTAAAGCATTGTAAAGATCAATCGTCAGCACATCAATTGCGCGACTTCTCTCTGATTCAGGTAGAGAGGGATTAGTAGAGATAGATACCTGAGATGATATATAGCTCATAGAAGTTTCGGCTGGTTCTTCCACTTCTTCTTTAATCTCAGCCATGAGGCCAAGATTAGCGACTTCTTCTTCATCAGAACTTGATTCTTCTGATTCAGCCCAGTCATGTTCTTCAGCAATGAGACCTTTACCTTTTCGCTTGTAGTTTTTCAGCTTTTGATATTTGTCTTTCAGCTTTAGGTATTTGTCATCACTAGATCTTCTTGAGGTAGAGGGTTTGAAGACTTTCTTTGACCTGCATTCACTTGCAAAGTGTCCAATCTTTTCGCAGTTAAAGCAAGTAGCTGTAGCCTTATCAACAGGGGTTGATTTTGGCTTGTCAGTGAGAGAGAGAGAGGCTTATTTCTTCTGAAATTGCTCTTTCTTGCAAATCTCTTAAAAGAGTTTGTCAAGAGTGCTAAGGACTCATCAAACTCTGAAAGATCAGTGTCTGATAGATCCTCAGATTCAGAATCTAACACAGTGATGGTGAGAGTAGATCGTTGAGATGAAATTATCTCTGAAGAGACTAAAGCAACAGGAGTGCTTTTGGAGTCTGTAGAATCTTTTATAAGATTCTTCTTCAACAGGTTTGATTGCTCATAGTTAAGCAATATTCCATACAAGGTGCTGAGAGAAAGAGAATTTAAGTCTTTTGTCAGCTTGAGACAGATTGAATAACTGTCCCAGCATTCAGGAAGACATTCTAAGAATTTTGTTAGGACCTCATAATTAGAATAGGTCCTACCAACGGTTCTTAGGTCAATGATTAAGCAGTTAAACCGCTGATGAACGTCAGAGAGAGATTCATTCTTACCAGCGATGAAACTTTCATACTGTCTTACCAAGTTAATCTTTCGAGTTTCTTGGATTTCAGTGGTGCCTTCATGTTGAACACATATGGTTTCCCACATTTCCTTAGACGTTTTAAGATGCATGATGGAATGTAAAACTTCATCAGGCAGAGCCATAGAGATAATGATCTTTGCCCTTGCATCAATACCAACCTTCTTTTTGTCCTCATCACTCCATTGTCTGATTTCCTTAGCAATATAGCGTTCAGGAATAAATGGAGTGGTAGCAGTATCTGGAATGGCAGCTATGATTTGGACAGGTTCATAGGGTCCATTAGTTATGTATTCAGGTATGGTGGGATCTGCACCTTCTAGAAATAGCATCATTCGATTTTTCTAGAGAGAAAAGTTATCTCTGCTGAATCGAGGAGGTTTAGAAAGTGAACCATTATCATAGTAGTTTGTGTTTGTGTTGAGTGCCATTTTAGAATAGCAAGGAAGAGAATAAAGCAAGATCTTGTTTATCAGATTAAACAGTCTGTTCTGATACCACTTGTTGTTCCCGGAGGTGCTTAACAAGTTTGTAGAAGGGGGGGGGGGTTGAATACAAACACAGAAATTACAGTTTAATAAATTGTTTATTGATAACTCAAACACAATTTACAAGTTTGTTGCGGAATAAGATTAAGACAGACTCAATCTAAACAAACTTAAGAAATACTAAGATGGTTGCACAAGAATATAGAGAATGGGGGATTAGAGAGTATAGAAAACAATGGTTTCTATGAAATAGAAAGATGAAGGCAGAGGTGAGCACACTTTCAGATGGAGAGGTAATCTTTCTATTTATACCCTATGCGTTAAATGCATGGCAGGGCACTTTACACGTGGCGTTCAGTGATTGGCTTTGGGAGTCTGACTTTGGGAGACATGCTTTCGACCGTATCATGAACAGTGTAGTTGACAGAGTTGTTGTACGATTTGTGGCAGAGACGTGTCCGTTCTAACACATCGTACTGGTTGTGCAAGGTAAGACAAAAGGAGACTTGGGGCATAAGCTTCGTGATCGTTTGATTGCTGAATATCTCTTCCTTCAGAGATATAAAGAGGTTCAGCTATCGCTGAAGCTTTTCCTCATGTTCCTTCGCGTATAAGTAGATTCGCCTTTGCTTCACTGATATCCGCATCAGGTCACTAGTAGACTTGTCTTTGTTCAACAACTTTGTCTTTAATTCAGCTATGAACATCTGTTGACGCGAGACTTGTATTTAAGGATTACATTACAGTTTACATCAGAAACTATCAGTGATAACTGGACAGACTCAGTCTTATCGCTGATAGTGAAACACTAATACATATGAAATGTTTACAAGAAAGATCATCAGCGATAACTGAACAGACTCAGTCTGATCACTGATGGTGAAACACTAATACATATTAAAACGTAATTTTCACTAAGTATAGTAGAGGGTCTTTATCAAATCACTGAGAGAGTTTGGATCAACAATCTCCCCCTATTTGATAATGACAAAGTAACTGAAAAAAATTACTTTATAGCTCAAAATAAGGAATAATCAGGACTCATAACATACATGTCCCAGTTACTATTTTGAGGGATCTTTTACAGTACTGATAGAGTTAAGTACTTCACTGAAATTTTCATTAATTCAAGGAAAGAATTACAAGATGTGAAAATTATAAGTACAAGTGAAGAACTAACTACTGTAAGTTAAACTAATAGATTACAAGATATATAAAACTAATCTATCAGCTATCTAAAGAAGATTTGGGAGGATTGATCATATACTCAGGTATTTCTTCTCCTTTTTTCCTTCGATCTGAAAATTCTTGAGAGATGATTGCCTTGATCGATTCAGCAGAGGGAGAGAAGTCACACCATAAGTACAAGAGATCCTTAAGATGACTGAGGGGACATATAGGAATTTTAGATACTCTTTGAAATCTGAGCTCTTCTTCATCATATCTGAAGAAGATTCCAAAAGGTTCTTTGAGTACTTGTTCTGCAACATATGGTCCACCAGGGGGCAGAGATAGATCGAGAACTGAAAGATCAGGAGGAGGACCAAACAGAGCTACTCTTGAGAACTTGATGGAGGTTTCATTTCTGATCACAGCGGCATTTTCAGACGAGGAGGAGACAAACTTTCTTTTGAATTGCTTTGGCTTAGAAGGAAGAGCAGATGACACCTTTAGGATTGCAGCGACTCTGTTGATGAGAGCATCATTTATCCCTTCAACATAGCCTCTGTAGATTGACTTTGATTTCTTCAGCGCATCTTTGAACTCAAGCCATTCCATGTAGCCGAAGCTTTCCAGCCTTGCAGCTTCCATCCTCTCTGGTAATCTCCATAGTGACAGAAACTTTATAGTTCAAAATAAGGAATAATCAGGACTCATAACATACATGTCCCAATTACTATTTTGAGAGATCTTTTACAGTACTGATAGAGTTAAGTACTTCACTATAATTTTCATTAATTCAAGGAAAGAATTACAAGATGTGAAAATTATAAGTACAAGTGAAGAACTAACTAATGTAAGTTAAACTAATAGATTACAAGATATATAGAACTAATCTATCAGCTATCTAAAGAAGATTTGGGAGGATTGATCATATACTCATGTATTTCTTCTCCTTTTTGTCTTTGACTTGAGAGGACTGAATCTTGAGAGCAAGAGAGGCATCTCTTTGACAATCAACTATCAGCTTCTCAGCCCTGACAGATTCTTCGATTTCAGCTTCAGTCAGGAACTCTAAATCTGTTGATTGAGAGGGGATCTTCAATCGTTGTTTCTCTAGATGAGAGATCATCTATGTTCGTCTCTTCATCTCTTCCTCTGACCAGTGAGATGGTCTAGAGGGCCTTCCTGGATGTTGCAGGGACTCTTCTTCCTCATCTTCTTCATCAATCTCTCTTACAGAGATTGGGATTATTTGTTCATCAGCTACAGCGGCTGTGATTATTTGTAGTTCTTTACCCTTAAGCAGGGGAGAGAACTGTCTGGACAGAAAAAAATAGAAAGAAGGGAGTTAGTGTATGTTTTGGGAAAAGAGAAGATAAATGCTAGAAAGAGATAGAGGGTTTGTAGAAAGAAACAGGGACAAGTGAGAGGCATACCTGAGAAGGATTCTCCTCAAATAGTGAAACTGTCTTCAGGTTTCCCTCAGCAACCATACATTTGGATTTGCTTTGGGAAGGGGTTCCTGAGGATGTTCCATGACTCCCCCCTGCTGTGACAACTTCTTTCGAAGGTATCACTGAATATGTGATGGTTGTAGAAGAACACCATAAGGACCGATCTTCTTCATCGTCATCATCATCATCTTCTTGATGGGGTTGCTCTTCCTCTTGATCTTCAAGATCAAGATCTTCTTCATCTTCATCCTCCTCTTCTTCTTCTTCGACAAAGTCTTTGAAAGAAGGAGGGGCTTGGTCAGCAACCTTCTCCCCCTCAACATGAGAGGGAGGATCTTCAAGTTGAACCTCAGCAGCAGCTTCAGTTGTTGTCTCCCCCTCTTTAATTTCTTCAGCAGCTTCTCCCCCTCTTTGTACCGTTGTGTACCGTTGTGTAAAAGCATTTCCGTGGTGATAAAATTTTTATGGAAGGAATGTTGTAAGGTCGGGGTTGGAACGGATTTGAGTAATAGTCGAAGCCGGACTAACCAGCTACTTGAAGGACGCATTGGTGCACCTTGGAAGGGCATCTTGTTCAGTATTAGGAGTGGATCAGTAGGAATCTGAGTATTCATGGGAGTTTGGATTCAATCTTCGACCTGGAGTTCGGAACTGTGTAGATCCGAAAGGAATTAGTCGGAGAGAAGTTGGGGTCACAAATTACCGGGAGGTGGTAATTGTCATCCAAGGTTGGGAGACGACCGTAACCTTGAGAGTAAAGGTTACTCTGGTGAGTTAAGTGCCGGCTCGGTCATGAGTGTGATGTGCCCATGAAGGGCAGCTAGCGTGCGTAGCAGTGCAAGGGGTATGATAACAGTACCGGAAGAAGGATTGAGGGAAATCCCTCTGCAGACAAGGTTGCGCAGGAATCTAGATTTCGAGGACGAAATCATTCTAAGGTTGGGAGAATTGTAACACCTGTGATTTTTGGTTAATCCTTAATTCACCCTTATCCGGTTAAGCCATGATTATAGATCTTATCCAGTTGGTGTTCGTGAGTTTTGAATTTCGGACGGAGAGCACGTCGGGTCGAAAAGTCAGAATTTTGACCTTCGGGGTGGCCTGGGCGACTATGCCCGCGATTGTGACAGAATGTCACTCTCGCGGGGCATTATCGCGGGAGGTGTACCGCGGGTCTCCCCCTTCGGGCGACTATGCCAAGGGCATAGTCGCGTGGCACCATCGCCGACGGCCCCTGGTCGTTTTTAAGCAGCTTTGAGCAACCCCTCTTCATTTATCTCAATCCCTTTCACCCTTTTTCTCTCTAGAAACCGAACCCCAAACCCTAAAATCGGTTTTATGCATCAAAGACACCAAATCTATTATGTCCCAAGTGTTCCTCCTTCCACCCATCAAAGATTGGAAGCTATGGTCAAGAAGCTTCATCTTCACCTTCAACCTCAAGTTCATTTTGGGTTTTCTAGATCTTCGTCAAAACCTAAGTGGTAAGTATGTTCTTTCCATTTCCAAACCTTGTAATAAGTTATAAATGCTCCATTGATGTTTCCCCTAGTATTTGGCTTATCAAATCTCGAACTTGACAATTTTTGGGAGAAACTAGGGTTTTGATCTCGTTGGGGATTTTGGTGTATTATGTTTGGGGAATGTTTCTATATGGTTGGATGTGGTTATTTACGGTTGAAAATGTGTGGATCTAGGTTTTGGGAGCTCGAGTTGAAGAGTTGGATTGGGTGTCCTTGGAAAGTCTCATCATCAAAAAGGGTTTTAGAAGCTCTCGGCTTGAGGATTCAAGTGACCTTCAAAAGAACTCGTTGGGTAAAATCTAGATTTAGCCTAAATCTAGCAAGGTGAGTTCAAGTTGATTTGTGAAAACGTTGTACATGCCAAAATGTTTATTTTAAAGCATTTATGTGTTTTACATGAAATTATCAACTGTTGAGTTGTTTAGTAACTTTCGATTATTTGAAGTGTTTAGCTTATTAAACCTTGTAAAACACCATATTTGGGATATTTTGATAAATGTGTCACAAAGGAATGTGACTTGGTGATTTATTGCATAAATGGGTATTTGGTCAAAAATGCACTTTTAAGTGTTTGTCGAGTTTTATGCATCATTCATGAAATGAGATACTTTGAAAAGTACGAAGGTGTGAGTCCTTTGGTTTTGGGTCGACCCCGACTTTGGGAACGCTTTAGAAAATGATAATCCTTCTTGGGTTTTGGGCCGAAGGCCAATTGTGACTTGAGAAACAAAGTTTTGGGAACGATGTATTTTGGTTTATGTAACCACTTTGGCTCTCGTATTTTAGCCGAACGTACATTGTGCCTTTTGGGGCTTGGTTTGCACTCAATAAGTCTTTGGAACATTTGTTCAGTTTTAGTAGCCTGTTAAGGAGCCTTGTTGCGTGGTGTACCTAGTTGCATCTCATTTGTGAGTTACGTGTATTGGATGCGTTAGTTCATCCGTTGGAGTCATGTAACGTGTTAGGTTGTAATGCAATGGATCCATGGGCATAGAGGTTGGTTTTTATCGTGTAAATGGGATAAGATTCCTGTGTTTTAATCTGGAAATAGGCGTTGATGATACGATGTAAGTCCTACATAATCAAGTGTGTCAAGGATGGAGAGATCCCAAGGTAAAGATCTGGATAGGATTGAACTTGGTGATTCTTTGGAACTAAAGATTTGGATAGAGTTGATGTTCAAATGACTAAAGACCCAGAGAGGGTTGATGTCTATTATGACTAAAGACCTAGAGAGGGTTGATGTCTATTATGACTAAAGACCCAAAGAGGGTTGATGTCTATCATGACTAAAGACCTGGATAGGGTTGATGTCTACCGTGACTAAAGACCTGGATAGGGTTGATGTCTACCGTGACTAAAGACCTAGATAAGGTTGATGTCAATGGTTGTTTATCCTTGAAGATACACTTATAACATACATCTGTGGCTTAACTTTGTGTACCCGCCACATTTAATAGAATTGGGTCTTCCCCATCACCGAAAGGTGTTGTTTTGGGTACTGAGTCTTGTGTCCATGTTTTCGGTGACATATTGCATATGAGATTTATTAACCATGATTTATGGGTTGAGTGTTATGCCCCACCCGTGCTTTGGGTGTTTTGAGATGTGAAGTGTTATTCATGGTATCACAATTGGGAGTCGATTTATATTCACGTTTTGAGTGAGTTTTGGATCACATCGTTTTATAAAGAATGGTTGTTTTGGAACGTTGTCTTTAATGGTGTAAACTGTGGAAAACGAGTCGTCTCTATTTCTAAAGTAAATTAGTTTGAAAGATCTTGATTTGAACTGATTTCCTTTCTTTTACAGATATACCTATTCATGTTAAAACTCTTGAACTCACTAGGCGTTAGCCTAACCTTTTATTTGTCGGAATGTGCATCAGGTTTCAGTTGGGGTTGGTCCTAGAGGTGCTATGAAGATATGAGCACTAGCTTGCGTGAGAGTGAGTAGCTTGGCGAAGTCTTTCGCAGTTTGGAGATATCGACACTTATTGGGTTTTAGTAACACCTGTCCTTATTATAGACTGTAGGTATAGAATGAATGTATGTATGGAGGTTAAATCTTAAATTATGGTTGTAGATGAATCATTTATTGATGTATTTAGAAAAAGTTTTAATTAGTTGCTATTTCCAGAATTTAGGGTGTTACAAGTTGGTATCAGAGCTTAAGTTTGAGAGAATTAGATATTGATTTTTGGATGCCTAGACTCAAACTAGCGTTTTTATAAGTGTTTGTAAGTGAAGTGGCATATTAGGAACCTTAATATATGATATTTTGGAATTGATCGAGTCGCTAGAAACGGAAAACTTGTCGAGGGTCGCAAGGATGAACTTGTACGGTACGTTCATAATGGCACCTGGCCAGTGTTATGGTGAACCTACATGCTACATGTGTGTACTTGAACTACCTTGGTATGATTACCGTTGGGGTTGTGAGAAAGTTCTAAGCGAGCGATCTAAGGAGGGTTGACGTTTATAGCAATGTCACTTTGGAGTGACAGTTAAGACATGATGAATGCTGGAAATTGACCATTGTGAGTCAGGACAATTGGTTGGAATAGAACCTTAGACTTATGGAATTGATGTTAGTCGAGGAGAAATTATAAGGTGAACCGATAAAATATTCGAGTATTGTCTTAAGATGTTAAGCATCCGGATGATAATAGTATGAATTGAGAAGCGTGGTCCTAAGATGTCGAGTGCCGACCAAATTCATGCACAAAATTTATTTCTAAATAAGTTTGCATAAATTATTTCTCACGTTTTCAAAGTATAAAGTGAATTATGTTGCGAAGTCTTGGTAAAGCATTTAACACTCATCAGATTTTGAACCGTGAGTTTAATCTTGCATAAAGTTGTTTTGATTGCATGTGGTTGCAATTTATATTGAAAATCTCTCCGTCCCTGTTTTGTGTTTAACGCTATTTTGGACATCTTAAGATCCGTGTTTTAATGCCATATGGGGTATTGGGCAAGTAACTGTAGAATTTTTAACCTTGACATTGGATCTCCTCCACGTATGTTAAGGTTTTAAAGGAAGAGTTGTTCCCATGTTGTTGAGTCTGAACTTCCTTGGGAATTTTGGGTATGTACGAGTCGCGTTGAATTTTTATGGAATATTGTTTTGCGACGTTTTGGGCGCGTGAGTGTACTTCGAAATGCGTGTGTTTTATTTATTTATTTTTTGTTGCGTGTAAATTTACGATCTTTTTGGGCGTCGTGTCTCAGGAAAGTTTTGTTGAAATGGGTCACTCTATTGTATGGGGTGGTTTTAGAATTCTGACATTTTTAGACGTGTTGACGTTTTATGCTTTATGTTGGGAAGTGAAAGTTTTGACACGCTTGATTTTAGCGTTAATGAGTTTTATGAAAATTCAGTTGATTTTATGGTGTCTTATGGTACGACATTTTGCGTCGAGTAAGCAAATTCAGGGTACGTGTGCATATGCATCTTGGGTGCGTTAATTGATGAGTTTTGTTAATAGATGTCGTCCCTCATGTTGTTTTGGGGAGGTTTCATTATTATGTGAATTATATTCGGGATTTATACAGATGTCAAGCATTGTATACTATTGGCATTGGATTTAATTATATGGTTGGTTTGAATAAACATATAAGGGATTTATGTTGTTTCAGTTATTGATTTTACTGCTAGAAATTTTCCGCAATGCATTAAATGAATATCAGTTTACATTTCGTTGTAGTTACTATTTTGGACAGGTGTGTTTTACCTGGGTGATCCAAGTTAAACCTGATTTGAAATTTAGTTACGTTCCCATAGTTTACCGAGTTTTGGGGAAATAAACTGATGCATATGAAACTTGTTGAGAATTTTATGCCACAACATTTTTGGTTAAAGAGGAAAATTTTAAAGTTAAAATTGTGAAGTCCTCTTTTGGGATTGTGCAAACATTTATCGCACGTGTTGGGATGCAGGAATTTATTTTCATGATTATTAGTTAGATTTTTGGTTACACGCCTTTTGTTACCGTTTTATTTACGTAAATATTGATCAAATGAGTTTGGAAATGGTTTTATATGCGTAGTGTTGGTAACCAGTTTTGAAACCTATCGGATGAACGATAGTGTGTTTTCACTGTACGGTTAATGGTTATAAAACTTATGTATTTGAAAGTTTTATACAAGTTTAAATTGGCATATTATTTGAGAACCTTGAACTCATTAGGCCTATAGATTTATATCCCGTCGTGAAAGGAGTGGTATTTAGGGACTGAGGGAGCCCTTGGGATTTGAAGCATCGGATGATCTGACTTGCGATCAACCTTGGATTTTGGGTTTCAGTTTTGAGTCTGTGCGCGTTTGTTTTATGGAGGTAGTAGATTTAAGCCTTCCCGAATAATTAAGGAATGATTTTATACTTGGGAAATCCATGCAGGATGAGATTTTATGAGTTAATCTGTGTTTTAATTTGGATTCGGCTTGGTTAGTTGCTCGTCGGTGTGACATTGTGGTATATGTTGTTGGTATATCGTATTGGTGGTTTCCGCAATCAAAGAAATTCCTGGCGGTTTATTTGTTGGAAATGTGAGATTGTGATTTTAGTATTCGGTTCAATGTCGACCTTAGTGCGGCTACCAATCAGGAAGGGGATTTTGGGACGGAATGTCCATGTTTTCGAGGTCATCACTTAGCCCTAGGTGTCGACTTGTTTTCTTGAGGTCATTGGATATTGGAATGTTTTGGAAGTATCCCGATTGGATCATGGGATGATTGACCTTCGGTGATGAAATTTAGAAGCAGGATTAAGTATTGATGATTATGTACCGTTGTGTAAAAGCATTTCCGTGGTGATAAAATTTTTATGGAAGGAATGTTGTAAGGTCGGGGTTGGAACGGATTTGAGTAATAGTCGAAGCCGGACTAACCAGCTACTTGAAGGACGCATTGGTGCACCTTGGAAGGGCATCTTGTTCAGTATTAGGAGTGGATCAGTAGGAATCTGAGTATTCATGGGAGTTTGGATTCAATCTTCGACCTGGAGTTCGGAACTGTGTAGATCCGAAGGGAATTAGTCGGAGAGAAGTTGGGGTCACAAATTACTGGGAGGTGGTAATTGTCATCCAAGGTTGGGAGACGACCGTAACCTTGAGAGTAAAGGTTACTCTGGTGAGTTAAGTGCCGGCTCGGTCATGAGTGTGATGTGCCCATGAAGGGCAGCTGGCGTGCGTAGCAGTGCAAGGGGTATGATAACAATACCGGAAGAAGGATTGAGGGAAATCCCTCTGCAGACAAGGTTGCGCAGGAATCTAGATTTCGAGGACGAAATCATTCTAAGGTTGGGAGGATTGTAACACCCGTGATTTTTGGTTAATCCTTAATTCACCCTTATCCGGTTAAGCCATGATTATAGATCTTATCCAGTTGGTGTTCGTGAGTTTTGAATTTCGGACGGAGAGCACGTCGGGTCGAAAAGTCATAATTTTGACCTTCGGGGTGGCCTGGGTGACTATGCCCGCGATTGTGACAGAATGTCACTCTCGCGGGGCATTATCGCGGGAGGTGTACCGCGGGTATCCCCCTTCGGGCGACTATGCCCGGCGACTATGCCAAGGGCATAGTCGCGTGGCACTATTGCCGACGGCCCCTGGTCGTTTTTAAGCAGCTTTGAGCAACCCCTCTTCATTTATCTCAATCCCTTTCACCCTTTTTCTCTCTAGAAACCGAACCCCAAACCCTAAAATCGGTTTTATGCATCAAAGACACCAAATCTATTATGTCCCAAGTGTTCCTCCTTCCACCCATCAAAGATTGGAAGCTATGGTCAAGAAGCTTCATCTTCACCTTCAACCTCAAGTTCATTTTGGGTTTTCTAGGTTTTCGTCAAAACCTAAGTGGTAAGTATGTTCTTTCCATTTCCAAACCCTGTAATAAGTTATAAATGCTCCATTGATGTTTCCCCTAGTATTTGGCTTATCAAATCTCGAACTTGACAATTTTTGGGAGAAACTAGGGTTTTGATCTCGTTGGGGATTTTGGTGTATTATGTTTGGGGAATGTTTCTATATGGTTGGATGTGGTTATTTACGGTTGAAAATGTGTGGATCTAGGTTTTGGGAGCTCGAGTTGAAGAGTTGGATTGGGTGTCTTTGGAAAGTCTCATCAGCAAAAAGGGTTTTAGAAGCTCTCGGCTTGAGGATTCAAGTGACCTTCAAAAGAACTCGTTGGGTAAAATCTAGATTTAGCCTAAATCTAGCAAGGTGAGTTCAAGTTGATTTGTGAAAACGTTGTACATGCCAAAATGTTTATTTTAAAGCATTTATGTGTTTTACATGAAATTATCAACTGTTGAGTTGTTTAGTAACTTTCGATTATTTGAAGTGTTTAGCTTATTAAACCTTGTAAAACACCATATTTGGGATATTTTGATAAATGTGTCACAAAGGAATGTGACTTGGTGATTTATTGCATAAATGGGTATTTGGTCAAAAATGCACTTTTAAGTGTTTGTCGAGTTTTATGCATCATTCATGAAATGAGATACTTTGAAAAGTACGAAGGTGTGAGTCCTTTGGTTTTGGGTCGACCCCGACTTTGGGAACGCTTTAGAAAATGATAATCCTTCTTGGGTTTTGGGCCGAAGGCCAATTGTGACTTGAGAAACAAAGTTTTGGGAAAGATGTATTTTGGTTTATGTAACCACTTTGGCTCTCGTATTTTAGCCGAACGTACATTGTGCCTTTTGGGGCTTGGTTTGCACTCAATAAGTCTTTGGAACATTTGTTCAGTTTTAGTAGCCTGTTAAGGAGCCTTGTTGCGTGGTGTACCTAGTTGCATCTCATTTGTGAGTTACGTGTATTGGACGTGTTAGTTCATCCGTTGGAGTCATGTAACGTGTTAGGTTGTAATGCAATGGATCCATGGGCATAGAGGTTGGTTTTTATCGTGTAAATGGGATAAGATTCCTGTGTTTTAATCTGGAAATAGGCGTTGATGATACGATGTAAGTCCTACATAATCAAGTGTGTCAAGGATGGAGAGATCCCAAGGTAAAGATCTGGATAGGATTGAACTTGGTGATTCTTTGGAACTAAAGATTTGGATAGAGTTGATGTTCAAATGACTAAAGACCCAGAGAGGGTTGATGTCTATTATGACTAAAGACCTAGAGAGGGTTGATGTCTATTATGACTAAAGACCCAAAGAGGGTTGATGTCTATCATGACTAAAGACCTGGATAGGGTTGATGTCTACCGTGACTAAAGACCTGGATAGGGTTGATGTCTACCGTGACTAAAGACCTGGATAGGGTTGATGTCTACCGTGACTAAAGACCTAGATAAGGTTGATGTCAATGGTTGTTTATCCTTGAAGATACACTTATAACATACATTTGTGGCTTAACTTTGTGTACCCGCCACATTTAATAGAATTGGGTCTTCCCCATCACCGAAAGGTGTTGTTTTGGGTACTGAGTCTTGTGTCCATGTTTTCGGTGACATATTGCATATGAGATTTATTAACCATGATTTATGGGTTGAGTGTTATGCCCCACCCGTGCTTTGGGTGTTTTGAGATGTGAAGTGTTATTCATGGTATCACAATTGGGAGTCGATTTATATTCACGTTTTGAGTGAGTTTTGGATCACATCGTTTTATAAAGAATGGTTGTTTTTGGAACGTTGTCTTTAATGGTGTAAACTGTGGAAAACGAGTCGTCTCTATTTCTAAAGTAAATTAGTTTGAAAGATCTTGATTTGAACTGATTTCCTTTCTTTTACAGATATACCTATTCATGTTAAAACTCTTGAACTCACTAGGCGTTAGCCTAACCTTTTATTTGTCGGCATGTGCATCAGGTTTCAGTTGGGGTTGGTCCTAGCGGTGCTATGAAAAGATGAGCACTAGCTTGCGTGAGAGTGAGTAGCTTGGTGAAGTCTTTCGCAGTTTGGAGATAGCGACACTTATTGGGTTTTAGTAACACCTGTCCTTATTATAGACTGTAGGTATAGATTGAATGTATGTATTGAGGTTAAATCTTAAATTATGGTTGTAGATGAATCATTTATTGATGTATTTAGAAAAATTTTAATTAGTTGTTATTTCCAGAATTTAGGGTGTTACATTGACTGCGCTGGTGGTTTTATTGACAGCGACGGTGAGAGAAACCACCTTTTCACCCAAACTGTTGACATTTGCGTCAACAGTTGCCAAACTAGGACCTGAAAGAAAGGTTAGCTTCTGAGTAACAGGCTTAGATGGGGAGAAGGAAGGTGTATACTAGAAACGTACTCGCGCAATCCAGCGAGATAAATCACGATTTTAATGTTTTATTTTATTTTTTTGTCGATTTACAGTACGATTTTGGATGGTTTTGAGAAAGTGATAATGTTTTTTTTTATAAATTTTTTTAATTTAGGCTTAATAATATAATGTTTTTTATATAAAAAATTTAAGTATTTTGTTAGAATTCAATGATTATCTTATATATTTTAATGACATCTAAAAAAATAATCAATTACATATTTAATAATATAATTTAAACAAAATTTTAGTAATATAATATATCTATATATACTATGTTATAAAGCACGAATAAAAAACTCTTAAATACAAATTATAAGGCACAAGGTACCATTATTTTATGCAAAATTTTAAAAATCTCTTAATTTACAAGTATCAAAACACAAGATGCATATTACTACTTGAGGCTTCTAACACCCACCAATTTGGTATGTGCAGGACCTTCCTTTTATGCAGATCTTTCCATGTATCACTATTAATTAATATATTACAGTACTATAAATTTGTTTTAATTATATTATTAAATATGTAATTGATTATTTTTTCTAGATGTCATTAAAATATATAAGATAATCATTGAATTCTAACAAAATAATTAATTTTTATATATAAAAAACATTATATTATTAAGTCTAAATTAAACAAATTTATAAAAAACATTATCACTTTCTCAAAACCATCCAAAATCATACTATAAATCGATAAAAAAAAATAAAATGAAACATTAAAATCATGAATTCGTGATATATCTCGTTGCAATTGCGCGAGTACACTTCTAGTTAATTAATAGTGATACATGAAAATGTCAGCATAAAAGGAAGACCTTGCACATACCAAATTGGTGGGTGTTAGAAGTCTGCAGTAGTAATATGTATCTTATGATTTGATACTTGTAAATTAAGATATTTTTAAAATCTTGCATAAAATGATGGTACCTTGTGCCTAATAAATTGTATTTAAGAGTTTTTTATCCCTACTTTATAATATAGTATAGATTATATAGATATAGAAGAGGGGAGGCTAATTGCACCTCGAACTTTGATAAGTTTTAAGCATATACATCAATTTTGATCTTTGAGGTTTAAGAAAAAATCCGAATGTAGGACTCGAACTTTGATAAGTTTTAAAACCATCATCATGTTTTTCATTTTTGCTCTGAAAGTGATATTTGGTCACTAACTATATTTATTTTTTCCGTTAAAATTAGGGACATTTCAGCATTTTCATCAAAATATTGAATTTTCTCTTTAAAAAATAACATAAAATTTTAGTTTTTATATTTTCTTATAGAAAATAACAAAACAAATTTCAGAATGAGGGAGAAATTTTATAATAAAATAAAATATAAAATAAAATAAAAATTACGTTCTTTTTTAAAAGAAAATTAATTCTTTGATAAAAATATTGAAATGCTTCTTACTTTAACAGAGAAAATAAACAGAGTTAATAATCAAAGACCAGCTTCAGAGTGAAATAAAAATTTTAAGATTGATTTCTAGACTTATCACCTTGCTAGCTTTAAAGTTGCATAGTGAAAAGATTACATACATGATATAAATATTATGTGGTCTTTCTTTTGTTGTTATTTCTTGTATAAAACCTTCTTTTTCTAGCGTTTTGCTAGTTTTTTTATTAGAGTTTCGCTGTTGTTCTAAAAAACCCAAAAAAATTCCATTTAAATTGACCAAAAAAACTTAAAAAACACTCGAAACAGAGGAATTTGGCTAAAAACACATTGTACGTCTTTGTGGGCATTCGATCCACCTTAGAGGCAGGGACGGATCCAGAAACTTTTTCATACAGTGTCACCATATTTTTCATATGGTTTTTATCGATATGTCTTCATCTTTTTACCAACATTCAATATCGTCCGGTGTGTTTTTAGCCTAATTCCGTCGTTTCAAGGGATTTTTAATTTTTTTTCCTTGATTTCAAGAGTCCTTCTTGGTTTTTTGTTTGATTACGACATAAGGTTGCACTTCTAAAACGATACGGTTGCACCTTTCACAACCCTAAATTTTTTTACCTTAGGGCACCATTGTAGGTTCATCCCTGCTTAGGCTATGTTTGGCAAACTAGCCGATAAGCTAGTTTTTCAAAACGCTACTATGAGTACATTTTCAAAACGCTACTATGAGTAGCTTTTTAATAAGCTAGTTTATGATCATCCAAACATGTATAAAAAAAAACTAGTTTTTTTGCCAAACAATGCCTTAAAAGTACACCTGTTCAGTAAAAATTTTGGATCCACCACTGAATCCGCCTCGATCTACCAGTAACTCAAGTACCGCTAACGAATCCCACTTTGGTACATGATTGAATCATTCCAACTCTTTGTGGTCCATTTATGTCACCTCACATTCTAACACCATCTTTCATCAATCATATTCACCACCTATGACTTTATTATTGGCACGTATGATATCAAATAACCACAAAAAAAACTTCAACTAAAATCATCCCATAACAACCACCACCCCCACCGCCATCCTTCCTCCGGCCGCCGGAAAAATGACCACCCAAACGACGGTGATCATCGTCGGTGCAGGCCCATCGGGCCTCTCCACCGCCGCGTCCCTCCACCGACTCTCGATCCCGTACGTAATCCTCGAAAGAGAAAATTGTATCGCTTCATTATTCAAAAACAAATCATACCACCGGTTTCACCTCCACTTAACCAAACAATTCTGCCAACTTCCCCACTTGCCTTTTCCGGCGAACTTTCCGACGTACGTCCCGAGAAAAGATTTCTTGAAATACTTAGACGATTACGCATCAAACTTCAACATCAACCCCAAGTTCAATAACTTCGTAAATATTGCGAAGTACGATGAAGATCGGAGGAAATGGGAGGTGGGTGTGGAGGTGGTTGATGATGGCGGGAGTACGGCGGATGACGGCGGGGGACGGCGGTGGTACGAGGGGGAGTTTTTGGTGGTGGCTACTGGAGAAATGAGTGATCCGTTTATACCGGAGGTTGAGGGGTTGAGTGAGTTTAAAGGGGAAGTTATTCATTCGACGGAGTATAAATCCGGCGAAGGGTTTGAGGGTAAGAAGGTTTTGGTGGTCGGAGCTGGGAATTCCGGCATGGAAATTGCACTTGATTTATGTGATCATGGTGCAAAAACCTCCATTGTTGTACGGTCTCCGGTGAGTATATAGTTTTTTTTTCATTTAGAGGTCGGGATTCTCTTTAGAAGTCACCGATTCAGGGACGGATCCATAATTTTTTTTTTCCTACGGTGACACCATATAATATAGATAAAAATTGATTACAAAAATTACGGTTTTTATCGACGTGTCTTCATTTGTTTACCGACGTTTAATATTGCCTGATATGTTTTTAGCTCATTCCGCCATTTCGAAAGATTTTTAAAGTTTTTTGCTTGGTTTCGAGGAATTTTTTCGGGTTTTTTTTTGGTTTATTTCAATAGTGTTTTCGGTTTTTTGGTTGATTACGAGATACGGTTGCACTTTCTTGAAGTTTTCAAAATAATACGGTAGCACCTTCCAAAACGATACGGTTACACTTTCTTGAAGTTTTCAAAATAATACGGTAGCACCTTCCAAAACGATACGGTTACATCTTTCACGAACCTAAAAATTTTAACCCTTCGTCGGAGAAATAATACGGTGGTCACCATACCAGATCCGTCCCTGCACCGATTCGAGTCCTGTAAGACCACTGGGGATTTTATTGACTGTCTTCCAGGGCCCTTGAGATTAGTCCGACCACACCCATGGTTAAAAAAAAACTTAAGTGTTGTTTACCGAACTCTTTCCGGGTAAGAGGTTACATGTGTGACTTACTTTATCGATGAGCATGGCAAAGACCGAGAATTTTACCCGATAAACCTTTATCGGGTAAAAGGTGCTTACCATGATCCATTTTGAGGACTAATTATATAAGAATGTTATCCGATAAGATAAGTAAATGTGCTAACTCTTGCTAGTAAGTGTTTAACCTGTAAGAGTTTGGTAAACAACCCTTATAAATATTAAACTATTCAAATAGGCATTACAATGAAATTGCTTTTATAGAATGCCAAAAATGTCCTATCGTCCTAATAAAATGTTCTATAGAATTTGATGGGGTGTTTGGGATTGCTTATTTGAGGTGTTTATTAATTTATTGCGTTTTCAAACAGAAAATAAGTTGTTTTGAGTGTTTGGATTGAAAATTGCTTATGACTTCTCCACTCCACTAATAAGCAGTTTTTGATAAATTATTCTCAACTGACTTATTTGAAACTCCTTATTAACTTATTTAACCAAATTACATATTTGCCCTTCTTTTTATAAGCTAATAAGCACTTTACAAATAACCATAAGTTAATAAACACATTTGCAAATAAGCATAAGTTGTTTTAAATAAGCAATCCCAAACACCCCCTAGTTTATATGACCAAATAATAAAACGCTTTATCTAAAAGTGTACAATAAGTTTATAGAACGTTGTCTTGACCATTTAACAAGTTTTTATAGCATTTTTAAAATAAAGTGTTGTGTTAACTATTTTATATGACAATTTTGAGAATATTTTGTAAACCCATTTTTTGTTGAACATGTTTTGAAATAGGAGTCGGGTTCATACGAGAACAATAATAAAACAAGAGAATAAGAAAACAGTAGAATCACATGTGATTTTACACTGACGATCGAAGCATATGTGATTTGGCCGTTTCCATGCTCTCTTATTTGGTTAATGTTCTCGTTTGAACCTCCCTCTTTTAAATAATGTCATATAAAATAACTAATACGATACTTTATATGAAAAATGTTCTTAAAAACTTGTTAAAACGCCAAAAAACGTCTTATAAACATATTATAACACTTGTAAATATGACATTTAGTTGTTTGATTCTATAAATTGAAGTATTGTAAAATGTTCTATTATGACATCATAAAACCCCGTCAATTTGTTCAAAAAAATGCAGTTTTAATATGCATTTCATGGTGTATAATTCTTATACAGTAACAGTTAATGTAATATATGTTGATAATGTAGATTCATATAACACCACGATGGTCGATAAATCTTGGATTTAAGTTAATGACGCTTATAACGATTATACCATGGCAATGGGTGGACTCGTTCTTGGTGTTGACTAGCAAGATAATGTACGGAGACCTAACCAAATACGGGATCCAGAGGCCCAACGAAGGTCCATTGTTTCTGAAAGCAAGAGATAACAGGTATCCGATTATTGATGTTGGCACAGCGAAAAAGATCAAATCTGGGGAGATACAGGTATGATTTTTCCCAATTTTTAGGAAAAGTTGTATTTTTTTTTGTTACATACAATGTTATCTCTTGATATTTTTAAGACGTAAACAGGTCTTGCCGGGGTTGAAAAGTATAAAAAGCGGTGGAACTGAAGTTGTCTTTGAGAATGGGAAATGTTATCATTTTGATACGATTCTGTTTGCTACCGGGTTTAAAAGATCAACCCACTTGTGGCTTCAGGTAACATTTTTTTTCTTTTAAATTATGGATAACTAGAAGCGTACTCGCGCAATGCAGCGAGATACATCACGATTTTAATGTTTCATTTTATTTTATTTTGTTGATATACAGTACGATTTTGGATGGTTTTGAGAAAAGTGATAATGTTTTTTTTTATAAATTTGTTTAATTTAGGCTTAATAATATAATGTTTTTTATATAAAAAAATTATGCATTTTGTTAGAATTCAATAATTATCTTATATATTTTAATGACATCTAGAAAAAATAACCAATTACATATTTAATAATATAATTAAAACAAATTTATAGTAATATAATATATTAATTAATAGTGATACATAGAAAAGTCTGCATAAAAGGAATACTCTGTCACATACCAAATTGATGGGTGTTAGAAGTCTGCAGTAGAATTGTGTATCTTGTGTTTTGATATTTGTAAATTAAGATACTTTTAAAATCTTACATAAAATGATGATACATTGTGCCTAATAATTTATATTTAAAAGTTTTTTATTCGTGTTTTATAATATAATATGGATGTAACTTTAAATTATTTTAATCAAATTAGTTGCTAGCATAAATAATTAAGTTCCAACAAGATCGTGAATGAAACAATAATGTCTTTGATGAAAATGATGTTAATTATGTCAGTAACAATGTCACACATGTGATTTATATAAGACGATTATGTAGTTGTGCGTTGGAATGTAACTTTTAAAGTAAACCTATAATGATAAAAATTAATAAAACTTCGGTACTTTTTGGCAGTTGTTGAATGGTTTTATGCAGAATGATTAAGTGGTCAGAATGATTAAGAGGCTCTTATGATATAGTGTGAAATGAAATATGGTTGTTTGCTAAGTGTTCATAATGAAATCAGCTCTCTGAATGGTTACGACATGGTCAAGATACAAAATCATTCAGAGAGTTTTGGAACCATTAAGAGACATACCTTTTTTTTTGTCAAACAAGATTTATCTCTTAACAATTCAGAGGATATCTCTTAATGGAATCATTAAAAGGTAAAACAAACAACCCTTCTTATTAAAAAATAAAACCAAAATATATGTTTGGGAAAAAAAAATTAGAGTATGTCTTCATAATTTGAAAAACAGACAAAAGACGTCTGAAAAAATATATAAATATATTTATGTGAAATTAAAGATGATAAAATTTATGTTTTTGGTATAATTTTTAACTCAATTTTTATTATAGTATAAATATTTGAGTAAAGTATGTCTTTTGTCCCTATGGTTATTAAATAATACGATTTTCATTCTTGTGGTTTAGAAATTATGCTTTTCATCCTTATGGTTTAGAAATTATGTTTTTCGTTCTTATGGTTTGTAAATCATTGCTATTTTCATCCATAAGATTTATACTTTATTGTTGTTTCAATTTATGTGGTTTACAATTCTTTACTATTTTAATCTTTTATACTTAAAAGTAGAGATGTAAACGAGCTGAGTCGAGTCGAGTAGTAGTTTAATTGAGTCGGTCTCAAAAAATTAATATTGGGCTCGAGCTCGATTAACTTTTCAATACAGGGCTCGGGCTCGAGCTCGAATGTTTTTTGAGTTATTGAGCTCGAGCTCGATGCTCGTTTATGGGTTCGAGCTCGCGATCGATTAACTCATTTATCGGCTTGAGCTCGATAATTTTTATATTTTTATTGTATGCTTAAGAAATATATGGGCATGTTTGGCTCGAAAAGGGGTATGCTCGAATGACTCGGCTCGGCTCGATTCGACTCGTAAAGTTGAATCGAGTTTTCGAACGAGCCGAGTCGAACATTGGTGTTATAAAGCTCGGCTCAATAAGTTAAACGAGTTCTATTTTGTGTTCGAGATCGACTCGAGCTCGAGAATAATTATGCTCGAGCTCGAGATAAACGAGCTCGAGATCGAGTAACTCGTTAAAAGCTCGACTCACTTACACCCTTACCTGAGCTCGAGATCGAGTAACTCGTTAAAAGCTCGACTCACTTACACCCTTACCTGAGCTCGAGATCGAGTAACTCGTTAAAAGCTCGACTCACTTACACCCTTACTTAAAAGGTAGGAATTAGTCCAAGGATGAAAACCGTAATTTTAAGAGTAAATTACATTTTTGGTTCTTGTGGTTGGCAATCGCTATCAAGTTTGGCCCCCTTTTTAAAACTAACTACAGTTTTGATCATTATGGTTACCATTTTGTTTCAATTTTGGTCACGATAAGTAAACACATGTTGCATTGACGACATATAGACACTTAATCATATGTGATTAAACACACTCAAAGAAGTGTCATCATAACCACAAGGGTTGTGACATACTGGTTAAGGCCCTGTAGGATGTGGTGGAATATCTCATCTACCCAGGGTTCGAATCTAGACGTACACAACAATTATGGCCAAATATAAATATGTAACTATTTTGTTTTTGTTAAATTATGCAGGGTGATGATTTTCTTATTGATAAAGATGGATTTGCAAAGCCCATGTACCCAAACCACTGGAAAGGAAAAAATGGGCTTTATTGTGCTGGGCTTGCAAAGAGAGGCCTGTATGGATCTGGTGTAGATGGCCAAAACATAGCCCAAGATATTTTCAACCTACTATCAAAATAAAACCTCTCTCTCTCTCACACACATATATACAGACAGACGGCTTCGGTTGCATATTATTTATCATGAATGATGTATTAATTTACCATGAATCATGAATGTTTTTTTTTTGGAAAGGGTGTCCAAACATGAATCATGAATGTTGTATTATAATAAACAAATAGTTTATAAACGTTCACCTTTGTTATTCATGATTATTGTAGATACAGGGGGACCACGTGTCACGCTCTCATTTATCCACCGGTTCACAATTTAATCGGTTTGTAATCGAATTTCCCCCCTCTCTCTAATATATGTATATATGGATGGATGTATACGATATCTTGAATTTTCAAAAAAAGGGACTATGAATGTTAAAAACACTTAGGGGGTGTTTGGTTCGCGGAATTGGATGGAATTCAATGGAATTGGAATGTCCAAATCCATTGACCAAATTCCAAAGTCTTGTTTGGTTCACATAATTAAAACTAAGGAATCCTGTGGATTCCATCAAATTCCTTCAAACACGGATTTCACAATTCCATGGGGTATCCTATGGAATTCATTTTCTTTCCAACAGATTCCAATTCCAATTCCAATTCCATCCAACCAAACGCGACCAAAATGCGTGGTCAAATTCCATCAAATTCCAATTCCAATTCATTCAAAGTCAAATTCCTTGATGAATTCCAATTCCATCGAATTCCATTCCACGAACCAAACGCCACCTTAGGGGGTGTTTGGTTCGCGGAATTGGATGGAATTCAATGGAATTGGAATGTCCAAATCCATTGATCAAATTCCAAAGTCTTGTTTGGTTCACATAATTAAAACTAAGGAATCCTGCGGATTCCATCAAATTCCTTCAAACACGGATTTCACAATTCCACGGGGTATCCTATGGAATTCATTTTCTTTCCAACAAATTCCAATTCCATCCAACCAAACGCGACCAAAATGCGTGGTCAAATTCCATCAAATTCCAATTCCAATTCATTCAAAGTCAAATTTCTTGATGAATTCCAATTCCATCGAATTCCATTCCACGAACCAAACGCCAGATTAGGTGTCGTTTGTTTTTTAAGAGGTCTAAAGTCTGAAGTCTTATTTTAGTTATAACTAATAAGAGGTGGTGTGTAAAAAAGTCTGAACGATTCAGACTTAAGAGTCATTAAGAGGTTTAAAAAAAAAAAACCTTAATCACAGGGGCTTGGTTCTTAATTTACGTAAATAATTCGTTTTAGGGAACAAATCTAAAACTTGAGCAAACCACAGGGACGACCAATGTAATTCACTCTTTTAGTTAAATTAATGCCTTCTTATGAGTATGAAGCCATTATTTCCTTTAATAAATCAAAAAATCATGGATTTAATTAAAAATCTCATTTAAGGTTATATACCTAAATGATCTGATATCGATGATGTAAATGATGGGAATAATAATGAAAAATGTGGGTTGGTTTGTTAAAATTACGATTTTTGTTCTTGTCGTTTAGAAATTACGATTTTTGTTCTTATGGTTTGTAATTTGTTGTTATTTTTGTCCTTGTGGTTTACAATTTATTGTTGTCTCAAACCATGGGGTTTACAATTCTACCTATATTAGTCCTTACCCCAAATTTGCAAAACCGCAAAACACGAATATTGTAGATCTATGTGTTTGTTTTCCAAAACATCTTGAATCACTTAAATCGGGGATTCCGTGTATGAGCTATGATTAAAACTACACAACCTCGCAAACCTGCCAACATCCTTTTTTTTCTTTTTGTTTAATTCCGTCATTCGATCATCGGTGCGTACTTCAATTGACGTATTTAAGTTTAAATTTTTAAGGATAAAATAGACAATTATACATATTCAGACTTGTCAGTTTAGAAAAAACAAACAGTCTTATTGATTCAGATTTTAGACTTTAACATCACCTCTTAAAAACCAGAAGGGAAATCAGACTTTAAACCTCAACACCTCTTAAAAAAAACAAACGTCACCTTACTCCAGGATGAAACTAACAATAAATTATAAACTAGGGTTGAGTAAAGTTGAGGTTAACTTGAGAAGCGTGAGAAGTGGTTATCAACCGTTGGATGAAAAAGTGAATACACATTAGGATGAGGTGCATCGAGATAAGATATTCCGAGATGCAAAAATCAATTTCGTTCTAAGCCGCAATCAATGGGAGGACATTTGATTAAAAGTGATCACCTATTCAGATTCACTTATCACGCTAACCTCAACTTCTCACACGATAATTCGTCATGACCAAAAAACTAATAAGTTGTTTCAAATAAATTGATAAGTTAGAAGTGAATGACTTATTAAAAACTGCTTATCATGATAAAACTGTATAGGCAGTTTTTCCCCCTCTCATCCAACACCAAAAAACTGCTTATCAATAATGGCAAAACAAAATAAATCAGTAAGAGCATTTCCAACAACTTCTCCATTTTGGAGAAAATGAGAATTTTGGGTTGTGCTCCAATAGCTTCCCAAAAACTATCTCCAAAATGGAGAAAGTAGGAGAAAGAAAGTTTTTTTCTTAAAATACGAAGATTACACCAAAAATAATTATTAAGTGGGAGGACCAATAGGAAACTTTGAAAATAAATATGTAGAGAGAGAAATAATATTTTAATAAATGAACGAAATATTTTTAATATTATAATTAATATTGGATTCTACAAAATAAGGAATCTGTTGGAGATAGATATAATTTTATTATTATTATTATTATTTTGGAAATTTGATTTCGGTTCACCAATAAAATTTCTAAGGTGGTGTTTGGAATTGCTTATTTGAGGTACTTTTTAGTTTATTGTGGTGTGTCATTGGAGATAAGCATTTTATAGTGTTTGGATGGAGAAAAAATCAAAGTGTTTATAACGGTGTCAAATCGGAGATAAACATTTTTTCATAAGTCATTTTGTTCTAACTTATCAAGTTATTTGAAAAGTGCTTATAATTTTTTTTGTTATTTTATATGTATAAACAATCTCAAATACCTTTAAATAACAACTTATTAGCTTATTACGTTTTGATACCCCGATAAACTAATCCAAACACTTTTTATGAAACTCCGGTTTAATATCACATCATAAGTTGATAACACTTTTCTCAAATAAGCAATCCCAAACACCCCCTTAATCCATTTAAATAGCAATCCCAAACACCCTTGAATATACACTCAATAGTCGATACGCACGAAAATCCCCGCGTAAACCAACTTTCAATCATCCTTCCAACAAATTGTTTGTGATCCGAACAACGAGATGGTAGTCGGCAGAACCACAACCGTAATGGCAACAACTCTGGTTATCCATGGCCGCCGTGAAGCTCGTCTCCTGATTCCAATCCCTAGAAATCATTTTCACTTGTTCTCAGAAGAAGGTAATCAACGAAAAAGTTTTATCAGGGTTTAAGATGCAGTGAGTTCGTATTTGAGGAATTTATGAAGACTCTAATTCCAATCTTCATCGATTTTCATCCGATTCAATGTTTCTTCTTCGTATTGAACTCTTCCAAGTTTTGCTTCCTCTGCCCTACGCTTCCAATCTCTATGGATTTTGATTTTAATGTTTTATTTTTTCGTATTGAATCCTTTCAAGTTTTGTTTCATCTGCACTCGAGATTCTAAGTTAACTCGTATTTGCCAAATTTATATTTCTATGTTAATTTTACATTTATCTTCTGAGAACCAGGAGTGAATGAGTGAAAATGATTTCCAAAGGATTGGAATCAGAGGCAACCATACTCCTTGCCATTACGTTTGTGGTTCTTTAGCATCTGGCGACACCAAAGGTGAGAATGATCCAGTTAAATTTGTGTTGATATAAGCAACCTTTTACATTTTTCAGTAGCTAACTAGTAATGTTGTATCATGTATTTGAAGTAATGCCTTTGGTAGAACAAATAGTTGGACTGACACACAAGGAACAATGAAGTTGATTCTCTTGCCTAGGTAAGGAGTACTTTTCTAATTGTTTATGTACTTTTATAATTGTTTATGTTCTAATTAGTGCCTGCATCTTCCAATGCCATCTGTGTGTATAGTTCATTTTCTCTACCACATGTATCTTTGTTGGAAAGAAGAAAACTTGCATTTTAGGTTGACATATAGGGCTTTGCTAAAAAGATACGGAGGGATTTGATGGTATTTATGTACTCTCAGATACTGTTTGTTAGCATGTTAATGAGCTTAATGAGATTTACAACTTATTCGGTTAGCTATACATGACTGTTTTGTAGTGGCTTAATGATATAAAAGTGGCTTATTCAGTAAGCTTCTAAGGGGGAGCTTTATGCAGAAAGCCAAGTTTTTTTTGTCCCAATTAAAAAACGCGCTACTTTATTTATGAAAAAACACTCCCAAACAAAAACCTTCCCGATCTATACAGATTAGATTAATCCACACATACGGCTTTATCCATACAGGACTTAATGGAAAACCAACAACACAACCACAATTTAAAGGAAATTGACAACTTGACGCATGACCTGCAATTAAATATAAAAAGTTTAAAGTTCAGTGCAGACAGTAGTTTGATTGACGCATGACCTGCCACTCATCAGTCTATAGCGTAAACACAATTTTAGGATGCCCACCTACAGAAATCTTATGTTTTTGACTTAAGTTGGAATTTGACCGATGAAACTCTTCTACTTTTCATCATCTAACATGAATAACTAATTTTATTGTATTAGACTTCCTGCTAATATGGAAGTTTCATGGTGTTTTGACCATATTTTTTTTTCTTTCCCAAATACTATTTCATGGTATCAGAGCTTTAGCTCCTGGCACGAGTTTTACCAGCACAAGGAAACCATAATCATTGTTACAGTCACAGTCACCGTTACCATAACCTGATCTTTGGCCATAAGTCACTGCTGAACATCCCACTGTTGTTGGAGTCTTGCGTAAATCCGCCAGAAATTGTTTAAATCGCCTTTTATTTCTCATATCTGTCGGCGCCGCCACTTCCAACCACTAGACGTGTATCTCACCAGAACCTCTGTTGCTCAAACCTGTTTTGTTTATTCCAAATCCGATTACCCGCTTCAATAGTAATTCTTCTTTTTACCATATCCAAACTCCGACTCTAGTTTCAATATAGTCAGCATGGAAAGCGTAATTCCAGTTCAAGATCCAAAATCTATTTGACGGCTTGACACTACCATTCCTAGGATAAATAAGACCCAAAATCTAGGGGACTGGTTAAGACCAAATGGGTATTTACAACGGAACTTAATCCTAACCGTTCTTTGCATTGGTTGAAAGCTTAGTTGGGTGCATTTGTTGAAAGCCTGACCGGTTGCAATGGGCTATTCCCAGCTGGATGTCAAGAATATCTTTCTTAATGGTGTTCTTGAGGAGGAAGGATGTGTTCATGGAGTAGTCATCTGGGTTTGTTATTGAGGCCTCAATGGCATGTTAATTCGACGTTCATTATATGGTCTTAACCAGTCCCCTAGAGTGTGGTTTGTGTGATCTTCTGGATGTTCTCCGAGAGTTTTATATGACTTGCAATTTTCAGGATTACTTTAGACATTAGAAGGGTTGACGCATCATACTAGTAGTCCGCATCTATGACATTGTTATCATCGGAGATGATAACATAAGGATTTTAGAGTTGAAGCATTTTCTACTGTCTCATTTTCGGGTCAGGGATTTGGGACGTCTTTTTACTTCCTTGGGATAGAAGTTTCTGAGTCTCCATAGGGGATACTTTTGTCTCAACGGAAGTATGCTCTTGATATGCTTACTAAATGTGGTATGCTAGGGTGCATATTAGTATGGAACTTGATACTCAATACATGAAATCTTCTTCGCCAGGATGTTAACCCTCGGAAGGATCTAGAATTTTTATGAAAGACTAGTTCGGAAGCTAAACCACTTAAAAGTTACTCGACTTGATACTTTCTACTTCGTGTTTTGAGATGGTTCATGTTTATTCAGTACAAGGAATTTTGTGGTATCTCTAGGACATACAAATCTTAGGGATACTTTATTCAAATCAGGGTCACCGCCGAGAAGGGGCATTTCCCAAGGAAAATGATATCTAGTTTCTAAGTGCATTTTGGTGGGTTGACTGCCTTATTTATAGGAGATCAACTATAGGGTATCACGTACTTGTCGGGGCTAATGTTGTTTCCTGTAAAAGTAAATTGATTTATATTTTAAAATGGAAAGGAAAGTGTTGAATGAAGTTCACTAACACCTAACTGGGTTAAGTAGAGGAAGATTGGATGCATATATGTAGTGCTAATATTTTGTATTAATGTGCCACTAGTTAGTTTTGTAGTTTATTACTCTCTTCAGCAAATAGTGTATAGGGGTTGAGGTAAATGCTCATGTGCACATGTAGTCCTACATGCACAACTTGTAGATTGCGCATATATATTCTTAGATTGATGATAAATTTGTGATGAAAACTAAAAATTGATGTTGCAAATGGTGATTATTAGGTGATGAAAAACTGCAGGTAATGAAATTAGTTTGAAAATAAACCCTAAAATACAAATATATATGCATAGAATACAACTTACTTGTACACCAAAATACCTCCTTTTGTACACCAACATCTTCCTCATAGTTTGAATTTGCTATATGATTGTCAGATGCATTTTTTATATTTTGTTAAAATGGCAAAATAGACAAGATCATTATGTGCTTTCACATTTTTTAAGGCGTGCAGATAGTCATCCGATCTAATTAGAACCGACCGAACATAATTGTCTATCCAATTGTTATTGGATCGCATCGGATCCAAAACTTTAACGTCGATATTGGATTGGGCGGTTCATAGATGGTAGTCCAGAATCCAATCAGACCAAATTGATCCGATCCAATTACTCATCTAATTATTATCCAACTACCATGAATAATTGGTTGAAATGGTGGATTAGTTGGTTGGAAAAAAATTGGATCGATCCAATATGATCCAATGGATAGCAAATAGTAATATCCAATGGATTGGATTGGTTGTCCAGTTAATTGGATTGGATGGGAATGTCAAACTTCTGCATCGATGGATGATTGGATCGGATCACATCCACCTAAATCCATTGGATTTCAACCGATGAACACTCCTACTTATACTGTCATAATAATGAAATCAATTGCATATCTTCGCCCAATTTCAATCAAATTGCATATCTTCGCCCAATTTCAATCAAATTGCTTGTTTCAATGAAATTACCTAATATAAATAATTAATAACGGTTTAAAGTCCATCATAATTGTTTTTCTTCTCATCCTTTTATAATCTTATGCTAAAAATGACCATTCATGTTACTTAATTTAATTAAAATTGGTTGACAATGATTACTTTGAAAGTATAAGTATAAGCATAACTAGTCTAGTATATCTCACCCGAAGGTGGGGTCTGGGAGGCGTAAGTTGTATGCAAACTTGAGTACCTGACCTCTATCTCAAAGAGTAGAACGGTTGTTTCCATGAAGATCCTTGGCTTGTAAAAAGTGTGCGAGAGAGAAAAACATAAAAGATAAATACAAGTAAGCAATAACATAGAAATATAAGTAGATGCAAGAAAAACATAACCAAGTTAAAAAAATTGCACAACCTTAGTTTAACTTAGTGCTTTGGTAGCCTAACCAATGATTCCCTAACCCTATCCCCTACCCCCACCCTCTACCTCTCCAATTCCCTTCCTCCTGTCTATGCTATCTATAGAACCTCACCCCTAGTTTGCTACCCTAATTCTGCATCTCCACGAACTCTACTTTCCTCGAAAATGCCTAAAGTTGTCATGTCCAACCTCAATTGATCATCCAACGTCCTCCTCACCCTACCCCACCTCCTCGCCCCTCGACTTCCTCACAAAAATATTTATCATTCGCATACTTACATGAACGTGAGCAAACCACCACAATCTTCCCTCCCTCAGCTTACGTGTGAAAGCATAAGTATGCGATTGATAAATATTTTTGTTTGAGTATGCAATAAGAAGAGTGAAAGTACGGTGTTTTTATCTCTATTTTGTCACGTTAGAGTTGATAAAATAGAATTTTCTTTTAGCAACTATGTTAAATAGTAATAGAGTTATTAATATAACGACATAGTTAAAAATGCTCTTGTTAAATTTGCATTCGTGTAATATGAAGTTAGATTCTGTAAACAATAAATAAAGTTCTTCAAGGAAAAGAATTGGGGGGGATGTTTCATTTATTTGGAAATGAAATGCTTAATTTGATGCACAACCAACCGTTACATAAAATCTTTTACTCCTTTTTCATGAAATTTTGAACAAAATCATCTTTGAATTGATTGTGGATTAAAAAATTGATTTATTTTGGGAAGGAGCAGTAAAAATATTCATTAAATAAGAAAACTTCGTAATTAATACTCCCTCAGTCCCAAAATAAGTGTTCATATTTCTACTTTAGTTTGTCCCAAAATAAGTTTCCACTTCTTGAAGTAAGTGCCTACTTTCCAATTCCATCCTTAGTTATGAGATGGAGAAATTCGTACTCCCTCTTTTATTAAGGGTAAAATTATAGTTAATTAAAAAGTGTAATAATCACACATTTCTAACATTGTGTGTCTTTTTCATTGTGGACATTTATTTTGGGACGGAGAGAGTAAATGACATCCAACATCCAACTTTTTGCAAATTTTATGAGAGATTAAAAGATTTAATACAATGAAGTTGGTAGCATACTATATAAGGCGTATTGTGGTAGAAGTCTAGAAAAGGTAAATAGCAAGGTGGTGGTGGTGGTGCTTTGTTTTCTATTTATCGCTTTGTCGGTACGGTGTAGCTCTTTCGCCAATAGTTTGCATCAAGAAAGATGGGTTCTTTGAGTAAAGATGGAGAGCTTGGGTCAATGAAGCTTTCTCACCATGCAAATGGTCAACGATTTTTGAGTGAGAACAGAGGTGATGATGTATCATCGTCTTTTGTTATCAACATTTTCTTATTATTTTGTAATTGCTTTGCTATTTTCTTAACATGGTATAGTGTATGTTCTTTCCGGCTTCTTTTTTCTGGTTCAAAAAAAATTCTTTGCCATTTTACATACGAGAATGGTCTTCTGTGTTTCTGTTTTATTATCTTGTTCTTATTTTTTTTTTCTTCACTACAGTGTTCTTGATCAATGTTCATATGAAATTTATCATTCAGCTTGTCTTTATATTCCTATAAGCATTTGGAACCAAGAAGGATATTTTTGGAAGGCTTAATTCATACCAAATTGAGTTCTCAAATGTCAATTTCTTGATGGAATCAATTGGGGATTTTCGTATTTGCTTATGTGTATAAACTTAAATTAATGTTTTTTTCTTGATGCGTAACTTTGAAGCAATGTATACAGATCCCGAGAAAACAATGAAAAATCTTGTCTCGGGTTTTTCCATTCACAGCGAACCATCGGGAATACAATTTTATCTTGTTTTTATATCTTAGACGTTGTTTTGCTGACTCCATTATTTTATTTTTTACTTTTAGGTAAGGATCCTGTTGATCTGCCTGCTCAGCTATGGTATGAGTGTGCTGGCCTCACTGTCAAAGTTCCTCGCGTAGATGATATGGTCTTCTACTTCCCCCAAGGCCATCTTGAGCAGGTTTGTTTATCTCTAGATTGGTACATCTTTATGTCATTTAATAGTTGGATTTGAGTTATTAACTTATAATACTGTAGTCAGACACATTTAATACAACTGTAATACAACTTTAAATTGTAAAGGATTCATTAGATTTTGTTCATAATTGGTTTAAAAAGTTAATTATTACCTTTTGATTGTATACCTCAGAAGGCAGCAAAATGTCTAATGAGTTCTATGGCCTATGTTAATTTATCCAATTCCCTACACACAGTACATAGGGCTTGTAAGACCCCACATTGGTTGGGGAGGGGAACTAAGGTTGCCTTATAAGGGACTAGATATCTCCTGTAACATACGCGTTTTAAAACCGTGAGTCCATGTGTGGACAAAACGGACAATATCTGGTATGGTTGGCCTGAGATGTTACAGGGCTTGTATTGGGCTTGTGTGTGGGTTAAGGCTTCACAACATTGATTACGTATAAATTTTTGTATGAAAATCACTTGAAGTTACACCTATTCAGTTTCTATCTATTTGCCATTAAATGTGATTATAATTAACAATTTTAAGGATTTGTCTAGCAATCAAGTTTCACATCAAACTACTCACTTTTGTCAAGACCTGCTACGAATCAACCTATTTCTATTGTAATCTGCTAGATTGGTTGAAGACCTGCTATTGAATCAATTCTATGATGATCTTGAATTGCTTTTAGGTTGATGCATACATGAAGCAGGAAGGCATCACGGATGTACCATCCTATGGTTTACCTTCAAGGATTCTGTGCAAGGTTGTTGATGTTTTGTTAAAGGTATGTTTACTTCTCCATCTTCAGTGTTGTCATATACATGATGTCAAATGTCCATCTTTGTAAATAACCAATCTTTAAGTTTCGGTACCTAATGTTGCAGGCAGAAGCCGACACTGATGAAGTGTTTGCTGAGATTTCGTTGGTTCCAAATGTAAGAGTGATGCCAGGGTGACGCCTGGAGACCATTAATGGCACCAATGATTTTTATGATTATTTTCTTAGAAATCATGCATCTTTTAATAGCTTTTTGCCGTGGAACCTTTTTACTTTTTTACTGCCAATTGATTTGAAATTTTGATCTTCTAGTGTGAAGTACCTGAGGGACCAACCTATAAAAGCATTCCTCGAAAGGTTCCTGCAAGTTCTTTCCGGAAGAAACTAACCCCTTCAGACGTAAGCAAACAAGGGGGATGCAGCTTGCATAGGAGACATGTTGACGCGACCTTCCCACCTCTGGTATGTATTCAAGTTTTTCATCCCTAATACTTTCACGATATGATTGATATCTAACAACATTAGCACTAGTAACACTAAAACTCTTACAAATTTGAAAATGACCTGTACGCGAGAGGGCTCCTGGACTCACCGCCTCCTTCCCACCACCATCACCATTGTTGCGAACACACTTGCTACCTGTGGTCACCGCGATGCCCCCCAAATAGTGATTGAGACCCAACTCGCCTGCATCGAAATTTTAGTTGTGACTATCAACTATTGCACCTTAGGTTCTTGTATACTGCAATCTTCATGAAACTGTGTGGCATGTTGCGATTGCTAACCTTCTAAACTTGAAACCTGCTGCCACATACTGATTTGAATCAGCCTTTTGCATCATCTCTTGTTATTTTAGAATTTGGCTCTATGCCTGATAATCTTCTGAGAGACATACTTTCTTCCCTGCCAGTCTGCTTTTTTCGGGCCTTTGGTTTCTACTGACTCCTTGGATCACTTTGACTCTTGTGCCTCGATCTTCGATCACACAGATATACCCCATGGGATTTCTAAATCCCATGTTTGTGGGATTTCAAATCCATGCAATCCCTCAACCCAAACATGGGATTGGAATGGAATTGAATTCCAAATCCTATCCAATCCAACAAACCAAACTGGACCTTAGGGTTTTGTTATTTAACAACCTTACAGAAAAGCCCCAACTGCGCCTCATAAGCCCTGGTAGGGCCCGCCTCATCCTTATGCTTCAATGGCAACAGTAGAGGCGTAGCCTCATGATCAGTTTTGACCGCTTTGCCCCCCCCAGGCGTTCAACTCAACTGCTTGTTTATAACCATGGTCCCACCAACCGCCTTTGCTGAACCAAGACCACCCACCTACACCTCTTGTGTGTCGCCTTGCAGTTGGCACTATTGAACCACTTGTTGTACTTGCTTGACACGCAATCTGCACATCTACCTATGCCTTAGGCACCCAACTACAGGATCCATCCTTTGGTCCTGAAAAAGAATGTACACAGTCAATGAGTAGGAGGTTGCAGCTACTATAGTCTCGGTCTGGCATGTAATATAAGAGGATCCAGATTTGGAAACCCCTTGTTTATCCTGTGGCGGGTCTATCTATAGTAGCTTCTAACTGGTTTTTGACACCTTTCAGGGTTTGTGTTTTAGGTTTCTTTGAATTTCACCTTTATCATATTCCATTTTAGTCTCTTTTTTCTTTCAAATCACTCCTTGTGGCCTTTAATATCATGTTTTTCTATGTTGGTTTTTCTTTTTTTCCCCTTCTCATCAATGAGTAGAGAGTGGCATGATTATCCTGCTTTGTAAATCTTGATCAAGAATACTTTGGGATATGGGGTTTTGTGCTTTTTAAGACTAGCAAGAAATGCGGGGTGGGATTGGTTTTGATCTTAAATTGTTTTGGTTTTAGCATTGATGAGGGGGTGTATTGATAATCATTGTGATATGAAAGTTGTAACGGTAAAAAACTAGAGGTGGTGGTTTCTGATTGTGGGTGCTTTGATCGTTCCTCCATATGTTCAACTGGTTCATGTATGTATGGAGCACCTCGGTGGCGGATCCAAGAATTTTGTTGATGCGGGTTGGAATTTAAATTTAGAAAATTTTGGGGGTCAAAAGAAGAAATGTATTTATAAAACATAAAACTCATAAATGTAAAGTTTTTCAGCCTAATAATGGTTAGCAGTTTGTAGAGTTTAAAATCATTCGCGTTATTGATGCAGGACATGAGTCGGGGTACAGCATCCCAAGAACTAGTCGTCAAAGATCTACATGGAGGAGTATGGAACTTCCACCACACTTGTCATGGTAATGCTTTCTAATTTTTGTCATGGAAATGAAAAGCCTTTTGACTTTTGTCCATTGGGGGCAAGGTCAATTGAGAATAATTAAGAACGTGAAGCCAACTATTCATGAAGAATAATGAAAATGCATGATATTCATAATGAATAATTGAGGGTTATTCATCATGAATACTTCACTTTCTCAAAATATTTATCATTTGACCCCCCCCCCCTCTCTTTGATTCCAATTTTATTCAAGTATTTTTGGACAGTTTTCAAAAGAGAGATGATTTGACTTTTAACGTCAAACCTAAATACTTCATAAAATTGACTATTCCTTGGATCTTGTTGCAAATTAAGAATTAGTCTATTTCTTGTTCTGCAACAAAGTTTAATATAGTTACCTATTCTTTTCCATGCTTTATAGAAAACCATATCGATTTTGAAGTTGAAATGCGATGAATATGACCATTAAAGTTGCAATGCATAAAAGACTTCATTTTTTGCATTAACACCTCTTTTTCAAGGCACAGATAACTTTTGTATAAGGCTTTTTTACTTGCAAATACAGGTAGGCCAAAGCGAAATTTACTAACGAGTGGTTGGGGTAAATTTGTGAGTGCAAAGAGGCTTATGGCAGGAGACACTTGCATTTTCTTAAGGTATTTGTGTTTTGTATCCCTCAAACAACGAGATCTTTTTCTATACATCATTCGACGTATTTCTCTATGCATTTCTTATTTACATACATGATGACCATTAGAGCTGACCATTTGCGGGTTTGGACTGGGCCTAACCTATTTTTTCCCGATGGGCCTAATATAGCAAACCCAAGCCCGTTTTTTCGGGCTTGATAACTTCCCCATACCCGCCCTATAAAAGGAGTCGGGCTTGTCCACGGGCTAACAGCCCTAAAAATCTTTCACATTTAAAAGTAACTTTGGGGTTGTTTGGTTCAGGTTGGGGGATGAAAATGGGGATGAAAAACATGACAGCGAATGGAAATGGGAATGAATTTTCATTCTCCCCAATTTAACGTGGAATGAAAATTTGTGCTTATGGGGGAATGGACCCGTTTTATTATATAAAACCAAACAGTTTCTTTTATCATCATTTCCATTGATTACTGCTTAACACCTCTAACCAAAGACCCCCATACTATTATTCAAATTACATTAAAAAGTTCAACTTAAAATAAGTCATGAAAACATAACAGTATACATGGCTTATGAAAAGATAGTTTCACATATGGAGTATGGAGGGCAGCTGGGCCGTAGTGTCCATGGACAACTCTAATGAACGTATGTATGTTCTTGTTACAGAGGGCGAAATGAACTATATATTGGGGTTCAGCGAGCAGTGAGACTGCAAAAACCGTCAACAGACTTGTTTGGCGTCACTATGCAACATGGCATACTAGTCACTGCCCTTGATGCGATCAGCAGAAGAGCTAAGTTCAAAGTATACTACCATCCTCGGTAAGCTTCTCTACAGCAACGAAAAGAAAAAAAACTCACTACTTTCCAATTCTACCCTTAATTATGAGACGAAGAAATTCATTACCGCCTCCATTATTAAGGGTAAAATTGTCATTTAGTTAATTAGAAAGTGTAATGATTACGAATTCGGAACTTCTAAAACTGTGCTTTTTTCGTTGGGAACTTCTAAAACCGCAGGACAAGTCCTTCACGATTTCTAGTTGCGTATGATGAGTTCATAGATTCACTTGACGTTAATTATTCACCCAATATGAATGTTGAAATGCTATTTGATGGAGGAGGAGGGGGAGGAGAAGATCCGATGCAGAACTTGAAACGGTGGATTTTCTTGCATAACTAAGAGTACGTTATTTATGAATTGTGCTTGTTCTACAAACTAAAGCGAATGCCCCCACCAGATTTTCAGGAATTATTATTGGTAAGGAAGATATTGATTCTGTTAGGTGGCCTCATTCGGAGTGGCGTAGTTTGAAGGTAATAATGCAAGCCGGTTCCTACTTGTATTTTTACTGTCTTGATTCGTCCGGTTTAATTAGATTAGAGAAAAGAACTTAGGGTGTGTTTGGTACATGGGATATGACAGTACAAAAATTTGTTATCCCATGTTTGGCGCAACGTTAGACTGGGACATGAAAGGACGAGAGTGGGATAAAAATGCATTTTTTGTCCCACCAAAATAGGTGGAACAAAAATCGGAGAGATGGGACAATAGGGTTGGATTCTGGTGAGAATGAAAGTTATGGTGAGAAGGGTAAGGAGGGATCTCCACCCTTGGATGCACGTTAGGATGAGATGCACCGGATCAATCCCCGTATCAAGCGTAAGCGTGAGTCATGGGTGGGTTTGAGATTAAAAGTGATCAAGGGTCTATACCTCTTCTTACCTTCTCACCTTAACTCTTCTTCTCACACAATCCTTTGTCTGAGATAATATTGGCGAATTACTAAACTACTCATGTCAAATTAAAACTCTAAAAAGAAAATTCATCCATCAAGTCTTGTCAAGATCAATCTCGTCCAATCTTGTTTGCGTACCAAATGCACCCTCAAAGAATTGAGTATTTCTCCATTTAATTTCTTTTTAATGCGGTAAATTAGGGATCTTCATGGAAACCGCCTCTGTACACTGTACTCCTTGCAGTAGAGGAAAGGTTGCGTACATCTTACCCTCCCCGGACCCCACTTCGCGTGGGATTCACCGGGTTAGTTTGCTTTATTTTAAGAACACCGAAGCATAAAATACTACATGTATGTTTATTTTGAAAACGGTGCAGGTTCGTTGGGATGCCACGACAGACGGACATGTTCTTCCCGAGCGGGTTTCCCCGTGGAGCATCCAGTCTGTTGATTTAGCAGCCCAAGATCAGCAGTCGTTTGTTTCCCTTGGCCGAAAGAGATCAATGCCTTTCGAGCCCACTAACTTCCGATCTTCAAAAACTAACGGTTTGCATTCTATTACCATCCACACTATCCGACTCTCTCTTTGTCACACTTTTCACAAGTTGAGGGTCTTCACGAAAACGGCTGCTCTACTCTTTAAGGTAGAGTAGAGGTCAGGTCTCATACATCCTATGGTCCCCGGACCCCATGTTCTGGTGGGATATATCAGGTTAGTTTGGTTTGCTATGAGATACAATTGTTCTTTATCATAAAATCGACTTCCATTTCGCTCAAGGTGTTGGCCATAAATACAAGCTTTTTGGAGTGGAGATATGGGATGGCAAATCGGGTGTTTGTTCTCGACACGGAACATCTTGGCTGAGCATTTCGAAGGGTACTTTGAAGCAACAATCTCAAAACTATTCCGTTGTCACAGCCCATCGTTACATAAAGGTATTTGTTCTCACTTGTTAATATTTGAGCAATAAGGTTGATTACCAGCAATCCCGAGTGGACCCACATGGAACCCGCCCCCTAGGAACCACATGTGAGGAGGTATTTTAGAGTTGACCCAGCGGCCGAGGATAGCGGAGGGGTCCAAGTCCGTCTCCCGCAGGATTTGAACTTGAACCTGTTGTGGCATTGAGCAAAGTCGCTCTGCCCCTTTGCCAACTGAGCTACATGCCCGAGGGCCCCACTTGTTATACAATTTGTGTCTTCATGTAGTTTTGCGGTATCTATGCATTCTTTTATCGTGTGTGAAAGAAAACCCTTTTTATCCCAAATATATAGCTTTCGGGGTTTTTTTTCTATTTGTTTCACTTACCTTTTTCGCAAGTTGGGGTCTTCTCAGAAACAACCTCCATGTGTTTTGAGGCAAAGGTAAAGTATACTTACATCCAGACCGTGCCATCGAGTGTTGGGTTTGTTTGATATGGTGTGGTTTATACAATTTTGTGAATAGGGTCTAATTGTCGAATGTCCTAGGTGTTGAAGCACGGAACCGCTCTTGGAAGATCCGTAGACCTCTCATGTTTTATTGGGTATGAAGGTCTTATCGGTGAGCTTGACAAGATGTTCGAGTTTTTTGGAACGTTGGTCAGTGGAACCAGTGGATGTGTCGTAACATATGCAGACGGATATGGCAACAAAATGCTGCTTGGTGATCGCTTGTGGTCGTGAGTACCTACTAAACCTGTATATCATATATATAATTATATACGTACATAGAGAGACTCATTCTTTAAACTCAATAATTTGTACAATCAGGTATATGTGAAAATGCAGTGTTTATAGAGTGTTTTCATATATGAAACGTTCACGACTGTTTTTTTCCTGAACGTTTCACATATGAAACAACACTATAAATACTGAATTTTCACATATGTCGTTTCAAATGTGAAACAATATATGAAAACTGATTTGTATGATCTATTGGGTTTGTAAATGAGCCTGAACGCTTCACATATAAACAACACTGTATAAATACTAAATTTTCACATGTGTCGTTTCAAATGTGAAACAATACATGAAAACTGATTTGTAAGTTTGTAAGATTTATTTTGTTTGTAAATGAGGTCAGGCTCATGGGAAAACCGTAAAAAAATGAAAAACTGAGGAACACATTAATGACCATTCATCTATACGGTATGCACATGTGCATACAAATAATTTGTAGAAACCAGGAACATCTTAAATTACTTGTATGCACTTGTGCATACCGTACTAATAATCGGTTATTAAGGTGTCCCTCTGTTTTTCATTTTTTTGGGGCGTTTTTCCTGAGTCTCCCTCTCTCTCTCTCTCTCTCTCTCTCTCTATATATATATATATATATATATATATATATATATACACACACACATGTTTTCTACTAGCTAAGTTTTTTTTTTTTTTTTGTAACCGTGGGTTTCCGGGCCAGCTTACGCGCACCGACTAAGTTTAGCCAGTTTTTTTTCTACTAGCTAAGTTTGTGATTTTGAACGATGGTTTCAGCCAATTCAAGGCGGTGGTGCGGAAGATGACCATCGAGTCGGCTGCAGCGGTTAACTAAGTTATCTTCTATTGTAGCCTTGGACCTCTTGACTTCTGGTTTGCAATAAAATGGCCATGGTTTGAAGAATGTTCATCATGGAGTTCATAAAACTGTTTGCTTTACTTTCTTGGAATCAAAATGTTGAAATATCCATAATTTGCTATTAATCTTGAGGTTTTGCAAATTCTTGTTTTTTTTAAAATTTTTGAGTTTATTCAGCTAGATGACTTCCTGACAAGGGTTTTTTAAATTGTTTAGGCATTCTTCTGTTAAGCATAGATATTCTCAAACTGTCAAAAGGTCGTTTAACCAAAGGACCGTTGTTTTCAGTGATCTTTATTTGGTGCACTAAACTTGAGGGTTTTGGTGGATGTAAAACCGCCATCGACCACCAGGTTATGACCGTTCACGTATTTGGCGTCATCGGAAGCAAGATAAACGGCGGCATTTGCCACGTCTCCGGGCTCACAGTGGGTACCCTTTAATTCACCTGCATTCCGCACCATATGTGTGATCTCGTGATCTTCGAGATCCGGGAAATATCCTTTCATTTCTTCCATCACAAATGCCGTTGGAATCGCGAAAGGCGATATGCAATTGATCCGAATGCCGTGTTGGGAAAGCTCCGATGCCAATGACTTCACGATCCCGATGACGGTGAACTTCGATATTGAATATGTGTGTTGGGCTAACCCGCCTAAGACTCCTGTCACGCTGGCGGTGCATAGGATGGACCCGCGTTCACGGGGAATCATTACTCGTGAGGCGTGCTTGATTCCGGCAAGGACGCCCCGAACGTTGACCGAGTTGACCCGGTCGAACGTGGTGAGGTCGAGGTCGACTATGGATGGTGGGGTTTGGCATGGTATCCCGGCGTTGTTGTACATGATGTCGAGTTGCCCGTATTTGGATACCGTGAAATCGACGGCGTTGGCAATGTCGGACTCGTTGGTGACGTTACAAGAGATGAATGAGGCGTTTGGACCGAGTTCGGTAGCAGTGGTGTGGCCGAGCTCATGGTGGATGTCGGCAATCACCACCTTGGCACCGTTGTCGATGAATTTGATCGCGGTTTCTTTGCCGATGCCGCTAGCGGCTCCGGTGATCAATGCTACTTTGCCTTCTAGTCTGTGGTTAATAAGACAAATATTTGATTTTAGAGCATCTACATGAGCCTTTCAAGTAAATGAGGTGGTATTTTTTCCGAGTTACTGCTTACCAGATAATAAATGATTATCAGTAATTTTATTATGTCATTTTGATAGCTGACTTCTTAATTTATAAGTTATTTTATTTTAAAATTTTAGTTTATAATTAAATTAAAATTATTAATTTAATTTTAACAAACATAAATCAAATATACATTAATTTCGTGTGCGGATGGTTTTATGTTTTAAAAAAATGTTGCAAAAGTGAGCCAAAAATAGAAAATTTCTTGATGATTTTTTTAGATAAGAAAATTACACTAAAGTGAAGTGAAATTAAAATCTTACCCACAGGGTTGTAAACAAACCGAACGTTCAGCGAACCGTTTTTGAACTGTTTGGCGGGAAGTTCGTGAACATGAACACATTTTTTTGTTCGTTTAGTTAAATGAACAAACATGAACAGTGGTCACGTTCGTTCATTAATATGTCAAAGCATTAACTAAATTAATTTTTTAAAATTTCTTTTTTATACCTCGTAAGTTTATCCCTTTTTTTATTTTGTTATGTTATTTTTTACGAATGAAATGATGAGTAACGGTGGTTATTTTTTATTCATTTGTGTTCTTTTATGTTCGTTCGTTTACGTTCGTATATGTTCATTTATGTTCGTTCGTTTATGTCCGTTCGTATATGTTCGTTCGTTTACGTTCGTTTATGTTCGTTCGTCTACGTTCGTTTACGTTCGTTTATGTTCGTTCCTTTACGTTCGTTTAGTTCTTAATGAACGAACATAGACGAACACGAACAAACATATTTTCTTAACGAACGAACATGAACACAAAAAAGTTCGTTCGTTTGTTCGGTTAAGTTAAACGAACGAACCCGAACAAGCCTTCGTTCGTGTTCGTTCCCATAAAGTTAATATTATTTAAAAATGATTTAAAATAAAAATATTATATTTATGTGGGACCATAGATGTGTATTTTTTTGGGTTTTTGTTAAATAAATTGTTTTAGGTTAATTGATATCTTGAAAATATAAAATATTTTTTGGATTTTGACATAATAAGAAAAGGTATATTAAATTGATTCATTAGTGTGAAAAGAAATATTTTTAAAAATTAAAATAAAATCATATAATTCAATTTTTTTTTTATTGTACCTTTGAGTGTGAGAAGAAGAGATGCTTCTGAAATGAGAACTTGGAGCAACCACTCTTGAAATGAAGATGCTTCATCATAACACAAACTATTATATGAATTTCAATATATATATATATATATATATATATATATATATATATATATATTGTGTTGATTAACTGTATGGATATATATAATAAATGGAAGAAGTTACTAACCTGGTAGATCTGATTGATCTTAGCATCTTTGATCTGGAGTACACCAACACCCCCTTTAGAGAGAGAGAAAGATGGAGTTGGGAGGAGAGAGAGAGAGGCTATAAAGCTTACAAGGGCATCTTTTTATACACACACATGTGTATATATATATATATATATATATATGGAGTTGGGAGGAGAGAGAGAGAGGCTATAAAGCTTACAAGGGCATCTTTTTATACACACATATATATATATATATATATATATATAGGGGGTGGATATTTTGCAACCCTAGTAAAAGGTTGCAACCCTTGCAACCCACATCTTAACCGTCGGATTCATGATCGGCGGTTACCATAGATATGGGGCCCAATATTTTTAATTAAAAAAAACAGAAAAATAAAAATAAAATAACCGTCGATCATGAATCCAACGGTTAAGATGTGGGTTGCAAAGGTTGCAACTTTTTTCAGGGTTGCAAAATATCCTTCCACTATATGTATATATATATGGGCTTAATCAAATAAGAACTCATTTGTTTGTGGTAACTATGAGATCCAATATGAGCCACACATTTAGAATAATTAATATTAATTTTAAATAAATAGAAAATGATATTTTAGTAAATTTGTTTAATTCCTAAAATATAACCTAATTCCTAAATTTTCTTATTTTCTTTTGCAAAAGGGTATCACAGTGTGCTATTATGTATTTTTTATGTTTACAAAAGGGTATCATAGTGTAATATCATGTATTTTTGATATTTACAAAGTGTATCACAGTGTGCATCACTTATTTTCGATATTTTTTTTATCTTTATAAAGTGTATCACGGTGCGCTATCACGTATTTTCGATGTTTACAAAAGGGTATCATAGTGTGCTATCATATATTTTCGATCGTTACAAAGTGTATCACAGTGTGTATCACGTATTTTCGATGTTTATAAAGTGTATCACAGTGGGCATCATGTATTCGTCGGAATAATATTTGCTGAAGAAATGAGAGAGAAGATAATAGAGAGGAGATCTAAAAAATACCTAAAATACCTTTTGTTGGGTCATCTGAAGATTTGAAGATGACCTCCTAATCTTCCATCTTATATCATCCTACTTAGAATATGTTTGAGGTTCTTTTAGCATCTTGGTTTCTATACAAATGTTCGGTGAAGTCGAAGATCAACCGAAGAAGACAAAGAAGGAGAATATCTCTCAAAGCGGATTGAAGATAGACTCCTCAGCCTAAAGCCAAGTATGCTCACTTGATTAACACCATTGGCCAGGATGGTGCCAATCTAAGTCTTCAGGAGCCGAAGACCTCTTCGGCTGAAGACCTCTCAGTTTTAAGAGCCGAAGACCTCTCAGTCTTCAGGAGCCGAAGATCTCTTCGGCAACCAAAGACCTCTTAATCTTCAAGGCCTGAAGATTTCTCCAACACATCGTACTTTTCTGACAAAGTATATTGTGATATCTTGCATATTGACATGGACCTCATCTGGAGATCAGATAAAGTAAGTTTTGTCTACTACACCATTTTAAGGAAAGGTCTCTACCATCCTTCTGCAGGTCAACACTTGAAGCCAAAACACCTCAAGACAAAAGGTACATCATGTACCTTGTACCTTGCTGAAGACCTGTGTCCATCCTTGCTGAAGACCTGTGTCCATCCTTTGCTCAACAGGTGTTCCATGCATTTAATGCATGAGGCACTATAAATATGGAGGATGGTTCAACATGCAAGATTACCAGCTCTCAAGCATTCAAGCTCTCTAAGTGCACTGGCATTCTCTCTAAGAAGTTCTTATTGTTTTCTAAGTGTTTTACAATTGTTCTTCATTTCTCTTAGTGTAAGATTGTTTGAATAGATTTCATCTATTCTCTTCCGTAACAATCAAAAGTTTTCTATGTGTAATTCTTGATTTCAAATCAATAAGAATTAAAGTAAGTGAAAAACTGTGTGTATTGTATTCAACCCCCCTTCTACAATACTTTGCTTATTTATTTACTGCTATTTGGGACCAACAAGTGGTATCAGAGCGGTTTAGTTTAACTCAATAAACTAGATCCGTAATGGCAGCCTCTTCTTCCTCTTTAAAAAATGATTCTTCTCAAAACTTCAATGCTGTTTCATACGACAATGGCTCTATAGCCAAACCACCAAGGTTTAACCCCAATAACTTTTTCTTGTGGAAAAGTCGTATGATACTCTTCCTAGAAGGAGTTGACAGCAGATATCCAACTATTTTACATGAAGGTCCCTTTATGCCTAGAGTTTGGGACCGATATAATGCAGACAAGGGAAAAGCTGATGAGGACTCTTATGAAGAAGAAAGGACTCCAGCTACTGGGAGATACATTCTAAAGGACCCCAGTAAATACAATGATGAAGACAGGCGTCTTATAGCTCTTGATACTAAAGTCAGAGCCATCATTGCCCTCTCTCTGCCTGATGAGGTCTATCATTCTCTCGTTAATCTTTCTACTGCAAAAGAAATGTGGTCCACTCTGTGTGTTCTTTATGAAGGTACGTCTGAGGTGAAAAAGAGCAAAAAGATTGCCCTTGTAAGAAAGTATGAACTCTTCTCTCATGAGAAGGGTGAGTCTCTCTCAGACTACTACAATCGCTTTAACAGTCTTCTCAATGATCTTAAACTTGTGGGTCGCATATATGACAATGAGGAAGTCTTGTGCAAGTTCATGGACTGTCTTCCTGAGTTTTGGGAAAACATCTGTACTTGTATCAAGTCTACCAAGGATCTTGACTCTATGCCTCTCACTGCCTTGTATGGCACCCTCTTCAACTATGAGCAGTCTAAACTGCTTAGGAAGTCATTCACAAAAGACATCAAAGGCTCTTCTCTAGCCCTTGTCGGTGAATCTTCCAAAAGTACTGTGTGTGTCCCTAGGATCACCTATCCTTCTGACTCTGACAACGATAGTCAAGAGGACCCCAATGACCCTTCAGAAGCCTATCTCAGTGAGGCTGATGATGAAGGAGAGGAGACCTCTGTGGCTCAGCTGTCAGATGGTGTTGCCATGCTGGCTGGCTTTTCTAAAGGCAAACCTCACTTCCCTTCTAGAAAACCCAGGTTTTCTAGAAAACCCTCATCTACCTTTTCAAAAAATGTTTCCTCTGACAAATCAAATGAGGAATGTTACAGGTGTGGGAGGAAAGGACACTTTGCTTCTGAATGCAGAAGCAGGTCCTCTGATAAGTCTAGACTGCCCTCCTCCAACCATACATCCTCCAGGTTTGTCAGAACCAAGTCTGATTCTCTTCAACCCTCTTTTCAAAAATCAAAAACTTCTGCTCCTTCAAACTCTGACCGTGCTGAAAAGTACAAGGCCAAGTACAAGACAGAGAAGGAAAGGAATGCTCTTTTAGCCAACAAAGGAAAAGGTCTTCTTGCCGAATCTCATGATTGGGCAGATGAACCAACTTCCGAAAGTGACAAGGATATGGCCAATCTCTGCTTTATGGCTAAAATAGATGATGCTGATGATGGTGAAACCTCTTCCACCTCCATGGCTCTTGTGTCTGCTGAGTGCTCCACATCATCCTCTCAGGTACATCCTTTTTCCTCTCTCTCTGATGCTGAGAAAATTGAAGCCTTTGATTCTTTGACCATTGACTTCTATGAAGCCAAGGATGGAAAGAAGAAGGCAAATGCTCAGATAAAATCTCTTTCTTCTCAACTGCAAATCTGTCTTTCTCAACTAAAACACTTTGATAAAATCAAGGCTGAGCTTGATGATTTGAAAACTATAAACTTTACTCTTGCTAAAGAGAAAAATAAACTTCTTAAAAAGTTTAAAAAGGAGCAAGAAACTGTGAAAAAGTGGACAAGCTCGTCCAAAAATTTAGAAAGGATTTTTCAGGATCAAATATCTTGTGATGACAAGTCTGGACTAGGCTTCGGGAAATATGACCTTGAACCTCCTTCTGACACTCATGCTCCTTTCTCTCTTCCCTCATTCTATGAATCCTCTGAAGAGAACTATGACAACTCTGAACCTTTGGACTCTTCTGATCCCTCTAAAGATCTCAAATTTGGAATGTTCATCAAAGCTAAGAGCATTGATTCACCCAATGAGAGTGAGGAAACCCAAGACTCAAATGACCCTTCTAAACCAACTATTGAGTCTATGTGTTCCTTAAAAATAAACGAGTCTTCCTCTTCTGAACCCAAACCCTCTTTTCCTAAGCCTTCTTCAAACAAAATCCCTTTCTCCAAAAAGGGAAAATCTGTTGCCAATCTTCCTCCCCAAAAGAAACTTCCCAAGAAAAACTCAAAGAAACCATCTTCTCTTCCAATCCCCAGAGCTGTGATGTTAAATAAGCTAAATTCCAAGACACCCTCTTCTATTCCTTCAACTGACTCTGGCAAAGGTATCTTGGGTCCTAAGCCTCTTGACTTTCCTCTACCCTCCAAGGCCATGAAAGTCAATGTGACCAGTCATCACAAGGAATCTGGTCAAAGCTCCAAAAAGGTTTTTACATATAGAAAATGTTATAACTGTGGTAATACCTCTCACCTCGCTAAGAATTGTCCTCTGGAGAGAATTGATAAAAATGCTTCCAAGGATACTTCTTCTCCTTCTAACTCAAAAGGACCCATCTCCAAATGGGTACCAAAGAACTGATTTTCTTGTGATTGCAGGGTCTAGGACACCAACAAATCTGGTATCTCGACAGCGGGTGCTCAAGACATATGACCGGCAACAAATCTCTCCTTGCTGACTTCGTGCCTACCAAAGGTCCTTCTGTCACCTTTGGTGATAACTCTAAAGGAAGGACTAAAGGTTATGGAACACTCTCAAATGGTTCCATCACCTTTAATAAAGTAGCCTATGTTGAAGGCTTGATGCACAATCTCCTAAGCATAAGCCAACTGTGTGATCTGGGGTACAAGGTGATGTTTGAATTATCTTCATGCATCATTTTCAACGAAAAGATGGAAACTGTACTCTCTGGCTACCGCAAAGAAAATGTCTATGTCATAGACATGGGACATAGCTCATCCTTCGGAACAAATATCTGTTTTGTCTCTGAAAACTCTGCCAAAAGATGTTGGCTCTGGCACAAGCGTCTCTCTCACCTCAACTTCAAGACTTTGAATGTCCTTTCAAACCAGGAGCTCGTTACGGGCATGCCAAAGTTATCCTTTGTGAAAGAAAAGCTGTGTGCTGCATGTGAGAAAGGAAAACTCACAAAATCTTCCTTCAAGTCCAAGCAATGCTTCTCCATCACTCAGCCTATTCAGATGCTCCACATGGATCTGTGTGGACCAGTTAGTACTCCAAGCCTTGGTGGTAGAAGGTACATTCTGGTTATTATTGATGAATTCACTCGTTACACTTGGGTATTTTTTCTCAGGTATAAAAGTGACACTACTGAAGAAATCATAAATTTCATCAAAAAGTCTGAAGTGTTGAATGGGCAGCTGGTAAGATCTGTAAGAAGTGACAACGGAACAGAATTCAAGAACAGTATGTTGGATGACTTTTTCAATGAAAAAGGCATCTCTCAGAACTTCTCTGCCGTCAGAACTCCACAACAAAACGGTGTAGTGGAGAGAAAGAACAGAACGCTATGTGAAGTTGCCCGATCCATGTTGAGTGAATCTCACCTCCCTACCTACTTTTGGGCCGAAGCAATCAACACTGCATGCTTTACCCAAAATAGGTCCATCATTGTGAAAAGACACAATAAGACTCCTTATGAAGTCTTTTATGGTAGAAAACCCAACATTGGTTTTCTTCATGTCTTTGGGTGTGTCTGCTACATTCTCAATGATAGAGAAAATTTGGGAAAATTTGATCCCAAAGCTGACGAAGGAATCTTCGTGGGATATTCTCTCACTTCCAAAGCTTTCAGAGTCTACAATCTCCGACGGAAGTGCATTGATGAATCCATCCATGTCAAGTTTGATGACCTCAAGATATCATCCCTCTCTTGTGATGATGAAGAATTGAACAGATGGATGTCCTCCTGTGTTGATGATGGTCCTCTTCCAACATCATCAGACATTCCCTACACAGTTCCCACTTCCCTCTACCAAAACAATGAACCCTCTACATCTCATCACCCCTCTTCTCATCAAGAGGATGATCCTCAGCCTACCCAACCTCAACATACACTCCAAATCATCCCAGTCTCTCCATCTGACATCCACTCCTCACCTATACAAGCCGATCTTCCATCCACTCCTTACCCTTCAAACTCTCCTCTACAAATCTCTTACCCTCCTCCTTTACCTCCTGCCCTCAAGTGGACAAAATATCACCCCATTGATCAAATCATTGGTGATCAACAAGCTGGTGTACAGACTCGAAGAGGTGTTGGTAACATTTGTCTCTATGTGAACTTCCTTTCTCTCTTTGAACCAAAGAAAGTTGACGAAGCTCTAGCTGATCCATGTTGGATCACTGCCATGCAAGAAGAACTTTCTCAGTTCGAAAGAAACAAAGTCTGGAGATTGGTTCCTCGTCCTTCCAGAAAAACCATCATAGGAACCAAGTGGGTCTTTCGAAACAAAATGGATGAAGAAGGCACGGTGATCAGAAACAAGGCCCGACTGGTTGCACAAGGATATAGGCAAGAGGAAGGAATTGACTATGATGAAACATTTGCTCCAGTTGCCAGACTTGAAGCCATCAGAATCTTCCTTGCTCATGCTGCCTACAAGAACTTCAGAGTCTTCCAGATGGACGTCAAGAGTGCCTTTCTGAATGGGGAGCTAGCTGAAGAAGTCTATGTGAAACAGCCCCCTGGCTTTGAAGATCCAGTCCATCCTGACTATGTGTACAGGTTAGACAAAGCTCTCTATGGTCTAAAGCAGGCTCCCCGTGCCTGGTATGACACTCTTGCTGACTTTCTCCTGAAGAACAAGTATACAAGAGGTAAAATTGACAACACTTTGTTCATCAAGCAAACCTCAGGTAATCTTATTCTTGTTCAAATCTATGTGGATGATATCATTTTTGGTGCCACTGATGAGTCACTGTGTGATGAGTTTGCCTCTCTCATGAAAAGCCAATATGAGATGAGTATGATGGGGGAGCTTACCTTTTTCTTAGGACTTCAAGTTAAACAATCTTCAGAAGGAATCTTTATAAATCAAAGCAAATACATACGTGATCTTCTGAAAAAGTTCAATTTTGAAAACTCCTCCCCCATGAAAACTCCTATGGCACCACCTTTGAAACTCCATGTTGATCCGGATGGTGTATCTGTGGATATCACCAGCTACCGAGGCGTGATCGGCTCTCTTCTTTATCTTACTGCAAGTAGACCAGATATTATGTTTGCTACTTGTCTGTGTGCGCGTTACCAAGCCAATCCGAAGGAATCTCACTTGGCTGCGGTTAAACGCATTTTTCGGTATCTGAAAGGTACCATGAATCTGGGTCTTTGGTATCCCAAAGACTCAGGTTTTGATCTAATGGGGTATTCAGATTCTGATTTTGCAGGCTCTAAGATTGACAGGAAGAGCACCACTAGCAGCTGTCAACTCCTTGGTGGCAAGCTTGTTAGTTGGTCTAGCAAGAAGCAGAACTCAGTCTCAACCTCTACCGCTGAGGCTGAGTACGTAGCTGCTGGAAGTTGCTGTGCTCAAATCCTTTGGATGAAGAACCAACTGAGAGACTACAATCAACTGTACTCTCATATCCCGATTCTGTGTGACAACTCAAGTGCGATCGCAATCGCAAACAATACAGTGCTGCACTCTCGTTCCAAGCACATCGACATCCGGTATCATTTCATCCGGGATCACATCTCCAAAGGTGATGTCGAACTCCATTTCATCCCTACCGACCTCCAACTGGCGGATCTCTTCACCAAGCCTCTTGACGAAGCTAGGTTCAAGTTCCTCATCGGAGAACTCGGTATGTTAAATGCCGATTTTTAATTAAAAAAAAAAGGTTTTTTTTCTCTTTCTCTCTCTCCTCCCTCCTCTCTCCCACCGAACTCTCTCTCTCTCTCTAACCTTTCCTCCCTCCTTCGGCTCCCTCTCTCCCCCCTCCCCCTCCCCTTCGGCTCCCTCTCTCCCCCCTCCCCCTCCCCTTCGGCCTCCCTCTCTCCCCCCTCCCCTTCGGCTTCCTCTCTTCCCCCTCCCCCTCCCCTTCGGCTCCTTCTCTTCCCCCTCCCTCTCCCCTTCGGCCTCCCTCTCTCCCCCCTCCCCTTCGGCTTCCTCTCTTCCCCCTCCCCCTCCCCTTCGGCTCCCTCTCTCCCCCCTCCCCCTCCCTTCGTCCCCTTTCCTTCGGCTCCCACACCCACCGACACCCTCTTGTCTTCGGCCTCCCTACACCCACCGACCCCACCTCCCCCCTCTTCCAACCCCTTTCCTTCGGCCCCCCCTCTCCCCACCGACCCCACCCCCTCCCTCTTTCCTTTGTCGCCGAAACCACCACACCACCTAATCTTTTTTTTTTCGGCCCTCTCTCCCTCACCTTACACCCTCTCTTCGGCTCCCTCTATACCACCGAAACCTCACCACCCCCGAAACCCACACTCCCTCCCTTTCGGCTCCCTCTCCCTTCGGCCCCCCCTCCCCTTCGGCCCAACCAAGCCACCGAAAATCCCAAACCCCCCTATATCTCAATTTTTTTTCGGCTCCCCCACCCTCTAGCCGAATCCCCCCTCCATTCCTCAAAAAAAAAAAAAAAAATATACAAATCTCACCCCCCCTCCCCCTCCTTCAACCGACCCCCACCCCACCCCACCCTCTTTTCCTTTTTCTCTTCTTTTCCCTTTCTCAAGAATTATCCTACCCATCCTATCCCATCCCTCCTTTTTCTTACACCTCCTACTCCCTCTTCTTTCCTTCCAAATCCTTCCATAATCTCCTCCCTATATTTCCTTTTCCCATATTTTCTCCATATATCCCATCAAATCCTCTCTTTTCTTCCTATCCCTATAATCTCTTCCATAATTACCTCCCTTTTTCAAATTCAAATTTACTTCATTTCCTCTATAAATACTAATCCTCTTTCATTTTTTTTTACCATCCCTACTACTTCTCTTCTCTTTTTTTTTTCATGGCTTCCTCCACCTCTCCTTCTTCAAAGGCTCCCAAGAGGCATATGCCCCCTACTCCTCCCACTTCTCTTACGGATCTTGTCTTCAATCCATGCAACCATGTTGCACGATTGGAGTGTGATCCCAAGTATAAGGAATTTAATCCTATTTCTTCCTTTCTTCAAAAATCGCCTCTTCGATTTGCGTTGACAAAAAACCCGCCAAAAATGAGCAAAATGCTCATTGGGAATTTTTGGCTCACATGTGTTTACGATGCAACAACAAACAAAGTCTCCGCTTCCATTCTTTCGGAACCGACGTCTCCGGACATCACCTTCGGTGTCGAAGACGTTAGGCGGGCCCTTGCTCTTCCATCCTACGATTGTTATGACGCATTTCCTCTTGGCACCGAACATGATGAGGTGGTTGCGGCCTTGAACTATATTCATG